>OX381709.1:48963266-50220158 GCA_947462335.1 Harmothoe impar | reverse complement strand
GGACGTGAGGGAGGGGTTGGACGTGAGGGAGGGGGTTGGATGTGAGGGAGGGGTTGGACATATGATTTGTAAGAGATAGTGTTGGACGTGATGAATTTGAATGAGATAATGGGGTCTGGTCGTATGAAATGGATGTGAGATTTGTGCCTACAGACCGGGGGCCTGTAGTCAGGGTGGCCTAAAGGCAGGGGGCCTCAGATCCGGAGGGCCTGTGGGCTGGGGGCCTGTGTTCCGTGGGCCTGTGGGGTGGGGGCCTACAGTCAGGAGGGCCTGTATTCCGGATACCGCTGCGGTACATGTGTTATATGATATGATATAGCATCTAAATTACATTTTACTTAAGATTAACAAGTGCAGGAGAGAGGCTTTGTATTTGATCCGATATTCCTATTCTGTGCAATCAGGGTGGCTCTTTTGTATTTGTATGAATTAAGGGCAATTTCATAGGTAATCTTCATAGGTAATCTTTGAGTTATATGCGGACGTCCATAAATTTACGGACGTCTGCAAATTTGTGGAGAAAACACCATCCTGGGACATCAATTAATCCAGTTCTAGTTTAAATATTTATAAGTCACCAGTCTGCAAATACTGGTAGCAGCAGAATTGCCACAACATATTAGGAGAAAGTAGGAGTAGATAGTCTCAAGGAGACTTAAGTCTAACAAATAAACTCTGTTAATCATATCATATATCCGCTAAATGATCTACAATAAATTGGTAAATAAGTCAAAACTTTAATATCCAATTATGACTGCTTATCTAATCGATGAATTGATGTTATTACATAATAATAGATAATATAATAGATAATTTCTACTTGGGTTTCTTTCTCTTGATCTCCAACGTTCCTATACATGTTGGACCAGTCCGGGAGGACTGGTAGACGAAGGACTGGGTTGAACCCTTGCTTGACCGAATATGACACAAAACCAGAGGAAGATTTCCCTCCACAACTCACAGGGTGCCATGTGACCAACCTAGAGCCAATCCAGGTCAGTGTTTATAGTGTTGCTAAGGTGTGTCCCAGCACTAGGCCTATGATAGGCCTAGGTGTTGGGTCAAGGCCACTTATTTTTGCGGAAAAACACTCCCCTCCCACTTAGGGCTTGATGTATAACTCCCTCGGTGACTCTGTCACCATCGCAGAGAGTTAAACATTTGGCTGGTCGAGAGTGAGAAAATTTCACCAAAGAAATGTATCCATTATATAATAGACCAGCTAAGTTCACAAAATGAACACTTCTGCCAACACAGCCAGATGTATAAGACATAAGATCAGAAACGCTAAAGGGAAATCCCACCTACCTCTCTTAGGGAGCGTTCATTATTTATGGCAGGGGGGGGGGGGCGGGCGTTTGGCAAAACGAATACGTCAAAAAAAAAAGACCCCCCCCCCTCCGAATGGGTCCAAAAAAAAAGACCCCCCCCCTCCGAATGGGTCCAAAAAAAAAGACCCCCCCCTCCGAATAGGTTGAAAAAAAATGACCCCCCCCCCTCACCATAGACGTTTATAAATACTTAATAATGGCATCGACGACATACAAAGTCTACATAGTCCTATTCTATAACCTATTATAGCATGTGCTTAACCATTATTTGAGGGAGTAGTTATAGAGCATCACAATATGGTAAATATTTTTGCATCTCCCACATGTGGAGAGCGCACATTTTTCTGGTTCCATGGTACGTTTGATTTTTTTTTGCTAAAAATGGGTGTAATTCTTTTGGTCCCCACCAACAAGTCCTGCTAATACTGTTTGGTAGAAGTAAAATGAAATGTCCCAGCTCAGGGGCAGCGGAAGGTGGATAAAGTTGGAGGGGGGGGGGGGGCCCAGCTCCCAAGGCCAGCTGATGGGTGTTGGTTGGAGGGAGAAACAGATAGTTGCTTTGGGGCCACAGGCCCCAGGAAAATTTAGCAATTTGACATTTAAATTAGTCTATTCCGAGTGGTCTGAAGTCTACTATATGATCCATGGACAATTTTGTAATTTTACATTGAAATTGATGTGTTCTGAGGGACTTTGAGCTTGTCATTCAAGAAAATTATAGGAATTTTACCTTGAGATTGGTGTATTCTTGGGTTCTCTGAGTCCAAAAAAGTGGGCTCCCCAACTTTACTAGGCCCCAAGACCCCCCTGTTCCGCTGCCACTGCAGCTTAAAACAAAGATTGATGTTTGATTAACCCCTTCACCACTGGGTTTCCTGTAAGTCAATGCAATTTTGTGCAATATATTGGCTTACCGCATGGAAGGGGTTAAGGGATGCTCTGTATGTTATAATAGTGATAAACCTGAGGAAAATTTTGAAAATCTAGAGGTCAATCGGCCTATTTTAATGTATCCTGGTATTATAACTTGCAGCTAAATGAACTAGATCACTATTTAAACGTAGTTTGGTTTTCCAAAGGCTAGGATCAGTAAGAAATAGGGAGCTGAGGGTGAGAATTTGAAGTAGAACAAAGAGTCACAGGGGAACGTGTCTTTGGTATATAAAGCACAGATCAATTACAATCACTTAAGCCATCAATGTTATGCATGGATGTGACGTGCACCATAGTTGAAAACCTTCATTTGAGGAAATGCCATAAGGCACCTGCCTTCAAAGTTCTAGGGTAAGGACCCTCGCCTCTGTGTGGGCAGTAGCGCTTGTCTTTCTTTGTGGTAGAAGACCATGTCAAGTGTTGACAGTAAAATAAGGATTATAGGATTTAAGCTGGATCCCCAACTTGATGAATAACTTACTGATAACCCTGCAGAACGTTGGCAGCAACTTGACCAGAAACAAATATAGAGCTGTAAAAATTCTGATGAGGCCAAGGAGCAATGAGTAGCAATGATAATTCAGTGCCTGATTTCTGTTGAAGCCAAAGATGAACTTAGAGGGAGATTGAGAAATTGATGACAGAAGGAGTGGCATCCGCAGCAGGAAATTCTGTGGATCTTGTGGCTATTTGCTACATTTCAAGGCATTCGGTACACCAATTTATAGTGGGATGATCATGTTTACTCTATGGGTCTACTGATTTTATAAGCCCTAGAATCTGTGAGAAGCAGGCAGCTATTAGGGAGATGGTGAAGTTATTCTAAAAAAATTGAGAGCTCTGCAATCAGAACGCTGTGGACCATTTAGCAGGGTCTGGTACAAGGCACCAAGGAAAAGTGTGTATCATGACTGGTGTAATCACGCCTTTAACTGGTGGAGTGGACCTGCGCTACAATGTATCAATATATGAGGTAGATCTGCATCTTGCATACCGTGCATGTGCTCCTCTATTGGGAAGAAAGGCAGGGTCTAGACATATATAGGCAAGTTCACCCTTGCATATGGACGCCAAAACGTGATAGGGCAAGGCTAAAATCCAATTAACCCAAACTATTTCAGATACCGTACCGTCATATTTCGGCGCCACAATAGCATTCATCTAGCTGCACACTGATAGCTTTGCTGTTTAGACCCCCTATATTCTGTACTCCTTACCCTACTCTTGTGTTGAATTTATGTTCTTTCTCCAGCTATTGTTGTTTTAGGAAAAGAAAAGTAATGAATCATTCAAAATTGGTGGCCAAGAAATTTAGCAAAGTTCTGCTGTCTTTATGACCCCAATTCGCGACATGTGTCGTGAAATCCGTGTAAAAAAATACCCCCTCCCAAATAAATACCCCTTAAAAAAATGACCCCCCCCCCCTCAGAATAGGTTGGAAAAAAAAGACCCCCCCCTAAGAATAGGTTGAAAAAAAAAGACCCCCCCCCCTCCGAATACCCCTAAAAAAAATGACCCCCCCCCCTGATATGCACACCCCCCCCTGGCATAAATAATGAACGCTCCCTTAACTTCGGACCATGTTGCCTGAAACAGATCTTTTCTCTCGACCTTATTATGGTGGCTGATGCTACTAAAATAATCAGGGAGGCTGTTTAGTATGCACGTCTACCAGGAGGGATGCATTCCCTTCATGTGGACAGCAGTGACCTAAAAGGATTCAGTATAAGAACACATAAGGACGTTACCTTTGGGGCAAGTACTATCTTATTGTACAGTATATTGCTCTTTCTGCTAATTTGATCTAACATTATGTGACCTGTATACAGGCTTTTATTATCATTTGGTGAGGTTGATACATTAGAACAAAGAGGGACCCGCATACTGTGCTGATAAATATTTCTGTATTCACCCTGTCCACCTGCAGGAAAGTAGTCCGCCCTAATTATAAGCAAATCAGAGGAGGGGACACTGACATATTATATACTGGACAACCCCCCCCCCCCCACCCCGGCCCCCCACCCACACACACAAGCCTCGACCACCCTCTCAGGTCAGATGCAGCCCCCCAAGGGGGGGGGGCACTCCCGAATTTATGGATACCATGTGCGTACATCAAACTAAACTGCCAAAAGTTGCACCCTCTTTGGCAGGATACTCCCTTAGCTGCCAAAAATGCACACCTTTTTGGCGGGATACCACCTTATTTAGCACGCACGGGATAGCTCTCCCACGTGAGAGGACAGACGTTCAGAGCGTTATCTTAATAAGACTATTAAGACAGTCTTAATAGTCTTAATCTTAGTCTGAAGTAGCCACCTTACCTTCTACATAATCCGACAGATGGAGCCACCCTTACTTCAAGTGCCACTATTTGTTAATATCATGGGGGGCTCTGCCCCCCAACCCCCGTTTTTATTTTATTTTCTTCCTTCTTTATTGATGGTGAGTACTATTAAGCCTTTAAGACTAAGACTTATTAAGACTTGATTAAGACCCGAGCCTGAAACAGTCACAGGACGATCCTAGTACACAAGTATAACTACAGGTGGCGCCCTAGCCCTGACAAGCCCTAGCCCTGACAAGCCCTGCCCCAACTTAAGACACTGAATTAAGACTTTAAGATGTCTTATTAAGATAACGCTCTGAACGTCTGTCCTCTCACTTGGGAGAGCTATCCAGTTTTTGCCCTTATTTACACCCTATATTCTGGAAAATTTGAGAGAAATATACCCCCTTTTCAGGTTGGCAATTTGGGCCTAAAAACATACCGCTTTGGCCTAAAATGCCTCAAAAAGCACCCCAATGGCGGGCCCACCTGAACCCGCCAATGGGGCCTAAAAAGTAACCTACTACTTTGTGTACATACATAGTCACTATACAACATAGTGGCCCCCCGGGCCTGCAGCAGCCAGCCATGTGGGTTAGACCGTCTCACCTGATTGAACAGCAGACAGGCCTTGAGTGGCAATTGACAGAGACCCACACCACTGACCGGTTTAGTTTACACAGCATAGCCAAAACAAAAGTCGTTTCACTACAGAATAGTTTGATACACTAAGAGAAATAGTTCCACCAGAATAGCCAGGTTAACCTTATACACTGGATTTGGTCAGCCAAATGATAATAAATCCACAAACATACTCGTCCCCAATACAGCTATTTTTATCAGACCCCTTTATGAAGGGTGTAGTATTATTATCAGCCTCGCCCTGCGGGCTCTGCTGATAATATCACTACACCCTTCATAAAGGGGTCTGATAAAAATAGCTGTATTGGAGACTCGTATGTTAGTGTGTATAGCCGAGGTTAGAGTTGTAGATTGCACCTAATAATAGAACAGTGGGGGGCAAACAAACGCCACGTGGGTGACACTTTACAGGGTATGTGAACCATATCTCACACAGTAATGGTCACATTAATACACTGGAAATTGTTATAAAATAAACATATGTTTAGGGACTCTCTTAAATATCATATGTTTAACTATATATAAGCCTATTAAAATCTACAGACTATACTACGATCCAGAAAAGTAAATATAATAAATTTTGGTGCAATGAATCTATCATGGTTCAACTACCTAACCACGTGGAGGCCTTTGTTTGCCCCCCAATCACCCTCCTGTGACGTAGAAGCAGAGGAAACTCTAACCTCTGCTATATATCTCATTTACAATCTTTGTCAGGGAAAGAGGAACAGTAAACACACCCCGGGTACTACAGGACATGGGAGACATGTATACTCGGCTGCTGCTAGTATACAGTAGTTTGCTAGTATCAGGTAAGTTATTCTGGACCATATTTATTGTCCATTAACACATAGATGTAATTAAAGGTACACATTTTAGTTAAACATTATGATTGTTACATGTTTTCTAAATGTTAGATAAGCATAATTCATAGTATTGACATCATACATTGCACAACACTTTAGTATCACATTTCTATAAAGGTTCACTCAAAATGAAAAAAGAATGTATGATTCATTATATAATGACCAGGGTGCCATATCCACAGCTCTAGTGGAGTTGGTTCTGTTTTATTTAATCATAGGGCTAACACCCCACCCTAATTCAGGTGCACACAAGCTCATGCCAAATTTGTATATAGGTGTGTTGGAACTATGTATATCATACATAAATTTGATCATATATATTAACACTTTCAAATCAATTCCATTTGTTAAACTTTTGATACCTATGGAATGTATATGGAACAAAAACGTTCTTTTTTGCATAGTTATCAAAAAAAGGAGATTTTCGTCATTTTTCAGTGAAATTCCACATTTTTGGGTGAAATTTCCCCTTTTTCGGTAACTATGCAACTTTGAACAGCTCTGCAGACCTTAATAATAGGAATATCAATAAAAGAAAGAAATAGGTTCTCGGAAATCACTCTACCATCAGCCCCCACCCATTACATTCAATAAATATACACCACTTTTATCCCATAATGCTATTGAAACCAATGGAAGCTAAAAAAAAAAAAAAGTTTTTGTTTCATTCACATTCCACAGCAATAAAAAACAGAAAAAACGGAAATGATTTGATAAAGGCATTAAATACAGTCAAACTAATGTGCAATACATGTATCTCCAATACATTTAAGCCTAAATAATACATAATCATGTGCACACCTATAATAGGATGGGGTGCGTCCTTAAGTAGGCTCTACTTGGGTTTCTTTCTATTGATCTCCAAGGTTCCTATCCATTCTCATTCTTTTTTTCCTCCAGTGTTATGATTATGTACACATGCTAGCCAAGGTAACCCCTGGTGTTGTATAGGCAACATGGTGAGATTGGTCCTTGCCCTCTGGCTACTGCATATAATATGGCATATTACTGGATATGTAAAGCATCCGTGTCATAAATTCTGGTGAATTATACACACATCAACATAGGGAGCTAAATCTAGGACAACACAAGTGAATAATGCTTTGTGCATTAATAGAAGAATACCCAATAAAAAACTGCCATGAGTAACCTAATACAATGTTTTGCTTACCGTGTTAGTAATATGTATTTATTCATTTATGATTTTCAAATACATCAGACATAAAAAGATATAGTAGTTTCTGTCAATGTACAAGTAAAGGTTACATGATAGCAGCTATAGATACTTGTCATGATATTGCTATCTCCAGCTACATTTACATATGGCATCAGGCAGGATGAGCTGAACTACATGGCACAGAATCTGGACTTAAAGTACACTGTCAAAGACAACGTCAATCCACCCATGGCTCTTACAGTGACTCTCAAAAACGCTGGTAATCAAGACATCACTGCTAAAGACTGGTCCCTCTACTTCAGCCACATACGGGTTCTGCAACCTGATGATTTGATCAGGGATGGGGGTACGTACATAACCAGAGATGGAGCTATGCTGGGAGAATCAGGACTAAAGTTGTACCACGTGAATGGGATCCTGTTTCGTATTGATGCTACACCTGACTTTGTGACTATACCCATGGGAGCAGCAATTGACTTGAATATGCATGCACAAAACTGGGAGGTACGTACAACTTTCCAAGAGACTATACATGTAACAATAGAATTAAGATAGATAATGCATTATATGTGATACAATTTGGAGATATATTGATGGCAACAGGAATATAATTATCAACCTATTGTTATTATATGCTCTTCACAAAATCGCTGTACAAAATGTCTAAACCCATTGCTACCCCGGTTTATAAACAAACAATTACTTATTACTGATTCAACAATATTATTATTCAATATAACATCTGATCACAATATCTGATGCAATGTGAGAATAGCTCCCATTCAATGAGAAAATCGTCTAGTGGGGTCACAGTTTTAGTTGTATGTGGTTAACCTAATTAGTGGAACAAATGTGGATTACTAAAATGTGACTATACATGGGTAGCCAGAATTATTGCCGTGTCGCCATCTCGTTTTTTAGCTAAGGGGCCGTGTTGCCGTGTTTTATTTATTTTTATTCTATACATTCTGGTCTACAATTTCGTGTCTGTCGATCTTTAAACCCCCCGTGTTGCACGTGTCAATTTTAACAACCCCCCCCCCGTGTCACCGTGTTGCACGTGTCAAAATTTACCCATGTCTATAGTCACTAAAATGTATACAGCTTTTCCCACTCCTATATAAATATGATTTGTACAGAGGCCATCATGATAATAGCTATGTTATGTATAAAGTTCCTGCAATTATAACCTAGTATTATAATACGTACTGAGAGACATATCACAGCTTTGAGAAGCACAAAGTAGAAACAATGTCTGTAATTTCAAAATGATCGCTCTGTGGGCATGGGATTTTCGGCTCAATGAATGACACCCTGGTCATTGTACATATTCTTTTCTTGCAGGTATCGCGTACAGACATCATGCCTAACTGGTACCTAGCAGCTGCGGACACAGAGCCCCGTATTATAGACAGCACCTCTGGTCAGAGCCTGGACTTTGTGACAGACTTTACCAAGGGGGAGCAGTACAAGAGGAGCAAGAATGACAAATACAGCCCATATACTGCTGAGGAGAGGTAGGTGCATATAAGGCTGTGTCTCATGAGATTGTAACAATTGAAACGTTTTTGACCGGGTGAAGTCTTTGACCAGGTGTAGTTTTTGACTGGGTGTAGTCTTTGACCAACAATCTTCAAAACGGCTGAAATGGGGGATATGTACACAGCAATGCAGGGAAATTTGTAAGATATAGTGTTAAAATAGCCATTGACATTTCTGTGTACATGGCCCCCATTTCAGCTGTTTTGAAGCTTGCTGGTCAAAGACTACACCTGGTCAAAGATACACCCGGTCAAAGACGTTTCAATTGTTACCATCTCATAAGACACAGCGGTAAGAACAGACACAATAAATGAATAATTATGTGCCTGCTCTATTAATTACTGATTGCATGTATGGGTAAAGGCACTGATTGCATTATTTCAGGTACAACATGTTCCCTGATGTGAAGGAGAACATGACTGACTCTGTTAGAATCATCCCCAACGTAGTCTCATCAAGCTTTGGGACTGGGACAATAGATTTTACAAGAGGTGATTGGTCAGTTGTCTCAGGTTCTTCACAATTTGCTGGGAATTTGATAGCAGGTATTTTTGACTTTGCTATTATCATCCGCTAAATAAATGCAGAGATTTGAGGCAACTCACTTAGGCATAATTGACTTTAGCTGATAAACATCTTACTTTGCTGGGTAATTAAAAACAGCATTAAATTGAAATGAGTGTTTCTCACATGGTGTTCTGATTTCCTGACTATTGTGCATTGAACGCATCAAGAACTACCATAGGTGACAGATAGGAATGTGAACTGCATGAATACTCTGACTTATGAAGCAGTTGTTGAAGCAGATACTCAAAGTCAATCCACAAGCAACTTTATGTTGAATACATGTGACTGTGTTGGAGAAAGGACTGTAATATATAAACTTTGTCTCCATTGCAGAGAAACTGGGCCTAACTGTGGTTAAAGATGGAGGTGCAGCCCCAATGAGTCGCATCATTGAACTTAAAGTTGATGCAGAAACTGGTAGCTCACTCACATGCAAAGACAACAAGGTAAATGCGATGCATGTTCAGTTGAGGTCTTTTCTAGAGGTCTTTACTGGTGTATCGGGTGAATTTTAGCACTACAATGCATAGACTTTGTATTTAAATGTAAAAAAGGATATTTTTCTGTCACCGTCTCAATAGCACTTATGTTATTCATACGTGGTCGGAACAGCAGTTATGCCTCTATGCCTTGTCCAACCCACCCAATTGTTTAATGTTGTTAACTATTCGGGTAAATAAATAATGATTCAAAACAATTCTACTTTATTAGACTTTGTACATTCGCACATGGTTTTACACAAGTAGACTGAGGTAGAGTGAATAACTTTGCAATATTCATGTTATGGATGCACCGATCTTAGATGGGTATCCTAATTGCAGGACACCTACACCGTCTTCATAGATGTGGATACCGAGAAGGTGACCATTGCTGGTCGGGAGGAAGTTGGTGTCCTGCATGGAGCACAGTCACTCATTGCACTATCAAGTCGGGGGTCAGGAACCCTCCGCCAGGGGATCATAGAGGACTGTCCAAGGTAAACTATGGAATCTATGCATTTCTTTAAGAAAATGTATTCAAATAGATTTTGATGAGGGTAATACACACAATACTATTATATTCACATGACACATAAACAGCAGGTGGGCACCCAACTACGGTGTTCTCAATTTCTTTTCCTTTCCTCAGATTTGACTATCGTGGAATGCACGTTGACACATCAAGAAATTTCTTTCCCAAATCCACGATACTGAAGCTACTAGAGCTGATGTCTATGTACAAACTGAACAAGTTCCACTTCCACCTGACAGACGATGAAGGCTGGAGACTGGAGATCCCAGACCTCCCTGAACTCACTGAGGTAAGAATCGCTCAATGTGACAGCAATGACTACAAAATAATAGCAGTAAGGTAGGACCGTGTGGGCCACTCTGGCTGCTACACTGGCTACCTGTGCTACCTGTGCACAGACCCATGTCCTCCCCTTCTCCCCCACAAGGTTGGGGGTATACAGGCCATGTGCTTTAATGTAAGATAAGTTGCTGTTATGAAATCAATTTCAGACAGATTTTTAGTCTGGCACATTAGGATCATTTACTACACTGTTAAATTGAGTATTTGATAGTTTATAAATGTGAGACCATACATTTATGTTTTTGTAGATTGGTGCCCGGCGATGCCATGATCTTACTGGTGACAAGTGTATAATGCCACTTCTTGGTGCTGCCCCTAACGGCGCTGGTTCTGGGTCAGGCTTCTATAGTGTAGATGACTACAAAGAGATCTTAGAGTATGCTCACGACCGATTCATCAAAGTCATCCCTGAGTTTGATATGCCTGGCCATGCACATGCTGCTGTCAATGCTATGTTGGCCCGCAAACATAAAAATGGAGATGAGACCTATCAGCTAGTTGACCCTGAGGATGATTCCCGTTATATTTCTATACAGACATTTATAGATAATGCCATCAACCCTTGTATTAATTCAACATATGTGTTTGTTGCTAAAGTCATTGATGAGGTTAAGAAAATGCATGAAAGCATTCAGCCTTTGGATATATTCAACTTTGGAGGGGATGAAGTTGCACCCACCGCTTGGGTGAATTCTACTGCTTGTGATAATCTTAATGTTGAGTATGCTTTTGAGGAAAAGCAAATCAAAAAGTACTTTACTGAGAGGATATCATATCTAGCTAAGGAGAGAAACATGGGACTTGCAGGTTGGGAGGATGGCTTGATGTATGATGGTGCCCAAAACTTGCCGTTCAACATCAGTGACTTTTCTAACCAGGATGTCTATGCCTATGCATGGAACAATGTTTGGGAGTGGGGCTCTGGAGGCCAGGCCTACCACTTGGCTAATGCTGGATATAAGGTAGGTTTTCTTTTGTTCTAAATTAATCAAGTTAATACTGAACTGTACACTAGCGTGTTTGATAGTGGTAAAGGTAGATAATGAACTCTGTTAAACTTATACATTGCATAGCATGCAGCAATTATTTTTAAGAACTACAGAAAATTCCCGCGTATAACCCACACCTCGCGTATAACCCGCACCCTGACTTTGGTAGAATTTTATAACCCGCACCTGCAGTCTGAAAATCGCTATTCTAGTACTGTGCTATACTTACAAAAACCCTTGTATTACCCCCACCTAGACTGAGAATATCATATAACCCGCACTGGAGGTTTGGTTTGCTTATAACCCATGGGTTATATGCAAGAATTTACAGTGCTGAACAACTCAACAGATCTACATTTATTGTCATTTATACAGACGGTCCTTGCTCATGTAACCCACCTCTACTTTGACCACCCACATGAGCCGGATCCTGAGGAGAGAGGCTATTATTGGGCGACTCGTTTCACTAACACAAGAAAGACATTTGGCTTCATGCCTGACACTGTCTATGACAATATTGAAGTAGACTTGTATGGCAACACAATAACAAAAGATGACATCTGTAAAACCGCATCAAGTTGTCCAGCTCTTGAGATCGAGGAGAATATCATAGGTTTGTATGTTTATTACTAGGATCAGCCCAGCTAGCAAGCCCAAATGTATGGGTGTCATATAGACATAGGCAGTATTGGCTGGCAGGTACCATGACTGTATGCCTGGAACTGAGTAAAGAATCGATCAGCGTTTAAGACTTGTGGAGGAGGGCAATCTTCAAAAAATATGGCACCAACTGAGATTATGGGGACCAAGAGAACAATTTTAGAGAGCATGTGTATTTGTTCAATCTACAAGAAAAGAATCTACTTGATTGGAAGATATACTAAACTGTAGTACCCTTACTTATTATATCAAAATGTTATTAATAAGTTTTTCATGTTTCATCCCAAAGGTATGCAAGGCAATTTGTGGAGTGAGACCGTACGTACCAGTCAGCAGTTTGAGAACATGGTTTTCCCACGCTTCCTGGCACTGGCTGAGCGTGCCTGGCACAAAGCGGCATGGGAGTCAGAAGCTGATATTACCAAGCGGAATGAAGCCAGGCAGCAGGACTGGGAGGAGTGGGCTAACCTGCTTGGACAGAAGGAGTTATTGAGACTCGATGAGTTAGACGTCAACTATCATATACTCCCTGCAGGAGCTGTGTATGATTGTGTTTCCTCAATTCACCCCACCTAATAAGCCATATATTAGACAGAAACCATGATTTATCATAGCCAGTTCTTTTGTGCAACTAAATGTGAGAGTAACTGGAAACTTCTCAACAAGGCATTCAGTGGTTGTGTATGGTAGGGACAAGAAGTCCTTTATCCGTTTATCCCGTAACTAGAAACTGAAAACACACCTTAAAAATTCCTCCTGGAATCAAAGTTCTGTCACAATGTTACATTTTATAGTGGTATACATTTGGATCTAGAGCTCATTTGCCATTTTCAGTTTTACACATTAACTGGTTAAGTGATTTTGATACAATACTACTGAGAATATAAAATTTTAAGATCAAGATATCTCATTTGTGAGATGATGCATAGTCAGCAACCCTCCTCCCATATGCCTTTTCAGTTGCCTGGACAATTTTCAAAAAGTATTTTAATATTAAACTAAAAGCATATCTTATACACATGTATCATAATATCACCCTTGCATCTCTTTCAGCCTGGAAGGAAATCTTCTGAGGGTACGTGCTGAGTTCCCAGGGCTCTGGATCTCAATCTCTGAGGACAACGGTACAACCTGGTGTGACACAAAAAAGGAGAAAGAAGTCACACCTGGCAAGAATGTCCTCTTCTATACTAAGTGAGTGAATTATGGGTACTTCTATTGTCAGGTCATATATACTATAAATGTATTACTTATGAGGGAGGTTGCTATACTGTGAAAGTATTGCTTGTGTGACATCAACATTAAGGGTACCCTCAGACATGAAGGGTCTAATTTTGGAACCCAAGCTGTCCAATTTTATACATTACACACCACTTTTGGATCCTTTGAATTTTCCCATTCTCAAATTCTTGCAGTGATGTTGATAAATCTAATTTCATAAGATGGCGTTAATCTAATGCTTTCCATTTCCAGATCTGCAGATGGTAGCAGACACAGTCGTACAACCACCCTTATTGTACCAGCCAACACGGCTAACAACGGGGGTGCCCCGGGCAGCATAGACCTGCTCACCGGCCTAATGGTGGCAGTTACTGCCAACTGGCTGTACAGATTCTGACCTAATGCTAATTCTCGCCTTGGACCTTAGAGGAGCTGATCTCTGAACTAAGGCCTTTAGAAGTTGGGTTTACTTAGGGGATTCAGATTCCATGGCTGCTGAAAATGTAAAAGGGCCCGATGCTTTACAAAAAGCTTATGCTTCAATTTTGTATGAGTTCAGTTGTCATCCGCCTTTTTATTTTACATGAAATAAAAAGTTGTAAAAAAGGAACACTAGAACAAAGAAATGTTACTCTTTTCTCAATCATTACAAGACTGGCACCTTTATTTGGTTCAGCTTAAAGTAGAACTTGCTACATGTAGATGTGTTACAATTATTACATCATTAGCAGATTTCTATTTCCAAATGTGTCACACAATAGCCATATCACACTGTTGTCTCTGTTTCAATGCGGATAACACATATTTTCATAGCTATAGACCAATTTGAAATATTCCAAGGTTGTCATCTTTGAACCTTGGAAGAGGAAATTGACCTTTCAATACATATACCATGCTCAGATCCGAGTCAAACGCCACTGTTATTTTTGGGATACAGGATACCAACAGAAACAGGTCATAAAGGGCCACATTTATGGCACCATTAAGTTGCATCAAATTTGATCCCTACATAATGTGAGTAGCCACACATAAAGGATACCCTGTACAAGTATGCATGGATCATCCCTTCTGCTTGTCTGCTCACAGAGATGTAGTGCTGAAGTGCTCTGTTCCAATATAAATCCAGATACAATGCCGTAGTGAGTAGATACAGAGGAGGGCCATTGGATAGTACTAAAAGCAAAAGTGAATTTAGAATAATAATGTGCACCAGGAAGACGGCAATGTGTGCATATAGTGCAATGTCAAGGTATGAGCTAGACGTTACCGTGGATCTCACAAGCAGGCCAACCTTAACCTTTCTGAAATTAACAGATGTGTTAAAGCATATATACACTTTGGTTTTACCATTATTTGTACACAATTTGCTGAATCTTCTTTATGCTCATCTTCCCCGGTTTGTAAACATATCACATTAGTTCTTTAATTCTATGTAGTACAGTAGCAAATTCACAACTTGGGATTTGAAATGGACAGAATTTCTCAATACATGAGGTACTCAATACTATACGAACATCAGAATTATTGCTTTCCTGTATCGATAAGTTTAAAGAAACACATATCCCGGTACATTCAGTGGTTGGTCAGCAGTTTAATACCATGAACCTCACATATATTATTGACACCATAACAAAATGTCTGTGACTTACAATGTAGCTTTTGTTCTCTATCCCCACTGTATTTTACAATGAAGAATTGCAATCTACCCATGGTTTATATGCGCTACCGCCTTCTTTAGCCAACGTCTATGTAAGTCGCACATCTATAAGAACCAAAATTGCTATAAATTATGGGTCTTTGGTAAGCAGGCTAACTTAATTTCTACCCCTACAGTCCCCGCCCAATTGGCGTATACATCAGAAGCACTTATTCCAAGGCCTTTGCAGTTCATACAGACAAGTTGAGATCTGAATATATTGAAACTTAGCAACACAAGTACCCCCATTATACATTTATGTATTGCCGGAACTACATTCACAGTAGACTTTACTATTCAAACATGGTCTGTGCAGTACACAGGCCAAATATACTATACTTACTAGTCCCCAAGAAATCTCAATCGAAAAGGGAATGCCTTATCAAGTGTGCTTAATGCAACAAAAACATTCAATTAAGTCGTTTGTAACTAATGTGATTATGCTAAATCTACTTGCATATATATGCGAGAATATGAGTACTACTCTAGTCGATGACGTTCACGAAAAGAATTGAAAGGGAGAATTAATTCTTTATTTCACATTTTATCTTCATATTTCTTGGATTATTTGCAATGAATGTATTATTCTAATCTCACATTTCTTCACACACACTGACAACAACGTAAAAGGAAAAGGAAACTCCACATCGTTAACACACATAAATAATTGCATAATCACCTCTCAAATAGTAACACGTATAAAGCGTGCTAAAACAGTCAACAATAACAAATGATTACACCCACAAATATCTTATCTCTGGTATGGCAGCGGAATGACAGGCAAATTAGACTACATAATATTATGTGATTATATTGTAGCTGAAAGAAAGTTTAGCATTTCTATTTCAATGCATTATTGATTGATACATGCATGGTAAAAACATTGTACATGTATTGCATTGCATCAATTTACCATCAGGGACTTTATTTATACCAAGTGTCCTTATTCATACAGCAGCTCACAAACAAGTACATAGGACAGCCTAGTATCAGCCTAGAGGCAGGCAGATTGTCACGTTATATTTGGTTACAATAACGCTGCATCACCTCATCTCATCTGCCTCCTTAAAGAATAGACCAATTCAGCAAGAAAGGGTGACTTTTTCACAATAAAGTTGTGTTTACATTGGTTTTAGCAGAATCCTCATCTATTGTCTGTAATGGCTGTCTGCAAACCCTAAGCAGCAATCGCTAATTTACATTGGTAAAATAATCCTAAAATGGCCAACTAAGGCCATCAATGACCTTACAATTTACAAAAGTGGTCTAGGATAGGGGCAGAGAACTCAGCAAAAAAAAACACAACCTTTTCCCATCCACACAGATGCATACCATTCAGAAACTAAAAAAGCTTTACAACTTGATTACATCGTTTTTGATATAGAAAAATTTACTTTATACACTGATTGGAGATATATTTACATACAAATGATGTATTTACATCCACTCATTAACATAACAACCATATAAAAAGAACAAGTACAGCCTCCGGTCAGCCATGTTGACCGGTTCTGGAATATATCGAGACGACGAGATCAATGCTCTGCGTGCCAGTAACTGTCAAGCCATTGTTTATCTCAGATAGAATATGTATGATGTATAGAACCTAAGTGGTCCCTGCACTGTTAACATGATAAAGATGTATACAAGAACAAACTATGTTGGCCCCTTCTTTGTAGTAAATAGATGAGAAGGGAATCAAATAGCTTAAAAGAAGTACTTATAAATGCGGGTACTCAAATGGAAGAAAGATAGGAAGTTACTCATTCTACAAATCTATCACTTCAAGTCCTTGATTAGGTAAAAATTCCCATTGAGTATCTACATGATCTTATAGGGAAATTAAATTGTCCATGGAAAACGAAAGACAAAAATCACCAGTGGAGGTGGGAACGGTGTTTTCTTGCATAGGTTTAACAAGAATAAACAGAATGAATCAACAATTAGAAGAACAAAGCATGAGGGTATCCATCAGACCCCAAGGTATATGATATGGTCAAGTCAAGTGCACTGACTGTTGAATCAGCTGGTAACATTTAGCTGTATAAGACATATTCTGCACTTTGATTATTCAGTTTTCTTTTCGGTCTCCGACTTCATTTCTTCAGACAAGACGTTCGTCGAGTTATCAATGACTTCAACTGCACACTGCCTTGGGAACCAACCCCGCACACGATATCCACCTGGAAAAATATAAAGACATCAATTATAATTTGTGTGTCTTCATACAGATTTACATTTTATTTTAATCCACTTTTCAGTGTTCAGGTTAATTTTAGAGCATATTGCCCCATGCACAATGTGTCCTCCCTGCAATTGTGACCAGGGCTCTGATTATAATTCCAAAATGAACACCATTGTAACCCATTCTACACATACATATGGAACATGGCCACAAGAAACAAGTAGTCATATAGGACTAACTCTAGGTTGCTACAGGTACTAGGGAAATGAGTTGAGTATCATGATACTTTCTTGTCTACCTGTAACCCTTAAATCTAAAATATTGCTTTTTTTGGGGGGTGAAATACACATTTATAAGACCACATGCAGTTGATATACATGTTATTCCTACCTTTGTAAAATGAGCTTCTCCTCTAATTTAAGCTTTTTATCTTAATAACATTTTATAAATATTATAATATATCTTACCGGTAATAACATTTTATAAATATTATAATCATCCTGTAGTGAGAGAAGGCATCACCCGTCGAGGTTATACCTTCTCACAGCCAACTTTATCCATCAGTTGGTAATGTTTGTTAATTTATGCAGTTGGGTCTGAGTCTAGACCAAGAATGTTTAAGGAGAGTGATGCCTCTGTGATAGATTTGAACCGCAGATTTGAGGCCTCTGTCGCACTCGCAGAAGGCAATAGTGTGACCTACAACTGTTACTGCTGCTGCTACAACCTGATGATGAGACTTTTGAGTTACAGTCCCCTGAGGATTTTGTTAGTATGGGAAAGGCCAGGCATTACAAATAGAAACCTTCAATTGTTTGTTGCATTCTCACAAATTGCATTCTCACAAAATACTCTGCATGTGTGTACAACTCTGATAAGTAACATTGTGATGTTTGTGATTAATATTCCCGGTTAGTAAGTTGTTCTGTTTTCATATTGTGGTTAATGTCAGTATTTGTTTTTATATTGCACAGGTTAGGTTTACCTTTCATAGCGACCACAAAGTCACTCGTTTCGGTATTCGCGTCTCCGTCTGTGAGGAAACAGAACACATTTGCAATGCGAGCATCCAAAGTTGTGTTTGATCACTCATAAAACTTAATAAAGTAAAATCTTGCGCATAACCCAGGGATGATACGCAAACTAAGCACACCTGGCAGCATTCCCACAATATTTTCAGATTGAAATTCTATAATATTCCCTCACTTTCCATGACCAAGAATTAACATTGCCCATGACTATATTTACCATACCGTCACAATGTAGCGTCGGGTGGTCTTCAATTTGATGGGTACAATTTTCAAAATCTCAAAAGCAAATACAAAGTTCTAATGAACTTTGTAATAATTTTTGCTCCTTTTTTTCATGACGTTCCCTGGCCAGATTTCACAACATTTCCACGTGGGAACCCTGCTGTATTGGGGTTCAGACCTTAGGTGCAGATTAGAGGGTTTTCTCAAAGTCTAGTTAGGGTCATATGCACAACGCAGGTTATGTATACGAGAATTTACAGTAATAGCTTAAACATGGGATAGGAGCTATTTTTACATTGATATATCAGAACCATTATTCAAAAAGATTCTTTTTTTCTGTTATTTCTAAATTTTGGTCTCTGGCACGTTTCTCAGTCACTTATGTGCCTTTTCTGCTTTGATTCGTATCCTCAATCTCCTAGTGAATTGACTCAAAATTAGCTTATATCCCACTTTTAAGTTATTTCGATTAAAACTTATCAACATGTGTTACTTAACGGCAAACCAAACACACTTCTTAAACCACAGCAAGCTACTGGTACTTATAGATGTTGTAAGGATACTGAAAAACATGTGAGATGTAATTTGAGTAGTTTAGATCAGATACTAAGGAAAGGTGATAGCAGAACTATCCTTACGTGAATTATTCACCGACATCTTTCACACTAAAACCACTCTTATATTATGAGAGATAAGCTATACTTACTAGGTGCCCCTGTTTTAGCTATAAGTTTGTCACCATATAGCCAACGCCTGTAAAAAGCAAAAGATACAATATATCAAAATTCAGTAAATCGTTATAAACAAATGAATTGCAGAAAAGGAGAATCGCTTTATTGAAAACACCTTCAACTTGGGGACATGAAGGCATGGAATATCAAATACTAAGTTACAGTCATTGTAGCTGGGAAAACAATATGGCTGGCCCCAGCCAACCGGGGCATCCAAGGTGGACATACTGGTGTGGTGGAGTTCTAATAACAATAGTCTCTTCTTACATTTATCCCTCATTATTATGATGCAATATTATTAGCATATAAAACCTACGGTATTGTGGGGTCTAAAACATGTGTTCAATGCAATAGTGGCAAATAGGTATACATGGATGTTACTTTTCATTTGTCTCCTTTTTCCCCAAGCAGTCCCTTTCCCCCCAGTAAAAACTCATATTCTACTTTTAAATTTTCTGCTGAAATACTATATTATCATTTACAGGCATTTCTGACTGTTTAGCTTATAAAAATGAAAGCTTACTTTTTCCACCGTGTCACCATGACACGCTCGCCTATCTCAAGCTTAATGCGGGGCTCGTCTGTGATTGGTGGACAGCAGCCGACGCGGCATCCCTTACTGCACGGGCAGATACGGCCACTGTAACTCTCACGGATCTCGTAGATGACACTACGTTCCTGTTTCTCCTTCTTCTGTTTCATTTGCTCCACCTAAAGAAGTAAGATTCACTTTGTAATTCTAATACCGTACTCATTTCCTCCGGGATTTTTTCAGTATTTAAGCAATTACAGTTGACACTTTGCAGTTAAGAAACAGGTACCACTGTTATCAAAATCCCAGCGAATTTTGGCACTTTGTCAGAACGTCCCTACAATTACTAATGTGGAGACATCTTGAGAAATATCATATCACTCAAGAATGTATCAGAAAAACTAGAATTGGAATTCAATCCAATTTCATCTAATTATTTAATACACGTACCGTTATTACCATATTAAAACTACATAGTTTTGCTCGAATTCTTCTCTGCCTCTATCCTAATGCTGAGGCTTGCATCAAGAGTAGAAATGAATGATTTTATAATATAGGCATAATAGTGAAATTTTCCACTTACTGTGAGCGTGTACTGATCACAGCCAACAATGACTGGCCACCAGATGCCGTCCATGCGCGGATCAGGCTGCCACGTGAAGATCATGTGGAAGTTCTTCTTTCTACCAAGGTTGTAGGGGAACTTAAACTCAGGCTCTCCTTCTTCCCTCTCCCGGTAGTGGGCCTACATGAGAAAAGTTACATTTATATTACAGTATCTACTCATTATAGATTTCTGAGCACAGTTGCTAATGCTACATCAAAAATATGTATGATATATTCCTCACTTGAAATGAATTAATTTTCATATACATCTAAGTCATCGTTGACTGTTTTTTCTACTTATGTTTATCCTAGTGAGATGCATATCCATATATCTTCTTATAGAATTTGTATATTCCACAGCCGGCTTTTGGTTTTACTCAGGTGTTTCAGCTCTACACATTATTTTAAGGGTACCGGTAATTAATTGATACATAATTTGGAAGAACAAATATATATCATGAATATCATAGTCATCATGGTTACCTTTTCTATAATCCACGACTCAATACCGGTCTCATTCCTTATTATGGTTCTAATCTGAAAGTCAAAACAAAAAAATATATTTTGTGACAAGTGACAATTAGCATATTGCCGGTTACAGCATGTGTAAACAAATACGGAGACTATCATTTTATGTCATGATTACAAAATCCTTACTGAAACTTATGGTGGAATTATAATTAAATTCACACATGTAATGTTGTATGCAGCTTTAAGTTACAAGGCGAAACGCTCGCTGCCCATGTACTAAGAGCAAGAACCGTTTTTTTTTCGGAGATTATAGATGGTAAATGTTGCTACTAGAGCTAGTACCGATTATACATGTACAACGGTTTGATCTGGATTCATGTGTACATATAGGTAATGTCAAATACTTACTTGTATATAAAATAAGCCTCCTACAGCTATGATGACTCCTATAGCTAAGCCAACAGAGAACATGCAGGCGATAAATTGATTCATGCCCAGGTTTACGATTGGCTCGTCTCCTGTGCCGTAATATATATAGTAATGCTGCAAAGGGAAAAGCAGATGTATTAGAGACATATCATTTACTGTACCGTACGGTATGCTTATTGAATAGGCAGAAAAACGAGCTTTGCATATTAATGTTTCGATATTAAAACAATGCTCTATGTTTCAGTTGTCACATCTTCTTTATTTAGAGCGTAGCTACCAACCTTGCCTACTTTGTCTACAACATACCTAGTACACTGTATTGGCATATCTATGGCTATACAGATTAATTTTTCAAATGTCTCTCAATCTCTAAACTATTTCTCAAAAAGATGTGTTTCAGGCAATACGGGACGACGAAGTCTTGGGATAGATAGGGCGAATTTCTTTTTTAGAGTACAAGGAATGAGTTGCGAATTGTGACATTGACTCGCAACTCAACAGAATGACTCACTAAATCCTTCAATAACTGGGAATATCATCAGTCAAGCCACTTAGTCCATTGCGAAAAAAATATATGCTAGGGGGAAGGGGTCAGCCCTGATTGGAATCTAGGGTCGGGTTACCTGAAACACACATTAAAAAGAAAAATTGGCATAAGAGTGCAGCATGGAAAGGTCTCTCATCATCTAATACCTCATGTTTCTCCTGACTCTACTTACCCTATTAAGAGCTCTGTACATGGAGGGGATGAGGACGGAGATGGCGTGGATACAGCCGAGCGGCGCAAAGAATAAGAAGTAGGTGAAGTAGCCGTGGTTCACGTGCCCCACGCAGTTGTTGATCCATGGGCAGTGGTGGTCCATCTTCATCACACACCTAATGTACATGCAAGCATAGTTTACATTTGAAAATAGTAGTAATTACTTTTGTTTAAATTGTTGAAAATGCTGTCAAACTCTCGACATGTCCTTACTTTTTTTTTACTAGTGGAGAAGTTTGGTTAAATTTCCTCTCTTACTTAAAAGGACCGGTGCAGCAAGTGAATCCAGTCTCTTCTCAAAATATCAAGTATCAACATAGAAAATTTCTATTCAGTATGAGGAATTACAATAGAAGGATCCTGCACGAGTAGAAGCTAGATTGGAGTGTGAAGTCAGACCATACGAATGCACAGATTTTGCTAGTGTACACAAGAATCTACCATGATAATCTCTCAGTGCGGGTTCTACAAAATTCCCAAAGTCTAGGTGCGGGTAACACGAGGAGATTTGGCAAGATAATACAGTTCTAAAATCGCAATTCTCTCTGGCGCGGGTTATATGATTCTCTCAAAGTTGGGGTACGGGTTATATTCGAGATGCTGGTTATATGCGAGAATCTACGGTATGTAAATCCTGTGAACAGGTAAATTCTCTCACTCACCTGCCACACTTCCTGCAGTGATGGGACCGTGGTGCCTTGTAACCCTTACACACGGCACACCACTGTAGACTCTCCTTTTCCGATTGATTTTTCTGTAATAGAAAAGAAATAAACCGTTGATGGTTTAATCGATCTACATGTTTTCTTGTTTCTTAACTAATCACTATAATAATACCATAACATTTATTTTCTGTCAATAGACTAGTCGTAGTTTATTTTTCTGCAATGTTTTAAAAACAAATATTATGATGTATTACTATATACTAGCATGGTAAACACTAATGATAATCTATACATATATATTTGAGGGACAACTTACCGGCACCCATCCTAGTGGCACATGACCGGGCCCGAGGAAGGCAGCGTTGAAGAAGTTATACAGCACAGTGACATTCCAAAAGAGGAAGACGCCGATGTTGATCAAACCGCCCATCGTAGTCACTGGCCACCACTGCAGATTGCAGGTTATGCCCATTATTGAGATAACGCCGATAACTGTTAGCGCCAGGATGGGGCCCCAGTGCAGCAAGCGGCGGAAGTGGGAGGCTGTGTAGTTCCCCATGGCGCCGAGTAGAAGATTGTGTTTGGTAATTGTCACTGGCCGTCAGCATCCATTGGGAGAACTGCAAAATGAGGTGCACGGTTTAATGAGTGTATTGTTGGACTGTTTGAGAGTTCTGACTGTATGAGTGTATCCGTACTCTAGAATGTGTCATATGACTGTATATAATGACACATGGATACCGTACGGTAACTCTAGAATTTAGAGGAGGTGCAAATGATGTTTGATCTACCCATTTTCAAAAACAAAAAAGCCTGCTCAATGCTCTTTCGCAGGGTTAACAATTTTGACCCCTCTTCTAGGTTTGGTGGGGGATAGAGATTTCACCTGCATGTTAGGCTGTTTTCAGGGGAAAAGGTTAGGATATAAAAGTAGGCCCTAGGCCTACATCATGCTTATGTATTGTAACAAACGAAGTAGATCTACACAAAAATAGGGTATTCACGGATCCGATCGTATTCACCCCTGGCCCCCTACTGTTAGAAAACAGGCCCTAAAATAGATCTGACTAGATTTACCGGTAGGCCCTATATGTACGGTACCATAAAAGGCTTTTTATTACTTTATCAGCCTTAGCCTTAGCCTAGGCTTTAATAGGGCGAATTAACCATTTTCTTCCAACCCCGGGGGAGCGGGGGGGGGGGGGGTAGGCCTACTCAAATTTGTTTTGACACAGGTGTGCGGCTAACCCTCTGACAAACCCTTGGCTAGAGGGATTTTGGTAAAAAAAAAAGGGCCTATGTTCGTGGAAATGCACCTCTTGATTAGAGCAAATCCGGTCAAAAGTGCTTCTGTGTAAAGAAATTTGCCGAAAATTGGAGGGATTCTGGTCAAAAGTGACTTTTTTTTGCATGAATTTTGGTGAAAAGTCGAAAAAGTGACCCTTGGCTAGAGGGATTTTGGTGAAAACAGACCCCTGCCTTGGCTAGAGGTATTTTGGTGAAAACAGACCCTTGGCTAGAGGGATTTTGCTGAAAACAGACCCTTGGCTAGAGGGATTTTGCTCAAAAACCACCCTTGCCAGCCGCACACACAAAATATACCAAGTGCCCCCCGGATCTTCCAATTCCAAGAGTTGGCAAGACTAACAATTAGTAACATTCTCAATCAAACATGAGCCATGTAAATCGCATGTACATCTAAATGTGTGCTTTGAAGTTAAACATGCACGTGCAATAATATTGTGACGTGCACAGACATGCATGCCATGATTATTGACCTGTCTAAGCTGCTGTTTATTTATAATATTGACCCAATCCGGTGACTTACTGGGTGAGGGAGTTAACCACACCCCCGTTGCCCCAATCATTGTGCCAATGGCAATGCCAATGGCAATGCTTACTAGTGCCTACTTTAATAGCCTTAGGCTTAGGCTACGCTGGGAGTCTATGCGTCCGTTAAGTAGTGAAACAGTATTCCTGTAATTCACTGTAACATATTGACTAAAACGAATCAAAACTAGACAAGTCCTAGACTAGCAAGCACTTACAAGACAAGGCCTAGGCAAAAACGCTGAAGATTTGCCGGCCTCTGCTTCAGCCGGAAGTTGAATGTTTAGCCAAGCGCAGCGATCAAAACGTGTTGAGTTGTCATTGGTGGAGCTACATTTCTTTCTATGCTGATTTGCTACCACTCTATCGATCTCTTCTTTGCCATGATAACACTAAGATTGGATATATTGAAACTTACCTCAATTTGATTGAACAAATAGTATGAAGGTACCGCGTTGTTGCAGTGGTTTGTACACCGCTGGTACACTGTTCGGGAAACAGCGAAAATAGTTCCCAGGCAAACCGCGTGAGCAGAACGGGCAGCACCATCGTCGGCAAATAATGCTTCCCCTCATGGCGTCCCCGGGACTTGGACTTAATTGGCGCCGTCGCGGACAGACTTCCCCGAATTTATTTCGCTTCAAGCCCACTACGGGCAGGCCGCCCCCAGCCGCCTGTGGCAAACCATTTGTTCACCCTCGATATCGCAGTTTCTAATTCCGATATCGGAGTTCCTAATTCAGATATTGGAGTTTCTAATTCCGATATCGGAGGTAGCTAATATCTTCGATAGGCCTAGGTATCGGAGCTTATTACTTCGATATCGGAATTAGGAACTTCGATATCGATATCGGAGTTAATAACTTTGATATCGGAGTAATAAACTTCGATATCGGAGTAATAAACTCCGATATCAGAGTTAAAAACTCCGATATCAGAGTTAAACCTCCGATATCGGGGTGAACATATCGCTTGCCATAGTCGCCACTCATGCCGCCCTCACCCGCAGGGGCGGATCCAGGATTTAGGAAAAAAAAGGAAAAAAAAAAGGGGGGGAGGGGGATCCACCCCAGAAGTTACAACAGGGGCGGCGGAACGTGGATAAAGTTGGGAGGATGTTGATAGAAGGGAATCGCAACTGGGGGTCTTGGGGCGCAGACTCCAGGAACATTTTGGAATTTAACTTTTAAATTAGTGCATTCAGCGATGTTTGGAAACATATTATATGATCCTGAGAATTTTTTTGAATTTTTTTTTGAATTTTACCTTGAGATCGGAGTAGACCGGTATTCTAGGGCATTCTGAGTCTACAATGTTATTGTTTCCCAAAAAGTTGGGGGGACCCAAACATACTTGGGTCCCCAACTTTAAAGTTGGGGGGCCTGGGCCCCCGGGTCCCCCTGTTCCGTCGCCACTGAAGTGCTAAGTGAGTCAGAAGCGACATGCTTTGATAATTCTAGGGGGTTTGGGGGGCATGCCCCCAAGGGTGAGAAATTTTAGAAATATAGATGTCAATTGGTGCAATCTGTAGCTTTCTGGTCTGCCTCAAGGCTGTGAAAATGTTGAAGATAGACATATATTTGTTAATTGATGCATGTTACTTGTTAGGGAGTGATCATTTTTTATCAACAGGGGGGGGGGGGGGGGTTGGTTTGGGGGGGGGGCAAAAAAATTTGGACCCCTTGACCGGGGGGGGGTGTAAAAAATTTGGACCCCTCTTGGGGGGGGGTCAAAAATATTTAACCTGTTTTGGGCCAAAAAGCCCGCGCGTTACTATGGTTCAAAGGGCCCGCGCGCGCGCCGGTTTCCGACCCGTAGGGGGGGGGGTAAAAAATTTTGACCCGTTGACCGGGGGGAGTGAAAAAAAATTTCGCGCGCTCCGCGCGGAAAACCACCCCCCCTGTTGTTAAAAAATGATCACTCCCTTATAGCATTGTTGTGAACCCCAAGGCTGAGAAAATTTTTGAGAAAATAGATGTCAATTGACGCAAGTTAAAGCATTCTGGTATAGGCTACTCCAAGGTTGAGAAAATTAAAAAAAAGTAGATTTTAATTGATGCACGTCATGGCATTCTGGTGTAGGCCTACCCCAAAATTATGTTTAGTTACCTATATGTCCAGCTGTGAGATATGGATCTTGCGAGGGGTCTGGGGTAGGCCCTATATGTGGCCCCTACCCCAGTGGGCACAGAACATTGAATCAACATTGATACGTGGTTGACGATGTTGATACAATATTGATTCAACGTTGAATCAACGCTTAACTGGATTTTGTGCCCACTGGGACTGACTGTCACGTCACAAAACCCCTTATTTCTCCTTCGACCAAGGTATTACGTAATGTTACGTCATATGACGTCATAATTATGATTTATGATTATTAATATTCATACGTATTATTATTTCTAATAAGTACAATACTTTATGCATATTTTTTGACCCATCCCAGTGGGCAAACTTTAGTTGATTCAATGTTGATTCAACGTGTGTAGCGACATGATATCAACAGTTGATAGAGGGTTGTCATTTGGTTGATATTGATGAGGTCATCAACGTTGATCATTCAACAGTGATTCAACATTGATATGGCCATTGTGAATCAACAACAAATAAACATAGTAAATGATGATTTACATTGATTTAACATTGACTGCTAATGGATAAATTGAGATTAAGAATATAGTCATGTTTTCAACCTAAATGCAGTATTCTTATATAGGAGCATTCCTTGCAATTTATATATATTCATTACAACATCCCCCCCCCCTTTCTCCAAGATTGAATGCTGATTCTAGCACCATCCAGGGCAGGGGTACAATCATGAATGACCTCTGGTGATTGATCACACTAAGAGGCATTAATATCCATTGTCAGGACTGAGGCTTTATCTATTATTCTTAGCAACATAAAGGGTGTCTTACTGAAACCATGCATTTATTCATGTCATTTAATTCCAAATGTCAACCAAATGCACACACCATAGTTGTCAATGATAATGAATGAGATTTTGGTCAATTGTATACATTGATGAGAAAATAAGAGCCTACAATTAGGGAAAATAGATGTAGCATGTAGATGAATTTACTTAGGAGTAGGTTGTGGAGGCACCTAGTGGGAAAGGCGGGAAACACATGGTTGGTTCAAGGTTGATATCCAATCATTGCATCAATGTTGAAACAGGTGTTGGTTGACAATGTTGAAATAGTAACATTGCATCAATGTTGAAAACATGTTGATCTACACTGCAACCCTATATCAACCAGTTGTCAACGTTGAATCAAGGTTTTTTGCCCACTGGGATATGTTTATCAAAGTACACCCACCCAGACGTCAGTTACACATATTTCTCATTCAGCCAAGCCGAATTATCCCCCCATGCATAATTAATCCATATATCACAAGCGGACCCCTATCCAGCTATACAAAGGTAACGGTCGGCCCTCCAGATGCCGAGGCGCCAACCGGACACTCAAACACAAGCAATGAACAATATGTTGACCCAAGGATTAACGGTCAACACACAAACAATGATATAATCCATACACGCCTAGCCGGTATAGCACCCTGGTCCACTTGAGACGACTAAGGTGCTACCAGGAGGCAGGCGACAAAGCTCCTCAGGTGTACGCATTATCTAATATGTAATCCATTACCCACAAGGCACCGACCGGCAGGCTTTCCCACCTCCGGTCCAGCACCACCATGTTAAAGCCATGAATATATAATTATCCAATCAAATGTCAAATGTATATTATCCAATGAAAACCACTGTTACATGTATTTCCTGTCACTTGGGCTCCCCCTCCACCTGCTGGGCACCTGTACTTAAGCCCCGGTCAGCTGGAGGGAAATCAGTAATTACTATCAGTAACATCCATACCAAGCTCTGGTGACTGGTATTCCGCTATTGATATTATTATACATAAAAGATACCAAGTATTACAACTGACATCTCATCTCTCATCTTTACGCCCTACATTAATGTGGAAGGGATTTTCCCAGCCACATGACCTCCCTCAATGAAGATTATAGCAGTGGAAACATGCTGGGAGTAACCAACTCATGTTCCCCACCAGCTTCTGTAGTTGGACAGTCCCATTCCAACGAGTCTGCGCATACAAGTTCTGTGTTTGTATACTGACTTTCTGGTGGACATCCTTATGGGCTTATACTACATGTATAAAAAGGGAGGGGCACCAGAATTGCGCGCTTTTACACCTATATATATTCAACAGAGCACCCTAGGGGCTATAGTAGTCAAATCAGGATGATTCTATAGGCAAATAAAGCGCAATTCCATAAGCTTTCTAACGATACTAAACACACTATGACCAGGTAAAATGGATATTGATGGTATGCATAAATACAAAATATAGTGAGTTGGAAATGGCCTAAAAATCAGTGAAAATGCGCGCATTGGCCAAAGGGAGAAATATTGATGAATAAAAGAAATATTGAAAAAATGGTGAAATAGTTATAAAAAAAAATTTTTGATGTTTTTTTCTGGAGATTCCAACTAAATTGGTGGTGTTCTTTCACTTTCAATATGTATACCCTCATTTGGAATAGCAAAAGCATGTTTACCATGCTAAATCATTCTATTCCAAACTAAAAGGGCCCTTTTTTGGAAATATCAACCGTTTTTACCATATTTTCATATATTAGGAAAATAATGTTTCTGGTTGCCATGGTAACCCAAATTATGATGTTTGCAGATGTTCTTCCATACATTATTTGAAAGTGTGTTCCATTACCTTTCAGAAAATATAATATAAAACATGTCTCAGCACAAAATATTGAACTGTTGCACAATTCACAAAATGATGTTATGAAAACTCACTTTGCCAAAATAGTTCTGGGCACGAAAGGGTTAATAGTAGGACATCATTATTGAGATGAAATGAAAGTGACCCCTATTACCACATGACCCTTGTTACCCCATCTTCCCCTACCGAGTACCAACCTGCTTGTACATGTATTTCAATTTTAATCTTGTTAATTTTTTTAAACTTATATTTTAGGTGTAGTGTTAAAGTGCTACAATCTACCATTGGAGCAGTTGCCAGGGGGAATTATCCTTGCAATCTTGCAATAAAGCCCCCCGAATGACTGATTTGGGTACAGGAAGTCATATACTTTCAAAATATCGACGATGCCCAACTGGCATCATTGAGGGCTTTCAGAAATTCAAGATGGCGTCCAAGATGGCCGACAGAAATGTTTAAAGTCATAAATCAGTCAATTCTTATATGATTTGCATGACAGTGTAATACCACTACATTGTTTTTTTGGGCATGCCTGATTGATTAAAAGAGTCAAAAAGTCATTTGAATAGGTATCTATGGTGCTAGTGTGTTTTCATAGCAACCAGCATGCTGATTCTAACAAAATATATATTGTGATAAAATAATTGTCATTTTTCAATACAGTCATTTAATATCTCAAATTAAAGGTCTGATATACATCATTTTAACATAGTTTTAGAGTTGTCACAGGTCCTAGGTAACCATGGCAACTGGAAATCAACAACAATAATGCCCAATGATTGATGCTGAAACATTCTCATCCCTACTGATAACTGTGAATACATGGCAGAACAATTAACATGGCCACAATAATTATACTCTGTCCTCAATGTCAAAAAGTCATTTGAGTGGGTATCCAAGATGATGCATCATTTCCATAGCAACCAACATGTTAACTCAAAACATGATGGTAACTAACACTATATTTCCCATTGAGGAATTGTCTTTTCTTAACGTTATTTTGATGCAGGTAACGGTTGCATGTCATGCTGTTAACTGCAGTACTGCATATAACGTTAGTTGCTGCAGATAACAGTTGCACAGGAGCTTATTCAGCCAAATTGGCCACACGATACCCGCAACCAACTTAAAAGATTCTATTCATGAACAAGAATTTGGCATTCGTTTTTCAATTTGAGATACCTAGCCCCCTGTATACCCCCTCTGAAGTTAGAAAATATGTAATTAATCCAATTTTCATTAGTTTTTTAGTCCTATAGATATTTTCTTGGCACAAAATCATTTTCAGGGGGACATAAAAATATAGCACGCAAAAAAACTCGCCAGCAAAAAGAGGCTGGCACTTTTGGCTCGAAACCTACCATCTATGAAACCCCTTTTGGGTTCAGAGGCTGTTCTGCCATTTACTAATCCATGCCTTGCTGCCCACTTTAACCATTTAAGGGCAGCATACCGCTTTAATGCATCATGCCCTTGGTCATCATGGTGTATGAATGCAGCCCTGGTGAGTAACTCACCAGTGCTGCATTAAAGCATCTCAAAGACCTTACAGAGTTGATACATTCTCAATGGGACAGCTTGATGCACCAATTCAGCTCTGGTGAGCTACCAGCATTGGCTGCATTAGATTAGTGCACCATAACAACACATTATTCAGTCTGGTCAGTTTATTATTGTTATCTTAGGGGTAGATAGTGTAGATAAGCGCTGAGCTTGGAGAGATAAGGGCTGCATAGCCATAGCATAGAGCTCTGTGAAAAAGCTACCTGTACCAGACAGGCTCCACCCAGTCATGGTTCAATGGCTCTCCCCTCACTCTACATACAGACGTTTGTTTCTGGCTTGGAGGGAGATACACTCTTAGTTCTTATTCATTCCTTTTTTGCGATAAGAGATCTGAATTTCTGACTTGGCAGATATGTAGAATATGTTATACAGATTTATTGTAGGCACAAACCATTAATTAATAAATCAGTGATACACTATAAGAAATGGCCAAAGTAGACTTTATAAAGAGGCCAAAGTGCTATCTTGTCTGACCATTTAGAGCCGATGTGGCAGGACCCCTCAACATGACAGTGCATTTGAAGAAGAAAAAAAAGAAAAAAGGTGACTTATCCTAGCACCTAGCATCCGCCCCCGCATGACTTTCAAGCCCAACTGTTTACACTTGTACAGTATAGGTCCTAGCTGGATCAACCGATATGGCTGTGCTGTGGCCTAGTCCTTACATGAACCAGGTGCACATGAGTCACTTCCTGGTTGAAAGTATGTCTCTCTATTACTCTCTGAGCTGCTCTCTTCCACTGCGCAACGCCAAGCAACACTATCAGTCAGCCAGCATGGAAAGATCACTCTCCAAGCACATCTGAACTGGGCGAGCTACTTATTGGCATACACTACGGTATGCTGGGATAGCATGGAACAGCAATGAGAGTACGCCCCTGGAGTGCTCCCACCGACTCCTACTCCACTCCAGCTGTTCAAAGCACTGCCATCTCCAGCCACCAGAGCTGCTCCTAAAGTCAGCACTGAGCAGCTCATGTGGAGTATGTGTTTGAAGAGTGAGGGTAACTACTCATGGTTGGTGTAGATGCACAAAACCTGAAGGAGCTCACTCATTCTCTGAAGCCACTTTCAGCTGCTCAGCCTCGGAAAGGGAGCAGCTCTAGTGCTATAGGCCATAGACCCTACCATGTCCCTGTTATAGGGGGCTATCGGCCATGGGTCCTATATGGATACAATGTACCATACACTATGAGTACAGAGAGTTGTAACAGGACTGATATTATATTCCTAAACATTCAGAATGAGATGAAGACATCTTTAGGAACAAGTTTACCTCAATGTCCCTACTTACCAGGACCTAAAGGTTTACTACCCCCAACATGGAAGTACCTTAACAGTAACACGAGGAACTGGATGCAGTGACGTAGAGGAGGGGGTAGGAGAGGAAGGGTGACAGACTGAATAAAAGAGGATCTGGTGTGGATTATCCACACACCAGTAGGTGAAAACAAAGCCGTTACCATGGGAACCAGGCGGCAGTTTTTCCACAACAATAGCAATAACGGGAGCAGCAGCCATGGCAGTCCGAAGGAAACTACTACTGTATTTAATGTTGCCATACTAGGGCAACCTGGAGTGGGGAAATCGGGTAGGTTGGTTCTGTACATTTCAGATAATAGAGTTCTAACTATTAATTTGATATATCAATATTGCCTGGCCTTCTATAAACCTGGTCTTCCATCTGTCTGGACTTCATTCCTCGTTGCCGGACGCCAGGATTAAGGGCTATAGGTACATGTATTACATTTGAAGTCATGTACCTGGATATTTATCTTCCAGAGGTGAATGCTCTACTATACTAGGCCTGCTACCACCGCTATTACTGTTATTGTTTCACCGGAACAGCTATAACAGCTAATCAAAAAACGGTGTTTAGGTCAAACTAACATTTTTTTTAGCGCTATACAACTTTAATAATGAGGAGCCATAGAGAAACGCTCTGAAACGCTGAATAACGTTTCTTGTTTACTGGGGTGTTTATTTAGTCTGCAAGATGTGGTATGATGCTTATAAGATGCAGAAAGGTTTTCATTGAGAATTAGAATATAACTATATAGAATTATTAAAGCTATATTAATTAACAATTAATCTTGTAACATTTGATTCATAGAGCATTAATATAGTTATAGGTATACCCTCGGTTATTTTATTCCAGATAAGACATAGGTTGTTAGTCCTCAAATAATAATAAAGTAGCCGAAGTATACCTATAGTAATTGTGAGATGCGCTGTATCCCAAGTTCAACCACTATATAGCTGCCCATAAAAAGTCAACCTTGATGTGGAATATTGAATTCCAAGTGGATTCCCAACTTAACAGTTGAATGTACTGGCAATCCTCATCCATATTGAACCGAATATGTCCGGGTTCCAATACTGTGACTATACATGGGTGTCCTAATATATGACCGTGTCGCCGTGTCGATTTTAGGGGGGAGTGGCGTGTCGCCGTGTCGATTTTTATTCTATACATTCTGGTCTATTTTTCTGTGTCCGTCGATTTTTATAAGGGCCATGTCGCCCGTGTCGATTTTAAGAACCCCCCGTGTCGCCGTGTCGCGCGTGTCGAATTTTACCCATGTATAGTCACAATACTACACAGATGCAGGTAGCAGACAATAGGGGTATTATTTAGTTAGTTTGACACATGCCCTGTTGATGAGCTACCAGACGGAGAAAAATACATTTGTCCAAGTATAGCAGTAGTTAACCCCTCCTCCCCCCCCCCCATATTTTTCCACTTCAACGCTGGCTTTGGTCATAGACGTTGTAAAGATCTGACATTTAGAGCTCCGACTCCCATCACCACCCGCGGCATGTGGCGCGGCAGTGCACGCGCGGGCTTGTGGCAAGCCAATGTTCATGCCGCCTCCTTAATTATAAACGTTTCAGTATAGGTTTATTTTGCATATATCTGGTTGTTCAAACTGAACAAGCAGTTGTTTATTTTCAGTTCGAAGGAGGGATTTATGGAACTACATTAGCAGATAGCAATAACCTCATATCAGATGGAGTAGGCTATTATGCATCAGAGTAATTTTAGGGTTATTTCAAGTAACTTAATTTTTCAAATTTGACCAACTAGGTTTTCTATTTGACCAGCTAGGTTTTCTATTTAATCAACTAGGTTTTCTATCTGACCAACTAGGTTTTCTTTCTGACCAACTAGTTTTTCAGGGGGTGAAATCGCTTGCCACAAGGGCTGGCCGCACATCCGTCGGCGTATGCGTAATTGGTTTTGCCTAATCTCACATCTGTCTTTGGATCTGTGAGGCAGAAAATACTTCAACACCATTAAAACTGCCCTACTTCGTTGATGTATTCTGAAGTTAAGGGTTATATTTTAAGGCAAGTTAGTAATAATTATTCTACCTTGAGGTTCCAAAGGGTATTTTGAGTCTATAATCTTCCTGCACCCAAGTAGGCAATGGGGGCATATGCCTGCAGGATTAATTAGTCAATGAAAAAGCCCAAATAATTCAATTCTATGTATGCAACATGTCATTGTAAATATGTTAATGCAAGGCTTAAATTAGTTGCTTTTCATTTGGGTAGCATTAGGCCGGTGTCCACTAAGATATATAACATTGTTTTGTCGCAAAAAACACGTTTTGTCGGCGACAAAACAGTGTAATAATTATATTCTAATGGACACGGGCCTATTATGGGTTGGACATTAAACACAATTTCCAACGGTTGTGAGATACGAAATAATGACCACTCCATGATACAAATTCCTAGCAGGTGTATTCCTGAGGAAAGGTGGCGTATATTGATTACCTATACACTGCCTGACGCAGATGGTAATTGGTAAGTGTGGAGTCCCAGTGGGTGTAGGATGTATGGGGCGGGGGCGGGGGTGTATATGGATGCTGAGAGACAAACCACTCAGTAACTACCCGCACCTGTGGAGCTTCCCTTTGATGATACATTTGCTCTCCTGATGTGGTTCATGTATGCGCCAGGTTTTACGTCATATCAGTAAGTCCACATATCTGTATATTACCAGACATGCATGGTCGGCAAACGGTCGTTCAATACTTCAATCAGAGAAAACATTATGGTGTGTATAGCATAGACACTCCAGTTTCTCCTGGTGTGTTAAGAATTATTAGAATCTTGAACAAATTGGTCTACATTTCCACATTTCATAGAAACCCCCCAAGGAAAACGTGTTTCTTCAATTTCACCAAACTTAGCAATGTTCCATTTAGTTAAAGCGTTCCTCAGTGGAAATATCTGCTAGAACTATGTACATGCAGGACTTATCATAAGATGAGTAGTGAAGCCAAATAGATGTAGCCCATGTTCATCACTTTCAGACATTTATGCTGTATCTTAGACTGAAAATGACGCAATTATACAGTAGGCTAATTAGCAAATTTCTACTGATTCTTTACTTGGATTCTGTGGCCATGCAGCTATACATGTAGGCCTATAATGAAACTGACCAACACCCCTCATGACCTGCATCACCTTCTACGTCAGCTCCCCCGGACACTGATTGTTGCTCTTCCTCCTTTAGACAAGTCCATTTATCAACCATGTCTCCGTCAAGGACTCACTCAAAGGCCAAGGCTACACCAGCCCTGAGGGGGTTACAGTTGTGGGTGGGGCTGGGTTTATTATCGGTGTCCAAGGGGGCATTAGCTATTGTGCCGTGTGTATATATACGTATACGCCTCCTCTATAGGTACAGTACGCTTATGAAAGGCGCAGCATGCAAGATGAAGATATGTTTATCTATTATACATCATACTATTGGTATGACGTGGACCATACCAGAAATCTATATGTCCTTTCTACATTTTTAGGGGGGCAAATTAGCCTGGAAGCTATAACCTTTGTGTCGGACCAACATGACTTTACTTTTTTTGTAGATTGCACAATAATTATTGGCAAGACTCGGCTCTGCCTAAGCCAATGGTGTTTTAATGTTAATGGCATGATAGAGGGCCGGTGGAAATTAGAGAGTAACAGCAAGAGTGAGAGGAAGTTCGTGGTAAAACATCTATTTCAGGGGATATGTAGATAGACCAAACATAGCTCAATAAACTGGTTAGAACGAGGCAAGGAATGAAGCTTAAGCGAATGGGCAACGATTTCGCTTTTATAAAGTTTAGAATTGTTCATCTTATCTATCAAGAGGAGTAAAAGCCATGTCCTAGAAGCGGACCAGGCTGGGGAGTGCACCAAGCCACAATAAAGCTCGCTGGACTATCATCAGGTTTGGGACTGTACTATCAGGGGGAGGAACTGTAAAGAGGAATATGGCCATGCTTAACAAAATAATGTATTTTAGGATAGCATGAGAAGTTTGAAGTTTGAAGTTTAATTATTTCTATTGGCTGAATAATGACAGGAATATTTTCAATCAACAGCCAAAACAGATGTACAATAATGATAACAATGTCAACTTTGCTGTAATTCATTCATACATGGGCACATTAGAGTATGATCAAGAACAATGGTTTCCACGAACGCTGTAGATACATTATCGGTAGTTGGTTAAATCAAACATTCCGTGTCAACAACATCCAGTGAAAGTAATAATACTAGGTAAAATGTATAGATCACCCAATGATCTCAGTAGATACGTACAACGTTATAGATGGATTCATCACAGGATAACAACACATTAGTGTGTTCACCAATAACTGTAACTTAATTGTGCATATGTATATATTACAAAAAATGTATAAATATTGCAAGTGAAGGAAATAGATGAATAAATTCAGACAGATTTGGACTGCATACATTACGTCTTATAAGGCATCAACTCGTACATTCTTCAATAGTCTTAAATATTTCTTTGCTTGTAGCATGTTGTATGAAAGCACCCAATTTTTGCCAAAGGAGCATATGCCCCTGTATAACGGGCTGTCTCTATAAGATTCTAATATGGGGCGAGCAACTTTAAGATTGAGTAGACCATGGCAGGGGTGGATTAATTGACTACCAACAGGGGAGCAGGAAAAGGAGGGGGGGGGTCATTCTGGAGGCAGCCTGGACTCCCTTTTGACGCTGTTTCTTTTCTCTGCATGTGTACGAGTATACACTATTATCAATGAGAATGCATATTACATAATGCGGACATGAACCTATTGAATGTTGAATGACCTAGATTAGATCGACGGGACATCTGTGCTGAGGGTTAGGGAATACTTGATATCTCAGGTAGGTGTGGAATGTGCGCATAATCATGGGTAGCTATGGGTATGGAAATCTGTCGGAGTACCCACAACGTTCCCACAAGTTTTAAGCTATACGTGAACATAACCGTTTTTCTCCCCTGTCTCCTCCTCCATCCTTATGTCCCTCCCAGCCCAATCGACAAGGAAGATAAACCTATGTTTTCATGTTTTGCTGTTCTGGAATAAATCGAAGAAATAAGGTGATGTAGAGGGAGACATTTAAGACAAGGTGTCAACGAGTTTTTACTATACTATAAACACTCTAGAGGTTGCAAGTGCCTGTACATAGATTCATTTGATGGCATCAAACAGAAGGAAGCCTGGAATACATTAGGTTCAGAGACATAATAAATTATCTAAATGTCAGCATTTAGTTTATACTTATAACACATGTTTTTATCAAACAGTAACTTTACATCAACATCTCTTCACTCGCGGTGACTTCCCTTCTCTGCGATCTCCCAAAGTTGCAATTTTTGAAAATCGCAATTATTTCTCTTGGAGCCATGAAAGAGAGTCAGGTATTGCCAAAGGACTCTGGGTGGAGAGTCCAGCCATCCTGGACTCTCTTATAATAAATAATCCTAAATGAACGAGAGAAAAAACTGTGTGTATTAATATAGGAAACAACGTTTACTTTTACTATGTCTATATACTTCGCATATCCATATATATGCAAGTAGCTATGCGTATTCCCTTTGCATGGGTCTTATAACCCGCTACATCACATAGAGCATAGACCTAAGGGATTTAAGGGCTGGTTTTGCAGGACTCAGTGCAGATAGAGTTTAGCTTTATCAGTTCTTGTGATGGCTGCCCCTTAGGGGGTTGTCTTCTGACCCAGGGTAACAGGCTTCTCTCGTCCCCATGTAGCATGTGAGCAGATACTACGCCTACACACTGCCCCCAGGGATGGAGGGAATGATAAGGCCAAGCTCATACCCTCTTAATGATCAAGGTTATCAGAGGGCTATTTGGGTTATGTGTAGGCTACTAAGTATCCAGCAAGTCATGGGGATGCTGGGCCTAAACTCAGGTCCAGTGGAATTACTTATCACATCATGCTGATTATGAAAACTGGACACTTCAAACTAGTTTAATGCAATATGTCAGAATGCGGAATAATGGTACTAATGGTAGCCAAACGAACATAATATACTGCCTATAGCTGTAGACCTTGAGGGGAGTCTATTTTAGTGTCTATTTAGCCAAATTGACTGGACAATACCCGTAAACAACTCAAAAGACGAGATACAAGAATCTGAAAACTTTGTGTAACGAAAAGTCATACTTTATCTAAAATCTTCCTCTAGAGCAAAAGAAAGGCCATCTGCATAAAAACACAAAGCTCATTCTGATTGATTCAGTCAGGTTGGAGAGTCTATTATGGCTACATGTCTCATGGAGTCAGGTAAGCAGAGTCCGGTCTACTCAGATGTTAGATGTATAAGATACAAGAAAACATTGGTTGATTGGGACTGTCAGGTGGTCTAGATTGTATATCAGGTAGCAACACAGATAAGAAGTGGGGAGACAGGTTCGGTAGAAAACCGGGTAGGCGGAATACCAGGTGAGTCAGACAAAGATCTACAAACAGGGGAAAAGTGTCGGAGGGGTTAAAGTCAGGTTGTGCCTATAAACTAGGAACATGTGCTTGGAATCGAAGGAACATTGAATTAATGGACGCCGATAAATAATGTTGGTATTGCAGCAGATCTATGCATTTACAGTATGACATGATACAGGGACGCCTCAGCTTCATGAGTTAGATGAGGTACCTAATATAAAGTCAAATTCGACAGTGGGATCTGTAGTAGTGTTCTTTTCTTTACACATTCCTTCCCGTCCCCGTTTATAAAGGCCTACCCTCCTTTGTATAGATCTGTGACCATGCACTTGTTTTAACATTTCGTTTTCCGCTTCCTTCTGCAAAGTTCCGTCAGTGATGGATACTAGTACTCTGTCTTTCAAATACACTATTCCTCTCCAAACTCTCACTAAACTATAACTGCGGACTGTATCTTATTACAAATGCCTCCTCTAATCTCAATAAGCGATGTTTTTATTCAGCTGTTCAATTTGAACCCGATTCAGTGAATGATAACAAAAGAAAATATACAAATGGCTTTTGTAAGAGACTTGAGTGGAAACCATCATCCTCCATTTGCCTGGCATGCCTGTAGGGGTCGCTGTGGTCAGTAATGACAACACGGAGTGATATGGTAACCAGGCGGTGGTGTTTAGCCCGACAAATTACCCGGATGTTACACACACTACCTGGCAACAGACCCCCAGCAGAGGTTAGAATGCAACCCCTACCCCCTCCGGCTGAGTGACCCCCACACACGTATCGGTTTTATAGTTGTGCTCAAACTGAGAGGACTGGTCAAAGAAAATGGGAACAGGAAAGGTTCCCTTGATGTGCATACGAATATTACCTGTAATATGATATCGTCTGTACGAATATTACCTGTAATGTTATAATAGTCTGGATAATTCGTCTGTACACTGATTATGCATTACATGTACCCAGCTACTGTATCAGTTACTATAGGGAGAAATCCATGTGGCAAGAATGCACCCAACCCAGTTATCTGCATCTTTACTCAGTGCTTTACTTTAATCTATACCCTGTGTATTACTGTCATACTTCAGGTATATTGTCTGCCATGACATACGCACTGTAATAATAGCTGAAGCTCTAGATTTTGGAAGACCTAGACCCTCTCCTAGTTTACAGTTTCACATCCATTTCCAGGTTTTTCTCTAACAACCCTCAGCTCAACCCATTCTATACCCAATTTATCTCTTTCATTGCTAATTCCAGTCTTTGCAGGAGATGTATGGTGAGCAGTGCTCTGGTCGATTTCCTCAGAGATATATGATAATACATGTGTCGAAACAAGACACACACAATTTGTAATAATAGATCCATAAAATACATACCAAATGTTACATGTACATCAACTACATGCACAAATACTGTACAGGTCCAACGTAACTAGCAGTAACTTGTGGGATCAGTGGCAGTGGGCTTACAGCAGTAGAAAGAAGACAGAAACACAAGATAAAACAAAACAAAAACAACACATCCTACAGAATTAACATGTGGTTTTGGGCTGTGATGTTTTGAATGTTGACTTGTTATAATTAGGCCCACCTGTGTCAGATGGGCTCTGGGGAGGGTATACACACACCTGCAGAGTACAAGCCTCAACATGATAGACAGACATACTCAGATGCCGAGGTGTACTAGCTACCCCTGCACTATCCCTTCACCTTTTTCTCGACTTCCATCCCTGACTTGATGGATAGACACCTAGAGGGACGTCGGCCAGGGACACATCTAGGTGACCGACCAGTAGGCAAGGACTGCGCACTGGGTAATGGGTGATATAGGTGAATAGGGAGGGAAGAGATGGGGGGACTGAGACTCAGAGGGGAGAGGAAATGCAGGCATCGTTTAGGGGATGGGGGTCATATTAACTGACAGTGGAGGGATAGAATGTCCCTTAAAGAGAATCACTATAAGATCACTCAAAAAAGTTCGCCCTTCATATTGATTGTACAACATAACATCATGCATGACGGGGATATATGTTTATCCATAGAGCTCAAACTTCCATAATGTATCTATTGTAGTTTACACAAAATTCCACTTGTAGGAGTGTGAGATAGATTTCAATACATGTTATCAGAACTTGACCATCTATGCAGTTTACCTTCCAGACTCATTTCTAGAATTTAGAATAACCTTTGCCCTCGTCTGACCCCATATAACATTCATCTCTTGTTGATCACCAGGAACTGCCTTTAGCCATAGCCTAGACATGTTAATGTGACTGTAGGTAGGTGCTCTGACCAGACTGCTGTAAGAAGTATTTGTAGGGGAGTAGGGGGTAGAGACTGGCTAATCTGTCCCTACACTGATAAGGGCTTTACCAGCTGCTGGCTCCTTCATCCTTTAGTACCAGCTGCATGGACTAAGGGTATAGCAGTCCATTTAGCAAGAGCAGGATACCATGCTTTGTTATTCTACAGTATCAGAACTGCCATTGAATGAGCATAGAAACTCAACACTGCACACTGTGGAGTCGATGTGTATGGATTGAATGGATAGCCTGTGTATGTAGTAAATTAGTTCATGCTGTAATTCGTTCAAGCATATATAGTTATAGGTGCTTTGAAGCACTATATTCCTCTCCACTTATACATGTTTAGTTGTCGCCTCATGAACACCTGAACTGAATCTTTTGCTTTTATCGCGATTTGCATGATCATTCTGGCAGTTTGTTTTGTTCTCCCAGCTAATTGTGATAAATATAGTAAGCAGTAGAGTGTGGTACCGCATGGGATGAAACGGCTATGCACATCAGGAGAGAAAGGTTGATATGAAAACAAGAAGAAGCTAGGCAAATATACAAACAAGGAGAAAAATACTACACTAAATACCAGTGACTTTGGGTTGTAATATTGTGAATGCTGACATATGATAATTAACCAGGTCAGGTGAGGATATGGGGCAATCCAATGACGTTGACTTTGGCATCCCCAGTGCTTGCACTAGCTCGCCCTATTTTGCTGGGCATGTACATGTACCCATTCAATAAGCCCTCGTTCATGCACTCATGACCACCGTTCATTACTTTATAGATAGACACCATAATCCAGATGACCAGAAGAAGGGAGGGGTGAAGGACAGGGAGGTACGGACTGAAGGAGGATTATTATAAAAGGACGAGGAAAGGAAAATGATATCCAGAAGATATGGCATTCAGGGAAAAGGGTAGGGGCTGGGGGAGAAAGAGGGTGTAGGATGCGTGTATGAAGGAAGGAACAGATGTGTACCAATTTGCTTATTTTAGAATGCACATTTCAAATATTCCACCCATTTGGAATACGCCCCGTGGCTAGGCTTAAACTTGGGCCATATCCGCCAGCGATATTATTAATGCACATAGTAAGTATCATCGTGGTATAGTGGTGAGCATTCTTGTCTCCTATGCGCTCGGCCAGGGTTCGATTCCCTGAGAAATTTAATTTTTATGATGCTATCTGACGACGAGAGAGGCGACATGACGACGAGAGAGGCGACATGACGACGAGAGAGGCGACATGACGACGAGAGAGGCGACATGAGATCTTTTGCAGAACAAATGACCATCCAAATTCTCTCAGCAACACAATACTGACGACCACTCATTGGCACTTTTGGGTGTGTATTGTTAAAGGGGTTGTGCAGGAAAAAGGGGGGGGGGTTAACTTTGTTTAAATAATCTCAAAGGGAGGTAGTGCACAGTTGTCAAAGCGTCTTATATACTATACCAGCAGCTTCGCTGCCGGCGATAATGGCGCGGGAAACTCGTGCAGACAGCGTTCGTCTGACATAGTACACTGCACTGTGGGAATGCCTCAGCCTATCGCAAATAGGCTCTGTAGTGTTGTAAAACCGTCACAATTTAACGTCATTCTCCTAGCAGATGTTTGGTCTCTTGTTTTCTACAGTTGAACACAGAGAGTAGGGTGGAGAGTGAGCAGACGAAATGCATTCTTGGGTACGCTCCCGATTTCCCTGTTGTTGTTTAATAAGACCCTGAGGTACACTAGTGCCCCTGGGTCAACTCTAGGGGAAACATAATTGAATCAATATGAACATATCTTGGGATGTATAATTTATAAATTAGGATGGCTATTTTCATAGTATTCTTACATTCAATACCAGGGGTGGCGGAACCATTTGTTGGTGGGGGGGGGGGGCAGAAAAATCTTTGGTGGGGGATGGGAGGTGAGATAGGTACCAGGGACAAAATATAGGGGGTACCCAAATGTGAAACTGCATCTGCCCCCCCTGCCCCCCCCCCCAGTTCTATCAATATTCTAGTGTGGGGTGCCCTACTTAATTGGGTTGGGAGGGGGGGGGGTCCTCGTGCAGGTCGCCTATCTCGCCGATCTTCGTGCAGGTCGCCTATCTCATCGTCGCCTATCTCGCCGGTTCCTCGTGCACATCAGGTAGGTACCTCTGGCTCATGTGGGTCGCCTCTCTCGTCATATCCTTGTGTGGGTCGCCTCTCTCATCATATCCTCGTGTAGGTCACCTCTCTCGCCGTCGCCTCTCTCGCCAGTTCCTCGTGCGAATAGCGGCCGTTATTTGCACGAGCTCCTCGTGCGGATATCATCGGCCCTCCATATCTGAGCCCCTACTACTCATGGATCGCATTTGATTGTCGCCCATCCCCTACATATACATGTACTTTATACTCTAACAGAATACTGAACACATCAAAATTCAATTTTTGAACCGACTTTAAGAAATTCAGGAGTGATAATGTTTTTTTTACCCTTCCGTCCACATGTTGAATGCTCAGATATAGTAGGACTAACTGAGAAAACAATATGTACATCAAAGGAGGAAAAAAGAGCGAATTGAATTACAGAATGAGTGACACGTTTTAAACCAATAAAGAAAAAAACACTTGTGGAGTGTCAAACTTGGCATTTCACTAGTTGCAGAAGTTATGACATGTTTGTAGCCTTAGGACACCAGTGCGGGTAAAGGTAGCCTGATGGATAGGCCCAGGTGGGAGGAGGCAGGTAGTAGCCATGGAGGCTGCCTCCTCAGTGGGAATCTCCACATGTGGAAAGAGGGCAAGTGCAGGTATAATGATAGAACCCCCTGAAGGGAGGCTGGACTGACTGTACTACCCTGGGGCTGCGAGTGATGTACTGGGTTGGAGCTGAGTATGAACAGGAACAAGAAGAACATTGATTGCGAAATGTGTTGCATCAACCTTTTCTGGAAATGATGGTTTAGTTTTTTAGAACGAGTTGTCTTTATTCACTCGAGGGAGACGTAGATTTACAATTTCCTAGTATGTATGTGAATCCATCATATACGCATACTCCAACAGTTCCAGGTAGTACTAGTAGCCGTATTTATAAAAAGAAAGTATGGGAATTGAGTTAATCAGAATTTGTTTGGTCAGACTTTTATATAGTATTGTTAAAAGATGAAATATTGCGGAGATTTGGTAATCTTCTGATGCTTTATTCGTGCGAGATTCTCTACGTTTAATTATGATGCATGGGAACAATTGTCTTGTCATGAACGAATTATGTGCGACTGAATATGTAAACCTGATAGTTTTGCGATAGTTTTGTATAATAGGTACATCACCCTGATCACATCAACATTTTCCTTCAGAAACTCTTCAGTGTGCTAAGTAATAGGGTTTAATAGTAAGTCTACTACCTATTTTAGTCACCTGATGTTATGGTTGACAAATCTAATTACTCCCGTGGACACCAATAGTTGATGCTCAAAAGAAAGCTATAGACGATATTCACTCCCCAGACCGATTTCTTACTTATTGATCATTAAATGTAAAAGCCAGCAGATCTTGGATATGGGGAGTGTACACATTATCTGCAGCGGCTGGTTTATGTCATGCTTCATGTGAAAAGCTCAGCACATGGCGGTACCAGCAGTCAGAGAACCACTTCCGGTGGACTCTCATCCGGGACTTTATAGGAGACGCCTGGTATGAATCCATCTTCTGCCACTAGAGGTCTCTGAGGATACCAATATAGTATACATTAAAGGGGAATAAACAAAACATGTATGTCTAACGCAGAAAAAGTCAGGTCATGATTTGAATGCTAGAACAGGCGGGAATAGAAGATAAGCAGCCAGGGGCGGTAACAGTGTTTGTTAGTTAAGAATTGAAGTTGAAAATATGTAAAGAAGGGGTCATAAACTGTTACCGTATACACATTACATACCCCGCAAGGCAATTGATGAGGGGAGAACATTTTAGAACTAAATGACTGTACTTTTGCCTTGGATAAATAAAGACTTTTTGAACTTGAACTTGAACTAAACGGGAATAAAGTTTGTGGTTTGAGGTGCCCAGAATAAGTATAGTACTATCAAATCCTACTACTTTGCACACTGAGGATTTCCTAGAAGGTTATTTTAAGATTCGGAAATCTGTGAGAGTGAAGAACATTTCCACGAGAAGTAGAGACACAAAGCAGGTTTTTACAGCTGCATTAAACCAAACAGGAGGTGCAGGAAGTTCAAGACCCCGTCTATACTAAACACCTTACTAGACTTGTGAATAGTCAGCACGTAGGCCGATGCTGAACAAGAGGGTGAATCGCTATGTTGTGTCACAATCAGTAGCAGCTTATCTATACAATATCTACGAAATACTAGGGCTTCCTGATTGCATTATAATATATAATGGATTTCAGTTTGAATTGAAATCGAAGGTTACATTTACTTAGGCTTGTGATCATTAGCAATATGTACAATGCATGGGAGGGAAGGTGGATATGAGAACACAAAATGCACACCATAATCATCGTCCTGTAAAGAGTATTCACTGATCAAAGGGCGGACTACTACAATGTACTGGAAAAATGAGGATTGAGAAAAGGGATTTAGAAAAAGGTACACTGAAAATTCTGGGGGTTAGTCAATGCTAATAGTCCAAACCACTAACTTATCAGCATTATTAAATCAATCAAAGATTTTGCTAAACTATGACTAACTTTTTACTAACCAGCTACCCACAGGAGCTCCACACCAGGTGACAGCACAAGCAAATCAGGAGATATTTATCTATATGATAAGATTGTAATTGCACTTGTATCATGCTTAGAGGTAACCTTTTCTAATTTTGAATATGGTATGGGGTGTAACATAATGTATGCATGTATCTACTTAGCCAGATTTTTAAAAGAACCTGATCAACCTATTCCAATGAGGTTTTCTGAATGGGACTTTTCTTTTGTGTTTTTGAAAAATGCATATATCAAAGACAGACTCAAGTCTCTATGTGGCCAATTCTACAAGACAATAATTGTTATGTAGACCAACTGCACTGATATTCCTAGGCTCCCTATACGCCCAACCTCTCAGTCACTAGTGCCTAACCTAGTTAGTCATTTTTTGGCTCCCTATACGCCCAACCTAGATTAGTTATTATTGTCAGGTTGGTCACTACTTTGTCAGGTTGGTCACTACTGACCAACCCACCTTAGTCTTTTTAGTTCCAGGGGAGCCACTGAGTGGTCATCACAGGTGGCCCCAACTAGTGGTATACAAATACAACACACCAATGTTGGACCTAGGTTAGCCACTACTGACTGACCCCTTGGTCATTTTTGAATATAACTTTGCCATTGTGACTAACACTCATATGACCAACCTGGGTTAGTCTGTACTGACTAACCCTTTCAACCTATGGATTTTTAGTGTGGCTTCAATGGATGGAGTTACCATTGCACAGGTAACTCATGATGTGGTTGTTGCATATCAACCAGGGCCATGCCACTGACTGGTAATAGATGTACTAATCACTAATGAATGACTACCGTAAATTCCTGCATGTAACTTGTGGGTTATACTAGAACCAAACCTCTAGTGCAGGTTATACAATATTCTCAGGTCTATGGGAGGGTAATACAAGGGTTTTTGAAGGTATAGAACAGTACTAAAATCACAATTTTCAAGCCCTAGGTAGAGGTTATAGGATCCTCTCAAAGTCGGGGTGTGAGTTATATGTGAGATGCGGTGTACACCAGATTTTATGGTAGCCTCATAAGTTCAGGTGACCTGGACAATGCTAACTTTTAGCTAAGGGTTAGCAGCAAAACGCTAAGATAGGATAGGAACTTTGGGCACCTAATTTTTGCTAATGTTTGTACAAAAGTTAGTAAACCCTACTAACTTTTGACTAACATTTGAGATTCAATATTTTCAGTGTAATGGCCAATTGTACATTGTATATTGGCTTTTAGGTAACCAATAATTATACTGGCGAAAAGACTACAAACTACAAACGTGGCATATGGCCTATGAATCATACCTATATTTACAGTTAGCTTTATTAGGAGTACATTGTATTCCCATTATCTTACGCGGTAGGTACAATAGGTTGCCATTTCTATTTTCAGGTTTCTGAACCTCTCATATAGATGTATTATGTCAAAAGTCTAGTGTTATACTGGACCGGGGTATGAGCAGGCATCCGAGCGGGGAATTGGGAATTACAGCTGGCGTCAGGATCTTTAAAATGATTATCATGAGCTAAAATAGTTTTGCAAGGTTTGGCAGAATCGCTTCTCAAACATGAGTTGAAATGTTTAACTGAAAATGCTAAATAGCGTACCGTCGCGTTTAAGCGCCGGGTTTTATATAAGAGCCTGTCTTGTATACATGTATATGACATTGTAAGCACCGGGGGTAAATGGGTCTTGAAATGGCCCTTAAACCGTTTACTTTCCAATTATAGAGCACTGGCACCAAAGATAAAATTATAATCTAAAGCATACTATTTTATTTCACATTTAAAAAGTACCCTAAAGAACTAGAAAAAACTTAGAATGAACAACATAGGATACTACAGAAGCCAACAAGGAGAGGCATTGGAGACAAGATAGGAGAGGAGAGAAGGGAATATAGGAACTTTTGAATCGTGTATTGAGTCGTGTGCTAAGTAGATGGTAGGTCCCCACACCCAGCTGGTTTAATGGCAGCTTGTCGAGGCTTGTTTTTCTTAAGTTTGTCTTTCAAGCTCTAACTGACCGAGTTTCAGACCAGACTCCATCACGCCTCCATCACCCCACCTGTCAGAGAACCTCAACCCCTTCAACCCAGCCTTCTACCTTTACCCCCCCCCCCCAGCCCCCGCCTCCCTTGATAACACGGTGGGTAGGTGGGTATAGGACCCTGTTTGTTTGGAAACAACTCCAACATGTTCTATTTTTGAAAAATCTTAATTGTGTTCTTTTCTTGACCAAAAAATATTTGAAAAATATGTAGTGCTCATCAATACGTGATAGGGATTGTGGTAGGTCTAGGTTACGATAAGTTGCGATAGTATTTCACATAAGAGCGTTTGAAAGTAGGTATACAGGGCTCTGGAATCAGGGAGGACCTTACTTCCGGCAGTTGCCGGAAGTAGATCCTAGCGCTCTGTGCGCGCACAGCACACACACAGATTGCTGACCTGCTCGGAACGCAGCCAAACTGAAAGTGAGGCTGTAGCTGTCTGGAAGGGGGCTGTGTATATAGAGCCCCCTAGTGAGCATTCCTGTAGTAGAACACGTGCCAAGACAAATCAGTCTGTGGGGGTTATTACTATTAGTGCTATACTGAGTATAATGAGACGTAATCCAGCCCGTTGCAACTAAGGTACGTTATGGTAAAATGAATTGGATAAGAAGTGTATTGGCATATGAACTGCTATTGAATATTCAAAAACTTTTTTTTTTAATCATTAAAAGAGACACTAGTTTGTTCAGGAGTAAATGGAACAAAGACAGAGCGTGAAAAGATATGCCATTGATATACAGATAGTAGACTCAGAATCGGGGTGAAACCGAGGAAGAGGCTGACAAAATGCTTTGGTTGTGGGAGCCTCATGTGTTCTTTACATAGCTTTACATATATGACAGACCCTTACAAAGCATAGATCAAGCAAAATTGTACAACATTTTCTTTTGGATCTTAATACTTGAAGGAAAATACTATTCTGATAGGAACGAACAAATGGCGGTGAAATGTAAGGAAGGTGCATGTGTAGCCTTGCAAATAATCCACAACTGGTGCTCCAAATATATAGGTCTGACCACAGACCACAGACCACTAAAAAATGGGAAAACCCCACCACTGCAATTACTGCCACTTTATACCACAAACCACAGAGAAATGTACTGCGTGCCAACATGAGTTATCCTACAAAAATGCTGAACATTATACTGGATAGAAGTAATACATTTGGGAGACAGGTCTCATAAATGCCATAAGTATTACATTACAGAGGGATTTGCAACATAAAAAGTATGTTCGGTTGTGGATCTATATTTATAAGGCTTTCAGGGTAAAAGAAAATGACTCATACCCAAAGCACCCTGTATTTCCGCAGGCTTACCTTTGTGGTTGTGTTTTGTTATACTGTTTAGAAAGGGCGGAGGCTTTGCTGTCTGGATTAAACAGGTCCATTTTTACGACATTTACCAATGTAAACTGAGGAGTGCAAAGTCAATATACCTAGTAGGATCTACGTAGTAAGAGCAGCTCTGTGAGCAACTCAGTGTGTAGGTGTGGTAAATGGTGACGTGTGATTCCAATTATCTACAGTATAACCATACAGATAGGCTGCGTATAAGTGACACCAATGCAACGCTGTTTAGCGGCTTACAAAACCCCTCAAATCAGGACAGGAAACTACGGCCCGGTACCCTTTGGATATGGGGCCTCGGGAAAACTTCCAGACTTCTTCCTTCAAAGGAATCCCTTAGACCCTATTTAATGCATTTATGGTACATCAGGTTATAATGTCTGACCATGACACAATAATATAAAGGTATTCCCATTAGGGAGTGTTCATTTATTAGTTACAGGGGGGTGGTGGGTTTGGGGGTGTAAAAAAAGTTAGCCCCTTTTTAGCAAAAAAGCCAGCGCGTTACTATAGTTCAAAGATGAGTGAGCGAGGGGGGTCACAAAACATTACATGCGCTCTCGAGGGGGGGGGGGCGTAAAAAAATGTTCGCCCCTCAGCGCGAAATCTCACCACCCCCCTGTAATTAATAAATGAACACTCCCTTAGAGATCTTTCTTTGCTTGGAAATAATATTTAATTCCCAAGCCCCCACAGCTTGAAATCGCCCCCTGTCCTGATTTGAGGGGTTTTGTAAGCTGCTAAACAGCGTTACATCGGTGTTCCTTTTGACTGTTTGTACTACTTCTAGTGAACTCTCACTGTAACCATCTTCTTATTCATCATATTCCTTTCTTTTGGTTCTTGCAGCACTGACAGTGAAGTACATAACTCGGCGATTCATCATGGAGTACGACCCAACGTTAGGTAAGTTTCTGGTCAGACCAAAGTGGAGAGAGGGGAGGGAAAGATGTATACAGCCTCTGAGACTTCATAGAAGACAAGTACGGGATTACTCACGGGGAGCGTGGGCATTGTTCTCTTCATGAACCTAAAAACGCAGTCTTTAGACTATTCTTTTACTAGTATTGTAATATTTACTCTTAAATTAAAACTATCAAATTATTCTCTGCCTAATCTTAAAATCGAGCCCTGTTATAGAAGGGGTAAGTGATGGAGATGGTAGATTTATAGGATAATATGTTAGGATTGGTGGTGCACTATGCATATATGTTTATGAAAATGTGATATCTAGAAGGGATGAGAGGTTGTTTCCAGCGCTATGAAAAAGAATATTTCAAACGAAAAGGTCCATCTCATGGGAATTTAACCATCTGTCCTCAGAGGCCCTTTACCCAATTTACCTGTGTAACATTATACGGGTAGAACAGGGAAAATAGGGTTTGTGTGGTCATTGCTGTTGACAGTAACGGCCCATCAACCCAACTAACAAACTCTAAACATACCCTCAGCTGAACTGCCAAGTGGGCAAAGAAACGTTTGAAATAAGAGTAGAGATACTCCTGAACATAGTCCAACGGTGGTAGGTCTACTTCCGGGGGTCTACTTTAGTTTCTAGGTTACATGTAATAGAATGACATCATTATGACCTCCCCCGACCATGCACTCAGGGTCATAGCCCGATGTCAATGCGTTGGATATATGATTGTAAGATTAATAGATTAAAAAGGTGTTGATAATTATAATCCCATCTGTAATGATACGAAATTTGAATTACTCAGTGTTACTTTGTAACAATCCTAAATTGCGTATTTACCCATGCTCATTAGAAAAATATGTAATCATAAAGTGCCATGAGGCATTCTTATGATTCTATATGCCTCTAATGAGCTAAATTATTCATGTGGATTAGTTCAACATGTAACACTCAAACGAACCAAACTTGGAATTGAAACAAAACGACCATATACCTAATTAGGGAAATGAATTTACTGAATTATTCAGCCTGCAAAATTATCATAAATCTTCAGGTATTGGAGAATAGTAGGGGTTCAGGATAATGATATAAGTAAACGTCTTTAATTAATGGCCATTATGATTGATGTTAAGGTATAGATAATAGTATATCAAAATACATGTGTAACAGGAACTATCCTCATTACAGTGTAGTGCAGTACTTCCCTGTTTAGCTTACACTTCCTTACGGTTATGCCAACTTCGGTTACCAGTGATAGCACTTTCTTATCTTAGTACCTAGTACTTGTACTTTGTTACTGACAATTCCTTAGTTACTCAGCCATTAGAGATTTATCAGTACGTAGTTATTATCGATGACCTCCTTAGTTACCAAATCATGCCCTTAGTTACGGAACAATTCCTTCTTTTTAACTCACACTTAACAAATAATTTCCTTAGTTTGTGAACACCTCACTTTGCTATACCTTCCTTATTCATCTGACACATTTACTAGAAGTGTGTCAGGTGAATAACAAGGCGTTAAGTCTTAGTATTACATCCCTAGTTACAGAGGAAATGCCTAGTTACTAGCATACGTAAGAGGTGCTGTGAGAGTGGTCTCAGCTGTAACCTGTGCTGAGAGTAGTGTCAGATGTGGTTGTGCACCTGGAAGTACACCTGTGACCAATCAGAGGTTCAGATGGAAGTACTGCACACAGGTGAGTGACAGCATCACTTACAGCCAGGTAGGGTAAGGGTGGGGAGTGAAGGGAGGGTGGGCTAACTGGGTGTGGTTAGTTAGTTTGAAGCCTACAGCAAATGTTTTATTTTCCCTCTCTGATTGCTCTTTGGAAAGAACACCACACCTTACCTCACCCACACCTCATATAAAAATTGAGAAAAAATATACAATGTGCTAACTGAAGGGAGTGGTCATTTATGATCAACATTGGATGAATGGTCGGTAAAGGGGTGTAACATAATTTCGACGCCTGGGACGTAAACAACCTCTCTTTAGGGGCCAGCCATAAATGACGTCACACTGGAGGGGGTGGGTGGGTGTTGGTCAGAGTGTGACAAAGTGTGACAGGGGGGTGGGAGTGTGTCAAGCCCAGTGTAAAATACAAATAAAAACATAAAGCTTAAATAGAACAATTAGGGCCTAAGGCCACTTAAAATCGATTATCAGCTTTGCGGACATCGCCCGCGTCCTTTAAAAAGGCCCGCATTGGTATTTTTTTTCATCATTTTAGAAGAAAAAAGACCAAAATGGCCGCATGGAGGGAATGGTCATCAATACAATTGCAATATTATCAATATCTCAGCTATTAATAAGGGTAGAAACTCAATTTAAACGGCGTTTTTAGCCTTATTTCCATGTGCTGACAAGGAAAAAAGAAAAAAGGCCCTCCCGCACCACACAAAAGAAGTATAACAAAAGAAAAGCCTCCCGCCCTCATGCTTTTTTTCCAAAAAGTGTCCGCAAAGCTGATAATCGATTTTAAGTGGCCTAAGGTTAAGCTTGTTGCAGATTGGAGATTATATTAGCTACTTTTATTGGCTCCAATTAGTGTCAATTCTGGAGTAAGTCAGCCACCATGTTTACATCCCAGTCATACAAGCCTGTGTTATTTGTGTCTCAATCACAATCCAGGCGTACATCCATCTGATAGTTTGTAAGCACCATCCATTGTCTAAAACATTGCAACCTGCATCCCTTGGAAGTTCTTTTGAAGGTATATCGTTATTGATAACCATTGGACCTGTGACTTTGCATGTCCTAATGTACAGGATAAGCTATCCAAAATAATTGCAAGGAATGTTGATTATAATTGGCATCCATTAAGTTAGTCACCTTCTGTGCTCGTACGAAAATCCACCTACCCCCTCCCCTTGTTATATAATGACCACTCACTAAACTCATGAATACTCATATGTGACACGATCTGCGAAAAGGGACCTTAGTGCAGGGTACAGTAAGGACCCTTTTCCCAGTACATGTCACATATGAATTAGTTATTGTCACTTTGGACAGTGTTCTAGTGAATATATACTATTACAGCAAAATCAATCATCACCCATTTAGAAAGACTTGCATAATTTGGCTGATGGCTGTGTCTCACGAGATTGGGCCAATGTGAAAGTCCTGGTGCACTCTTTGACTGGGTATAATATTTGACCAGCGTGATTGAAATCCATTAAAGTAACAAATAAACTGTAATAAACCTTCTATTGCTAAGCCTAATCATAATACATATATGATCTTCTATAGTAGAACTCTGATACAATACAGGTCTAACTCATGCATGGGATGTGGAGGGGGGGGTGTCTGCAAATTTGTGACATAATTTTCTAGGGGGTGTTGGCTGATGTGTGACAAAGTGTGACAGGGGAGTGGGTGGGTCTTGAAAATGGCCCAAATTAGTGTGATGTCATTTATGGATGGCCCCTTAGGGTGGGGTAGGCCCTATATGAAAATTCTAAAAAATGGTGCTCCATTTCACCATGTTTCACTGAAAAGGCCTCGGAAGAAGCAAGTTCCCACTTGTGCTGCTTGCGAACTATAATTCTAATGTGTATCTTCGACCTTTTTCATTCCTCTGACAAAACATGTCATATCTAGAACATTGGTACATTCTCAATCATAAGTTGTAAACATCTATCCCTTCCTGACAAGATGTTGTCTGTACTTGGTCATGCGTTACTGATATCTTTCAGCTACGGCTATAGGGCCGACTCTAAATGTTCATGGGAAGAAAGTGGGTGGTATGGGATGTGGCTAAGGCCACTGAAAAAAAAGTTGTTCCTCATCACCGCGCGCACCATAAAAATCGTGATTTGGAGAAAAACTTTTTTCTTTTTTTAAAATGATTTTTCATGAAAAATCGGTCAAAAGTCTTGCATTAACTTGCATTATAAGAACTTTTTCGGTTCAACAAACTCTTAACTACTAAAGTGTGAAATCCTGAGCAGAAAGTCTTAATTTCAGTGTAAAAAAACAAAAAAATTAAAAAAACACACGCCCTCGTCACATTTTTCACTGCTGGGTGATGAGAAACAATTTTTCTTTTTTAGTGGCCTAAACAAAGTCTGTTACCAATTTGTGATTTCAGATTGTGAGTAAATCTAATCAGGAAGATCTAAAGACCTATAGTTAGAGGGTCAATTAAAGGCTAATAGAATGTGACTAGGTAGTATGTTCTAGATCATATTCGATAGAGATAAACCGATAAAAACATGCCATGGTTCAAAAGATAGATCGGATTTACTTTTTTTCAAATCCGTTTACTTTGCAAAATCAGAAAGCATTTATGAATTGCCATATGGACTGGCCAGAAAGTTAGATATTGTAGATATTTCCATATAAAACCTTCCTCCTTAGACAATTATTCATTACATTGAGGTCAGTCGAATACTGTCAGTTTCAGAGCAGTGTGAGGGTCGGGACTGTTGTGCAACCAGGTTCGGGCTACCTGAAGCTCTTCAACTCTATAAATGTTTTTTTGTTTGTCTTCTAAAACCACCAATCCGGGTAATAATGGTTTGTGCCATCACTGAATATGAGCAGCCGAACCATGTATCACATAAACATTTCAATTTACATGTTCCTGACTGCTGTCATTAATTTACACAGTCCAAGCAGATGTATACAATATGTGGATCAACATGTGGAAAAGGATCTTCGGGGGGGGGGGGGATTTTTAGTTCTGGTTTTGGCCACCAGGGGCATCAGAACGGCAAAATAGTGAAAAATATACTAAGTAGCCAAAAATGCACTATTTGGTATCCAAACACCTCACTGTTTAAATGCTGAAAAGGTGGTAAACATAATGTTTAAAGGCTAAAAACGAAGAATTTTTTTTTATTTAGGTTATTTTTGAGTAAACCTGATTTTTTCATCATTTTTAGTTATTACGGGATACAGTGGATTAAGAGTTTATCTATCATTTTCAAGAATGAGTAACCAGTCATGTTCGAGGTACGATTGCCCCAAAACTATACTGGGAATATCTTAGATTATGATATCTCATTTTAAAGATCTTGACACAAACTGAATTTCCCCCTGAGTACCGCTTTTCATGTGCCTGGTCATATTATATTAGGGAGTGCTCATTTTTTAACAACAGGAGGGGGGGTGGTGGATTTGGGGGGGGGGTAAAAAATTTGGACCCCTTGACCGGGGGGGGGGGTAAAAAATTTAGACCCCTGTTGGGGGGGGTCAAAAAAATTCAACCTGTTTTGAGGCAAAAAGCCCGCGCGTTACTATGCTACAAAGGGGCGCGAACGCGCGCGATTTTCGGCCTGCCGGGGGGGGGGGGGGGGGTAAAAAATTTCAACCCCTCTAGAGGGGGTGGGTGAAAAAATTTCGGGCGCTCCGCGCGAAATCTCACCGCCCCCCCCCCTGTTGTTAAAAAATGAGCACTCCCTTATACCATAATTATCATTATGATAATAGCAACACAATGTGTTATGTACTTGGGGTCTGTATATAGGAGCATGTATTGCTTCAGTCTATATGGCACCTGCATGTGGCACTGGTAATGCTAATGCCCATGCATCATTGGGCATCATTCCTTAATACATGAACCCTTCTTCCATAGTTTGGCAATACTGAACTCTCTTTCAAGGCACCAATATCTGAAGAGTTTCATTCCAAAACGCAACAAATCCATTCCTGAATTGAAGCATATAGTGATTTCTGTAAGGCTACCATAATAGCAATCTTTGTGCTTAGGATATAATGTGTACATCAGAGAGAACCTAAAGAAATGGAAAATGGGATGTTCAGGGAAAATTGTTTCAAAATTGCATTGAGTGGGGTAAATATCTGGGTAATTAAAATGTATATCTGAAGCCATTTTATCACAGACTGACCCAGATCAAAAGTATGAGCTTGATTTATCTGCAGCCTCAGATTAGAACCGTATGTGCCATAGTTGGTATATTTACTATCTGGTTACCTCTCCATATACCATACCTAGTTCTGGCGCTTTACATCTGGTACTATTCCATACATCATTCGTGTACATGCAATCTTTTTTATTTTCTCAAAACCATGCCTTCAGGTGTTCTCTACATCTCTCTTTCACAGTGTGTTGACTGGAAAGGCCACATTTATGTGGATGTGTGGGATAACCCTAAGACACTTAAATGTAGGAATTTGGCTTTTAAAAGTGTTAAAGCCACAAAGGTGCAAGATATCTAAGTAAAAATAAAGAATGCAATCTATATTGCAAATAAAAGGTATGTTATATACGATTAATCGGCTTCCCTAAGCGGTTAAAAATTATAATTAAGTTCAAAACTTCATCAAAATAATTATTATTTTGGCTTAGTTTCATTCACTTTGAAGTGTACCCAGCATTGCTCACACCAACCCTCACCTCTGACCTAGCGGCAAGGGTGTGAGCGGCTGACGTCACACTGCAGATCAACGCGACCCTGTGCATACACAACTACACGTGGGGGCAATACAGGGATGTATGGGGGTGGGAGGGGAGATGGTACTAGGAGATGGGATGAAGGCCCCGGGGATGGAGGCTAGTGGACGGATGTTGGGGAAACAGGGAGAAGGAGGGAGGGTGACGAGGTGGGATGCAGCGAGGAATGTGCGACAAATGGAAGGATGGAGGGGAGGAGAGGGGAGGGGAGGAGAGGGGATGTAAAATAGGATTGAGGGGGTGGAGGGAACGGAAGCAGGGGAGGGGCAGGTGGGAGGGAGGAGTATGTATACTATAGTCCGCGATAAACTGAGAAAGATGAAGTTGAGGCCCGAGTTGGGGAGGGAACATGGCCAGAAGTAGAAAGGAGGAGTGAATGCACATGGGATAAAGGTGTCATATTATAGGGGGTACACACACAGAAAAGTGAGAGTCATTGTCGCTAAAACTACCCTCCCCTGAGGGTCAGGCAATGCCTGACTCTCAAGTGAGGGTAGTTTTAGCGACAATGACTCTCACTTTTCTGAGGATGTAGAAGGAAATATAATGGCATAGAGCAGGGAAATGTAGGGGTGAATCAGTGAAAGAGGTAGAGGGGGGACTATAAGGTAGGTGGTTAGAGGTAGAGATGAGTGAGAAAATAAGAGGGTAATGTGGGAGAGATGTAGGCAAAGAAGAGATGTGAAAAACAGGAAGAGGAAGGACGAGAATGGAGAGGTAGAAGGAAAGTAGGAGCTGGAAGGGATTATGACAGACATGTAGTATAAAAAAAGGAGCAGACAGGTAGCTGGAAAATGACAAGCTTTCACCCAAAGGTTAGAAACAACACGCATAACCTATGGAACATCTTGAAGTCCTACAGCAGTGGTAGTGAGTTACTCCGAGTTACTCCCTGAGCCGCACCTACCTAGAACCACGCCCCTGCTGCCCCCTGGTGAGTGGCTGAGTTACTCAATACTCAGAGCTGGTATCAGTTTATGTAGGCAGAGATTTGGGGTTAAGTGATTGGTCATGTCCCACCATAAAATACCTGAGGTAAGGGGGTTACCGTTAGATATAGAGGGGTGAACTAGAGGATGGAGGCTGGCTTAACAGAAGACCACTGGAATGTTCTGTGGGGAAACATACATCGTTGTCAGAGAGTAGGTCATATCTACACAGAGGGTCAGCATTAATAATTGCTCATACATCGTGTAGCCTGAATGTATTGTATTGAAGGCATACTATGCACTATTGACTCTATTATGTTGGCAGTAGATATTACATGGATATTACATGTTCACAGGATGAGCAGAACGATAGGTTATATCTGGCTACCACTGATATTCAAAGTGTTAATGAGGCTATTGGCCAGTAAGCGACATGCATGGACATCCCATGCAATTAACATATTTTCTGGAAATAAATATATTCAATTTATGTTATCATTGTGTATGGAATTCCAATGAGGTATTGTAGATTTGATTAAAAAAAACCACACATAATTATCCCACCGATGGTTTCAATTTATATGTGAATATTCAGCTTGATTTAATGTAATTTATTCACCAATTTACTGCCAATATGGTCGATTAAATGATTAGAGGGTTAGATCATGTTAAATATCTTACATACTGTATCCTGTTGAAATCTCAGTGCCCATGGTCGCCTACATGCCCATGGTCGATTGCAGTTACGTAATACACCCTTGTAATGGTTCGAAATATCTACATCATATTTCATTTGATTAATTTATATACCTAATAGTTGACATTTGTATATTATATAAAATACATTTACATGAAGTTATATCTGCCCGATATAGACTGCCACTAGGTATTATCCACTTCTAGACCTGGAAAGGACAAAAGGCCTGCCCTAATCTAATGGTTTTTTTTTTATCGAACCCAGTCCATCAAGGCTCATACCAGTAGCTCGTTGCGTGGTTGATATGTGCCATTCACATCATGGGTTGGGTCATAGGCATGGCTTATATGGTGAGGGCAAGGGTTAAACTCACTGGTATGAAGTGTGAACGCTGGTGTGCGGGTTTGTGCTATAGGGAAGTAACATAGTGTCTAATAAGACTCCCTAATAGAAAGTTCATCCTCATGGAACTGGTTTACGACCAGCAAAACATGGAGTTTATCAAGTTAGGGAGTTGTCATTTTTTTAACAACAGGGGGGGGGGGTTGGTGGTTTTTTTTTTTTGGGGGGGGGGACCAACAAAATTTGGACCCCTCTTGAGGGGAGGGGGAACAAAAAAAACTGTACCCCTTTTTAGCGAAAAAGCCTGCAAGTCACTATAGCTCAAACGGGTCGGCCGCGCTCAATTTCAACTTGCCTGAGGGAGGGACCAAAAGAATTCCGACCCGCTCGCCCGAAAATTTGCCGACCCCCCTCTGTTGTTAAAAAATGACCACTCCCTTAATACGAATTGCCTATGAAATCAACTTATAGTGGTTCTGTGGTATTGATTTCTGTTGCCAAGAATATGGGTCCTGATACTTCTGTTTATTGCCGATTAAGAACATGTGATTTTCTCTTAGAAAGTTAAAATGTTTCTTTCTTTTACAGAAGACACATATGACAAACATGAAAGTATCGATGGACAGGACGTATTGGTCAGGATCATGGACACATATGATGCAGTAAGTACAGTTCAGGGTGTGGACAAATGTGCGGCTATCCATGTTGATTTTAACACCACATTTTTATCAAAATTGATTCATTATATAATTCTTCCTGGCAACAGGACAACGAGACCTATGTTAATCTCCTGGTGAAACATAGATTCCACTGCCCTCGAATTGCTAATCCTTCGCTGAATCACTTGGCAGCACAAATACCCGAAAAAAGTAAATGTACGTAAATGGTTACTAAAATATAGTGTTGGGAGAGGATGGGGGATAAGGTATATAGGGGCCGGGAGAATCTAATATAAGTATGTGGATATGTTCCTACTTTCCCTATAATAATTATTCTCCTACTTCTATCACCAATTTCCTCTTTATACGTGTTATATATACTGTAGCCCTGTCTGTTGTACCCACAGGAGGAGAGCAGCCCTGACCGCTACCTGAAGTGGGCCCACGGCTTCCTAGTAGTCTACTCCATCACCAGCAGGGACAGCTTTGAGGTGGCCAGGAACTACTTAGAGAGCATCACCAAGTATCTAAGGATAACCGGCAAGGATCGGGCCATAGGGCTGGTCGGCAACAAACTAGACCTTGAGAGATACAGGTGAGATTTGGTACATAGAGGGAGACATACATATATCGCTACGATATTGAAAAAGTAGCTGAGCTGGAAAACAAGAGGTGGTCTTTTAATAGCGTTTCCTACTTTCTGAATTCTAAGGGAAATTTTATTTAACATTCAATTCATAATAATGTAAATATACGTGAGGATCACATTTTAAGAACAGAGATAAAATCGTATCTGACTGACTCCCTTTGTAGAGCCAGGCATGTCCCCTAGAGTACCCCGATGTAGAGAGAGAGAGAGCGACTCATGTTCATAGTTCTAGGCCTATCTGTCTGTCTGTCACTGTCTCTCTCCTTGTTTCCTTTTCAGTCTGGACTCTTCTCTCTAGAGTCAAACTTTTTAAAGCGAGTCAGGCAATGGCTACATCATATACTACATGAATTGATGATATAATTGGATTCCATACAGGACTGTGACAAAAGCAGAGGGGAGCGCAACTGCAGAACAATACGAGTGTCAGATTCACGAGACTGCAGCGGCCGAGGAGTTTGAGTCGGTAGAAAGAGTGCTTCACGACCTCATCCGCGACATCAGCCGAATCAATGAGCGGCAACTGCCTCTTCAGAACCTATTCATATCAGAGGGAGAATCCAAACCTGACCAACACAGTCCATTCTTTCAGGTGAGAGCAATAACCATGTATAGGCCTACCTTTCATTTTAGGTTTGTTCAAAACACAATGAACCCATTCCATATTTAAAGTATATCCCGGCAGTAATTTTATTATAATAGTAAAAGTATTCCCTTAACAGCGTCCTTACATTTAGACTTTTTAACATGTTGGCACCTTGGTTTAAAGCGCCGTTTATTACCTCTGGATCTTTTGGTTGGCAGGGTGAACTTGTCGTGAATACTTGTTTTTTTGTGAGCACCTATGAGCATCAAAGAAACACATCGTGGTTAAGCATTACTGCAGGAGTTTTGCTTTACTCTTCTAGTTCATACACAGCCAAAAATAATTTTCTCATTTCAAGAAACTAAAACAAATAAACTCGCCTGGCGGACAAGTGACTAGTTTTAAGAAAATAAATTTTCTTAAAACTCTGGCATCACTAGTTTTAAGAATTTTGTTTCTTCTTAAAACTAGCCATTCGTCCGCCAGTCGAGTTTACTTATCTTAGTTTCTTGAAATAAGAAAACTATTTTGGCTGTGTAGGCCACTGGCACTCTCACCACCAACCTCTGAGCCGTCATGTCTTTCAGTATAACTAAAATACAATATTTCTCCATTTACAGGGTCCTCCCCGGCGTGTGACAAAGCAACCTAAAGTCAATGATGGAGCCAAGAGTAGAGAACGTTCAAAGCAGTCATCAGCCTTCAAACCCATCTTCTTTGGCAAGCAATTTTCAAAGATATTCAACTGAAGGAGATATACAAGTGCAATTTCAAGAACAGTGTCCAACATACATATATGTATGTCAGAATAATGACAATAACCATAACGATTGTTATGGGATTATGTAACATTATTTAGGTGGATAGATTCACTTTTTCAAATCGACAACACACTGTCAGGCCTCTCAGAACTCAATGGATTTGTTCAGTCTTATGGTGGGTGTCGCCTGTGCCTGTGAGTGACTTGTGAATCTATCGTCCGACCTCTGAGACTCGCACATTTTAAAGGTTGATCCTCTCTCGCTGGAGATGTTTAACATGTTGGGAATGGGCGAAAAATGAATATACCTGGTCTTAAATGTTCCCGCAGTTAAACCATTATATGCTATTATGCTGGGTTGGATACAACGATGGGGTTATGCTTAACCATATCTAAAACCTAATTCTGACCATGTATAACCTCACCCACGCAATGAAAGGCTAACCAAAGAGGAGCAGTGCACCTGTTATATCTCATATAGTTGCGTTGCATGGGACTTACTCTGGTTGGGATCAAATTTGCCCAATCGCCATGGCAACATGTCTTCGTTGGAGTCCAAGCCCCAATATCAAAACAACCACAGAGGCGTAGTTTGATAGATGTAGATGTTATAGATGCTTTATTTCCTTGTATGACGTAGATTCTGAAGCCAAAGACGTTGCTGGCCAACAGACCTAGTACCTAGTCAAATCTCTGAGCTCTGTACATTTTATACATGGGCCTACTGGTCAATGTTTACTATATATAATGATATCCCTACTACACACCCATGAAAGCCATTATGAGTTTACACTTCCCATTCCCTGAAACTAAAATATAATCACTACAGATGTAGGCACGCTCTTCGGCAATCATTGGAAAGCACAGATCTTTTCATGAAAATACTGTTTATTCAAATTATATATGTGGATTCCCTTACGCCCTGTTCCCCACGATATCTTTACTCAATTTGGAGACCTGAGAAAAATAATTTTGGTCATTATCCTCGCGGTGCTAAAAAATTATATATATATTTATCTATTCTGAGACACGCAATATTTATTACATAATAATATAGTGATTTTGAGTGACATGAAACTGTTTCAAATAAAGCTTCATTTGTACTATAGAGCATACCTATTTTTGACGAATGACTATGCAATTGTCACAAACGTGTATAATAATCTATATTTATTGGTTGTCTAGTAAATAATTGTAATGATGGAAATAAAGTGCCATAACCAAAGTACATCAGTCTCAATAAGTATTATGTTCATCGTAGATACTGCAACAAAATCCCTACTTAGGCCTCTCCAAATAATATACTTGTTTCTCATCATGAAGCCATGAGAAATGTGACGAGGGCGCATTTTTCTTTTTCTTTTCTTTTGCTAAGGGTTAAGAGTATTGCAAGCTGTCAGCGAACCAAATCCACATTTTAGTAATGAAGAGATTGATTATGTCATGTTTTTAAAAATGCAACAACAACAAACATCCCAGAAAGGCGATTTTGGTGGTGCGCGTGGTAAGAACAAAATATTTTATTTAGAGTGGCCTTAAGATGAGAGATGCCCAGTGAACAAAGAAACATTCAATAAACATTTTACACGTTTGCTGGAGGCTAAAATACGAAATTACGTTGTTTTCGCATTACCTGAGTGTTAGTTACCGTTTTAAAGGTAGATAAATGAACTTCCATCTTCAACTTTTGTTTTAACCTATTAACAAACAGCTAAGGACACGTTCTTGTGTGTGTAGAATGGTTTCGAGATTTGTCAACGTTGGAATTTAGTCCACGTATTTCAATGCTTTTTTGACATCATGAATAACGATAATATATATTAGACACTAGGCGACAACCCAGTTCATGAGAAGATCTTTCTTGAAGGTCTTGTTCTCAAAAGTTGTCCAAATATGTATCTATTCCAAAGTTAGATTCCATGGGAAATGCGGAGCTATCTAAGTGCCAGGAACCAGTACACAACGGTAAACAACATGAGTCCACTACAGAACCAATCAGTTGTGGGGTGCTCCAGGGATCCACGCCTACATCTACGCCGACGACTTAGCCCTAGTCTGTTCAGCAAGCACTCCCGAGAGAGTGCAATCCCTCTTGCAAGAAGACACCACAGCTGTCTCTGAGTGGAGCACCAAGAACCAGTTAACAATAAATGAGGACAAGACAAAAGTACTCTGGACCTACCCCATCACTGCACCCATTGACACGGAGGGTCTGGAGATAAAAATGAACAACAAAGAACTGGGAGTTGTAACAAATCATCATTCAATTACCGAGTCCTCGGTGTGGTGATCGATCATCACCTATCCTTCTGCCAGCATTTGCAGAAAGTGCTTGGCACAGTAAAAGGCAAGTACACACAAATGTGGAATACTAGGAAGGAAACAGACAAGCCCACCACCATGATGATAATATAAAACCATGGTCCTCCCGTGCCTCGAATATTGTCCGCTCCTAGTGGACAGCGGGCCAACCTGGGCAGTGAAAAAACTACAGACAATACAGAATGACTGCCTCCAGATAGTGAATAAGATCCACAATGCACGTGGATATACTACATGAAGACGCTGCCCTAGAGAAAGTCAGAAGAAATAGGCAGATACTGTCATACATGTACCAACGTTCGAAGGAGGAAGAAAATCTACTACAACCCATGAGGGTGCTGCGCGGGAATGATAAGACAAAGTTCAAACTGAGACGTCCCATCAAGAACTGCCATGTAAACAGCCCCGAATATAGGGGCTCGAGACTTTGGGACAGGCTTACTGCAGCCCAACAAAAGAGTGCCACCAGGGACATCTTTATCCACAGTCTGACTCCCGCTGACCTCCGACTGCTAGAACGTTTGGTTGTCTAGAGCTCAGTAGAACTACTAAGTCATAATTATTATGTAGCACTTGGCATTGAATGTAACCCCAGCGATTACTCATTACTTGTTAATAACTCATATGAACTGAATGACAGTTGATCTGATTCCCAGAATTCTTGGAATAATTAGTAACATCTTGGCATTTTTTGAAAACGTCTATCTCAATTACGATTTATTAATGCCAATAAAAATCTAAACTCAACTCAACTCATGATAGCTTTATGATTTAAGTCACGAAGTCCTTATTCTGATATAAACACCTGATTTGTGGTAACATTGTCATAGTGGCAGAAAATATTCCCTGGCCAAAACTACTTCCCTCTACCCTAATGGCACTATGATTTGGACATGATCAGATCAGACATGGGGTTAAGTTGCATAGGCCTACATGTTCTAGCTCTAAGTTTGAATCAAATGTTGCAAACTTATTTAGAAAACGTTGAAAAAACGTTTTACAAGCAAAAATAAAAACACGCTCAAATAAACGTTATAAATGACTGAATGAGTCGATGTTTAGTACCCGGTGCTAGGAAACTTCCATAACAAATGTTAACAAACTTTCAAATGACGATTGAAAACGTTAGAAAACTTGTTTTTTTTTCTGATCACTGGCTAGATTCTTACACAGTCACAGTACAGTGTCAACAGTACATGTTTCTGCAGCTTGAAACACTAGGTGGAAGCACCTATCACACGCCTCCCCTCTGCCAGCATCCACTCTCATAGCACACCTTACACAGCCCGCTTGGAGAGTGGATGGAGACCTCTGAGTCAGGTATTTCCAGGAAGATGACCCCCACTCGCCTTTAGGTGATTCCCCTTCTAGGACAGGGCCTACAGGCTCAGGATGTGAGTCAGGGAAGTCAGATCGATACTATGGGTGCAATGCAGTATCATACTGTAGACAGAGGTCCTGCTCCTAGCCATAGCATGATTCTGTAGTGGTCATACGATATGGGAAATCAATTGTCTCAGTTGGTTTGGATGAAGAAATTTTTGTTTTGAAATTTTTTGAAATTGCTTACAGTTGTTAGAATTGCATGTTCATGACGGATATGGGCAGTATTATATATAGGGACCTGTAGAATTGTGAGGTAATAGAAGGAAACATTCCCTTGCGTGACCTAGAGCCTAAGAAGGGGGTTAGAAAGCACGAGGCTAATAAATCACACATATATATTATTCTGTTTGAATATACTTTCCAAAATATGAACTTTTACTTGCAGCCAGGGCTGCTTCTATGCGCAAGCTCTGCATTAGCCTGAGGGAGTACCTCAGCAGTACATGTATGTGGCGCATAGTTACTAGGGAGTGGATTACTTCCTTTAAGTTTATTGACCAAACATCCTACCTCTAATCCTGGATGCTCACACCTGTAATCTGTTTATATAGTTCCTCAGTTACACAGTAGAGCCAGCGCTATAATACACGATGTACTGTTGATATAGGGTGTATGCGTGTGGATTGGGGAACTGCCAGGTTTACAGGGAATAATTTACCTTCGTGTCTAAAGGGATTTTTATAGTTGTACCATGGGGCACGGGGTGAAGGAAAATAAGGGGAGGAGAAATGCTAAAATAAATAGTGTCGGGTAAAGATATATAAATCTACATCAATCTAAAGAGATGTAATTCGATTGTTCAAAACAAATATAATTGTACATGTATGTACTAATATACTTTTCGTGATTGCAAAATAAAAACTTTGCAAATTGAAATGAAATTGACAGAAATACATACAGACACAAACAGAAATAAATGTAGAAAGGGTCAGTCAGCATTAATCATGCATACCAATAGTAAAAAGGGCACCTGAGAACGGAATAGACATACCCTATCCTTACATCTGTGCATGGTAAGCAACATGTAAAGTTCACATGAGTGCACCTGGTGCAAAGCCTGGTGGTTCCATCAATGGCAACATGTGAAACAACTGTGGAAGGAAGAAATGATGCTATGGTGACCCGTGCAGACTACACCAGCCATGGATGCTTTAGGCTATCTTTTAATGGAGAATAAAGTAGATCGTTCCTTCTGGTTGTTATGGAAACTATTTCATTATCATCAAGATACAACACTTTGGCCCTCGATCTTTTAAAATTTCATTTGTTACTCCAAACTGATAACAGAGCTTGAAAATTCCAAATCCAATTCCAAATCCGCACAAAATAAATCATTATTGTTTTTCAATTACAATTAACGACTCATGTTCTAGATATGATTCCCATAAAACAACCACTATAGTACATGCACAATATCATAGCTTCTGGTATCCTATTTTCCAGATCTTGACACACACTTTATTTTAATATAGTTAATATATGGAACATTATGATTATAATCTGTCAAAAGCAGGGCTTCTTCTGTGGCTGGTCCATTTCATACTTTGTTATCATCAGATAGATCCAGACCATACCCCTGACACAGCTATCTGTCTGTGTGACTCATGGGGATCAGGCTTCACAGCGCATTAGCGTAGTAGAGTTAGATAAAAACGGCTGAAACCTGAAGCCACTGCATGGCTTCAAGTGTGGCTTCCTGCTGTTACCCCCTGCTACTATAGTGTTGTGCTAGATTTGCTCAAGTCACTGACATCGGAGAATGGAATAAGAAAGTAATGTTACGGAGATATAGAGAGAAGGCACTGAAAAAAACCGAGAGGGCAAGGGGCAAGAGAGGGAGGAAGGAGGAAGGGAGAGAGGAAGAGAGGACTAGGACTAGGGAGAGGAGGAGAGAGAGGGGGGGGGCACACAACCTCAATAAGTGAATCGCATGCCAGTATCCATTACTCTATACATCCAACTTGGAAATCATATTAGCCCCAGGAGTGAGACTAACTGGACAATAATTGAAATAAATCTGTTGTGAGAATAGACTTGTCTTCCTGTGTATTGGTAATTTCCCATAGGGATTGTTGGGGATTGTTGATGGTGGTGAAGCAGGAAGCAGCTGATGGGTTGTCTTAAGGTCGGTATACACGGCATGTGTTTCAGCAGACTAGACAAGACAAAACATGAGCAGACAAATGTCTGTTGAAGTTTTGTCTTGTCTGCAGAAATCATGTCTTGTCTGGAAGAGCTGATAACGGGTCTTCTTCAAGACTTGTCTGCTGACATCTTGAGAGGAATCCTAGTGGAATTTCTCAAAACTAATGAGGAAGGAGGTCATCATCCATGATGGTGGGATAAATACAGACAAGTGCAGATAAGTCACATGACGTTCAGGCTTATGCTCATTGGCTCTGTTGCTCCCAACATCTTGTGAGCAGTCTGGAGCTGAGTATACGCGGCTTACTTTCAGTAGACTACAGCAGATAGAAGACACAGGTTTTCAAACATATTTGATATCCACAGACAAGTGCAGACAAGTAGTCTTGAACAGGTACACACAAGCAGTTTTCAGGAGACAATACATCCCGCGACATGTCAGTTGTTTGTCATATCTGCTCAAAAAGTGCCGTGTATGTACCGATCTCTATAATGCGTTGATAATGGGACGGCATATTAGACCATACAACATTTACAATAGTAGCGTACAGGAACAAACAGACTATACACACATTACCTAATCATAAATGATTTTCATCCTGAATGCTGCACTCTCACACCTGTGCTGTAGGACACATGCATACTACATGTATTACTAAGGCAGGCAGTGAAGTTCGATCCTCTTGTATAGATGATCAATAAAACTACTAGTAAGTGGAATAATTGAGGGCTGCTACATAAAGAGGACAAGACGCCGATGTAGATGGAGAATCACAGAAACAATGACAGAGTAAGAGACATAAAAATATAAAGAGAGAAGGAAGAGAAGGGGGATACAGAGAGATAGGGGCAGAGACAGGCACACACACAGGCACGGGCAAATAGACATAGGGACAGGCACAGCAGACAGAGGGACACACAGAAAGACATAGACAAAGCTCTACTAGTTTTAGACTGGGTTATTTCACGAGGCCATGAACCCAGTGGAATGTGGCCGACATGCAAGGAATGAGTGGTCCTTTGTATTTACTTTTTACCCTGAATCATTCAAAAAGGCCTTTTTCACCACTGTGGAATAATACTGGCGTGGATAATTCAATGGGGCAGCAAAATACAGGGTCCCTTGGTCAACCAATAGCGCTGCCGCTGCTAGGGGTGGAGTCAACAGCTTACAAAACAGTGTGTCTTAGTATTGATCCCCAGGCATGCCGAGAACCCTAGATCTGGTCAAGAGCCATAGATGTGATTCCCACAGGAGACATTACGCACCTCTCATACAAGCTGCTATGGCAAGCGATATGTTCACCCTCTATATCTGAGTTTCTGAACAACTCGAACATCTAGTTGTTCAAATCGAAAAACCAGTTGTTCGTTTTTGAACGGCGAGATGGTCAATTCCAACAACTAGTTGTTGATTTGAACAACTAGTTGTTCAAATATTGAAACTTCAATGTCGAGGGTGAACAAAATAATGGCCTGCCACAATCTCCTCTATACCACGGTGCCCCAACTTACAAAACACTCATCAACCACTAGCTATATCTTAATCTCACAAACAGGAAAATCTCTTTGCACACGCCCTCTGACTTGCCAGGTGACAGGTCTACAAATAATACCATGCATTAGGAGTGTGGGATTGGCATGGTGCTTGAATGCCAAGAGGAATTCAAGTCCCGAATGCAAAAGGAACTAAGTGTTACTATATCAGTACTGGAAGAGCATTAAGCACCCAAAAGAAATTGTTTTTTTGAGTTGTTGTTTTTTGTCTTAGATATTGGGGGAGGGGTTAAAGTTATATATATATATACACCTACCGCGGCAGTTCTCCATATACTTGAATGTTATTGTATATATATTTCTGCTATGAATGCAAGTATATATATATGGGCACCCCCCAATAACTGCGTGCAGATGGGCTGTCCATGATCTTGTTGGTCATTTGGTGTATACACATATCTCACATCTTGAAGGATCCTGTATTGTAATAACTTAGACCAAATAAAAGTTGTTGTTTTTTTTGTTGTTTTTTTTAAAAGGGGGACCACATGGAGAGTTGCTCACCAGCTGGAGAGCATTCATGACGATGCAACATGACGATGACGGGCATGATGCATTAAAGCACTGTGTGGCCCTTACAGCCCAGGAGAGAACCCTTACCTTGCTAGTTAGATTTTGTGTCAAAAAACGTACCCTTGCTAGGGCAATTTCGGCCCAAAAGTCCTTGTTGTGGTGCGAAAAACTCTAAAGTATACGTTTATTAGTAAATCTACTGAGAAATTCTACCATTGTCCAGCAGATGCTGCCCCAAACTGGGGGAAAGTGTGACATGTTTTTGGTGAAAAGGGGTCATTTTGGCGAAAAGGTGACCCTTGTTAGGGTGATTTTGTTGAAACTAGATCCCTCCCCCCGAATCTATATTACATGTATAGGAAATGTATCGGCTGAAGTTCCCCAGTGGACAGTGACCCTTTCACCACTGGGTTTCTTGTAACTCAATGCAATTTGTTGCAATATATTGGCTTACCGCGTGGAAGGGGTGTCTCACATTTCACGATATATTTATTACGTTAAATAATTTATAGTCCAGCAGATTTAGGCCTTTATATTCTATCTAGTAATACAACTTTCTACAGGTAGATTGGTACAGTGGTAGGGCGACCTGGGCTTGGCCCTCGTCTGGCCCCACCAGTGTGCTGTGGTTAATTTTACTAGCACCCTTTCATAACCATAGTCTATCTGTTACATAGTTGACGTGGAATATGTGTATCGGGTGTGGATATGGTAAAAAGTATGACTATAAACTACAGTTGTCATCATGCGATGGTATTTTTCCCTTCTGTGGATTTTCCCACTCAGGTTTCCCTGTAGGGTCACCATGTGTGAGTGGCTAGTGTGGGGAAAAAAGGTAGTGTTCGGACAACCCAGAGCCTCGTCCAACGAAGCTACAGTTGTCATCATGCTTATAAGCGAGACTTGAGCAAGTCAAAGGGTCGGTCTAAACCACAGGTGTTCGGCTTAGTGTTAGACATGTGTTATTTACAACCAGTTCTACGAGGTTTATGTTGTTGTCATGGTTTAACCAAGTAGACATCTCATGTCAGTACAGGTGTGGCTAACAGATGCTGCCACCCACCACGACCCTGGTGTTTGTATTGGGTGTCTCTTACAGTATTAAAGTAAATCCAAAAATCAATGTTTAATTTAGAAAGTGCAATATGAGTAGGCTCCATATCACCTTTCCATATTATACTCATGAAATTCTTTATGGCAAAAGATATGGATGCATGTACCCTGGAAGAAATGTAAAGGGAATCGTAGCATGCAGTTGGAGAACCAGTCCTTTTAACAGCATTACAAATTGACGATCAGAGAGGTGTTATCTTCTTTTATAATTAATTCCTATGGGTATTTTTATTCTGAGCCCCCATGCCCGCTAGGTGCGGTGAGGTGTAGTTCAGGATGTCTACAGTTGAGTAGACTGCAGGTGAACACGACCCTCACGAGCTGAAGGACAGCTGTCCCAATGTAAATGTCAACCCGAACATGCATGAGGAGGAAATAACCAGCTCATAACAAGGGCAACGCTCCATCTACAAGGTTACGGACTCAGGCCTCAGTCCTCTAACAAGAAAATGATAAATACACCAGGAGCAACACCATTCGCTGTTTTGCTATACTGTTTCAGCACACTAGCACAAGTTGCCACACACTTTGCCGCAACATGTTCGGCGAATGTGCACATTGGAAAGGATCAAGAGTAAGACCTCTTTAAACCTGACAGCCTGATACTTTATTGCATCATGCCCTTGGTCTTCATGATGCTTGAATGCAGCCCTGGTGAGTACCTCGCCAGGGCTGCATTCAAGCATCATGCCGACCCTACAAGGTTGAGACACTCATGAAGGGTCGGCATGATGCACTAAGGCAGCACCATCTGTCGCGACACCTGTCCTTAAAGGGTTTAGGTATATCTACACTTCTACCACTGTGCCAGAGGTATAGAAGACATATGGGCCTTTGGGTTATCATAGCCACTCAGCCAATCTGGCAGAATAGCTTTTTAGATGGAAGTATTCACTCTACAGTCTAATGCCTCTGGCTTCCAGTCCCTCAATATATTCTAACCTCTTCACTATCCACAAGACATTCCAAATGCACCCCAACAAAATATAATCCTAGCTTTGTCAGCTCCACTACTCTTGGGGATGGACATTCAGTAGGTATAAAACGAATCCTGTTATACCTCCTGACCTGGGGATTATACCTAAACATAATCACTAGGTATGATCCCTTTCCATACACAGGGGGTCTTCAGCCCCTGTTTTGATATTATTTTAAGTGTATCTGGACCTGCCATGCTGAATGAAATCCACACTGTTTATACAAGGCCATCAAATTAATGATTATACCTCCTGTCTCCTTGTTTCATACCTACTGTTCCCTACTCCTCTTGGGTACTCCTACCACTCCTCCTTGCTACATGCATGTACACTGTAAAAAGTTGGTTGCCCTTTTTGTAGGTGTACAGTAGATTATACTCTAGGTGTAGAATAATTATTCATTGTAGGTAAATAGTAGAATATACTGTAAATCTACAGTAGATTTGACTGTAAATCCATTCTGCAGTAGATTCTAGTGTAGATCTACAGTAGAATTCAACTATTTACAGTGTAACATACACTAATATAGGCATGTTTGCAGCAATATAAGTTTGCTGGACATGTGGAGTGCCTTTTGGGGAATATGATTGAACATTCTGAGGCTCTGGCAGTGAACACCTTGTTTATTGCCACCATAGGATCCCTATGTACTCTGTAGGAACAGCCAATAGTTAGCTGATCAGTAATGGTGGATGGTTGTGTTTGTAAGCAAAACTGCAGAGGGTAATTGCAAAGTATTTATAGGGAGTTGAACATTGTAAAGTTATGTGTTGGTGACTATGGCCATGTGTGGATCAACAAGGGAAAAGGGACCTCCGCGGGGGATTTTTAGTTCCAACTTTGGCCACCAGGGGGCTCCATATAGCCAACAATGTTCAAAATATCATAAAAATTGTTCTATACTACTTTTTGATGGAGAATACAATAAGCCACTTTAGAAAATTCCAACTTTAGTGAAAACCTTCCATATTTGGAATGTAAAAAGAACGTTTTTGGGCCTAAATTGGTGTTTTTGCACTTGTTGGCTGCCATGGAAACATAATTTTCATTCTAAATTGAATTTTTTTTTGGAAATTAATGATTGCAGGCCCCCCAAAGATTTCTATACTGAAAACGGAATGTAAATCCCATTTCAAGATTAAAAGCTGTGACCAAATGTTTGCAAAAGTTAGGATATTTAGGAATTTTCGTAATTATGCTAATTAAATAGAGATATCTGTAAAACAAAGTAAGATAGAGCTTATTGGCATTTGAGATTGGACAGTGTCCACACATATTCAATGAGCCAGTTCTCAACAACTAAAAGTGGTACCTGTTAACGAAATATATCACTGGAAAGCTGATGACCTCAATTTTATAATTGAGTTTAATCTTTGGAGGACCCTTTTCCCTCGACTGTCCACATGTATTATATAGTGCACTGATGGTTTTGGGGTATAGTGGTCTGTAAGAGCAGGAAATAAGGATTTTATGATATGGATGACTAGGCTAACTAGATTGGTTTACATAACAAGGACTAGGATAACTGCGCCACAGTGAGTGACTGCTCAGCTCACCAAAGACACACAACATTATTAAATGAAACTAAGATCTTGCTAAACTATGACTAACTTTTTACTAGCCAGCTACCCAAAGGAACTCCACACCAGGTGACAGCACAAGCAAATAATGAGATTTATCTATGTGATAAGATTGTAATTGCACTTGTTATCATGCTTAGAGGTAACATTTTATAATATTGAATATGATATGGGGTGTAACTTAATGTATGTATATATCTACTTAGCCAGATTTCTTTAAAAAAACTGATCAACCTATTCCTATGAGGTTTTCTGAATGGGACACCTTTTTTGTGTTTTTGATAAATGCATATATCAAAGAAAGACTCAAGTCTCTATGTGGCCACTTCTACAGGACAATAATTGTTATGTAGACAAACTGGCTTCAATGGATGGACTTACCATTGCACAAGTAACTCATGCTTTGGTTGTTGAATATTAACCAGGGCCATGCCACTGACTGGTATTAGATGTACTAATCACTAATGGATGACCACTGTAAATTCCTGTGTGTAACCTGTGGGTTATACTAGAACCAAACCTCTAGTGCAGGTTATACACTATTCTCAGGTCAATGGGAGGGTAATACAAAGGTTTTTCAAAGTATAGTACAGTACCACATTCATAATTTTCAAGCCCTAGGTAGAGGTTATAGGATTCTCTCAAAGTCGGGGTGTGGGTTATATGTGCGATGCGGCTATACACAGGAATTTATGGTAGGCTCATAAGTTCAGGTGACCAGGGCAGTGCTAAATTTTTGGCTAAGGGTTAGCAGCAAAACGCTAAGATAGGATAGGAACTTTGCACGTAAATTTCGCTAATGATTGTACAAAAGTTAGTAAAACCTTAGTAAAACCAACTAACTTTGGACTAACATTTGAGATTCATTATTTTCAGTGTGCATGGGGTGTGGCTGTCTGCACCACCTGCAGTGTTTACACTGACAGGTACTGGGGTAGGTGTAGTAGTACCTGGTATCCTGCTGTATGACAGATCTCAGATCTATACCTGGAGGTGTGGCTGCATGTCTGCACCACCTTCAGTGTTTACACTGACAGGTGCTGGGGTAGGTGTAGTAGTACCTGGTATCCTGCTGTATGACAGATCTCAGATCTATACCTGGAGGTGTGGCTGCATGTCTGCACCACCTGCAGTGTTTACACTGACAGGTACTGGGGTAGGTGTAGTAGTACCCTGCTGTAGGCCTATGACAGGTCTATAGGCATGTAGCTGGTTGAATTATCAACCAATGAGATAACTCCCTGGCCTTCACTGCGGAATTCTTGGGGGGCATTATGTAACAGCCTGTACCCGTTGTGATTGCTGTATCAGTGCTTATCCCGCCAGTTATCAGATCAAGCAATGGTGCCCCCTACTTAGGAACCTGCAACCTCGGTATACCTGAAGTGTGGCTGTCATATATTTTTGTGATGTATTCTAATAGTTTGATTAGAACATTTTAACATTTTATTTCCATTTATTATTCATAACATCCCGGAATCATGTGAGTTAAGAGTATTGATTCAATCAATAATAAACTAAAGCTTACTGAATAACATCATAATAGAGTTATGGAGGCATCTAAAGCTAGGATATAATAAATAAGTAATACTGTAGTAGTAGAGCAAAGCTGGCGTTAGAGAGAGAAGCCAGTCCAGCCTCAGCTGTCATACAGGGACGATGTGTACTGCTGACTCTCACTCTTGGGCTTCAGTATATACTAGTGATTATGCTATAGATTGTAACGTACTGCAGTTGTATATAACTTATAGATGATAGTATTATATTTGCATAGACTACTGTAGGAGCTGACTGAGAATTACTGCCTTGTAATAATCATATGAAACAATCCATTCAATGCCAATCATTGTGTGTACTAGTGAGATTGACAAACATGATTAACTGACAGATAAAGGTCACGACCTTTATGTAGGGTGCATGTTCCTGAATGTCATCTCCCCGGGGAGCAGTCATTATTTTGATGGTGCGTGGCTGGGGGTAGCGGTGGCTATCCCCAGGGAGACATCATTGATGGATATGAAGACCACCCCCTCCCCAACACCGATCCTCTGCCTCAGCCACCTGGATCAATAGTGGCTGTGAAGCTTATAAGTATTAGCAGCCATACCGAATTGTTTATGTTTTCTGGACTGTCCGACTGAGAAGGAACGGATCTCTTAGATATTGAATTCTCAGTGTGAATTAATATTGCACCGCGGATCGTGTATTATTGATAGCAGTAGGACCTACTGTATGGTTCGCTAACTATACTTTCCTATAATGTTACTTTCTATAGGCCCTAGTGTTACTATATGGCAGAATACATTCCGATCAGTACTGCAACAGGGAGGGGGTGCGGCCGGCCCTCCTACCTCCATCTCTGGAGACAAATCTGATTTTTAAGGATATAAGTTTAGTCAAATTGTATTGTTTTAGTTCTAATTTCACTCGATCAGATTAATGCAGAAATTGCTATACAGGGCCCAGAGGGATATACATGCAGTACCAACCCATTCCAGGTTTCAAAGCCAAAACGTACACAGCAGCAACTATAACAGAGGTTATAATGTAAATGCATACTATAGTACATGTTTTTTGATACTATAGAATATGACTATTCGCCCGGGGTTTGGTGCCCATTGGGACTGTGAACTTTGCCATATAACCTTTACCCATGTTGGTAATGGCACCAATTATTGTAGTGCACCATGCCAGCACTGCCTAACACTGTATTACGTTACCCCGTTTATGTTTGTGCCAATATAGTGATATTCACACATACTGCAGTCTCTTGATTTGGCGCCTCGGACAGATCATATGGAAACAGGAGAAAAGTGTCCTTATCGAAATGTTCACTCAAAATTGGCCCATCTGGCAGCCCAGGCAATCACCAGTAGAAACCTAGGTCTGGGCTAGCCCAGAGTGCCCAGATACACGTCCCTGTGGGCCCAGTTGGTGCCTGTAATTTACACCCTCACTGTATGTGGAAAAGCTGCTTGTGAAGTGCTTGTAGAGATTGCCTCACATGCCAACAATCAACACAGACATGAGAGGAGAGGCTTAGTACCCCAGGGAATACAGTACCAAAACAGGTTGCATGTTGCCAAATTATCTATGAATAGTTGTTTTGCTGCCTGTTATCAGTTCACTTCTTGGGTGCATTTCTTCGCTACATCTTTTTTTTATATATTTCTATTGATCGCTCATAACACGTAAATACAGATTACCATGATCTACTCGATCAGTTCTGATGGGGTATCCGCCAAATACAAATCCAATATGCTAATGAGCTAGAAAGATAATCTTAGGTTTAACAAATGAAACCCTGCAGGGGCGTGGCAAGCAGTTTCAAAGTAGGGGGACTGAGGGGTATTTCGACCCTTTTTGACCCCTTTTCACTTGACCTTTTTGGTTTGACCTTTTTTGTGGTTGGTCAAAAGTGGGGGGTGGGGGGGCATGTCCCCCCGGTTGCCACGCCTCTGCTATGTACAAACAACTGGCAGATGGATGAATTGGTACAAAAAATCTGGTTAACAGTCGTTACACCACAGTTGGCTGAGAGAACAAAAGAAATGGCCTGACTGAATTTTACATATATGGCTGTATACATGTAGATGCGGTACATTGAGCACATTCTCCTACTGTGAGTGTAAGTCAGATATGATACACGTGACTAGCTGCATAAGTGTTATACCCTAAGCCTTGGACACTGGTAATTATCCACAGCTAGCCCCTTGGACAATTACCCTGTCCTTGGTTTATAACACTTATACAGTAAGTCACGTATATACCATATCTAATACTTACACAGCCATTCATTTACATCCTAGTTACTAGAAGCCTATGTGTATATCGAAATTCCAATTTAGCGTATTCATGTATTGTTAATCGCCACCTCTACCGCCAATGTAGGCTAACTTTGTACCCCAGGCTTTGTACACTGTATGTTTCTCATACTAGCATAATGAATGCAGGCTGGCAACATACTGGTCTACACAGACATACATAATGTTGTTTTATACCAACAGTGGCTGACCCACACCCCAGGGACCTGTGACACCTGGGAACACAGCACCTACTGGCTATACTACATATAGTACACCTGAGCAGATGGGAACTCAAACATGTATACGAACATCCTAGCCCACATAGGGTAGACTGACCTAAAGGTAGCTAGGACACCGGATTTTAAGATAATTGTTGAAATCCATCACAAAGTACACACTATCTCCAGGGGATCAACTAGAGTCAAGAACTACAAACATTATTCAACTATCATTGATAGATTATTTTCTACGATTTTCTGAAAATAAAATGTTGCCATGCGGGACCTGTCACTCTGCTAGCATGCATGGGTAGTGTTGTGTATGCAGTACTCACTACTAGTATACTGGGGCTTGTTAGCGTGGAGCTGCCCTGATGCATGCTCTAGGGATATTGCTCTCAATTGAAAAATATGTCCTTGATTGACCAGGTGTTTTCAGAATTAGATTATATAAGCCCTCATCCAGAATATGGTTTCAATTTCCATATGAAACTGTCAAATTTTCTAAAAATGATAAAGAACAGTGACCTCACAGGGGCAATGGGAATGCTCCAGAAGAAACACTTTAGCCAATTTTCGCCAGCATATTGTTATTCGAAACCAAAAGAATATAACTCACAAAACTATATTCTACCTAGTGGTGGGGGTTTTGGATGGTTGTAGGGGGTACCTGACTATATAAATAGCCTGTATAAATGATGTAACTGAATCACACATGGTTTTATTTAGTAATTGTTGTGACAGAAAGAAAAATAAGATACCTACAAAATCTGCTCTATCAGGAGAATCTATATGTATGAGATCTCACAAAAAACAAATAAATTTCACCTGATTGTCCCCTTTTCTGGGGAGGTAGCACCAAAGCCTGTCCCATAAAAACCGTTCCACTCTAACCATTAGCACTGACATTGTTTTTATTTTACCGATTAATATCTCATTCTTTGTTAATGGGAAATCTACAAAAACAACTAAATGTGAAGGACTGAGTCCTTCCCTTTCTCATGATAGGACATTTATAATGGTGCCATGTTATATGGCAGAGAAACCAATCATTTCATTTTGAGTGTTTAGCATTGGGACATATGCAGGCCCGGGATCCCGGCCTCTAATTGCCCTACCTACTAAAGGTAACCACGTACCATGAGATGTCCACCTTAATCATGTAGTTATTCGTGTATGGTATAGCACTTATTTGTTCTTTTCTGGAAAGAGTATCACTTGAAGTGTACTGTGATACACAAAAACAGAGCTCATCATGAATGAATGACTACAAAATTGAGGGGGTCATCTCATGGTACGTGGTTATCTTTAGGTCAGTCTACCCTATTATGCACATGAGCACCAGCATACCATGAGCGAAAATAAAACGTTTGTAGAGATTTCACGTTTGTTCAAATATGGATGTTAAAGTATACATCTTGATAAACCATGTATGTGTACTTTATTGTATTTTGCATAAATGCTAAATGGCGAACGTAGCCCTACGTAGCCTGGTTCTAACTCTAGCCCTACCTCATTATACCAACGAGAGCCTATACAAATGTAGTACATCTATACGTCAGACTATACTAATCCTTTTTAGGTTAGTTTTCACGTGGTGACGTTGATGTAGTAACTTAGGCAAATGAGAACGTGTTTCAGGTAACACATTCAGAAAATCTGGACCAAATAAAGTGGATGCTGTGTTTAACTTTGAAAATTAATTAAAAAGTAGAATATTACTGATGACTAGCAGATCTGCATAGTTTGCTCGAAAATTTTAGGGAGATCTCAAAAAATACGTGACCCGTTTTAAAGACGGGTCGGAAGTCACACTAAAATGTTGTGATATTCGTGTGCAGCTCATCAAGAGCTTTGATTTGGTGTAGCCTATGGTAAGTAGTATATTGGCCAAGATTGAATCTTAGGCATTGTTATATTTGTATAAAACATTTTCGTTGAATTAAATGGAAATTAATTAAAATGAGATAATTAACATTGAAATTAGACAGGTTTATTAACTATATTATTCAATACACTCATAAACCCTATGGCCAACACTTTGGGACTAACGGGGATTTAAATCAGATTTGCAACTTGGGATATCCAAGAAGGTGTCTAGATATGTAGAAAAATGTCAAAAAATCATTTTTCAAAAAAAACACTTTTTGTCTGCCCTATATTACTTAAGGCGCACCTTATTTTCGGAAATGGAATTTTTTTTTTTTTTTGAAAAAATAATTGTCAATGGATTTCGCTCGCCTTATTTTTTTCAAAATTGAGAATTTTTTATTTTTTTTCAAATTTTCTTCCAGTCATTCCCCCAGATCAACCAATAAATTTTTATGTTAGGGGTCCACTAAGAACTTTTGTCGGAGGCTGGTTAACCCTTTAAGGCCGACCCAAAAAAATATTTGCTGTTGAAGGGGCCGAGACATTTTCATAGGAACCCTCCCAGGGCCGAGCCTTTGCTGATTCCCATAGAGTTATGATGACTATAGTCGATGCTCGGCCAGCCATGGCATCGACTATAGTCGATGCTCGGCCAGCCATGGCATAGACTATAGTCGATGCTCGGCCCTAAAGGGTTAAAAAAAAAAAAAAAAATTGTCGCTCGCTCCAGTTTTCCACCGACAAAATCCATTGACAAAAAAAAATCTTTTAAAAAAAATAAAAAAAATTCGCTCGCTCGCACCATTTTTTGAAAAGTGAAATCCATTGACCAACTTTTTTTTTTGGTGTGGCCTAAGCAGCCCATATCTAGGCTCTTCAAGTGCGACTTCCCACCCATTTGCCTACAACTGGTCACATAGTGAAATTTATGTTGTTTTTGTAGATCTTGCCAGGTTGGGATTTAGTTGTATGTAGCCTATTGTTTACATATTGAAATGGCCTTAAAGAATGTAGGGTCGGCCCTGCTTTGCTTGACTAGAGCAGGTAACCCGACCAGGGAATCCATTTAATAGAATGTAGATATTTCCGATTTGTCTTTTCATTTTATTCTTTCCTCAGATTTTAAATTGACATACTCTCATCATTTTGCCATTGAAATGATCGGTTCACCTGTCACCAAACTACGCAGTTCCGTCTTTCTGACGTTATCAAAGGACAAACACCTTTGTTCGAAAGTGCACCCCATAAACCACTCCCCAGACAACCTGCCAGACTACACAGAGCTATTTACCCCCCCCCCCCCCCCACCTTCATGCACGTGGGTGCACGGACGGAGGGGAGGGAAGAGATTTAGGCCACTCAAAAAACGAAGTGGTTTCTCATCCCAAGGACTGAAAAATATGACGAGGGAGGCTTTTTTTAAATTGATTAAATTTGCGGGTTTACATGTATAGGATTATATACGTTTTTGGTGACCAAATTTCACATAACTCTTTCAATTCAAGTAGTTAAGAATTATTTGATCTTAAAAAGTGGGGAAATGCAAACTATTTCTATCTCGCTGCACTACTTTCAATATAAGATTTAATTTGATACCAAATATGCCAACATTTTCTATTTCTTAATCATGTTTTTTAATTTTTTTTAAAATAAAAAAAAAATCCTCAAAACCTGAATTCTATGATGCGCGCGGTGATAAGAAACTATTTTATTGTTTTTTGAGTGGCCTCAGGTTGTTGTTTTGCCATCTGTGTGCATGTATCTGTGCTGGTTGTGTTCCCTGGGGTTGTCTTCCAATGAGTGCTGCCTGTTGGCACCTAATCCTGCCACCATCCAGTACCAATACAGGCCTATTGCATGAGGGCCCCTGGGAACCTCCCCTCTTGCAGCATTATGGGTGAAGAAGGATACTGTGTAGGGCATAATGCCCCCAGAAACCAGTAGTTTTCTTTGATTATTATGAGGAGTAAGGGTGAGTAGAAGGAAGGGGCGGGGGGCTTAATGGGTCGTAAGAGGATTGGGTGCTGCATTGATTATTCGTATTGTTATTGCAGTACCTGACAACCGATCCTGTATACCTATAAGTAATCCAGGGAAAGTCTGGGAATCTCCCTCTAGACATTAATGATTGGTTGGGAATATACAAAATGTTATTACCACATTGCACCGCGCAGAGTACATTGATAAAGTGCGAAATAATAATAATAAAGACCCTATGTATCGCCTGTGTATTGGTACTTGCGATAGCGAGCTTTGGGATTACACCCCATCACTGTATGAGGGATAGGCTTTGATAGCATTTTCAAATCCTGTCGACATTCATTATTGGTCTTTCTCTGTGCATTTGACCCTTACATTGAAGCAGCTGTCTAGAGCCCAATACCCAGACGTCCCTCAGGACTCCACTACAGATCGTTATCCCCGGCCGCAAACCTTAAAAAGAAATTGCATCAATTGCTCCTCAAACACCTGTTAGTCAGGCAATCTGATTTCTGAAATTCTATAAATCTTTTCCCCGTTTTTATGATCATTTGTATCTGCAAGGAGAAATTGGATCAGTCCATATTTTTTGAGTTTGGAAAATAATTGGGAGTGGGCTAATGGTTATGACACGTGTCTAACGTCGGTTCGTGTCTGGGTCTGGCCGTGGTCAATAGCTACTTAGACTTGCACAAGTCCTCCTGTGGGAATTATTTTTTTCAGCATAGTCTTGCCATCCAGCTGCCCAAAGCAAATTCTTATAACAGTAACGTTATGTAACGTGTAGAAATATCACTCCCTGGTCGACAAAAGGTAGAAAAATGCATAACATAATACAGAAATGCCAGCAAAAATGTAAAGCCATGCAAAAGGTGGCATCTCTAAAGGTGATATTTACGTGTGAACACACTGCTTAACACCTATGGCATTGGATCCACTACTATCCCTCGATTAATAATTAATGTGTTGTGTTAACTGCATTGAGAACACGGTCTCACGGCCCGATACAAGTTTGTGCCGTGCATGCGTGCGTGTCTGTGAGGAAGTGGGCGGGGGGTGGGGGTGGGGGTGGGCAGTAGAGGTCATGCAACATTTGTTATTTCTGAGCGATTCCCTTGAGAGAAAGCAAGGCCTATAATAGTCACTGTGTACTCCATGTTTTACATGAGGATACGGGATGTGGGATGATTGGTGCTATGTAGGCCATATAGGGAGTCAAGATCGCTTCTACATGGGTTTCCTTTGTCCAACTGTCAAATATTCGAGATAGCGATATAAGCATTATATCAAAATATCTAATTCCAGTCTTCCCGCATCACTGAATCAAATAGGCAGATCTCGTTATGTAGATATATACCAGTACGTGTTAAAGTAGATAAGTACTTGGAGATATCTATTTGGAAACAGATGGCATAGACAAACAGCTATGTATCCTATTTTTCCATATTTGACAATACCACCAAACCATGACAAATATCCATCCTATTTATACATCCGGATTTGCTCATTTGACAATAAAACTGCACCTTCTGTCTATTGACTTTATGATGACGATTCGGACTCTTTGTGGACTTTCTATCTTTCTGGTATCATTTGGAAAAATAAAACACACACAAAAGATTTTTATAATCAATTTTCATTTAATCAGGAATTTCATTCTTAAATAGTCATTGATGACATTATATTTAATACCGATATACATATTTTGTATACTGTTTTACAGTCAGAATCACAATATGTTCGCATATGTATTGTTATCGATTAGAAACTATTAAAAAAGCTACAGAGGATATACAGCCCTACAATTGTGAACATACAGTGGGACGCTCCATGTGTTCTGTTCAAAGGACATTTGTCCCTTTGACTAATGTTTTCTAGGTATGGTGGTGGTGGGGGTTCTTTAACAGTATAACAAACAGGCACTTGTCAGACTATAATGCACTAACAATAGATAAGGACCACGTCCCTGTTGCCATTATCACCCGTGATCTGACCGCAGAAAATACTGAATTTTGTGTGACGTTTCTATAACAGAATATCTCCAATTGAGAAATATGCATATTCTTGATTCTTGTACAAATCCTTCCACGGTTAATATGTGTCAGTAACAATCTTTACAACGTAACAAACATGGGTAAAAATCACATTACCTCAGAAAAGGTCAAATATTCACTTATACATACACACCTTGTGGCGGGTTGGGGAGAGCAGTAAATAAGTTGAATATGGACCCAAGATAAACGTTCTCGTGAGGGTGAATGTTACCATGGAGACAAAAATAGAGGATCGAGTAATATTTGACCACTTCTCTCGCTATTAAACTACCGGTACTAGTGTTGCCAGGAGTGGGGAGAACCTTCAAGTATGGGGTCAATATGCAGACATTTTGATATCTGAGTTCCTTCTTTAAGGGAGGTAATATTCAAGCTTCTCAGTTCAATAAATGCTTGGACACCCAATATGAAATATACATACATGTATGGACAACCCTGAATACTAGGCAATACCTTGTAATTTTAGACGGTTTATAAACACACAATATTGCATAATATATTGACCAGAGGTCTCAGTGGGGTAGTTACCATTAGACCAAAAGTATTATCATGATACACATGTGGTACAAAGTAAACAGGTTATAGCGATGTAAAGATGGCTACCTGCAGCAGCTGGCAGCACAACACCAGGTGGGTGCAGCCGGCCTATGCTGTATCAGGGGGTAGGGGGTAATACCGTTACACCTCGCTTATAAACCCCACAACTAGACTTTGGGCTTATCCTATTATAGGCCGTACCTGGGGTCTGATCTTGACTACTTTAGAATGGGAACGTTCAGCAATTATGTCACCGTTTTTGGGACGTACCCACCTCTTTGTCACCATTTGGAGTGTAACTGTAAGGGGATGTTCGCAAATAGCGTCATCGGCTAAGGGTTGGGTTCTTTGGGATTTAATAACATGAGCTTAGCCATATATATATGTATAGGACAATATGTCCAAAATTGTGACACGGTGTTGGGGGAGGGGGGTAATTGAGAAAGGCTCCAAAAGAGGTGACCTCATTTGTGAACGTTCCATCATGCCAAAGCTTTGCATATAACCCGCACGCTGAGTTTGGCCAAATGCTATAGCCCATACTGGGGTTCTGAGGTTTTACCTTCATTACCAGTTACCTTATACCGTATATACACCCTGTTAACTGAGGCTTCTGTGTTTGTAACTATCTCCTAGCTTATTGACACACATGCCAAACAAACTCCAATAAGTTAAACAAAATGCTGACAGATCATATAAAGGTATTAACAACGCGTACCACACACTGTGCATTTCTGACACACTATCCTCAAACTGGAAAAGTTCTGGAACAATATTGAATAATCCAACTTGAACATTTTGTATCATACAGCAGGTACTAACTAGGAGTTATTGTCTGGTTAGATTACTGGTAGAGGGGTAGTAAGCAGAGTTCAATCTACATATAAAAACTGTGTAATACATGGCACTATTACTTACAGAAAATGTCAAATAGACTATAGTGACTGGTGGTCTGCCTTACGAATTATGTTCAATGTCTTACAAACTAAATAAACCTTGACCATAGATAACTAAAATAATACACGCTCAATATTAAAACAGAAGAAGCAACATGTTTCAATATCGTACACATATAAAATGAATTGAGAGTTGACAAGTTGAGATTATACCCACAGCAGTAAGTAACAGTATAGTTGCGTGTCAATGCGATTTCATGTTATATAAATCTAATCTCATTAGAGCCACCACTTTGGGTAGGTATGTAATGCACGTTTTATGTAAGTTGGCGAGTTTCAGATCTACACTCAGTATACTTATTAGGCACAAAAGCTTTTTACCCGGCTTTATATATCCAGAGAATTAGTATCACATCATAATGTTGAATGTAAGTACAATATTTGCACTTCCCTTCTTGACAGGAAATAGGCTATTTGGATCTCAAAATCAAAATATGGGAATACATTTGTTGATAAGGATGATAATATTTGACTCGTATATGTATCATGGTACCTTATTCAACAACCAGTATACCATTGCAGTAAAATCTTGAATTATAAAATGCCCTCCACAAAAACACCTAATATCAGAAATAAATAAGTGCAGATCAACAGATATAATTGAAATACAAATACAAAAGTAATCATCTTAATGAAAAAATAGAGAGTTATTCATGTATTTTTAAGCAAGCATGGATTTCATTTTTTCTTTTTATAATCACTTTATAGGACATAACCCCAAACGATGATATCTAATCTCCCGTAATACATAATATTCTGGAATGCTTCTAGGGAAAAAACTATAGAAGTGGGAAAAGGGAATAATGCTATAAATTCTATAGCAGTCTCTTAGTCCCTGTGGCCGGGTTCTGGTCATGTACTGAGTGTCCCGGGTCCCACTCTAGAGTCAGGCCCACTTACCAACCCCAGTATCCAATTTACCCATTTAACCTCTGACCTCAACCCAGTGAGTAATGCTAATGGAGGCATCGGGGGTTGAATCATTCTCCATGCCGAGTTTCACCCTGGTGCCCTCTGCTCCCCCCCCCCCATGTTTTTCCCATAGTTATGTTCAGCTGTTGGGAGCATATTAATACATGTGCTTGGAGAGTTACCAATGTTGGAGCCACTCTAGTGACGTCATCGCTGATGTCATAATGGGTGAGCAGGTTAGATGTCACATTTCATAACTAACATATGAGAAATGCGGAGTTATTATATTTGCATGTATAACATGCAATGGACTATGACTCCAACACCTATATCACGTCAGTTCCACAAATCCTCTATTTTGCGGATAATATTATGTATATAGAATGGGGTAATGACACTATCTCATATCGTTGATACAATTTCATAGAATACAAAAGCCATACAAATACCGGTAGTCATTGCAAAATACATGTTAGAATGTACATTTATAATCTCTTCTACCGGTAGTTGTTACAAGCAACATAAAAAACATCCCAGTTTGATTCGAAACATATCAGTTTCGTATGTTCAACATGTGTGATGTCAGATATGAATGTACACAAATGTAGTAACATACGCTCGTAGCAACAGAGGCACTTTTCGACCAATTTTTAGTACCCATTAAATCACAATAGTTCTGGATTAAATCACGTGTTATCACAAAGGACATAAGTATCCATAGTTACTGACATACAGCACGAGGCACTGACTGAAAAATGTTATATCAAAATAATGTTTGGATTTAATAGGGATCATCAATTCATCGTTGAGATATCTTTCTGAAGTTTCTACATACATGTATGTGGGAAACCAAGGTGTGTCCTGATTGTATTCAATGTTCTATGTGTAGATAATATCAGTGCACACAATGAATGAATTCAAGTGCCCACATCACATAGCACCTTACCTGTCGACAATCTCACCATAACTGTTATACTGTTCATCCTGTCAATGCCAATTGTTTTAAAAACCTTTCCTGGGACCATGGACGTCAATACACTATTTGGATTCATGCTGGGACTATACCCTGCACATATCCTCAGGTAAAACAGTATCTATAATATGAACCAGATCCTTTAGTGACTGGTAAAGTAGGCTATGTCTCTCAGAGGTATAGAGTAATCCCGGAGCCATATCGGTCCTGTGTAAGCTGTTCTTTCCTTGCTAAACCAGCGGCCCTTTGGGAGGTACACAAGACGCTTGGTGGTGCCTGCATGGAGGATCGGTGCAACGATAAGATCATCCCCAATGACAAACTGTGAATCAATCCGTACCGCGTCAGGGTCATCAGGCGCTATCCACCATAGGGGACGGATGATGGGATCCATCGGGGCAGCCCCTGTAGACATTTTTATCACTCGTGGGTGGACCAAAGCTTGGTGTTGGGTGATCATCTTGCGAACTATGTCGACTGTCTCCGAGTCGAATTCATCGGGTGGGGTACTGATATGCATGATAGGGAGGAATGCGGAGAGTTGAATGCTGCGTATGTACAATTCTTTAGACTTTAGCTGCTCGTTGAACTCTGCAAGAATGTAAGGGTAGCCGAGTATGCCCATTGTGAGGATGGTTGGGATGGCATGCGTTAGACTTGTTATATGGACTCTGACGACAACAGGGTGAGTTTGGAGATGTGTAGCACTGTCCACAATAGCCGGGTGACTGTTCGACCAAGCGACAACTCCGTAATCGTAGCTAAAGAGATTCTTATTTGTGCGGTTCTCACCGAGGGATGCAGCATAGGGTAGAAGTGTCGCTGCACCTCCTTGAAAGTGTATAAGATCAATTGAACTTTCACTCTTCAGAATCCTTAATCTCTCTTCAAACCAACTCACTGTGTGTTGTGAGGTGACATCTAATGCCCCGACCAGCTGTGACGGAACACTATATGAGGGGTCTGTACACTGAAACAGACCTGGCGCCAATTCACTACCATCTTTCACAAGAAAGTCTTGAGAAGCAATGTCAGCAAATTTTTTGGAATGTATAGCAACATATGGATCAATGCCCAGACCTACAACGCAGTTCAATTGGTCTTTTAGACTTCCCACTATGCCTGATACGTTGCTGAAAGCCATTTGGTTAAATTCAAAATCTCCGCGCTGTGCTTGCCATTGATCATCAAGCATGAGAACACCAATAGGGAGGCCTAGGTTGACAAGCCTCTGTCCAAGTTCCTGTAATGAACTCTGGCTGAAGTTATTTTGCAGTATCCTAGTAGGCGACCACAGTGGAGCACTGAATAGTGACATATCGGGGGCCCCAGCACTGGATGCATTGCTGATGTCTTCAATGCGCTGCAGTGACAAATGATGAACATCCAGTATATTGCTGCTCACACAGACTGTGTAGTTTAACCAGACATCTTCATGTTCCTCAGGAGTATAAAGAGGATGGTCCGAGCCTGATAACAGGCAAAGTTGACCATCACCTTCTGTTTCGTTTCCCGTTGGAACAGGCGCGTTCCAGCTGACGTGTAGCGGAGTTGATCGGTCAGTCGAGAAAATCGAAGCTCCTTTCGATGACAACCAGTACCGCTCTAGTACTGGCCCAAATGGCTCTCCGTTCCTCATTGGCCCAGTAATGTATGGCTGCATGGGAATGGAAGCATCTCCAATTGGCCATGTTTGCTCGCCATCAATCCAGCCTCCGTACCATTCAACCTTACCAAGGTTCAAGTTAAAGCAGTCTTTGAGTGGAACATGCCTGTTCATACTACGCCAGTTGACATCAAAGCACTTTGATGAAGCCTCTTCCCAATAATTAACATTCACTTCGGAGTACCCCTTCCACCTCAAACAAAGGTGACTTTTTCTGTCTTTGTCGACCGAACAATCATGCGGTAACATGTGTTCGGGGATCCCAACACCGAAGGTCCCCAACAGGATATTGAGTCGTTGTTGGTTCTGATATTGAATCTGTCTCGTGTCTTCGTGGACAATAATCTTCTGACCGAGCTCTGCTTCATACTGCTTAGCTTTTGCAAAATGTAACACAACGGACACACCAGTAACAATGATGATAAAGAGGAACGAAACAAAGGTCTTCAATTTAAACTCACGCTTCTCTGGCTCCTTCACAGTTGACGTCACAGATAACTGCACGTAAAAAAGAGAAAGAGAGAACTGATTAGGACTAGACCTTGAAATATATCATTACATATAGATACAGATTCCAGTCAGCTACTCTGGCCATACATCTCCATGTAATGCAGACCCCACTTCAGGACGTAGAATATGGGGGATATATATATATATATATATATATATATACGACCCCTGAATCGCCGCCGGTATCATTTTATCAATCTATAGGTTTTTGAATTTTGAAAATCCATCAATTATTAAAGAAGTTATTCCCATTTTAACACTTTTCTATCCCAAAAAAGTATCTAACGTCGCACATGGGGTCTGAAAATTGCTATTTGAGTACTGTACAATACTAACGACACACACCCACTTTGGTTGAACGCAATAAGTTGCACTGGGGTTTTTGGCTGTACGCTTACTCTACTATTCTTGGTGATCGGCGGAGAATCGGCAGGCAATCGGCAAGCAATCGGCAGCTAGAGCCATAACAACTACACTATGTGTAGTATAACTGTTGTGGCTCTACCTGACGATTGCTTGCCGATCACCCCCAAATCGGCTAATGGAAAATGGCCCTTAGGCTTAGGGGACTAGCAGTAATGCTTTGATATGTTCAACAGTCGTATTAAATCATGGTTTAAATATCGTCTCTATTAAAGTATTTGCTTACCTGTGATCTCAGAGAGCCTTGTCTCTTGAAGCTTGAAGTTGGTGAGTCCGGTATGTGCTCTTGCTTTGTCAGACTATCCTTATGAACTCTAGTTAACTGGAATCGCACCGGTGTGTCGTTTAGCGGCACATCTCCAAACACAGAGTCATTCGGGTCGTTGTCACTCCCTTGTACAGAGTTCTGTGATCCTTTCGAGGCATCAGAAGTGTGCGATGTCTGTGTTGTGAGTTTCGGCGTGATGCCATTAGTAGTAGCGGGCAAGTTATTCTGGTTGAGCGTTGTGTTATCTTCGTTCTCGTCCATAACCAGAAGAGTGGCCAGAGAGCGAACAGTATCCTGATTAGCATCCATGTTAAATAGCAGTCAGGAATCTTACAACTGTGAGGGTTCCCCTTTACTTCTTTTGCTTCCTTTATATATTTTTTCTCCTTCTGAATACACTGAATTTGATTTCACATGTACATGAATGATGATAATAGACAGCCAGCTTCCGCCTTTCTCCTTCTTGAAGAGTACTGGTATTTCACATGTTTCTTCTTGAAATTCTTATCGTCTATAGTGTTGCTCTACACAGTAAAGGTCAATCAACCATCAATCTAACAGGTGTTTTCCAGATCAAACCAGGTCAGGCTTCTCTTAAGTTCACTGATGTAGATGGAGTATGTGCAGAATTCAAAGATCATTGAGGACCGAAGCCTTACACATAACTATGTTTACTTTTGGACATGGTTTGGCCCGGGGCAGAGAACTCAATAACTAGATCTAGCCTGGTGGTCTTCTCATGTTTCTCATGTTAATACCCGCCAGCTTGTTTACAGTGGAACTTTGGACGAATTTAAATTGTTCGTGGACACCATGTCGCGACTGAAACATAAATCAATACCAAGCATGTACTTAACTGTAAGGGAAAATAGAGGTCCTGAAAACAACAGGTGTTAACAATTTGAGGCAGGTTTAATCAGGTGAACATATTTCTATGCACTATTTGGCACCCATGACCATGTGGTGAAACGGTGTACATGTATACATGTATTACACATATGAATCTACCAATTAGTTTCATTTAAGGGAGTGCTCATTTTTTAACAACAGATGTGGGGGGGGGGGGTGGTGAGAGTTTGCACGGGGTGCACAGAGGGGTCGAAATCCCCCCCCCCCCCCCTCCCCCCCGACAAGTCGAAAATAGTGCACGTTCACGCATCCCCCAAATCCAACCCCCCCCCCCCCCCGTTGTTATAAAAGTCAGCACTGCCTAAGAGGTTTTGGCAAGTAGACACGTTCCTCAGCTCTAATGATTGGAAAGTTATCGTGTAAACATGGCAATAACCTAGTTTTTTTTTGTTTTTTTTAATTTACAAATTTTGACCGAAAGTTTGGGGCTATGTTAAGCCTATGGGAGTGCACCAGGTTAAGTGAGGGCTAAAATTGTTTACCCCCGGGCAATGGGTCACAACACTGTTTCGTCCATGGGTACCGGTATATCAATATTCCGAAAACTGCCTCTACTGTAAGTAGCGAGTTTGAAGGAAAACACTTTGAAATTCATGCTCTGGAAACAAAATCTTGTGTTAAACTTGTGTTTGAGTTTTAACATATGGACAGTCATGGTTAAGACAAGTTACTATTGGTGCTTAAACATGTTTAACTCAATATTCTGTGAGCAGTGTTAAATAATGACCACCCGTGTTAAGTAATGACCACCCCCTTTAGTTTGTGGAATATTATGGAAAACCTGTTAATAGCTGTGGACCCTTATTGTAAATCAGACCTGGAGGCTGGAGCTATAACATGTACCTGGTTGGTATGTTTTAAAGCTCCTCACCATGAAAAGGTGGAGACAGGCACACAACGCCATTTATAGGCCTAGCCCTAGGCTCTAAGGCTGTGCCAAAAAATGTAGGCCTAGATGTAATAACAGTGTACAATACCATCAACCTTAACTCGCTGGTGACATAAGGGAGGGTTCATTATTTATGGCCGGGGGGGGGGTGAGCATTTGAGGGGGGGGGGCAATTTTTTTTAGGGGTATTCAAAGGAGGGGGGGCCTTTTTTTTTTTACCCTATTCTTAGGGGGGGTTGGCTTTTTTTTTAGGGGTATTCCTAAAAATGTTGCGAATCTAGTATGTTGAAATGTCGCGAATTTTGGTAACAGCCTGTGTTATATTTTACCAAATTATGTCGATATTTTCAAAATTTTCTAAAATTTTCCTCAAACTCCCAGCAAATTTCTCACTGCATCACTTTTTTAAACTCAACGGTATGTAAGTCAAGTGTTTGAGGTTTGACTATTATCACTCACCAGCGTGTATCATGAGACGTTTACACTAAAACACCTTACAAATGGATGTATTTGTTGCAAGGTAGTAAATTGTAGGTAAAAAAGTGCCCAGGATTAAATGCATACAATTAGTAGACACCAACATTGTTTTTGTAATAAAGTTGAAAACGATCCAGGGTGAGGGGGGGGGGCGCTTTTTTTTCAACCTATTCCGAGGGGGGGGCCTTTTTTTTTCAACCTATTCCGAGGGGGGGGGGCAATTATTTTTGACGTATTCGATTTGCCAAACGCTCACCCCCCCCCTGCCATAAATAATGAACCCTCTAAATGTATCCTAACATTAGTCCATTATTCTTCTTGGGTGTTAAAAACTCAATTTTCATGTTTTTATACCAAATTTGTGAAGTTGTCACTTGTGAAGTTGTGTTCCTCAATTTCAGGCTCAATTTCCTGTGCCCTGTTTACAGGGAATGATATGTCTATCCTATCCTGAGCTGATTCTAAGTGAAACTAGATTTACCCCACCCACCCCCACCTCAAAGGGGTTGCACATGTTTGGCCCCCAAATCCCCCCCCCCCCCTCTATTGCTAAAAAGTGACTACCCCCTAAATTAATTCCTGCTCTGACTTTAAATATTCATAACATGTCACGGGGTTGACTGGCTTCCTGATCAATTATTCAAGTTTAGTGTGAATGTCACTCCTCCTAGAAAGACTTAACGAATTTCTGATATACTAGGATACATTTATAACTCTTCATACCTGTACAATCGTGTTGAATTCTATGGTTTCTTTGAACACTTACCTTGAATCAGCTGTTTTGTATTCTGTGTTTTTGCGCGGAAGTGCATGCTCCAATATTGACCTCTCCCATTATCGCTCACTTTTCCCGAGATGCAACAGTCAGTGGTTTACGCTAACTAAACGCTATATTATATCTTAGGTACATTTAGTGTCTTCAGGATACATTTCTATTTAATCAAAAGTTGGTTTCATTGAGAACTCGATGAGAAAAGTGTAAATTATCGAACGGCTTCACTTCGGGTCTCTCCGTGCATATGTTAATTATCACGTGGTTCGTGCTCCGTCGTGTGTAAAGAGAAAGGCACGATGGCTGCAAACAATTACTTCGGGTTTACCCATGGTGGGACACAATATAGGTAGGTATTTACGATAATGTTCTTGTTATTCTTGAATATCATAAGTTGCTGATTTTCTCTCAGTCGATCGCTGATATTGCGTGTGTCTGCGAGCAGCGCGTCTGCAAATGTCAAAAGGGGCACCGGCGATTTTCAACATGGCCGCTTCCTCTCAGGAGTCTTGCTGCAGCCGTGAAGGGGAGGGGGTGGTTGCTACGTCGTTTTACAAACTGATAGCAGAGCGATGGGCTCATGTGAAGACGCCAGTTACTCTACATGATATGTAGATAAGACTGAAGTGTGATTGCACCATAAAGGCACTTATTTTGTTCTGACAAGTCGAAAACAAAGGGAGGGTTTGTGATGACTGGGAAGGCCCAGCCCACTCAGTCATTGACGGTCTCGTCTCGGTCTCAGACATGACATTGCGGGCCAGTTTACATGCGTTTTTAAAGGGCTTCAGAAACTGAAACTTGACTATAAACCCAACACTACTCAAGGCTTAAAAGCATCCAACAATTAAGCTTAGTATCCAGATTTCGATCCCATTCCATTGGATCAGGTCTTGATATATTGTGATGGTTTTACATGTTGTTGTTTGGTCACGACTCGCTGTGCTTTCCCTTCTCTGGGACTGGGTGCCGGCCCGCCCCCACCGCCGGCGAGTGCTCGCAGACAGACGGCAGCCAGACGGGGCTATTATGCAACCATGTCGGCGTGCCTAGCAGACCTTGTTGTTACCTGGCTGCAGCTATCGAGTGATACCTGAGAGGCGCTACTGTGTTAAAAATTGCCATACTCTTATTAAAGTTAGACGCTAAATGAACATGATTAATGTTGAATGTTTAAACAAAAATCTTGAAGATTAATTCACTCTAGAGTTAAACTTGATAATTTCTGGATAGATTAATTATGATTGGAGATGAATATAGGATAATTATCACTTGTATTGGGTACATGTACACCATCGACATGATGTCACATGTGTTATTGTATCGTCTCTAGACTGTACTGTAGGCTTTTATCCAATCCATGATAAAACCGGGATATATTTAAGTATACAAAGAATGTTTGCATTTCTAGTATTTCTCAGTGCTGAGATGATTGAAGAGTGAATGGTATTGCTGAATACTTCACTCTTAAATTTAAAAAAAGGTACAATCACGATGATGTAACTCGGTATAAAATAGATTTATGCTCTGAAAAGATTCATACTCTGAACAAACTGTTTTGACAGGTAGGAATGATGGTTGTGCCCAAAGGTAAAACAAAATAAATAAAAGGAAAAGATGTGAACTAGCCTTTCAAGACTGTAATATCTCACATTAGTCACTTTAATGACTGATGACATAAGAAAGATGACACAAATAATAGATATAAATGTTAGTCAAGGCTGCTACAAGTGTGGTTAAGTCTTAGATAAGATGTGTCAGTCAGTGAGTCTAACAGGTTGAAAGGTTAGTCGGTCTACCTGAGTACGTTAGCGTCTTGTTTGTCATATTAACCTCTGCTTTACCCCATTATCATCAATGGTCCTTCATTTCTGAGTGTAAGAAACACGGAAGGAACATTAATCAACTTGGAAGAAACTCCACCAACACAAATGGCAAAACTACAGAGTTCCCTTATTCATTTTATACTGATAATATTACACAAATTGAGAGGAAAAAAAGAATGATTTCATTTGGAAATAGTAAAATTTGGGGAAGATCATAACATGATATAGCGGGTACTTCCTGATGTCCAAGGGTTCCATTAATTTTCTCAAGGACACTAAAGCACATCATTGTGCATTATTATACTGGAGACTGGTATTTTGTGTTGGGTGAAATTTCTTTCCTGAGCTCTTGCCCTCCTGCATGGACCAAGGGCCAGGTGCCGGTCTGGTTGATGCGTCATTACCAAAATATGCTGACCTGTTGGGCTGGTTGATGCTTTTTGTTTTATTTTTTTTACTTGACAACTTGGACAAAGACACTTTTCATACACGTGGTCCACTCTTTATGGGGTTGTTTTGTCGTTCCTTTTCAACCTTCCCAAACTCTTGACAGATCCACATAAATCAAAGTGTGTCTGTTGAAGTCAAAATTGTAATTATCCAGAAAAAGTACCTTTTTATGAGAAGGACTTTGTACAAGTTTATTCGTAAATTGACCCCCCCTCTCACAATGATGAGGCGGAAAAAGATGACAAAACAAAACTGTGTATTTGACCAAGTCTTAGCCCAACACTTCTCAATGTTTGAACTGTTTTGGGGAGGCGCACACCTCAAGTCGGTTTACCTTGGAGTTATGCAGGCATATTCTGGGCAAACTAGCTTGTTATTAATTTATTCTATTTATTTCTACTGATTGACAGAGTTATACAATCTTTATGCTATGAGTTCCTGTATAACTCTGTTACGAGACACTATGTAGGCAGTTGTGAAGAATCTACACAAAGGTTGAACAAAATGATGTTCTTAAATATCTATATATAACTTGATACTAAAGTTATAAAGCCAGGAATACTTCATTTTGTAGATGGGCTTTCACATGATTTTCAAAATCTCAGGGAAAAGTTTCAATTCAAAAAGAAAATTCACCAAAATAGACTGCGCTCCATGGATGAACGATAAGCTAAAGGAAAGAAAACCCTCCTTCCGTCTGATTGTGGTGGTGGTCCAAGCCAAATCTAATCTTATCTATCGCAGTGTTGATGAAAAGTTGTCCGCCTGACAGCTTTTAAAATTAAAATCTCTTCTATCTTTTGATGTTTTCTTAGCCTTGACTTCAAATCTTATCATTGGATAAATGATCTCTTAACGTTCAACCTTTCCAGCAACACTGCATGGGCCGTAGTATATGTATAAATGAACCAAATCCAACCTCTAGTGGTGTTATGTCCTGTTGCGTCCCGTGTGTTACCGATGATTTACTCTGCACATTTTGGATAGTCTTGAATATATATATACAACCAGTGTCAACAACAGCCACCGGAAAAAATCCCTCAATCACTGTAGTCTCTGAAGTCAATTCATATTTTTAAGTGATAGCAAAAATAATCATATTTTAACATTTTCGTGTGTTTGACCTTTCAGTAAAAAGCAAAATAGAACCAGTCACATCGAACCCAAATGTACGAGTACTCTTAAAAAAAGAAACCTACTAAAAAAATCACCTGTAAAGATGTACAAAATGAGTGAAAGAATTGTATTGTAAGAGAAAGTACAGCTGGTTAAAGGGAATTTATATGTATGTGGCTTTTGGTGATGCTATTTTTATTATTAGAACAGCATGACCTGAAAGACAAACAACCTTACAGGGCAGCTCCGTACATCATTCTCATGATTATCTCCCCTCCCCCTAACATTTACCCTGGTTCAACTTTAGATCCCTTGTTGGGGGGAAACAAATTGGCAGAATACAGTCACAGTCCCCAATATATATGAAATTTTTGTTTTTATTTTGCGGAAGAAAACTCCACGAGTTTGTTTCAGGTGTATTCTAGTAGTGTTGTGTCCTCACGGTTTTGATTATTCCAGGTTGACTGTTTTATCACTCTCAGACAGGGGAGCTGTCCTTACCCTCTTTCTACTTAATGCTTTATAACGGCATCTCTCGGTGATGGCCCTGTCTAACCGGGCTCTGCCCGCCATAGACCGTGCCCCCGGTGATGATTTCTGAAGGCGTTACTCTGCGATGGCGTGGTCTCACCCCCCAGGTCATCGCGTTAGTGATGTCAAAGCGAGGTAGTAGATGTAATCATGCTTGTTGCCGGCACAGGCCATGCTCCCTGTGATACACACAAAAAGATGCAGTTAGCTGGGTCTTGTTAGGCGCAGCATACTTAGAACTCACTACCTCACCAACGTGTAGAAATCATGCTACTTAGTGCCCAGTAAAACCATCAGGCAGCTTTTGGTCTTCTTGTTGTGTTGGTTTTATAACAAATGTTTAGTGTAAGTTGTAGCCTTAAAATGGATTTCGTTTGGCACTTTTTATGGGAAATATCTTTTACAAATGGATATTGATTACAAAATACTTTGACAATTTTACCTGGCATGTGCCAAAGACTGTTTACTGGGGGGGGGGGGGGATTTAATCTGTGAAATTGAAAAAAATATGTGTTTCTTACTTAACTGTGGTCGGTAAAAATCATTGATCGGCAGCTGCCAAAACTCGCTAAACGCTGTGCCAACACAACTTGTGACCGACTGCTTTAAAACTGCTGCTCTTTGCGCCCCTGGTGGAAATGATGGAAACTGGCCTTGTCTGCTGGTGACCTACACTTCCCCTGGTGGGAAGTGGTGGAATCAGCCCCCACTTCTCATCACCCGCTAAGTCTGTGTTAAGTCCTCCTCCCACCTCTGAAGGGGCCAGACCGTGTCATTGTGTGTCAGTTGCTGATGCTTTCTGTACTCTAATGGGTTAGGGAGACCCAAAATGGAAACTTAAGTGATAAGAAAATGGAGAAAACATCATCCCTGTGAACATCTTTAAAATTTCCCTGTGAAAAATTGCACAAGTTTAGTATTAGATATTTAAGGTGAAACTAATGTTGACCAAATAGGAACTTAATTTCAAAAAGTTCTTTGCACCTTCACCGACTATCTTCACCCTGTTAATAACAGTATAACAGTTATACTCGATTAGAAAAACACAAACACTGAGCCTTAGAAAACATAGTTTCCACATTGGGTTTCCTGTCCCGGCCCTGGCACCCTCATATACTGGTCACTTAGTAGCGGATGGTTGGTTGTTTCTGCTGGTATTGACCTGCACTAGACTTGACTAAAGACACCATAATATTTCAAGAAAAGAAAACTAGGCCCTATGCCATTAATATAGTCGAAGGAGATAATACTCTCCCAAAAATGTACTTAATTATTTAAAACGAATAACACAATTAGCATACTAAAAATTAACATGGCGTCTTTAGTCAAATCTATTAAGTTGAAATGATGGCACCAAGTTGTATGTTAATATCGGTGCGGCCATTTTAACTTAACGTTAATGCAAAAACCTGATTATGACTGTAATCTTCATGTGCTTTTTGATTGTGCACCATGGCTACAAAGGATTCAAAACACAATGCTCACCCAAGTGCTAAGACTGCAGTTTTGAATCTTTTGGTTGCCTTGAAAGTAAACAGCAAGTTCACCATGACTATGAAAACAAACTGCTTGCAATATTTCAATATATTTATTTATCCTTAGCAATTGTTAAGTAGGCGCTATTAGTGATTAAGATTTTAATCTCTTACTGAGTTGCATACATATACAAAAAAAAACACCCTTATTTTCACCAATTTTTACGCAGATTTTGTATGTACACTATTCTCTTCCGTATATTTAGAGCTCTGGAAATTATGACTAACTATTGATATTTTTACCTTCTCTGCTGCTCATCACAATGAAAGAAATGAAATAGAATTATTTGTTTGAAGCTGCATTAATTCATCTTCTTTCACTTTGTTACATGCAGTGTATTTTTAATAACTGGACGTTTTCAAATTTTTATTCTGCCATGACTCTTTAAGCTTCTGGCTGGTCTGTTGGTACGGATTTAAAAAAATTTCTACTTACTATCACTAGATGTTAAGTGCAAGACGGCTGCCGCATGGTGAACTTGGTGTGTTGTGGGCAGGCCTTGTAAAACCGCTTGTGGTCTTACTCTTATTAACTTGTATGGTTCAGTCCACCTTTAGAAAATCAACCCTCCTTTCTAACCGTATTCTTTTGTATCTTACAAGAGCGTCTTCAATTGTTCTCAGTGCGCAGCCTACCAGCGCCTACCCGACGGCACAGACGGCCTATGTGCAGCCCACCCACCAGACGGCGTATGCAGCGGCCGCCCCACGAGCAGTACAGACATACGATAGCTACCAGACAACCCCTGCCCCCGGACAGTATGCCTACGCCACGCGTACCCAGGTAATAACACACACAACTTTAATACAAGTATTAGCAAAATGAATATCATGGTTTCAGGTTAACACCAAATAAGGCAGATAACATAATCTTAAGACAGTCGGCTCTAGTGCACTGACATAAGACCCTGAAATGAGGGTTTACTTGATATGAAAACCTAAAGGTCACTATGGAAGCATAACATGTTATGAATCCCTCCAGCCGACAGCGACGTATGACACAACCAAGGCCTACTACGCCCCTCAAGCAGCAGCACCGACAGGAACAGCAACAGCGGTCTACACTGTAGCCGAGACTCCATACCAAACAGGTAAGGGCATCTAGTGTGATGAATGATACTTCACAATAGCATGTTAAACACTAGGGGTTATTGGGGAACCCTTCTATTCACGCCACAGGCTTGAACTTAGGTAGTTAACTTAGTTAGCAATATACAAAGTGCTTAGTCCACCACCATCTCTGAACCTCAGATGGTGCACCTGTCTATGACCAAACACGTGGAACAGTGGGGTCATCTAGAGTTGAAAGATGATGGCAGCTATGCTTTATCATACCTTATGCTATACTCAATGGGGTATACAGTCCATATCGAAATATTTTCAGATAACGAATTATGATATAGCTTTCTGTGAATAATAATGGGATGTCTTTCTACAATTTCAGCGTTTACCCCAGCCGCCAAGCCGGTGTACTCTAGCCCCTCCTATACCACTGCCGCCGCCCAGCCCCGTCAAACTGCCACAGCCAAGACCCAGAACACAGCGCCTGCCTCGACCACTAACTATGTCTACCAGAGCGCCACCACCACCGCCGCCCCGGCCTCCAGTACCTATGCCACCACTACATCTGCCAACTCATACTCTGCCGGTAGTATGTATACAATGTTTGTGTTTTGTTGGGTTTGCACCCAGATCCAATAAGCAAATTCTATTCAAAAAGATCAAAGTCGAAATATGAACTCAGAATGACCGATTATTGTACCAAAACAGCCAATTCCCCAAATTTGTATGAACAAATGTACTTGTGAAGCAAATTACAATTGATTTAACTGAAAGAATTTACTTAAATCATGGCACTAATGAGCTTCGATGATTATCTCCTCGATGCTGTGCCTTTGTCTCAAAGAGCAAAAAATACCACCATAGCAAACTTCCCACCCACAACTGGTTATCAAAACCCCTACTTTCATCGGAGCATCTGAGAGATTATGAAATATTGAAAAGGTTACCTTAAAGGCATTCAGTAGGGATCTGGGTGTGTTATCTGTGTACTTAAAACCCTCTCTGTCCACCGACTGAGTACTAAGGACACGCTTAAAACGATGAACAGATGGTGGCGTTACTTCAGGTTACGATGCGGCGCTCTACTCGGCGGCCACCACCTACTACCAGCAGCAGCAGGCGGCCAAGACGGGCACCACCTGGCAGTACAAGAAGGGCGCACCCGCCAAACCCAAACAGAAACAACCCCCGAAACAACCCCAGCTACACTACTGTGAGGTGTGCAAGATCAGCTGTGCTGGACCACAGGTAGGGAGGAACTGCCACTTACATGAAGTAGTATAAGAGAGTATGAACTAAACCAAGTTGAATATACCAGTGCATAATAGTACAGATTCATGAAGCTCTTGCTAATATTGTTTTCTCAAAAGTAAAGAAAAGAAGTGATGAAGAAGGGGGAAGTAACTCCCTGAAAGTATGAGGGAAATCACTAATACAAACGGTGACCAATTGAAAACTCAGCGATATGAAACTGAAAAAGAAAGGTTTTGAGATGAGTCGATTTTTCTCTTGTCGCAGACTTATCGTGAACATCTCGAGGGTCAGAAGCACAAGAAGAAGGAAGCTGCGTTGAAGACGGGCGGTACAGCGGCCACGGGGCGGGGACAGAACCAGCTGCGCTGCGAGCTGTGTGATGTATCCTGCACAGGGGCTGACGCATACGCCGCCCACATCAGAGGTGCTAAGCATCAAAAGGTATGGGACAACTACTGAATTACTGAAGTGAAACAATTTGGCATGTCCATAGTTTAGAAATAGGTATAGGCTCTTCTATGTTGATTCATCTATGTTCTCTGACCATGTATTTTCTAATAATTAGTTGCTTATAGATCGGTTGACCATTTAAAGGTCAAGAACATATACATGTATCAAGAAAAGAGTGAGCGTTTTCCATTAAACATTGAGTTACAATTTTATAAATGTTTTAAATTCAGGTGCTGAAGCTTCATACAAAGCTTGGTAAACCAATTCCCTCCACGGACCCGGTCGTGGTGGCCACAAACAGTGCCGCGACCACATCGGCACCCAGTAAGGCGGCCATCACGACCTCTGTCACCGCCAAGCCCATCACCAAACCCGTAGCCACAGTCTCACAGCCTACCGCCCAACCCAAGAAAATCATGGCCACACCGAAAATCACATTTATTGGTAAGCACTCAATACTAGCCCAAATGACTACTTTTCAGTCTTCACCAGACCTAGTTATTAAAAGCATATTCCCTTTCTGCCGCGACTGTAAAAGGTTTCCATCAAAATAAGCATGCATATGTTACTTTATACCTTTGTTTGGACTAAAGAAAATCGCATTAATCCAATGTTAGTTTCTGACGAAATCAAATGACGGAACCTATGTGAATACATGCATTTGCTTGAATGACAGGTGGAAGCACGCTGAAGACTACAGGCGCCAAGGCGGACGACAGCAAATCTCATGAACAGAAACAAGCTGAGCTAGCCGCGCAGATCTTATTAGAAGGTAAGATTGCTTTAAAAAAAAAATTAAAAAAAAAAAATGCTATTGGGGTCCTTTTAACAAGATTTTTAGTTTTTTGAAGAATGTACAAATCAATATCTATTGTGCCAGGCACCTACTTAGATTAAGAGTAAAAGGTCTATACCTGTAACTATTTACGTATTTTTGAATGGCATTTACCATGCACACAAGCTAACCCCATTTCTCCCCTCTTTAATCCCTTCACAGACAAAGAAGACGCTAAGATGGCGCTCGTGTCGGGTGAAAAAGACGTGATGCCAGTTGGTGAGAGTTGTGGTTAGTCCCGCTACAAATAGGACAGAGCGCAGGCCTCAGTTCTTTTCTAGACTTTTTTAGAGTTAGTACTAGCGATAAGGATAGTTGGTGTTTGGTTTGGAAATATTTTTTATTTTCTGCCACAATATATACAGTGATGTTAGACAATATTTCAAGATCAATTTTACACTAGATCTTATTCTATACCAAAAATCCATTTTTCTGAGGATTTTCTATTCTTTTTGGAGTTACAGTCAGTATTTTATATCGGAATGCAATCGCCTCTTATTTGTAGCGGAATTCATTCACCACGAAATGTATAGTAACCCCTCTAGTACAGCCGTGTCTTCCTCAGTCATCTGTTTCAAGTTCATACCTATGAAATTGTTACAATTGCTCGTATTAAATACGGATACTTGTAACTGAACTCTGACTTTAAACATAAATTCCTCATGTAAGCTACTGATAAGTATTGCATGCACAATGAACACTTGAGAAATTACTAGTAGCCATTCATAGAAAATTGAGTATAAGCCTCCTCCTGTGGACAAAAGAATAATCAAAATCTCTTTACGGATTTCAGACTAAATCTATTATAATCATGTTATAAATATTTAAACACAAAATGAAATTAAGATAGTTATAAAAAGATAATTAATGTATGCGTACACTATTGACAAAGTTTCTTTTTAAATAGGACAAGAATATATCGAGGAAGTAAAGAACGAGGCGGGTAAAACCGTCAGCTTCAACTGTAAGTTGTGCGAGTGCAAGTTCAACGACCCCAATGCTAAGGAGATGCACATGAAAGGGCGCCGACATCGCCTCCAGTACAAGGTTAGTATAGAGATTTTACATTAAAGACTGAAACATTTCAATACTCGACTCCACGCTTGTATAAACAAAAAAGCAGGCCATTTTAAAAATGGCGCTATATTGTGACTATGGTATGTGCAAATGTATTTCAAAATGGGAAGGAATTTTTGTGATTGAGGCAATGGTGTATTTGATAGCTGGGTTTGTTAACTTTAAGAAAATACCAGCTACCAGTAGTTCATGTTGCTAAAATCTGATTTTCTATTTTGTATTGAACAGAAAAAAGTCGATCCGTCTCTACAAGTAGAAGTAAAACCGTCAATCAGGGCGCGTAAACTACAGGAGGAAAAGCTACGGCGCCAGGCGGCCAAGGAGGATTACTGGAGACGGCGTGACGCTGAGGAGCGCTGGCGCGAGGAAATGAGGTATGCAATTAACAATTATTGTTCATGAGATTCTCAATTTAAAAAAAAAGAAACTATGATATACATGTATCACAAAATATTCGTTCATGGACAACCTGCTTCATAGGAATCAATACACCCGGACGTTATCCTCATAATAGCCTTGTGTCTTTAGCACATGTAGTACAGAAATTTTTTAGATTGTGCCCTTTCAATAATATATCATATACCTAGTGATGTCGGACCTTGACTGGTGCTAGCAAATTGGTGTTTTGTACTTTATTTCCATGTTGGAAAGAGTAAACTGAACCTCTAAGACTAGTACAATGTATGCCTAGTGAGGTGCAACTTTGGCTGGATAAGGATCATAGTGATATTAGCTGTCAACCTCTATGATATGACATTTGACACCAGTTCTGTAGTATTAAATAATTGTTTTGTCTTTAATCCAGAATGGAAGAGGAGCAGTATTATATGGGACGTGGGTTTGCAGGACGAGGTGGTATGCCTCCGTTCGCGCTCGGCATGTCCGGGCCTGGAGGCCCTGGCCCAATGGGAGGAATGGTAAGTACATGATATAGCATACTGTAACACATATTGAGCTAATATCTAGGCCCCCATCTAGACTGTGCATTATGTTTTTACATTTTGCCGTCTTAATGTATGGAGCCAGGCCTCCCAAATTATTCATAAAAGGCCCCATGGTGAAAAATATATTTGGTGTTTAAAATTTACAGTTTCGTAAAGGTCTTATCCATTCCTAGAACTCATCATGTTTTGATTTCAGTAGTGTGTTGAATTCAGCATTGATTTTTGTTCTTGCAGCCTGTACGCCGTCCTGACACATCAGACGACCGTCATGTGATGGCGAAACATGCTAGTATTTATCCTAATGAGACAGAGGTAAGAAGCTCTTCGCTAATCTTGTATATACATTAATGGACCCCAAACTTAAATAGGTTTGTAGTATGAATCAGAACCTAATCTAAGGTATCACACCTGCCCCGCTGCACAGAATTGTACCATCCATAATTTGGCAGTGTTGGTTCTCAAACAAGCAGAGAACAGATATTTTACCATCTGCCAGTAAGCACTATAATTACTGGCCATTCCAATGCTAATTATCCGGAGAGGGTTGTTAAATTTATTCGATGGTTCTGGAATATTTGAAGAAGAAAAAAGACGGGCAATAAATTAGAGTGTGTTAAAATTGCTGATGCGCAATACATGTATTAAATAGCATGAATATAATAGTATTATACTGCCATAGTATGATCTATACATAGCACAATATTCCTCCTTCCAGCTGCAAGCTGTGCAGAATATTGTCTCGTCCTGTGAGAAGGCCCTGAAGCTGGTCTCAGACTTCATCGCAGACATGTAAGTTTAAATACTCATATCGACAATGATTTCTGTTGCTTGTATACTAGCCAGAACTACTATACGTTTATCTTGCCAGTTCACTTTGTGTGGTTGGTTCTATTTTGTTACTTTGAGTTTCCGACTAATATTGAATCGTTGAACATTGTTTGTTACTTAGAGATGCGCCCAAACCGTCGGAATCAGAAAAGGTAAAGGAGGAGGAAAAGAAGCCCGAAACCGAAGAAGGGTAAGCACATGGTCACTAATCGTTGAAATTGTCCATGGTTTGGTGGTGGTTTACATTCAAAGCATACAACATTTTCTCATCCATTTGAAGTTTTTACTCAACTTTTGGGCACATGTGATTTGTCCATCAGTGTTGAGTTATGTTAGTCTCTGGAAACATTAAAAAATATCATTGAAGCAACAGTGGGCACAGCTGAAATAGCATTGTGTGGTCAAATTGAGACAACAGTAATGTGAAGACATTTCGAGAGCAAAAAGAAACCTTTTAATACTGTCTTAAATACGAGTAGTTAAGTCTGATGTCTGTTCTTGTTTTTTGCAGAGAGAAGAAGGATGAGCCGCCAGCTCCGCCACGTGCCCTGAAGGGTGTGATGCGGGTGGGCGTTCTGGCTAAGGGGCTACTGCTGCACAACGATCTCAACGTACAACTCGTGCTGCTGTGTTCTGAGAAACCCACACGCACCCAACTTGAACGCATTGCTGATAGCTTGCCGAAACATCTAGCCGTAAGTTACTGGATCGAGATATCATCAAACACTGTCTTTCTCTGAAGCCCCCAAATATTTCTGCCTACCTTCCTAACATTGTGAAATTCCATTTGCATTACCTTGATCATAGTGTGGCCAGTTACATTCAATATTCCCCATTGTTTTGCCGCAGGTGGTTAGTGAGGATACATTTGACGTGAAGATCAGCGTGGAGGAGGCAGCCGTGGTCGTGACGTCAGACAAGGAGCCCAAGACGACGTGCAGCATCACCCTGACTTCACCCGTGATGCGGGAAGAGAACGAGATGACCGGAGGTAACAACCCCGCCCAGCAGGGAGCAGTCAGGGTCCAGGCTGCCGCCGCCGTAAAGCGTCTAAAGCGGCCGCCTGGATAACGCCCAGACACATTACATGCCTTATTACTACTACTCTCACCTTAAGCTACCAATTTCAAGACTTTCTGAGGAACATAGTGAAACCACCACAACCAAACCCTCCTCAGTCTCCTCTCTGTGATCCACCCGTTCAGTCTCCCTGACCTCTTTGGTTTTTAAGTTAGTCGTAAAAATGGGTTAACAATAAACAGTCAGGTGTGATGTGGATAATGTTTCGGCCAAGTATCATGTCTTTAAGGAAAAAAGAAGATAACGCCCCATGGATGTGTGTAAATGCTACTCTGATAATTTACATTGAATGATCTTGACTCGCTTCTCTGAATACCTTTTATTGAAAGGGATACGCTGGGTGCCTGATTTCAATCGTAAGGGGCACATATCATCAGCCAATGACCAATACCATAGAAGCAACAAATTTTGTTTCTTGACTACTGCGGGGAATTAACACATTTGCCCGATTATTGCTTTGTGCGTTTTGAATAAGTGTTTCTATGTTCTTGGCTATTTTAAGACCTGTCGATTGACTCTTGGCCACGGCCACATATATATTATCTAGCTTTTTCACACATCCTGCCTATGAGAAAATCTGTGATTGTTAGCGTATAGGTTTAAAGAAATAACCAATGTTCCTCGTAGAAAGCTTTTCCTGTTTACTACATGTGTTCTAATGAAAACTGTCAAGACTGATAAAAAAGAAGGCTTTCCATAAGATCTATCACTACATGTTGGTACTTGCAAACTGTTACATGTAGCTTTGATTTGAAAAAGGGGTGACAACCAAAAGTAATAATGACAACAAAAAAAACATCAACTTTACATAAGAAGTAACAATTAGTATGGAGATGACTTTGTATCAATACGTTTGATCTTAAATGACTTGTACTACTACTGTGCTGGTGCTTTATCAAAAAACCAGCCGTGATTGTCTAACTGGTTTATGTTTTCACTTTCTCAGTGCAAAGCCTTCTAGTTATCTGCAGGTGAATCATGGAGTGGGTGAAACGGAAGGCTATTTGACCATCACCCACTTAAGGGGGTCTCCGCGGGGCCCGTCCACGCCCTGTCCTCCCCTGCCCATCCCGACCATACTCAGCCGATGCCCTCTGTTCTATCCTTCACTATTGCTTGCCATGCATGCTATTTTTGTGAATCGTCCCCCCTTCTCGTTTGTGGAAAATCTGATTATGATGATTGCTATCATATTTTATTGTCTCACTGACGCTTCTAGTATAGCATTCTTACTTACTCGAGTGCATTACAGTTGCTTACATTGCTTTATAACTGATCAAAAAACACATATTAAAATTCATACTAGCATGCTTTGTTTTAAATTTCCGGCGTTGTTGCAGAGATGCTAGTCCATGTCCAAAATCGACACTTCCTGTTTCAAGAAATACTTAAAACTCTTTCATAGACTTTGCATCTCTGTTTGCATCTGTTTTGATAGCGTTGTCTTCCAACCTTAGTTCTGTCTCCATTCTTTGTGCTCACACCCCCATCATGGCATTGTGTGTGTGTGCTGATAAATAAATTACAGGCTGGGGGCTCCTACTTGAGTTGGCGGTGGGTTTAGGAGGGCGGGCTACGGTCGGCCCCAAGAGGGATAAGACCCCTGGGGTGGTGCGCGTGGTCAAACACCCTGTTGCCGTTTTAACCAATCCCTACAATCGTGCTACCGCATCATTATGTTATAGAGAGTGTAACAGTGAAAGACCCGCCGGATGTGCTGGACAGGCAGAAATGCCTAGATGCTCTAGCTGCACTGCGACATGCAAAGTGGTTCCAGGTTCGAAACTTTGTATTCTTCTTACTTTGCAGCCTTATGTTTGTGTAATAATAATTATAATTCTCCGTAGCTATCTCGTTAAGAAAGAGAAATTATATTGTCTCGTCAAAAGAAATTATAGACATATACTGGAGAAAAAGAAAGCCATATAAAATGATCAATCTTTGGTCGGTTGCTGTGGTTGAAGAAGTTAGGGAAAGCAAGTATTTATTCTGCTATTAGCGGACATGGACTGGTTTTGTAGACAAACCTTTGTTGTGAGACTGACATTAACATACACTGTCAGAGCTCACATTAGATTTGTCGACAAAATCTCCCAGATAGGTCAGAGGGGGGGTTATAATCTTTAATCGTAGGTTAAATTGTGGAACAAATGCTTGCTTGAGTAACACATTGAATCAGAACTTAATTAACCTCAATTAAGGTTCTGCGGGTTTTATTGCCTCCCTAGAGGTGTCGACCTTCATGAATTAAGACTAAAAAGCTAAACTCCCACTTGGAAGAGAGAAAAGGAATTGCCCCTTGAATCCTTGTCTTTCCTTCCAAAAATAGTCATAAAATACAACTAGATAAGGCTAGTTTCTGTCTTTTCTTCCATAAATTAACTCCCATTTAGCCAACAAGACTAAATATGTATGTATATATATAACTGAAGTGTGGATTGGGGCGGGGAGGCAATGGATCGTTTTTATAAAAACCAAGATTGATCATTGATAGGGATATAGATATAACTCAAAGCATGAGGCTGGAAAGTTGCGCCCAAAATTGTCAAAAACAAAGCCAGAACGAAACCGAAAACTAAGGCTGGCTTGGGCACAAAATAGACCAGGAAAAACTAAAAATGGTCAAAACCGCCCCTAATGAACATGAATGGACACGCCTGTTGTCTCACTCATGGCAGAACCTTTTGTTTTAATTTTAAATCTTCCCACAGAAGACCACAACCACCCGACTACCACCGCTGCCTTCTCAGACTCGTAGAGTTTGGACAAGGTGCGGTGCAAACACCCAATAGTGGATCCTTCCGACCAAGCTGTGTGTCGCAGATGAAGTTTTACCACTCAACTCTGGCTCCGGCACGCGCCAAAGGCTCACCCACCCATGAGCTGGGGGCGCGTGCCACAGCCTACAGTTATGCATTGCTTGCCATATCATCCGTTATTACATCCAAATGACAGCAGCCTCTCTTGTAGCTCCAGGCAAGAATCTGGATACCAGTAGACTGTGTGACTGCCCAGGGAGCGGGCGCCACCGTCTTACTGAAACCCACGCTCAGCAACCTTAATACTAGTCACTGATATATCATAATATAAGCCATAATCATAAATTTGGGGATTAACAAAGAAAGAAATGGGTGAAATGAAAATTTAATACTCTTCAGCATTCTATTAGTTGATATGTTTAATAAGTGACCTTTTTGGGGTGCTAGCAGTTTTAGCTGATTTATTCCAAACCATATCCAGATTCTTGAGGTCACTGTTTGTTTTCCCAATTGATGGCACGTGTGATCTATCCTCTATTCCAACCAGGCTAGAGCAAATGGACTTCAGTCTTGTGTCGTAGTCATCCGTATTCTACGCGACCTATGTCAGCGAGTGCCAACGTGGACACCTCTCAACCAATGGGTGAGTATTGTTCGATCTAGTGCAGCCAATCAAGAAAGTTTCTAGTGGAATCTGGCTATTAACGCGTGTAACATTTGGAAGTGATTAAAATAATAACTTGCGACTGCTGGTTTCTACAAATAGTATTAAAAGGATATGCATGTAGCTAGTAGCTGGATGATCAATTATCAACCAATCTTGCAATTCCCTGCATTTAGTGCAGACTTCTAGGATGTATTATGTAACAAAGGACCCCCATCATGATGACTGGTATCAGTCCGTTTCTCTCTCTGGTGCAATGTACCTGGGGTCCTTCTACCCGGGTATAAGAATAGCCCTCATCAGTGCCCATCAGACTTGATCCCCCACCCTTATACACATGTATAAAAGCAAACTGTTCAATTGATAAGAGACAGCTTTTCTGGTCTTGAAGATAAAAACAGCTGGTAGAGAAGTAGTATGCTATGAAGTATGGTAGGCTACGTGATTCTCTAGCAAAAACTATGTGAGGAGTGTCTAAATTATTTGTTCTCGTTTCAGGCGATGGAGTTGCTGGTTGAGAAGTGTGTGAGTAGTGGTGGAGCTAACATGAGCCCTGGGGATGCTCTGCGCAGAGTCTTTGAGTGCATTGCTTCCGGCATCTTACTGCCCGGTAAGATAGATGTCCTACGTAAGGAACAACTTTGTCAACTATTTAACCATAAATTATGATACAGTCTGCAAAGTAACTACTGTAATAGTTCAAGGGATAGTTGCTTCCTTTAAAATTGGGCATAGACTATAGTGTAACAAATTTCTACACTGTAATATGTATATGTAGAATTCAAGCTTGTTTTGGTCCGGCCTATGTGACTATTATCCTATGTTTTGTGCAGGTGGACCCGGGCTGTACGACCCGTGCGAGAAGAACCCCAAAGATGCTGCCACATCGCTCTCCAACCAGGAGCGGGAGGATATCACTGCCAGTGCCCAGGTAGGCGTTCAAGTAACATAGATCATATTTAATACCGACCACTATAACATACAAAATGAATATAAGAAATATGTCTGCACTATTTGTAAGGATACACCGATATCGATGTTCTATATCTTGGAGCAGCAGTTCTTTAAAAATATGGCTGAAGGTTTTCTCAGCCTGTTTGAAATGATTTGAGTGTGGTCTTCTGACTTACTCTTAAACCTGTAACTGGTGTTCCTCTAGTATGACACATGTCACCCTGCCAGCCACTTTTAGTGCCACATGTCGCGTCGCTACTCTAGTCCTTTGTGAGCTGCTCTGCTCTTATAGATCATACCTCGGAGCAATGCTCGGGCTCAACGACGCGTGAAAGCCAATTTATTAATACTAATGTTTTGATGTCTTTTTCAGCATGCCCTCCGATTAATCGCATTCCGTCAGATCCACAAAGTGCTTGGTATGGATCCACTCCCGTTACCACGTTTCCGCGCGGGCCACCGCTTAAACTCCCGCAAGAGGCGCCGGACAAACAGCACAGGAGACGGAGGAGACGGAGAAGGTGAGCAGGATTGGAGACTTTGTAATTCCGCAGAATTATTACGCATCAGAAATATGTTCATATATGATAAGGGGTGGGCTGTTTCTAATCTTCCTAAGCTAAATGGTATGTGGATTGAGGCAGATGGAGGGTCATTTGATGATATAAAATAAAATGGGTAGAAGTGAAAAAAAGGACAAATAAATAGAATACATTGTAAATAATGCTGCCCTTTTCTGTCAGGTGTGGACGGTAAGAAGGATAAGAAAGATGACGGAACTGCAGTGGATACAGCCGAAAGCCAATAAGCGGAGAAAGGACGAAGTGGATACAGATAATCGCCCAGCCCAGTCTGTGGTCTATCACTGTCCAGTTAAAGTGATGTCTAAGGCTAAGAGTATCTGCACTGTGCGTTTAGTCAATTACGACTCTTTACGAGATCTGCCCAGGCCGGGCATTTATTTCTCATATCTTAGGTTAACTTGTGCATCTATGTGAGAAACTAGATGTTGTTACTACTAGTCTTATGTTTTTCCCCACTTCTGAATAGTGTCAATACTACCGTAATATTTTCATTCTGAGAATAGTACAAGTGAAAAGTAATAACTAAGCAAGGTTCAGCGAGGTCTGAGGAGTTAACTACATATTAATATATTGTACGGTAGGCTGTTTTGGTTTGAAACACTAGAAGAGAAAACTAAACCTCATTGTTGAAAGTGTAGACTTGCTAAGGGTTGTATGTGATCTGAAGACACTGATAACACAGAGCTAGAGGGTGCCAATGACACTCCGATAAACTGCTAATAATATAGCGAACAAAGACTTCTCGTGCTTTCCATGTCCATGTAGAAACAAGCTGCATTTCCTGTGATTACATTGGTGGGACTTGAGCCAGAAAGCGACTGGGGACAATCCAGTCGAGGAGTATGTCATCGCAGAGTTAAGATTGGGGGTGGCTAGTCCGACTTGATGCTGACCCACGTAGGCTTCTCGAGGGGCTGCGCGTAGGACTTGTGTGACGACGCATCGTCACTACATTATGTGCTTTATATTGTCGTGTTACTTACCCATTCATACATTAAGCTTGCAACCTTACGATGGGCCCATTGATGCAGATAGATACAACCATTGATTGTATGGGGGAACTCACCTCACCGCAAGTGGAAAATAATGGGGAAGTGATAAAAGTCGTTGGGTTTGGTGCAAATGGTGACTACAGATTGGCGTCTCAGCGCAAAAAGGTTGTTAGCCACTCTATAGGACCCTACAGTTACAATCTCTTTGTGCTGAGGCGACAAGATATGGGCTTATTTAAATCACTTGATGTATACCTGTATGATTGTTAGTTCAGTTACAGAGAGAGTTTGTTAGCCTCTTTAATTACCGCGGCTAAGTCTTGTGTATGTTTTTTTTTGTTTTGTGTTCAATAGTGAACCTTAGTCCGTGGGACTTAGTATGTACTTGTATATGTTCATGATTTTATATATTATTATTATCATCACATTGATACACATGGCTTGAACTAAGCATACAAAAACTGAAAAAAAAATTACACAGTATATCCAATCATACTACGGTAGATATTGCATTGGTGTAGTTGTTTAAAAAAGACTGAAGCCTGATTTTTGTCTAGATTGATGGTGTCTTGATAGTGGCCAGTGAGTGAAAGTGTCGGCTGGAGAAAGTGATGTATTTTTAGAGGACGCATGATCGAAATAATATGTGACAGGAGTTGTGTGGATTTGAACTGGTAACCTAGAGAAATGTCCACAAGTAGGTTGTCCAGGCTGGCTCCAATGAGCTTGTGTCATGCGAACGACCAGTTTTGGTGATCTCTTATAATAATTACATGTACCATTGATATGTACTGCACAGGCTTTCCGTTTTGTTTAAACTAGATATGCATTGTAGTATCAGTTACCGCATAGATTGTTTACAACTCATCATATACGTCATTACAAAAGAAATGTCGTCGGACCGACCATAAACCGCATAACCAGAATCGTTGGCACGGAATAATGTACTAGGGTGATATTAGTATTTAACACCCCCACCAGCAAAGTCTTGGGGCGGGGGAAAAAACTTGTGAGGACATGAGTCATCATCATCAAACACCCTGTCGTATAAAAGGGGGGAAAACATCTCTCACTTGTTGTAAAGTAGAGAAGAGATGCAGGCAGAGAGGACGAATCTGATGTATAAATGCTATTTGGAGGGTTTTAGTAGAGGATGCTTCGTAGTGTCTGACACCTGCGTATTTAACGAGTCACGAGTGCGCAGATAGACCGGTGATGGCGTCAGTGGCATGAAAAAAGATGACATAAACTGACGGTAATACCAGTGGCTGCCCGAAGGGTGGCGAAGCAGTGTGTAGCTGGTGGGGTACACCAGGAGGCGTTGATAGCCGCCTGGTGGTGAAAGTTGACATCAGTTAAGTAATATGACTGCGACCACTTCGCGAGTTTGAAACTTAATAAAAAAACACATTGCCTTTGGATATGAATTGAATTGAATCAAAGTGTTTTGTTGTTTTTAACAGATAAGTGGGTGCTTTACCCTCCCACCCCTTCCCACTGAAACCAAAAAAGAAAAAGAAATTTCGATTGTCATAAATCAACTTGTTCCTGTCTCTGCCGCTGAGAAACAACTCAATTAGCAGGGCTGTGCAAGCTCAGATCAAAATTGAGTTCAGATCATTGACTCAGGGTGTATACACCAAGAGTAATATATCCTGCCTAGTTTCAATTCTAAGACGTTTTTTGGAACATGGGAGAATGTTTGTCATTCAGTTTCCATTGGACATGAGCAGACAGATGGACAACTGATTCTTTCGAATTTTTTTCCAAGAACCCCATGTTTCTAACTTAAATTCGCCTGAGATCTTTGACAATTCTTTTTTTTATCTTTGGTTACTATAGAAATGTACTAAAAATAAGTACCCCCATTCCCGGGCAACCATAGACTCCAAGGCTTTATTTTTTGCTATGAAACATAGAAATGATGTGAGCTGAATTTCTAGTATTTATTGAGATTGTACGAGGCTTACCTTAGTAAGGTGAAGTAAAATATAAATTTTACCGAGAGGAACACGTAGTGTTCCAGGGAACAGACGATAAGAGCAGCCTTGCGCATGCGCCTCCTCAGCTTTGAGAGCCTGGGGGGAGGATAAAACTTAAGCTACCCCAATAAGTTACCCTAAGTTACTCAAGAATTAGTACGAGCTAACCTTGGTTTCCTATCCCCCCTAAAATATAATACCCAGTATCATACCGGTACACAAACCCTATTGCTCACCTAGGAATAACAAAAGAGACAATCAATATTCTATTGAACAAATTGTCTCCCAAGGGAGGGAAGGGTATCGGCGTATGACCTGGATACGGCTTATATCCATGTTTCTTGTCATACTTCTTACTCTTACCACCCCCAGGTACTGAGGTCTGGGGTACCTCCTTTATGATGGATCTAGCTGTCTTTCTAGCTGTTTCCAATTCTTTAGTGGACTCATCGAGACTACCCCCAAACAATGAGTCAGGGGCACCCCCTTCATCCAGCTTAGCACGGAAATGACCCGTCTCCATCGAACTGCCCAACTTGTCACGCCTCTCTTTGGATATGTAATTCAACACCGCTGCTAACAACTGCATAGCATCCATGAAATTTGTGGATAAATCATCAAGTTGCGGTATTTCTGAGCCCTTTGTTATCATCAGATCACCAATGGGAGCAATGGCTGACATCGCTGCAACAATGTCTTTTTGAAGATAGACCCAGCGCTGATCCTCTTCTTTGACAGCTCGCGCTGTCTTAGGGTTGCTGTCAATGATAATAACAACTTCCCTCTCCAAACCCGGGGTCACAACACGCGTGGTGTTTATCGGTGGCGGATACTTCTTACACAGTTCCTGTAACTCTTTTCCTCCCACCTTATCCTGGCACAGACCATCGACCAAGACAGCTACATTATGATTGACCCAGGGGCACTACTGTGCCTCAGGGTCTTATACGACGGTTCTCAACCCAATTTAAGACATTTTTCCCATCACTTGTACCTCGAATAATTCAGCAAATAAATCTTCCTGCCAAAGAGATGTCTGTGTTTTGAGTCGTACAGCTCAATGCCAATCTCCCCATACCAATATTGTAAATGTGGGTTTCCTCAAATTCTCAAAAAAGGCATTTAAAAAAGTGTCACTTTTGGCTTTTTTCCACTAATTTCTATAGCATTGCAGGTATAGGAAAAACCTCCCTCTTATGCCCTCCACCAACTTGTTGAACCCATAGAGTTCCATGTTAAAGCAGCCAGGAACGCTTTTTTGAGACGGTATATGAGACGCTTTGTGAGTACCCCCCCTCTAATTAATTTTTTTTTTTTTTTTTTTTCCAAAAGTTTTTTCCAAACTTCGTTTTTCCAAACTTCGGTTTTTCCAAACTTTTTTTATTCCAATTTTTTTCCCTCCCTCCCTCCCTCCCTCCCTCCCTCCCTCCCTCCCTCTCTCTCTCTCTCTCTCTCTCTCTCTCTCTCTCTCTCTCTCTCTCTCCCCCTCCCTCTCCCCCTCCCCCTCTCCCTCTCCCTCTCCCCCTCCCCCTCCCCCTCCCCCTCTCCCTCTCCCTCTCCCTCTCCCTCTCCCTCTGGCGTTTTCACTCGCAACCAAAATCTGGAAGTAAAATTTCCAGAATTAGAAAAAACTTCTATGGCCAAGTTTACATAAATAACATCAAACTGACGGCAAACAGCCCGTCTAACATAATATTGATGTCTAAGCACCGAAACAAGAGTTTAAAGACTATAAAATTCACACTTACCAACTCTCAAAACCAGGAGCGTCTGCTTCGCATGCGATCCTGCTTCGGTCTGAGGAGGCGCATGCGCAAGGCTGCTCTTCTCGTCGGTTACCTCGGTAACACTGTTAGTGTTCTGCGAGGTAAAATCTCAAATTTTACCTCTATCTTACTTGAAATACCATCTAACTTCAAGATCTATTGCCAAACCGGGCGAAATCTGAGCATATCCTGGGCAAATACATTTCAACTACTGCAAAATGACCCAAATGTCACAACCAAAGGCGCTACTCCGCGAGATCTCAAAATTACTTCTTACTGTAAATGCTCATATGACACACATTGTATGTGAATTTTTAGCATTAGCTTTAATTTCATGCCAAGTGGTAGACTTGAAGTTAAAGCACAACAAAGGCCTGTCCCTCTCATACCATGTCTGTGTGGTGAGGGAGGTAAAAGAACCCTTGCTTCGGTAAATGCGGAGGAGCCGGTTTTCTATCTTCTATATCCATCAATAGTTTAACACCCAAACAGACATAAGACACCATTTGATCTACCATGTTTTTGCACTCCACCATCACGTCATGATACGTATGATTGGTATCTATTTTATTTTATTGATATTGGTACCTAGTGGATTCTATTCCCTATTCGCTTAGGTACCAAGAATAGAATCCCCTAAGTACCAACAGAAAGAAAGAAAGTCTGCCTCATTGCAGCTATGCTGTACATATGCTAGCCCATTACCATTGACCACTCTCAATATGTTTTGTGTACTTATGGAGGAGACAACTTTATGTTAGGTGCTGTCCATAAAGTATGTCACACTTTTTTGGGCCATTTTGAACACCCCCCCCCCCACCCTCATGTCACACTTTGTCGCACTTTTTCCGACACCCCCTAGAAAAGTATGTCACAAATCCGCTGACACCCCCCCCCCATTGCAGATAGTTAGGTATTGATCAATGTAAGTCTCATAAAAGAGTATAAATGCATAATCTCAACCCAGTATTTGTTTATGAGGTTTATTACAATTAAATTTTATTAAAATGAGTTAAGGTATGGCATCAGTCAAATCTTTAGAGCCAATGTTAATGGATTTTATTGACTAGACACCGGTAGCCATGGCACCCTAAATCTTTGTGGCTAAGGTATCCTTGATCCATAGATTCTTGACAGTATTCACAGGAATAACAGATGTGCCACTGCTATCCTGTGACTCCTCTTGTGCTGGAAGACCTGTGGCAGGGTCGGATTCAGAAATTTGAGAAGGAGGGGGCATGATAATAGGCAATGATGCCAATGTACTGAGCGTGATATAGGAAATGTACTGATGGCATTAAACCCATTTACATTAATATCTAGAGCAAAAGGGGGGGATGCCCCCCCCCCCCCCCCAGAGTCCCCCCCCCTGGATCCATCCTTGTGTGGTATCCAAATACTCATGCTCTATACACATCAGATCTTCATGGTTCATGTTCTTTATAGCATACACAAGTTCGCATTGTTGCTTGGCAGCATACTGGACGGATATGTACTAGAAGCAGACTGTAGGTAATGCTAGAAGAACCTTGTTTTGATTTCTCTCCTTTACTCCTCCTTCGGCCAGATGTCTTCGGATGTCAAGTGACTGACTTAATGGATGTTATGTATAATCCACATTCCTTGATTCATTTAGATGCCGCATCCTGTACACCAGGATATGCAAAGTAATGGGGCAGACCCTTTGGGTAATTGTCTGCAGATCTTGGGAGGATATCTTTACTGGGTGCAAGGCAAACAAATACTGAGAGGTAGTTCCCTGACCCATCTGGTTTCACCGGCAGGCCATTGTTGGCTGTGTGGACCAAAGCCAATGGTACTTGTGAGAACCTCTCCCTGTCAATATAAGAGCTCCTTGGATTCGAGCAATATTTTTGTCTAGAAACTTTACAATCTGCAGGTAATCATGGCTTTCCCTCACGTCTGTTGCTTGCCATTTCTCAGACTTTGTAGCTAACACTGGTATTTCTTCTATATCTTCTTCATACTCTGCAGCCACTTGGTGTTTATCTATCATGGTCTGTGACAAAACATTGGCCAAGACATTTCCAGTAAGTGCAAAGTCTTTCTTTTCTAGCTCTGGATCCATGGCCCTTCCTTGAGAAAGTATCCGCCGCTCGCCCCTGTTAATTGCACTCTTACTTGGGGCATAAGGCCAAAAAATAAAAAGATCATAAGTGAAGATCTACGCTGAGTATAAGACATTTCTATGTGTTTGGTCCTTCCCAGTTTCTGCCAAATACCCCTTTAAGAGCTGTGGCTGTAGTACATGTGGGTCACACAGCGCACTGACCACCCCCGGCCACAGGTCGCAGGGAGGGCCGTCAATCAACAGGTAGCACATGCCCTGGTCATACCCTCCCCCAGTCTCTTTTTATGTCTTTTGGAGGGAAAAGGAGGAATAGATAGAGCTAAAATGTTAATTCTTATTAGAAAAGAAATTTGTATAGAATATGTGGCCACTCTTCCAGACTCTTCTAGCAATTATTTTTCGAATAGTGGTTTTTGAAAGTTGGGTAAATTCATGCCATATCTGTGACTCAATGACTAAAAACTATACTTTGAAAATTACATATATGGAAGACATATTGTGTCTGCTACATTCTCCAAAAGAATGGTGGATCTATATTGAAATTAAACCTCCCTTTCCCCTGAAAGCAAGGACTATGTCTGCCCTGTTGGTAGCGTGGCCCAGCCCACTATACCAATATTCTCAGCAGTACCAAAAAGTAAAATGTGCTAAATTGATTAAATAAATGCTTATTAAACATATATATTAAAGTTAGTATATCGGATGGTAGGGGCTCAAAAATTAATTTTCCTTAAATACGAGTCAGGATGTTCATAATGATCATACTTCATTTGCTGCATGTGTTTTTTACTCTCAGTCCCTCTATGTATGCTTCTATTTGGATAAGATACTCCAATATATGGCCATGGTGCACATTTTGGAGGGCACGAATTAATGTGCACCCATTGAAAATACACTATAATAGGCCTGTAGGTGGGTATCATGGCACACCTTCTTTGCACCTGCACAGCCATTGGATACGATTTGGCAATCTACCACCATTTAAGGATGTATTGTCAAAGTGTGTGTAACAGCTATAAGTAGGATTCAAATTTTTTTTTCCGGATATACAATGTACTAACTTTAACATTGTGGAAAGAAGAAGAATAGATGTTTCCGACAAGGTAACACATGTAATGATGAACACAGCACAACAGGTAAACTAATGCAATATGATATGCCCTTCTTTAGCACTGTGACAGATAGGGAGTGGCCAAACAGGCCGGTCGCCGAACAGCCTAGTATATGTAACTCAACCTATACCAAGTGTTCAATGAGCTGTGGCTGTCCTCCCAACTACCTGTCGTCACATACCTCAGGCCTATGGCAGCAAGAGCATGTCAGACCAACTCGTATATGGTAAAGGGGGAGGGGCATCTGGCCATTATCGTTAAGTGGTCACAGCAGAGCCCCCTGGTGTTAAAATTCTATATCCTCCACCTTTAACTCTCACCCTTGCCCCCTAGTTATATTATATCCCCCTTTATTATACGATCGGGCCACTCATCGTGCTTTTTCTGTGATATCCCCGTGCTGATATCTAGTGATATCGGCACCCTTCCGGTGGATATCAGCACGTTTCCGGGGGATATCATCCCGTTTCCGGTGGTCCTGAGCAATTCCGAAATTTCGTCCCCCATAAAATCCGAGGATTCATGGAGACTCGAACACGCTACATCAAGACTTGAAGTCCGACGTGCTAACCACCACGCCGTGAAGGCGCTGGTAGAGCTAGGTGGCGAAACAAGGAGTCTACAGGCGGATTTCCAGCCCTGTAGGACCATTATTTACCGAGTTACAGAAGAAAAGGCATTTTTTGGTCTAGTTTCTTTGAAAATCCAAATTTTTTTCTAATTTCTTTTTTACTATAAAGGTAGAAGTTGGACTTTACTTAGCCTTTCGTTAAAATAATTCTAGGGACTTTTTTTCACATAGAAATAGGCATTTTGAAAAAGGTGCGTTTCCACCCAGGATCGATCCGGGCACCTCCGGTGTGTGAGGCGGCGACGCTAGCTGCCCTGCCTATCCGGCTGTGGTAGTTGTGGAGGGAAACGCTGTCTATATTGCAGTGTATCAGGGAGCAGTTAGTTTTTAAAGCAGCAGGTCGCGCGGCGTAAGTACACTCCTATACGTTAGCACTGAGAGTATGTTGGATTTGAAATAATGACTGATCCCCTGGATATTGAGGCTATGACGTCACCAGGCTCCACCAATCAGCGAGCAGGGTTGGTGGGAGCTCAAAACAACATGGCGGTGCTGGTGTTCGAGTGATATTCAGTCAATAATCCTTCAAAATGGCGAAATTAGGACGTTTTAAAGGTAAATAAGGACATTTGAATCAATAAATCGTATAATAAACCTAATAATGTATGGCTAACAGGTCACTCGGGGTGTATCGTATGGATATCGGGCACTCGGCGCTACGCGCCTCTTGCCCGATATCCTACGATACACCCTCTCGTGAACCTGTTAGCCATACGTTATTGGTTAAATATACCCGTCAGAACCCGTCTTGAGCCCATTGATTTTGGTCATTGGGTTTTGGTGTGGCCCGATGTGGGCTACCCGATTTGGGCGTAGATCAGTTTCAAAGTGGGTTTCCTGATGTACGCTGAAGTGGGGTTTGGACATGGCATGTGGTAGTTCTGGAACTTGATACTAGATGGCCTGTTCTATACAATATGTAGAGCTTTTATCCAAAGCAGGATCTACTGTCATTGACTCAGGGTAAACCATCCCTGAGTAATATACGTCTGCCAATCTTGCATTTTAAGACAATTTTGAGACATGGGAGAATGGTTGTCTTTCAGTTATTTTTCGAGATAGACAAACGGGGAAAAAATGAAGAGATAGGCAAGATCGGGGGACACAATTTTCCTTCAAATTTTTTTTTTAAATCTCATTTTTTCTTTGAGGTATTCAACTACGATCTTAACCAATCTTTTTCTCTACTGCCGGGACCAGGCGCCCATAGACTCCAAGGCATTAATTTTTTGGGTGGAAGATAGAAATGGGATTTTCAACCATTCTGGTGCCATTTCTCTCTTCTACCACCAAACCGGGCAAAAACTGGGCATGTCCTGTGGTAATTCAACATTTCGACTAGGGGTCAATTGTTGTGGGTGAGGGTGAGGGTGAGGGTAAGGGTTAGGAAGTGTACAGGGGAAGGGAGGACAGGGGGCGGGGGGACAGGGGATCGACGGCAAAGGCATGGACGCGTAGCACACGCCGCCCCGCAGCCGAATGACACGTCGAAACGGAAACGGCGATGGTGTCGCTGCTGACGCTCGGATCGACTCACTTTTTGGCCGAAACGTAAAACAGCGGTTACACCCTGTCGGGCGCTGACACCCACAGCCACCTGCTCGCCCCAAGCCACCTGCTTTCCCACAGCCACCTGCTCACCTACAGCCACCACCTGGAATTCGATTATATATGACTTCCAATATATGAAATTAGGGTAGTTTTTTCTGGCAATTACGATTCTGCCGTTAGAAATGAGAAATGATGTATTGTACTAAAATTAGATCACTCATTCGAATTCATTTCTGATGCCAGAATTGACCGATGAATGATTATAAGGGAGTACTATATCTAAGTACATAAGCTACATATCCAGCTTACCCTGAGTCATCTGTGAGGCCACTCACACACTCAATTTCTAATACAATGAAACCACAATATACTACGAAGTTGCAGAATAGGAAATCATGAACAGATTTTCTAAAGGTTTGGAAATTTGAAGGTTCCATTTTGAATGTAGTCTGGAGTCATGTTATGAAATCAGTGGTTTCAAAAATTCTAGGGGCATTTCTGAGAAAATATTTGGCGTAATACATTTTTTGGTCAATTTTGGGATGTAGATAAAAAAAAATCATTTCACCAAATGTATTTAAAGCCTTCAAAATTCCAAAAAACTAAATGGCTGCGAAAATGCCAGAAAAAGTCTAAATATGCTCTTAAATGTCTATTATTCAATGTAAATAGTCATGCAATAGTGCAAATTAAAGGTTTCACTAACATATGCATGCCTGTAATGTTTACAGCATTGCTCTAGTCCTTATGTTACCATGGCAACCAAATGTCAATGTTAGTTTTGGTTACCATAGCAACCAAATCTTCAATAATGTCCTTGAATATAAACAAACGCTAAATATAGTTTGAAAATCTTACCTTTTCAAGACACATGATTATGATAGTGTAAATGAAAGGTCTCATCAAGATGCATCCTACCAGGAGGTCTTACTGGTTGTCCTGTTACCATATCAACTAAATGTCAACAAAAATGTTTATTGGCCTTAAATCGTCTTTTTCCATCATAAATGTGCTGGGCGGATGATGAAAATATATGTGTAGACCTGCAGGGTTGTGGGACAGTCTGAGCGCTCCCTGATTTTCCATAACTGGTTCAGTCTGGTTTGTACTAGATTGATCATTTAGTAAAGAGGCAGAATCTTGTGATTTTAGCCCTGGTGGTTACGGAATGTTAGAGGGTGGCATCCAGGCTAAAATTTAATTTGAAGTTTGACCTAAACTGATTAAGTTTGGGGTGGATGCCACGCTCAAAAATCGTTTTTCTCTGAAATAGGGCCCGTATCTGCATAGCAGTAGCTAAAAAATTGCGAATGTCTGGTAATGGCTACCTCTGTGAGCCCTCTAATTGGTAAAATATGCATTGGAAAGGAGCTGCAATGACTTAATTGTGATACTAGACCCTGGAAATGTGGATGTGGACACTTTAAATGAATACATGTCTATCTCCACTATTTGCGAAACAATGGCAAAAACGGTAAATTCTGGTAATGGCTACCTCTATTAGGCCTCTACAATGTAAAATAAGCATTAGGGACATGACTAAATTCATTGTGATTCTATTCCGCATTAGCTAGATGATCACTGTACAGCGCCATCTTGTCTGGTACCAGTGCTCTTTCCTCTGCTAACTATAGAAGCCTGCTGCTTAGCTGAAGCTGGTTCCTGTCATGACCGAAATTTGGTGTTTTAGGGGTCATAAACCTTTCAAGTATAGGCCTCTATTGTGGGTCCTTAGTTCACCTGTTCAGATTGGGGGAGTGGTTAGAACTCTCACCTACCAATCCATGCATCATGGGTTCAAATCCATGTCAAGGCAATTTTGTTCACACACAATTTTAAGATGTATTTTGGTAGGTCAAAAAATGTGATAGTATACAACTCGGTTGTAAAGATCCTTAACACCTAAAATCTAAGATATAAAATGGCTTTGTATAGTTGCATTGGGTTTTCTTTGTAAATAATATTACTATTTCTTACCAACTATAAAAAAAGATATGTTGCCTTGGCATGGATTTGAACCTATTACCCCTGGATTGATTGGCCAGTGTCCTAACCACTCCCCCAATGCAACCAGGTGGCATGAGAAATATTCAAATACAACTGATTCAAAACCATTTTAGATTACACTATAAATATTGATCTTGTGTAAAGGATCTTTAAAACCGAATTGTATACTATCACAATTTTTGACCTACCAAAAATACATGTTAAAATTATGTGTGAATAAAACAGCCTAGACATGGATTTGAACTCATGACCCATTGATTGGTAGGCCAGAGTCCTAACCACTCCCCCAATCTGAACAGATGACCTAAGGACCCACAATAGAGGGCTATAAGTGAAAGGTTTATGACCCCTAAAACTCCGATTTTTGACATGACAGGAACAAGCTTCAGCTAAAGGTCTCACAAGGTAGAATTACTACATCCTGCTAGTGCCCTATAGAGCCTGACAATGTAGGTTTAGCCACTTAAAACCCTTTTTTTAGAGCCCTTTTGAGATTCTGCCTCCCTACTAATTTTTTGATGAGGTCAGGTTCAGTGGCGTAGGAAAAGGGGGCGAGGGCGCCCCCCCCCCCCCTAATCACTGACGAAGGGGGCCTGAATATGTTTGGGCCCCCCCAAAATTTGTCAAGACTGTAATAAAATTAACACAATTTCCAATCCTTACCTCTCCTGTATAGGGAAATGTGGGGACAGAGGGGCCTGGGACCCCCAATCTGCAGGTTTAGGTGGGTGTCTATGAGTAACTGTTATCTTTCAACACTACATGAAACCAAAAACAATGCAGAATCAAAGTTAAAAGTAGAGTGAGAAATCAAAACTTCAACTTCAGTTGCTTACTGTCAACTGTCAATTGAAGAACAACAGCTTGTGACATGTATCTTTAAGCACTGTATGTCACTCCATGTGTCCTATGGTATGCTATAAAAGATTCTGCAAAGGGTTCTTTCACATAGTGTGTGCCAAATGTGTGAAAGTGTCTGACAAGCGTCTGACAAGTGGTATACAATTGTGTGTTACAAGCGTGTTACAAATGTCACACACTTGTCTAGTTGGTTACAGTCGTATCTTGTCTTGTCTTGTTGGTACAGCATATCTTTGCATTATATGGTACCTCCATCCCTCAAATCTGTCATGTGCTGAGGACAGTGGGCAGTTCATCAAAAATAGGAAGAGTAGGAGGCCGAGTGTCAAAGAACAACGTGAGTAGTATACTGAGAGTAGCATTACCACAGAAGAATTGTAAAAGTCTTGTTCTAATGCCCATACCAATTGATGTGTTATGTCATCAGGATGACAAAACTGTTTTAATTTTGTTTCTAGCATATCTAGAACCAACATAATTTAGAATTATTCGTCTAAAAAAAGGGGAATCTATTGGAGAAAATATCCTATACATAAGGCCACTCAAAAAGAAAAAATTGTTTCTCATCACCCAGCAGTGAAAAATGTGACGAGGGCGTTTTTTATTTTAATTTTTTAATTTTTTACTGGGGGCTGAAATATATAGGGAAATTAAGACTTTCCGGGCACAATTTTCACATTTTAGTTGTTAAGAGTTTGATGAACCGAAAAAGTTCTTATAATGCAAGTTATTCCTAGCCCTCTGTATTCCTAACAGCATAAGCTTTAATTTGATACCAAATATGCCAATATTTGTCGACTTTTGACCGATTTTTCATGAAAAATCATTTAAAAAAAAAAAAAAGTTTTCCCCAAACCACCATTTTTATGGTGCGCGCGGTGATGAGAAACAACTTTTTTTTTTTGAGTGGCCTAAGTATCCCCTGCATGGACCCCCTAGCCTAGCCAAAAGGTGCGACTGCAGCTCAGCCATGCACACCTTCAGAGCTGTCTTCTAGATGGGGACGGGGGTTGGGAGGGGGGTGTTGGTAGTGCCCCCCCACCTTACCCTGACTGACATGGGGGTACAGGGGTGTTAATACCGTAACTCACAACCCCCTTACAGTGTAGCTTTCATGGTTCAAAACAAAGGGAACAATGATTTAAATAAAGCCAAACCCGCGTCACAAAGAAACAACAATGGGCAATACGCATACCAATGGAAAGCCATTGTTTTCCTCCTTATAATGTATATCGTAGATAATGGGCGCGGGATAAATACTTTGAACAGCTTAAGAAATCCTGAGAAAATGTACTTTCAAAGTTTATATCTCTGGGTAGCAGCATCAAATTTTGAAATGACAGTCACCAAATTGTAGCTAAAGACCTTTTCTCTTTGACTATAATAGCGTTTTACAGCTATATGACAGAAGGATATTCCACTAAACACTGATACTTTGGAGGGGATACCCCAGTGACATCGTGGCCCGCCCTTGCCTGACTAAACAGTAGGTTCAGTCATCCAACTGATACGGGCCACTAATTGGTGAGGCTGCTGAGAGTAGAAATAGTAGCAGGCCTCGTGTATTCATAAGAACAATGTGAGTAGTATACCGAAAGTAGGAAGAGTGGCAGGCCTCATGTATACGGCACTAGCGCATTAGGCCATGGGGGGGGGGGGGGGGGCGCCATCTTGACTGAGAGCATTGTTTTCTGGTTAGGCCCGACTCCAGAGCAGTGCATTATGGTGAATTTCTTATCAGTCCCTTTGTGTGAAAGGAGGGGATTAACCTGATAAGGAGACAGGAGTATAGCCCCTAACTAGCTGAATTACCAGGATATGCTAGTCCCGTATACGAGCAGTTTACCGAAAGTCTACAGGAAGAGTGGCAGGCCCTGTGTAGGCCCTATGAGAACAATGTGAGTAGTATACCGAAAGTAGGAAGAGTAGCAGGCCTCGTGTATAAGAACAATGTGAGTAGTATACCAAAAGTAGGAAGAGTAGCAGGCCTCATGTCACTGCAGGGGCGTGGCAAGCAGTTCAAAATAGGGGGACTGAGGGGTATTTTGACCCTTTTTGACTCCTTTTTACTTGACCTTTTTGGTTTGACCTTTTTTTGGGGTTGGTCAAAAGTGGGACGGGGGGGGGGGGGGGGGACATGTCCCCCCCGTCCACCCCGGTTGCCACGCCCCCGGCCGCCGTGTACAAGAACAATGTGAGTAGCATCCCAAAAGTAGGAAGAGTAGCAGGCCTCGTGTATAAGAACAATGTGAGTAGTATACCAAAAGTAGGAAGAGTTGCAGGCCTTGTGTATAGAACAATGTGAGTAGTATACCAAAAGTAGGAAGAGTAGCAGGCCTCGTGTATAAGAACAATGTGAGTAGTATACCAAAAGTAGGAAGAGTAGCAGGCCTCATGTATAAGAAGGATGTGAGTAGCATACCGAGAATAGGAAGAGTAGCAGCCCTCGTGTATAAGAACAATGTGAGTAGTATACCGAGAATAGGAAGAGTAGCAGGCCTTGTGTATAAGAACAATGTGAGTAGTATACCGAGAATAGGAAGAGTAGCAGCCCTCGTGTATAAGAACAATGTGAGTAGTATACCGAGAATAGGAAGAGTAGCAGCCCTCGTGTATAAGAACAAAGTGAGTAGTATACCAAAAGTAGGAACAGGAGCAGGCCTCGTGTATAAGAACAATGTGAGTAGTATACCAAAAGTAGGAAGAGTAGCAGGCCTCGTGTATAAGAACAATGTGAGTAGTATACCGAAAGTAGGAAGAGTAGCAGGCCTTGTGGTGTCACGGTACTAATTGGCACAGTCACTATCAAGTGGTTCCAAATGTGGTTCAAAATTTGATGGCATGCACAAATGACACCTTAAAAAAAAGCTGACGTCATTTCCAATCTTTTAAAAATGTCCGTCAATATTGGAGTCAGATTAGATTTTGCCCTATTTGCCATGGAAAAGGCATAGTCTAAACTTGATCAATTTTTTAAGTGCCCCACCAACGTGTGACCTTGAGTTTGACCTCCAAGCATGACCCCTTGGTTACCATGGATACCACAACCGTTTTAAAACTTTTAAAAACCCAAGCATTGCCAATCTTCTGGTATGCCTATTATTACTCCCAGTCAGAAATAAGGTCTCCTAGCACTGATTATATCCACTAGAAGTCCGTTTTTAGTAGGGACCATTTGGCTGTCCTAGGTTTTCTGGGCACCTTGTGTAGGTGAACAATATGAATATGTCATCTGCGCCCTCACCCCGCTGGATCCGCCCCTGCCAGCTCTGCCCTTTTCTCCACTGTCTACCATAATATAACACTGATAAGCTGCCCAACTAAGCTAACCCTATCCCCTGCCCTAACCACTGGGAAGGAATCCAATGTAGCTGGTTTCTTATAAAACATCCCCTGGGGGACTGGGGGATGATCAAGCACGGTGGTTTCTTACAAAGCGTCCACTGGGAATACAGGGGAGTCCCTGTCTGTGCTTGAAGCATAAAATATCCCCAAATATCTTGTGCTTGAAGATTTTGGGCTAATATGGTGCACCTCGTCTTTATATAGGGACCTATCATGTCGCATGTCGAAAAATGACCATGTCACCGTGTCGACTTGAATAGAAGTTTATGGCTGTTCTGAATCCATCTCTTATGAGGATATACTATACTGTACTGGGTGGATTGACATTGCGCTGTTCCATGCCTGATTAGATCCTATACGTTAAAAAAGCAAAATACTTGCATAATTATGTCATGAACTTAAAACCAAACATCAGAGAATTAGTTTCACGATTTTATTGTTATGTAACATTTTGATTAACAATGCATGTCTGGCTCATATCTATAGCCCTAGACGCACATAATCTCCAAGTTAGCTACTCTTGGTTATTACAAGCTGTCCTGTCTCCTGGCAGAGATGAGTGTGCACACACTCCAGGTGGCATCTATAGATACTACACAGAAATAATCTGCCACGGTAGCTTGTGCCTCGTGGCTGCTTTACCATGTGTGGGGGTACAGGAATAAGTGCAAGACCAAACCGTTATAGTCCTGAAATACGGTGTTATGATGCCAAGGGGAAAAAAGAAGACGTATAAAAGAAACATGCCACTGTCTCAGCAAAGTAGCGTGAGTTTACGCAAGCATTGTGCGTATACATAAGGCAACCCATTTTCCATTTAGGCTTGCGCAAGGTCATGCTAGTTTGCAGGGATAGAACACGATATAATTCACAGTTCGAGTTCACATCATGTATGCTCAGTATTTCAAATCGGATACATGTCGTTACTTTATACAAAGAAGTTAATAATGCTTATATGCAACATCAAAATTATGAAAATCAAAAGTAACGAACTAACTAACGTAACGCTAACTAAATCCGGAGCTACTTACACCCGACGAACTAAATGACCACAGCTATATGCGCACCTAACATCTGTTTGTGAACACTATGCACACAGAGAATTCCAAAAAATAGTTATTACTATATGAACAACGCAAGACAATTAACAAAGAGCCTCATTCAATTAGATACACTTGTCTATAGAAGAATAACCCCCGTTGTGCATTTCTCCCAATGACGTCCGAAGTAATGGTGATGGCAGAACCATTTACCTAACCTTACATGGATTATTAGGGGTCCAGTAATTGAAGGATGGTCATTGAGCTGTCGTTTACATCCCTGAGGTTATAACCGATTCCTCGATTTTACTTCGGAAACGCATGTCAAGTGTTTTTCATTCAGAAAGTGTACATTTCTCAATAAAGGTATGATATATAAATTATGATAAATTACATCAACATGTTCAAATAGATAAACTAAAGAATAAGAAATAGAATAGCACATGAATATAAAATTCCATATCTAATAATTATATATAAATATATATATATATATATATATATATATATATATATATATATATATTTATATATATATTTATATATATATATATATATATATTTATATATATATATATATATATATATATATATATATATATATATATATATATATATATATATATATATATATAATTATATAACCCGTCTCAACAATAACAACAGGATAGACATATATACGCCTACATTACTATCAACTACATAGCTATATGATACATTCTAATTACTGCAAAGGTACATTCCTATCATAGTAACAATCAGGCTTGGCCTACAACATAGAAATACATCTATTCACAGCCATAAATGTACATTGCACTTTCCGTAGACATTCAGCAATAAAAGAAACAATTGGGCGGACTAAGTCACTATCCAAACAAAGCAACAAAATATCAAAAATATAAAGAATATGTAAAATGAAATATATCTAATTACGTCCAATGAATAGAATTGAGCACCAACAGCACACTATGCTATATACACTTTCATATACATTGTAGTACACTGTACTTGTAACACTATAGGCTATCGGTCAATTGTTCTAAAGCTATATACATGGCATCACCGTTGTGCTTCCGTATCCATATCTTCATCTACATAAGTAAGGGAATCCCTGGGAGAATTATTGTTGCCTGAAGGGCGGCGGCCCCGTTTCAGAATATTCGATAAAAAGTTTTTACTTGATCTCCTTTCTAAAGAATTCTGAGCAGCGAGTTCAACGTGCGCCCCTACATTGTCTACTGCTTCATCCTTAAGCTGTGTCTGTCCATTACTGAAGAGTGCCATGAGTCGGTCTTTGACGGACCGGCGTCTGGGAGTTGAGTGGTAGGGGATATCAAGTTGATGAAGTTTGTGCAGGAGTTGATTGAAGATGGCGGTGACGTCGGTAGCACTCGTCGCTGTTATTTCAGTGACTTCACAGCCCACTTGAGATGCGTGTGCGGCGGCCATTTTCAATGAAACCTCACGCGATGTTCCTGTGACGTCCGCTTTATTTCCCACAAGGACCATAGGGCAGCACAAGTCACCTGGAAAGTAATTAAATATAATTTATTAGAATACGAAAGTAGGGTAACCAAGTAATTATTTTGAGGATTAAGAGATAATATTATCTGGATGAAGATATGTTAGTGGGGTTCCTGGTTGTATTATATATACTAACTAACTATTGGCCGGGATCATTGGCCTACGTACTACGTCCTACAATCCATAATAAGCCATAATAGGATAACCTACCATCGGAAATTGGTTCTCATGTTGTTTTATAAAGTTATTTGATGTTTGGTCACATGAGCATAGTGGTTAAATGTGCTATATAATTATATCATTTGTCGACATGATGCATTCATGCAGCCCTAGCGAGTCTGCTCGCCCTGATGTTTGAATGCAGCCCTGGCTAGTTACCGTATACCGTCGTGTTTACGCGCCTCGGCGCTTATAACTTTAGAGGGGTGTTTACCCCCAGCGCTTATACAAGACAGGCGCTTATTCAAGATCCAGTTTTAGTGCTTAAGAGTAATTTCAAGACCCTCGTACCCCCGGCGCTTACATAAGACTGGCGCTTATTCAACACCTGGCGCTCAAACGCGACGGTACGGTACTCGTTATGGATGCATATGAATCTAACAATCTGCATTTAGCACTTTCTTGGAACCAGTACAGTTATCAAATGTGGCCATACATAGTTATTTTGCAATGATTTTTATTAAAAATGCCACCATCTCAGTCTAAACTGATGTCTGGATATTTAACCATTAATTCTTTTGTTATTTTAATTGAGATAAGTATATACATGTGTAACCACATACCTTTGATTGAGTGTATCATGTTGATGATGGACATTGCCTCCTCGAAGGACTGCATGGAGTTTACTGCATAGGCCACCATGTAGGCCTGACCAGACTTGATGGCCAACTCTCTCATAGCCGGAAACCGATGAAGACCTGCTGTGTCCAATATCTCCGTAGAAATACGCGTGGTATCTAAAATGAAATATATAAAGGCCATTACTATTAAGTGACATAGACGGTTTAGATATGATGAATGCTGGTGTTGCAAAGACAATAAACTCTTTCTGGACCTCATTTCTAAGAGGATACATGTAATTAGTAGTTTTATTCAGATGATGATAATGTTATATGGACAGCCTTGGGGTAACATTGACATATAACAGAGCAACAATAGACTCGTAGCGTTGCTTCCGAAAGGTATTTTACATAGCTCCTTTAATTACGCATTTACTTGTAAGCATGGCCAATGTGTATTATCTTGTTAAGGGTGTGTGAGCGTACATCAATATTGCATAATCTAATTTCATGTGATTTACTATACGATATACTCCTTATACTGATTAGTAAAGTTTATACTCCTTATTATGATCAGTAAAGCTTCGACCAGCTCTGATAGAGTTGTCATAATGACATTCATGCTTCTTCAAACAACAACAAAAGAAAATGAATTATTTGAAAAGTTATAAGTCTCACCTGCATGATTAAACCAATAAGTCGGCCATTAAGGCTACAGACACATCCAATTTTAAGGTAGTATATGTAAGTGTTACTCAGTGATGCTCACCTGTGAGACTGGCTTGTGTAAGATGAAGGTCCTCCACGGTTGGGGCATATGAGGTGAGGAACTCCCCCTTAAGGTACTGGTGTACCAGGGCACTCTTCCCTACACCCCCAGCACCTAGAACAACCATCCGCTGCACACTCATCAACATAGTGAGTGGTTCTGTGAGAAGCAGTAGTGTGGTCTAGAATCCAAACGGAGGTCTATCCTAGTATAGAAATAATATTGTTCTAATAGACAGGAACCAGAATTGAATTCATATCTAGTAGTAGTGGTATTGAGAGTTGCAGCAGATGTTTAGTAATAGTTAATAAGTAGTTGCAGAGCTCCAAGTAATGAAATGGGGGTGGCTTCTTTCTGCAATGTAAACGCTCTCAGTAGACTCCTCAGTATACCAGTCCTTAGTTGATGCGCGTTCCGTTGGCGTCGCTGCGCTCTGACCACTGCGCTGGTAGATGTGTGTATAGGCCTACTGACTGTGGCCCGCTGGTGCCGTCTTATATACCTACCTGCCAGCCTCATTCTGGTGCCGAAAGCAATAAGTATACTATATTTTGGTAACAAGAAGGCATTCTTGGAATGCAACCATACCTGAAAGATAGGTATAGGCCTAAGTATGTGTGTGTGTGTGTATAGGACATACTTACTGCTTATGTTCATACTTCTGCGGTGTATTGATACAGGTTACAAACAACATTCGTAGGATAACACAACTCTACAATTAACTCACTGATAACATTAAATCTATTTATAGAGTGATCGTGGCTATATGTACCCATTAACTCCCAGCAGTGACCTCCACAAACTGTTGTTGTTACCTGTGGGCCTATTACATATAATTACGCGTAGGTGTTTAATGACCAACACAGATGATTTTTTTTTGTCTGAGATGAACATAACAGAGTCTAGCCCTCATTTGGGAAAATCCAAAATTTGGGTCATCTTCAATATGTAATATTTTCGAAATACAATGACACTTGATTCTGTTTAAACCTTCATACACTTTTGAGAAATGACAATAGGGGCCTACAGTGGATTTTGAAAGTTATGGGAGTTGAATGATAAAATTTTGCATAATTGTGGTCATGCACTGCACACATTATCTTTATTTAGGACCTGAGGAAGTAATGCGAGGGAAGTTCCTTAGATCTAACTCTATATGCAATATCTGACTTTATTGACAATAAGTTATACCTCATGTAACTATATCCCTCATTCACTATTGATATTGGTATTGACCCTATTTGGGGAATATGATTAGACGTTACATGTTAAATTAAAGTTTTGTATGTATTGTTTTGATGTGGACGTATTGTGTCTGGGAATGACTTAAACCGTTCATCTTGCTCTGATGTTTGATATGCGGTGTTGGACTGCTTTCCTACTATTTACTCGACTTGACTCCTTGTGTAAAATAGGAGAGTTAAAGTTAAATCTTTGATTACACCTCACCCATTTGTACATGTACCCAGACTTTACAGCTTAAAACAGGTTTCTCTCGAGAACAGAGATAAGTTGCTAAATTGTTTGTGCTAAATCTATCTTATTCTACTATCAAAGGAGACCCCCATTGGAAATTATCGGGTAGATCATGGCATGCTGCTGCTATGTATTATGAACTAGAAATTGAAAAACAATTGTCTGTCAGCTGTGTCTATATGCAGTTCTCCAAAGTATAAAATACACCAAAGAAGTATTATATGAACATAATATGAAAACTTCATATAACGTTATGGCATAGGAAGGAGCCGTAGAGAAACGTTATACAACAGTATATAACGTTATAAAATGTTGTATAACGTTTTTTAATATTTACTGGGTGGGTCTTGTATCTGACAACTCGGATTTTAAGACCCGCAACATTGTCAATAAGAAGAGCATGGGGGCAGAGTTACTTCAGTGCAGCCACGCATTACCCATAAAAACAGATTAATCTGTTACAACACACTGTCTTCACGCCTGCTATATAAATTATCCTCAATCAATCCTTGCCTTCCCTGCAGACTGGAGGTTCCTGAACCATTCCCAGGCACCATGCACAGCAATGCCCTCTGGTGACAAGTAGGTAGATCAGGTGGCAGGTGTCAAACTTCATCAAAGCTGCTCGAGAATTTCAAGAATTTTATTCAGAGTTGTCGACTCAACTAAGAACTGAACAATGATCTGAAGTGCAAAGCTGTGCCAAGTGAGCTAATGGGGACACTGGTTGTGGAGGTGCTTCAAAGGCTAGGTCATGCAGAGTTTCAGCAGGAGGGGGTGATAGGAAGAACATCAATTTTCCAACATAATTATAAATATTCCATTTCACTGGTAAGTGTTCTGCTTCCCCTCTCTGGTCTTACTGAAAATAATCATTATTTTTCTCTTTACATACACAGTTTAGTGGCACTATTAGTGAGTAGCTCAGTAGAAAACAGGAAAAAGCCAACCCTCTCCATTCTTATGATGGGGTCGAGGCTACACCCTAATATAATTATTATACGGTAGTAGTACTGGTCGTTCACTTTACCGCTTCCAGTGGTTCTTCTGATCATCTACAAAGGTCACCACCTACTGTGCAGGGTTTCGGGGAGGTAGTGGTAGGAGGCAACGTTATTCTACCATGTGGCGCTACCCAGCAAATTAGTTTGACTTAGTTTCTGGAACGTGCACTTTGTGTGACTGTTGTCCTATGGAACTAATTGGCACAATATGACACCATACCCCATAGGACAAGAAGTGGCACATACTCACACATATTCACACAAATTCACACATATTCACACAGCATCATGTACCATGGCACAAAAATGTTTCCAACCATATTGTTTCACTTTTTTGATTTTTTTTTGAAAAAGAAAGGAAAGTCTGTTTAGTTTGTAATACTCATTATATTTAGAAGTTGGCATTGGGCACCATAGCAGAAATCTGTTAGTGCACTCTCTGCTGTATATGGGCATACTATCTCATTCAACAAGATTTCTACCATGGTAGTGTAGGCCTGATGAAGTTGTGTCATGCCAATTATCAGCTGTATACTTAAGTAACAAAAGACAGACCTTTATCCAAACAAGATTACCAGAGGAAAGGTGTCTGTGGTCTGGCCCTCTTAATGCAGCTTTAATCAAATCATATGGTGTGTTTCTCAATCACTAATGGAACTTGATAGAATAAGAGCTGTATTGCTAGGTCTAAGTTGCTTTGACAACATGTTATTATGGTTATAAACAATGAAAATGATTCCATTTCACCCATGAGAATAACAAGGAACAACAAAGATGACATCTGGTGTCAAAACCATGCACTATTCTAACCTGACAAAGTGATGATGGTTCTGTTTGAAGATGTGTGAGTGTGTGCCAGAAGGGGAACTAGGTGACACAACATCACATAAATACCTGTTATGTGTGACACCAGGTGTCATCAAAGTTGATTGTACCCCTTTTCCTGATTAAAGAGAATGATTTTCTTTAGCTATAAGTATCTAAACAGGGTCCCAATGTATTGTGAATCAGACAATGCACCTGTCCTTCTATTAACATTCATTATGTATATAAATAGATGCCATATCATTTTAATGAAAGCAGCATTAAGAGGTCCAGATGCTAGACACCTTGCCTCTGGTCATCATGTTTTGATAAAAGCCTGGCTATCTCCTGCTGCTCATGTGAACTCTAATGTCTATGGTTAAAATGGTACATATATTCATCAGCCCTATGTTGAAATGCTAGGAACCTGATCGAATGAGTGTGTACAAACCAGCAGCACACACACCAATAGTGTGCTATGACTATCTATGTCAAATACTGCTGGTTGTAAAAAGTATAACAGTATTTCCTATCTTCTAGTAATTCATAATGAAACTAAAAATACATGACTAAACATTTTGGTTTAGGGCATTATATATTTTTATTTGGTGTGAATAAGCTTTTAAAAAATCTGTCAGAACTGTGTGAATCTGTTCCATGGAACACTGTGTCAGTGTGTGTGAGTCTGTTACATGGTATACATGTCACACAAAATGCACGGAATGAGCACACAGTTCCAGGGGTAAAACAGGGTGAAACAATCTGGAACTAATTTGCTGGGTATGCGCACGCTGGCAAGGGCAACCAGACCCCCTATACATAAGAGATGGATCCATACTGGATGGTCCTCTCAGAGCTGGGCTCCTAATCTGGCCGTCGGCTGTTCTCTCTGACCACGAGAGTGCATACAGTTGCACCGTGCTCCACGATCATCTCATGTGGAGGGGAGGTTGACCTAAGTATCTAATCAAACCTATAGCTGGACTGATATGACTTAATAGATTGTACTCTAAGCTCACCAAAGTTATGAATTAAACTACCTCTGTATACGACCTAAGCTGAACCATGTTCGTGCTGTTACTTAGAGCTAACAGATAAATCACATCCACACATAGCTATTTTAAAGCTATACCATTTTTCAAACATCTCCAGGTTGAATGGTGTGTTGTCAACGTCTAGTATCTTCACTTTTTATTGATGTTAAAATACTCAAACTAGCCTAGTTTAATATGATTTTGAAGGAATCACCAGGAGATGAAGTTCAGGCGAATGGTGGGAGAACTGCCTTTAACATAATTAGGACTGCATACATCCATCAGCATGATAAAGACGTCGGTAATGCTTCTTGACAGTTTGGTAACTACCATGACCAGTAGATTAGTCTATTTATTAAAGGCACGGAAATTACCCTTTCAGTTATTCATTACAGCTTGATTTGTTTTTCAATTCATTCCAGGGCAATCTGTCTTTCCCCGAATAAGATGGGTCATTCATATTCAGCACACGTGCATCAGTCGTTTACCTTTAGTATAGCCTATAGGCTGTTCAGAGAAGCCTGTCACAGCACTGCCATGCACTAATGCCACATGTATACATGGATAGCAATCAAATTCCTGAATTCGAGACATTCTTTTAATTTTTGGGAATTCCTTTCCGAATGTGGGATGTTGTGGCAATGAGACCAGCTCACTGCTGGCCTTACTGTCTCCTCAGCTGCATGTCTCAATGCCTGTATGTCCAACGAGCAAATAAATGCTTTTTGGTATGCCCTGCTCATTGCCTGCCTGCCTCATTGCCTGTATTTCCAGCTCACTCTCTGCCTGCCTGGCACATTGCCTGCTGCCCTGCCTGATTCACTGCATACCCGAATTATTTCCTGCATGTTTCCTCATTGACCGCCCTTCTGCCTCATTGCCTGCCTGCCTTATTGCCTGCCTGCCTCATTGACTGCCTGGCTGTTTTTACATCAATGCTTGCTTCCCAAGCGGTATTCCCTTTGTTATCTATGTCTCTCCCATGTTTGCGACCCTCCCGTTCTGCTGGTCTGTCTCCATGTTTCTCTCCATGCCTGTCTGTGAGCTCTGCCCATTAATTGACACTGACAAACAAGTATCAATTAACGCAACAAATAAAGAAACTATCCTAGATATTTATCGTATTGTGTTGGAGATTGGTTCAAGTACCAATCAATGTAACAAATAAACTGATTATCCTAGATATTTATCGTATTGAATTGCAGATTGGTTAAACAAGCACGTCAGCGGAAGTCAGCGGAAATAACAATGGCATTCACGTAACATTCGTAACCGGGGTGTGGGCTAATATGTATGTTCTTTGATAACGAGCCATGTGTTATTCCATATTCCTATCATACATTAAATATCAAACATGGTTCGTTGTTGACTCAGGGTCTATTCTGAATCTCACGTGACCGTCGTGACCGTTCAGGACACATCAAAACTTGAATCCTGTCTCACATGAACATCAAGTCAGAGATCAACTGGCAAATACTATTGAAAGATCAACATTCAATAAGCAATAAGTCAAAATAAAATTGCATATTAAAAAAAAAGAAGCTTTTATGCAGAGTTTACGGATGATATCATATATTTTCCTTGTGTACTAGTACTATATAGTAAGAACCATGGATAGTGATAAGTAAACACGATCGTATATAGTGGGCATGATTATGTAGAAAAAACAGTTTTTTTCAATACATTGACATCTGATATATCATCGTTGCACGACATGTGCGCAACATTGGTGTAGGCAGGAGGATGGTTTAATTACAACCATGCAGTGATGGTAATAAATTGCAGAGAAACGTGGGCTACACCCGTGCTTCTCAGTGGGAGGGACTCGAAAGCAATATAAATTGAGTAATAACACCGGATATTGACAGCTGTCTAGACAGAATAGTTGCAAACTTAACAAAATTTGGTAGACCTCCCCTGCATAAAATGTAATCATGCTTATTGTGCACTATGCCGATGATACCTCCTATACACCCTGCATGCACCTCCTACCGCGAACAAAGAACTAAAGTAACAAACACGTTTGAACCAGATATTTTTAACTTAATGTCGGGGGCTCCATGAATACACATCTTGACAAAGAGCACTAGATCAACAAATTATCATTAAGCGTGAAAAAAAGCCCAAAATGATTTTTGGCACGCAACAGTCCCTCAAGGAATTTCCCAACAACAAACAGTAACAGCAGTGTGTCACGCCTGTGACAAGTCTGGATGGTGGTGTGGCCTGTGCCTTTCTCTGTCTTGTGTTTAAGAGGTATTTCCTTAGAAGTGATAGATAACTACACCTACCGGTATCTTGGTTTAATCTGTGACCCACCTTGGGCCTATTTAGGTGTGTTGGCTGGGTAGTGCATCGACATCATTTCAATGCATTCTGTGGAAATGACAGGAAACTGTAATGACTTCATGTCAACTTTGTCATTTTCATGCGGTAGAATCAAAACATAAGCAATTCAGTATGCCCTAAAAGGTATTCACATAGGTTTAGCCTTGAGGCTGCTTATTCAGCTGTTACATGTTTATGGGATATCTTGTCTTGTATCGTCTTTATATCATATGTAAAAGTTGATCTTTATAATATAATCATCCCTTTATGTGCTTATAACGACAAAATCAGAACTGATGAGGATCTTCATTTCGTTGTCATAAACTATAACATATGTTTGTAATTTGCGATTTGACAAATAAAAACATATGCAAACCTTTTAAAACGACACCTCAAATGTTAGTCGCATATGTAAAGAACTTTGAGGGAAGATTTTTTTTACACCTCAGACATCTACCGATGACTCCTATTAAACTCACTTGCTTTCTTGCGTAGACTAGGAAGTCATCCGACAGTGCTGATTGTCCATATTATTGTGAGAAGTGTTGGTTTTCTGGTTGTGACAGATTCAGCGGTCCCATTAATGGTGGAATAATCCGGTGGGTATGAAGCCGCTGCAGTAACCAGGGATGGACCTGGTCCTCTAAGCCATCCTCCAGTCGCTTTATTTGCTCATCTGTAAAGCCATCCTTCATGGGCTTTTTTAAAATCCCAGTGACAGATATCACTTTTTCTGATAGTTTCTTTTTCAAGGAACTAGGCTATGCCCATGTAGCCTGTATGTTGTTCATTGCCATGCATGTTTGTAGAAACCATTTTTTATTATGGATTGGTATGTTTTCACAATGAAAAGTTTATATAAGAAATAAAAAGTTTTGTGTGTGATTTGGCAGACCGGTGGCCGTCACAAAAGGATGTGTCAAGGTACCAAGGTATTTGATTCAAGGTATCAGAGTGGTTGACTCATGGTACTGATGTAGTAAAATTAAATATACCTCCAAAGGCTTTGATTGGAAAATTGGGACCTCATTGTCTGGACAGTCTGGGACTTCAGACAAATATCCAAACCCATTGTTGAGGGGCCCCTTCTGGCTAGCTCACAATAAAATGGTTCCCATATATTAAAAAAGAGGAAAAACAGGCCCAGGTACCCGACTCATGGGCACTATACCCATAGCAAATTCCTAGTGTATATATGCCAGGGTGTAGATCTTTTGGAAAGACGTATAGGGTATACCTACATATACACAAATGATTCCACGGTTGTTGTTGATATGAAACACTTGGTGACAAAGATATATTTTAGGGTTGAATCATAACAACAGAGACAGACAGACATGTTGTTGAGGTAAGATCAAGGTGGGGTAATGATAATAGAGAGGTTAAGATTTTGAACCGTATACTTGTGCTCTAACGTCAAGGTCTAAAAGTACAAGTTCCACTTACAGTACAGGTTCTGTGGTTAATATTAAACGCCTGTGCTGGCATCAGCTGTGCATGGCACTACCATGGTGTGAGCAGCGATATAAATGAGTGAGTACACTTGGACTGGTTACTAGACAGCCCCATTGATTGGGTGATCAAGTAAAGTAATACAAAGGTAATAACTATGAGCATGGAGCTACAGAGTCTACTAGATACTCCATGCTATAAGGTAATTGCCATCTGCTACATGCTACCATTGAAACAGCATGACTACTTCATAATGTCTACATGTATACCCACGTGACTGATGACGTTACCCGTACGCCTTGTTGTGCAAGTCCATATCTTAACCTCTCTAATACTATTGTATCAGAAAAGCAGAGAAAAATGATATTATTGATTTATATAATGTAAAGTATCAGCAGTGAATTGGGTGACCATGCGCGCATGGTTTCCCAGGAAACTGGGGTGAGGCTAGGGCATGCTAGTGCCAGCTAGGGCGAACTACTTTTGTGCCTAGCTCAAGGGGTGAGGTAGTGTGAGCATTGGGTGAGGTGCCCTACCCCTTCCACATGCCCACCCAATCCCACCCAGTGGCTAGCTGGTGGTGGGGGGACTTGGATGAGAGGTGGGTGAGGGCTTGCACAAGGTGTGGGGATGTCAAATGTGCAGTATATATCAGTTACTTATTTGTCACCATCTCACACCCACACTGTAGTATAGTGGTCAGCCCCGTCACCTTGTACCCCAAAGGTCCAGGGTTCGTGACTCGGTCATTTCAACCTACCCACCATTTTTTCTTCATAAAAATAGAAAATTGAAGATAAAATGGTGGGAAGGTTGACATGGTCGAGTCACGAACCCTGGACCTTTGGAATACAAGGCGACTGTGATAACCACTAGACTACCATGTGGGTACAAGGTTGGGATATCTAAGGAACCTATATGTATTGTAAATTGGAATGTTTTAACCTTTTGTTCCTAGCATTGCTCTCACACAAGCCTGCATTCTTGTGCCAGCCCTATCCAACTCTCTGCCATGTTGCCCAAATCCAGGCTTGATGGCTAGGACTCTGTGGCACTGTGGAAGAGTTGCGACAGGGGCTTGCAGTAGCATAATGAAAGCCGTTATGCAGCTATGATGTAAGTTCCCCCAGTTGCCCCTTGTTTTAACAATAGACCAGTGAGATGTATTTTGTGGACAATTGTAAAGTTAGGTTAGTAAAAATATATAATTAAAGAAAAAATTGTGGGTAGGTTGACATGGCCAAGTTTTGAACCCTGGACCTTTCACATACAAAGCGCCAGTGATGACCACTATACTATCTGTTCTGTGTTGGGTGGCCATATAAAGGTACCTCTATTTATCCACCATGGCAATACAAAAACCTAACTACTGGTGTGCATGCTTGGGGGACCTTGGGTAAGGTGGTGTGTCAGCACACAGACCAGAGGGTCACCCTCAGTGTGGGGTTGGGCAGAGGAAGCTATAGGCACAAGGCTTGCCCAGTCTAGCACATAGGGTGAGCTTCTTCACACAGGGCTCACCCTACCTTGCTCTATGGGCAATGCTCGCACTAGTCTCACCCTTCCTCACCCCAGTTTCCTGGGTTGTCATTCATGGCCCGCCCTGGGCAGGCTACACATTATTCTACCTACTACACATAATACTCACTCCACACTACCCTACCTACTGTAACCCCCTCCCCTGTTACTGTGACCCCCACCTTATGTAACCCTGACCTACACTCTACCCCTCACCTGCATAATTATGACCTAATTACCTCACTCCACCAACACCAGCCTTCACAGGAGGTCAGGTTTTCCCACCCACCCACACCTTATAAAAGTATATAATCTCATAAGCATTATTAATAATGACTGTATTCTATGTTTACTATCACCTATCATACAAACACCTCCTCTAATGTGTAAATGTTATCATAACGACATAAGGTTATCAACTACCTATACTCAATACCATGTACTTATAAATCATACAGGTTTACAATATTTCATTTGACCTTCATACAATGTAACAGGTATAATTTCAATATTGTATAACTCATAATTCCTCCAAGCAAAACATTGCTCTTTAATCCACTCTCCTCTTGTCTGTTCCGGGGGTGTCCATGAATGTGGATATACTCAGTATAATCAAATATAACGATAATAATGTTTACAAACTAATACTAATACCCATCTGATTCTATGATATCAATACAAGGTACATTTCCTTTGAATGTAAATTTGGTTACAATCCAGGCCGTTAGGGCGCATTCTAAACCCAGTATACCATGAAAATTGTAACCTCCCTCCAAACAGAACTCAAGAATGGCACAAGTTAGAAACATGGGTATTTCCCAGGAAAAGCACAAGCTGCATACACAAGATAGACACAGGAGATTCTCGAGAATAGTTAACCTTCCTAGTGACAATGTCATATTCAATGGTGATGTGTATTTCCCAAGATATACTCACGAAATAACCAGAAATTCCACAAGTGGAATGAAGATGTGTATTTCTCACGTTTCACTACAAGAAATAACAGGGAAAATTTCCAAAAAAATGTTCCAGAAACGTCCTAAAATTCTCGAATAAATGTACATAAATTACATTCAACAAGTCTATGATATTGATGTCTAAACAGCTACGCAATAATGTTATATTACACATTGCACAACATTATTACAAAATTCAGTAAATATGTGATATCAGTGTACATAAGCTCTGTAATCGTGGATAGTTGACTATCAAACTATGGAATGAGTTCAAAAGCATTATGATAAAATGTCTCATGCACCATGCACAGCAGTGCCCTCTTGTGACAATTATGTAAATTAGGTGGCATGTCTCAAACTCTATCAAAACTCCTTAAGCATTTCAATACTTTTATTAGGAGTTGTGGACTGAACACTGGACCACGTGGCTCTGGTAAAAATGGAGTGCCAAACAGCTATTGACTCTTCTTATATCAAGGGTCAACTTGAGTTGACACTGATAGTTCAGAGTCATCTCAAATTGACCCTTCAAGTTCATATACGCATCAGTGGTTTGACTCTCTATTTGGCCACCACCATGCACATGGTAGCCCCAGTTGACACCTTTACTTTTCTTTATGTAGGCATGGGTGTGATGTGCCAAGTTCTGTTGCTGATATTTATAATGGAATTCACCTCCAGATTTCTCCTTCGTTCTAATGGAGATGTCTGCAGCTGCCATTTCTTGTGGATTATAAGAGCATCTGCCTCATCTCCAGTTCTCTACATGTTTGTCTTTCTGTTAGTCTCTATTTCTGTCCAGCTCTCATACTCTCTCCCTCCTCTCTCTACCAATTACCCCTATCTGCATGCCTACCCATGACTCCACCCTGACCAATTGATCTGATTCACAGATACATACATAATGAGTCTTTAGGTGATGGTGTGGGGTAATGGTGTTGATGAGTGGTTTTGCTTTGGGAGGGGATGGGGGTGGGGGGTCGGGGAGTCGGGGAGTCACAGGGGAGATGACTTGGTTAGTAATAATCAATATTCGACCTTTGTGTAGCCCCTGCCACATATACACAGCCTCTGTCTTCATGCAACTGACACAATCCAGAGGAACAGGTTGTGGCCTACTTGACATAGCACACAAGGAAGGAGAACTATATATTCAATATAAACACTCTACTTTGGAGATACATCAGAAGGACATATCTAGGGAACAGCTGTGCAAGGATTGCTGCCTTCATGACTGTTGCCTTTTGACGATACAAGGATAACCTTACATAAATAGTTTGTCTGATTGGATTAAGAATTCAGCAAATTAAGATGTATGGTATGCAAAGAGAAACCTACAAATATCTTGCAGTTCAATACTCAGATTATAAGCCATAGAACTAGCTGCATGTGGAATTGAATATTGGATATTGATGAGACTTGGTAACTACCTGATCTACAGTTGATGCCTGGGAACTAGACAGATCCATAAATATAAACATGAGGAAACTAGTCCAGATAAGCATTGATTGAGGGAGTGGTAGTATTTGAGCATTGGCAAAATGGCTTAAATTAAGCTATTCAGGTGCCTGAAGTTCAGAATGGCCTTAATGCATTACAGGATAGTTGTAATGGGGTCGGGAGGTGTGGGAAAAACCTCCTTGATCACTCAGTTTGTCAAAGGGGACTTTGGAGGAGCCTACTTCCCCACCATACAGAACACCTACAAACACACAGTCACAATGTCTGGTAGGTGCCTTGTTAGATTAAATTATCTTATTGCTTTCCCACCATACAAAATATGTCACATGGTTATATATATTAAGTAACCCAACGCCTTAATGATCCTTCATCTATTTTCCTAAGTCCGGCCGTCTTTTGCGGGGTAGTCAGGTCTAAAGTCACCACGTAATATAACATTCAAATGTTCCAAAGTTAAAAAGAATGGTAAAGTTTCAATGTAAAAAAAGGTAATGTCTATGTCTACAGAGATAGATTTAGAGAGTGGTAATTAACTTACCTGCAAAAGTTGGATTGGCGGGGTTTAGAAGGAAAATCGCAGAGGTTAAGATGGAAACAGGGATTTGAGTAAAGGCAGAGCACATTAATTTCACTGTTCCCATGCCCCCTTCTTTTGTGATTATTCGCTATCCTGCTTAAATCGTTCGCTCACCTTCATGAGAGCTATAGGTTGTAGCAGCGTTCCCACTTGTTAATTTATTTCACCTCAATATGTCTCAGAGAGGTCTATAAAATCACAAATAGAAGATTTCATTGGAAGGCAAAAACACAGTAGCTAGTCCTAGTAACAAAGACATCCGACCAAAAGATTCCTCATGTTTAATTTAGGAGGGTTAGGAATGATTATAACCGTGGGCGACCCAGGGGGTTTAAATATCTTTTACTTGGTTGTAAGTAGGATTACTCGCACAAACAAAAGAGATTTCTCAGTTATGTGTATAGTGGAGGTATTGCAATGCCTCTTGCAGAGGCATAGATATGTCTCATGCATGTGCTGGTTTAGCTAATTAAAGGAGTGATCATTGTTTAACAACAGGGAATAATTGGATTTGAACTGACCATCAAAAATGTCATCCCTTTTCATCAAAAGGACTGTGCGTTACTTGAGTCCAATAAGGGGGGAACAGGTAGATAAAAAGGTGTTATAACCCCTCCCAATAGGGGGAGGATGCTCGAAAAAACACACGAAACTCACCCGTTGTTTAATAATGACCACTCTCTAATTACTCAGTAATACCAAGTCCTAATTAAATCATTCAGGCCTCATATTTCTATGCACTCTGGAATTGAGCAATTGACTATCACAGAAGGGGACATACCATGGCATAGGGAAGAAATGCAATTTATATTAACATCAACTTATATATATATATATATATATATATATATATATATATATATATGTATAAATATAGAATATGTTTATATATAACAGCATAGATAACTATCTATATCACAGCTCTATAGGGGGTACAGAAGGCTACTTTGTGGCTAGGGAAAACCCTTCCACATCAATGTGGGCGTAAAGATGAGGTGAGACGTCAGTTTCAATACTTGGTATCTTTTATTAATAATAATATTAATATCAGAGTACCAGTCATTTACAACACCATCAGGACTCTTCAACTGACTTCACTAGGACCCCATGACAGCCATGACGCCAAGATGTTACAACAAGCTGCTGACCTCGACCGACTACTACAAAACGTAGATACTAACATTATTAAGACCTTAAAGAACATTGCACACTTCCTCTCGGATCCTATTACTAACAGGCCAAAGAGAGCTATCCTAGGATTCTTAGGGGAGCTCTTTAAATCAATCTTTGGCCTGGCAACCACTAGAGACATGGATTCTATTATCAACGTCATACATCACCTAGATGCTAGAATTGGTACACTGGCCGACGTCAATGTTAAAACTGCACAAGGATTACATGATGTCACCCAGCAACACCAGCAGTTTCTAGACACTTATATAAAACAACAGGACGTTGTACAGGAATCTCTACTCAATATCACCGAATCCATAGACTCATGGTCTGATGATTTCTCCACAACCCTAACCTCCATCCAAGCCGACCAGGATCGTAGGATTACCCAGTCAGCCATCGTATCGGCTCAGGTAATTGTCCTAATGACCAGGATCGCCTACCAACAAGGGTTATACAAGGTGGAAAATTCTCTCAGATTACTGTCCACTGGAATATTAGCACCGGATATGATTCAACCCACAGAACTAGCCCTCAAGCTAGCCACCTTAGACACACAACTCAAAATTAGGAACCCAGGATCCGAGGTAACCATTATTGACACCGCATATTACTACTCACAACCAGTTGCACTATACACCTATTCCAAAACTCACCTTTACATTCATATTAATGTTATCATTTCTGCCACAGACGCAGCATTTAACTTATATCAAGTAATTACAACTCATGTCCCCATTAACACCGAAAATACGACAAGTTCTGGATCTACCCTATTACACACTGACAAAACTTTCCTCGCTGTCAACGAGGCAGAGACATTGTACTTAGAGATGACAAACGCAGATCTGCTTACGTGCCAAGGCTCGATACTGAAAGTATGCGCTAGGACCATGCCTAGAATACGCAGTGACCAGCCAACCTGCCTCATGGCGGCCTTTAAAGGTGACCAGACAGACATAGCCAGACTCTGCACATTCCAAGTACACCCTCTGAGACCCATACAAACCCGTGCTATAGCTATTGGTAAAGACAAATATTTAGTAACTACTAACAGGGAGTACTACCACGTCATCTGTCAGCACATGACACCAACTACTAAGAAAGCTTCGGCCTACGCAGTTATTGGTGTCCCATGTATGTGCCACTTACAGTTCGACTCATTGTACCTCCCAAACACCAAAATTCCTTGTAACGAATCTTCTTCAACACATTTTCTTATGCACGCGGCCAATACACCCATACTACTCGCACTCACAAACAATCTCAACATCACAGCATCATCACTACACCACGATCCAATACACATACCACACCTACATACACAAGCTATCATCAAATCTATGACAAACATCAGCAAGTTATCATCAGACATTACATTAGACCTGGAACCCTTCACCAGGAATATCCTAATAGAAGCCACCAACGCAGCAGACATCTTAGACCGACCCATCCAGGACACACCCATACGAGAGAACATAGCTAGCTTCTTCGCTAGCCCTGTATGGAACTATATAGTACCAGTCACTTGCATTCTAAACGCCGTAGGATTCTTCTACTTATTATATGTATCCAAAGGAAAAGCGCTATTCGCGACCATCCCAACCGTTAGTGCTCGACCCAACAACATTTCTTGGAAATTTATTAACCCCATCCCCCAGAGTGAAATCAAAGAAAATCACACTATCAATTTGGATCAATACGTCGATGCCCATAACATTTTTACCCTAATATTTGTAGCGTTAATCGTATACGCTGTTATCAAAACCATCTTCAAGTGTAAAAACAAGATTACACGTCACTTTGGAATGACAAACTCTGGACACAAAACCAATCCTACTATTACGCTCAAAATTTACCAAGGACACGTCAATCACACCATCCCACTGCTATCCCTACCCTACGAACGTGACTCTATTGTTAATGAATTCATACCAACCCTGACGGCCATCTCAGCCCTGTCATGCCCATACCCACGCATAAACATGACATGGAACGGCCCCATATCATTCAACATCAACGGAAAACAGAAGTCATACTATCTACCCAACCACGTCATACTACCCCTAGCGGCACGGTTTTCTATCATACCGGCCCTGAAAGACGACACCACCACCACAGGATTAACCCTTAAGACTATTGAAATGACTACATCCCTACATCCGACCGAAACCCAAGACAACATTGACATTGACCCCGACGGTGACAACACTACGTCACTTATCAAAAACCCAAAAGACATGACCACTACCGAACTATTGACAGCCATTGTTATGAAAAAGAGTGAGACAGGAAATGAAACATAAAAATTTAATATAGAAGGTGATAACTCAGAACGAACTTCCTCCATTGCCCCTCGACATTGAGAAAGAATATCAAAGAGATCAAGTATTGCCAAAGATCATTGCATAAACAAAATACACTGCTCAACCTATTGCTATACATGTACTATCATACCATACTAAGTATTACACATGGCCTATGTAAACGCTTAGTACATCTATATTATTATTGAAATGAATTTCTTACAGCTTCCTATTGTATGAATTGTTTGTATTATAAACTAGGACGGAAGCGCGACATATAGAAACAGTACGTCACATTACATTTACCACTGTACCACGACTTGTATCATGTAAATAATTGGTAAGGTTAAAAGCTTCCAAAAATGTATAATCATATAAATAGAACGGAAGCGAGACATATAGTACCAGTACGTTACCATAGAAATACTATTGTTACCATTTCATAACATGTATGTACAAAACACCGTATAAACCTAGAAAATGTGATTAAGTACCTACTCATAGTCATAGCATAAGATAGATATATCAAAAATCATAAAATACAAAAAAAAATGTTCATACAAATACTTTTGAAGCGTGACATAACTCTTCCTCTACTACTTCGCGGCCTGCACGAGGGCGTGCAGGAGTTGTATTGGGGGGTGCTGTCACGCCACAAAACCCCTTATTATACCTTCATCAATTGTATTACGTCATATTACGTCATATTACATCATAATTATGATTTATGATTATTAATATCCATACTTATTATTATTTGTAATACGCACAATACTTTATACATATTTTCAATCCATATGTCCATCAAAGTACACCTAGACGTCAGACATACCTTTACTCATAAAGCCAAGCCAAACAGACCCCCATACATAACTAATCCATAGATCACAAGCAGACCCTTATCCCAGGGACAATAGGTAACGGTCAGCCCCTCCAGACGACAAGGCACTGACCGGTCACCTATACACAATATGTTGACCCCAAGGATTAACTGTCTACACATACACAAAGCTATAAAGCTGGACACCCTTAATCAGTGTGGCACCGCCAAAGCCACTTGAGCTGGCTGGAGACCACCTGGAGGCAGGCGACAAAGCCCCCACGTGTGCATGCTACTTATTATGTAATCCATTACCCATAATGCACTGGACCCAGGCTCCCCACCCGCGGTCCAGCGCACACCACATGTTAAAGCCATGAATATATAATTATCCAATCAAATGTCAAATGTATATTATCCAATGAAAACCACTGTTACATCTACTTCCGGTCACATGGGCACCCCCTCCACCTGCCGGGCACCTGTACTTATACCCCGGTCAGATGGAGGAGGAAATCACTTATCATCTTGCTACCATCAGTAACTTATATACTGAGCCCTAGTGACTGGTACTCTGATATTAATATTATTATTAATAAAAGATACCAAGTATTGAAACTGACGTCTCACCTCATTTGGTGCAGGTCCCTGGCTCCTAGTGTGCCTCCGTGATGATAGGTCACTGAGGGACTGGTGTCTCTGCATTAAAAAATTTCTTCATGGTCGCAGGTAGCTGAAGGTTGCCCGGTTCTCTACCACTCTGTGGCTAGGGAAAACCCTTCCACATCAATGTGGGCGTAAAGATGAGGTGAGACGTCAGTTTCAATACTTGGTATCTTTTATTAATAATAATATTAATATCAGAGTACCAGTCACTAGGGCTCAGTATATAAGTTACTGATGGTAGCAAGATGATAAGTGATTTCCTCCTCCATCTGACCGGGGTATAAGTACAGGTGCCCGGCAGGTGGAGGGGGTGCCCATGTGACCGGAAGTAGATGTAACAGTGGTTTTCATTGGATAATATACATTTGACATTTGATTGGATAATTATATATTCATGGCTTTAACATGTGGTGTGCGCTGGACCGCGGGTGGGGAGCCTGGGTCCAGTGCATTATGGGTAATGGATTACATAATAAGTAGCATGCACACGTGGGGGCTTTGTCGCCTGCCTCCAGGTGGTCTCCAGCCAGCTCAAGTGGCTTTGGCGGTGCCACACTGATTAAGGGTGTCCAGCTTTATAGCTTTGTGTATGTGTAGACAGTTAATCCTTGGGGTCAACATATTGTGTATAGGTGACCGGTCAGTGCCTTGTCGTCTGGAGGGGCTGACCGTTACCTATTGTCCCTGGGATAAGGGTCTGCTTGTGATCTATGGATTAGTTATGTATGGGGGTCTGTTTGGCTTGGCTTTATGAGTAAAGGTATGTCTGACGTCTAGGTGTACTTTGATGGACATATGGATTGAAAATATCTATAAAGTATTGTGCGTATTACAAATAATAATAAGTATGGATATTAATAATCATAAATCATAATTATGATGTAATATGACGTAATATGACGTAATACAATTGATGAAGGTATAATAAGGGGTTTTGTGGCGTGACAACTTGGAACTGCAAAGGAGGCCTATGCGTTAGGCAGAGAAAAAGAGTTGTGTTCAGGTATCCCGATCGACCCTATTTTTTTGGGCCCTATCCAATTTTTAAAATTTGGAAGGCACTTTTGTTGTTTTTTTTCTAACAAAAAATGTCTTTTTACTGGCATTTTCATTTTACTGAAAGTATCGGGAAAACTGGGGAAATTCGTCTCATCATCATAAAATATTTTAGTAAAAAGAAATCGACATACCTTCCCTATTTTCTGGGGCTATGTTAACTTTTTGGCCTTATGGTGTCCTCAAGGTTAGCAACCTGTTTTGGGCCTTTGTGGCAAGCGCTATTCGCACGCCACAGGGTACAATGGTCTTCAAATAGGAATTGTTATTCCCACACCCATGGTGTGTGAATAATGATCCTTATTCCCACACCCAGTAGGATGCAGGAAGGACTACATGTAAAAGTCCATGGCTATTACCAATAGCCCCTGTGGAGCAGTGGGTATGGTGCCTGCCTCTTGTTAATTGGAATGTTTTCCCTGGAATCCCTGTAGTTCTACAACTTAGTGTGGCAATAACAGCTTCTATACACACCCCATACAGTGTGGAAATAAGAGTTCTAACCCACACGCTCCCCAGTGTGCAAATAAGCATTCTTGTTTGCATGCACATTCCCGACATAGGATGCTAATAACCCCTTTAATTCACACCCCACACAGTGTGGGAATAACAGCCCTAATTCACACCCCAACCACCACCCTATAGGCCTATAGGTATAGTATAGGGTGGCAATAAGACCTGTACTACACACCCTATATGGTGTGGGAATAAGAACTATTATTCAGACACTACCCAGTGTGTGAATAAGAACCCTTATCCAAACCCTGTGTAGGGTGTAAATATGAGTTCTTATCCACACACCAGACCAAACCTGTATGGTGTGTGAATAAGTACTCTTATTCACACCCCACACAGTGTGGGAATAAGAATTCTAATTAACACACTATATGGGGTGTGAATAATGGCCCCAATTGCACACCCTATATGGTGTGGGAATAAGAAGTATTATGCAGACCCTACCTAGTGTAGGAATAAGGGCTCTTATTTGCACCCTGTGGGCGTGCGAATAGCGGATAACATCGGCCTTGTTTTGTAAGGTATTTTCTGAGAATGCTTAGTAGTATAGTATGTATCGGAACGGGACTATAGTTAAGTACTGTTTATTACTCAATCGACCTGCAGCCAATCAGAGGCCTCCCTTTTGGCGGGAAATTCAAAAGCAGCCAATGAGAGGCCTCCCTTTTGGCGGGAAATTCAAATAGGTCACGTGACCGGAAGTGACCTACTTCCGGTCACGTGACCTTTGGGCGGGAAATTCAAATAGGTCACGTGACCGGAAGTGACCTACTTAAGAGGGTCACGTGACCACCATGTTGGCGGGAAATTCAAATAGGTCACGTGACGGGAAGTGACCTACTTAAGGGGGTCACGTGACTACTAGGTTGGCTTTCAAAATAAGTCACTTGAGATTTTGATGGATAAATAAATTTAAAAAAAGAAAAAAAAAGCAAGCTGAAAAAAGCTTGCTAAAAAATAATTTAAAAATGTGGCTCTTTTTTTCTAGGGGGAGAGGGGCACTCTGGGGGGCACTCTTTAAGATGCATGGGGGGGGAGGGGGGGAGGGGGGGGGGTTTTTTAAGAGTGAGACTCGCTTCTCTGCCCTCTCTAAAAGAGAGGGCAGAGAGGCGAGTCTACTTACTATGAAAGGTATCATGATCGCGTTTATGATGATGTGCATCATGATGTGACTATCTTACAACCCTATGAGAAATAAGCAAGACATGGGCGTACTTACACGGGCTATTTGTAAACTAATTTCTCTTGAATCTATTAACAGCTCACATTTTTTTTCTTAGATGACATCTGACAGCTGCTTGCTAGGCTAAGATATTGTTAAATAAACAACTTGGAAAGCTAATTACAGTTTTCTGGCTTGAAATATAGTCTTTCAACAGACTTTTTTTCTCATCTTACACAGAGGCAAATATCAGAGACACCCAATGGCGCTTAAACTGCTCTCAGCCAAGGGTCGGGCACTGCTGGACTATAATAGACGGGTCAAGGACCGTTCTACTGTGGGTCAGGCTAGGTCGGACATTCAATAACCGCGACTTTAGCAAAACTTGCTTGAAAGTCTGACCATGCGAGATCCTTATGCCCCAGTCTGTCAATGCTGTCCAGACTTTCAAGCAAGGTTGTCAAAGACCTACCTGTCATTGAATGTCCGACTTAGCCTGCCTGACCCTCAGTAGAACGGTCCTTGACTCATCTATTATAGTCCAGCAGCGCCCGACCCTTGTATGAGAGGGGTATTGACACCATTGGCTGACTCTGATAATTCGCCTGTGTGCACGAGGGGAGGAGAGGGTTTACAGCTTGCGCTTATAGAGCACTACTAGTGGAGGTTTGGATGAGGGAGGCTATGACAGATGATGTTTGTCTTAAAAAATAGCCATGGCGCATGTCGATGTCGCTTAATTATGCTCATATCTCATGTCGATTTTAAGAATTGCTCATGTCACCTGTCACTGTGTTTTTCAAGCTTCATGTCAAATGTCACTAGGCTTCATCTCGACTTTAGTGGTCCACACTGCTGCTGCTGCTGCTGCTGCTGTCGGTGCTGCTGCTTGTGCTGCTTGTGCTGCTCATGCAGCAGCTGCTGGCTGCTTGTGCTGCTGCTGCTGCTGCTGACAGATGCTACTGCTTGTGCTACTGCTCGTGCAGCAGCTGCTAGCAGCTGCTGAAGCAGCTGTCAGCAGCTGCTGGCTGCTTGTGCTGCTGACAAGGTCATGGGGGGCTGCTGCTGACGATGTCACGGATGCTGCTGACAAATGCTACGGCTTGTGCTGCTCGTGCTGCTTGTGCTGCTGAAGTCGCTGCCAGCTGCTTGTGCTGCACGTGCAGCTGCTGCTGAAGCCGCTGCTAGATGCTGCTGCTTGTGCTGCACGAGACTGAGTAGCCGCTATTCGGCGTTTCACTCCTTATGTACCCTGTCCTAGTTAATCCTCTTAAACGGCTGAAAAGGCTCTCTCAGCACAGAGACTCTACTCAATGTAAGAGATCAGTTAAGTAAGTTTTCACATGCCACCTGACTACTGCGGGAGGGTTTAGACTTAAGCAGCTTAGTGCACACACGTGTCTGTTAGAAAAGCTACCTGCACACCTGCCTTCCTTTTTCACTAGTATTTACCCCCTGCCGACTTATAAGGCACCTATACACGCCTTCTTGCTTCTAGAGCTAAGCTGACTGGCAGCTATTTTAAAAGAGAATACTCGTTACCTGTATAACGGATAAGAGGGTTATGAGATTAGCGTGTGTATACAAAAAAAAACAAAAAAAAAGCTACAGGGGGGCGCGTGTCTGTCTGTGAGGTAGAAACCATGTGGTAAGCGACTCAAGTGTAAAACAACAGCACCTCCTCTTGTCGCAGTGAGTGGTGTGGACGGCGGCTGGCTAGTTGAATTTAAGCGTCAGCTTGAAAGATAAGGCCAAATAAAAAAAAAAAGGTTTGTTTCAGGTCACCCGACCAACCCTAGCAAAACAGGGTCGACCCTACGTGGTTTTTTTTAAGCAAGTTTGAAGAAAATTTCATATTTTTATACTTTTTGGGTCATTTTTAGAATTTCCACGGAGGATGGCTAGTACTTTCATGTTAAAAAAATAAAATAAAATAAAATAAAAATCCGACCTACCGACTCCAGTCTTTCTGCCCATGTTACCTGAAACATACCTTTTTATTTTTTTTGGCTTAATCCGTTCACGGGCTGGCGCGTCACACCTGTCGTTAATCACCCCCTGTAGTCTTTGTATACACAGGTGACTCGGCTTTATCTCTTCACCAGCTATAATCCCATATACATGTAGCGCACGTTACACTCGTTAATTCTCTTTTCATGCTGATGGATTAGGGGTGGAAGGGTTCAGGTGAAAAGCGATTTGATTCTCTCTGGAAGAGGGTTGGAGCTCTAGGTGAAAACAAGCTTAGAACATCCAGATTAGCTGCTCTCTCGGCTATATAAAGAGCTTCATTTTTTCTAATCTCTGCTTACTTCGTCTTGTTGTACACTATCAGTCACGAGGCAGACGCTGGAAGTAGCAGATGTTTGCAGTATGGTTTACACAGAGGTTACCTGCTAATAGGATTTTGTCAGAATAGGGTGAGTTGCTATTAAAATGAACATTTTAAATGGGTTGTTAATATGGTATCTGATGTTAATGAGCTAACACCTAACATTGAGGATTATGACCTCCCAGAGGGGCGTCTCGCCAAATTCTCTAGTCTTGACTATAGTCTTAACTGTCTAAAGACTGTGGAGCACGTTAATGGGTGGTCTCCTTACTAATTTCACTTGACCAGGCCGGCAGGGTCAACTAGGCTAGGTAATTACAACCACAAGGGCGGCTACTCAACATGCAAGTAGACCTACTACTACGAGATTGTCTTTTGACCACTCTGCCGCCGCCTGCTAGTCTGGCGATTACATGCTCTAGTATAGTTCTCCGCTCTTTTCGTCAGATGACGCCACAATAGGGTTTTTTGTACATTTCCACGATACTCGCGAACATTTTAAACGCATAATGACCTATAATAAGCAACAAAGCACACTTCTAATATATTGAATATAAGAAACATGTCAACGTTGTGTATTTCTGATAGAATGAGGCAGATTCTTTGAAATATCAACTAAACTATAGTGAGATTGAAAATACTACACCATATCTAAAGCGATATAAAAGCTATATAAAGTCAGAACCTCTGACGGATCGGTAGGATCACTCAACCATTCGTCCTCGAAAGCAACACACGGTTCCCGTCCAACAGGACTTTGAGCCTTGACGCTTTTGAGGAGGATTGATCTCATGCTGCTTAACATGTGGTGTAATTAATCAACACCGCGGCCCCTCTTTAGGGGCCACACAATAAACAAAGAATAAAAAAGGGTAGGACTTAGGTTTAAAGTGAATCTCCTAGGATTTTGGCGAGGTCGACAAAGGAGGAGATAACAGATTAAACTGCAGGAGACTATACGCAAACCTTGATACTCTCAGAGGGGGAGCTCCATATTGCGGACCTGTGGTCAAGGTAATTACAACCACAAGGGTGGCTACTCAACATGCAAGTAGACCTACTACTACGAGATTGTCTTTTGACCACTCTGCTGCCGCCTGCTGGTCTGGCCATTACATGCTCTAGTGTAGTTCTCCGCTCTTTTCGTCAGATGACGCCACAATAGGGTTTTTGTACATTTCCACGATACTCGCGAACATTTTAAACGCATAATGACCTATAATAAGCAACAAAGCACACTTCTAATATATTGAATATAAGAAACATGTCAACGCTGTGTATTTCTGATAGAATGAGGCAGATTCTTTGAAATATCAACTAAACTATAGTGAGATTGAAAATACTACACCATATCTAAAGCGATATAAAAGCTATATAAAGTCAGAACTTCTCACGGAACGGCATCTGCAACAGATCACTCAACCAGGTGTCTTGAAATGCCACGCAGGGTTCCCGTCCAACAGGACTCTGAGCCTTGTCGCTTTTGAGGAAGGTTTGATCTCATGTTGCTTAACATGTGGTGTAATTAATCAACACCGCGGCCCCTCTTTAGGGGCCACACAATAAACAAAGAATAAAAAGGGTAGACCTTAGGTTTAAAGTGAATCTCCCAGGATTTTGGCGAAGTCGACAAAGGGGTAGATAACAGATTAACCTGCAAGAGACTATACGCAAACCTTGATACTCTCAGAGGGGGAGTCTCATTTTGCGGACTTGTGGTCAGATCTATCCCTTCTAGGGGGCAGGTTGCATGTCGTAAATGTCTACTACAGACATTGGGATATATTGTTAATCTTACTCTAGGGTCTCCATAATTAGACCCTGAATCCGTTGTTAAACGGGTGTGAGGGGGTGGTAACTAATACTTATGAGATGTTAGCTTAGTTCATAGTCTCCTTACCAATTTTCACTTGACCAGGCTGGCAGAGCCAACTAGTCTAGGTAATTATAGCCACAAGGGCGGCTACTCAAGATCTAAGTAGACCTACTACTACGAGATTGTCTTTTTGGTCCTTCTGCTGCTTAGTTATTACATCCTCCAGTCTAGCTCGCCACACCCTTTGAGCAGCACCACCATTGCCTCGGTAAAAGTGTAGGGTGTGTGCTTTCCACCTTCAGGTATCCATAGATTCGATCACTATCACCCCCCTTGAAATGACTTCAGCTGTTAATTAGGGCGTAAAGCCACCAACCAAGTCCCTGTCAAAAGATGTGAATAACGAAACGCGCTAGTATAGTTCTCCGCTCTTTCGTCAGATGGTGCCACAATAGGGGTTTTGTACATTCCTACGATGCTCGCGAACATTTCAACGCATAATGAGCTACATAGGCAACAAAGCGCGCTTCTAATATATTAAAATATAAAAAACAATTCAATATTGTGTATTTCTGATAGAAATGAGGCGGTTTCCTTAAATACCAACTAAACTATAGCGAGATGAAAAATACCACACCATATCTAAGGCTTTATAAAAAACTATAGAAAGTCAGAACCTCACACGGATCAGCATTCTGTTTGCAACGGATCACCCCTGACCCACTGGTCCTCGCATGCCACACACGGCTCTGCCGTGTTTGAGCTTTGAGGTATCACCCATCAAGTGATCCATGCTGCCCAACATGAAGCGTAATTAATAGCTGCTGTTGCATAGCACAGTGGCAGCATCTAACTAACTCTAAAGAGTTAGTCGGCCCCTCTTTAGGGGCCACACAATAAACAAAGAATACCCTGAATCTGGGACCTGCGGGCGAGGGCCCCAACTGTGAAGTCATTATTGGCCACATTGGTAATATCAATTAAAACTTTAGACAACACCCACCTTAAGTATCATTAACGGACAATATCAATGAACTCAGCATCCGCCTGGTTACCACATTTAGCACCAATTTTACAACTCACAGGGGCCACACTAGCCTCACCGCGCTTTTTATTGCTCTGCTGATTTCTCCAATCCAAAACATGAGGTATCTAGTCTAGCTGTGAGCTCATTGGGCTAAACAAAAAAATAATCCGTGTTCAGGTAACATGGTCCAAAAAAAAATAGGGTAAGTCTACGTCGCCTAAGGCGACGAAAGCGCGTCAAAGCGTTTACAGGGTTCGAGCCCGCGAGCTGCTCCTTGGGGCTGCAAAAAACGCTTAGACACTGAAATCCCATAGGGAAAAAATTTTGGGTTTTTGGACTTTAGGCCTTAATTTGAGGGTGATCCCGGGCTGATAGAAAAATAATTCTTGGACGAGCGGATAGCTCTGGATCTCTTTTATCTAAAACAGCGAAAAATTGATTATGGTTTCGCCGCAATTCATCCGACAGGGGGTAATCAGCCCCCCCCTCTGCCAATCAAGGCAGTGAATCTTGGCGACCGTGCGATCACTCACGGCCACCGCGACGAACCGACAGAAGAGATCGGCATCTTAGTATGATTCGTGTGACCTACTTAGAGGCTCACACGGTGGAGGTGTGTCCGGCGTTCGGCGCGCTGATTGGCTACTGGTGGGAGGCGCTGTGCCGCGTCAAGAACTTCACCTATTTGGGGCGGCTGTTAAAGGCGCACTGAGTTGAGGTGCACCTTTAAGCAAGAGCGCGATCCGGCCTAGTCTTGCGGACCTCTGTTTAGAGAGTGTAGCAAGCGGCTATGTCGCGCTCTCCAACCACAGGCTTAACAGTGGTCCGCAAGACGCGTGCACACACAGACCGAACAGACACACACATACCCACACACCCACACACTCCTATCAGTGAGACGTCTAGCAGATTCGGGAGAGGCGACCAGGGAGGTACTCTCGGCTAGCGGCCACTAATTGCCTGTTTAGATAAGGCACAGAAACAAGGGTGATGACAGACTACGTGTTCAAGCAGCCAACATGCCCTGACACTTGATAATGGATGTGGACCGCTAAATTCGATATGGTGACATGACCATTTCTTATAATCGACAAACGACATGAGGTCTAATGACAAGTGACATGAGGCCCAAAAAATCATAGTGACAGGTGACATGAACATTTCTTAAAATCGACATGGGATATGAACATTATTAAGTGACATTGTCATGTGACATGGTCATTTTCTAAGATCGACATTCGACATGGGGACCCCCTATCCAGAGCCCCTTGATAGATGACAGCTGTTGTGTGTAAGAAAAGTGTATGCCTCACAATCAAAAGATGATAAAAGGCTTTATCCCACTCGATGTGGGTTTTGAATCAAATATCAAGGGATCAAATATCAGATCGATATTTGACGTCGTCAAGTGATATCTGACGTTGTCAATCACTTTTACTATGTAGTCAAGGTCGTAAAAACAGAGCCCCCTGATTGGTCAACAGCATGAATGAAAGTTGCATCTCAAACTTTTAATACTCGGTATGGGGCCCCGTGGGGCTGGGACCAATATTTGCAATTTTCGGAAATACTGTCGAGAATTTCTAGATGGAAACACCTTGTCTGGGGTAATTTGACCTCTACTCTTCGATATTCAAGTAATACTCAAGCTATTCTGACTCTAAACATGAGTAAAACGGTCATTTACCAGCGTTATCGGCAGCGCCGACATCAACAACTGCTGATCTCCCTTGGTTACATGACCCAGCTCCGTTTCTAAGGTCTCATGGATCGGGGCCCTGAAGGGGGATCTGCAGAGGCCCTATATCGGGCCCTAGATATGTACATTATATTAATATCTCATAACTTAATTTACTCTAAAATCTTTTGATAGTTCATAACCTTGACCCTTATCTCCTTTTCTCGCGGGATAAAGATAGAATTTGGTTGTTGGCGTGGCCTCTCGTAGATATCTGCTCTTCTCCACGGCACCTCTCGAGCCCCCTGCGGGGCCTCTAGGGGCTGCTAGACGTCTCTCTGCTATGTAGTGTGGGATGTAAAAGAACCCTTGTCTCGGTAAAAGGGCCAATAGATTCGATCACCATCACCGCTCTTGAAATGACCATAGCTGTTAACTAAGGCGTAAAGCAACCCACACACCCACACACCCACACACCCACACATTTTTCTGTATGAGCCTTCAGACCTCAAGCTGCTCAGTGTACGGGACTAGGTTTTGTCATAGGCCCTACGGACGCTACTCAAGGTAAAAAATAAGAGAGCTGTCTCACCATGACATTGGGCTGGCTGTAGTTTTTTATGTTTCGGTACCTACAACCAAAACAGCCAGTACCCGCCCCAGGGCTTCATGTCGCACGCGGGAAAAGTATAACGGTGGCGCCAACTGTCGGAATAGCGGGTACACTACGTCAGTAGTTCTTTTGTTCTCCGCTGAGTGACTGGGCGAAATGTAGTCGGTAGCTCTATTTTCTGTGCACTGTTCTGTTCATTTTCTACACTTAACACTTAAATAGACCGCGTGTTTGTACAAGCTAACCGTTTTTATCAGTGCAAAAATTAAATAAGCATCGGATAGAACACTAAAAAATGAGAAAGTAATCCGGCGCTTAGTATAAGGCACCAGTTTTATCATGAGACACCGAAAGTCTGGTTTTTTTAAGGTGGATAAGACAGTCGACTGAGAGCTCCAAACTAACCAAAAACGTACCAGAGGGAGAACGTACCCGACAGGGCAGGGGCCTTCTACACCCCGGCTCTGATTGATGAGCAAGCGACAAGTGCTACAGAGGGCCTATTCCTCTTTTGAGGTGGGCCCGAAATTGAACAAAAGAATAAACTCAAGAAAAAGCCTTAGGCTTAAAAGAGTTGTAGATACTGATTTTAACGAAGAAGTCACATTCATTAGTTTACAAATAGCCCGTGTAAGTACGCCCATGTCTTGCTTATTTCTCATAGGGTTGTAAGATAGTCACATCATGATGCACATCATCATAAACGCGATCATGATACCTTTCATAGTAAGTAGACTCGCCTCTCTGCCCTCTCTTTTAGAGAGGGCAGAGAAGCGAGTCTCACTCTTAAAAAACCCCCCCCCCCCTCCCCCTCTCCCCCCCCATGCATCTTAAAGAGTGCCCCCCAGAGTGCCCCTCTCCCCCTAGAAAAAAAGAGCCACATTTTTAAATTATTTTTTAGCAAGCTTTTTTCAGCTTGCTTTTTTTTTCTTTTTTTAAATTTATTTATCCATCAAAATCTCAAGTGACTTATTTTGAAAGCCAACCTAGTAGTCACGTGACCCCCTTAAGTAGGTCACTTCCCGTCACGTGACCTATTTGAATTTCCCGCCAACATGGTGGTCACGTGACCCTCTTAAGTAGGTCACTTCCGGTCACGTGACCTATTTGAATTTCCCGCCCAAAGGTCACGTGACCGGAAGTAGGTCACTTCCGGTCACGTGACCTATTTGAATTTCCCGCCAAAAGGGAGGCCTCTCATTGGCTGCTTTTGAATTTCCCGCCAAAAGGGAGGCCTCTGATTGGCTGCAGGTCGATTGAGTAATAAACAGTACTTAACTATAGTCCCGTTCCGATACATACTATACTACTATGCTTAGTCAAAATGGTTGCATTCATGAATTCTAAACAGAGGCGCTAGGGAGACTTCGATTATTCGAAAACTAAGAGTAAATAAGATATTCATCATCTATTTAAAAAAAAGTACATGCCCTGGCAGGGCTGTTTTGTTTTGACACACTGTCATAACCTAGTGTCACCTTTCACTCAAACTATGATACCTGAGGTTTACCTTTATAGTATATACCCTACACCCAGATCAGACAAGATATACATCTAAAAGAAAAGAGAAAAAAACGGGGGTTGGGGGGCAGAGCCCCCCATTAGGCTTACAAACTAACAACTAGCCTATCACACAGTGGACTTACTGCTATATGACCTATATGAGGAAAGGTGGCGCCTTCTCTTTTGAAATTGAGATACCAAAGTTAAGACAAGTAAGACTATCTTAATAATGTAATTAAGATAACGCTCTAAACGTTTGTCCTCTCACCAACTAACCAACCTCCGGGGGGATCAGCTCCCCAATTGCATTTAAATAAGGTATTCACATAACATTCATAGTTACCATTCTTTGTTACTAGGGAGGAGCAAAACACGTTTATTTCCGAGCTGGTGCCTGGTATTACCTTAATCAACACTCAACACATTTCAAAACTATAAGTAAAGGGACATGACTGATTGTAAGCAGACAAAAATCATACCTCTATCAATTTGCTGTTAAACCTATATGTCGCCATTTGCGATGATGGTGATGTGCATTACGATAATCAGTGTAGCTGGGTATCGGCTGATAAAGGCTACAACAAAGGGTGGAATTAGCACACCCCACAAGGGACCACCCACGCTAGGTGGTATACATTGCTGCAGAATTCACAAGGGACCAGCTGTATTGATCATATAAACTAGGCTACTGCAGAGGAGCGACCTGTATTATGTATATCTATAGCAGATGAGTGAACGAGTCATTCATTTCTTTGTATGGACACGATTTAGATTTTTCTTCCCTGCGAGCTGTCTCCTAAAATAGTTTTTTAATCATTGACATACTAAACCAGAAAATACAAGTGCGCAGGCTGAAAGAAATGGTTATCTATTGGGAAGAGGTAAATGCACTTGAGCTCATATTTAGAGAGATATTGATGAAAACACGATTTACAGTGTATAATTTGTCCTATGAATTAAAATCTTTTATGCCGTTTCCAAATATTATAAACAGAAACTTCCATCTGAATGGGATGTTTCCTTTCCTGGCAGCAAGCTCGCACAGGGCCAAATCGATTTTTGCATTGGCAGATCTCATTACAGTTGGTCTGGCCTTTACCTGGGCATGTGGCTGGGTTCTGGGTAGGGCACAACCAGGTGGCTCAAATTGAGAGAACTGACCGGAACCCATCATATGCCAATTGGTTTTGGTTTTAAGGCTTCGGTGTGGGCCCATATGGGCTGCCAGATGTGGATATAGATTAGTTACAAAATGAGCTGCCTGGTGTGGGCTGAGATTGGGTTTGGCCAGGGCAAATTGATGTAGTAGTTCTAAACCATGACATTGGATTGCCTCTACTATTAGTAAGGGGGGTGGTTAGCGCAAACTTTTTGCGGGACCCATCCTAAAAGATGGTACTCATTATGGGAAACATGAATCTGACCTTCATTTTTGAATTTGAATGCTCTAACCCCCCTGTACGCCCCCTCCAAAGATAAAAAGTCGGAAAATAATTAATTAATTCAATTAAAAAATTCCCACTTAGTGTGCATCCTTTATTCACTTTGAGGTGAAGTGTAAAAATGTAGTGGACTAAAATGAGCTATTTCTGAAGTTTTGGAAAAATTCAAGATGGCCGCCATTGTAATTTTATCCATATTTGGTCTGCCAGACCTGAAATCTCATTAGAATCACTTTGCTATGGTGTATAATGACATACTGCACCAAAGTCAGCTATTTTGAAGCTTTTGAAAATTCAAGATGGCCACCATTGGGGAAAAAACATCATTTTTCAGTGTTTAGTACTGTTTCCAAAAATATCCAAAATAACTGTCATTAGACAAAAGCAATGTTAAATCCTTTATAGACAGAAATGTAGAATGTTGCATAGGTCAATTATAATCAAAACTAAATTCACTTAAAAGCTTAAGAAATAAATTGCTGTCACTTACAAGAGCTTTTCTAGCTAAAGTTATGGGGCCTTTGTACTGCATTATAGGCAAAGTGTAGTTCTGGGAACAGAGGGGATAGGGATAGGCTTCAAATGATAAAAGAGGGTAGTCAAAAACTATTTTTCTCCTAGACCCCTGATGATCCTAGTTCAATATCATCATTACAAAACCAACCATATAATGGGTGTGTGCATGTGACTCTCTGTAAGATAAAAATGTATACCACACTTGGCCGATAGAACACAGGAAAAGAGCCAGGTATATAAGATGTACAAAATAATCAAGGAGATTAGTAGTAGCATAAGTTTGATATGGTTACACTTGACCAGCTGCAGAAGTGTTATAAGCCTTGGGCAAGGGTAATTATCCCTGGCTAGCGCCCTGGACAATTACTCTGTCCTTGACTTATACTATTATACAGCAAGTCACTTGTACCATGTCTGATACATATTGGTTTCTGGACAAGGCTCATAGTTATATGTATTGAAAATACTTTTAATGAATCAACATCGAAGGTCTGTGCATTATTATTTTCACTTTTTCATTTGCCCCTAGGCTTTAACAGCCCCTACCTGCTTTATTGTCCTATGACTGTCAACATTTGTCTGTTAATTGTTCTAGAACTTGCTCATTTTAATCCATTAGCTGAATAGTGCTAAACGTTAAGACACATGCTAATAGGGGTACTGAACTATGATATAAACTGACTGATTGTCACCTTAATGTGTTGATTGATCTGTAGAGCACAACATCAATCAAAACTTAACTTAAGATCACAGGGGTATTAAAAGCAAAGTCTCGTTTTGAGAAAACAGCCCACAGTGCAAGTAGGAACATAGCAGTGACTCCCTATGATATAATTCTTTAGGTTATTGTTTAGATACTGGTTGGGTGTGTATAACAAGGTCGGTGCTTGATAGGTATAGCCATATTAGAGCCCGATATGTTCTAGAAAAAGAATTAAATTTGAAATTGCATGAAATTTGATTAACAAGGGCCTCTGACTGAATACCATAAACTGCTGGCCATCAGTAACAGCAGTACTCTCTGCCAATTTAACATCTGAAGGTCAGAGAACTCTATGGTGCCTGGGTTGGGGTAGATATAATGGCTTCACTAAGCATACTGCATTCATCGTTCCTCCTCCAATGACGCTGAGATACTATACTCAATTATTTTATCACCTTTTCATTTTCCAATATTCACAGGAAAAATGTTCTAATGTGTAAGATAATTGCTTTCAACATGATTAAGGGAAAATCAGTAGACTAAACAAATTCCCTCCCAGTACATAGTCAATAAACCCTGGTATGCTAGTATACTAGTACACATACACGCCCATACAGTCAGCAGGGGCTGGGGTCTGCTGACAATTGAAGATTACTTCCTTTGCCTCCATTGAGTTTGTCAACAGCATCGAAACACTGTTATGTAAATAATTTAGGGCCTTATTTCAATGCATCTAGGAAGAATTACATGTATTTAATGCAACTACACAATGTTTCATATTCTTAAAACATTTTACTGGAGGGGGGGAGCAGGGAGTGATATTGCAACCATTTGGTCATATCATTTATTCACTTCCAGCCCAAGAAGAAAACATATAGTTATACCAACTAAGAAAATCTTTTCTACCACTTAAATAGCATTTCTGATGCTTGAATAACAATGTTTTGTGCCAAAGGCGGCCATATTGGATTTCTTAAAACCTCAATATATCTGCCTTTGGTACAGTATATCTTTATATTCCATTTTAGAATACTTTTATATATATTCCATGTCAGTTACAACACATAGAAGTTAAAATCAGCTTTAAAATGGTATTTTAATTCTGCCAATGGCGGCCATCTTGAAATTTTCAGATACTTAAAACTGCTCATTTTAGTGCACTGTATTTTTATATTCTACATCAAAGTGGTTTTATGTCCATTTAAAGGGAAATAGTCCCCATGGAAACAAGAAAACTAATTAAAATTGAACTAATTTAATATTTTCCAACTTTTTATCTTCGGAGGGGGCGTACGGGGGGGTTAGAGGTTTCGAAATCAAAAATGAAGGTTATATTCTTGTTTCTCATGATGAGTACCATCTTTTAGGATGGGTCCCGCATTCCTATCTTCATTTTGACTGAATAACCACCCCCCTACTGCAGTACTATTATGGTATGTAGTAATGTTTTCCCCCTAAGCATCATTCATTTTCCACAGTACAATAAGACCAAAATGAGTCACTATCCAGTCAGCATTGGGCCCATATGGGTTCCCCAGTGGGCTGTGATAATATTATGAGACCCACCATGATTTTGTCCTGCAAGATCGATTGTAAGATTGTAAGTTACTGTAACTAAGATTTTATTTCAATCAATGACACGGCTTACGCTGCCATTTTCAACAGTTGAAAGGAACAATCTCAGCTATGTCTTTTCGAATAGTAATATGTATGTGAGATCTATATAAAACTTCAGCTGTTTAGACAGTGTTTGGTAACCATCAGAAGATGCTTGATAATGTTATGTAATATAGCTCTAACAACATTCATAGTGTACCAGACAAAAAAAATAGATAAGGATTCAAAAATCTCAGATAATTATGTTTTTTTAATTTCATAAGCAATATTATATGTAGATTATTGTCCTCACACCAGAAAATCCCAGATGGCCTATTTTCTCTTAATGTCGACCAAATTGACCTAGAGTCCACCAGTCTTAACTCAATCAAAATAATATGAAGGTATCTAAATTCATATCCGGACCAGCTAGATTTTCTTAGAAAAATGATAGAAGAGTTTTGTTGGCTCATTATTTCCCCATTAATCTTGGGTATAATATGTAGGAATCCCTATAGAATCACCATTACTTTGGGGGCCCAGCAAACATACTGTACATAGAGGTCGCCTCATGGTGAAATTAATTATGGACGCTTTATAGCGAAATCTCTTAGTTTTTATGAATCACTTATAACATTTATTTGTAAAGAGACTCTAGTAATTATGCATTTGATTGTTATCCATTAGATATGCATCCAGTCATAAAAAATCATAAAACGGTGAATTGGTGAAAGCAAATGGATACAATCGAGCACTCAAGTCAGACATTTATGAAGAATTCCTGATTTCTCTGAGAGGCAGAGAAAGGGTTAGGTGAGAGAAAGAGAATATAGCTAACAATTTGCATAAAACACAGGCTATCAGTATACTGCTTACAAAATATGTGAATTTCTGTTTACAGATGGAGAGAGTCACAATATTGAGATAATCGACACGGCGGGCCTCCATATTGTGCCGGCGATGAGACAGCTAAGTATCAAGTCGGGGAAGGCCTTCATCTTGGTCTATGACGTCACCAACATGCTTAGCTTCATCAATGCTCTCGACCTTGCCGACGACATTGCAGATGCGAAGGGTGAGTATATGTTGTAGGTGACTATATGCCTTTCACAAGCCAGGGACCCTTTTTTTTTAAATCTCTTTTTACTGTAATTTATTCTCATACGACCTCATACTATGCCATGGTTTACCCGATCATTTCAGACGGGCGTCATCCTTTTAGATTATGAAGTAAGCCTATTACATTTAGTCAAATTGTTAATATCATTAAGTATCTGTCCAGAATAAACCTACCGTTTGGCTGCCTATAGTGGTGCAAACTGCCACACCTGTCGTAGCACGTGGGAGCTCACCTGTGCAGATGGATGTAGCAAGACGGCACCAATACGGCCTATAGGGTAGATTCACCTTGAGTCCGACGCATACCTTTAGACGGACACTTGATCATGTGGGTATTCAAGCATTTTAAGCTCTTATTTTGTGAATAATGGTAAAGTTTAAGTATTATTCTTTCAGAAAAGCTAACACTTGAAGTCGTAGTGTAGATAAAATAATAGCCTCAAATGTCACTGTCCGCCTCAGGGTATGTGTCCGACTCATGGTGAATCTACCCTATATACGTTTCAATTATTGTCGTTATTAATTGTCCCATAATATAGTTTCACTATCACCATAGATATATTAAAGTCCTTGCTATCATTCGGTAGGTGGCACGCAGCAGTTCCCTGAGGTCCATACCTTTCATAGCTCTGTCAGGGAGGTTCTGTACCATATCCTAGTTTCTATTCCATGTAGACCATTCTCCTTTATGTAAGGAGTTATCATTAAATTATATAATAAAAGTTATATAAAATAATAGAAGTTATATTCACAAACAAAATCTCACAATTATTCATTTACCGAGACTTTATAACACATGTGTGAAACTGATTGACATGTGCAATAACAGCAGTAATGGTAGTTGGTATACCCAGTAAACAAAAAAATGTTGTACAACATTTTAAAATGTTACGTAACGTTTCTCTAATACGCCTTACTATGGCATTACGTTATATAAAGTTTTAAAACGGTATTTTTGACGTAAAATAACGTGTTTTTTTCGGTTAGCTGGGTACGGGCTATTTTCTTGCCTGCTCATATGGCTCTTAATCATAACCTCTAGCCTACCAACACTCAGTAATGCCCTGGTAATGCCGGCATACCAGGGCATCACCATAGCTAGCAATGTCGTGCAGGACTTTAAACAACCACCGCATTCATACTGATTCAGGGCACTTGTAAAATGAATACCAGGGGTCAGACCCTCCTGGGGGGCATTTCCCAAGTTTGTACGATTCATTCTGCTCAATATTGCTTAAGTAAAGCAGTGCAACCCTTACATATAGCATTGGACGATTCATGCAGCCTGCACATGCAGACAAAACCCCCTCTCATAGACAGCTTTCGTCTGGGGGCTATAAGTAGGGTAGGTTTATAGACCGGGCTCCACATAGCTATTAAATGGGGTGGGTGGGGTCTATGTTGTTATACATGTGTCTGTCATTTTTGACCTGTGACCTCACGTCCACCACCATCTCCTCACGTCCACTCCCATCTCTTCACATCCACTACCATCTCCTCATGTCCACTTCTAATAAAGTTCTATCTCCTCACGTCCACTGCCATGGGCCCCTGGCGTATATTATAGTATTTACTATAGTATTTTTCTAGCTGCTCCATGTGGACCCTCCCCAGGTATACCGTACACCTTTTAGGATAGGCCTGGCCTAAAGCTCTGGCCTAAAGCTCTGGCCTAAAGCTCTGGACGAAAGCTCTGGAAAGCCATTTTTTAAAACATATAGCATCTCAAAGAATTTGATAGTCAGAGAATTCACACTGGACGATTGTCAAATACTTTGCAAATTTGGCCTCAGTGTGATCGTTTCCCATTGAGAAATGGGCCCCAGAGTAGCCTACTCTGATCATCCAGCCACCGGTCTAGAGCATTCACATCACCCTAGAGCCACCCCACAGGGAGATATGTATACAGGTACCTCTAACTCATCCTCCAATATTGCCATATGTGCCATAGTGTATTATTCAAGGTTGCCCAAGAAATATTTACCCCACTAGGGTCCACACAGCTTATTTAACCCCTACCCCACCCCCAGTGACAGTGTTCACTGAGCTGAAGTGAGCCACTCCATTCAGGCAGCATGGCAACAGATGCGCACATGATCTGCTCACCCAAGGTGTCAAACACCCTGTAAATGGTTATCATAAGATTTCGCATATTTTGCATATAATTATGTACCCTGTATGTTTGTATTCACATGTGAACATTGATATATCAAAATCCACCCGGTTCCACAAAAGGCCCCATTACCAAAGACAGCCTATTACTTTACAACACATTTCCATAATGTTTTAGAATTAAGATATAGGTGTACCATACTGTGTATACAATTCAAACTAGGATTTGAAAAGTGTCAGATAAAAACAAATTACTACACTGTACTAATATGTGATTAAGAAAGTACAAAAAAATGGCATAAAGAAGCTTTAGATAGCTTATAGTTAAGATACACCGCATAATATAGATGGCTAGGCAAGCACAAACCAAAATTTTCCCCAAAACGTTGGTATCTACATACTCTCACATCATCTATATTACAAAAAAAGTGTTCTTCACTATAAAAAAAAAAAAAAAAAAGACACAAAAGGGTAATTTATATTTGCCACTAATAATTGAGGAAAGAAATTCCAAAATTCACCCCAAATTTTTAGATGGAATGATAACTGATAGAGGAGTGTCCTTTTCTATGAGGGGGAGGCACCTGTCATGTGATGCACGTGGCTTGCTGTACAGTATGTGATGCTGGAAACCAAAAATACCTCCTTTTATACTGTACAGCTACAGTACTTCCTTCTAACAGTGTAGTCACTTGGACAGTCTGTCCCTTGTTGCAACAAGCACGGCTTATTGGGAAAATCCGAATGGGAGTGAGGTTATATAATCCGCACATGTCATGTAACCTCCTATCTCTGCCCTGGCTTTTCGAGCTGTTCTCTTTTCAAACTGACATTAAACTGATATATGCTATATATTCATTTATCAGGTAAACGGCCTCCCATGATCCTGGTCGGCAACAAGTGTGATTTGAAGGCTCGCCGAGAGGTGGCAGCACAGGAAGGCCAGAGTGAAGCAGTCAAAAGGAACTGTGCCTTTATGGAGACAACTGGAAGGGACAAAGAGAGTGTCAACAACATGTTTATGGAACTCTTAACCCGAATATTCCCAGTCAAAAACCAACACAATGGCAAGCAAACAAAGAAGAAGAAGAGTTTGAAGATGAAGCTATCGGGTAGCAAAAGTACCCTGGCTAATGGCAACAAAGACACTGAGACTGTCCAAACTGAGGGACCATCAAAGGATGTTAATGAAAAGATTATTAAGGAGAGCATAGAGAAGGAGGAGAAAGAAGCTCAAAATGAGGAGAAAAAAGAGAAAAAGGAGCCTCGTGGACGTCAATGCTCCATTTTGTAAATAGTCAAAGTGTAAGAAATAACTAGACAATTAGGCCTTATTTACAAGCCTTCTAACCCTGCTTCCATTTTAGAAATTGGTTAATTTCGCTTCTGCTATGACGTCCAACACAGCGAAGCCATATCATGTGACCGCATGGAAGGAAGCCATTTGAGTGTAAAACTAATTACTTTGAAGTCAATGTCACGACTAAGTTGTCCCTCATCTCCAACGTAATTAAAAATGATAGAATCAGGGGTGCATGGTTTGGTTATAAACACATCGAGACCCTGTCCATTTGCCTATATCTTATAATGATAATGATTCTGTTCTTGCCATGGGAATATCAAAGAACAACTACGGCACCTAGTGTCAGGGCCATGGACTATTTCAATCTGGCAAAGTGTGTGTGTGCCATAAGTGAAAATATATGACACTGCATCACATATTTAGATATAATTATATAAACAGGTATTATGAATCGAACAATGCACCCCTTTTCTATTCATATTCATAAAGTGGGTGAAAAGAATGAATTAGTGGGTTTGGAGAAACCAATAGTGCACATTTATAAATGTTGATTCTTATGATAATAATTACAAATATGCCACATTTTAGCACGTTGTAATGAAGCTAAAATACATGTACCTAATCGTTTGGTTTAGGCCATCATGCATTTGTGTTATGAAGTGTGAATATGCTTTTTAGAAAACTGTGTGAACCTGTTACATGGCATACAGGGTCAGTGTGTGTCAGTAAGTTACATTAAGTGAACTTGTGACACAATATACACTCAGTTGCGATGGCTTTACAAGGTGACATAAACTAGAACTAATTTCCTGGCCGATATATGAATGCAGCCCTCGTCAGTGCTATACATTCGTGCATCATGCTGAATCTTTAGTATATGGGTTTGATACATTCCCAAAGGGTCGACATGATGCACCCATACGATGACGTGGTGCAGGTGAGTTACTCGCCGACCGGTGTTGCGTTGACTGGTACTGGACCTGATACCTTGAATGAAACTGATACCTTGACTGGCCTGAGGCATGTGCGGCCATGAGTATTTCTCTGAATGCTGACTGCGATGTTGAGTAGGTTGTGTGCTTTTTGTTATAACCTCCAGTGCCTTACAATTCAAGCAAATGTAATGATATATAGGTATCATCAATTGTACTTATTTACGGGCCAACGCTTTAAGAGAGATGAATCCACTCGTAAAGGTGCATGTATGGCTTTTTTATGTACGTGTACCGGTTATTATAGCAGCATTGGCACGGATTATCATGACATTTCCCAATCCATAAGATATTATGTCCTTTCGTGTTTCTTTCTCTCTTAGTACAGTATAGTAATAATATATGTTTTTGATAAGGACACGTCTAGGTATTATAATGCATTATCATAGGATTTGGATACTATACTTTATAGGTTGCTACGGCCAATCAACTGACATCATTCTGTACATGTGCTGTGTCATAATTGAATAAAACATAATCTATACTAAAATGTACTTTTGCTTTGGTTCAGGATGGGATTTTGAAATAATTAACTGTAACGGTCAATCTCGTTTCTTCACTTTAGGTTATTAATATAGGATCCAGTGAACATTATACAATGAGGGCAGGTCCTCCATGCCTTTGGTCAGATCATCCATATTTGCTGACTAGAATAGTCGTTTGGCCAGATCATCCTATTACCTATACTCACCAGCGTCTCACGCAAAGTGGCCATTGTCGGCTATTTTGGGCACCGTATTCATGGCCTAAGCAATCATAATATATAGGGGCCTATATACATATGATATATATATCCTACAAGCAATACGGATCGGATGATGTTATCACTATGGAAGGTCATATGTAAGGCTGAACCAAATAAAATATCTCAACAACAACATGGTGCAGAGAAGTGAGTCAATTCTGTAGTTCTATTCTATAGTAATATATAGCACGACCAAAGGTGAAGCCCAAGGTGCCCCAAAGACCGATCAGCAGGTAAGTAGTTGAACTTGGCAACCAAATTTCCATTCACTGTGACTACATTATCTCTATATTATTATGTTGTGTCCTCCTCTATCATTACTTGGAAAACCCGCCAAGAGATATTATTGGACCCTGCTCACTTATGAATTACGTGGCTTAGCCTTTATGTACCCATGCAGAACTAAACCGGTCAGATATAAAAGCCACATGAGCCAAAGAGATGCTCTGTTACAATAAAGAAAGCAAATGTTAATGCAGCAATAGTGGCCTGTCCTTTATGTGGTGCATGTCCTCAATGCTGTATATCCTCAATGTGGTACAGATCTAAATAGCATCCAACTGCCCCCTGGCAACTGTCTATATCTGTACAGTTTTTTTTGCTTGTATTACGCCTGCGGATGTACATCATTTTCAGGGGGGGGGGCAACACCGCGGCTCCGCTTGGTGGCAAACGCATGCATAATATTGTCCACTCTAGTATCCAAGTGGGTGTTCAGTGGTAACACTAGGCGGAGCCGCAGCGTTCTTCCCCCTGATCATTTTAGTGCACTAGTCAGTTAGAAACAGTTGGCCTGGAATCTGGAGTTAGTCCATAAATAATGGCGGATGGTGAGTAAACAATGTTAAAAGATCCTTTCTATTTGTACTGTGAATAATTGATATTCTTGCATGATAGACTTTAGTAGAATCTTAGTTTAGGTATAATATTATGTGGTCATGTAGGTAATTGCTAGCCTCATTAAATCGAATTGTGACTAGGCTAACTCAATTTATTGTGAGAAGAAATGACTAGCCTAACTGAGTAAAAGTACTAGGCCAACTAATCCTTATACAAATTTTGTTCCTTTAACGTTACAAGGGAACTATAGTGTGGCTTATGAATATGATTGTCACATTGTTTTCATAATCTACCCAGTCAGCATTGGTCCCCGGGCCCATATGTGTTTTACTTGGGCCAGCTGGGCTTGTCCCTATCTGGGTTATGGTCCTTTTTGTCCAGGGCTACCAGTGGGAGCCCAGATGTGTCAGCCCATGAAAACTTATTTTTTCATAAATACATTGTAAATATTTCGAAACATACTGACATCTGATTTCCCTCCAGAAATTACCATTTATTGTACATTTTTATAGTGTGTGCTACATCTGGGCTAGGGCTGGGCACTTTAAATATGGGCTGACCCATCTGGGTTCCCACTGGTAACCCTGGACAAGAAGGACCAAAACCCAGGGTGGGCAAATCAGCTTGCCCAGGTAAAAAGACATATTACACGGGCCCTATTAAGCAATGTTGACTGGGTCAGATATCATTTAGGTTTTGTTAGATAAAGACCAATACTGGGCTTCAATTTTGTCAGATAAAGACGGTTTTGTCAGATAACGGCCCTACAGCTCTCCATAGGCTGAGGTCTTCAGTGCTACACACGTGTTGTTGAGTGGGGAAGTTGTGCCTGTCTGACAGGTGGGTAAATAGGTTAGACTGTCACATTTCTAAGTGTATAGCAGAGGTTAGAGTTTCCTCTGCTTCTACGTCACAGGGTGGTGATTGGGGGGCAAACAGAGGCCTCCACGTGGTTAGGTAGCTGTACCATGATAGCACCATAAGACTTGACTTTATTATATTTATTTACCTGGGTCGAATTATAGTCCGTAGTTTTTATTATGTTTATACATATTACATATATAAGTGAGTACTGGAACGTATATTTATCTTATCATAATTTACTATGTATTTATGTGACTGTTACTGTGTGAGATATGGTTCATATATCATACACAGTACCAACCACGTGGCTTTTGTTTGCCCCCCACTGTTGGGTGCAATCTACAACTCTAACCTCTGCTATACCATGTACGTCGGCTTAGTCATCCATGTCATAAAATAATTCTTTCCTGCTCTTACAGACAATTATATCCCAAAACCATTAGTGCACTACAGTGTATATATACATAATACATGGCCATAACTTCCAATATACAAATTTACCATGTCAATTTCCTTATAAATGCCCTGAAATCACCCCCTGTAGTTTTGCTTACAAACACACTATCCACCATTACTGATGGACTAGGCCTTCAGGGTTCCTATAGTGCTATAGTAGTATGACAGGAAACTGATGATGCTACATCTAAACTGAAATGTGAAAGGGACATTGGTCATTTGATATCATTCATTATTAGTCCTTAATGTTACATGTGATTAGAATATCACATCTTTTTCTGGAGAAATAGTGGCTTATTTAGGGCAGATGAAGATTATAAATGGGCTGAAAAGGTTAAAGGATGTTACAACACTTTAAATCAGTAATTTGTAACCCATTTATATCTTCATCTCCCCTTAATAAACCGTTTTCTATATGACATTTTTCAGAAAAACAGTCGGAGGTATCGATCCTTCCTCCTACCTTGCATATTTATTTTTCTTTAAGTATTGTATTTTTCATGGCACATGTTCATGTTTTTTATGTTAAATCTACCCTGTATTTGTGATATATTATACCTAATAACTGATATATCGACACCAAACTAATGAATACCTGATAACCTATAACATTTGATAGCAATGACATCCCACACAAGCCAACCCCCCTCCTCCCTTGTTACGCTTTGTCACAAATTTCTAACTCCCCCCTTTTTTCCACTTTTTTCTTCAGCAAACCGGTTACTTACAAAACTGACTCAATGCCACTTGCTTTTGTAAAACTATTTTGTTTAAATCCGTCTTAAGATTAAACCTGGATATTTAGAGCTTTATTATTTTTTTCATTTTGTCCAGGCCCGGTTTACCTTCTCTCAATAATTTCCATCGGGCATTTTTTCATCAAGGTCATCGCCTTGGGAAAAGAAAAGTTGATGTAATTGCAACTGATCATCCGTTAAATGTTACACTTTGATATAAAATGCGTTTTCCCACTCCATCCTCTGGGATACCGATAATAATAGGCTTTAATCCATCAATAAAAACTCAAAGAACAAAAGGAAATACAAATTACAGTGCTTTAAGAAAAGTCACGGCGGTTACCTAATGTTACAACGTCACCTAATGTTAAACTAACAAAGGTTAATCATCCTCTACTTGAAAGGAGACACAGGACACACAAAAAGACAAACTCCAGCTTCTGGTGGCAATTTGACATTGAACAAAGATCGGTTTGTTTATCTTTGAAATTAATTGTACGTGTGTTTATGACTAATCGCTGTTCCAGCACTACCCTCACCTTTACTGGGACCCTCTCCGCTGGCCCGTGGCATTCTTTATTAGTACCCGGCTGGGCTATTTCCGAACACAGCTAAATATCAGATCTCAAATTGAAGCCTAGACGACAGAGCGAATGGAAAAAACACAGATGGTAAATTGAGCACTTTAATGAATAATGTGGTGTCGTAAAAGGAACCCGAGCTGGATTGAAACACTGAGAGGGGGATTATTTCTGAAGTGAGTTCAGGTGTTGTTGTTACATTTTCAAGCGAAAAACCCTTGCGGGTTCAAACAGGCATTCAACGGCATTTACAGCATATGCCTAAATAAAAATAATTTAAACTAAGTTATGAGGGATTCTCCAGAAGCCAACAAGAAGAGACCTGGGGGACAAGAAGATGGGGGAACGATGAGGAGGAGTTGAGTTATTGTGCATCATATCAATCAGATAATAGATACTCATCATGTTGCAATAAAAAGAGGAAAAACACAACATTGATTTCCCTTTAAAAGTCACACGTCATCAATATACGAGCTTTCTGTCATTGACCCCATTGAGCCACGTTGAGCCATAGAGCTCATCGTGGCGGAGTGATGTACAAAGGAAACTGTGGATAACACTATGGTGACTGTCCTAGCCAGTGTCACTATACCACTATATGGTGTCCATGCACATAATTTCATACGTATGATGTAAACATGCTAGTCATCCTATAAAGCGATATGGTGGACCATAGAGGAGAAAGAGGGCAGAGGATAGAGGTCATCGTAGATGGTAGTCATGGGTATAGTGGTGCCATAGACAGATATACAGCATTTTAAGGTGCCTATAAGTTTGAAGTTTGAATTGTTTATTGGCCATAATTTCATAACAAAGATGTTCTTCCAATAACAGCCAAGTGTAAGAGTATATACAACATATAAACATCAGATACGTCAGACTGAATACAATCCGGTAAATCCATGTGGATATGACGAGTACAAAGTATCAATCAGAGAGAACCAATTAGAGCAGTAGAAAAAACGATGGTTTCCACGAGCATTTGTATTCAATATATTATTCAGATTATGCCAACAATGGCTGTACCAGCTATTAAATATACACACTATATAATTTTACACTACAATGACACAGTTGAACACACTGACGGAAACAGATCACAGTTTTGCTTTAAATAAATCTATTGTTTCACAATGTTGTACGGTATGATCTAACTCATCCCATACCAGCTTGCCTCTATATAATGGGCTTGATCTATATACTTCCTTTTTTGGTCGGTTTACCTTTGATAAAATATTTGAATTATTGCGCAATACTCTGACAGGAACTATTACATTATTGTCACTTCTCGACCATTTGTACATTAAAGACAATAAATGACATTTTCTACGACACTCTAGCCTTTCCATTTTCGATCTTGTATGTAGGTCATCAATACTAATGTCTTGTGGATCGGCCACACCTAAAGCACATCTTAGAAAATGATTCTGAATTACTTGAAATTTCGGCACCGCCCATAAGGTAACCGCTTCAATCTCTTGAAGGTTCTTGAAGACTCTCAGACTCACTATGAATGGGGATGCAGAGGGGACATTTTTACTGTAGCCTAAGGAAATGTGTCCAAAAATTGCCATGTCGTTTAAATTATTAACCAGGTCGACCGGTCACTTTTGATCCCTCTGTAGCCACATGAGTCTCATACCTCTACTGAATCCATGGATTCCTGCTCTCTCCAAATACTATGACAGGGTCTCCAGTAACGTTCTGAATAATAATAGTCATTTTTTTGTCAATCAAGCGAAGGAGAAAACAATAATCATTAAATGCACTATACAGCTGAATTTGATCTGGGCACAGGGCGGTTCAGTTTCAGAAAAATTAAGGTGGAACATTGACTTAATTTCTTATAGGTAATCTAATCTGTTATTCTTACACATGTATCTTATGTATAAAGCTATTCTGCTGGACCATATGAGAGAATTTTTATTCGTTTACAGTTTTTAGAATCTAGAATCTTTGTCTGATTGGTGAACTAAAAACTAACATAATTATAGCACCCAAAAAGTGAGGTTGGCCTTGTTTTGCTAGACACTGTTTGGTGACTGAAAACCCAACTTTTATCTTGGCACAAGGAAAGATGGCCAGGCCCACTGCACTGGGTAACCTTTCTAAGTGAGAAAGGTTATGTTGACAATGAGATCCTGTTTAAACAGGATGTTGGTAGCTAACATCCTCAATTAAGCAGTTAATTTTTATGGCAGCGACCACAGGTGTATGCTGAATGGGACAGTCTGAGTGAAACAAAAACAATATCCTGAGTCTGTTTTTTTTTGAAAATGTGCAGTATCCCCCTCATCTCCCCCCCCCCCCCCTCCCCTTCGTTGGAGGGGGGGGGGGGGTCCTAGAAGGGATGGGTGCAATCACAAATGTACCACCAACCATGTGTAACCTTGGGATTTTATGAGCTACTACCTCACCATGGAAATTTGATACAATAAAGTAGTTGCTTAGTGCTAGGCATTTGTATGAGAACAGTCATGAGATTCTATCAAATATCTATAGAATCAAATTTTTTAAAGGAGAATGCTTCTAATTTTTTGTATTGTATTGCTCTCTTTTTGGCTCTTAATCAATCAGCAGACTTGATTGAATATTTGATAATATTGTATAGCTGCTCATCCACTGGCCAATTGAAACGATTCTTTCCGCTGATTCTTTGTTTTAAATTGTTACATTCGGGTAAATTATACAATTACAAATAGGAATGCTTTAGACCTATAGCATATGCACGTTGAATTCCTATTAATAATTGTGTCATTTACACAAATAAAACAATATACTGTCCTGAGGGACCTCGGAATAATTATGGCGACCACCCTATGGGCTATGATTGGCCAATGTTACACACACAGTGTCTACCCCTATTACCTTAATTCGAATTTAGGGATATGACCGGGGGCAAACTACCGAAGGTCGAGGTAGGGTTCCAATCGTTAGGGGCCCTGATGGGGGCATCAAAGTAGTATGTGAAAATGAACCTCTGCCACCAGCAGCTGGGGCGATGTTCAGCTTTATGTTCACCCAAGGTACACTCTGCCTTGCTCATTAGTAGTCCACCTCAGGTACACAAGGAATCGACCAATCACATCCACCAGCTTATATGCAGGCGGCCTGCTGCTGCCACAGTAGGCTTCTGTACCCCAGGTACACAGTGACCATCCTTCTGTACCCCAGGTACACATCCTTCTGTACCCCAGGTATACAACATGTCATAAACGAGCATTCCTTGCAATTACATTTCTAGAAGAGAATTCACTTGTGTAGTATGAGCCCTAGGGGTGTGGATGTGTACCTCTGGTACAGTAGGGATGTGTACCTGGGGTACAGTAGGGATGTGTACCTAAGGTACAGTAGGGTGAGAAAGTGTACCTCAGGTAAACATATAGGATGATCACTATGTACCTGAGGTAGAGTAGACTACTAGTGGGCCTAATTAGTCACTAGTGGGCTATTCTGTACCTCAGGTACACAGTGGTCACCTAGTGCACCCCAGGTACACAGTGGGCATCCTAGCTACTGTACCTTAAGAGTACTCAGTTTATATGGGAGGGTGTCGTCCAGGGATTTAGAATTGTGGACGATGGCTGCAACATGGCTTATAATTGCCCCAATCATAAATCCATCCTCGAGGGGAATTTTTATAAAGAAATGGGCGATATCATATAGCCCAGGAAGTAGAGGGGGCCCTGCATGGTCTCTAGGTCCTCACCCCCTAGGTATGTCCATGTCATGGGGATGTTAAGAAATTAAACGGGAAATTAAGGCCTAACACATGTTGCTCCGTGCCAGTTTCCGAGGCAATAAATAATTATATGTCTGACACCTATCGTCCTTTCTCTTATAACTCGGTCTCATCTGTGGCCGATAAGCTTGAGTATTGGTGGCAAGGAGCTATGGGGTATCCAACTTGACCAACTGCCTTGACATCATTTTAGCCCCCATTGAGAAAGAATGTCTGCGTCAGCAAAAAAAAAAGATTGAGGTAATTGAGCATCTGGGGTTTGTGGTGTAATATAACAAGGTCACCCCGCCAGCAAAATTACTACCTTTCTGGGTATCACCATCAACTCTGATAAGATGGAAATGGCCCTCCCTCGGGATAAGCTTGGTGTGGCTCTGGATGAATGTGTGGGTATGACGTTTCTCCATAAGAAAGCCTCAGGAAATTGGAGGCCTAATTTCATTTTGCTCTTAGATAGTTGGCGGGCAGGGCTTACAGTAGAAGTCTGTTTGACTTGTGTGCCAGGGACCACCCGGGTAAGGCTATTTTTCTTGATGATGATACACATGAGGACTTGAGGTGGTGGGTTCAGTTTTGTGTGTTTTTTAACTGTAATTACACCACCTCCCCATGGTTTCTGATGCGTCCAACGTGGGTTTGTATTTGTATTTGAATATTTTTATTTGGCTGAAAAATCTTGGAGCCTGGTGTGGCTCTGATTATTTTTATGATTGCTGTGACAGGTAGACAATATCAAAGTGCATGAAGGTAATATATATAAATGTTTACGAACTATGGCCAGTGCTGATGGGTCTTAGAAGGTGGGCATCCATGTATGCCAACAGAAGGTTAACTTTATAACCAATAATAAGTAATATATATGCAGGTTCTATAATAAATACCGGTAGGACTAAAAATAAATTGGCCATGTCCTGGCTTAGGGAATTATATTGGACTTGTTTTATACATGATATTGAGCTACGTGCCTCTGCCTATATACAGGTCAGAGGATAATATTTTGGCAGACCAGCTATCACGCCAGCCCTATCAAGGGTGAATAAGTGTATTACAACCTTGTTGGAAAATAACATGTGTTGCTCTCTTTCCAGTCAATGCCATGGAGAGGCTGAGGTTTGCTCAGGGTAGGTATTTTGTTAGAGATACAATAAATTGCCCTTCCCATGCTCTGCCTCTAGAGACACCCTTTATGCCACACACCTGGATGGGACTAAGTCAACCGATTTCTATTAGGAATTGTTTATCAGCGGTATGATGCACCCAGAAAATGATGGGTGTTAAAGACCATTCTGATAATTTTCTTCTGAAACAAACCCTTGATGGGATATAGTTCCTTTTACCCCTCAACATTTATGATTAGGTACCCCTGCCCCCCTAAGATCTGCAGAAAATGCATGACCTTTTGGATTTCTCTGGATCTAATGAAAAAATATTTTAGCTTACAGCCCTGATCTGCTTCAAGGGAGATCATGAGATAAGAAACATAATGATTGCATTGAGTCCCTAGACCCTGGGAATATGGACCCTTATCTGCCATGCTATGGTAGGAATGGGGAATTTTGCTAATGGCTACCTCCATTAGACCTCTAGTGGGTAAAATATCCATTGGACTGAATCTGTAAGGTCTTCATTACGTTGCTAGACCCTAAAATTGTGGGTGCAGACCCTTAAAATGAATGTCTATCTCCCATATTTGCAAAGAAATAGCAAAATTGGTGAATTTCGGTAATGGCTACCTCTATTAGGCCTCTATAAGGTAAAATATGCATTGGAGACAGGCTGTGATGAATTCATTGTGATGCTAGCTAGACCCTGACAATGTGAGTGTTAACACTTTAAATTAATGTTTAGCACTTTTACTTAAAAAGCTATTGCAGAAATAATGAATTTTCATAATGGCTACCTTTATCAGGCCCTATTTCGTAGAAAAACTATTTTTGAGCATGGCATCCACCCCAAACCTAATCAGTATAGGTCAAACTTCAAGTTTAGCCTGGATGCCACCCTCTAACACTTTGGTAACCAACTTAAGTAATTTTCTGGGCCTCTTGAAATTCTGCCTCTCTACTAATACCTTTTCTGAGTGGAATTGAATCCTTAACATGTCAGCACTTGTGTATGAAGTTACATAGTGATGGCTAGACTTACAGTGACACTTTAGTTAGGCCAAAAAAAAAGAAGGTTTGTTTGAGGTCACCCGACCGACCATATCTAAACAGGGCCGACCCTATGTTTTTTATGCAATTTTGAAGATTTTTTTTCATTTTTGTACCTTTTGGGGGTTAATTTTAGGTTTCCTAAATTTTGGAAAAAATCTCCCCATTTTTACACTTTTTTGGGTGCATTCCTGTAAATAATTTAATTACTTTTGTGTAGAAAATCTTTCCTCCAGGGGATGGTTACCCTAGATTTTGCTAAAAACGCCATTAGAAATAATTGTAATATTTACCCAAATAAAACAAAAGAAAACTAAATTGGCCTAAACAGAGACTATTGTCCAACATCTCTACAATTTTCAATAATTTGGCACACTCCATGTCGGCCATATGAGCCTTTATCGGTGCTTGTGGACGATATGGCTTTAAGCCAAATATAAATTGCCAATAAGACGGCTGATTAAAGCCAAGTGAAAGGTGGCCATTTAGTTATTGTTTTTTTTATACTGCTGCCATAGAAACATAACTATTTAAAACGAATTCGAACCTAGGAGGGAGATTTTAAAAACCTGAAAATAGACTATAAGTCCCAGTAGGTTTTATAGTACAAACGTTTTTATTCATTATGATATGCTCAACAATATTACTTATTGGTATGAGCATATGAGAATACATTATATTTGATTATGGCCACTGTCTCTATGGCTGATTAAGTCATACATTTTCTCATAAAATGCAGCTGAATGTACATCCCGGTAGACAGTGAGGAGTATACTGCAACAGAGGTGGTAAGGGTCTTTATCGCACACTAATGATAGTGTCTTCGTTATGCACATGTACACATTTAACCCATTTATTATGTGCTGAAATAGAATGCATATATAAATACAGTATGACATAATATCATTAATATTATTTGGCTGATTCTTTTAGATGTGGAGTATGTGGTGTGCGGATTGGAGTATGCCTATTATTCAACCATCTATCACTTCTTATCTGTATTTTTTTTCCAGATTGTCACTCTAATTTCATAATATTCAAGTCCTAAACTCACGCTATTTTTAATGTGTATCCTTAAATGGCCCTTTCTTATACAGCACACCTTTTATACTTAGATATTCTACTATATTCGCTGTACACTAGGCCACATACCAGGTATTGCAGTATTCATGTAATCCGCCTTAGCTAGATGTCCAGTGTACTGCGCCATTTGCAATTTGTACCCTTTTGTATTCCCTCTGCTCTCCAGCTACCAGCTCAGCCAGAGCCTGTGTCCCAGGTTAGGGGTCGAGCAGGTTGTAATTATTGTGAATGTGTTGTACCTGTATATTCCTTATGTCACCTGTCCCTCATAGAGCAGTGGTTAGCATGGCGGATTCATGATTCAGAGGACCTAAGCTCAAATCCCTCTCAAGTCGTATCTTGGTGACCATACCATTAACAACCAATACCTTTTCTTATTTATACTAGTTCCTAGAGAATAGGAATACAATTTTTGTCCAAACACTATTGATATTTCTTTGATATAATTTTAAGGTTGTTACTCACTTCTACCTATCAAAGCAACATATATTTGATATTTAAGAATATAAATGCAGGGTATGGTCACCAAGATATGACTTGACAGGGATTTGATCTTAGGTCCTCTGCATTATGAACCCACTCACAATACTCACACCCTGTTTGTACCCTAATCTCGGACATGAGATTTGACTGAGCTGTTTGCTGGTGACTAGGGGGATACAATTGGTACCAGAGGAACACTTGGTGACGCCACCAGTATCTCGCTAGTGCCTAATAGAAAATTGGCTGTATATAGAGCCCAGTGGGCGGTGGCGATCACAACGTGTTTCATCCGATGTCAGTTGTCAGCAACCTGATAACAAGCTCACCTGGTGCATATCAAACCTTTCCTATGATATGGCTTCAATGGGATGACCGAGATGACTAGAATACACGTGCTCACAGTCAAAACATCTGAATAGTGTCGGGCTATATCTGAACACTCATTTGTAGAATTCACAGAGATGTACACATGATGCTAATAACTACTGTTTCTCATATGGCATGTTTGTCCCATTCAGAATTCTATTTTCATAATGAACAATACAACTTATGATTCCTTCACAATGAGAATACAGAATACTGACACCAGACGAATGGTATTTTCCATTGCTGCCAAATACCATGTGAAGGAGCACGTTGGTGCCATTTTCTTTACCCCCTGTTCATAACATTCTCTTTAATAATATCACTATGTACATGATTGTATTCTAATAATGACCACCGTCCACTGGACTCTATAATTATTGCCGATTTAGCTATCATCATCAGCCAACTGAATTGAGGAAATGTGGCTCAATCGGCTTATAGACCCAAGTGTATTGTGGATATCAAATTATATATATATACCTAGACGGTGGACATAAGTAAAGCCTTTGAAATCATCCTGTAGAATTGGTATTTGTAAACTGCATGATTTATATCGGAGATGAAAGTCTGAAGCAGCCGTATATGCCCATTGGATGGTGGCCATGATCCCGGAGAGGATTCGAACCTAGCCACTTTGTTATCAGTGAGAGACATCGTAAGTGTGTATATGGAAGGGGAGGGGCAGCAGCGGGTACATTTACAAACTCATAATGTACCATAATGCCCATCCTCCACTGGGGAACATCACCTCAGGCCAAAAAAAAGGTTTGTTTCAGGTCACCCGACCGACCCTATCAAAACAGGGCCGACCCTACGTTTTTTCATGCAATTTTGAAGAAATTTCAGTAGTTTTACCTTTTTTGGTCAATTTTAGGGTCTTCGGATTGGCCGGCTAGTACTTTCATGAATGTTTAAAAAAAAAAAAATCCGACCTACCGACCCTACTTTTTCTGCCCATGTTACCTGAAACAAACCTTCTTTTTTTTGGCCTCATGCATTTGCAATTTAAGTTCGGCCAATTAGAGCCCAGGGGACGGTGGTCATTAACTAATCTAACTTGTCATCGTGCAAACACTGTCTCAAATGAATTATGCTCAGCTTGTATTTACATAATTAAGTTCAATTCTATTTACATATAAGTACATACATGTGTATCTAGAATGACACTTGGTATGATAACTATACAGATCTACTGTTTATCATATAAAATATACATGTATAATAATTTCCATAAATGCACCACAACCTGTTTAGACTTAGACATAGGCTATGCACGAACATATGGTATGAACGCAAGTCATGTTATACTCAAAACTAAAAACTACATTATTCGCACCTTGCAAGCATAGTTATCACACTGTTATAATAAGCCAGTCCATATTCAGAATTCACACGTCGCAATATGAGCTGCTCACATGAGAACGCACCGGTTCTCCTCGCCGATGTCATTGTTGTTTTGGCAGTCGCTGATGCTACGCTTCATCTCAATACTCCTCCCTCTGTCTCCATCAGTCTCTGCACTACTTACACAGCTTAAACTCCTCTTCAGCTCACCGCCATTATCTGAGCTCACACTCCTCTGCGAGCTTGAGCTGCTCTTTCTGGAAAACCTCCTGGAGAGTCGTGTATGGATGCTGAGAGTGTCCTTCGTCTCCGTCTTGAAGACCCGGGTGAGGAGACCCATGAAGATCTCGTGAACGTTGTCGTTCATCTTGGCGCTTGATTCATAGTAGGGGCAGCTATGCTTGGTGGCCTCATTCTCCGCTCGTTCCCGTGCTACCTGCCGGGCAGAAGTTGCGTCGCATTTGTTGCCCACGAGGACAATTGGAACTTCTTCTGCAGCTGATAGAAAAGAATAGTTGGAGGTTAAAATGGTGACTAAATTGCACGGACTGAACATGATCAGTCTTCTTCAGGAGGCATAAAAGAACTCCTGTATACGCCAATATCTCTATCTCTTTATTTGTTCTCCTCAAACGTAAAATGGAGTATTGTCCACCATCCACAGGACTAGAATGGCCAGCACCAACTGGGGAAGTTCGGCCTTTTTAGTTCACATATATCTCCTATTATAGCATTGGCCAATATTAGAGCCCAGTATGGGTGTAGACCCCTAAAATCGACAGGGCGACATGGCATTTTCTTAAAATCGACAGACGACATGGGGCCTAGTGACAAATGACAGGAGTAATTAAAAGATATTGACAAGGGACATGGCCTTTTCTTAAAATCGACAGGCGACATGGAGCCTAGTGACAAATGACAGGAGAAATACAAAGATACTGACAAATGACATGAGCATTTCTTAAAATCGACAGGCGACATGGGGACCCCCCATCTAGACCCCCCCCAGTGGGTGGTAGCCATAATGGCCACCGTTCACTGGGCTCTAATTGGCTGAAGTTACATAGGAAATGTATGGGTCAGTCAACTGAAAGAAATGTTCATGCCTCAATGTATAGATCCCAGTGGAGGGGCATACACTATGCCCTCCGTCCCCTGGGCTCTATATACAACCGATTCAGTCATACATTGCTATATAAATTCGGCCATGTCTAGCCTCGTAGATGGTGGACTTCAATGTATACAACTTGTTATTTCATGGTGGATATTATAACTACTATGCTTAAGTACTAGAAATCCTGTATCCCATGCCCCCCATGGGATACGGTGTTCCCGTATCACATGGCCTGTGACGTAATCATTTGTTCAAATTTTGATTGCCATTCATATGTGGGCAGACGGTGGGGCTGGGGCCGCATGCCACTCAGCCTGCAGTTTCGTGGGATACGTCCCTAGCCCCACCTCGGGGGGAACGATACCAAAATATCCTCTGGCCATGGGCCTTAATCTATTTTTGAAGGAGATGTGTATATCTATGGACCAGCACAATGGCCACCTCCTCCTGCCCTCCCCAAAGGGCATTTGCCTCCTGTGGCCCTGGTAGTGTCATAAATGCGTTCATGGAACTGGGAAGTCTTCTACATTTCGGTATAATTGAAAAAGCTTTCTTTCCTCTGGCCAGCTTTCTACTTTACTAATGTCCACCACCCACTTGGACGTGATCTAGACGACTGATTGAGCCACACATTTCCTTATGACCACCACCCACTAGAGAGGTTTGGCCTTTACAGCCCATACATGTCCTACATAACATCAGCCAATTAGAGCCCAGTGGGTGGTGGCCGTCATGTCCACCATTCTTGAACAGAGCATAAATCGGAGATTTACCTGTCACATAGGAAATGTATTTTTGGTTTGGACGTGTATTTATTGTTTTCCCAATTGAAAAAATGATTGCAAACTTTCAGATGTTTTTTTTCAGTCAGTCTCCCTGGATTCCTTGGCAGCTCCTACTATCAGCATCGTAGTCTAAGCTTGTACATAATCAATGGTTTGTGGTGGTCATCTTGGAATTTTCAGTACTATGGATCTGATGAAAATAAAAGTGTCAAAAGCTGATTCCTGACCCTTGAGAACATAGGTATAGATAGCTCTATTCTGTAAATATAGGCATAACTCCGTTTACAAAAGAGAAAAAATCCAACCCTGGGAAAAACAAAAGCCCCCGACTTTGACCTATTTTTTTCCATAGAAAGCCACAGCGGATTTTTGTAAGACTTGCATTTCTGAATTCAGCATAAAATTCTACACAAAGCTGCATTGTCAAACCTTTCGGTCACCAAAACTAAAATAAAAGTGGCTGAGCTCTTGGACTATATACAGCCCAGTGGACTGTGGAGATGACACAATGAATATACCTTTCATACACTCCAAACGCCCAATGTCCACTTGGCAGTTTACAGCTGATTCCGTACATAACAAACGTATGGCTTCATCAGCTGTGTAGAGCCAGTGGATGGTGGGCATCAAGGGATAGGCCTATATGTCATGGTATATCTTGCAGACAGCGGATTCAAGGGTAACATTATCCATACAAAAGAAATGTCCAGGGATTTTATAAATACATCATGTCTATACTGTCTCCAGGGCTCTAAGCAGTTAAATTTATGTTCACCATCCATAGTGTTCTATATGTGTGTAGGCCTATATATGTCTGCATGTTATTTATAACAGGCATACTGAATAAAGTCATTGGCTTGTAATTCTGCTATATGTATCCATGTAGTATATAATTGTAGTGTGCTCGACATTGAAGTTATTATAGGAAATTTCTAGGATTAATCCGCTTAAGTTCCCAAGTGGACGTTGGTCATAATAGTCAACAGAGAACTTGAACCTTGCAGTTGTCTTTTTGACCTTGCAAGGCCTGTACACCTCGATATCCATTCTCATATATCCGCTACACTTCCCAGGTTTCATACCTCTGACACAATAGGAATCCCAGCAGCCCCCCTCCCCTTGCACCCGGCAGAAGGACAACTGCTGTGTAAGCATTATATGGCAATGGGAAGCAGTATCAGAAAATAGAGCTTTATGTGGCTCAATACAGGTGGCACACATATAGTGTATCAGAATAAAAAGCATTCAGAGAAACAATAATCTTTTTTTTGGGACATGAACAGGGCGGTGGACAGGGCAGTTCGAGAATGAGTGTGTCCCGCCCTCAATGGGTGAGTTCGTGAAGTGAATGGATAGGAAATGAAGTAAAGAAGAGGGGTAATAGTGAGCAAAGGAATGATTGTGTGAGGCAGTGACTGATTGGATGAAAATAGAAGGGGAAGAGTGATGGATGGAATGACTTGATGAGTCAGTGACTGGATAAGAATGAAGGAGAATGAATGAGATACTAGGGGAGGGTGAATGGATAACTGGGTGAGTAATGGCCACCGTCCACTGAATTTTTTTTTAGGAAAATGCATGGCTGAATCGGTGGTACAGTGGATGTTAGACATAATGACCACCAACCACTGCTCACTAAACGGCCGATGTTATATGGGAAATGTATGGGCTCAAACGGCTGAACCTCCACAGTCGGTTTTGGCCATAAGTGAATGGATGCATGCCTGTGTGGGTGAATTGACTCATGCAAATGAATTAATAATTCAATGTCAGGAGATGAGCAAGCCCTTCATGTTAAGGAAATGAACGAAGACCAGATGGATATGAATGCCTGACTGTGCTGTTGAGGACATGAATGAAAGACGAAAGTGAATTATCTAAAGAGCTCAAGGGACAGTAGAGGCTGATCAAGTATCTAGATCAGTCTGTAATGAAAAGGCTATACAAAGACAACATTAAGCTAATAGACTCATTCTTCTTCTTCTTCCACCCTCACCTCCTTCCCCTAGCCCGAAATAGACCAACTTAGCCCATACATTACAGTGTGAAGAGCTCTTAATGCCGACTGGCAGAAGCAAGATTAAAGGGGAGGTTATATTTAGACTATCTATATTCTAACAGATCTTGTGGTGTTAGTGAATCTGACTGCCGTAATCAAAGTAGTACCATGTAATACAAGTACTATCAGTTGTTATTATTCAATGATATCATTGCAGCTAATGAAGTTTCCAGATCTATTATGTGGATAATGTCATAATATGGTATCAAAGGGTTGGAAAGAGTTGGAACAGTGAAACTAAGCAGGAGGGTAAGCGAGGAGAAAAAAGAGACGGAATTGATAAAGTTAGGAAGAGGGAGGAATAAATCAAGATCATCTATATATAGACAATACCAGAGGAGGAATGGGACAGGGTATATAATAGCATGAAGGCTCCACTGGGCTCCAATGGGCCAAAGTTATATAGGAATTAAACCACGGTGGTGGGGCAGGACAATAGAGTTCGCACCTTGGTTATACTGCATACCCTGGTTTAAAACATATAGACAATGGTTATTAAAAGGTATGTAGATTAACCACAGCTTGCTGGTAGGGCGACTTGGGCTTCGCCCTCGTCTGGCCCCCACCAGCAAGCTGTGGTTAATTCTACATACCTTTCCATAACCATTGTCTATCTATTACATGTATGGGTTCAATTGGCCGAACTATTCCACCGGGTTGTGGTTATCCGTTTTAACTAGGCGGCACTTTGCTCTATAAAACGTTTTTTAAGGATGCATGGAGGAATTGAATACGTTATTGTACAAGGCAGAGGAAACGCTTATGCCAAGCAGGGGCGGGGCAATGAGGTAGGAGAAGGGAATCCAAGAATAGCATTTTTCTGTCACTAACAGAACCAAAATCAAATTAAAGGGATGTAATAAGACCGACATCGTTTGTTATACTATGTGCGCACATGTCTACATAACACCAATTAATGTAAATGAACAATAAAAAGCACTATTAATATAATGCTATGTAACGCATCCTACGTCATTCATGGTTAGCCTTTGTTGGAATAATGGATGAGCCTTTATTTAGCACATTTAGCAGCAATTCCCATAACTTGTAGGATCGATGATTGGATTCTTTGTTTGATTCTATAATTATAGGACTTCTATTTTGGGCCCCCCAATAAAGTTAATGGTGAGCTATTCAAATTTCAATTGACATATGCAAGTGACACAATTACTTAATGAGGCCTCTACAGGTATAGGTGATGGCCACCATCTTCTGGACTAAGTCTAATCAGCCAAATTTATATGGCTGTGTCTCACGAATATGGGCCAATCTTTTCGTCTATGACCGGGTGCAATCTATGACCTGGTGCAATCTATGACTGAGTGCAATTTATGACCGGCTAGCAAGGAAAAGGCAAATATAGTGCAGAAGGAGACACAAATACGGATAAAAGGAGACATATTGATACTGAGACTTTAAGATACTAATTTTATTTTCATAGTTTCTATAATTATATCTCTATTTCAACACATATAAAATGTAAAATTCCATCTTATAAGGTCATAGAGGAATGTCAAGGAAAATTTGGAAGTCTTGTTAAACTTCTGCATACATTATTAATAATGCACCTTATTGGTATCTAAGGATCTATCATATATTATAATACTGTTGATTGCATAAGTCAATTGGATTTGTTATAACATTATGTATTATTATTACGTTGTGACTACCGGTTATGTAACACTGGGAAAGTTCGCAACCTTTTGATTGTTTGTTGTATTTTGAAAGATCATTCTATGAATAAATACACACTGCAAAATCAAAAAAAAAAATAGACGTCAATTCATAAGTAGCATGCATTTTAAACACCTACATTGTCGAAAGGAAGGGGAAATACTGACAGCCATCCACGTTAATTTATGCATCGCATATTGTAGAACATTTTGTCTAACATGTCTATGTAAATCTGCCCTAAATAAGCCCTTTTCTGTCATGCCGGTCATAGAATGCACCCAGTCATAGATTGCACCCGGTCATAGACTTTCAAATTGGATTGATTTGGTGAGACACAGCCATATAGGGAATGTATGTGCTCAGGAGTCTTTTGCAGAACAATTTCACATTTCATCAGAATCGGTTTGACGATTATGAACGTGTGGGACAATGTGTTATGTCAACTGCCCACTGGGCCGTTTGAGCCATACATCTCATCTTTAAATTCTGCCTAATGGCCAGCACCCACTGGGCTCTATTGGCCGATATTATAAAAGAAATACATACGTCGAACTTCCCCAGTGGGTGGTAATGATCGTACAGTCAATTAGATGGTCAAGACCAACTGGCGAGGTTCGGCCCTTTGAGCCCATACATTTACTATATAACATTGCCAGATTAAAGCCCAGTGGGTGGTGGCCATTACATCACTGGATGATCATGAGTAAAGCCAGTCATTCACTTGTCGACAAAGAGACAAGAGATATTATCAGAGGTGATGGCCACCACCCACTGGGCTCTAATCGACCGATGTTATATAGAAAAATTATGGGCTTAATTGTCCGCTGTTCCCAATGGCCACCGTTCACTGGGAAACTTCGGACGATAAAGGCCATGCATTTCCTATATAACTTCGGCTGTTTAGAGCCCAGTGGACGGTGGCCATTACTGAATGTATGTTGTTGTGGTTATGCTGCTACTTACCCTTAGTCTGTGATACTAGGTCTATCAGTTGGAGGGCTTCCTTAAATGAGGCTTCGTTGTCTAGTGAGAATACCACAATGAAGGCCCGGCCAGATTGGATGCTCAGCTGCCTCATGGCGGGGAACCGGTGCAGGCCTGCTGTGTCCAGTATCTCGATACCATGTATGCCGCCATCTGCAAATACAGGAGGTTATAGAGTAAAATGCAGGTACATGTATGATAATTTATTAATTGTAAACTTAAAAGTACATGTAGGCCTATAGAGTATTAGCCGGTCGCTCACTTGCCGAATTAATGGTGTTTTTCTAATACAACTTTAAGGATGTTATTTGGGTTGATAAAACAATTATTATTACCAGGAATGCTACGCGCATAATTATGCTGTTAGTTTAGTAATTGTATTGTTGATGGATCTCTTGTACACATTAGAATAAAGGGTTTATGTACGCAAAACATCCAAGTAGGCGGTGGCCATAATGGCCACCGTCCACTGAACTCTGATCGGCCGAAGTTATACGGGGAATGTATGGGCTAATCGGCCGAAGTTCCCCCAGTGGACGGTCGCCATTAGAGAGCATAGAAGCTCAAAATCTTTCATGAAGTTCATAGGACACTGGGGGTTGGTTATCAATATCTCCTTTAACCATATCTTCCCCCTGCCCCCTCAACGCTCTATTAGTATGGTCATCACATTACTGTCCTAGAAACTTACTACCATCCACCTCATTCTCACTAGAACAAAACATCAATCTTGAAGGTATGGTAGTGGGCGTGTGCTTTCAGTGTGGGAGTTGTGTAAAAGGATCACCATTGTTTATCAGGGTGCATTGTATTCTATCACACAGGTATTTTCTGACATCGCTCTAACACATGGGAACCCATACTGTAGGTGACTTTAATCATCGCCACTAACATAGTGTTTGTTTCCATTTCTGTTTATTTAAAAATGCGTTATTCATTATTAGCAAACATTTTCCTGTTGACAGTCTGCCTCGCCTTGCAGCTAAGATACTCACCTGTGCCCAGACTCTCTATTATTTAATGTCGCCTTCATTTAAATTTAATTAAGCAATACATACGGGTGGGTCAGAAAATTAGTCCTGGAAGACCATGTTGTACGGTATGATGGCTAAAGAAAAAAAGTTGAAGATCCTAGACCTGTCACTTGGACAGTGTCCGGTGGTCATGACCACCCATAGATATTTGGTGATATTTCATATTTCCCTTTGACCTTTTATATTCTACCTGTTCTTACTTGTTTAAAAGTGGTTCTGTCATCCACCTGCCTTTGCCTGGTATAGCCCCACCCAAACCAATCTTACAGCAGCTCTAACCGGTACCACTACTCACCTGCTCGCCCATTAACAATCGTATCTCAGTCCCCACCCGGGCTCCTGTACAACAACTATCTGTGTCATAACCGCTCAATAACATATAGAGGTTGACCATCCAACCGCTATCTGTGTAAAAAAACCGTTATCTGTAGTACCCATCCAACAGCTATCTGTAGTAACAACCGCTATCTGTAATAACTTCTGTATCATTGTGCATAGGGACATCCAACCACTATCTGTGTCAAAAAACGCTATCTGTGTCATACTAACAATGCGGTACATTGGGGCATGTTGACCCTTTTTCATGAGGCATGAAAACATCCCTAGCAAGTAACTTGCCAGTGCTGCATTCAAGCATCATGCCGACCTTACGGGTTTGATACACTAGGGATGCATTCATGCATCCCTAATGTATAATATAACACCTTGTTGATACACATGATTTGATACAGATAACGTTTTTTTTAACACAGATAGCGGTTGGGTGGTCAACCTCTATATATATGTTATTGACACAGATAGTGGTTTTGACACAGATAGTTGTTGTACAGCTCCCCACACTACCTCAGTACCACCATGTCCCAGCTCCCCAGCAGGCCCCCCTCCCGCCTGTCATAGCTCGTCATACTGCTGGAGGGGTAGGGGCGACTAGCTGTCATGTTAGCCTGCTGTGTGAGGCAGGCCGACAATCTTCTATAAATACTTTTCTTCTGCTGCCTCTGGACATCACAGACTAGCGCAGCAAAGTCATGCCTTCCATGGGCTGTGTCGACCGGTGCCAGTATTAATGTCGAAAAGATTCAGATCGGGGATATGGCTGTATATATGCCATATATATACTGTATGCACATACTTTATATTTAGCTATAAATAAACGAAACAGTTTGCTATTGCTTGCTAGACAGTGGTTATAATTGCCTGTATAGAGCAGGTGGATGTACGGTGGACATTTTAACACCTTTAAGCATAGGCTGATAAATGCACATAATACACTTACCACATTCGACGTAATAATGGCCACCGTCAACTGAGCTCTAGTAAGCCCTAGCTAGGCCCTATATCAGAAATATATGGGCTTAATCGGTCGAAGTTCCCTCAGTGGACTGTGGTCATTAGTCCTTTATAAAAGTGTGTTATGGCATTTAAGTACTTGAGAGTTAAAATCGTCTCCAATATTGTGAAAATCAAGGCCTTTTTCTAGTCTAGAGAAATGAGCCAAAATGAGGAGGGGGGCAAAATTATAAGGGGAAGGGCGCTTATAAATTACGTCAAATACATTTCCTATATTATAATTTCAGTACATTAGAGTCACTATAGTGGGATGGGAAAGGTTGCCGGATTTATAGGAATTATAGTAAATGTACAGGTCTGACACTTTTTTGGGGGAGAGAGACAAATGCAGCTCCCCCTCAACCTCACCTTCACCCTACTAAGTATGTGATTGGGGCTGTACGCCCGCACCCCCTGCCCTCTGCCTTTTCCTGTGCCATTGGTAGAAAAAGATGAGAGGCATCAGAATTGATCCCCAAATAGCCAGGCTGTCAGTGGATACATTGGCACCTGTCTGCTGGGAGGGATCGGTCAGGATCAGGATTGGTATTACCCCACTGGGAACAGAGATGGAGACCGTCATTCTTTACTGACCTCTACACCTACACAGAGGTGCTGCTTGTCTCCGCCGTTCTGCCCTCTGCTGTCGAAAGAGCAATTCAGACAAAGCATCTCCTTTGTACCTTCATCTCTTCTCCCAATTGCCCTTTCATACCTACACTGTCAGAAGTTAGTGCAGCTGCACAGCTAAATCCACCGTAGATTTACAGTATAAAAGGAGGTACTTTTTGGTTTCCAGTATCACAGACTGTTCCTGAACAGACTCACCTACTGTAAACACACATAGGCTTACTACAGTCCACAATATAATCTACTGTTACCCAATCGCTGTAGTATAACAGGGCATTGATATGAACCAGGTATAAAACACCCCTGAATATGTTTCAACACCCTTTGACATAATGCATTACATTTGAGAGACTTCACTGGGATTAGAACCATCAACCTTCAGACCCACAGTCCAATGCTCTGCTATCTGAGCTAGCTGGACAGTTGTATGGTACTATGATGAAAAGCCTGCTGATTCCTATGAATGAGGGAGCAGGTAAGAAAGAGATGCTAGGGACCTTTAGCAAACCTGACTTGCTCATTAAACGTAGACTTTAGCAATGATAGAAGCATAGACTACATCTGTGTATAATGAACTATGTCATCGTTTCTAAAGGTCCCTAGTTTTGAGATTGTTTGAGATAGATCTATGGTTTAACTCTGTCTCTATCTATCTATTTATATAGCTTATAGTTATACACATACAAGCTCTCCCTCTCCCCATCTCCTCATTCGCCTCTCCCTAGCTCTCTTTCCCATTCTCCAACTCCCTGGTGTCATGTGAATTGAAAAGCTTATTCTGACCATGAGAACATACATCCAGCCCCGCTAGCTCAGTTAGTAGAGCAATGGACCTTGGATCGGAAGGTAGGTAGTTTGATTCCTGTAGGTGCTAACTTCTTTTGTCTGATAGCTAGTCTAAAATAATGGCATAAACTACTGCAGACACCTACAGTATATAATACCTTAAACAGGAACAGTATGGGTTCTGTTGGGGATACAGTACCTACTGTAGTGTAGCTGTACAGTATAAACTACTGGAAACCAAAAGTACCTCCTTTTATACTGTGCAGCTACAGCACTTGCTCCGAACAGTGTACTATTACATGTATGCACCTATAGGTCCACCTGTCTCTTTGTGGCTATCTTTTGTCTATGTGTCTGGTTTGGTATCTCCTGTACGTCTGTCTGTACTTGTCCGTCCGTCTCGCCCCTCCTTATCAGTATGTATACATACATGTCTCACTCTCTGTACCTCTATATGTCTATCTCCTCTCCTTCTCTGTCTGTCTGTCTGCTTAAAACAGGTTGGAGTGAGCTCTGCCGGCCCTCCCTAATGAAGGTTTTCTTCCTACGCCTCTGCTAAATCATGTTTATGTAAAAGCCAACCGTTCCCCAGTGGACGGTGATTATTATATTCCTTCTCACTATCTTTCTAGACTTCTGCTAAGCCAAGCACCATCACCCTTTCTCTCTCTCTCTCTCTCTCGCTCTTTCTCTGTGTCTCTCTTGCTCCCTCTAACATGTCATTATTAATAACTCGTGATGTAGTCAGGTGACAACCAACTCCTCACTGAAGATGAGCCAAACAGGCAATTTGTCAAATTGACAGGTAAGGCTACCTTTCTACTATACACAACTATTCGACATTAGACACTGCGGAGCAAGGTGACAATGCATGCCACAGTTACCAGTACAAAGTGGTTTTATATATGTATTTACACACAGAGAAGAAACCGAGTGACAAGGAGAGTCCAGGCTATGAAAAGAAAGCCAGACCTCCCTGGCACTACAGTATAATGACTGAAATGCAATCTAGTGCATATATGACAGATTTGACTCCCTTTTTAATCAGAGCCAAGGTCCTTGACTCCCTCTCCTATCGATTCAATGTCCATCAGGGATGTCACACGCGGCCTAAACTACCCTAGGGAGTCAATTAATGCATAAGGCAGTCAAACAGGTGGTTATGATTGGGTAGTAGCACTATACTTAAAAGTGGTATTATTCTGTATGCTCAGATCTCTCGCCGTGTCGCCGTGTGGAATTTTATTTGTCTAGAATATACTAGTTCCTCTTAAACCAGCCTGTGTCTGTCGATCTTTAAAAGGGCTGTGTTGCCCTGTCGATTTTTACCCATGTAGAGGCACATTGTAGCATTAACATTTAATGTCAGAATTACATTTCATGTAATAAATACAGTTAATTTTAAACTCTAGCACAATCATGTTGTATTAGGTATAGACACCAAATTTGTAGAAATTTAAATCCACAAAATTCATACATTAATTAATGTGCACTGAGGGATCTTTCTGAGATCTCTCCTCCTTCTGAGGCATTGCACCAATAAAATGTAGAAAGATGAGCTAGGGAGATAGCCATTGGAATGGTTATATAGAGGGGTAGGGGATAGACATCTCCAATGTGACTCTCTATTCCAAAAGGAGCCACCCTTCAATGAGCCTCTCTACAAAGAGAGTCGTGGTTCAATGACTCCCTTTACATTTGGAGTCACTGTGCCTAGACTCCCTTTCTAAAGGGATTTGCAGCATGGATCTGGACTCTGTGGTGGGGATTCATAAAAGGGAGCCATTTGGAGGCAAAACCAGGGCTCTCTTAGGGAGTCATATAACTCCCTTTTGAGGGTACTGACTCCCTTCATGAAAAGAGTCAGAAAGAGAGTCAGAAAAGGGAGTCATTCTGGAGGCAAGCCTGGACTCCCTTTTGACTCTATTTCTTTTCTCTGTGTAAGCTACAGCTATTACAACTGCTCCTCCCATGCAGTCTAGACACTTCCACCTGTACTATGAGGATATGTTGACAGAACATTTGAAACGTCATGAAACAGAAATATTTGTAGCACTGTTCAAATTTAATTGTTTAAAGCATATACTATCGTGTTAACATGCATCGACCATTTGAATGTTCCTCTTGTGGCATCCCGGGGGGGGGGGGGCATGGAGACCCGAGTATAGGGATATGCATGCTAACATTTACAACACACATTGAATCCAATTTATGGTCTGAAGGGTATAGTACCGTCTACTGGAACTTCTGCCCATCGAGCCCATACATTTCTTCTATGGCTCCCACCGATTAATGCCACCACCCACTGGGGAGGTTCGGCCGCTTGAGCCCATACATTTCCTATCTTACATCAGGTAATTGGAGCCCAGTGGGTGGCAGCTATTACGACTATTAAGCCATAAATATAGGAAATGTGTGGCTTAATAGACTGTACCGAGCCCAGTGGACGGTGGCCATACCATCCACCCGGACCGTCCACTGCGCTCTGTACGACCTATTAAGCCATACATTGTGATATATATGATTTATATTAAGGGTGTTATCATATTAATGTTTAAACAATTTAGTACAAGGTATTTAGTTTAGGCTCTAAACGGCCAATGTTATATAAGAAATGTATAGGCTCATATGGCCAAACGTCTCCAGTGGATGGTGGTCATCATCAATGAAATGACTATACCACCCACTGGGAAGGTTTGGCCATTTGAGCCCATATCATAGTACCCCTAGTAGCAAACACACTGTGGCCCCGGACGGGGCCAGACTGTGTTTGCAAGTCTGGCCCGGAGTGGGCTAACTGACGGGCTCCCGTCGGTTTAGGGCACTGGGCTTGGGTCTGGCCCCGTGTGGGCTTCCCATGTTGGGCGCAGATCGGGTTTTGGACGGGAAGCCCACTTTGGGCTCAGATCAGTTTATGGACGGGCTTCCCACTTTGGGCTCAGATTGGTTTTTGGACGGGCTGAAAGTGGGTTCAGATTGGTTTTTGGACGGGTTGAAAGCGGGCTTAGATCGTTTTTTGGACGGGTTGAAAGCGGGCTAAGATCGGATAATTATGGGTTTTTAGAATCTATTCAATCATTCTCCAATGATTTCTTGTATTTGTTGAACCATATATCCTAGGTCCTGCTAATAAACCCAAGGCATAATCATACTCTTCCCACCCAATAATGGAAGTATCAAGCAGGCCTATTATCATCAGGTTTGAGCCACATGCAGCATATACAAGTGTCTATGGTGCACATTGGCCTTCAAAGCCATAGTTCATACCTACATGGGGCACATGAGTCTTGTATTAAGATTGTAATGCCACAGAAATAGTGTTTACACTGGATAGCTGCTTAGAGAACCTCCTTTTCATCATTCAAATATATATTCTATCTTATTTCCAAACTGTGAGAACATCTATTTATTGTTTCCTATTCTACATCACTTTAACATTTTATTGTATTATTATATAATGTCAATTTCATCTGGCTTTGTTGGAAAACTCTAGATATTGTATAGTAGTGACATCTGGTATCAATCATCAGAACTATTAGACCAGTTGCCCTGTCCAAACCCAACCTCAGCCCTCATCAGCCCGGAGTGGGCTAACCGACGGGCGCCCGTTGGTTTAGGGCACTGGGTTTTGGTGTGGCCCCAAGTGGGCTGCCCGAATTGGGCTCAGAATGGGTTTTGGACGGGTTTCCTGTCATCTGGCCAATATGAACCTAAAGCGGGTAGCCCTCTTTGAAACGGATCTGAGCCCAAATCGGGCAGCCCGCTTTGAAACTGATCTGAGCCCAAAATGGGCAGCCCGATCGGGGCCCCACTTCAGCCCAGCCATCTGCCCAACATGAAACCCAGCTCAGTTTTGACCGACTTCAAACAGCCAATCCGAGCTAAAACCAAATTGGCCCCATTCGGGCTTGCTACTAGGGACGTCACCTCAGTGGAGAAAGGTCGTAACTGAACATCTATTTTTTTTAGATATTTCCATTTGAAGCAACGTAGTCATATCTAGAATGCTGTCATAATGAAATATAGCCAAATGTCATAGCACAAATATCATATTAAATAGTAGCCATGGCTACATGATCAAGACAAAGCAGTTACGACCTTTCTCCACTGAGTTTGAAACATTTTCAGTAACGACCTTTCTCCACTGATATAATAATATTATTACATGAATCGGTGGATTAGTGGCCGCCACACCTTCTTCAGTGGAAATTGGGTATATGATGTGCATGGGTAGACTACTATTTCCAGCCATGGCCACCCGAGCCTGTGGCCTCAGAAATCGACGGGCCCACACTCAGTACTGTGTGCCCAGAATATACCTTTCTTTGTCATTTTCTCTTCCGAAAGACATATAACATGACTATATTGATAAAGATTTATTTGCCTTGAATCTTCCCCATGCACTCCTGCTTGCCAACCGGGCCCATAAGAAGGTACAATGTAATTCTCGGGAAAACTACGGGCCCGGACGCACAACTACGGCCATTGGCTCCCGGGCCAGCGTTAGTGTTTACTGACAATATGAGCTTCAATTTGATACCACATATATCAGTATTTGTCCACTTTTTAAAAGTTTTTTTGGAGTGGCCTTATTGAGATTCTAAAATTGAGGCAATGTATGTATATATGTATATACTGGAGCTTTACTCGCGAAATTCATGCAGAGTAGCACTGGGTAGTGATGGCGACTGAAGTTATATAGGAGACTTATTATGTGGGCTTATTTCCCCAGGGAACATTGGCCATAATCTTCTGTGGAGACCTTATTCAATACATAAGTTCCCCAATGACCACCGTTCACTGGACTTTATATGATTATTTTACATATGTAATTTACATAGACAATATAATGGCCACCACCCACTGGCCTCTAATCGGCTAATGGTATATATACCGTAGGAAATGTATGGGCTCAAAGGGCTGAACTTCCCCAGTAGGTGCTGGCCACAATGGCTGGCACCCACTGGGGACTTCCCGCCGTTTGAAATCCGCTGAACTGACTGTGTAGAGCCCAGTGGATGGTGGCCAGAATGTTCATTGTCTACTTGGTTTAATCAGCTGAATATATATAGGCCCAATTTTAAGCATTCAGACCTGTTTCTGTGCTCCTATAAAGACAAGGAATGTCCAATGTGCTATAGGTCAGTAGTGACTAGTGCTGCTACCAGCAGGCCAGGTGGGGTGTTAGTTGGTATCCAGGGACAGTATACATACTGTAACTATTGTTGTAAGATGATGGTGTTCATTCAGAGTCTCTGGGCTGTATTCAAAACTATTTTAGCACTAGTACAACGTATGGTGCATTAGTGGTCATTTACTTCCAGACTGCTTGGTTGTGATGCAAGTATAAGCTGTAGAGGATTCAATGATCAAGTATTTGGCTTGGTTAATTGAGTCATAATGCTTTGCAACCTTTATACTAGAAAGCAAAATGGGAGCAGGTGCACTTCCATGATATTAACCTAATTGTTGACAGAGTCATAACAGCAATTCGCGGAAACTTGTCTTCAGCAGGATGCACAATAACTGCTGAATGGAACTGGCAGAAAGACATGACAATGTCATATATGATCATGAACCTATGCCACTATACTCCAACACACCTCATATCTTATTGCTGTTTCTTGTCTAATGGCCACCGCCCACCGGGCTCTATAATGTGGCCTTCATTACATGTCTAACACGACTGGTGGCCTTAGCGCTGTCTATCTGCAAGACTATAATCTACCCATGTTTCACAATGGGGATTCCTTTTGGAGGGTGTACCTATTTTTGCTGCCAAACAATGCAGGCGATCCAAAGCAAATGCCTTGGATTATGTATTGGAATTAGAGACCCCCAAGGCATGGGTGATGTTGCCCTACACACACTTTGTTTGTAATTGCCCATCCCAAGATATAGATATAGATATAGATATAGATATAATTATATAGATATAGATATAGATATATATAATTATATAGATATATATATAGATATATAAATATATATATATATATATATATAGATAGATAGATAGATAGATAGATAGTACATGTATTGACCATTATGCATGAAAGCCGATGCTTAAAACTGGTTGGACTTGGTTGGAGCCCTCCCGGCCCTCCCCAATGAAGATTTGCTTCCTATGCCTCTTGTAAATCACGTTAATATAAAAGCCAACCCTTCCCCAGTGGGCGGTGGTCATTACATTCCTTCTGACATCTCAATATCTGTCTAGGCTTCTGCTAAGCCAAGCACCATCACCCCCTCTCTCTCTCTCTCTCTCTCTCTCTCTCTCTCTCTCTCTCTCTCTCTCTACTCTCTTACTCTCTTTCTCTCCTTCCCTCTTACTGTCGTCGCTCCCCTATAAATGCCTCCAGATGGCAATAGGTAATAGAGGTAATCATGTATCTGCACTCCTATCTCATCCCACCCACATGGAACCTGGTAGACCACATTTGCAGTCTGAGATAGCTCGTGTTGAGTGGTGGTCGAGTATCCCTCCATAATTGCCCCGTGGGGAGCCATCACTCAGTCAGTCAACCCTCCTCCTCCTCCTCCTCCTCTACCCCCACGCTATACAGACAGTATTTGCGTCACCACGTCTTGTGTATTGGGCAAGTCTCTGCTGGAGGAAACTAAATACGCTCTACAGCAACTTCCTAAACTTAATACGCTCTAGCAGCTTCGTAAACATGATTCTGTGTTGTGGTGAAATCGTGCTTCCCATTGTTTACCTATTTTCATGATTTCGGAAAACAAGGTTGTTTTTATGGCAAATGAAGATTGGAGAGTTTCTGATTTCGAAATGAGATGGTTTCCGAAATTCTTTATTCCCCAAAGCACATGTTGAATTTCGTTGTAGAAAAGTATCATGAGTACATGGGGACAAAAAGTGGGTGTTACAAAAGACTTTTTTGACGTTGCGTTTCAAGGGGGTTGTTACAGAACGTTATGGACGTTTTTTAACGACTTTATTTTTCACACCACCTTTCCAGCTAGTGTAAAATTAAAAACATGTGTAAATAAGCCTAAATTAGCGTCAATTTGAAGACCACAGCACAAATTTGAAATAATCGCTAATCGTAAACTTTTAAACACTAATGTAAATAATTTAAAAAGACGTTAAGCATAGCGTAATTACGCTCCGTAACATGAATTTTGTTCTGGAACGGCCCCCAGTAGCAGAAACATTGGGGACTGTAGATCACAGTCTGCTGGGAGAGTGACGTATAGGTATAGCGTTGTAAGTACAGGGGGTCCACCCACACTGATAGCAGCATTTATATGCATTTCTGTAACTAGGGGCCGAGCTTGGGGTCATTTGGGATGTGGTTCTGCCAGAATCCGCCATGTTCCACCTTAAAAGGGGAGATCTTACTGCCGATGCAGTAAGAGTATGGATACGGCGAGAACAGTTATACTGAAGCTTTCTATACCCGTATTTACGGGAGTGAAATTTGGTCGATCAAAAAAAGGAAAGAGTCTTTTGCGATTCTTTGTTCCTCTGTATTGTTGTTACTGATATCCGGTGACATGATGAAGCAGATGGTCCTCTGAAAACGCTGAAACGGGACTCCTAACTTTAGGCTGGAGCGGGAGGAGGAGTGGGGCAGTGAAGCGTATGGAACCTGGTAAGAAGGAACGACCTCTCGACCCGTGCCTCGACATCACAAACCATGCAACCATCTTAAAATGCAAACTCGGGTTCTAGATGAGGGGACGGTACCATGTCGCCGGTCGATTTTACAAAAAGTCAATATCCCATGTCGCTTGACAATCACCATGTCCCATGTCGGTTTTAAGAAAGGGCGTATGTCCATGTTGATTTTAAGAAAGGACCATGTTCATGTCGAATTTAGTGCTCCAAACCCATAAAACTACAGTGTATTGCAAGACAATGCAAGCATTCCCGACATGATTACTCTAATCTGTACATAAAACAAAACATTGTACATTGTAGTACCTCCCATCCATTATGATATTGCAAGACAATGCAAGCATTCACGACACGATTACTCTAATCTGTACCTAAAACAAAACATTGTACAATCTTTTTTTTTTTTTTTTTTTTGTACAATTGATTTCCTCCCATCCATTATGATATCTGAAATACACAGGGCTTCATGTATCATTATCAATGACCCTACATTATTAAAATTGGATATCCACAGGTAAAAAGCCAGCTTGCAGATTAATAGAAATACCTTCACCTTCATCGATATTGTGCTGACTCAGGTAGTTTACACAATGAGCATCATTTATTTCATGTGCAATAAGGTGTGATATTTATAATACATACAGTGGTGCCCCACCCAAGTAATTTTGCCTGTCCTATAGGTTTTCTGGACACGGTCATCCGTAAATAAGGCCATTTAGGATGTACTGTCGGGCAATACACCCCGAGAATAACAGTACAGTGTCATTTTGTAGGGTGTATTTGTTAGTTTTGTTGGGTATGTATTGTCCGATTATGAACCACTGTCGGTCATTTCATTGGTCGCTATCAGCTCACCACCATCAACCATTTCACTGCTCACTTTCAGCTCACCACCATCAGCCATTTCACTGCTCACTTTCAGCTCACCACCATCAGCCATTTCACTGCTCACTTTCAGCTCACCACCATCAGCCATTTCACTGCTCACTTTCAGCTCACCACCATCAACCATTTTACTGCTCACTTTCAGCTCATCACTGTCAGCCATGTTACTGCTCGCTTTAAGCGTACCGCCGTCAGCCATTTAACTAGTCACTATCAGCTCACCACTGTCGGTTGTTTTATCATTCATTTCACTGCAGACATCACCCAATGGCTGTGGAAGTGTGAACACCGCCCATCTTTATTGTCTCAAAATATGAGTCTCCCCTTCATAAGACAGTACCGCCAACATGGGATAGCAAAACATGATTGCATAGTTTACACTTGTTTAAATGCTCTTCCTCTTGGAGCACGATGATTCAAGGGATCCAAATTTTGTTGCCCCCCCCCCCAAATCCTCCCCCCCCCCACGTTGTTAAAAGATGACCACTCCCATAGCTCAGTTCAGCACACCTTTATATGCCTCAATAATAGCATGGGCTAATTATCTGGGTAATCAGTTTACTCACTGATCTGGACAATGATTAATCCACCGTAGTCGTCGTCTAATTACACTAATGACAATGATTATAATATATCAACAGGTACACCACAGCTATTACAGTAGGCTCCAATAGAACGGTGTATGTATTGTTATATAAGCAAATAGATCAAGGCCTACACGTTATATGGCACCAACTAATCGTCATTCGATCATCCCCCAAATATGATACCTTAATAGTGTGTGTAATTTATCTGAAATTCGACAATCGAGTACTGTTGTCTCTGAATTCTTAATGTTTATCATAATCACATTAACAGCTCAACCATCGTGTGGTTAGGCCAAATAAAAAAAAGTTTTGTTTCAGGTAACATGGGATAAAACTCTAGGGTCGGTAGGTCGGATTTTTCTTTTTTTTTTAACTTTTTTTTTTTTACATAGACTAAAATTGCCCCCAAAAAAGTGTAAAAATGGGAAGATTTTTTCAAAATTTTTGTAAACCAAAATTTGACCCCAAAAAAGTGTAAAAATATAAAAATTTCGCCAAAAGTGCATAAAAAAACGTAGGGTCGGCCCTGTTTACATAGGGTCGGTCGGGTGACCTGAAACAAACCATTTTTTTTTTGGCCTTTTTGGCCTTATTGGAGATGTGATTTATTCACAATCACAGATCGGCCATGTCTCGGAATTACTCATTTCATGCAGTTATCTCATTGAATCATTATTCCATTCACAGGCTGTCTACGATACCGACACATAAGCTTGGATAAAATAACTGAATATCTACATCGTGACAGAAAGACAGTTATTTGCATAACTTAATCAATTGGCAAGCAAAGGTTTAACCTAATTAATTGACAAGTAATCTAATTTCTTGATAGCTAAGAGTTGATTAATTTCGAATTAATTGCATCTCCCATAACATATTTCAGCATTAATTCCCTTATCATATTTCCAATGTGAAGAATCTATTATGTTAGATGAAGTGGTAGCTATATAGACAAAGGTTCACGAGAACTGTTCACGACTGAGGGTTATTTTCCGAGGTGAGGGCTAGTGAGATCAGGGGTCTGATTCAGAGTAAAATTAAGAAATCATGCAGCTAAATTCTCGCGCACCCATCATAAAAAGATGTGTTCGCGCAATCATATTTTCACGCATCTAATGCTGTAGGTGTTGCTCGGCCAATCTGTTGGGTTGAGACTTTTGATGGTAGTATATTGTGAAATACTTTTGACGATTTACTGGACCGTCATCGTCAAACCTGAAATTTGTCGGCAGTATACCCCCCGATACGGCAGTCGTTATGAATCAGCCCCCAATGGGAACAATTGGACTGCTGTTTTTTTCTTATCATAATTTATATGAATAACACCAATTAGAAGAACAATTTCAAGTTGAGAAAATAATAAGTAGTCTCATTGTAAATTGATGAGCGAATAACAGTGAGATCCTGGGAAAGGTTAACAATAGTGTAAGATAGAGCACTCAACGTTGAATCAACATTGAATCAACATTGACAACAAGTTATCAATGTTGATTCAATATTTTGTGCCCCCTGGGAGGAATATTCTGCAGAGTATGGAGGTCAAGAAAACGGACAAATCATTCATAAAGTGGAGGAATGAATAAGGGAAGGCGGAAAGAGAAATGAGAGAAATAAAGAGGAGAAAAATATGATTAAATGAGAATGCAAGAATTAAAATAAAAAAACGGAGGCGAGTAGGACAGAGCGGACAGCCTGGGAAGAATTGAGGCAGGGATGGATGCACAGCTACAACCGGGGACGGTCAGAGAAATTCATAATATAGAAAACACATACAAAACTTAAGGACAAATCCAAGTATAATTCCTGTATGACAGAAACTCTTTATCACTCTCAACACGGACATTACCAAAATGACTAATCATCGCCATCACGCAGGACCTGGGTGCGCGGTATTCTTAGCCCTTGCGTATTATTAGTTCTTTAGGTTGGAGCCTACTATGTGGACTCGTCTCTGTATTAAAGGTCAGTAGTACTACAAGAGTTCGCCTCTACTACTCATACACTCACCTCAGGTCAGGGATGTCCCTGATATAAATACTATAAGGGATACATGATGAACAGATTAGTACCTGTTTTAGGCAGGAGGCTGAGGAGTAGGCTCTATGAACTAAAATTGGGCAGAGAAGACAGTTCGGGCGTTGGGGGTGAGGGGGTGGTGGTGGAGAGAGAGAGAGAGAGAGAGAGAGAGAGAGAGAGAGAGAGAGAGAGAGAGAGAGAGAGAGATTTAGGAATTGTTAGGAAGGCAAAAGGAGGCATATTTATGGAGACATTTAGCAGGAGGAGCAGAAGCGAAGCGAGCATGGAAAGAGGGAAGATGCCGAACCATGTTAGTCCACTGGTAGGGTATCACCTTCACACATGGAAGGTCAGCAGTCCAATCCCTGACCAGTACCAGTAGACAGGTAGAGGCTTTACCTGTCTAAGCAAATGGAAGTGCCCCTCTAAAAATGTAAATGGATATGGCATAGGAAAGTTCCCAAGTTCAGCCCTACAGTAATGAGACTAATATGAAAAGGGATAGGAACCAAAACATACAGGTGTAGCAAAGACGGGGGAAATGATACCCTGCAAACAAAATCTCAAGCAAAACTCATGCCATTCTTGAGTCATGACTGTTGATCCCTACAAGAATTTCAGAATGTTTCTTGAACGTTTTCTGGACATTTTCTTGTGTCCAGTTCCTGCAGCTCCTTGTTTTTTGAACCACTATTGAACATGTCACTAGGAACGTTCACTTTTCCTAGAGAATTTCCTGTATCTATCTTGTGTATACAATATGCTAACTCGTGTCAGTCTTGAATTCTGTTTGAAGGGTGTCTATAGCATAGGTTCAACTAGAAGAAGATAAATGAGAACAACATAAACAACATCAAGAACAACAACAGCCACAACAACAAATTCAATTACGTACCTGGCATCCTGACAATGTGCCTGTAGATATCATCCACCGTGGGAGTGTATTCTGTGGAGAAGCCCTCTCCTACAAAACGGGTCACAATGGAAGTCTTTCCCACTCCCCCTGAGCCCAACACCACCACCCTGTACCCAATCATGTTGCAGGGCTCGGCTCTATGCACTACCACCTCCAGGGTTGGTGAAGTCTTAGACCAACGAGGAGTAAGGTATGGGTTATAAAGGGCCTACAGTCAGGCCTTCAGGTGTGTGGAAGCAACCTGCTAATATATTCTCCAGCAGAGAGCTATAGAGGAGTATTGTCCAATCACAATTGAGGTATTTCTGGATTGTTCCTTTTAATGTATCCTGCGTTCAGTTTTCCAAGACTTCTTTTCCTTCTGTCCGCAATTTATAATCTCGCCTCTTATGCCATGGGTTATCCAACTTTGGCTATGTCTTCCCAAATGTCCCTTACTGTTTTTCTATAGCTACTGACACAGAAGATCCAATGACCTGTTGCCTTGCGTGACTGTAGCTCTACATTGAGCTGCTCGCAGTTTCATCTCTAGTTGTATGTGATGGATGTATTTCTCACAGTTCCCTCCTGTCTAATTGTGCCACCTGTTGAGGCTAGGGGTCTGCGAGCACCATCCAACAGCTTGCGGTAACTATGACCTGCTCACAGAAGGACTTGGTAAGGACTGGGTGAGCAGCTCAGCGGAGGAGCAGCTCAGAGCAGCTGACTCGATCCCTGGTGAGAGAAGTAGGAACCGTCCACGTGCCGTTATATTAATGGTCTATGGCATCTAATGACGTCCTAAGGGAAGAGAAAATGTATTGCTGTGTGCAGAAAATGATATAATTATTATTCATCTGGCCACCTTTCAATTTGCCTTTCTCTCAAGCTGCTCGTCTCTAGCCACCTCTTGTCTTGTTGTGATAGAAATTATACCATGATCTGAACCAAATTCGAACATCAACATAGTATTCGATATTTCTTTGAGGGGGGGGGGGTGAGACATTTCGTAAAAGCAGACCTTAGTGGAGGGGTCGAGCTTAATTTCGGCGAATTGGTAGGGGGGAGGGAGGAAAAAAATGTTGTTGTGGGGAAACCCATCGAGCTCCTCCCCCATAAATGACCCGTCCTTTACATTGTTAGTAATGCACTTGCAATCTTATCATTGCAACGTATGATGATCTTTATGAAAAGAGTTTATATCGATGAATATACAAAATGTCAAATTACTTGATGGATAGAAGTGCCTGTTTAATGAGTAACACTCGATGGGAGAGGGTTTGGTGAAATGTAGCCTCCTGAAAACTTCAAAAGGTGACCCTTGTTTTGAGTGGTTCTGTTGAAATGTCAGAAGGGTAACCCCTGGTGAGTTTTCTTTTTGTCAAAAGGTAACTGCTTTTTGAAAAATGGCCTTTGGTGACCCTTACCCAGTGGGCACAGAACATTAAATCAACATTGAAAACGGGTTGACAATGCTGATTCAATGTTGATTCCATGTTGATTCAACCTTGAACTGAATTTTGTGCCCACTGGGTATAGTCAGTTTCTTTTTGACCAACGACTATCCTTACTATACGTTTTTGAACATTTCTGAAGTGTGACTGACAAATACATATATATACTACTTAAAACCCTGCATTCTGACATAGGTCTACACTATTTGAAAGACAATTGTCCTGTGAATCTCCGATATGAGATGTTTACAAACGAAGGCATTACATGCAATGTTACGAGGATTCTGCTAAAACCAACGTAAACACAACTTTTTAATGAAAACTTCAATATTTCTTGCTGCATTGGTCTATAACCACCCACAGGTGTATCCATAAGAAGCGACCCTAGGCTATAATGGGATCCCTTTGGGGGGAAAACCAACTCGCAAACCCCAAGAGAGACTCTGGAACCATGATCTCCAAAAACAGTAGCATATTTGATATCTAAACTTGAGTTTTAGTTTAATATTCTTTAATTGGCTGAAAAAAATATCATATAAAATACATAGTAAATCTTTCATTGAATAGCCAAAAGTCTATTCGATTTTCAGCAGTACCCCGTATAGGGCTGGCCAGTTAGTGCCAATCGCTCCTCCCGCTGGTCCCCCAGCAGCAGCTGACGCAGGAACGTTGGACGCTAGATCATCACCGTCACGTGAAAGGCCGCCTGATAGTTTTACCCTTCCTTTTATGGAGCACGTCATGCGTCAGTTAGGAAGGAAGCACTAATGTGGTTACGTGTCGTCTGCCACGAAAGACGTCTGCTCATCCTTTCTTTTCTTTTTTTAAAAACTGTTTTCTTCCGGTCGTTCCGCCAAGCCTAGAGAAGCACCGTCGTGGTGTGGTTTAATACCCAATTAGTCACGTGTCATCAACTTGGACTATTAGAGGGTATCCTTCATGAGAAATTAGCACAACGGTTTTCAGCTTTGTCGATTCGGATCCTTTATTCCTTACATTTGTCATGCTGGTCCTCGCTTTAAGGAAATATTGATTGAATTCATAAGCATTTGAGTAAGATGGCACAGTGCACCAATGCAACTCCCATGCTGCATTGTGTTAGATAGCTGTTTAGGCTATGTAAACTGATAAAGGAGAGACACACGATGAGTAGAGTTGATCCAGTTCTTTATTGTAGGTGTTGGGTCTCAACATGTTATTATTGTTATTAAATATGTGGCCATATGTTATTATGACCCCTGGGATATATTGGGGCGATACAAGTCAGCGTGTAGTCTCTCAAAGTAATCGTAAAGTATGGAAATTCGGCCACATAAGAGTGCTAAAGATGGCCTGCAAATGGTTTTTATACCACCAGGGGGTCATTGTCATACATCCCTCTCCAACACTCAGACAGTGACACGTGCCGTTCCCTCTGACCATTCCACCGTTTGGTACACATGTTGTGAGCCACTTGGTGGGTGGTCAGAGGGGGCGCGAGCTGCTCCCAGGGTGCCGTCACCACCCTCCAGCATGACGCAACATGCATGGTTGGGGGAGACACCCAGAGGGCAGCAGTGGAACTAGCCTGGTTGGGCCATGCGATGTGTCGCTGTATTCATAATACCCAATGCTTGTGTTTCCATCTCCCACCTGCCTTCATGCCTGACACAACATCCACAATCCAAGAGACATCAGGATTGAAGATCTACACCGAGATGACCACATTGAGAAGCTCGTTTGCCGCAGGAACAAAGTTATAAAAGATCCTGACTCGTCGGTGCTGTATATAGCAGCATTCTCAGCAAGAACACACTGCTGGCGTTTCTAATCCTGTTCTTGTCAATGGTATCAGTGAGAGTCAAGCTTTAAAACAAAATGCTGACATTAAAAGGGTTGATGCAAGTACAATTGTTAACTACATACAGGCATATATAGTCCTCTTAGTTTGGTCTGAGAACCCTAAGCAAGCCGTAATCTAGCCTAGACAGTATACACAGGTGTATCTGTCCGATGCCCACTACCCACTGGACTAGAAAATAGGCCACAATTACCTATGGCTAGTCTATGGGGGATATCTAGGCCTAATTGTTGAACAAGCTCAGTTATGTATTTAACTTTGAGACTGGAATATTGTTCTTTGGAGGAGACGGTTTGGGACAATTCTGAAAGTCGAGACTTGAAATGGTACACATTCTAGTACATTGGTGCGCAAAATGTATTTGGGAGTGATGATATTTTAACAACAGGGGGGCATTGACTTTGACGAGCACATGAATTAATTTTACACCCTTCCCCCGTGAGAAGGGTTCTTTTTTTCTATCACCCCCTCCCCCAGCAGGGTTTTCTATTTATCGTGGACGAGCCCTTATTACTGTAGTAATGCGCAGACCTTTTTTAACTAAAAAAAAGAAGAGGGATCCAATCCCCCCCCCCCTGCATGGTCCCAGATTTGTAATCATCCCTATGACATTGTTTTTTGGGTGAACAATCTTTTGACATTTTGATGGTCTTGAAATTGTGCAATCTGGTGCACAGCACTGTTAGCCTACACCCTGACACCCAGGTGCCCTTTAACTGTAGCTTTCTCTTGACACTGCCTGTAAATTGTCCTTAACATGACGTCATTACGTTCTACATTCCATATTTATTTGCTAATGATACTGATAAGGTCCGATAATTAAACGACATATTCTACTGGTCAATTATGAAAAGAATACAGGCTAATGAGTACTAATTATAGTGCATAAGCACAAATGCTTCACTTACAAAATTACAACACTGCGGAAATTATGGAGATGAACAATGACAGTGATGGACATATTACACATCGAACACTGCCAGCAAAGTATATTGTCTGGTTTATAACATAGATTCATAAAGTAAAGGAATTCGAATCACTAATCCTAATGTCATCATGAAAATTTATCACATGTAAAAGGAGTTGTCCGGGGAGAAAGCGTCTAACGATGCTTCCGTTCAATAAAAGATTCAATTCAATTCAATATTTCTACTTAAAACACCACAGGCTCCCAGCCACAGTATAGTCCAGGCCCTGTCCCCTGGGCATGCCAATGAAATCTTGGCAATATACATTATTGTGTTTCAGCTATGGCTGCTTTGGGACCTTTATAACAACTTCCTGTAAGCTGGTTACCTGAGGTCATCTGGGGAGTAAACCATAATGTAAAATTCACTGGGAGAGTGCAGCTATCCCCTCCCACCAGAGGGCAGTCTACTGAATGACAATTTCATTGGATTACCCTAGTGGGCACATAGAGAACAACATCCAGGCATGCATTATTGGAACCAACACACAATTTTCCCTCAGGGCCATAATTACCTACAATGCATGGGCCTGAGTATCTTCCACTTCCAGGTAGTTCAGCCATGTTGTAAACACCCCCATAATTGCCTGCATTCAGGTAGACAATACACTGTTGTGCCTATCTACCAATACTAATTGGATGTATGGCACCATGTAAATGTCTGAGCCCAAGCAGGAGTTATACCTATTTCACATATACATGAAGACAGTCAGTGTGTACATGCTTTCATTCAGAAGTGTGAGCCTTTTTGAAGATTATCCCTAGCAATTAAATATACCTGCCCACCAGCCAAGTTTGCAGCTTGGATGACAACATCCCTATGATATTTCATGTCAGTTACAAGCCTTACACATTAGCCAAATGCTGGCAGATACATACAAACAGGGTTGCTCTGGCGACATAAACAACAAATAAACTGAAAAAAACATATAGATCTACAGGATCCACAAATTGCTCTAATATGCTTGTGCTAGGATTTTTATTTGGTAGATAAAGTACAATTGTTAATTATGTCATGTCATATACTGTGGCCGACTACCTACACCCATGCATTCCTCTCTCACTTAGATGGGAGTTCCGTCAAATCTTGATAAACTTGTTTCGATCAAGCTTAACCTCATGCTGCGTGTATTTCACATTCAGCATGTATGTACGCATCATATCTCTCCTACTCCACTTATTAAATGTTGCCAATAATATCGTTTTACTACCTCTGTGCTAGACCACAGCATCCAGCTTTCTCCATTCCAGATTCCCTCTATACAGCGGGTTACGTTCATATAAGGAATCGAGGGTTCGTCGCACCTTCAGTTTAATTTTGGTGTTTGTGCGCAGTACCCTTACTGGTCTCAACGTATTAGACTCATCTCTCTCATTATTATTCCCAGTAGGCTCGGCCTTCTACGTTGCATCAACGTGGAACAGCCACTCCTACGATGGAGCTCAACCCTGGAAATAGCATGCTCTTAAACAGTGATTCTGAACTATCTGGAGATATTTTCGTGGATCCTTTGCAGCTCCCTCCACCAGAAGGTCCCCATGATCAAATGTCGGTAGGATCATTTGCTTGTAGATGCAGAGGCCGAGTTCAGGGTCCGCAACTTTCATTATCTTCATTAGATTTAGATATTCATATTTTACACTGCCGTTACCTTTCATCCTTCAAAAGAAAGGTTTTGACGGACAGGTGCTTGTCTATGATGACCCCGAGATAATTTAACTCTTCAACTGCCTCCAGTTCATCATTACCCAGTGTTACCTTACCAATGCTCAAATCAGGTGCAGACCTGTCAGAGTAGCACCACACGACCTTGTTTTTTATTTTTAGAATTGATTGTCAGTTTGTGCCAAATACACCACTCTGAAACTCTATCCATGTCATCTTGGAGGAACCCCGCTACAATGTCAATGTCAATGGTGGTGGGCACTGGTTACAGGCTCCAGACTTTGAGAAATCCAGCACCTGGTGTATTTGTCACAATAGTGACAGAAAAGTGCGAAAACTATAGGCATGCATCTGACATTTTTATTAGTCCATCGCTGTTGCAATAAATCCCAGAAATGTCATTGAAAATCCTGTTGTACGGAAACATAACATATTATTATATGTGTTACATGAGCTGAAAATATTTCATTAGTTTTGAGGGTTGTTTCTCCAGAATTGCTAGCTAGTGTGTACGAATTTCAGTTCAATATTGAATCAACGTTGAATAAACATTGAACCAACATTGACAACCATTTGCTAATGTTGATACAATGTTTTGTGCTCACTGCGTGCTCAACCACCAGCTTCTGTGTGGGGAGTGCAGGATAATGGCAGGCAGCAATGCAGGTGGACGTCCCCAGCAGTATAGAGCCATTGCTATGGAGAGGAGGGAGGGTTGTAGATCAGCTGCTATAGGAGACCTGAGACCAGACAGAGCTGGGTTGCCTTGGTGTGGTGGGCCAGTAGCCTCCTGTGGTCACCTTAAAGCTTATCAGAGCGCGGTGCTGCGCCCGGATAGTACTAATCACAATATGCCACCCCCAGGCAATATCCACCACTGTGCTTCCCACTGACATTTGATGTAACATTAACGAAATTAATTTGCGTTATATACGGACAACGGTAGCTTTGGCCTGGGAAAACGGTTCAGTAATTTGACATCAACAGCTGCCTAAATTGGGACGGTAGACACCGAGAAGAAGGGGGGAGAGCTTTTCTGGGTGTTGACATGCACAAGTTCTTAAAATATAAGGAATAAGAATAGAACCCCATGTGGCGCACAATGGATATAACCTTTCCTTCTGATGCAATGAAAACTGTTCGCTGGTGTAATTAAAAGGCGTTGTTGCAATGTATATATGAGAAATAAAATGCCCCCTAATGAAAACGTATCAATTCTGCGTTATTGTAGTTGTACGAAGGTAAAATTCAGATCGTAACAACACGCTTTATCAGATGCAGAAATAAAGGTAATGGCCAACAGATGTAATTTAAATCGGTTCATTAAAGTTCTCCCGTTACCTCTATTTCTGTCGAACAATTGCGTTTGGAGCAACAGACAAGTTCACTATTTTAAAAGTTCTGCACACTTTGGCTTACATCATGCAATCCTCATTTTTAGTCGTTTTTGCACTTTGTATTATTGTTACTATACCATAGCATTCTCCATAATTACCTTTACTCTTTCTGTAAAGGCTTTGAAACGATGTCACATTCGAGAAATTTAGAAAGGATTTTACCACCGAAAATAGTTTCAGACAAGCTATCAATGTTCTATGGACGTGCAGAATTGGGATTTTGTTTATTCTGACTTTTCCAGGTGAAACCGAAAAAAGATTCCAAGAAATGTTTCGTCCGTGCCTAGAATCCTGATTCTGTTTACTACGCCTCCACAATTAATGTTTTTAGCATGGAAAGAAACACCTTTTAGTGGGAGTGAGTCCATTGGGCCAGCGGCCACCAGTCGCTGTTTTTAGATACGGCTGGGGCATGTCACATTTTATCGTCAGCGACAAAAATTCACTTCAGGCTTGTTATCTCACCAGTTTCTGCAACCAGATTGATTTCTTCTCCAGTTATCTACATCAAAATTGATTTTAGGAACCAAATCGTTACCAGCTATCTCCATCCAATAATGTATTGTCACCAGGGACAATATTTTATAGCCAACAGTTAAATCTACCAAAATAGACTTGCTGGGTCAACTTTCCGTTCAAACAGGGAATGTTACATCAATGGTAAGTGCACAGAGAGATGAAACGAATACTGAGAAAAGAAACTGAGTCAAAAGGGAGCCCAGGTTACATTCAGAATGCTTCACCTCTTTAGGAAGCCCTGGTTAAGTAACTGAGCCTAGGTAACTTCTTGCCTGGCCTAAGGGAGTCACCCAGGGAGTCACATAGCTCCCTGGTCCACAAAGTGAGTCACATAAGAACCAAGGCTACCCTAGAGAGGGGAGTAATTGTGGAGGCAACCGAGACTCCCTTTGACGCTGTTTCTCTTCTCTGTGAAGTCATAGGGAGTCCTGGCTTGCCTTTAGCATGACGCCCTTTTCTCACTCTCGTTGTGAAGGGAGTCAGTCCGAGTAGACACAAAATTCAGTTCAACATTAAATCAAGTTGAACCAACATTGAATCAACACTATCAACATTGGAAATCAGTTTTTAATGTCGATTCAATATTCCGTGCCCACTGGGGGTTCTAACTTCTATAAAAGGAGTTATGTGACCCCCTTTTAAAAGTGAGCCACGGTATTTCCTTCAAAATAACTCTCTTTTATACTCCCTTCAGGTCATCCCCGAACTTCCTTCAGAAAGGGAGCCTAGGCACAGTGACTTCAAATGTAAAGGGAGTTTATTTATTTGCATCAGCCGGGCTAGACTCAGTTTGGTTTAATTAAAAATGAATCGGAGCCACTAAAACGGAGTCAGGCAGTGTGAAAGGGGCTTTTATTCCCTGGACCGTCTTTGTGACTCGGTTACTTTTCTGTGTGTCTATTGTAAAGTGTTGACTTAGTTTGAGCTGCAATCAAGTCTCGCAGATGGCAACATTTCCTCTATAACTTCGACCGATTAGATGGTGGCCGTAAGGTGGCCTGTGCCCACTTAGCTCAGGGGAGGGTATATGGGAAATGTATGGGTCCAATTAGATGGAAAATGTATGGGTCCAACCTGAAGTGGGCGATATGTTGACTGGACCCTAATGGCCACCTTCCACTGGGGTGACACCGACCGTTTATATACACAATTCAAATAGGAAATGGATGACTTAATCGACCGTATAGAGTTCTATAGACAGTAGGCATCATCATGGTTACATTTTATAGAAAGACGTAGTATCATTCAGTGCCAAGTTAGTGCAGCATTGCCCGGACAGTGTTTCCATGGTTACACACCTGGCTCCCTGTGATACACAAGGCTGGCTATTTACAGCATGTTCTCCATGCGCAGCCTCATTAATTATCATCCAATGTTATTCTCTGTAGCGAATAATAAGCTTTGATGGTGGAGCTCCTCCAAGGCTGTCTGCGGTCGTGCTCTTCCCAACCTCCTCCGCCTTCAAACTCTGATTTTTTTTCTTCGAGGACCTCAAAAACAGACCATGCTCCCAGGAATGTCCTCTACAGAGACAGATTAGCAGGTTTTCAGTACTGCAGGCTAATAATGCCATACGTATTCCTGCCTTGAGAGTGTTGAGAAATAATAAAAATAAGAGAAGTGAAGAAATTAGCTATCAGGCTCGGTAGACACTAACGTCGCTTCCTGAAGTATATTCTACTCGCGTTCCATTATTAGTCGCCTTTTTAGCTGTCACTGAGAATGCAGTGTGCTATAATTAACAATACTAATTAATGCCGAACTGGCCGTGGAGAAGAGGGACTGTGACTTGAAGGCAGAAGTCACGAACAACTCCGAGAATACCTACTTGACATTCCATATTTATGTTATAGTGGTGAAGCATGGTGACGCAGTGGGTGACAAGTACATGTTGGCTGTTTCTGTCAAAATCTGTCTTTATTCTAAAGGGCTCATTCCATCAATGTCGATTCTACACACTATAAGTATGCAACCACTGGTTACCATGGATGTAGGCCCTATATACGGCATCAATGTACACCTGCAAGATATGACCACCGTCCACTGGACTCTAATTGGCCTTTTTATGCATTGTTTGCTCATGGCCACTGTCCACTGGGCTCTGATCGGCCAAAGAAGTATAGGATATGTATGGGCTTAATCGGCCGAAGTTACCCAGTGAACGGTGACTAATAGGGAATGTATGGTCAATCGGCTGTATGGAGCTCAGCTAATGGTGGGCAGTTCCTCTTAATGGCCACCGCCCACTGGGTACGTTCGGCCGTATGATCCCAGTGGGTGGTGGCTATTAGACACTCACATCCATAATCGTCCAGTGCCAGTGAATCAGTCGCTGGATTGCAGTCGGTTTAAATTTTTCAGGCACATTCACATAGCACCCTCGTCCTGCAAAAAGTATAGAAAACTGTGAAATTGCTTAAATCTAAATAGCATAGGCCTCATCGACTGTCTTGGAATTAAGACAAAAGGAAGACATTAAATATATTTTCCTAATAAAGGTTATTTCTAAACACAGACACACTAATATGATAAATGGCCTGAGTGTATTCAGAACACGTATTGAGGGAATAATGAGATACTGCGCATTAAAATGTCAAGCACGGACATCATCTATGTTTATAATTCAAAGCCATGTTTGGTTTCTGAATTTCAAAATAGGACATGATTAGGGAGTGAAATGTGATAACTGGGGAAGCTGTGGTTAGGGGGTGTACCCTTATTTAACGGTGGATAAAATGTCCCCCTCCCTCCTCCCTTTTCATTTCAGTGAAATAGAATGGGATGTTCCACGGTATTTCCACCACCCCTGAGGTAAACAATGACCATCAATGCCCACTGATTACCATTGCTTTATAAAATTACTCCGGGCCAAGGTCAATGCCGTGATCTTGGGCCTAATGGCTATAATGGCAATCATAATTACACCATTACAAGTATGAATTGCTCAGAAACATCACACCCCTGGATAATTATACCTTTTTTTGTGCGCTTCAGAATACCATGGAGTGTATACAGGAAATCTATAGGCTTTATTAGCCGAAGTGTCCCAGCGGACAGTGGCCATCAGTGCATAATCATATTTTCATAGGCCATATAATTATATAAACACATACAGGCAGCAAGGATCAGACTGGCTGGAAGGTCTGGCACGCCATACAACCCATTCTAATTCACAGATCAGGCGTAGCATAGTCCTTGTGGTTTTTTTGTGTGTTTTTTATACTAAACACCATTAATTTAGTTTTATCAGTATTAATACATAACTCACTGGTACCCAGTGGGCACCGGATGCAGCGGCTCCCTTTGCCTTACCTGGGTGTGTACCATAAGGTATGTCAAGTGCATGGACTAGTGTTGATTTTTATAGTAGTTGTAGAAAAAAGGAACGTGAAAATTATGTCACTGGATCTTTAATAAGCGCTTAATAAGTGGTCTGCGCCCGCTGGATAGTAAACCAATCATGAACACGATTGAAGTCAACTTTTAGGAGAAATCAAAGCAAAATAAGTATCACAAAGTCTTAATAGGGCCTACACCCATTAACCTTTTCCGACCATTTCTATGCACGTCTGCTCTAATAGGTCGTTTTCTCTCATGCACCCTTTCATAGATTGCACCCGGTCATAGACTTTTAACTTGGACCAATTTGGTGAGACATGGCCCTAGACCTACTTAAGACATGCATGTTTTATGGCAGAGTATGCTTAAATTGGATCTCCACTTTAATATCTCCTTGGTTTATCATTGATCCCATCATCCATGCTCATGGAAATTAACCATTTGTATGTTCCTCCATACTCTATGTGAGAGGTCCGCTGTTTATACCTGTGGTATTATTATGCTGTTAGCATGAGCATCTGGATGCATCGGTTTATCTAGAATTTATTGTCAACGATGAACTGTATTGTACTCAGAACTCTCAATACTCACGAGAGCAGTCCCAACGTAGGTTCTCACACGCAAATCTACTAGAGCCAAATAACGATATGGTATCTAAAAGTAAAAAAAACACTCTAGTAAATAGACATGAACTTAGGCCTGTTAATTCTTGCTTTCCTCTGTCTAGAGTTACCTCTAAGATGTGTTCTAGAATTGGAAACGACATTGACCAGGAAATGGGAAATGAGTCTAAATGTGTTAGATGTGGCCTGGTAGTCCAGACACAAACCATCAAATAATATTTACAATTGAATTCAAGGACACCTATTATGGTGGACGTGCAGAAAGTCACCTTCTTTTTCCTTCTATCTTTTAAGAAAAGTGATTTTACTGTGTGTTAAAGATGTTTGTAGTGTCTCCTGGCGGTGCCAGATGTCAGTGCAGACAGACCTGGTTTTGCTGCGACCGTTTGGACATCAACATTTTACCCTTTAATGGTCGCATACTGGGATAGTAAACATCATCATGATGCATGCATGTAACCCTGACAAGTCTACTCCCCAGGGCTGTATTGTATCATGCCGACCTTTGAGGAGTGTACCAATCCTGTGGGAGCGATCCTGTGCTTGACTGAAGCGCTGGCGAGTTACTCGCCAACGCTGCAAACATGCATCATGACGCTGAAAGGCATACTGCAGTAAATCACTATGCGGTCCTTGTTAAAGTGTTAAAAGGCCATGAACACCACTTATAGAAGTCATCCAGGTGCCACACGTTGTCAATAGAAAGTGATGTAGCACATGATCCCAACATGGCATCCAAATACTTCCCGGCTACTGTGAAAGACGAGGTTAAAGAAGAAGTGAGGAGACATTTCAAACCTTTAAAAATATTATTGCCATCAAGTGGAACCGAATGGAAATCAATTGAAATGTCAGTGACTCCTAAGCATTGATCAATGTTTTATGCTTTATACCAAAGGCAACGGTTAACAGTCACACTGTGTCAGGTAGTTGTTCTATGTCTGCCTCCAACTCATAAACATCCAATGGTCCGCGGCTGTTCTGCCATTATCTGCTGCAATAACCAGACCCAATCTCTGATTTCCATACATACTACTATATATAATGACCACGCCCATAGTCCCATTTCGATATACTACTTACATCTCACGTCTGAGCTTATGTGCCATTATTAGCACTGCAATGACATGAACCAGAGTCCCGTTTCCACATGCTACTCACGATGATCTGAGCAAGTAATGACCACAGCCGCAATCAGCCTGTCCCAACCGGGCCTGGACGAGAATCTCCTTTTGATATTCTACCCCTGAAATATGGGCGTCCAATTGTATCCATTTTAAACCAACTATCCGATTAATCAGTGGCTCATGAATTAACATGCATTTTAATTTTCATCTCGTCTGTATAGTCCCCTAGCTGCATATCTCCACCTGCCCCACTCAGGTTTGTCATGAGTCAGACTCAGCTTTCTTTTGATACAACATATGCCTATAATTATAGGTTGCGCCTTATACAAGAGTTTTATAGGTATACTACAGGACCTATTTAGCAATTTTCAAACCCAGTGTGCGGCTTAAAGAATTGGTCAAAGGTCGAGGTCCCAGCTAACAAAAAAACGTTATTTTATGTCAAAATAACGTTTTAAACTTTACATAACGTTATGTCATACTAAAGAGCCTTAGAAAAACGTTGACATACAACGTTATATAACGTTATAAAATGGTGTATAACGTTATTTGTTTATTGGGGTAGGGCTAATACTCGAGTACAATCCACACTGGTATTATGGTATAGTTTACCCTCCCTTCTGTAGGGTGTTTACCCCTACCGCTGAGGGCCGTGAAAAAGGCTGTTTCTCTGCCATGCTTTAGTAATTTTACATTTTCACTAGGAACAAAATGGAATTTTAGAGATATTATGACAGCCCCTGAAAGATAACTCATTAAGCTTTGTGATCATGTAAGGACCTTCTAATTATTCCATTTTAAGCAGTGTAATCTTTGCAACTCCACACAGAGACTCTCATTACAGCAGCTACTGCCCTGAGTGGGATTTTTAGAGGAGTCTCTGCATTGGACACATCTTCTCTATTCCCATTTCCGCTCTAAGTGGTATTAGAATGAGTAAATCCAATGGCCCAGGGGTATAATGGACACTCTAAGCTATGTCTGGGGCCTACCTCCGTTTTTCTATCATTATTTAAAGTATATCTAGTCATGACAAACAGAACAGAGTAGCTCAAAACATCATCAAAAATTAATAAAATCATAATGGAGTTAGGCACATTTTGAAGAGCTATAATTTAGGTTTCAAAAAGTTATTGCATATTAGAGTGTATCTCCAGTGGTTATCAGCGGATTCTAGGTTATATTAGGGCATATTCCTGGCTAAATAATGGGGTTTCTGCATGTAGGAGGTCACAGTATATTTACAAAGTCCACAAATACCAAAGGGGATGTATAGACATATAGTGTGATGTCATGCCTTTAATATCCTTTTGGAATTTCTGTTATACATTGATTATTATAGACATGATTGGCCATTGAAGTGCACCAAGTAGAGTAGAGGAATTGCCTTGTTCGCAGCCCTTAGTGCTACAATAGGCCTACAGGTAATCACCCTATCTAGGCTCTGCAGTGACCACCTTTCTCTGCTGCAGTCTATGGCAAGTTTTTCATGAAATTACCCTGACTCTGGCTCACATTCTGCTTAATACCACTGGATCTAAAGCAGATATCAATATGCAGTCTTTTGCATTGAGTTCCAGACATGTTCCCCTTTCTGGGGATAGGTCTCACTCTTTTGTAGACGTATTATTTCAATTTAGGGGTAAACACCCTACCTTCTGGACAGGTCCGGCAGTTATTTATTGCTTGTTTTGATTAGTACCATATGCACTAGAGAGTGGTGAGCGATCAGTGTCTAGTATAGCCTGCAATACCCACGGGCACTATCGTTGTGGGTATAGGATACAGGTGTCAGAAAAGCTTTGGAAAATCGGTACCATTTGCGAGGTGAATCTGCTTCGCATTCCCCTGAGCTTAATTTCACATTGATAGGCTAGAATTTAGGCATGCATGGCCTTAACACTATTGCCCACCGTTGATTCATAAATTTAACCATCAGGTTTTTTTTATATTTCCACACATTTGGTGACTTTTATAGGGGTAGTCTATATAGAAGTTTACCACCTTCAGCCCTTGAACCCCACTATTGATTGGTCTAGACATGACTATAATTACCAATTTGTCCATTTCACCTCACCCAATTAAGGCACTAAGTGGCTTTAACAGCCACTCATAGCTTGTCATGATTAGTGTAGAAATCAACATGATTGGGTGAGATAGGTATAACCAATAGAAAACTGACCTCTGTGTCCGTAACTCTCAGTCAGGCCCCATCTGAGAGTTACAACCCGTAACTATCAGTGTCAGACTACTATATGGTGAAGGGGGGCGGTGAAGGAGTAGGTGGGGCAAGATGGTGTTCAATATCATAATTTATTACGACCCAGATGGGCTATATATAGCTCGTCTGGGGCTCGAGACTGCAACCACCAGAACCAAAGTTAGATTTCCACATACTACTGCATATACATGTATAAACTACATGTACTTACATCTCATGGTTGGTCTGCTGTACCAGAATCTGCTTCAATGACCAGGGCCATACCCAGTGGGCACAGAACATTTAATCAATGTTGATGAATAGTTGACAACATTGTTTCAATATTAGTTCAATGTTGATTCACCGTTGAACTGCATTTTGTGCCCACTGGGTAGGCCAACCTCCATGTACTACTTACACTCGAGTTAGGGCTGCTATACCAGAATCTGCTGCAATAACCAGGGTCATAGTCCAGTTTCCATACACTACTTACACGTCGTGTAATTAGGGCTTATGTGCAGTATCTGCTTCAATGACCAGGGCCATAGTCTGATTTACATATACTACTTACATCTAGTGTAAGTTCTCTTTGCCAGTATCTGCTATGACCAGGGTCATAGTCTGATTTACATATACTACTTACATCTGGTGTAAGTTCTCTTTGCCAGTATCTGCTAAGACCAGGGTCATAGTCTGATTTACATATACTACTTACATCTCGTGTAAGTCTTCTATTTGCCGATATCTGCTTTAATGACCATGATCATAGTCCAGCTTCCATATACTACTTACATCACATGGCTAGATGGATCAACCAACCATGAGGCCTATAGGGCTATACACCTTTTACAATCATGAACCCATGCATTTTTTTCCATCGGTCCTATCCGTGAATGTCTCTTTCCTTTCCTCTCAGCATTATTATATGTTTCTGTCTGTCAGTATATAGGTGTGTATAGGTCTACCTGTGTCTAGCAATATCCCATTCTCTAAGTTTGGACGTGGTATTGTATAGCACAGGAAGGCTTGTGGAGAAAGGAGGTGAGCAGGATATGCTAATAGAAATGAAGGTGAGAAACAAGTATAAACAGATATGTAATAGGTATGGGTGGAAAGGCGTGGAAGGAGTGTTTAGCATACATGCTAGCATTTTATTACATTTTTTTGTTTAACCGATCATCACATACAACAAGGCGAGCCCCCATGCAGGGAGGTAGTAATGTCCTCTGATAGCTGTTAGCAACAGATGCTATCACCTAACACCAGTTTGAAAGTACTTGTTCAAAGTGTCGACTCATTAAGGATCATTATTCTTATATGTTTGAGTGGTCATTTATAAGGGAAAGAGATGACATTGGTCTGATATAAATGACCCCAAGACTTTTATGAGCCCTCCCGACTCAGAGTCTTATATTTCATTGATAAACATGTTTCAATTGTATTTAATCCTCTTGAAAAAATAGTGAAACACAAGGGGTTATCTTAATCCGAGCCACAATTAAAGATCATCATACTCTATAATTATCATGAATTTAAAAAAAAAAGATATTATGTTATCATTCCGAAATAACACAACTATCATACTTTTACACAATCTGGATCCTGATGTCACTAAATATCAATCCTAAAATAGCAGAGTAGTTCGGTGTTTCAATGCTATGTGAGACTTACAGGCAACGAAACTGCTTTTTCTTCTCTTCTTTTTTCCTCCACCTATAGATATACCAATTACGCCATTTTAGTTTCCTAGTTTAGAAATAGGGGGTAGACTGTCAACAATGAAATGTCATTCTGAATGATATGCCCACTTACAGAGACATTGACAAGCTATATATGGTAGCACACCATTTAGATATTATGTTTCTTTTGTCGGAATATGGCACCGGTATGACTGGGGTATGGTGGAACCCTCCCCCGCGTGTTTTTCTAAAGATATCCGTCTTTTTATTCATTCATCGCCTCTAGTTGATAGGCAGACATAACCTTTAGGATATGTGGGTGGCAAATACCACCATTCTATGTGAGGCTGAGAGGCTAGTGCTTCGTTCACATTGCCATTAACATACTGTAGTTGGGATAACAGCCCTTTCAGAGAAGATCTCTCTCTCTCTCTCTCCCTCTCTCTCTCTCTCTCTCTCTCTCTCTCTCTCTCTCTCTCTCTCTCTCTCTCTCTCTCTCTCTCTCTCTATATATATATATATATATATATATATATATATATATACATATATATATATATATATATATATATATATATATATATATATATATATATATAAAAGCGTGTTAATAAACCTAATATAGAGGCCCTAATTATGCTTCTTTATATAGCAAGACATGCGTATCATGTGACCAAGATACTTGGGTCCATATACTTTACATAGCTCCCCATGTAGAGCTAATTCGCATGTGAGGGAATGTTAAAACTAATCTAGAGGTCAGTGGTATTGGCACCCTTTCAGAGAAGATCTCTTGATGAATCTCTCTCTCTCTCTCTCTCTCTCTCTCTCTCTTTCTTTCTCTCTCTCTCTCTCTCTCTCTCTCTCTCTCTCTCTCTCTCTCTATATATATATATATATATATATATATATATATATATATATATATATAATATATATAAAAGCGTGTTACTAAACCTAATATAGAGGCCCTAATTATGCTTCTTTATAAAGCAAGACATGCGTATCATGTGACCAAGATACTTGGGTCCATATACTTTACATAGCTCCCCATGAAGAGCTAATTCGCATGTGAGGGAATGTTAAAACTAACCTAGAGGTCAGTGGTATTGGCACCCCACCCCTGCCAATCATCCTCGGACATTTCCCATGAAGGAAATCTATACGAAAGGTGTTAAAGGCTAAGTCATCTCAAACCAAATCGTAATATCCTCTGGCAGGCTTGTTGAGTTTATATAACACCTCAGTTAAATTTAGAATCGGCCAAGCACAATCCCTGAGATCCAGGCATGCCCTAGCCCTGTAGGATCGTATTCCCTAGCAAACTACCCCAAAAATAATGGCTCAGGCAACCAAGAAATAGGATGCTGGTTGTTTCCTTCCAGCAATTCACTACTCTACATAAGTTGCACTGGTGTGACCAGCAGTTAGACTGTGCCAGTGGTAGTATACAATACTATTCATACCCACCAGTGTACTGACTGTCTAGACTACCAGTTGTGTGTCCACAGAAAACGGTATACTACCCCTTGAATAGACCACATCCCATGGATTCGGTTAGAAATAAACACTTAAATACACAAGGATTCCTTTCTGCATTGTGTATCCCTAGAAGCCTAGTTCAATGATTAATTTAAGGAGGTTATGATAGATTTATCCTGGTTTTATAGAATGTTTCATACCAAGCCAAGCCTGATTCATGGTCCCCCTACCAATTTCACCTGACTAGGCTGGGTCCATTGGTTCAAGGTAATTATAACAACAGGGGTGGCTAGCGATCCGTGCAGACCACTACTACTACATGAACTACATGATCCACTCTCCTCCACTCTCAGAGATCGGCCCCTAGTAGTATTGTATGTATCGGAACGGGACTATAGTTAAGTACTGTTTATTACTCAATCGACCTGCAGCCAATCAGAGGCCTCCCTTTTGGCGGGAAATTCAAAAGCAGCCAATGAGAGGCCTCCCTTTTGGCGGGAAATTCAAATAGGTCACGTGACCAGAAGTGACCTACTTCGGGTCACGTGACCTTTGGGCGGGAAATTCAAATAGGTCACGTGACCGGAAGTGACCTACTTAAGAGGGTCACGTGACCACCATGTTGGCGGGAAATTCAAATAGGTCACGTGACTGGAAGTGACCTACTTAAGGGGGTCACGTGACTACTAGGTTGGCGCGAATTTCAAAATAAGTCACTTGAGATTTTTATGGATAAATAAATTTTAAAAAAGAAAAAAAGCAAGCTGAAAGCTTGCTAAAAAATAATTTAAAAATGTGGCTCTTTTTTTTAGGGGGGGGAGGGGCACTCTGGGGGGCACTCTTTAAGATGCATGGGGGGGGGAGGGGGGGGAGGGGGGGAGGGGAAGGGTTTTTTAAGAGTGAGACTCGCTTCTCTGCCCTCTCTTTTAGAGGGCAGAGAGGCGAGTCTACTGGTTCGTCTACTTACAATGAAATGTATCATGATTGCGTTTATGATGATGTGCATCTCTTGCTGGCTAGACTTTCAAGCAAATTTGCCAAAGTCCAGCCCGTTATTGAATGTCCGGCCTAGCCTGACCCTCAGTAGAACAGTCCTTGACCCATCTATTATAGTCCAGCAGCGCCTGACTCTTGTATGAGAGTAGTATTGGCGACATTGGCTGACTCTGATATTTACCTGTGTGTACGGAGGGAGGAGAGGGTTCACAGCCACAGCTCTCTTAAGGCAAAGCTTGCGCTTATAGAGCACTACTAGTGGAAGTCTGGATAAGGAGGCTATGGTGGTTGTCTTCAAAAAAAATAAAAAAATAGCCATGGCGCATGTCGATGTCGCTTAATTATGCTCATATCTCATGTCGATTTTAAGAATTGCTCATGTCACCTGTCACTATGTTTTTCAAGCTTCATGTCAAATGTCACTAGGCCTCATGTCGAATGTCGATTCTAAGAAACAGGTATGTCACCATCTCGAATTTAGCGGTCCACACTGCCGCTGCTGCTGCTGCTGCTGCTGCTGCTGCTGCTGCTGCTGCTGTTGCTGCTGCTGCTGCTGCTGCTGCTGTCAGTGCTGCTGCTTGTGCTGCTCGTGCAGCTGCTGCAGCTGCTGACAGCTGCTGCTGCTTGTGCTGCTCGTGCAGCTGCTGCAGTTGCTGACGATGTCACGGATGCTGTTGACAGATGCTGCTGCTTGTGCTACTCGTGCAGCTGCTGCTGCTGCTGCTGCTGCTGACGATGTCACGGATGCTGCTGACAGATGCTGCTGCTTGTGCTGCTTGTGCAGCTGCTGCAGCAGCTGCTGCTTGTGCTGCTCGTGCTGCTGCTGCTGACGATGTCACGGATGCTGCTGACAGATGCTGCTGCTTGTGCTGCTTGTGCAGCTGCTGCAGCAGCTGCTGCTTGTGCTGCTCGTGCTGCTGCTGCTGACGATGTCACGGATGCTGCTGACAGATGCTGCTGCTTGTGCTGCACGAGACCGAGTAGCCGCTATTACTAATGCTACTAATACTAGTATGAGAAAATACATTTAGTCAGTCGACTAAATCAAGGAGGTTTTCTGACTTCAGTGGATCGTTTAGCCATCGGCCACAGGCAAAACTTGAAACCATTTTATACATGGGGCAATTGGCAGAGTCGAAACATGTTGGTACGATGGGGTCGATCATGTTCATCATCAGTTCAGGCAAAGGAAGTGTGTCAACAGCACGCGAAAACTTCATGTCCGGATGTTTCAACACAAGACTTTTTATCACACTCACACAGCTGCTTTGAAGAGTGAATCCTTGACCAAACTTGAGCTTTTCCAACACAGCTTTGGCCTCCTTCTGTGCAGTAAGGGATCTCTCTTTCGGGGTCATCGCAGTGCTGGCTAGCATGTCCTCAAAGTCTTTAACATAATGTTCCAACGGGCTACAAATGATGTACTCCAGATCATCGTCCGCATATGTCGTCTCCTCGCACCATATTGTGTCTTCTCCTGTTTCGAATTCCGTCATTTTCTGAACAATCTCCTCGTGAGTGCGTTGCATATATCGAAGCTCCTTCAAAGACCAGATAACTTGTATGCCGAACCCTGAAAAACCTGAAGGAATTTCACCACTACAGTCAGGCCAACTATACGGAGCTAAGAAAAATAGCTCCAACAAAATTTTCTCCCTCTGTCCAAATGAAACTACTTCCGTTCCGATGAAGTTGAAGCATGCTTCTATCCATTGCTCCTTGGTGACGTCCTTCCAATGTTTCTTTACCTCACATGCATCATAGGGCACTGTTTCTCTTCTTGCTTCTAGTGGGAGTTGCTTTTTCTTTCTTGGACTCATTTGGAGAGTTTCGATGCTCTGTAGCGTCGACACTTCGATAAGAAAAGAAGCTGTAAAGGTAGAAATAACCCTCATAACATGCTGAGCGAGCGTGGAGTGGACGATGCTACGATGATGAAGGGCGGGTCGAGAAAGTGTGATGGGTGAGAGCGGCGTTTCACTCCTTATGTACCCTGTCCTAGATAATCCTCTTAAACGGCTGAAAAGACTGTCTCAGTACAGAGTCTCTACTCAATTAAGTGATCTGTTAAGTAAGTTTTCACATGCTACTTGACTACTGCAGGTGGGTTTAGACTTAAGCAGCTTAGTGCACACACGTGTCTGTTAGAAAGCTACCTGCACACCTGCCTTCCTTTTTCACTAGTATTTACCCCTTGCCGACTTATAAGGCGCCTATACACGTGTCAGCCTCCTTATATACGTCTTCTTGCTTCTAGAGCTAAGCTACTTACCGTCGTTTTCAGCTGCCGCAGGCTGACTGGCAGCTATTTAAAAGAGAATACCCGTTACCTGTATAACGGATCAGGAGGTTATGAGATTAGAGTGTGTATACAAAAAAAAGCTACAGGGGGCATGTGTCTGTCTGTGAGGTAGAGACGATGTGGTAAGCGGCTCAAGTGTAAAACAAAAGCACCTCCTCTTGCCGCAGTGAGTGGCGCGGGACGTCGGCTGGCTAGTTGAATAAGCGTCAGCTTAAAAGATAATCCGTCCACGGGCTGGCGCGTCACACCTGTCGTTAATCACCCCCTGTAGTCTTTGTATACGCAGGTGGTGACCCGGCTTTATCTCTTCACCAGCTATAATCCCATATACATGTAGCGCACGTTACACTCGTTATCTCTCTTTTCATGCTGAGGGATTAGGGGTGCAAGGGTTCAGGTGAAAAGCGATTTGATTCCTCTCTGGAAGAGGGTGGGGCTCTAGGTGAAAACAAGCTTAGACCATCCAGATTAGCCGCTCTCTCGGCTATATAAAGAGCCTCAATTTTTTTTATCTCTGCCCACTTCGTCTTGTTGTACACTATCAGTCACGAGGCAGACGCTCGAAGTAGCAGATGTTTGCAGTATGGATTATACAGAGGTTACCTGCTAATAGGATTTTGTCAGAATAGGGTGAGTTGCTCTTAAAATGACCATTTTAAATGGGTTGTTAATATGGTATCTGATGTTAATGAGCTAACACCTAACATTGAGGATTATGACCTCCCAGAGGGGCGTCTCGCCAAATTCTCCGGTCTTGACTATAGGCTTAACTGTCTAAAGACTGTGGAGCACGTTAATGGGCGGTCTCCTTACTAATTTCACTTGACCAGGCCGGCAGAGTCAACTAGTCTAGGTAATTACAACCACAAGGGCGGCTACTCAACATCCAAGTGGACCTACTACTACGAGATTGTCTTTTGACCACTCTGCTGCCGCCTGCTGGTCTGGCGATTACATGCTCTAGTATAGTTCTCCGCTCTTTTCGTCAGATGGCGCCACAATAGGGTTTTTGTACATTTCCACGATACTCGCGAACATTTTAAACGCATAATGACCTATAATAAGCAACAAAGCACACTTCTAATATATTGAATATAAGAAACATGTCAACGTTGTGTATTTCTGATAGAATGAGGCAGATTCTTTGAAATATCAACTAAACTATAGCGAGATTGAAAATACTACACCATAACTAAAGCGATATAAAAGCTATATAAAGTCAGAACTTCTCACGGAACGGCATCTGCAACAGATCACTCAACCATTCGTCTTGAAATGCCACACAGGGTTCCCGTCCAACAGGACTTTGAGCCTTGACGCTTTTGAGGGAGGTTTGATCTTATGTTGCTTAACATGTGGTGTAATTAATCAACACCGCGGCCCCTCTTTAGGGGCCACACAATAAACAAAGAATAAAAAAGGGTAAGCCTTAAGTTTAAAGTGAATCTCCCAGGATTTTGGCGAGGCCGACAAAGGGGGAGGTAACAGATTTAAACTGCAGGACCTTGATACTCTCAGAGGGGAGCCCTATATTGCGAGCCTGTGGTCAGATCTATCACCTCTAGGGTGCAGTCTGCATATCATAAATGACCACCACAGACATTGGGATATAATGTTAATCCTACTCCAGGGTCTCCATAATTAGCGGGGCTCGCCTTGAGATGGGAAATTCACTACAGCACTATCTGTCGTTGAAAATGGTGCTCGTGTAGAGTCGGGATGATGTACCAAAAGAGCATTTTATACACAATGATACCCTTGTACAAATGCGTATACCTAGTAGGCTGTGTCTTATCATCAAATCTAAGAGGGTGCGCTATAGTTTTATTATACTTTTATAGACCATTTTAAAATCCGAGCTTAGCTTAGTTCATAGTCTCCTTACCAATTTTCACTTGACCAGGCTGGCAGAGCCAACTAGTCTAGGTAATTATAACCACAAAGGCGGCTACTCAAGATCCAAGTAGACTTACTACTACGAGATTGTCTTTTTGACCCCTCTGCCGCCTAGTTATTACATCCTCCAGTCTAGCTCGCCACACCCTTTGAGCAGCTCCATTGCCTCGGTAAAAGTGTAGGGGTGTGCTTTCCACCTTCAGTCATCCATAGATTCGATCACCATCACCCCCCTTGAAATGACCTCAGCTGTTAATTAGGGCGTAAAGCAGCCCAACAACCAACCAAGTCCCTGTCAAAGATGTGAATAACGAACGCGCTAGTATAGTTCCCCGCTCTTTCGTCAGATAGCGCCACAATAGAGGTTTTGTACATTCCTCCCAGTGAACAAAGAACGTTTTTTAACGTTTTGAAACGTTGCAAAGTATAACGTTATTTTACGTTATATGTAAAACGTTATTTAACATTGTTGTATGGTTCACCAAAAACGTTTGTATTCATAACGTTATACAACGTTATTTAACGTTAATATGACTATGGTTTATCACACAAATGATAGAGACTGATAGTAATACAGCCAACTCCCTCTTAAAGACTAGCCCTCTACTACGACCACCTTGCTATTCCAACCACTTTCATGCAGTATCTGCACAGTTTCGATAAGATATTGACCTATCTGAAGGTGGAAATATCCTTGCCACATATAACCAAATAAAAAAAATATTGACTGGACTATCAATATGGTACCATGTGTGAGGTTTGAACTCACAACCTTCTGATCACATACCCTACGCCTTAGACAGAGAGGCCACAGAGCTAGATGGTACTCACCCCCATTGAATACTATACATATTGCATGCCTGTGACCAGATACATTCCCCTACCTATTTATAGGGACCTTTAGCAAACCCGACGTAGCTCATTAAACGCAGACGTATCCTATGCCTTCAGCACTGCTACGTCTGCGTTTTAAGAGCTTTTACGTGGTTGCTAAAGGTCCCTTATTTTTCAATGCACAAAAACCATAGAAATATACCCGAGATCATATAATGTTCAAGACACATTGTCTGGATTTTACCCATGTAGAGGCACGGTAATACTTATATCGGATTAGTGTATTCTATTTACCTATATGTAAACTATAAGTGGACCATACCCCTCTTCCCATTTCATTGTTCTGTATCTATTACATAGCGACATCAAATACTAGTTTAACCATTTTTCATGAACCAAACATGAAATTAAAAAAGGGGTGGGTTGGGGATGTCACCCTATATGTGTAGAATAGAGACATGGCTTTTGATTTAATGAGATGTGCCTAGATTTCCCCGAATTTAGCATTTATTGAGAGTTGCTTTTATTATGGTAATGTATGAGTAAGGGCCACAGCCAGGCTACACCGTAGGTCATATAGACGTCATGGCTGTGTGGTCTAAGCACTAGTAAATGAAGCCTACTATCACAGGTTCGAGTCCCATAAGATGTAGTATTTTCTCAAAATGAATTAGTCCCCCAAATACTCGTTTCAGCTAGGTATTCCATCACCATTTTATAACGTAAAATAACCCTTTTATAACGTTATTTAGCAGTCAAAATTCATCATAAAAAACGTAAAATAACGTTATGATAAGGTTGTAAATTAAAACGTTTTTCCATAACGTTAATATACGTTAATTGGAGTCAACGAATTTGCGTTAAATAACGTTATATTTCCGTTTTTTTCGAACGTTTTCCACACCTCCATGAAACGTTATTTTGACGTTATATAACGTGTTTTTATTTACTGGGCTACGATGCTCGCGAGCATTTCAACGCATAATGAGCTATATAGGCAACAAAGCGCGCTTCTAATATATTAAAATATAAAAACAATTCAATATTGTGTATTTCTGATAGAAATGAGGCAGTTTCCTTAAATACCAACTAAACTATAGCGAGATGAAAAATACCACACCATATCTAAAGCTTTATAAAAAGCTATAGAAAGTCAGAACCTCACACGGATCGGTATTCTGTCTGCAACGGATCACCCCTGACCCACTGGTCCTCGCATGCCACACACGGCTCTGCCGTGTTTGTGCTTTGAGGTATCACCCATCAAGTGATCCATGCTGCCCAACATGAGGCGTAATTAATTACGCTGATGTTGCATAGCACAGCGGCAGCATCTAACTAACTCTAAGGAGTTAGTCGGCCCCTCTTTAGGGGCCACACAATAAACAAAGAATACCCTGAATCTGGGACCTGCGGGCGAAGGCCCCAACTGTGAAGTCATTATTGGCCACATTGGTAATATCAATTAAAACTTTAGACAACACCCACCTTAAGTATCATTAACGGATAATATCAATAAACTTAGCATCCTCTTGGTTACCACATTTAGCACCAATTTTACAACTCACAGGGGCCACCCTTGAAAATAACACCAGCCTCACCACGCTTTTATTGCTCTGCTGATTTCTCCAATCCAAAACATTGGGTATCTAGTCCAGCTGTGAGCTCATTAGGTCAGCCCTTTGTCGGCCTCGCCGGCAAGTCCCGGATTCAGTATAGAAAGACTAAGGGGGCGGGGAGTAGGTCTTTAAGTTTAGCGCTATCTGTGTCATTAGACCATTCTTAAAAATCGACATGTGACATGAATAAAAAATTCTCAATTACTGTATAAGTAGGCGCCTCAACTCTTCCTTCAAATTCCGGCCTTGCGGGTGGTCAAATTAAAAAAAAAATTCCTAGTAGTCTATGGTCCCAAGAGTCCGATTGTATCAATTACGGTGCCCCTACATTTTCCCCCTTAGTGACACTAGTGACAACACCTTTTTCACTTAGGGTCATGTGACATGGTCATTTCTTAAAAATCGACATGCGACATGGGACACGTTCATCTCAAACCCTTAGCCTCTAGAGAGTTCAAAATAGCGCTGCCGCTGTAGTCTGCCCGTTTCTTTGATCAAATATGCACCCTTCCTAATAGCACCCCCACTGGTGCATTGCATAAAAATAGCCCTCCTGACCTCATTTCTTGAGCTATAAAAAAACACAAACCCCTCATTTTAATCACAATATCATGGCAGTCAACATGAATGGAGTCATTAGTGGAGAAAGATAAGAGTCTCTGTTTTCTGTAGCCTACAATATTATGGTGACATTCTTCATGTCAAAATGTAATAAATAAATATGAGTTGTTAAAACTTGTTACCATGGGGATGTTAGTAATTGTGTTCTTGAAGACGTATGTGAAATCCAGATGTATGTGCCTCTGCCCAACAATGACCCTAGCCATTTTAAGTAAACCTGTTCTGTCTGAGTTAGAAGGGTGCCTAGGGCCAGAGCTACAGAACCCCTTACTGCTGTGAAAGTGCCCCTCTCCTGCCTAGATCACAGAAATGGGAAATATGTTCAGATGCATTCACCATGATATTTCTGGATCTAAGCAGATCTGAAAAGCTCTCATAGAGATCTATACTAATGGAACCACTATGTATTTTTTAACTCATTTTTCAAAAATTTATCAAACTCCCTACCTTAGCGCCCCTATAAATAAGGTTAAGTACCTGTCCGACTCCCCTACCACTGCTGCTGGAGGAGTACCGAGAACTACCCTCTTTTTAGAAAACTAAGTAAAAATATCCTTCTTCATGTCCAGTTACATACAATGTCGATCAATTTGACACTGTAGCAGCATGTCTCCATATCTGTATGCTGCATAAATGCACAATACACGGTTCTGCACGCACTTAAACCAAGGCTAACATGGGTGACCTATATAGATGTGATACTCTCGTTTTCGGGGCTAGTAGAAATTAGGCGGCTAATATAGACGTTCTGGGTTAGAACCCTCACTAAGTTTTAGTCAAGACGTCTAGCCACAGGCGCCTTAAGCGACGAAAGCGCGTCAAGGCGTTTACAGGGTTCGAACCCGTGAGCTGCTCCTTGGGGTCACAAAAAACGCTTCAACCTTAAAATCCCATAGGAAATTTTTTTTGGGTTTTTGGACTTTAGGCCTGAATTTGGGGGTGATCCCGGGCTGATAGAAAAATAATTCTTGGACGAGCGGATAGCTCTGGATCTCTTTTTATCTACAACAGCGAAAAATTGATTGTGGTTCCGCCGCAATTCATCCGACGAGGGGTAATCAGCCCCCCCCTCTGCCAATCATGGCAGTGAATTTAGACGGCGCGCAATCTCTCGCAGCCACCGCGGACGGACCAATTAGTCCTGTCGGCATCTTAGTATGGTTCGTGTGACCTACTTAGAGGCTCACACGGTGGGGGTGTGTCCGGCGTTCGGCGCGCTGATTGGCTACTGGTGGGAGGTGCTGTGCTGCGTCAGGAACTTTACCTATTTGGGACGGGTGTTAAAGGCGCACTGAGTTGAGGTGCACCTTTAAGCAAGAGCGCGATCCGGTCGTCGCGTTGGTAGCCTTACTACCTGTCGCGCATTTAACTAGAGGCTTAAGTGTGACAAATGACGATTCTTTGTCGACGCGACTACTAACATCAGCAGCATCGGCAGCAGCGGTAGCAGCATCGGCAGCAGCTATAAGGTGAAAACATGTTCAGACACGGTCAGCGTGTGAGACCTGTCCAGGCACGTCCGAGCAAGTTCGAACGTGTCTGAACATGTTCCGGAGTGCAAGACGCGTGCACACACAGACCGAACAGACACACACAGACCCACACACCCACACACCCCTATGTAGTGTGGGATGTAAAAGAAACCCTTGTCTCGGTAAAAGGGCCATAGATTCGATCACCATCACCGCCCTTGAAATGACCATAGCTGTTAACTAAGGCGTAAAGCAACCCACACACCCACACACCCACACACCCACACATTTTTCTGTATGAGCCTTCAGACCTGAAGCTGCTCAGTGTACGGGACTAGGTTTTGTCATAGGCCCTACGGACGCTACTCAAGGGGGAATAAGAGAGCTGTCTCACCATGACATGGGCTGGCTGTAGTTTTTTATGTTTCGGTACCTACAACCAAACAGCCAGTACCCACCCCAGGGCTTCATGTCGCACGCGGGAAAAGTATAACGGTGGCGCCAACTGTCGGAATAGCGGGTACACTACGTCAGTAGTTCTTTTGTTCTCCGCTGAGTGACTGAGCGAAATGTAGTCGGTAGCTCTATTTTCTGTGCACTGTTCTGTTCATTTTCTACACTTAACGCTTAAATAGACCGCGTGTTTGTACAAGCTAGCCGTTTTTATCAGTGCAAAAATTAAATAAGCATCGGATAGAACAATAAAAAAATGAGAAAGTAATCCAGCACTTAGTATAAGGCACCAGTTTTATCATGAGACACCGAAAGTCTGTTTTTTTTAAGGTGGATAAGACAGTCGACTGAGAGCTCCAAACTAACCAAAAACGTACCAGAGGGCGATCTATCTCAGAACGTACCCGACAGGGCAGGGGCCTTCTAGACCCCGGCTCTGATGAGCAAGCGAGGGCCTATTCCTCTTTTGAGGTGGGCCCAAAATTGAACAAAAGAATAAACTCAAAAAAAGCCTTAAGATTGAAAGAGTTGTAGATACTGATTTTAACGAGGAAGTCCCATTCATTAGTTTACAAATAGTCAGTGTAAGTACGCCCATGTATAGGAGAGAGACCTTGCTTATTTCTTATAAAGTTGTAAGATAGTCACGTCATGATGCACATCATCATAAACGCAATCATGATACATTTCATTGTAAGTAGACGAACCAGTAGACTCGCCTCTCTGCCCTCTAAAAGAGAGGGCAGAGAAGCGAGTCTCACTCTTAAAAAACCCTTCCCCTCCCCCCCTCCCCCCCTCCCCCCCCATGCATCTTAAAGAGTGCCCCCCAGAGTGCCCCTCCCCCCCCTAAAAAAAAGAGCCACATTTTTAAATTATTTTTTAGCAAGCTTTCAGCTTGCTTTTTTTCTTTTTTAAAATTTATTTATCCATAAAAATCTCAAGTGACTTATTTTGAAATTCGCGCCAACCTAGTAGTCACGTGACCCCCTTAAGTAGGTCACTTCCAGTCACGTGACCTATTTGAATTTCCCGCCAACATGGTGGTCACGTGACCCTCTTAAGTAGGTCACTTCCGGTCACGTGACCTATTTGAATTTCCCGCCCAAAGGTCACGTGACCGGAAGTAGGTCACTTCCGGTCACGTGACCTATTTGAATTTCCCGCCAAAAGGGAGGCCTCTCATTGGCTGCTTTTGAATTTCCCGCCAAAAGGGAGGCCTCTGATTGGCTGCAGGTCGATTGAGTAATAAACAGTACTTAACTATAGTCCCGTTCCGATACATACAATACTACTGCCCCTTTAAGAAGAGAAGAAGACTTCCATAATTTACTGCTGAACTATCGCACAGCCAGACATGCAGGGAACATAACGTAGTTAAAGGTTAATTGCTTCCAAAATCGGAAACAGTTTAACATTTTCTAGTTTAAATAAGGGCTTAAAGGGGAGGGGGGCAATGAGGGTAGGCTTCTCATTATGGTGAATGCGATATGGTTGACATTCCCTTTGTGATTGATTCAAGATTGAGTGAAATATGTGGGATATGTCAAATGCCATTGAACGTTTTATTGAATTACATTGTATGACTAAAAATCTTCTTTTTCTCATTGTCTATCCCATCTGAAAGTGGTTGCTCAAGATATTGACGTATCTACATGCTTAAGCAGCATCCCACCATAAATTGTCAATTAGTATTGCGTTGTTTAAACAGGGATAAAGTACTCTATAATATAATAGTGTAGTGTTCATGTTTAAAACACACCCTTTAATGATAACAGTGTTCATAACAATACTATGAATGATGGGAATCTTCAGCTTTTCACATGGATAAGACAAATGAGGTGGAAATATTTCTTACCATATTTGGACCAAAGATGTCACGTTTCTTTTTCTCAAGCACGAGGGTTAATACAGCCATAAGCAATTTCTGCTATTATTTCACTTTCTTACGAGTAAGCCGCTTAATCATCCGACATTGCCAATGGATCGTTTTCTTCTTTAACCCAGATTGTTGATACATAATAGTCCAGGCAAACTAGCTGATTTTAGGGCCAAACCTCAAACAAATTGCAACAAAAGGTTTTTCACCACAATGCATTTCTATGAAGTCCCTAGAATGACATACTAAAAGTCCTAAGAGTTCTGGGTTGGGGAACACCGCTAAATCCAAGATGGCTGCCAAAAAGGGTATTGATTTTAGACTTTTTGCTCTAGAATCTTTATTTATCAAAGGAAGTGGTTGTGTAATAGCTCAAAATGATGGTATTGATGAGAACAATCCATCTAGAAAGGGACATCCAATGCAGATTATCATTTGAGACCCTTTAAATCCAAGATGGCTGCCAAAAAGGGTATCGATTTTAGACTTTTTGCTCTAGAATCTTTATTTATCAATGGAAGTTGTTGTGTAATAGCTCAAAATGATGGCATTGATGAGAACAATCCATTTAGAAAGGAAGAGCCACTGCAGATTGTCATTGGAGACTCTTTAAATCCAATATGGCTGCCAAAAAGGGCATCAATTTTATGCTTTTCAATCTAAAATCATTATTTGGTTGTACAATAGCTCAAAATAATTAAGTTGTGTGTTGAGCAATTTGGTATCAATCAGAAACAAATGTTTTTTATAAATTATTATTTGCATGCTTCATCATGAATCAAATTACTAGCTATTGTTACAGAACTAATTACTTATAGGGAATATATGTCTATTTTTTGTTGTTCTGTTAATGGCAAAATGAACGGTACCAGGTTAAATATCCTGATTCCTACAATTATTTCATTTTCTCTTATTATTGGTTGTTATTGGGGGAGATTGTATTAACTCTTTCCAGCCACATCTATAGTAGTTTAAACTCCCTAGAATATGACAGATTGAGGCCCAAAAAACAGCAGTATTGATATTTGGGTTTATATTGGGGTTAAAATTAGAATCAGCATTTGTGATACATGTTTACAACTGACTGATTTGCAATCAGTATGCAATTTTCTATCATATTGTACCATAATAACAGGTTGTATCTGTTCAAAACATTTGTTAGTGCTCAGGATGATATTATTTGATACCAAAAATGCCCTCCTCAATAGCTCTTAATTGCTAGTTTATGTTTAGGCATCAATATAGGCAGACCCCTTAGGTTCCAGGTATTCTTCCCATAGTAGGGACTTCAGAAAAGTTCAAGAATATTTACATGATCAATTCTTTTTCTTCTATGGTGTAGAAGGTGAGAAACGTAATCCAAATCTTATGGGATTTTCCTTCTCTCTATCATAGAACCCAGGCAATCATCAAATATGTGCCAATAAAATCCATCAAGTTCCCCTAGTACATTCTCTATATAATTGTTGTCAACTGTTGGAGTTATTAGTGGTAGGGGAGGGTGTTTGGGTCATGGTTGAGCAGAGCTGGTATTTGGGAGGTAGTTATGTAAGGGGTTTGAAGGGCATTTAGAGTACTGGGCAGGCTAGGCTGTGATTGACAGACTCTGTTAACATGATTACCCAATCAACTCAGTCGGTGTGAGTAGACCCAATCATAATTATTATGATGTTATGGTATGGGAACCATTTTTTAACATCATACAGCAACATATTGGATCATATTACAACCCCAAGAGGAGCCACCAGGATTCATAACTTCAACTTCTGTTTTTGATAAAATTGATTATATCACCAATAAAATTGGTAACTTCTCTTAGATGCAGTCACTTATCATAGGTATGGCTAGATATGCCTTCCTCTTGACTGTATTTCTGATAGCTTAACAGTATTAATTAAAATTTCACCCTCTAAGAGGGCAGTCTCATAACAGTGTCTGACACAGCTGTACCACAATGCTGACCTGCAGTGTGCACTGTGCACAGAGGCTCACCTAGAGGTCTCTGGAGTCCCTACCCATAGTAAATGATAAATCACATAGATTATAGACTGTTGGGGTAGTGAATATAGGCTCACTAAAATATTAGCATCCTCCCTTTAGCTTGTGATGAATATCTCCAAAGCATATTGAAACTATCATAATCTAATCCAGAGTTCATGTTGAGCATATACTTGATTTGGTCAGCTTGGATATGACTGACTGTTCAGCTCATCACAATTCAAACAAGTTAGTCCATGAAGTATGTTATTCAGGAGGGGCTGTTCAAGAGCTTGAATTTAAATATTGCAAACTATATACGAGAATCCCTTCTTGTATGTATTTCCCCTCAATAAATGTGATTGCTGTGGCCAGTCCGCCTCCAATTCTGGAATGCTGGTAGGTTCTCCCACAAACAGATCACTCCTCCTACATCCTTAAAATTCTCTTTGTTTATTTCATGTGCCTGGTCTATTAACATTGTGAAAACCTATATTTCAGTATTTTGTACCATCCATCCACTTTCTGTAAACTAATATTACAAGGAAAGCTCTCCTGCATGGTGAAAATGTGGCATTATGTTGACGGTCTAATGACAAGAACCATGCTATATCTATAATGCACAAAGACAAATTGTCTTTGTCCATTGTAATCAGACATTGTTTCCCAAGGGATAATAGGGGTTACTCAACTTTAGCTAATGGTATCTGAGAGTTTCTGTTTTAAATAATTGGTGGGGCAAATATATACTTTCCTTGATGAAAAACATATTGACCATTATTTAATGAAACTATATTTACATAATACTTAGGCCTTGATCCTCTTGGTAAAAGAGGATGGTAACCCCATTGAGGGTTTGATATATAATTTAAACATGGTTTCATGATATTATCTTGAATTGTTCTATGTGATTGCAGTTCAAATACTATTTACATAATAGATTGTAATTATAGGGTTCACCTTGACCTCTGCCATTGCTCACAGGAATACCCAAACGGTGCCAGGTGCTTGAACTCTCTGTTCTCTGTTGCTTTGTCACATCTCAAATTGGCAACAGTGACTCTGGTGTTCATCCATGCATATATTGTTGCATACTCACAACGTTAATTGCCTCTTGGATTAGGAAATAATCATTTCATAATGAAATATTCAAAAATTATATATATTATTTGGTTACTGTTGTTGGTATATTGGTAAAGCACAATAGCATAGGTTCTCCTGTCACTGCCATCATTTTGAGCTATCACACAACCAATTTCTTTGATAAACAAATGATTTTAGATTGAAAAGTATAAAATCAATGCCCTTTTTGCCAGCCATATTGGATTTAAAAAGTCTCCAATGACAATCTGCAGTGGTTCTCCCTTTCTAGATGGATTGTTCTCATCAATGCCATCATTTTGAGCTATCACACAACCACTTCCTTTGATAAATAAAGAATTTAGAGCAAAAAGTCTAAAATCGAAACCCTTTTTGGCAGCCATCTTGGATTTAAAGGGTCTCAAATGACAATCTGCATTGGATGTTTCTTTCTAGATGGATTGTTCTCATCAATACCATCATTTTGAGCTATTACACAACCACTTCCTTTGATAAATAACGATTCTAGAGCAAAAAGTCTAAAATCAATACCCTTTTTGGCAGCCATCTTGGATTTAGCGGTGTTCCCCAACCCGGAACTCTTAGGACTTTTAGTATGTCATTCTAGGGACTTCATAGAAATGCATTGTGGTGAAAAACCTTTTGTTGCAATTTGTTTGACCTCAAACCTTAGTTTGCCTGGACTATAAAGGGTAGCCACATATTCCTTTTTAATGCCAAATTGGTGTTTCTAATGCTTTTATATTTGTCGGAGAAATATGTGACTTTAAAATGGGGCGCCTAATGCCAGACACATGTAGGGTCTTCATTCTGAATACTCGTTCCGCAAGTATCCCTATCTTTATGGAATATCGATCCAAGAAAAAAATGGTTTCTATAAACATTTCAGTTACTCCTCCGTATATACATGGATAATCAGAGAGGGGAGCTCAACAGTAGTCTTTTATAATTCAGTCGCGTGCAGTTTGCCCTGGCAGTGTTCCTAATTTCCACAATGCCCCCCAGTATCCTCAGTAGGTGGGCCACAAGGACTCTTGTCACATTTAGCACATAACTTACCTTAATGTTCCCTAAGTACGGTTATGACTAGAAAGATATCGTCTGCATATTTTAGAGTATAGACTAATGGTCCTGCTATCTCGTTCTACACTGTGACCCAAAGTGCTAATTGTGTAACTGTACACAGCCTGGAAGCAATGGTTCAGGATCTGGTTCGTCGTATTGCAGAATTAATAACAGGTATAGTGAAGTTTGGAAAGACTGGCCTACCCTATTGAGTGTGGGTTTGAATGGGTTTTCTTTGGTACAGAATGCCTCACACATCAACAGGCCAAAAATATGTATGACATCACTTCCCAAATCCGTTATCCCTTGCAAGTGGACACCAGGCTCGTATTGCAATGCGTGCTTCCTTTAGAGATAGAATAGATTTGGCCGGATCATACTTGGTAGTTAAGGCTAGCAACAGTCTTCTTATATACCCGGAGTAGCTCTATGTAGTTAATAAACAATGTCGTCTGCTTCCGAGTTCTGTCCAGTTACCTCACCAGATCGAGCCAATGTAAACGTCTTTGAACGGGTGCCATCTTTAACCATCTTTTAGACGTTCATATTGGCCCGAAGTGGTGAGACACAGCCATATTATAACATGTCTATTTCTGAAAACATACAACAACAAATACATGATATATAATAGTCACCTTGTTTATTCCGCTTGCTTATTTCTTACATTTAAAAGTAGAAAAGAAGTTGCTTTATTCCAAAGACATTGCTACTGTATGATCCTGTGGAGTAGCATGAATGTGATACTGAATGATATTTACACCAATCTACTGTACATCCACATTATGCTACTCAAGAACAATGACTTGTACACCTCATCTCAACTAAACATAAAAGCTACCTCTCATATCCTAACTTCAACTGAAAGAGGTTTGGACTTATTCTGGCCATTTAATAGAGGCGTGGCCTTTGGCATTGAAAACCATTTTTACGTCCCTGGAAGTTATAGTCAAAGAGAGAATGGAGTTGAAGTTCAAATTAAGTTCACCTCAAGCTTATTACAAACCTTACCGAGTACATAGAGGGCATTAAAGGACTTATTATGGCCTAGTTCAAACCTAATACAATGATATCTATATTGAAACAATGGCGCTGTGTATACAATTCTTTCCCCTATATATGTACAATATTATTATAGATTTCTAGAAATTAACCAATAGACTCTTCAAAAAGCCTTACATTCGACTTAATTCATAGGATTTTTTGCAATTATATTGCGAATAAACATTAAGAATGGTTTGATTGACTATATCTGTGATAATTACTTTAGTTCAAAGAGGAGGGGGGGGGGGTCAGATAAATACTGGCTCCTGTTTTTAAATTTTAATAATGACCACTGCTTCATTTTACTAGGTTTACATGAATAAATGGCTTAAGTCTAATTCGTGTCCATTCTGGCAAATATTTCAATGGTACAGCACCTTGGGACATGATGAGGTGTTTGTCACAAAAACAATACATATATATTCCAGTGGAAATACAACATTAGGCCAGGCTTAGTAATAGAAAAATTAGCTTGGAGTAAAATTAGTATTAAAGTTCGGGTAATAATCCACTGTAGACTACCACATATTTGTATGGAAATAGAACTCATAGAAGCCTGTTCAAACAAGTCACAGGATTGGATATTGGAATTCTGATAGCTATAAAACATTCTTCAACACTGTAGCCTCATTGCTTATGTATACATGTAATATTAAATTCTATAGTAACACTTCTAATATAGACTTCCCCATGTTTGAGAATAGAGGTACATATCATCATACATTGTTGGTGAACCTTGAGTTATTTGTCTAAAAAGACCTTATTACTTTGGCAACATGCATTACATACACACATATATCAGGGCTTGATACTCGGGCATCGATCTGTACTCCTCACACTTAACGTTTAATACTCCCAACAGCTTCAATTCCAAGTGCTTAGAGCAATCTTAACCCACTAGTGGTTACTCAAAGGAAAACAGAGGAACCTTTGGAATTGCAAATGGAAACCACTCGCCCCATTTCTTCTAAAATTATTTTTCTTTTGTGTGTAGCCATAACGAGATGGTGTAGTTGAACTATAGGCAAGCTGCTCCCGGGGGGGGGGGGGGTCGTCGGGTAGGGGGAGTGCAGATATATGCCCCGTAGCCAGGCCCTAAAAGTCTTTTTCCCTATCAGTATACAAAACAATCTCAGTCCACTGTGCTCTATTCAGATTGCTTACAATCTTGGGACTCCTGTGCATGACTGGTACATAGTAAATTCCAAATATGAACCATGTAGGTCAAATCTACAACAGTTTGATGGTATCTCTAATGTGTTTTATGGCTCGATCTATGCTGACTGATCACACATCTGCTGTTATTGTCTATTGTTGATTTCATCTCATAAATATTTGACTTTCGTCATCATACTCTTGATAAGGCAGGGAACCTATCTTTTGAAGATTTACAAACTTAAACTCGATTGGTTATTTCTTCAAAACTTGCGAAATGGGAACAGTCTCTTTTTCCTGTGAAAATTTGTATATATTTTTTAATCAAGTTTATAAACTTTTAGAAAAGTTTTAGTAAATGGTTTTGAAAATGTTCACAAACAGGTAACATTAGCTTACCAACCCTTGTTGTATCAAATATGGATATCCCTAGCATGCACAGGCCCAAGGAATGCACACAACATAATCAATATACTTCTATATTTACACTAACCAGCGCCATTATACAAAGTATGATACACTAACAGAGTTAAATATGCGCACAGATCCTTTATCACTACGGAATGCTTATAGTGTAAGTATGACATGAATAGTACAAAACGTAGAACATGATTTCCTAAATTGGGGATTTCATATACAGTCGAGCAAGTATAACTAATGCATGTATCCGAAGAAACTTAAATGATATTTTATGTATATAATTTGTTTTTCAAAGTGAGCCGGAGGAGCCAGGCCGAGCTAAAGTATGTGTAAAGGCAGTGTTAATAGTAGTCTCAAGAATGTCCCTATCAAACAGAACAGAATATAATAGAAAAGCTCATGAATAGAAACAATAGGGAACAATCCCACTCCATATTTTAAATTTCTTTTAGTTTATACGTTAAATCATCCAACACTACTGTACAAAACGAATCATCAAAGCATAAACATATCAAGAAATACAAGTTCTAAAGAACCGTATGAAATTTGAGTTGAACCGTATGAAAGGTGCCATTTAGACAAGGTTTATGAATTTGGCCATTTATGCGATAAGAATTTAGCCATATTTAAGATTATAAAACGGTGGTACCAATGACAGAAGACACTTGATCATTATGGTGAAATTGTTGCTTAGCACAATATAGATCGCAATACCCTTACATTACACGTGGATAGAGAAATCTCCATCCTTCTGGTGGCTCTTCGTATCTAATTGCTATTTACAAAACCAGGTGGCGGCACAGATCCAATAGCTACAGGGTCACTCATCAAGCTGAGCCGTAAGCCAGTAGTAGAGCAAACATGTGCATGGAGACAATGCTTTCTTGCATTGTATTTGGTATTGTCTTAACCCTTTAAGGGCAGCATAGTGCTTTAATACAATTCACGGTAGTCCTTTTAGGTAATGATGCATGAATGCAGAATGCCAGAAGGGTCGGCATGATGCACTAAAGTGCCATTGAGTTGCACGCCGTGTTGCATTGGTGTTATGACAAAGATTTGAAGCATCATGTCGTCCTTAAAGGGTTAAGAACATGAATAGACTCCAAAAGGGATCATGGGCTGCCATCCGGCGACCTGGACATATGGCCAGGATCCACTGACACGGCTATCTTAAATAAGCGCATTCAGGCTAATAGTATTTAGCAGTAAAAATAGGTAGTAACGTTTATGACTACCCAGTACACTGCACAGAAAGCCTCAATACGATTACATATTTGTTTATGACGACGTCGCATTTAGGCCGACTAACGTCACACCCGTAAACCGGGGCATATAGAGCGCTTCTAGGCCCTGGTTTAACGCCTTTCACTGCAGGACTCACATCGGCGGCCATGCTGACCCATGTATAATATTAAACATTTTCACATTATTCTATGGATAAGCCCATGTGAGATAAGGTTGGACTTCTGACGGTAAATTATTGATTAAGTAGATAAAGCACAAAGAGTGTTTTTTTATATATCTATGGCCCTTTGTGGCCAATCGTGACCGCTGTGTTGTCCTGCAGTGAATGCATTCATGCCTTAAAGTAACCATTCTATAAGACTCACTATATTGAGAAAATACGCCAAATGACTCGATGAGGCCTTAATCGGAGTCGTCGTCATCCCCATAGTCGTCGGTAACGGGTTGGGGTCGCGTGGCCTGCTGTAAGAGGGCCGCCGTTGACGGTTCCTTCGCTAACTCCATGGGCGTTTTATTTTCCTTGTTCTTGTAGTCAGTGTAGGCACCTAGAAATAGCCACAAAAAAAGTCATATAATAGCAGTATTTAACTCTGTTAGTGTAGTTAAATTCCAAAATGCTCAAATTGAAAACATGATCTTATACTTGTATCTGAGGTAATTTTGGCAATTCACCAGTGCATCACTGACCTTTCTCTAATAGTAGTCTAACTGCTTCTGTGTGACCTTTCCATGCCGCAGCGTGAAGTGGTGTATCGCCGAGTTTATTCTGTAACAGGTGAAAGACATTTATGATAGGTGTGAGGTGTTCTTTCCTGAAAGTTTATCACTCAACCCATTATATAGACATATAGCAAGTGCATATAGTGCAGGTACTTCATTGATTGTGCTAGACCCATTATACACACATCCCTTTCTGTGCCAAACTCTTAGCTATTTCTAGTTTAATCACTTACCAAAAACACATATGTACCCATCGGTGATGTAAGTACCCAGATCCCAACACAACTTTCTGTATACTACTTTCTACGCTCACTTTCTGTATAAATGTATTTAATATTTAGGTGTTTCTCTATACTGCTCCTTCTCGGTTCATACTTAATTCATTCTTTTGTATTTTTCTCAAGGGCGGTAATGGTAATCAAATCAATTAGGTGAATGAGGGTAGAAATTCCATCATACACGTTAAGTATCATCGGATGGACCTACCTGAACATTAATCTCGCAGTTTGAGATTTCCAGAAGGGCCTTCACACATTCAATATGGCCGCCATGGGACGCCCAATGAAGAGGTGTGGAGCCAGCTTTATCCAGACCATTTACCGATACCTATAATAGAATATTAATTATATAGTATTAAGTGCATATTAGTTGGCAATGAGACCGATGAAGTAGACTTAAATTGGCACTTTCTATATCGGAAAGGAAGCGTACTTTCTTAAACAAATGGTTTCATAGTTATTGATCATAATAAAATCCCCAGTTTAAATCCCAGAGTTACATTTTAATTTTCCCGCTATTAACATGAAATAATGTTTTGTTTTTGAGCCAATTAACCAGTCCACAAGACAGCCTAGGATAAGAAGTTCTTTAGAAACACGAAGTGGGACACTTCCTTAGACTAGCCTGAGCTAGGATAAGAAGTTAATTCACAAGCTAATGTATCTTTAATCAGCGTTATATTTTGACTTATATAATATACAATACAATTGTAAACCTACCTTGTTGTTAAGACACTCCCGTAAAAAGTCCAGGTTGCCCCGTTTGCAGGCCTCGTGTAGCGGGTTATCTATACTTTCTGTGTTATCTTCAACTGGAAAGAAAATGTTCAAACATTTTGATATCGACTTCAGCTTCATCACAGGTTATTTTCAGTTATATACATTGTAGGCCTATAAAAATGATAATAATACATCCTTCGAGTTCTAGTTTAGATATGTACAATCATCAGAGAATGATCAAATGTTGTCGAAAATCCATCGAACAAGAAATGTCCAGTTTTGTCCACTGAATATCAAACACAATGCTTCTACCGGTAAGCCCCAATATAGGACCTACATGTGAAAGTAGACATGAAGATATGGCATATATAATGACAATAAACAATGCATCTGCCTACCTACAATCAAAATGTCATGTCAACAAACGATAAGAAAGTATCTGATTTTTGGTTATTTCCTATATAATTATATAGACCTAGCCGTTGTAGGAGTTCTCCAAAAGTATGAAAAGTGGCATCTTTGGTACATGTTTTACAATCTGTATATGCCTCACCATAGTTGCTGGGGATGAGTCCTTGTTTGCCGTTACAGCGCGCCTTCCACCAGCTGTTGTCTTCTTGGTTGATGATGTACAGAGTGTCTCCTTCATCAAACGTCAGCTCGTCCTCCTAAGAAGTAACATCACGCACAATATCTTATCTAGCCACCATTATATATATTTTTTAATATATTTATATTTAGTTTCTTTAGGTTAGACACCACCATCATATGATTCATATCACCAATTCTTTTTGGGGTTATAATGTGTAACTTTAGACCGACTTTGCATGACCACTCACTGAAGATCCTTCGTAGATTAAAATATTTGATTTCTTTGCCTTTAGGTAGTAGTGAGAATAGGTTGCCCTCATGATCATAGCCGATTGTTGTCTATCTACCGATACGGTATACCGTAAACTGGGGTGACTTGGACTATTAGGGGGTGACTCGGGCTCAAAACATAAAATAGTGCTGCCACGAGCCCTGTACAATTCAATCAGCTGCCAATTGGACTTCAACAATGTCAAAACTAATGAGCCAAACACAGTTGGCCTCATACCACATTGGGTCTCAGATAGTTGTAGATAGATTAACGCAAAACCTAGCGTATAAGCCTAACTTGCATATAAGTCACCCCCAAACTTAGGAAAATCATATAAGCCTATCAGACCATCTGATTATGGTGACTTTAACACTGTAGTAGTTTAGCCTATATAGGCCTATAGGCTATACGCCTATAGGCCTATAGGCTACATCTAAAATCTCACATACAAGCCGCACCCACACTTGGGGCCGATCCCATGAGCCACACTGGCGATCTGACTCGCGTACTGCCCGCGGCTTCTGTGTGAGGTTTTACGGTAGACATAATTATAAGGCTACCACAGACGGACCCGATCCGATCAGCGGACTCGATCGGCCGATCAAGTCGGGCCATATCAAACATGTTTTATTGGGCTGATTCGATCAGGAGGACATCCCCGCAGACCCACCTGATCTGCTTAGGCTGAGTAAGGCTTAGCTACCGATCGAATCGGGCCCGTCTGCGGTGGCCTATAGACTACCGGAAAATCTATACCAGTTACTACGGTACCGAGACGGTACATAGGTCTACTACTTACATGCTGGGCTTCATACCGATATAAGGCACGAACAACCTTGGTTTTACCTAGAAAAGAAAGTAAAGTACAGTCGTTACAACACGTCATAGCAATGATAATTAGGTAAATCAATTCATCATACCGGTATATATAGGCTAGTCCTATATATAGGACTAGCCTTAGGCCTACCTACATCAATCATCATTACAATTTATATGTAGGCCTAGTCTAGACCTACTGTCTGGATGTAGATCAGCTGTGTATCGGTAGGCCTATGTGGTCTAGATATAATTCTACATGTATTAAAAGCCTACCTAATGGTGCTATAGATTCAATAATAGATCTACTGTGCTTTACAGGTCATTACAAACACATGTACTATCTAGTATCTAGCAGTGACAGGGTAAGTGCTGTACCAACATGGCACTGCTAATGATCTAGGCCTACGTTGACTAGGTCTACCTTGAGAAAAGACCCCCTCCCCAACCCTTGTACCGTAACATACAACACCTTCCTCTTTTGATCACGAGTCACAGACAACATGATCCCTAGCCTGGCATAATTAAGACTTCATAATCCATTTAATACCGGTATGTTACAATAATATATAATTTGCGATGGGGCTAGCTTCCTAGCTAAGCACAGAGCTGGGATCAACAATTGAATGACACAAATTTTGTGACCAAAATGTCTGAGTGAAATGATAAGGTAAATTTGTTAATCTATAAAATGGCCAAGAAAATCACCCTGAGGCCTGACACTGACTGAGTGACAGATAGCCCCGGCAGATAGCTGTCTCTAGCCTATTCTCTATCCGTAATTGAAAAGTTAATTCAGTTAGCGCTATAGGATATCAGTAGTTGGATATAACTTCAATAGTCGACATATAGATCTTGAGTAAGGCTGTATTTGGTTTGACATTTGAGATCATTGATTGATTGAATCAATGAGTCTTCCACAAGTTCCAGCCAAGTTGAGAATCGTGACACGGAAGTGAACACAACAGACCAACAATAACCACTGTCACAGCCAATATTTGACCTTTCACGTCCAATATCTCTGCATCAAACATCGCAGACAACATTGCTCTATCTCTTGTGCAATTGTCGTTGTGTATAACTGGATAGAAATTAAATAAATACCAGGTTTTGGCTTCGGAGGCGGTGGTCTTGTTGGTCTGGCGGACATGTTGGCGATACTTGTGCTGCTCTCGCGCGGGAATAAAATAAACTAAAACTAATAGCTTCCACCTCGCGGAGAAAACGTGCACTAAGAGAAAAACCATAACAAAGGTTGCAACGGGTACCACTAGCTGAGGACTGTCAACTGAGAAGGTAGGTTGATGATAACACTATTAACAGGGATTGTTGATCTAATCTGGCTTTGTCATTTATATCTGGGGATCCAGGATTGTCTCTAGCATCACCAAGAAGCTATTAGGTATGTGTGCTATTGCTGTCAACTGATTCTGAATGTGAATGGAATAGATTTCATGAGGTTGTGTAGGACCTAGCCCATTTTCAGCACTCTCTGCACTGATATTACTGACTGCTTGGTGTATGTATCATCTGTAGGCCTATAACTTCCTTGTATCTGGATTTGTAATGATCAAGCTCATGAGCCCCTGTGTCATAAGAAAATTGTCTGTTTGGTAAAATGGGACTTGGAGAGATCTGTTATCATTATCATCATATGCCCATGATCATGCATTATACTTGCCACAGTTGACATGGGTAGATTTAGATTGTTTGATTATTTGACCACACAGCCATACTCATATAATTATGTTAATTGTTATGCACGAAATTAGGTTCCCAAAAAAAACTTGAAATACAAAGATACCAGGTAGGTTCAGCCATAGACCCATGCCTCCTGATAATGATGAATTACAGTGTAATACCGGTGCTATAGTATAGTACAGTATAGGCTACCATCCCCCATAGTGCACCCCTGTCTTTCTCTTTGTACTGTACCATACTTAGTTAATTGTCCCAATTGTAACAAAGGGACCTTGGTGGTGGCAGGCTAATCATTTCTAAAATAATGAGATTAGGACTGATGTCATGATTGCCATGATTTAACACAGATGATAGTTTGACAGCTAGGCTTGTGTCAGGCCTCTAAAGTCTAATAATCAATTCATCAGCTCAATATCTTATCAGATAGAGAAAAGGATAAGAAGATGAGAAGGAAATCCGGGTAGTTATGATAAATGAGTAACTTTTTTTTTGTTTAAACACATTTTGATTCATTAACAAAATCAAAAGAAAAATATTGCAAAAAGTGAGGGCAATATACATTAATTATTGAAATGTGACATTTTCTCCTGTGCAGTTCTTAAAAACGTGTATGTATTTGACCCCAAGGTGAAACATGGACTGATGGCGTAGAGTCTGGTGAAACTGCATACCGGTAGTTCCCTTTTCTGTGATCCAGACTAACCCACACAAAGAACTCAGATATATAGCCTGACCTCATGTACTCAGAGTAAATCTGACGTCATACTTGAGGCAGACTGTCCACCTACATTACAAAGTTGGCGCACTACAGACTATGGCAAGCCAACTGAGGGTGAAGGTTGGGGAAACTCTAATCTATTACTAATTAACTATAGGTGCTAGGTGTGACTTATTTTCGTATTATTCTGGATCTCAGCCCATACGACCTTGCTTAGAAAGACACAAAGACTCAGATTGTGGTTTTCCCACTACCGGTGTATTATATTTAGCCAGATTGAGGAAATAGATATAGGCCTGGGTAATGCTTCATGGTTTTGTCTGTTGTTCTCTGGGTTTAACCTGGGAAGGTGTAGGCTTATATAAAGAGAAAGCCTAACTACTATGGGATCAGAACAGAGATTTCTCCCAGGGAGTACATTATAAAAACCAATACACGTACCAGTTGCAGTATATCCATGATATTGATTACTACTTGACTACTTTTGAAAATACAATTTACATTGAGAGGAACACTGAGATCATATAGGTAAATATAGATTTAATTCAACCTTGACAGTCCCACTCAGTCGGTACATGTGAGGCTCTATAAAACTTGAGATGGGGGAAAAAGGGACAAAAACGAGCAGCAGTCCTACAGTCACTACTAGATGGTCATAAATATAATTAGTATACGCTACTGGTTCAGCACCAGTCCATTGTCATCGTTATCTTTCTTATTAAGCATCTTAGTATGCTGTGTTCTTTGTGACAAGGATAGATATGTTTCCTGTGACAGTTGATTGCATTATGCACAGGCACAAACCACATATGGAATACATTATACCATGACCAGTTAAGATAAGTAAAGAATTGATTCAAAGGGGTAATGTGATTCCAATTTAGTTGTATACATGTATTACCAACGGTGGTTGGACAGGTTGTGTTTAGTGGATTGCCCAGCCTTTTCACTTAGTGTAATTACCCATTTAGTATATGAATACTAGTGCATTTATAGTGAACAAGTTATACCTATACTTGTATACAGTGAGGGGGAATGATGGCGGAATGATGGGCAATGTGAAGGGGAAGGGTGAGTCATAACCATTTATTGTGTGGTTATACATTTCTGCCTACCTCCCCATCATCTAATGGAGTGTTTCCACTGGGGAATTATATGGTTGTAAGCTCAGGGAACCTGGGGTCACCCAGGGTTATACTGTACATGCATGCATTAAAGATGCTACATGCATTACATATATTAGCCTCCTGCAATATGGCCAATACAGGTGGCGTGCGAGTGTACTGTGTTTTTGATTAGCGATCAGCTGGTAAGAGCTTCAGCCAAAGCAAGAGGCAATTACATAAGACAATCCTTATATATTGCAGTTGTCAAATATAATTTTTTAGATATTATGGTTTTGATTAATGCCGATGCTATTAAAAGGCTAGTGGAGCTTGATGGCTTGCTTATTCATTATCGTTTTTCAGTTTCCTAAACAATAATATCAATATTGCTCAGAGAAGGGTATCTCTGGTGCCTACTTATTAAAGTCCAGACCGTTATTAAAGTACAGCTAGTTATCGTCCAACATTCAACTGTCCCATTGAAACTTCTACAAAAGTCATGGTGGTGTTCTGCAGGTGTACTGTTGGCATGTGGTGCCATCTAGTGTTAAACATATTTCAGAAAGCTGTCCTCATCATCTGACCACGCCTTACACCATTACCTTTTATGGTGGAACTGATTCTATATTATTCAAACCTAGACCACTTTTGGTTATAACACCCAGGTATGTTTAAGGTCATGTGTACATGTAATGTATTAAACATTCCATAGAATACAAGGAGAACAAAACGGGTATTCACTATTGGTATATACTCTCCCAACTGTCCACCAAGCTAGATGAGCAAACTCCGTTTGCAATATCAGTTTTTTTTGTGTTCTTTTATTTCTCATTTTTACGTTATACTGACAAATTTGGACTCACTAACCCGTAAGAAATATATAACTTATAATTATAACATGATATGGAGCCTTTTAGTGTCCTTCTTTCCTTTACTTACAGTTACACCGTGTATAGAACAATTTAATTACACAAGATAGAGACTCTAATGTTTACACTTTATAACATTATTTACTTTCACGTTGCAGACCCATACATTCACCGATACCTCCAGTCATGGCAAGTAAAGACGTTAAGGACAGCCGACCAGACGTCGTCCCTGCAGCCGAAGGGGCCAGCGACGTCAACAAGTAAGTCACGACATATACTAGTATGCATACTGTAAAACTTTGGGTATATATAAGCCGAAAGAAGAAAACAAGTTCAGTATAAAACAAATAAGAAATGGCATGCATGAGAAAAGAAAGAAGTATGAAACAAAAGAAAGACGTATAAAACAAATAAGAAATGGCATCTAGGAGAAAAGATCCCCCTACATCTGCAGGTGATAGGGAGTCTACTGTATTACATAATACCTACCAGTGTAGCGCCGTGCTTACCTTAGGCCAAATTTAAAAAAAGGTTTGTTTCAGGTAACATGGGAAGAAACTCTAGGCCGGTAGGTCGGTTTTTTTTTTTTAACTTTTACTTCCCCTCTTAAATTGACCCAAAAAAGTGTAAAAATGGGAAGATTTTTTCAAAATTTTGTGAACCTAAAATTTACCCCCCAAAAAGTGTAAAAATATTTAAATTTCTTCAAAATTGCATAAAAAACGTAGGGTCGGCCCTGTTTAGAGAGGGTCGGTCGGGTGACCTGAAACAAACCTCTCTTTTTTTGGCCTTAACCTCGTCTCAGTAGGGTGAAGTGTATTGTTAGCTTGCATGTGTTGAGTGGAGAGGTTGAGACGAACAGAGGTCACGCCGGGGTCATGACCCTGAGCTGCTCAACACGTCATACTGAGCTGCTCCACACGTTATGCTAACCCTCTAAGGGTGGCATAGTGCTTTAATGTGCCATTCGCCGCCACCGTGTTTGAATGCACCACTGGCGAGTTATTCGCCATGACCGTGTTCAAGCATCATGGCGAGCAAGGACTTCATGAATTTAAGCAGTATGCGGCCCTTAAAGGATTATGTATTCACATCATATGTCACGGATGGAAGTAATTTGCCCTACATGACCCCGGTATGCTATGTAAACTCCGCTCTGGTGTACCGGTGGAGGTATTGTGAGTCTAGCAGGAAGTCATCTGCCCCCCCCCCGCCCCAGCTCTGTACACATAGTTCCACCTGTGGACTATTCAGGTACTACAGTCAAGATTCCACCGACGTTAATCTCCGGCCTTGACAGTAGGGGTGGAGGATGATAAATCTACTTCCGCTATAGACTAAATTAAACAATGCGTTTTAGTGTTAAAACACTTAATACCACACCAGCGAATTAGTTTTGAACTGCACATCCTTCATTGGACCCTTTTTGTTTTATATAAGTACATGTAATGGAGTTTTATAGGACAAAGGGAAAGATTGGATTTGCCCAGCTTTAAGAGTAGAATGATCATTACGTATGTATTAAGTTGTTCAAATGCCAACAATCGTTACAATCTAGTCATCTACATACTAGTATATTATGATCGACTGTCCATGGAAAATGAGCTTTAGCTGTGAAATGAGTAGAAAAAAAAGCACCACAACACAATTACACATTCAGATGAATTTTATTCAACTGTTCCTCAATATGAAAGCAGCACAGATGGGAATTCCCCAAAAGATGAAAAAGATACTCACACCTACTGTGCATGATCGTTAAACGACACTGATATTTGCGCAAACCAATCGCTATCCATACTATACATGTTACATAAAGTACATTGAAAATTGGGCCGATAAATATGTATCTTATACTAGGGTTGGCTAGATAATACTTTTATTAAATACTATTATGATTTAGTGCACAGATGACCACATCGATTTATAGTGAGTGCTACATATATGGGTATTTAGTGGGTTAAAAGCCTAAGTAGACCAGTCCTTGAATACATTTTGAAATTTTCTGGCATTTGGTTGTTGCACTTTTTGTCAGTTATGGAGAAGCGCTCAGAGCATAAACACTTTTTACACTACACAAACGTCTGTTTGTTTAAAGAGCATATGTCAAGGCTCCCCGGATGGGCCCCACTCGGTCTGTGATTAGGCAGATGGGCTATGTGTGCGGTGACGTCCATCCACTTGGGTCGGGACATCTCCCGAACGGATCGGCCAATCGAGCCCACCGATTAGATCAGGCCCATCTGCGGTAACCTTTAAGGGGGTCTTCCAGCAAAGTTGTTTTAAAAAAAAAACTCCATTATTAAATGGAAGACCCGATTAATGGATGAGCATAATACTTAATCTTTCAAACAACATGTAAATGCTTCTGAATTTTAACGGATAATGTATGCTAGTTAAGTACTGAATACGTCACCGAGCAGTCCATATAGAGCGTATCGATAGGAAACACCTGGACACATCCATGTAAAACGGTAGCTGCTAATGATGTAGGAACAATGCCGACAACGACAGGTAAACCATCGATAATCAACTAATTGTACAGTTAAAATAACATCAATGAGAATGAGTGCAACACTTATAGATACATGTACACAATTATGAGAGCACACTCAGACGACTCGATTTGAGGTTCAAGATTCATTGATCAGATAATTATTAAACAAATTACCTGCAGAATACTACATGCAGTAATACTTAATGCGCGGACGATTCAGGGATTCAGTATCAATCGATTGAATTATGAATATTGACATTATTATAGTGGTAATAAATAATTGTAACATCAAGAGGCTCAATATCCATTGGTTGAGTGTTGATAATCAACCGAATGTTATCATCATTATGACATGCTTTTCACAATTTATCAACTATGTGAATTCAGCACAGGAAACTAGAGAGGCATCACTGTTCTTAGAGATAATCATTTTCTACCTTGTATTTTTAAATACATTTCACATGTCTTACTTAGCAATTACCACTTTCTGCTCCCATTTTATGTTGTAATTCAAAATATTCTCAATTCTCGAACAAAAATGGAAGTCGTAGCAGCAGTTTCTTTGGCCAAAGCGTCGATTCTATATTCGGCCATTTCTACATACAACCATTAATCACCTTGCTGTGTTCCTTTGGTTAAAGCTATTGCTGTATAATTATAACGTATTCGACGCAATTAGGGACAATGTCAGTTAAAAAATGGAGAAAAATGGTTATATTTAACTAGTTCTTTTTAAAAACGAATTTTGACTTTTCCCCGAGAGAGTACTCGATTTTTAAAATTTTCTGATTTAAATGTCTTGATTTTTTTTAAAATTTTCTTTTAAACGGCTTAATATGGGGGGAGGGGGGTTGTATATTGCAGAGTCTAATTGCATTGAATACGGTATAATAATGTAGTACATGTGGATGTGGTTGATGCTGTTAGCAGTAGGGCGTCTTCTTGTCCCTTCGGAGTGCTACAGGGCTCATACACCTGCACACTCAAATCTCTTTAATTTTTGGGTTGAATTCATCTCTTTAATTTTTGGGTTGAATTCATCCACTTCTCATACTCGCTTGTGCCAAGTTATACTTTTCACATTCCGTACGCATGCCGTCTAAAATGGAAATAGGAGATGAATTAGAGATGACATTCTAATTAACACCAATATAAAGTATATATATGATTATCTAGTATAGTAACTGGGTATTTTGAACAAGTACTATCAAACATACATAAAAAACACCACATGAATAACATTGCCGTATGGGTTTCAGTATGACATGTATATGGTTTCACGTGAGCCCATATAAGCCTGCTGCATGATGCATGATACCCGGCCAAAAATAACATTGCAGTATGAGTTTCAGTGCCTTTATGGTTTCATATGAGCCCATATATAAGCCTGCTATATGATACATGACACTCGGCCAGAAATAACATTGCAGTATGAGTTTCAGTACCTTTATGGTTTCATATGAGCCCATATACATGTATAAGCCTGCTATATGATACACGATGCTCGGCCAGAAATAACATTCCCAGTACTTAATCATGGTTCCATATTAGCCCATATATATGAGCCTGCTATATGATACTCATGATACTCTTATATTCCCTGGGGTTTACAGTATTTGGTTGGCATTCATATGCTTCTTGTATCTGAATATTGGCCAGGAATATTGAAGTAGACTGTGTAATGTAAACGTACCACTGTTAGCTGGTCTCCCGCCACCTCACGGGTCATCGTAGCGTCCAGTTTGGGGTCATCCTTGTCACGATGAAGTTCCACAAACTTCCCGTCCTCAACATTCACAACACTCTGTAAAATAATAAGTTGACACGTGTTAGGATGTTCAACACTCTACGAGTCCACATGTGTCAAGGTTCTCAACATCCACAACATTCTGCAATATAATAAGTTGACAAGTGTCAGGAAGTTCAACACTCTAAAGTCCACATGTGCTCAACACTCACAACACTCTGTAAAATAATTAGTCCACATCTATCAGGATGTTCAACATTCACAACAAATAATTCTAGGGAAATCGTACTCGGAAACTAGTCAAAGGGGTGAGTGGTCAAGAGCAATGATAATGGTGATAATGTTTTCGATATATTTTGTATGAACGTCGACTTTGATTCCCCAATACAGCTCCTGCTTCTGTATCCGAAAGCATCCTGTCCTTAATCATTACAATGTACAACACTAGTCTAAGTCGATTGTTGTAAGAAATTGAAAGGAAATCGGTCAGTGTACTTGATATCAGGTTTCGCTGAGTTCTCCTGTGGTAAACACATTATAAATAGTAACTCACAGTAGGATTTTTTTTTAAATGTACATGATACTATCGTATTCTCTCGGGCTTGCAGTATCTTGTTTGACCTTCACATGCTTCTGGTGTCTAAAGGCTCACGTGTCATTCAAAACATCGAGTTACACAAAATTGGTTATAGGTAGTAAAACAATTCTAACAAATATCATTTTGCCTTCGAATACATTTGAATAGAATACATTTTTGGTTGAGAATTGGTTGAAAAGCGTTATGACAGCATAATCATAAATAACTTTGAATCAGAATGGAAACCTTTCAGTCTTTCATTTCCACTCCCAACTGATTGTTATTTTTCAATTAACCATTCAAAATAACGGGGTCTATTCAAGGTGGCTCTAACGTTGTTCATTAAGCTACAATGGTTTACAACTAGACTGCAGTGGGTACTGTAATTAAATGACGCCAGCAGGTCTTTTGTTTCTGACCCCCACCCCCTTCATGCATACTAGAACTAACTTTGAAGGTTTCCCACCCATAAAGCAATAAAGGTCCTTTTTCATAGTCTGGTCCCAAGCTAATGTGATCAGAAGTTGTGATGGATGAACAAATGCCGGTCTGTCTCGCCTCAATGGCAATGGGGGCCACCATGATAACATCGATTCATTTCACATTACAACAGTCATCCCATGATGCTCTCCTCTGCCGGTCACGACTCATTTCCGTATCCGGCCGCGCATGGGCAGATATCAAACTGACGGGAAATAGCAGTAAAAATAAATCCAACAAAGAACAAAAGTAGCACTATCAGCCATTGACCTGTTCAGCTCTTGAAATAGTCTTCGTTTTCAGTTATAAGGGGAGACAACGAGTTTAGGCCTTTAGTCACAATACCAGAAGGGAAATATTCAGGAATGCATGTATTCTATATAAATTTGCCATATTTTTTCTACGATTTCTGTTGTGTCCTGTCTAATTTTTCTGTGTACTTTATGGTTTTACTTTTTAACGACGCTTATTTGGCCATGGGAACCTCAGCTCAGTCAAACCGGTTTCAGCAGAGCAGTGTCTATACATTTTCTCTTATGTAACTCATACCCAGTGGGCATAGAACATTGACTCAACATTGATGGATGGTTGTCAATGTTGATTCAATGTTAAATCAACATTGAGTCAACGTTGAACTGAATTATGTGCCCACTGGGTAGCAGTTGATTGGATGATATTCCGTTACATATATGCAACTGACCAATAAAAGAGTGGGGGACTATATTGAAGGGTATACTGTTCCTGTTCATAATGTTTATAAAGCATGGACTGTAATCATGAGTTCATGATATCTAAATAGGTCCATATACATGTCCTTATTTTTCCCTGCATATCTTCACCCACTCACCTGCACATCTTCAACTGTTGTAGATAATTGAAATGTAAAGAGCATGCAGTATGTAATACTTATAGCAAAAGTGTTTTTTTTTACATTGAGATACGTTTATTGGACATCTCTAGAAACAGCTACCCAGTTCAAATCATTCGGGGGATTAACCATTATAAAGAGATATTGCCATAGCTTATACTCGGCATATAATTATGAGTCATGTTTACTCGCTCTTGCTGTATAAGCCCATGCATCACTTGTACATGTACCACCTTTCTGTCGGTTAATTACCACTTATCATATTCATCTGTAATTGGTTCCGCACAACCTTATAAGCTATGCATAGACCTAATAGGGTATAGTGGATAGATGTGTTAAAATAGCATTAACCCTCCAGTTTTACCTGTTTACATTAACTTATATGTGTCATACATCATATTCTGCTCATACATCTGGCTCCCCATACCCTCCCCATGTTAAGAGCCAGCACTAGTTATGGGTCATGATGCCCTCTGTTTGTCACTTTGTGGCATCATTATGTGAGCCGTACACGAGCAGTTCCCATCTGCTCCTATGGCCGGCGAGCTGCTCCCATGTGTACAGCCATGATCAGCTGTGTTTAGATAACTAATTGTCAGGTCTGCACATCGCCCACCTCCCACTGATCTATGGCCCTGTATGTCTGGCCGCCATCAAGCCATAATCGTGGGGCCAGACAATATCAGCACCATCCATGGCTGTATTTGTCTGGGTGGTTTAATGTCTGGGTGGCCTTTGGACATTTGTGGCTGGGGTTAGATCTGCCTTTAGTATGCTGCTTCATGGTTGGTGTGTTTGCCGGTGTGCTACATCATGGCTGGTCAGTGCGTTGGTGTTGTAGTTAAGGCCAAAGAAAGATTTGTTTCAGGTCACCCGACCGAGCTTATCCAAACAGGGCGTAAATTTTCGTATTTTCACCCTTTTTTGGGTCAATTTTAGAGTACGCAGAGGGGCTGGCTAGTACATTCATGTTTAAAAAAAAGATTTAAAAAATCCTAATCTGTTTTCTGGTCAATAGAATGCAAAAAACACCCTCCTCCACAATGTGAGAGTCAAGGCATGACCTGTGAGAAGATATACGGGAAGTTAATAAAACATACCTAATGGCATTTACCCACAAATACAGGGGAGGTCGTCCTGGAGTCCTCTCATCGATAGTGTCGGTTACTTCTCTGCTTCTTTCAGTAAAGCACCCTTTCTGTGGTCTTTAGTCTTAGCCAGGGCAATATCTCATCTGTATATTGGGTGGCAATGGAAAGGCAAGTACTGGGTCTGGGAGGCATTGAGAGAAATAGGACAACGACCAGATATTTCCTCGTCTTTTTGAGACAGGCATACTGACACCTGGCGGTGATATGAAGGGCACCTGGCTCAGGAGAAGTGGGTGGCTTTGTCTCTGTGATTTTCTCAGAAATACTGCAGTTGCAGAATTCAGATGACCAACTGACCGCTTCGTCACCCTTGACTTTAGGCAGAAAGCGGAAGTCACTAATTGGGCCGTCATAGCCAGGTGATATGATTTTAGAATCATCCCCGCTCAGTCAATCATCAAACTTTTATTCCTTATTGAACCAGGGCACAGTAGTGCTAGGTTCTTTAGAGACAGGTATTTTTTGACTTTTTGTCAAAAAAGTCCCTTGCTTTCTGTCCCTTTTTTCCCTGTGAAACATTTAGAAATAAAATATTTAAATGCTGCTACAAACAAGTTTTGATCAATGCCAATCCATGCCATCAAAGATTGAAACTAAAAAAGCAATATTTCATACACAAAATTGATATTGAAAAAAAACACAGCACAAAACCAACTTTTTCTGCGCAATACTAAAGGATAGGGTTTCAAGTAAACTACAGACCTTCATGAAGTGTCCCTTTACATGAAATCCTCTTTGTTCTAATGTAAAAACGGGGTGAGACACTTTTTGAGACGCTCTGAGGCCGCAATATTGCCTCTGCCTTCGGTAACCTTCATGAAAATGAAGGTAAGGCTATAGCTTTTTAGTTCTCTCTCCACCCGTAAAAGATATGGTGGCGCCACTCGCAGTTCTCATACTCCACAAGAAGTCAACGAAACATCACGACAGTCCCACAGCGACATCGACACCGTATCTCCGCCGTTTATCGTACGGTCAACTCGCTTTTTCATAGGGACAAAAGGCGGTACATGCCTGCAGCCTGCAACTGTCGCCCACGTCCACCAGCTCGTCCACACCCACCGGCTTGCCTACACACACCGGCTCGCCCACACCCACCGGCTCGCCCACACCCACCTGCTCAGTTGAAATATGATACAATACTAGTGTGACACATGATTTGAGGGTAGTTTTGACCCAGGAATACATTCCTGCTCTCAGAATTGACAAATAATTCATTGTTCCTGAAATAAAATTTATGGATTCAGTCATTTAGTCCATCAATTCAATCCCTTTATCAACCTGACCCTGTGTCGTTTGCGATGTTAATCACATATTCAATCTTTGCTTACATTTCATTTTCATTTTCAACGTTATAGATAAATACAGTGAAAAAAAGAAAACTAAATGAAAACAACAGTATTGCAAAAAAAGCCCTGGTTCACATGTGATATATATCACATATACCATTCATTTCATATTTTCACTGCTTGGTGAAACAACTTCTTTATCTTTTTTTGAAGTGGCCTTGATTAAATACCAGACATGCCACTTTTCCTATACATTTGTAGGAATTCCTACTTTTTTGCTGAACTTTCTGTATTGAAATATGTTAATTCCATATAGAAAATTGTCCAGATTTATAAGAATGATTTATAAGATCTTTTGTCAATGACCAAGTGGCATTTCTGATATACACAGAATGGCTGTTGATGCCGATTTCACTATCTATAAGGGGTTTCAGTGTAATAAAGATAAGCAGAGCAGAGATTGAATAACGATATGTGACCAGGCGAGGGAAAAGACCCCTTCAGGGGGGAAAAAAATTAAATTTGGTGTCATAATCTTTGAAATGAGATATCATGAGTTAGAAAAGTCCTGGTAGTTTTGTTGGAATTGCTTTTCAAACATTAGTACATATCACTAATTGAAAATGGTAAATAAGCTCTAGTTGCATTGTTTCCCATAGTAAATGATGATAATTATGAAAAATCGTTTTATTTAAAAATAACCAAATAAAATTGGATTTATTAGTCTAAATTTGGTTATAGAAGGAATTTTTGTTTTCAGTTTTGGGTAACTGATGGGATTTTTCAAGAAATCCAGATTATTGCCTCTAATTTAGGCTTTTGGGATGGTTTCCATGGCAACCAGAAAGTATCATATGTGCTAATTCTTCACAAAAACGTTCTTTTTGCATTCCAAATATAGAATGTTTGCATCAAAGATGGAATTATTTCATGAAGATCATTGCATTCTACATAAAAAATGGTTTTAGAATTTTTTTCATGTATTTAACACTTTTTTGCATCTATGGTGCCTCCTGTTGGCCAAAACTAGAGCTAAAAATCCCTCCTGAAGGGGTCTTTTCCCTAGATGGGTCACATATGTCTAAAGTGTTCAACTGAGGGAACCACGTATTTCTGCCGCCACGGTTTACCAGTTTTGTTTACGGAGTCATAGTGAGAGAACACAATGCTTACAGACAACTGCCAAAGTAGTGTTTCAGGCATCAATTATCCAAGAGAGAATCCCCAAAATGTGGATGATATGAAGCAATTAAGGAGAGCTAGACCGGACCCTTAAAAGCCCAGCGCCCCTATATATAGGGCTGAGTACCTGTCCCCACTGCACTCTGACTGTTACTGGACGTGCAGTAAGATCTACTTGTTTAAGTCCAAGGGGATTAAAGCTCATGTTCTATCTGTTGGGACGTAGGGGGCAATTTCACATTTAGGGTGAGGGTGGTCTCGGTTGGTAGGTCCTACAGCATTTTGTATAGCCCCCCCCTCCATTTCTCACGTCGTTGATCTGGTATGTCAGGGTCAGTCAAGGAGTGGTAAAAAGAGGGGACTAACCATGGGATATGAAGAGCCTAGAGGTTAGCATTGAAAACCTCTACACTTATTTTTACCTCTGGCCTCTGGAATGTTTTTGAGAATTCGACAAAAAAAAGTATGTGTGCTGACAAACAAAAACGCAACATCTAGTCTCTCAAAATGGGGATATTTTGCAGTATACCTTCATTTGATAGCCCAAAAGTGGGACTTTCCAAAGGTTTTTCTCCCTCTGCCCTTTGGGAAACTTTGTGACCCAGCTCCCCCTGTAGGGCATAGGACAGCTTTTTTTCTCTGCCCTTCCAAAAAATTGGAACCAAGAGCCTGTAATCCAAGTTATCAGAATGAAACGGCCTTACAATACTCAACTTGGTATAAGCATACACTGTAAAAAGTTGTTGTTCCTGAACAGCGAAATGTGCTGTAACTATACAGTACTTAAGCTGTAAAAGATAATACATCAAATATTGCTGTACATGTACAATTCTGTTACTGTAGATGCAGGTTCGAATCCCATAACCAGCAACCAAAGGGAGAGAGAGTGGAGAAGTTGGAGGAGGGAGTACCATACTCCACAGCTCCAAGGAGATTTTTTCACTTATACCCCATCTGCTTTCAACACAAAGAATGAGAAAATGGCATATACTTATCTCTTGATGAGGAATTTATATAATCTATGATGTTCATTTGTCATTGGCGTCAGAGTGGGTTTTGAACCTTAGCAGCTCCACAAATATGACCTGACCTTTTCAAAAGCCTACTGATCGATAAATGCTACATATAAGTTACTGTCCCCCTAGCTCAATCGGTAGAGCAGCAGATGATGTAGTGTGAGGGTCAGAGGTTCACGTCCCGACACGGAACACTCAAAGAAACTACATTTCTCCTGATGCAGTCTTAAATGTAATAATTTTTGTACAATGAAATGTTAGTTTTGAAAATATGCAGAGGATAAAACCAGTGTACAGTGAACCCTTGATAATCCAGTCTGTGATAATCCAGTCCCGCACCTTACAGTCAGAATTCAGTGGGAACGGTTTCTATAGCATTAAATCAGTCTTGATAATCCAGTAATTTTAGCTTCCAGTCCCAGTTGGGAAAATTGGGTAACAATGTGTCAATTTTACATTAAAAAGTGACGTGATAGTCCAGCCAGCTAGTGTCATATATCATATATGACACCAGCTGCCAGGGGCAGAAACATCAGCCAACAGAAGCAAACAAACTTAATCCCAGTTGACAGTTGGACTCTTGGGAGGGTTGGTTGGTACAGTATTTTAAGACAGGAATCAGTCTGGGTATGTTTCTTTATGTTTGCATATCATCAACTTTGATGTGGATGGATGAAAGAAAATCCTTTAGATTGTGACAATTATTCAGTAATCATCTGTTTGGATAATACAGGGTAGGTGGTGTTAGTGCAGTCACAAGGTAGCAGCCCCTCCCCCCCCCCCCCCACTCGAGCCCCCACCCACCCTGATTTGGAGTTCCAGTTGCTCCGTCTTCCGGTTCCCTACGTGTGCGACGGCAGTGAACGGATTATCAAGGGTTCACTGTATCTGTATAATCTGCAGGAATGATGGTCAAATTTACTTTGATAAACAGAGATCATCAAGATTACACTCCAACTAATGGCAGTTAAGTACTTGTATAGTACATTACTGCAATAGGGTAATTTTCATATCAAGCCTTAAGACATGAACTGTCTGGTTCTAAAATTGTCCCCCAGGGATGCTGTGCCGACCTCTTTAACAATCACACATAATAAGTAGGAGGTGTTTCAATGCACCTGACATGCAGGATTCACTGGTGTAGTGGTTATGGTTCGGGGCTATGGATCGAAAGCTTGGGGTCCGAATCTCCAAGATGCCCAGTGTCGAACCTGTTTTAAAACTCCTATTTTTTATAAACATTTAAAAAACACTTATGTAGCCTATTTGTAAATAGTTTATAACCTGGAAGCAATGTTCATGTAGCAATTTGTAGTGTTTTGAGAGAGTTTTAACCCCGTTGTAGGGTTTTATATTGAAGTTAGATGGTAATTTCAGTCAGATCAAGGGAAATTTAAATCAGGTAGAGGGACAACTTACATGAAAGATGAGAGAAATCAATTTTCGGTCTTTTCGGTCATGTCCTGTGTAAAGTAGTGCTTTACCTTCGTTTTCGTAAAGGTTACCGAAGGCATATGCAATATTCCGCCTACAGAGCGTCTCAAAAAGAGTTTAACCCCAGACCTTCAGGTCCAGGTCTACAGTAGATTCTGCCGTAGGTGTACAGCAGAATTTACTGGAACCAAAGTTGCCCCCAATATTTGCTGTACACTTCTTACTTCTAACAGTGTACGAAAAGAACTGTTCACAATTTAAATAGCTGATGTAGAAATATGATGTTAGTAAAAGTTACAGACCATCGCCCACAGACACAAATCAGGCAACGGGTATCAGAAACACAATATTATCTAGCAGACTTCCGCTCATCTCGGGGTAGAAGTGTGGCCTCCTCTACTTAATATATGTAGGGTAGATTCACCCCAAGTGGGCCACATACTTCAAGTCGGCCACCTCCTTTTAAGGTGGATAAAAGCAGCATGATGTTAAATCAAGACTACCAACTAGTCTAATTAATGTTATTCAGCCAGATATACATTCTGTGCATATCCATCCAACATCATGTTGGCTGACTCCGCGTCAACTCAACCAAAATCGGAAGATCTTCCCGGATGACCATGTCCAATTTCCATGTTAATTATTTTTTCTCATTGCCCTATGTATCCATATTGTCCCCCCAAAATTTCTAATCAAAATTCCAAAAAGGGGAAGGGTGTCTTTTTCTGAAAATCTATATCAAGCTTAACTATGGAAGCCGACAAGGGCCATAGACATGCACTTTATCCCTTAGCACTTTTGTTTATAGGCCCATGTACAATACTATACAGGAAAAAATATATATGCATGTTTCCATTGCTGTCAACAGTGAAAACTGTGCTGTCAGTCTGTCAACTTCTGTATTTGAGCTTGCTGTCAATGGCGGGAATACACTGTCTGTATGTCAACTACTTTTATTGAAGCTTATGACAGGTATCTTTTAAACCTTGGAGGTGAGAGGGGTATGGAGGAACGTATAGATGGGGGAAGGGCATGGCAGGGTGTGGTAGGGCATGGCAGGACATGGCATTACAGGGCAGGGTAGGGTGCAGCATAGCAGGGTAGGGCATAGCAAGGCAGGGCAGGGGATGCTTGGGCATGGTAGGGCCTGGTATTGCAGGACATGGCATGGCATAGCATGGCAGGCCAGGCCAGGGCATGGCAGGGCAAGGTAGGGCAGGGCGGGGCAAGGTAGAGTGTGGCAGGCCAGGGCAGGCCAGGGCAGGCCAGGGCAGGGTGTGGTATGGAATGGCATGACAAGGTATGGCATAGCATGGTAGCACTTGGAAGTGCAGGGTGTAGAATAGCAGGGTAGGACAGGGCAAGGAAGAGGATGGTAGGGCATAGAGCGGGTGAGCAGGGCAGTGTGTGCATGGGTAGAGGATGAACTGGAGAGTTTGTGAGTAAGGGATTGGGGGAGTGAGAGAGGTGGTAGGGGAGGGAGGGAAGTGTGTGAGGGAGGGAGGGAGAGCCCTGCCCTGCCATGCCATGCCTTGCCATGCCCTGCCATACTTCCCTACTCACCCACACTCCTACTCCCCTACTCGCCCATTCTCCTGCACACACTCCCTGTGCAATCACTTACCTCACTCTGTATTGCTAATGGTAAAAGATACTTGTCACAAACTGGTTTGCACAAGTTGACAGTTTGACAGGTGAAAAATCCAACTTGACAGTTTGACAGCTGAAAAATCAATGTTGACAGCAACCTTTTTTTTTTCAACTTGACAGTTTGACAGCTGAAAAATCAATGTTGACAGCAACTCTTTTTCAACTTGACAGTGTGACAGCTGAAAATTCAATGTTGACAGCAACTCTTTTTTTTCAACTAGACAGTTTGACAGCTGAGAATTCAATGTTGACAGCAAAGAATAATCATTTAAAAAAATAATAAACTGAAGATATTAAAGGAGAGACTGTTTCAAATGATATATATTTTTGTATGGTTGTGGCCCTTATCGGCTTCCCTACTATCCAGCCATAGAGGATTATTTCTCATGCACATAATAATACCATTGACTTTTTTTTTTCACACTTGTAATGCTGTAAATGCTGAGGTCACCCATACATAGAAACGCATAGGGAAAACCTTCGAAAACACTGATCTTTACAAAGTTATTTCACCCAGAAGGAAATACGGAACACCTTTGCAACTGTATTTGATGTAAAGGTAATGAAAAGAGCTTTCAGGGAAAAATTATTACAAGTAAAAAAAAAAGGTGCCACATGGCCTTAATGGCCGCCAAAACTAGGTCATTTTACAGAACTGCCCAACTTTAGCCACCAGTGGTGGTACCTGTGAACTATTCCAAGGAACAAGCACCATACCTTGACAAGCCCCACATCTATCTTAGTTACTAGCATCAAGATTAAGCTGCTAGGGGTACAATTTTAATTTTGACAATTTTTTGATTATTTAAAGTTTTGTTAATTTCCATCGATTCATGTCCTATTTCCGAGCCTCTGTTCATCAAGACATCACACAAGAGGTATGGTTTGATAAAATTTTTCTGATCTCTAGTATAAGTAGCACCTATTAATGACATATGGACTTTGACCCTGAGGGTTTTTCCATGGTAGTCCTTTGAAAATGGCTAGAATTGAGGTTTTTCTTACCAGATCAGACACCCCGCCCCTTTGAGCGAGCCAGAACTCGGAAACTATTTGGAATTTTGATTAGAAATTTTGGGGGGACAATATGGATACATAGGGCAATGAGAGAAAAAAATAACATGGAAATTGGAGATGGTCATCCGGGAGCCTCTGGTTGAATTGATGCGGAATCAGTTTGTTGCTTTTTATCCACCCTGAAGGGGGGTGGCCGACTTGGGGTATGTGGCCGACTTGAGGTGAATCTACCTTAGTCCTGACTGTAGGATATGTAGGCCTATATGTATGTATTTATATGTACCTGTAGGTGTTTCTCAGAAGAGTGCTCCCACCTGTAACCATGGTGACTTTAGTATGGATTATACTTCCAGTAGCGATGTTACAGGATCATGGTAATATATATGACTTCACTCCATCATAAGTCATCATCCTGCCCCATCTCGGTCAATTGATTAACTCACTCATAACGCTGCTGTTCTGCCCACTCTCAGTTCCCTCAAATACTAGATAAGTAATAACATATTTCATCAGTTACAATCTTGCTAAAAGTTTGGCCAACTCTGTAATTGCTTACTGGCCAATTTTCGCTCGTTTTTTTTTCAGTCTTTTTTTTTCTTTGAATGCCCCGGTATCTACTTGCTGACCTGCGAGCCCTGCAGCTGTCGGCAACCTGAGAAGTCAGATGGGTGAGATCACTTTCTGTGAAGACGTATAGGTCTTCAGAGATGGGGACTTGTCACCGGTGTATACATACACTTGTACATGTATGGCTCTGCCTCAAAAGTGGAAGGTGCAGAAGTTGTTTCTAACCCTCTCATGCCACAAGCGAATTTATAGCCCTATTTGGTAATATAGGGTATTTTTTAAAGATTTTTCCATGCACAGTTTTTTTTTGTTTTGAGTTATTAGATATACACATTCCTCCTTCTATTCGAATCTAAAGCCTAACCTGTGTTCATATTTGACATAACGGCCTCCGGCCTTGCGGCCGCTACGCTGCCTCGATTGCCCTGACGGCTTTAAAATATTACTACTACTACTACTACTACATAATGGCCGTAAGAGGAAAGTAGTATATACTTACAATAATTGGCCGGCCGTCTAGTGTCTGCGAGTCGAACTCCTTACCAACGGTATACTGGTAGGTTTTACTCATGCCATTCGGCATGTAGACGGTGTAGGTCCAGACATCCCCATCCCGGGTGTACTCCATAGTGAACCGCATTTCAGAGTACATTCTCCTCTTACTCTCCTCCATATCTGTTGTAAGGAAACACATGAACAGGGCATTTTATTTGAGATAGATAAAGAAAGTATTTTTAACAACCATATCTTGTATTCCTGCACACATTGGTGTTTTCCCAATTGGTAAGTGTAATAGAAACAGTTCCCTTTATTAACGTCTTAATTAACACAGTCATGGGAAACTAAAAGTCGACATTGGACATGAGTGGACGTGAGGGGAGCTCCTTATCTATAGAGATATGAGGTGGGTATAGCGCCGGATATGCAGTCAGGTAGAGATCATTTCATACAGTCATGTAGAGATGCATGCAGATATAGAGTGTGAAATCCAGGAAAATAGAGAGAGGGTTATGCAGAGATGTTAGGGGGCAGCCATGCAGGTAGTTGAAGCGGCATAACCACCGAGTGTTTCCCATTCAAAAGTCTAGTACTGTTCTAGTCTACCATGTGGTAGCTGCGCGAGTGGTGCCCCTTTAAAGAGAACCATGCAGGTAGGCAGAGACCGGCAGGGAGAGAGATATTCATGCAGGTAGGCAAAGACATTCATACAAGTAGTCAGGGGCATATCCATGCGGGTACCGTAAATTCCGGGCTAGAAACTCTCCTATAAGCCATTAAGGCAGGTAGAGACAGGTATTCGGGCAGGTAGACAGATAGGTATTCAGGCAGTTATAGAGACAGATATTCAGGCAGAGTTAGAGAGAGGTATTCAGGCAGGTAGAGAGCCAGGTATTCAGGCAGGTAGGGAGACATGTATCCAGGCAGGTAAAGAGACAGGTATTCAGGGAGGTAGAGAGACATGTATTCAGGCAGAGCTGAGAGACATGTATTCAGGCAGAGTTAGAGAGACAGGTCTTCAGGCAGGTAGAGAGACATGTATGCAGGCAGAGTTAGAGAGCCAGGTATTCAGGCAGGTAGGGAGACATGTATCCAGGCAGGTAAAGAGACAGGTATTCAGGCAGGTAGAAAGACATGATTGTATTCAGGCAGAGTTAGAGAGACAGGTATTCAGGCAGGTAGAGAGACATGTATTCAGGCAGGTAGAGAGACATGTATTCAGGCAGAGTTAGAGAGACAGGTCGTCAGGCAGGTAGAGAGCCGGGTATTCAGGCAGGTAGAGAGACATGTATTCAGGCAGGTAGAGAGACATGTATTCAGGCAGGTAGAGAGGCAGGTATTTAGGCAGGTAGAGAGACAGGTATTCAGGAAGTGACTTCACCACTGCCCCGTGAAATAAGAGGGGGAACCAGGCAGAGAGACGGATAGAGAGGGGGCAAAGAGGGGGGCAGGTATTTGCACCTACACAGTTTGAAGTGTGGACTGAGTGGTACAGCACAGGGGTGCAGATGGAGCTGGTTAATGGTGTAGGCCGGAGCAAGTGACTCCCAACATCCATCGTACCTACAGCTAAGGGCCCCCCTGGTATGAAGGTATGCTACCACTCACTGACTGGGTACCTTATCTTCTCATGAGAGCTGCAAGAAATGTCTAGACAAGGGAAAAATATTGAGGGGAACTAGATCATCCGTGGTATTCAGATCATGCTGACATTCTGAGGGTACAGACCTGGGAGAATGAAGAACATGGCGAGAAAAGAGATGGAGAATTAAATGATTCTAGTATTATATATATGCATGTGTGTGGGATGTATTATGAGTGTCCACGAAAACTTTTTCAACATGTAGCACATTCGGTCCTGCTGGTTGCCAATTTTGCAGGCCCAGACAAACTTCCACAGGACTAAATGCCAAGTTTTACATAAAACTTCGGATAATATGCTATTTTATAAGAGAATATACTTCAACCTCAGTTCTAGGTGGAATATTTGAAAAATATTTCAATGCAGGACATTATGGTCCGGCCCATCATACTGCCAGACCAAAGCCCGGACCAGAGACATTTTAAGCGGACATTGCCACTGTCCGGCACGTTATGGCACTGACCTATCTTGGGCATTTACTCTAATAATGCTGTACATGTATTTGATTAGTAGTTGTATGCATTTAATAGGCATATTGACGCTGACATGCCCCCAACCCATCTCCATAAGATACAGCACATTCCTCTTATACCATGAATAACAGTCTCAATAAATCTATGATAATAATAGGCTATATGTCAGATCCCTATTGTTATATAGTATGACATGGTACGTGTATATCCCAGTATGTATACGTAGCCCTTGTATTACAGATAATTGTGCTGACATGCCTGTAGTAGGGCCAAAAAATTAAAAGGTGTGTTTCAGGTTACATGGTCTGAAAAACTGACCCGCAAACTTCAGTGTTGACTCGCTGCCAACGGTGTCGACTCGTGGACTATCAAATTGACTCTGAAATAGCCCAAAATTACTTTAAATTTTTTTTTCTCCAAATTGGATAAAAAATTCTAGGGTCGGCCCTGTTTTGCTAGGTAGAGTCGGATAACCTGAAACACACCTTTTTTTTTTAAATGTGGCCTAGGTATACGCACATACAGCTAGCATAGCCTGGGTTGTGACAGGAGGTATACATTACTGACACCAGACCTACACATGATACCACTTCGAGTAGGGATGAGTGCAGAGAGCTGTCTGATTCTATAGCCCGTTACTTGTCATAACAGTCGTGCAATAGACATTTCTAAGTAAAATATGAATTAATCGATTTTATTCCACTGCGCCCCTGCCATACTAATATCCTCAACATTAAAGATTGCCATTATACTCATAGCAGGAGGAGCAGGAAATGTGTGGCGGCAGTAAAACATTACCCTATCATGAAATTCACATTATAAACATAGATTTCCACTTGCTTAAGATTACGACTAAAACATCCACTGGCCATTGCACCCAATGACACTGCCCTACTCCCAACAAACCCCCTGCTCTTCTCCCTATTTCAAACTATGTCCAGACAGTGTATGTATTGACTTAAACCGACATGCCCTTGAGATCACCCAACCGAAATGAGAAAGTACACCTTAAAAAGAAATGCTGACCAGCTAAAAAAAGGGAAATCCCTCCCCACAGGCATAGGAATAGGGACTAAAGACGCACAGGCGCACACCTAATTTCCGGTAAGTAATTGTGGCGGGAAGTGGTATTTTGAAGACGTTGTATGTTGTCACAGGGATAGGAGGGTCAGCTAGAGGGGATCGAGGTACTAGTGCCTAAAAAGCCCCCTAATGACCCAGATGTTTGCAAGGATGTTCATTCAATAATGATATGGCATTATGTTTCGCAGTTGAGTCCGTTTATTTTATTCTTTTTTATGCACACATCTCTCAGAGGTAGATTTCCGAATTCCTCAACATGACTTTGTACATATAATCCATCCCTGAATGCAAAATGTACTGCTACCTCCCTCCCTGATGTGTTACTTCACATTTTGCTGTGTACTGTCTAATCTAATGCTAATTGACCTAGGATCTAAATTTTAATGTAAATCACTGTACTTACGTGTACCATCATGCAACTATTTTAAACTAGATGCATTCTAAGGTACATGTATGTGCTGCCCCCCCCCCTCTCCAGCCCACCACACATACACTTTCCTCCTACACAGCCCCAACCACTCCGCTCCCTTCCCTCAGTGAGTCTGACCTGAGTATGACCTGAGTCTTTACCCTGGAGCAGGCTATGTCCTGAGTGGGGTGGCTGTACCTTCTGAGTACCCATGGTACTTAGGCACCCATCAGCCTCCAGTGTAAGGTATTCTAAACACCTGTGACATGTGTGGGTATACGTAAAGATAAGGAGGAATTCAAGAGGTGCTATACTCATGTAAACACAGACAATCTAATGCCAGCTTTACTCATATCACCAAATGCTAATAAGACAAAGTATGATGTTCAGTTTTGCAGCCTAAGCAAATTAGTTATGTACATGCATACTATGAGTTGATATAAGAAAGTTGGGTCATCTTAAGCCAAATATTGCATGCAGTATAACACATTTTTGATAAGCCCCTATAGTATATACTTGTGTAAATTTAAAACTAACGTAGGCAAAATTATGTTAGACACAGTAAACTATTTATCTATTCATTATTCAGAACCTCCAGTTCATTGTCCCCCAATATGTTGATACAGCTATCCAAGCATGTATCAGATTATGTACACTCGGTAACAAGATCGTGGGTGTAACTACCTGATGGATTATAATGACGTCCATATCTGACGATATTGCGGTCAATTTTCTTAATGTATTTAAGTTGGCAAAATCCCACCACCCACAATAATTATTATGGTTACTCTATAATAAGGCCATTAATGTTAACCGATGTCACTAGGGTCAGCCAATGTCATTTTGTGGCTGATCTGATGTCAACTCTGTCCAATCTATTGTCATTTATGTCTCTGTCAGTGCCATCTGTCTCTTATCAAAGGTCATCTATGCCCTTATCAAGGTCATCTGTGTATCCAAGGTCATCCTCATCTCCGATTATTAGCTTATGTTGGTTCTTTGTAAACATTGTCCACCGAATTCTTGCGATGATTTGAACTTATAACGTATATTTTGTGTCTTTGTTGATTCTCCCGATTTCTTTCTCAGACTGACAACAATAACAAACACTATAACAATAACAGATAACAAACGACAACAGGCATAACAACTAGATTCTCACAATGTACCCTATTGACCTCTATAGGTCCACGTACCCCCCACCCTCCCCATGACACGCCAGCCATTGGTATATATAGTAAACAGGCATTCCTCTCAGCTGCTCATAAAAATTCACATTTGCTCACTTGGGGCAGTGTGAGCAATTCCCGCAGATTTATCTGAGCAGTTTAAGACTCACACGGGGGTGGGGTGGATGGCCATGGGAGCAGGGTGTTTGTGCTATGAGATAGGGACGGGGGCGCTAGGGGGAGGGGAGATAGCTATCTGTGTACGCGGAAAAGAGATTGCAATTCAGCGCATGGAGCTGCACTAAAGAAAGGAGGTGAGGGCAGAGATACACAATCTTTATGTAGCCCAAGGGGGCTGCTGTGAAAATGCTACACTGGCGAACTGTTGTAGGATTAACCTTTAGGGTATTACACACCAATAAAAGAAAACAGTATGGCTTGATGTATCCATACAAACTTTCTAAACAACAACAACGTTACCCCCAATATACTTTATAGACTAAAAGGTGTTGAGGCAACTGCCCTCCCCTTCCCCTCTCCCTAGGGAGTGGTAATTTTCCTGGACCGTGTAAAAAAAGAGAAAATAATTATGTCCTACGACCTCCTAGGAGACCTTAGAGGGATCAACATTTGCCCCCCCCCCCCTTTCCTCAATGTGTGAGACAAACACTATTGTAAGCCCTGGGGCCGGGGCCCTGGGGATGGATGTCCTCATCCATGTCATGGTTAGATCGGTCAACTATTGATTTAATCAGCACAGATAGATGTTGTAGTTGATTGAAGAAGGACTTAAGGGCATTTCATTTCTCACCCCTGCTGCCGCTCCAGCAGTGTCATGCCGCGCCCGCAGAGGGCGCCATAAAAGGGCTACTCTTTACGCATGCGCCACGCACGGCGCCATCTATAGATAAGGGAGTGTGGCCCCGGGTGGGCGGAAGTCCGGGGCGGAAGTTGAGTTATGGCTGGCCATTGTCGGACATTCGCACTGAATGACCTCTGCTGTCCACTCGGGCGTGGTAGCGGGCGTCGCCGATAACGGCGTGTGACGTCATCGCTACAGGGTCACGTGGTGCAGTAGCGTCTGTCCGGCGTGCCTTCTGTGAAATTGAAATAATCCAGGAGGACGGGTGTGGGGGCGTCTGATACATGCATGTCAGAGTAGTGTCAGGGGCGGCAAGATTTATCATTGTTTGAGCGATTGGCTGACACTGGCTAGTTCCACAATAAAAGCTGCTTGTTTAGTCGGCTGGCGGTTTGTTCCAATGACTGGTCATGGCGCAATACAAAGCTATCAAACAATAAGTGAATGATTTCACCATGTGAATTGGGCAAATAGACCTAGCTTATGCCTATAGTTGTTAAACAGGAGTTCTAGTCATCAACGACCCTCCCTACTCCCTAGTTCTCTCTGGTCTAGTTTGCCCACTTGGACCTGTCTATAACGTTTTATGCTCCTTCCTTACATTACCTAGATTATGTCATCATGCACGTATTTCTGTAGACAGTATATTGTTTTTGATAACATGTTCTGTCTGTGCATAAAACTAGAAACCTTTGTATGTGTAACCGAAGCTGCACCGAAGGCTGCATCCACGCCATATATAGGCGTTGGGCCTACATATAAATTGAGTGGTAAGTAGTATATAAAAAGAGGTGCCTGTATCAGGAACTATTCTCTTGGCTATAGGCCAAGTAGCCTTTGTAGGGGGTGTAGATGGGGGGGTCCCCATGTCGCATGTCGATTTTAAGAAATGGTCATGTCGCCTGTCCCTTAAATCCTCATGTCCCATGTCGCCCTTAAGAACTTCTCATGTCCCATGTCGATTTTAAGAAACACCCCATGTCATGTCACTTATTTTTTCCCTCATGTCACTAAGCCCCATATGTCGCATGTCGATTTTAAGAAATGGCCATGTCGCCATGTCGAATTTAGCCATCCACCCCCATTTTGTAGTTTGTCATACAATGTACGTTCTTAACAGCTGCGGATTACTACAACAAAAATGCAATTGAAAATTGCAATTTATAGTTATGATGCTATTGTGTAGGTAGGCCCACCATGGTGTAGTTGTCTAACCACGTGTAGCTTGTTTGCCCGCCACCAGCCCACATATTATGATGTTGGAGTTGGTTAAGTGTATTCAAGCCCACCATATCCCCGCGACCATTTAACAAATTTTGAAGTTGAATTAGGCAAAGTTAACGATTTTTTCTACTCAGTTAACAATAGCATATGCCCCTAGGTCTAGTCTATAAAATATCGCTTACTTTGTTGCATCAAAATGCTGAATTTTCATCTCTTGTTATAATATCATTCTCAGCAAAGTTGTAAGTTGTATTGATGAAACGGTAATCAAAGTTTAAATATATCATGCAGGCAGTGGTGTTTCTTGCAATAATCATTAACATTGCACATACATGTAGCTGGCAGTCTGGGTCCCTGGGCAGCGGTACAGTATGATAACAGCAGGGAGGAGGTCAGCAGCAGGTTAAGGAGGGCATCAGGGGCCACTGCTGGGGTCGTGTTGAGGTGTCAGGGCCGTGACCCACACATACATGAGCCACTAATAGTGTGTGTATATGATGACGTAAAGGATCCACCTGTGTGTTGATCTCTGTACATACCAGATGGACTGACCACAGATAACCCCTATACCCAAGTGTAACACCCCCCCCCCCCCCCCCGCCCCGGCGTACCCTATGGTACCATACTATTCCTGGGTTAGTCTATTCCTGGGTCCACAAGGTGTGGATTTCCGCAATTTGCCCATATTTTGTGGAGAGAATAAAAGATGAAATAAAATTGTTTCTTGTGTCTCAACTGGTACTTAACGATACAAATACGGACGTCCACGTTTTGAATACGGACATCAGCATTATACAAACTTTGGCAAGCAGAAACAGTTCAGGCCAATTAGCATGAACCTATGATACTGATGTGTAGAGGAGTAATGTAGACATTGAGATATTCATCCTGGGGATGAAGGTTTACGACAAAATATACCCAGCTAACAACGAAAATGTCTGGCCATAATAAGGATCCACAGAGAAACGTTCTAATACTATAGTGTAACGTGTTTTGTGTGTCCTACACGCCTGTCTTTCGTATGATAAATGTATACCGGGGTAGGTCACATTATTAGCTGACAAGTAATTGGAAAACCACCCTATATATCTAATGGGAGTTCTTGGAAGTAAACATCCATCAACGCAAGATGTTAGAGACACTATGCTATAGATAGACCGGCAAATGCAGCCCAGCAGATTAAAAGTACTTTTCACTGGTACTATAGCAGAAAATTAGGGAGGCGTCTGGACAAGAGCCTAATCCAAACGCAGTTTCTAATAAGATCTCATCTTTATAGCTTTTCAATCGTGAATTCAGTGTGTCAGTGTCTTTTTAGTTATGTCTACTACGTAATCCCGACAACACTGTATCTTTGCGGGTAAATATGCCGCCCAAGAACCAGGCAATGATGACGATGAAAGTCGATGCAACATCAATTTATTAATCTAAGGGATATGATCTATTAGATTAGAAGCCAACTGCTTCTGGTGATTTCTCAAGCTCTTATCTGATCATGTCACCGTGTATGTACCGCTAGCCCATAACGTGAGTTACACATTATGACGTAACGTCCATACACATGTAGGGTCAATCTGCGGCCAGGGAACACTGCTCTAGCCCCCAGGTGGGTACTCTCGTTTCCAAATCTTCCAAGGCTCTGGTAACAGCTACATGACCTTGAACTTGGGTTTGGGCAATCCCTGCTAGTAGGTTGGAACCATTAGACAGGAACCAGAATGTATGATGGTAGTTTTAGAATCATAATTTCTGGTTCTGTTTCTCCTTCCTGTGCACTGGTTCTAAGCTTGCCCTATTTAGAGACTGCCCAAACCAAACAAAATCCCAAGTTCAATGTAATGTGGCTGTTACCAGAGCCTTTATTTGGAAGGATTTGGGAACGAGAGATCCAAGTGGGTAGTACTATAACTACCTAATACAGTTTCTGTACAGCACTGCTAATTGGCTGCTCATAATGAGGCTCGATAACCTTTGTATCCTTAATGACCGAAGTCTTGCTGACCAGAGTCGGAACGGAGATTTGGCGAGGACCAATACCCAATCTGGGCCTTTTATAGTAGGCCCTATTGGTGGGGTTTTAAAAGGGCACCATCACCAATGTCTTGCAACTCTTTCTTTCTAGTATTGTTCTCTCTAACTAAGTGTTATACTAACAGTACCCTTGCTATTGATGAGAGTGCCAACTTACAGGGTGGATTAAAAGCTGGCAATCTTGAGGTGTGTTGACATGATAAATGAACCCTGTTTTCCCTCTCCCATGTTTACATCCGTTGTGTTCACTACTTCTGCAGTTAGATGGAAATAAAAATCAGATATAGTGTGAGTGTTTGAAGTCGTTATTCCATCAGCCTGGAATGTAGACGGCTTTCAATGACTTGATGGGGAAAATGAGAGAGAATCCATGGGAAATGAAAGTTAGTAGCAAAGGAGTTCTGTCATACTATCATACAAGACATGAAAGTTGTTGTCCCTATAGTGCTCATTTTGGTAGTTGATGAAGGATGACTACGGCTATGGAATGCCAAATCTCCGGGATGAGACAGCAATTTCTGCAGCGGGCATGCTGGCATCGACTGCATAAATCATAGAGCTGTATACAGTCGGTATACAGTTGGATTAGATGGTGCCAGGCACACGAGGGACGAAGGCTATGGGCAGGGTAAAGTTAGTGTAGCATTCCTGGTATTGGAGGTGGATATATGTATCCTGATTCCTGGTAAATGCACCATTTTGCTGTCCTCCCAGATTCTAGGAACTTGCCCATGGGCAGTCTCAGGCCCCGACTCTATAATAGTAGAGTCTGGGCAAACTCATATAAAAACTTGTTTTACTAACATGCCCTCAGGAGTTGACCAATCAAATCCTGTACACCAATTCCTGTGCATTGCCTGGCAGGAATTAACAATCTAAATATAGCAGTTCCACCAGTCCCATTTGCAGCCCTTTTGGTGAAAAAGGGTACTGGTTGAGCGAGTCTGGCCCATGGGTAGAACGACTTGTTTGTCACTTCACTCTTTGTACAAGTCATTTCTTTTCGTTACTATATTAATACAGACATAATATCCACATGGGACAAATGGAGTATGTGGTTTTCTACACATGAAATCTGGCAATGTTGGCCCCAGGACTCATGAAATATTAGTCTGTTCGTGCTAGACTATTAACAGTAACTGTCAAAATCGGACCTTACTGGGCTGTATAATAGATATTCACTAAAGACATAGATATTCGGGATAATTTATAATGTTTACCAGAGCTCCTTACCATTTATGAGACCCCCTGTATGGTCTCCCCTCAACTTTAATGTCGTGCATCCCCAGCAAAGCCGAAACAATGCCTTTTCAATCATTTCTATGTTTAGAAGATGTGGAATGGTATGACATTTCTACCCAATTAATCAGCAGTGGCATACACCATCGATTGGTCTATAAAGCTGCAAATTTGTGTTCCTGATTGTTTGAGATGTTTGAGACAGCCCAGCTCCCATCTTAGAATATGTTAATAAACATAGTACCAACCACCTCATAAGCCAGTCGGCTGAGCTGCTCAAATAGAAGCCCACACGCCAGAAGGCATCATACAATAAGCCGCTCACAGACCTGCTCTCAGTGTGGGTTACATAATAACCCATGGACCCATGGCTCTCAGAGTAGGTCGTGGAGCAGCTCACCAAGTCTACTCTGTAATCAATATGCGTCTGGCCGTGTGATGTGGCTCATTCAGCCGTGACTGAGAGATCTGGGTCCCTCTTGTTAGTCTGGTTCCTGGAGTGTGACTGAGCAATGTCTGCCCCACTCACCGACTCATGTCCTTCTATGTTCCCTTGTCCATGCCCCCCCCCCCGTTCCCCCATGTATCCTTCAGTCCCGTCCTCCCTCATTCCCTTCGCCCCCCCCCCCCTTTCCATATCTCATTCCCTCCGCCCCTCTCTCATTCCTCCACCCCTCCTCGCTACCTTCCCTTCGTCCTCCCTACCATCCGTCCTTCCCTCCCCCCTTCCTGCATCCTACTTACTTTTCAAGTCAGTTCCCCCTACTCTCTCATTTCGCGCGCGATTTAAATTCTGAAAAATAACACATGCATTCTGCCGATCTATAGCATGAGGAAGGTGCCCAAAACGAGTGGATCTCGTATTGGTTAGACTTCGAGCTATAGCTCCATGGTTAACCCATGTTAAATAGGGTATCTTTATTTAGCTGGTAGATGATAATCTTATACTGTAGAATGACAGTGTAAAAGGAGGTATTTTTGGTTTCAAAACAAAGAATACCTCCTTTTATACGGTAAATCTACAGTATAACTCACTGTGCGACTACAGCTATTTCTGACAGTGTATGTACGAAATATAGTTAACTGATTGGAAAAGCTGTTAAACCTACAGGCGATGTGGGTGAAGTGCACTCTTATCAAGGCAGATGTAGTTATACACAGATTGATTATTTTCTCAGAATGTGTCACAGAGATAAGTATAGGTTTCATAAACTTGAACATGGGCGGCCGAGGGGGGTGACTGTGAAACAAGAAGATCACCGTTCAGCAGAGTGATATCATGTATGATTAATTGAATTTTTCAGTTTTTAGATAGATGTTGTTCCGGGAGTGCTGCATGTGGGAGATATTAGACCCGCTAGATGCCGAATTAACCTCCATCCAAATGACAAAGTACACTGTAAATAGTTAGCGTAGGTATACAGTAGAATCTACTGTAGATTTACAGTCGATTCTACTGTTTACCTACAATAAACTGTACACCTCCAGTAGAATCTACTGTACACCTACAAAAATTGCAACCAACCTTTTACAGTGTATAGCCTAAGGTGCCTACGAGTTACATCTTAAGTATGCTACATGCTACGTGAATTCTCAAGTCTGGTGTAGGGCGAAGTCTATAATGACCAAAATTATGAGAATAGCTCTTGATAACAAAGATATAGGACAAAAATATGTTCAAACTCCAGGATATAGGACAATAAAAACTTTCAAACCCCTGTGGCCAACGCAGGCTGGAATGTAGTCAGGATGTAACCAGATGGCGGATATAGACCACAATCTGTGAAGACACATGTGAACGCCCACCTCGGGGAGACTGCATATCTAACCCTTTAAGGGCAGCATAGTGCTTTTGCGATCTATACCCTTTGTCATGATGATACATGATGGCACCACTGGCGAGTTGTTCCCCAGTAACTCCCCTCATGTCAAACATACAGGTGCGATATGTTACGTCCCGGCCCGAAGGGTTGGCATGATACATGAATGCATTACACATTAAAGCACTATGTTGCCGTTAAAGGGCTAAGCAACACGTGACAAGTATATGACCTGTGAGTTGGACAATTAGCCAGAGAATACCTGAAAGTGAAGACTCTCAGACTGTCCTAGTCGTAGGACGTTCGACGCACTGCAGCACGCCCACCGCGAAAAAGAGAAACGACGGGTTAAGATTAAGGGGCAAATCAAGAAAGGATGGGAGAAAGGGGGGGGGAGGAAGAAGAAAAGGGTAGCAAAGGATGTTGTAGATTGAATAATCAACATAATAAACTTCATTATGTATTAAGAGCACATTTGGCGATATTTCTGCAATGGTGAAAAAACCACCAGAATGCACCATAAATACAGGAATTGGAATATCTCTGCACAGAAGTTCTGTAGGTTTACTTAAATGGCCTCCCTCAGACTCAGACTCAGCAGGGCAAAATTGACTTTACTTTCTCTGTTAGGACTTTGTAGTGATTCCCATACATCCAGTGCTTATTACTGGCACATATGTGTATCTGTAGGTTATCTGTTTGTCGGCTGTTTCAAGGCAATATAAGGCTTATGGATATAGTCTATCCAACATGAGCTTTAATCACATTGCTTAATTGGTCTAGCTACTAAATGTGTATACCTGTACATTTAATCATTTCATTTGACTCTATTGTTCGCAACTTTCTTTGTACATGTAATTGTAACTACCTTCTCTGTCCCCTCTTCTGGAAGCACTCGTGGAACTCTTTTGGACATACAGTATACTCTTTTGGACATTGGTATACGTTTTAATACATGGGGCCGAGAATTTGTTATCTCTAGTTTCTATATAATTACTCTCATAATTCCAAAAGCTATCCAAAAATAAATCATCGTCAAATCTCTTTTGATTTCATATAAACTTAGGCAATAGATGATAATATGCTAGGATGACCTCTCGCCAGATTCCACTCAATGTAAATATTTGTTGATTTTTTTTTGTTTTTGGTTTAATAGAAAAGGCCATGAAAAGACAAATCTGTTTCAAAATGTCAAAAGCAGTACCCACCGGATATGGCACCATTTCCCACGCATGCGTATAGCCCACCTCAGTCGACAGTATGGGAACTGATTGTTGAATTTAAATTTGAGGGGAGCTTTTTAAACTGACTTTTTAAACACGTCCACCAACGCCCAGCCAGGCGTGTGGGTGGTTGGGGTTACACTAGACTGGGTAGGGTAGCTTTTTGCTAATTTGGCAGGATTTCTGACTATAACCAGACTCGATGCTGGAGAGGCAGTAAAATACTAACAATAGACTTATTTTAAGTATATATACTGTAATGGACGTTATTAGTGTCCCTAGGCGCTCATGAAACTATTTCAATTATATTCCAAAATGTGATAGTTATGAGGTGACGGTCCAAAATGTTTGGACTGTTTCTAGTCTAAAGGACCCGAAATGGATGGGGCGCGCATCGGGTGGAGGGGGGGGGGGGGGAGGGATGTGTGCGCTTAAAATGTTGAATACTAGTATGGTATGCCTGTGCATGATTGTGTTCCTCATATGAAATGTTGAAGTTGAAAATATAGCTAATACTCTTACTGTTGGTTAGAGGGATTATATAGAACCATAGACATGCATAGACCTACCAAACGACCACCCCCCAACATTATACCTCCAGGGAGGTCAGTTTGACTTCTTGATTAGGTAATAATCCTATTGCACCAGCTTTAGTCACAATGTACCAGTTGAATAATTATGTTCAGTAGGGAATTTCCCAGGTAAAGATTACTTTTGCCCTAACCCGGAAACAACTCAGTTCAACAAGTAAAGTCCATTGTCAAACAAATCCAATTTGAATTAGAAAACACTGAAAAGAGAAAATGGCCATAAATCCTGCACTTCTGGATAGGGCTTGTCACGATATCTTGCCTGTCAACTCCACCCACTCACCCTTATATCAACATTGTTCCCCAGTAGTAAAGAATGACTTATGTCATCATAATGTGTAGATTAATACAATATTTCATTTTAAGGAGTGTCTGGAATATAAAAAAGCAGCATTATCCATGTATGTGCAGGCAATCACAGGTGCCAATGTTAATGTCATGTAAGGGAACTGCATGGCGGATGTGTTCGAAACCAATTTGCTGATTAATATATTATTAAGCCAACCTCTGGGTAGTACCCAATGCAAAAGAAGTGGTAATTGACCTGGGTCTTACACGACGGATTGGGCTCATTTTTGAGTGATTTCGTTTTCAAGTGCAAAATTCGATCTGTTCTATAGTGCAGGCCTAGGTAGAATCATTGGATGCCTTTCAAAGTCAATAAAATAAGTGTTTGTACATGCAATATCAATAGATGATAATATACATTTTTAAAAATATCACTTTTGCAGAGATGACCCTATGGCTGAGTCTCCCCAGATCAGGCCAAATGAAAAAAAAGTTTTGTTTCAGGTAACATGGGAAGAAACTCTAGGGTCGGTAGGTCGGATTTTTTTTTTAAACTTTTTTTTTTTACTTTCCCTCTAAAATTGACCCAAAAAAGTGTAAGAATAGGGAGATTTTTTTTCCAAAATTTTGGAAACCTAAAATTGACCCCCAAAAAAGTATAAAAATAAGAAAAATTCTTCAAAATTGCATAAAAAAACATAGGGTCGGCCCTGTTTAGATAGGGTTGGTCGGGTGACCTCAAACAAACTTCTTTTTTTTTTGCCTCAATAGAAGTTGATAACAGGGCTGGGCATATTGTGATACCCTGGAGCAAACCTAGAAGTCTATGGAGCAAAGTGTTTCGGGGAGGGGGGAGGGCAAACATTACCGGTAACTAGGAGTGAGGGGGTGACATCCCTATGCTCCTCCCCTGTCACTTCAAGGGAAATTTTGTGTGTGAAAGCCAGGAGAATTCTGAGACGTCCAATGTCTTTAAGTACTATAGTGTGTTCTGAGGTTTAGAAAATATATTTTGAAATTCTACCTTTCAATTGATGTGGCAATTGTGTTCTGTGGAATGTTGCTCCAGAAAACTTTTGATTTCTATCTGTGGAGTGGTATATTCTGAGGTGTTTAGAGACATACTACTCCAAGAAAACTGCTAGATCGACATATTCTGAGGATTTGGGGGACGTTTCAGAAATTCTACCTTTTAGATTGATGTATTCTGATGGTTCTAGAAGCATGTTGTATCAGGAAGAAATTCTACATTTAAATAGTAGAGTTGGTATATTCTAGCCTTTATAGGTGGAGAGGTCATAATTTTATAGCTCCAAGAATTTAGGAAAATGTACTGTTAGGCCTGATGGGTTTCAGAACATAATGCATTAACTCCAGGGAAATTTAGAAATTTTACTTTTTGATTGGTGTGTTCTGTGGAGTTTTGGGGGTACATTGCTCCAGGAGAACTTTAGAATCTCTAGATTGTTATATTTTGAGGATTCTTAAACTCAAAGAAAATTGACTGTTATATTTTTGAATTCGGATGATTTTTGGGCATATAAATTGGTCTAGGAATATACAGATATTCTACCTTTTATAATCAATATATTCTGATGGCTCTCTGAGTATGTTGCATGAGGAAAATTTAGAAATTCTACCGTAGCATTATTCTGGATAGAATTTAGAAATCCTATTGTTAAATGGATTTCTTCTGAAGGGTATCAGAACATTTTTCCTCCAGGGAAATTTAGAAATATTAAATTGAAGTGTTTTCTGTGGAGTTTTTAGAGGCATATTGCTCTGCAGAATTCTATATGTAGCTTGATGTATTTGGAGGGGTCCGGGGACATATCACAATGCTGAGAAAACCTAGAAAATATTGCTCCAAATAGCTAGGGATTTTACTTTTAGATTGATGGATTCTGTGGGCATATTGCTATAGAATAAATTTAGAATTCTACCTCTAGATTGGTTTATTCTAATTTGTGGGTAGACTGCTCCATTTTTTCTGTTGTTTATATAGTTGGTAGGCTATATAGGCTACATATTAGGAGCATATGATAATAATATTGCTCCAGGAACACTTGGAGAGGAAGGCTATTGAAACAGTTTTAACTTTGGTTCTAATTGGAATTTGGAAAGCCCAGACTGTCCCTAATGTCCTTGTCGCATTTTTCAAGGCCTCTGTCGCACATTTCTTGCGACATTGCGACAGTTGCCCACCCCTGCAGGTCAGATAGTCTTTGACCGGGTGACATCTTTGACCAGGTGACATCTTTGACTGGGTGACATCTTTCACTAGCAAGTATCAAAACAATTGAAATGGGTGCTATGTAGAAGGAAATGCCAGGAAAAAGTTAATTGATATTTTTTACACTATATATTACTAATTTTATTGACTCAGGGTTCCTTGGAACCCAAGAGTCTTATGTGCCGGGGGAACCCAAGAGTCTTATGTGCCGGGGGTGCAGGACGGACTGTCAAAAATGTACCATCACTGTTTCGCTCAGCAAAATATATTCAGCCTATAGACAAAATGTCTATGTACTGCAAGAAACAGAAAGATTGAGGCAGTTTCAATATGCTTAAAACTGGTTAAAATGTATGTTTAAAAAAACCACATCGTTCTTGAATTCAGTGGACTAACTAGACAGTACTAGCGTGGAGGCTTCGTCTACTATGTTGTTTTAGTTTAAATCCATTGGGACAAAATTCTCAAAAAGTTTTGAGACACTTATCGTCAGATGCCTGTTGATGCCGAGAGCGCGGACAATGGCGGGGAACTAAAAACAGCATATTGCAGCGTCTGCCAAATCTTTTAACTGTTCATCAACAGACTTGCATCCACTTTGGGTATCTGCATGGGGTGACCACATGGGATATCCACATGGGGCAGATATCTGTATGGGCCAAATTGGGCCTCACTCTTCCTAAGCTTGGCCACATGGCGGCGTTTGTGTGGGTGGTGATAGAAACTCTGACAGCTGTTTATGCACCAATTGACTCAATTTCCGATGGCTCATGTAATCTGGATGCAAACCAAAGGGCACTTGTGGCATAGTGATCTCACCCACACGCACCTCCTTGCCCACACCCACCTGCTTGCCCACAGCCACCTACTTGCCCACACCTATCTCCTTGCGCATACCCATTTGCTCGGCTGAAATATGTTAACATACTAGTGTGACATATGATTTAAGGGTAGTTTTGAACTAGGAATACATTTCTGCTCTCAGAATTGACAAATAGTTCACTGTTCCTGAAATAATTTACAGATTCAATCTTTCAGTTAAACAATTCTATCACTTAATCACCCTGACCCTGAGTCATTGGGATGTTAATCACACGTTCAATCTTTTCTGTTTGGCTATTATCATAAGCTGAAATTTCACTTGCCGGTCTGGTCAAACAGATCACCCGGTCAAAGAGGTCACTTGGTCAAAGAGGTCACCTGGTCAAAGACTATCAACTTGTAAATATCTGGTGAGACTTAGCCATATGAGAATAAACTTGGGTGAGATGGGGCTGTGGCCTTGATCCATGCCCTTTACAGAAGTGCAAAAACACTCCTTGGTATTCAGTTCTATAGTTAAGGTGTGGTAAGATTTTTTTGTGTGAGACACTACTGTGGATATCAGGGCGGTGCAACAGTTAAATAGTACCTTTTATTAGCATATTCATGATCACAGCCATAAAGACATGACAATGGGCATATAGTGGTAGTGAGACTCACCAGGTAGTGGTTGTGTGAATGGACAAGTGTGCTGTACAGGATTTCTTCGGGGATGTTAGTCACAAGGGCCAAAATTTCCCCCTAGAAAGGGGATATTTTGTCCACCTTGGTTTCACTTTACTCATGTCATGGTTGGAACCTGATGTCAGATTTGTTTTGTAAATAGTGTTGACACCTGCTACCGTAATTCAAATTAGTAAGTCTACATTGCAGCAGATGCATTTAGTCCATTTCTAGTTTATTGAATTGTACAGAACTTGTGCCTATTTGAGGCCTGTATTTTGTTCTATTAGAATCAGACACCTACTGTACGATGGCATTACTGTAATTCACTAAAGGGTATAGCTGTATTACCATAGTTCTTCCTAAGGTATTATCCCTTCAGATTTATGGGCTATTTTGAATTAATTGTACAGTGTGAATCCAGAAATGCAAATAGGTGAGAGCTTAATTGTCACTCTTCTATAGTATGGGGGTAGACCTTTCTTCAAATCTACATGCGAAATCAGGCCTAGTGACATGAGGCTTAAAAAGAGTGACAGGGGACATGGACATTTCTTTAAATCAACATAGGACAGGACCATTATTAAGTGAAAGACATGCAACATGGCAATTTATTAAAATCTAGATGTAGTTGACAACTGCCCTGCCGCCATATTGTTTTACCGTAATTTGAGTTACGGTAGTAGGTGTTCTGTCTAGACATTGCAGACAGGTCAGCAGAGATGGGCCAGGGGCACCCTTCTGGGTATCACTGATACGACACACAGATAAGAAGCCTGGACTGGCCATCATCAACCATGTGGTTCAGCTGTCAATCATAGGGAAATGGGAGTGGTCAAACCAGACAGCTGCCAATCAGGAGGCTGTGAGGAAAAACTCACCAGGGCTGTTGCTGTTAAAACAACACTTCATTGAACATTTCTGGATACATTAACATTGGCACATTCCTTTATGGGTAAATAAACACATTTTTTCTGCTCTCAAAGTTTTACTGTTACTTGCTCACTATCAACTATATAAACCAGACCTCTCACCACATTAGCCCCTTCCGTCAGGTATTGAATTGAAGTGTTAATGAGATTTCTCCCTCCTGTCTTCAAGTGTAATGGTCTATTAGGAATCTAAAAGTCCGAATAAGGGCTGTCTCTTTTATCATGTTTATGAAGACATGGTGAGGTTTAAAAGAAAAGACCAGCGTAATTTCATATAGGTTTCTATCACTGGTATTGGTATTGGTTTGCAATATTCGGACATATATACTATTGAAATATGCAGCATGTAGTATTTACACCTGAAATAAATAAGTTCAAAGTGACGTCACAAGAGACCATAACTATGCCCAGACATACTCAGTACACCTCTACTAATTGGTCTAGACACCATTGAGGGGCGCTTTACCGACTTCTTGATTGGTTCCTCGTTAATCTACACCACTGTCATTAGTTAGTTGCAGAGGGGCAAGAAGGCAGAGGGAGGCATAACTGGCAACTAAGGGCCAATCATAGGGCAGAGTAGGTGCAAATGATTGTATGTCTTCTAATTGTTCTATTTATATTGGCTCTTGTGGTCCACTTAGAAACTCTCTTTGTAAAATGGAGAAGGAAAAGGATGTATAAGTACTTGATGTAGACAATGAGTAACTCCTTTATCAGGGACTGAGTGTCTGATGCATTCTAAATGATAGTAGAATGTGCATTATTTGTGTAGGCTTAGTAGAGCTTGTTGCGTTTTTGTTTTCTCGTGACATCACTATTTTCATGCGCTCTCCATTTTATTTCATGTATAAATGCCACATGCTGCATTTTTTAATGATATGTATGTCCGAATATTGCAAATCAATACCAATACTAGAGATAGAATGTCACATGAGATTGTGCTTGTCTTTTCTTTTAATAGCAATTTGAAAGTCTGAATTCGGTATAATTATTTTCTTTTACTATTTAGGACCCCTATACGAGGTTATGGGGGTACAAACACATTACTATTGTGATTTCCCGCGTTTTGGGAATCAAATATATATATAGTTCGTATAGTGTATTGGGGGCTGTTTTGTGTAGTTCTCAAGATAGGTCATTAGCCTGATATAGTTTTAAAACCGACGCAGCCAAAGGCTTGTCAGCCGGTCCACATGACATGTACGAGCGGCCTGTAGGGACCGAGCCTGCATTAGCCTGATTTACACCACCTGACAAATAGTATTGAGACAAAAACGTCTGGGCATATAAAGAAGGATGTTATCACATTGGTAAGTGTGGTTTTCGGTGGGGCAGTTACTTTCCAAAATGACACCCTGAATTTAAGAAATTCAACAGTTTGGCAAAATACATAGATTCAAAATGGATTTTAAATTAGTTCAAAGGAAAGGTCTACGGAAGCTTCATGCTATAGTCGCAGTGACACCATAGGGCGGTTACGACAACATAATTGCCATGGACGTCGTGCTAAATAGCGTTAAATGATGTATATTGGGCAGTTCAAATATGTGTGGGAGCTCTAGGTAAGGGAGACAGCTCTAAAATTCAAATAGTACTACTCCTGCTTGGAGTCTGTCTTGGCCCATTTAACTAGAAACTGCATTCTCTGCTTCATTTTACCCCACCATGGTGTCCTATCCTACTCGACATGAACAGGGAAGATAGAATTGCTTCGGGAAAAAATGATAGAATACCATAATGCCGGGGCAATTGATGATGAACGGGGGATGAATCGTTATGTAAACGAGAACTTTGCTAAACCTCAGGCGTCCTGTGTCTGAACTGTCAATGTGCTGTCTTTGTCTTTGGTGTTAGATGGGTAAATAAAATGGGAATCACGAAATGACAACAGTTTGCACACAATTAAAGGTTTCAAAAGATTTAAGTATCAAGAACAGATTCTTCATGAATTAATTGAGGATCTCAGAGGAACACACATATACATACAAGGCCATCTACAGCAGTACAGATAACTCTACAAACCAAAATTCGTAACCTCCTCAGAAAAAATTTAGTGTGACTCACCAAATGCTTTGAGCATTTCCTCCATGTTCTCCGTCCCCGTCACCTCCCACCTGCCGATAAAGACGTCCACGTCAGTCATGGTCAAATTCTGACCACCCAGCCGCTCACTACTGGTAACACCACTACTGCCGCTGTCCTCTGAGCTGAAAGAGCTGCTCACTGAGAGGGTGAGTAACTTCAGCTAGCTCACCGCCCGAGAGACTTGGGGATTGGGGAGGCTGGGATGGGAGGGTGAGTGACTCCACTGTGCTATTACTGCTGGTGATGGTGTTCTAAGAGCTGCTCAATCACGGCTCCAGATATGTTCAATATGCGAATGAATAACCTGGCAAAACTCTGTATATGGTGGAGTGTCCGTGTGAGGGAGACGATGGGAAAGCTTTGGGGAGGGGGTCTAGAAAAGTAGGGTTTGGTTTCAAAGTGATAGGAGATGGGAGTTATGTGGATCAATATTATGCTCCCTTACAATCTCTGAACTGCCTTACAATAACTGCTCAGATAGTTTCAGGCGTCCAACTCCCGTTGGCCACAGTGGGAGAGGGTAAAAAGGCGTTGGGTGTTGGCTGCTGGGTGGGTGGGTGGCGCAGGGCCTCGGTGTAGACCCCTATCGGCTGACAAGGCCTGGGGAGTCGTCGGTGAGCTGCTCTGTGGTCTCTGGGTCAGTATGTGAGCTGCTGCTGGTGTATGGGACGAGCAGCTCATGGGAGGCAGGCAGTGAGTGTGGCGGTCCCCGCGGCCTGCACTGCTTATATACCGGCCCCTTAACTTGGGTGAGGGGGTAGGGCAGCATAGTTCCTGCTGTGCTCACTGGGGTAGGTCACCCGCAATATGCTCCGTCTCTAGGGATTTGACAGCTTTTCTATTCTTTAATGTCATGATATGAGTTCATGTCTGTTTTGTATTTGACTAGATCCATTTCTTCATCACATCATTTGCATTGATGTTAGTCAAATTAGTAGGAATCAAGTCCCTTGTGCAGATATATTTACAAATAAGATAGACAGGCTGGTAGACGTAAATTGACAAAAGAGAAGTCGAAGGATGTTAACCATAATAGATAAAGATGCATTCAGGGGAGTTTGAGGTAATAACAAGAGATAAGGGAGTGGTCATTTTTTTACAACAGTGGGGGGTTGGCGGATTTTCTTGCAAGCGGGTAGAAATTCTTCTTGGTCCCCCCATGGGGGGTCAACACATTTTTAGTCCCCCCTCCCTCAGACACGTTGAGATTGAGCACGACTGACCCCTTTGAGCTACAGTAACACGTGGGATTTTTCGCTAAAAAGGGGTGCAATTTCTTTGGTCCCCCCGTTCAAGGGGTCTAGATTTTGTTGGTTCCCCCCCCCCGTCAAGGGGTCCACATCTTTTTGCCCCCCCCCGAATCCACCAACCCCTCCCCCCCCCTCCTGCCTAAGAACAATCGACAATTCAGAAGAATAAACAGAAGAATAAATAAAGACCCTGCAATTCGAGCACTTCCCAGTGGGCACAACATTCAGTACAACGTTTAATCAATGTTGAATCAACATTGAATCAACATTGACAACCAGTTATCAATATTGATTCAATGTTCTGTGCCCACTGGGTTGGGGCTCCTGTGGAGTAAGGCAGGTAAGTCATCATCAGTTGGCAGCATGTCTGATACTAGATTAGGAGAAACCAATGGAAGAGGGAATAACCTAATCCACTAGGCCCACTAGGTCGGATTTAGTGATAAAAACATTGTTTAAGAGTCTGTGAGTTGACGCTGTAGTTCACGAGTCAATGACCGGGGCGTCACCGCCATTGCTGTTATCTAGGGCGTCAAGCAACATACCTTCACGATCTAAGCCAACTGGTGCACAAAGGACAGAGAGATGACCATGATCATAGCACAGCAAATGAACTTGCAAATGGCCTATAGACAGTGTATATACGCCAGCAGCAGGGGTGTGACGGGCAGCCCAGGTCACCAGTGTAGACAGGCAGCAGGTCTACGTCTGGTTGGTCATGAACTGTAACTACTCACATAGTGATTCTAGATGATTCTGGCACATCATACTCGTCATACATGTCAAAGTGCAATTATACTCAGGATGCATAAAGTAGAACTGTGTCCGGCAATGTTGAAATGACAGAGCATGGCGAGAGGGGGTACACTGTAAAAAGTTGTTGTTCGTGAACAGCAATATGTGCTGTAACTATACAGTACTTTAGCTGTAAAAGATAATACAGCAACTTTTGCTGTACACATACAATTCTGTTACTGTAGATGCAGGTTCGAATCCCATAACCAGCAACCAGAGGGAGAGAGAGCAGAGAGGTTGAAGGGAGTACCATACTCCACAGCTCAAGTATGACCTGATCTTTTCAAAAGCCCAATGATGCAGGCTACATAGTGACTGCCCCTCTAGCTCAGTCGGTAGAGCCGTGGGAGATGTAGTCTGAGGGTCAGCGGTTCCAGTCCTGGCAGAAACTCTCATACTAACTACATTTCTCCTGATGCAATTCTAAAGTATAATATATTTTGGTACACTGAAATGTTACTATTGAAAATATGCAGAGGATAAGACCAATGTATCTCAACAATCTGCATGAAAGATAGTAAAATTTACTTTGAAAAACATCTATAGGCCATCAAGATTACACTTCAACTAATAGTAGTTCAGTTCATATTAGTACATTGCTGCAATAGGTTAATTTTCATATTATCCCTTAAGACATGAACAGTCTAGTTCTAAAATTGTCCCCAGGGATCCTGTGTTGACCTCATTACCATTCACACATAAGTAGGAGGTGTTTCAATTCACCTGACATGCAGGATTCACTGGCGTAGTGGTCACGGTTCAGGACTATGGATTGGAACCTGGGGGTTCAAATCTCCAAGATGTTGAATATGTGAGCCTTTTTAGAACTCAGGTCTGCGTCTACAGTAGATTCTACTGTAGGTCTACAGCAGAATTTACTGGAACCAAAGTTGCCCCCAATAGTTGCTGTACAGGAACACTACTTACTTCTAACAGTGTAGTGAGTGTGTGTGTGTGAGAGAGAGAGGGAGAGTGATGTGGGATTGTGGGCGTGAGAAAGGCAGTGGTAGAAGACAGAAACACATGGATATAGGGGAAGGGGTGTCAGAAGAGGGACCACATGAGAAAGTGACTTATAGAAGCATCCAAAATGACAAAGGGGCAAAACTTTATGAAAACAAAGATTTTTTGCTCAGTCTGTGATGAGTCCTAGATAAACGCAAATCTGTTTTAAGTACCAACAGTCGATTCCATGTGAGGGTGCTCCACTCCAACCTTACTATACTACCCTTCCTTATACGTCTATACGCCAGCAGCTCAATAACATCAATAGACCAGTGACTATAGAGCAGGACGGGACATGGTCTCTGTCTGAGGGTTGGAGATTCTGTCCAGGGCAGCCAGACAGGTTCCAGACACTGGCCATCTTTTTAAAGTGGGGATAGGTGGGACAGGTTTCTTTTTAACTCCCTGCCCATCCTCTGATTCCCTCCCTCTGACCCTGAATGCCCCTCTGTTCCTCTCTGTCTTACCCCCTGCCTGCCTGTCTCTCCCTGCTTCCCTTCATCCCTTCTCCTCCTTACTGCTTAATTCCTGCCTAAGTGCCTTGCTTTCCTTACCCCTTCCCTGCCACCTAGGCCTACACCCCTCCCTGTCTCCACACCCCCCCCCTTTCGTCCGTCTGTCCTCCAACGATTCCCGCCAACCCTTCCTGCCTGTCTGCCTGCCTGCTTGTCTATCTGCCTGCATGCCCACCTTTTCTTCCTCTGTTAACTCCTCACGACCCCTTACCAGTTATCCCGTCACTTTTTTTAACAAGTGCAATCCCATTATGTGTCCTCTTCAAGTCCTCCATCCAGTTATCCCTCCTTAATCCTTGAGACCCTATTCTCAAGTCATTACATACCTCATTTCAAGACAGTCCACGTCCTATCTGGAGGATCTCCGATCAGTCTGGTCCACCCCTGTCCTCTCGACCCTGGAGCAAAAATATGTATACAAGAATCTCAAGTAGGCAGGTGGTAAGGTAGGTCTAGCCTGGATGGTCTGGATGGCCTGGATGGTCTCTGGTAGTTTCTTCGTGTAATTTATAAGCTATAGAAAGATAATTTTGTACTGGTGTGTTTTAAATTCCCTCCATCACTGGGACTGCAGTGTTTCTTTTCTGAATGCTTCTTTCACAGAATACTATATTTATACTATATCAAATCGAATCATGATTTTACAAACGTGTATAGGCTAGATACCACGCAATTGCTATCCTATATTGCAGTGTAGCATGTCATCTATCGGTGTATTACCAGCCAGTGCATCCCTTTGTCTTAGATTGTCATGAGCAGCCCCAGGTTACATTGGGGTGAGATGAGCTGCTCTTTCTCACCTCCAGGAGCCACTCACCTAACATGACCCGAACATGGCCTTAGCAAGTGCAGCGCAAACCCCTGTCCCTAGGTCCTTGTATTATACGTGTTCACGAGGGAGGGGAGGAGTGTGAAAGAAGGTTGTGGGACAGGTGAACGGCGGATAGAAGGCAGCTGGGCAAGGATGGATTGGGTCAGGAGGGAGGGGTGCAGAAGGTAGAGGGGGAAGGGAGTGGGTCAGGAGGGAGGGATGCAGAATGCAGAGGGACAAGAAGGGAGCTGGTCAAGAGGGAGGCGTGCAGAAGGCAGAGGGGGGAGGGGGTGGGTTAGGAGGGAGGGATGCAGAGGGCAGAGGGGCAAGAAGGGAGTGGGTAATGGGGAGGGATGTAGAATGCATGGGGGGGGGGGTCAGGAGGGAGGGATACGAAGGCAGAAGGACAAGAACGGAGTGGGTCAGGGTGAAGGTACAGGATGTAAAAGGCAGAGGGCAAGAAGGGAGTGGATCAGGAGGAAGGTATACAGAAGGCAAAGGGATAAGAAGGGAGACAGACAGAAAACTTTACATCTTTTTGCTTCTTTTCAGTAGTGCATTCCCTTTGCTGATAGGTCTACAAAAACTGCCTGGGCCATTTAACCTGGAAGTCAGTTCGTGAAAACATATTTAGGATTCGTCATAACTAAAGGTCATAAACGTAGTACACGGCTAATTGCCTCACCAATTATCAGCATATTAATGGGAACAACAGCTCGTTCATGCCATATCTGATGCTGCCCTCCCAACCCCTGTAGTCCCCTCGGTATCCTGTACCTCCCTACCCATACAGCCCTTCCCTACCACCCCCTCTGCTCTACTGAATAGTCTATAGTTTGGGATGTTTGGTATTCTCAACTTTGCCAATTATGTTGACTCATCCAATTAGGTAAATTTATTACCTAATTCGAGGCTCATTAATTATTCATGGAAAACATATCCCATGAGCCTAGTTGTGTGTGGTCTGTCTAGTCAGGAACATCATCGGAAAATTGGCAACAATGCAGAATGGAAATAGCTTGTCACAACTGGTATGACGTACATGTTTGACCGAGATGAATATTAATGATTTGAAGTTAAGTAGTGGGGATGTATTTGTATCCATGGCGTTGGGATATGAACACTGTAGGCATCAGTGTAATATGGACTAGTTCTACTCTATACAATGTACTACATTGCCACCCTGTCCATAACAGAGAGGCCTCTGGTGACCATTGACCACTTAAAAAGAGGTCAAGATGTAGAAACCACCAGACAGATCCCTGCTAGAGCTGCTGTAGGGTAGCGGTATACCCACGGCTATAGCACTCCCATTAACACTGATATATTAACCACTAGGGCATTGCTAAGTCTAAGCTCTATGCTGGTATGAGATTCTCTGTCGTGTTCAGCTACACATCAAATTCAATATCTCGCTAGTAAGGGCGGCTTTAGGGCCCCAGGGCCTGGAACCACCAATCACACTCCGACTGCACGCATAGAAACGAGCTGCTCCGAGCTGCTCATGTGCTAGACGATGAACAGGGTGGCTATGTAGTTCTATCAGTCATCCAGAACCATCCAAGGAGTTTGTTCAGTTCTTTGCCCTAGACTCGCCGCTGTCTCTATAGACTGCTGGCGTGGATGAGTCTGACGGTGTGAGACTACTAGTTGTCAGAGTGTATATATAATAAGGCTTGCAGCAGTAGGGGGGGGGGCACAAAAATTAGGCATCTTTGATGATTGATTTGAGTAACGAAATCAACGTCATGCATTGTAACCTTGCTGAGCTGGCAGGGTGATATCGTATTTTTAAAATTGGGAGGGCTTCATTTCCAACCCCAAAGATAAAAACTAATGCCTGATGTATACGACTGCTCCCGTCTGCATTTCCCAATGTGTTGTAGGGTCCAAAACGTTGGTGCCCCTACAGCCACAGTCGGTGTGATGCCAGGACAGACCCTATAAATCATAGGGTGGGTGGGGGTTTAAACGAAATTCAACTTGGTCACATTATTTCATGCATTTATTCTTTTAGGTGTGGGAGATCTTGCTGCCCGTGAAGTAAGAGTCATAATGGGACAAGAGCAGGTACTCAAGCCTTTAAATACCCAGCTGCGGGTTGAATCATTGGTGTTGGATATACTATAGTGTTCAGACAGGTTATGAAGGTCTGCTTGTACACGTCAGGTACTTATACAACCAGACAATAGGGCAGTTTTAATATGTGGTCATGGCGCTCACTCCCACCCGTCCCTACTGTCATCAGGCAAAGTAGCGGGGCTCTGCAGTTAAATATAATGTGAATATATTAACACTAATACATGGTGCCTCAATGGCAGCAATCTCACAACAATCTCTCAGACCTCAACCATCCGATGATGGCGCGACTAGTAACAGACCCTCTGAAGCTGATCGATATGAAGTAGCATATTACATATTTCAGTTTTATGTTTTCAATTTTTTCAATAGTTTTCAATTTAAAAATTACTCTCTGCATGAAGCTCTTCAAATGTCGCTGTAACGTAAGGAAGATTAACCACATACATGGCAACCACCTTCATATATACTTGGTTAACAAGTCACCACCAGTATTGTCGACTTCGATATCGATATCGAGAAAGCCACTCCTTCAATGGTCAAATCTGCTTTTCTCGTCCTTGAGGACAGCAATCGTAAATGCCTCTTTGCCTTAATTTAGCTGCCCTCCTTTTAGTTTTACTCTCCTTAAGTACCCACGTATTCCGATCCCATTCTAAATGGGCAGGATAAAGGGTACTTATAGTGTCCCCATGAGGCAAAATGACCAGGAGATTATCATCTAGATCTGAGATTATCTCTATTGAGTTACTCCAGTAAATCAGCCTTTAATCAAAGAGGAAAGGGGGGGGGGCGGCGGCGGCGGGCGAGTGCAGAGCGGTCGGGAGGCCAATCAAAGCAGCTAGAGGCTTTACTAATGTCACATCATATTAGACCTATTTCATGTTTCCACAACCCAGATAGCCTACATCTCGACGGTTCCAAATCATGATATTTGCGCCTTTCTTTTTTAGTGATTTCTTTTGAGGGGGGGGGGGGGTTGCCATGCAATTACATAATTCCCATTGCAATGCTCTCTCAGTACAAAGCTCTTTATAAACTACTTCCGGACTCACTGGTGATCGCATCTATAAAGCAGTTGTTGATAACAGAAAGGGTCTAGTGGTAATTGAAGACAAAGGGATAGGGAGAAGACGGTAAAATCGAATACTAATACTCTTTCTGTTTTGAGTGAGCTTTGGCATTGTGCAGTCGTGTAAGACTGACTCACCCTGACTGAGTCACTCAGCCGTCACGAGCAGATCCTGACATCTCACCCCTGATACAAACCACTCTCCTGCCACATCACCACCCATACCCTACCATAATGAGACATCACCAGATCAATGCTTGGAGAGTGGATGACTGAGTTATTGGTTGAAGCTAGAGAGGACTAGCAGAGAGCAGATGGAGGAGGTGACTAGCAGAGCAGATGGAGGAGGTGACTACTATGTAACAGAGCAGATGGAGATAAGGACTAGCAGAGAACAGATTGGGGAAATGGAGCAGAACGCAGATAGAAGAGGGCAGAGTGAGGGTTGACTAAAAAGAGGGCAAACTGAGAAAGTGACTATAGGAGAGAGCAGACGGAGATAATAACTAGCAGAGGGCAGATGGAGAAAATGACCAACAAAAAGCAGATTGAAGGGGTGATTAGCAGAGGGAGGAGTGACTAGCTGAGGGAAGATGGCGGAAGTCACTAGCAGAAAGCAGAAAGCAGGAAGAGAAGGAGCTCACGAAAGGGCATCTCTGATAAAGAGGGCAGACTGAGAAAGTGACTTAGTAGGAGAGAGCAGGCGAAGGTAATGGCTAGCAGAGGGCAGGTAGAGGAGGTGACTAGCAGATGGAGAGGGTGACAAGCGATGTGTTAGTCTTATAAACAGCCAAATATGTTCACGACCAGGGGCCTGTCAAGATGAACTCTCTGATTGTTAACGAGGGCAATTTCATCGAAGAAATCAGATCAATGTTAGCTTCTTGTATGGTGTCAGTGCATTCTCTATGGGGGACGCCAAATGGCAACGGCTAGTTTTACTTAGAGTGAGAATAGGGGTAATTCACTCCATTTGGTTTATAAATGTATATATCTCTGACCACCAAAATGAGGCTCTTCACAAGATCATAGCAAAAAGTGCTTGTTTTTTTGTCAATGTGATATGTAGTCCGAGTTTAATGTATTTCCTCGGCAGTACATGTGCTCTGGTTTAATCTTTGGAGAAGCCATGCTGGTGCTAGTCCGTTAAAGGGTAGAGGTCACTAGATACCAGTAAAGGATTGCTACATCAGCTACAACTAGCAAAACAAGATAAACATGAGCTGAAAAACGCAACTTACTGCATGTAGCAGCTCTAGTCTTTGGCGTGGAAACCAAACCAACTGATAAATACCACTACCTTTCTTTTTACAATTACAATGTACAGTGTATAATCCTTAGAGGTGTCGGGTGTATATTGTTCCTCATATATCAATAAAATGTGGTTCATGTACATTCGTCTACCAGACCTGCCTATTAGGAACGATTCCCATCATGCAGTCTCTAATTGAACTGTTTCAGTAGTAAGCTGCTGAGGGGCCTCGCCTGCTCACTTGCCGCTCGCTTACTTCAATGTCTTGCTCGCTCCATCAGTAGAGCAGCTCATGTTATGAATCCCCAACAAGGAACTGCTCGCACGGTGTGGTGCACACGGTTAGACCGCTCAATGGGCTGGGTAGATTGAAGTGCTCTACTTTATGACTGGCCCTTATGGAAGTCTCTTACAGTTGGGACTCATATTGCATTGATCAAAAATCATCCAAGCCAAAATATAATTTGGAAATTTAGATATTAGACATAGCCCGTCTATCTTTTCGCGACAGAATGGTTTCTCAGTCGTGGCGAGCACCCTATATTTCAGCCAGGAGTATTGCACCCAACTTATACGTGACAAGTCCCCACTCTAATTTAGAGAGCAGCTTCCATGCCAATTTCAATCCGATTAGAAGATAACATTTGTTATTTTAATCTGCTGTAAACCCCTTATTATTTATAGGTTATAATAAGGATACAAAGGGTGCTCTTATATTTCTTTCAATATACCATGCATCCCCACTTTAAGTCCTGGACCGCGACCTAGCCCAGAATCTCCATATCCACCCCCCCCCCCCCCCCGTCCTATAACCACCCTCCCTCCCCACTTATTACCTCCCTCAGTCTGATCTCCTGTAGGCTCTGGTTATAAATCAGATAAGATCACAGAGTGGGGGAGGGGGTCTGGTAAGTGACCTGTGAGGTAATTACTAAGTACTCACAACCAATAACACCAGGCTACTTGTACTTTTCTTTATTTTCGTATCCCTGCGATTTCCCCCATGATAAGGGTAGATACCCACTCGAGAAAGATGCGTCATCTAACGTTATTGAACGTTTCTAAATGGTTTAACACAAACGTTGGATTTTTATCCAACACGTTAATAAATTGGATTTCTATATTGCTTAAATCAGTGTGAATACAGGCCTTGATATTGAACGCATTATTCTGTATGGTCATTGGTGTGGATGCAAACGTTGGTATCCAAAATGTTATGAAACATTTTGATATGCCTTAGATATAAATATTTGCATCTACAATTTTTTACTGAACGTTGAGATGTAAGAGAACGTTTCACTTGATTCCAGCAGCCTCTTCCACGTATAATGGATGTTATTTATGAAATAATTGATCTTATTTTCCTTCAAACACCAAAGAAACATTGTTGGACATTCTTATCTAATAGCAATAACATTTCACACCTAAAAGTTGTCCATAACGTTTTTTTATGGCAACAAAACGGTTTACAGCTATTTTCCCCTTTGGTTGCAAACCTTCAAAAAACGTTTTTTGCAAGGGCAAAATCTCATATCTTTTGATAGCTGAGTGACGAGGGTTGAGAACTGGAGGAAGAGACTAGTCTAGACACCTCCAGTGCAGATAGGTCTTTCTGATGCACACCCCTCCTCACACTGTCACATACAAGAGAAGGAACTCACGAAAGGGCATCTCTGATAAGATCACTCCAGGGCAGGCATTCTATTGAAAGCACATTGAAAGCAGTTATAATGAACACGTTTTAGGGTCACTCATATTATTTTCATTCCCTGTATATGATCTTTGATATTGGTTAATATAAGGAATTTGCATATAGGGAACAACGTTATCTTGTCTTATAACATAAGTTTATTGTATTTGAAAGAGTGGACAGCAGGCCACTTAGGCATTGAAATCATTTATAATGAACACTTTTCCAGGGTCACCATTCTTTGATTCTCTCTATTCTCTGTATATCATCTTTAGTATTGCTTAATATACGTACCTTGCCTTTAGATGAGGAGAACGTTTGTCGTGTCCTATAACAAAATTCTATTATTTTTGACAGAGCGGACAGCACGGACGGCGCTGGGCCTGTCACCCTGAAGTTTGACCGCTACAACTTCAGTCACCCCCGGCGGGGTCGTGCCGTCATCATTAACAATGAGAACTTTAACTACCAGATCACCCGCCAGCACCAGCGGGAGGGAACCGCCGTCGACGCTGACGCACTAGAGAGCGTCTTTGTGATGCTAGGGTTTGACGTCATCAGGTACAATGACGTCACGTCACTGGACTTCTCCATGAACCTGAGAGCAAGTAGGTATATTGTAGGGTGATTATCCTCAAATGGGGTCCCTTGCAAAAAAAAATTGAGAAATTCCTAATAATGTATCATTCTGTTATTGCTTTGAAATATACTTGAGCAGTCTTGACTAATTATCTAAAACTAGTGTATATTTTGAGACTTTTCCGCGATGTTCAATACGTGCGTTGCAAATTCAAGGACAGCAGTTGTAGGTGAATGATATAGTGATATTATTAACATATTCTATTCTATTATAAGATACAATACTGGTATATGTATAACCCTCCCTGACACACATGCAATTGCAAATGACCACATAAACAGCTAGTACAGCCCAGTTGATATCATTTACATGGACCTTTAGCGCTCTATTGGCACATGCAGGATTGTGACATCTACAAATCAACCTTTAATTAAGTTGTCATAATCGTATACAGTTACCCTTTAATATCAATTGCCACATACACGCGTACCATACTATATCTTGACCTGTCAATCCAGCATCTAATTGAATATGTTAACCAATAGCAAGTGAGCATGCAGGCGTTGGCGCTGCATGGGTACCGCCCCCTCCTGCACGCTCATGCCTAGACACATATGTGCCGATACACTTTGAAATTCTATGGAATATCACAGAATGATTAAATACGCCTTTGATACGTTCTACTTTCAATACCTCACACCCAATGGGACATAGGCCATAACTATAAAACGCCACCTTGAATTGAACATCAACCTGTACAAGAGCTTTAGAAATATCTCCGCTCTCTTTCTGCAGTTGCCAATGAGGACCACAGTGACGCGGACTGCTTCGTCTTGGCCATCCTGAGTCACGGAGAGGAAGGCTGTATCTACGCTACCAACGGCAAGGTTAAGCTAGAGAACATCACCAAACTCTTCAAAGGGGACGCCTGCCCCAGCCTAGCAGGAAAACCAAAGCTTTTCTTCATTCAGGTTAGTAGCAGTTATTAATAAATTCAGAACACTGTCTATTTTAACCGTGAACCAATTAGGATAAAATGATGTTATGGGATGTATACAGGGAGGGTCAAGGGAGCACCCCTCCCCCCTCCCCCCTACCAATTTTTTTTTAATGGAAAAGGTGCAACATATATCTGTTTTCTGATAATATGTATGCCCTATAAATTCCAAATTTAGGGTCTATGGATTACCACTATCATCAGTGCCTAGGAATCTACCCCATTTTGATGAGCAGGAAATACACATCAGAAGTTGTTTATTTTATTGGTATTATTTTAAGAAAGGGGCAGCGCCTTTGGCTTGTGTGCTGAGGACCTATATATATGTATAATGTCACATGGTAGCCAATTACTTAGTAGTCCTATACTTGTCTGAGAGTCAACCGCTGACTATAACTACTAAGAATTCAGATACAACCCACAGTTCCCTATGTTAACCCTAAAGCTCTAGGATCGTTAGTGTGGCTGTGTGCGGCCAGGTGGCGGTATGGTTGTCATGGTAACGTGGTGTAAACACAATGAAGTTGTCATAGCAACCCGTGTGTGGTGGCGCCAACTGGTGTACAGTGTAGGAGTTGTTGTGACAACTTCTGATTGTCTGACAATTATTAAGGGCATACCGAAAATGTCCTTGTAGTATAACATTGAAAAAGAAGAAAGAACAACTGTATACAAAACTAGAAGACAACAAAAAGAAAAGAACTGAACCTAATAAATGGTCCTTTCATCCCTTCCTTCATTTCATTCCTACATTCTGCCTCTCCTCCTCCCCTCGACTCCATTTATCCGTCTATTCCTCCCTCCTATTAAATCTCACTTAATACTCCCTCCTTACACCCTACTTAACCTCACTTCCTTCTCTTTCTTCCCTTATATATATGCCTCTCTAGGAACTAACCACCACATTATACTATCATCATGTATGTCAACTGTACATATTTCAATCAGTCCCCAATCAGTCTTAAGTTAAGACATTCTCTTAGGCATTAGATCCCAAGAATCAGGACTTAACCGTGTGTGTATGTGTACATTATAGGCGTGCCGGGGCCGTCACTATGACTGGGGTACCGAGGTGGCGGCAGACAGTGATGAGGTGGACGCCGGGCGGGCTGAGGAGTCTGTCCGTAAGATACCCCTGGAGGCTGACGTGCTGATGGCTTACTCTGTGGTACCTGGTAAGTGTAGATATCTCTAGATACCTCTGTTTAAACCTTTAAGGATAGCATGATGCCTTAATGGTCATGTTCATTTGTAGGCATTGTGCACCAAATAATGCAACGCCGGAGAGTTTGGTGAATTATGCCCTATATGGTCGGCATGAATAGGACCATTATATAGCTATATTCCCAATAAATCAGAATGCTTTTCTACCTTTTTTTGCAGTGTACTTTTCTCTTGAAATTTACAAATTTACCATATTTTTCGGTGACAGGATACTTCTCATGGAGGAATAACGTGGACGGGTCATGGTTCATCCAGGCACTCGTGGCAGTTCTGCGGGCACATGGCTTCATGGAGGAGCTCCTCCAGATGATGACGGTTGTTAACAAAGTAGTCGCGTATAACTTTGAGTCGTGTACTGATGACGAGTTCACCTCTGGCATGAAGCAGGTCCCCTGCATAGCCTCAACCCTCACCAAGCAGGTCTTCTTTACTCCCAAGTACAACCGCTTCTAAGTGGTCGTCATGTCAACTCGAACCCGAAAAGGATATTCATGGAATTTGATTTTGAAACTCTTTAGAATTAAGAGTCTTCACAATGTTTCTACTGTCTACTGAAAAAAGAAGAAGCTTATTTCATTCATGTAGGTCGACTTATAATGGTGGGCTAGTGGTAAGAGTGGTGGAGCTCTACATTTAGAGTAATACAGGAATTTTTGATTCACATTATCCCTAGGCCATATAAAGACCATCAACGTATATTGCAATTAGTTATAAGCTAGAGTTAAGGTAGGACGTATGACAAGTGTCAACCTTTTATCATCTACATCTTACTTTGATTTTAATGCTTATTTTGCTTTCATTACCTTATACGGCTTAAGACAAGTCCACATTGCTATGCACTTGAAATTCCTCTTGCCAACTTTGTGGTCATGTAACTTACTTTCATGCTTTTACCAAACATAATCATCTACCATGTATATTCTTCTCATTTATTTACAGATTGTTACGGAGTTACACGAAGTATTTTGATGTATGTAGTATAAGAAATAATTAATATTCATGCGACTAAGGTTGTCCCATTCCATGCAATAAAAATGACGGATAGTATACAGTATTACATATCCTATCAAACACCACTGTAACTATCTATTTATATCATCCTTAAACCAGTTCTTAAGATTTACTCGGTGGGTATATGAAATTGTATTGCCATCTTGCGTAGGACATACTAGAAAGTATATGGTATTGAATGCTGTACCTCAGCTAGTATATGTCTATGTTTTCAAAAGGAAATAGCTAATAATACGTGTGAAAATGGGCTCCCTTTATGTTTCATATGAGCCTTAGATATGAGCCATAGATGGCTTTGCAGGCTTTTGGTGGTCAGTATAGGTATATTACAGGAAAATGAGGTACACCTCCTTTAGGGCTGTGTAAAAAGAGTATATGATGCGAAAACTGATAATAACAAGCCATAAAGTTCAATTAAGGGGCACCGCACAGTTTCGATAGAAGAGTCCTTAAATGTTATAATCTATTGAATTAGGTTGTATAGTCAGTGTTACGTATACTTTTCAGTTGACTGCTTTGCTTTAATCAGCTGGTATGATATGTAATGTGGGAATATACTGATATGCTGCTTTGCATAGTCAAAAATGCTCATTTGTTGCATCCAACAGCTGTTGTCTCCGCAGATAAATAATGTTATATTGTATCAGTGTGTGATTAGAAAAGTTAGCTTGGCTTATATTGCACACAGCTTACTGTGGCATCGGTCGAATTATTGATGAGGATATGCTCTCATTTATTTTCATAACTTGAAATGGTGAAGCTGCAAAATGAAATTCTGTGTTAGGGTTTATGTTTTTTCCCAAGGTGCTTTATGCCTTTGTAACTTGAATAAGCCATACATGACATATACATGTGATACAATCATGCACATGGATCATGCCTATTTTAACACTCTGTCCAAGCCAAAACCATTATTGCGTCTGGATAGGATACCCATAAAAACGCTTCCTTCTGCGATACTTAGTCTCTGAGATTGATATCAAAGATGAATAAAAAGGGGAGCTATGGGCCGTTTTCATTCCTTAGTATATTGCTCTGTGATTTCACATGATGTTGCCCCGTAAAATACACCCAGAAGTCCTTGAGGAAGTAGAGTATTGCACACAATCCGTTTGCTGTGTCTATCATTATGTCATCAACATTGAATCATATAATTATATTATCCTTCCAAATAATTCCAGGATGGCAGTGCAGAAATTGGGTTTCTGAGAAATGTTGTCAGGATATTCTAACACAGTCTGCACAATAGCCCAAAATCCACGGCGGCAGGAAGCTGCGTTAAAACGGTATCGCCCCTCTGCCGCGCCTATTTCGCCGCTATTTCGCCCTGCCGCGCCTTTTTCGCGCCTGGTCCACGGCGTTATATGGGCGAAATCAGCGCGGCAGGGCGAAATAGCAGCAAAATAGGCGCGGCAGAGGGGCGATACCGTTTTAACGCAGCTTCCTGCCGCCGTGGATTTTGGGCTAATCTTGTCAACATAATTATGATCATCAAAGCAGAATTTGGCGTCCATGTCCAATTACCTAAAACTGCAATGTTTATACTCTGTGACCCTCTCTTTGGGGCCGACTCAGGTATATATTACACAAGGCAATAATGACAAGTTAGTGATAGGTTGGAAATACGTAGAATATACTTATTTACTGAAGTGATCGACAGGGAATTTTAAAGTGATTTTCCTACTTAAGTTTAGCTTACAATCTTGCCATATGGAGCAAAGACATACCTGGATGCAGGAATAGGTATTGTCCAGGATACTCTGAGAAATAATTACATGTTTTACCAATCATACCTATTCTAGTGGAAATTGCTCCCTGCAAACGTCCTACACTGTGGAGTCCAGTACCTTACATTATGAAGCCGATGTGTGTAATATGCAATATGTACCTATATCGTTAGACTGGGTTCGAACAGCACTATCATTGGACAAACCTGTGGATGCTCCACTAGAGCAGAGATTTATACTGACTGGTTATGTTTCTTTTGGGTATTGATATTTCACATTTATTCAATAAATATTGAATTGAAATCGTGATATACGTTAACTCAATGGCACAGGTGTCTTGTCTGCCACTTGTGTATCCTGGAGATGCATAGTATACATGTAGCATAAGCCTATTACAGACAATAGTTATATGCATTCGCTCTAATTTAAGATTAGATTTTGTCTGTAGAATCAATAATGACTTTTGATATCAATATAATATCATATTCGCCTGGCAATATACCTGTAGCAGCTGCAGAGATGCCTGTTTAATTTGTTTTAGTCATGCCAGGTCTCCTAAACGAGTTAATAGCCATGCAAACCAGTGTCTGTCTTTATTGTATTGTCAACCCTGTTGTTTGTGTTCATGGTCTCAGACATAAGCCTACTATTTCTATCGCGGTTTCATCGTTTTAAAGATGTAATCGTATCCATGCACCGTGATCTGACTGAATATTACACTGTTCAATCTCGTATTGTACACATGTGAAAAAACTATTAATGTATATTATACAAGTCTTGTGTTAATCATCTCAGATTAATGATACTATTTTCAGTGATTTACACGTCGTCAATTTGTTCATAACATTGACCTTGATTTTAAATGTTTTAATATGTTGAAACCCTTGTTTGTGTTCATGTGTTTTTAGTTGTTGCTTATAATCAATCTACCTATCTGAAGATACCATTTGATGCTTGATATGAATTGTCTTCTGTTTCTTGCTTTGCAATCCATCATGTCTTGCTTATGCTAGATTAACAATAAAAAAACTATTTTCAAATATATTTTCTTTGTGTTTTAATTAACCAATGTATCAGTTAGCACCAATGATAGCAGCTAGCAGCATGGCTACAAGATAATCAGATAATATTGCATCAATAGAGCCATTTCCAAATTACCGTAGTTGTAGTTGGTAGTGGTGCCATCTCACGGGGATTTACTACACTATCTTCCATGAAATGAACTGGCTGGATCCCATGGCAACCTGAGGCGTGTTCATCAGGCGCACGTCTGATCACGCGGCGCCCGCTCTAATTGGCGCACCTCCACTATTGCAGACTACCCAAAAGTGGGCGCAGAGTGCGCCTAATGAACATGCCTTGGTGCTGATCCTCCTCTACGTATAACAGACACTAGTGTAGGCAGCTATTGCACAACCCCATGCCCCTCAGTATATAACGGGTCTTGGAGCCAGCTGAGGATGGAGGCGGCTAGGTCGGGTGGTTACTTCGTTTATCCAAGGGGATTTGCACCGTGGTACGTCCATAATAAATAGCTACAGACGCAATCCACCTCCCATTTTTGTTAAATTGAGTTTGCCTTGTAATGAGTGGTTTGTATCCGTTTGTGTTATATAATTACCCTGTAAAGATCGTATAATGTATTATACAATGTTATGTGCTAATTATCTCGAATTAATGATTAGTCTTTAGTGATTTGCCCATTGTTAGTTTGTTCGCATTTGTTCATATGTTTTTGTACTTGATCAATGGGGTCCTATTTTGTTGAAATGTATATGAATAATCTTCATATTTCTTGCAATTCACCAGGTCTCGATAACCGGATAATAATATCAATAGTCAAAGTTACTTGTTAACTTATAGTTGGTAGTGGTGGCATCTCACGGAGATCTATTATACTGATCCATTTAAAAACCCTGACTGGATCCCAAAGCAACCTGCTGCACTGATCTTCCTCTACATATGGCATAGAGTGGTACAGAAGTACCAGTGTAGGCAGGTATTGCACAACCCCATGCCTCTCAGTATATATACGTTATGGAGGGACTATTGTACATGGAGGTGGCTAGGTCAGGTGGTTACTTCGTTTATCAACTGTGATTGCACATGGCATATGACCATATAAATAGCTACAGACGCAACCCACCTCCCTTTTAGTTATGAATGTGTGTATATGCACTGAAAGGAATCTTTTTGCATCAAGTCATGTTTTATTGTTGCTTTGTGCATTTTTGCAATTTTTGAGTCAGGCACATGTTTAATAGGGTGTGGTCCAGTCTGCATGTCGGACGTGACGGATTCCTGGTTCCTGATTCCAGACTGCATGTTCCAGGCACCTACTGCCCTCATTGGTGTGACAAAAAGCTGGGACTCCACTACGGGATTTTCTCGTCTGATCAGACCTATTCTCACAAATCGGACCCAAACCAATGTAAATATTAACAAACGCTGAAGCATAGGGTTTGTTTATATTTACATCTGTTTGGGTTTGATTTTTGAGAATAGGTCTGATCAGATGAGAAAATTGGGTAGTGGAGTCCCAGCTAAAGGCAGATAACAGATGATTTCGTCAAATCTGTACTATTGATACAATCATACCAATTGCTACATGGGTTTATTGACTCAGGGTTGGTAAGAACCCTAGAGGCCTTTACGATGTGTTAGCCCCAATAAAAGTTTGTTTCAGGTAACATGGGCAGAAAATGTCGGTAGGTCTGATTTTCTTCTTTTTTTTAAAACTTTTTTTTAAGCATGAAAGTACTAGGCAGCTTCTCTGAAGACGCTAGGAGTGACCAGAAAAAGGGTAAAAATACGGAATTTTCTTCAAAATTGCTTAAAAGTTCTTAAAAATTGGCCTCAATCTTCAGCATCTAGCAGCATGAATATCTGCTAACCAGCAGAAAATAGTGTCAATAGCCATTCCCAAGTTAGTGATAGTTGGTACCAGTGTAGGCAGGTATTGCACAACCCCATGCCTCTCAGTATACATACATTATTGAGGGACTATTGTACATGGAGGTGGCTAGGTCAGGTGGTTACTTCGTTTATCAACTGTGATTGCTCATGGCATATGACCATATAAATAGCTACAGACGCAACCCACCTCCCTTTTAGTTATGAATTTGTGTATTTGCACTGAAAGGAATCTTTTTGCATCAAGTCATGTTTTATTGTTGCTTTGTGCATTTTTGCAATTTTTGAGTCAGGCACATGTCTAATAGGGTGTGGTCCAGTCAGCATGTCGGACGTGACGGATTCCTGGTTCCTGATTCCAGACTGCATGTTCCAGGCACCTACTGCCCTCATTGGTGTAGTGACAAAAAGCTGGGACTCCACTACCCGATTTTCTCGTCTGATCAGACCTATTCTCACAAATCGGACCCAAACAGATGTAAATATTAACAAACACTGTAGCATAGGGTTTGTTTATATTTACATCTGTTTGGGTTTGATTTGTGAGAATAGGTCCGATCAGATGAGAAAATCGGGTAGTGGAGTCCAAGCTAAAGGCAGATAACAGATGATTTCGTCAAATCTGTACTATTGATACAATCATACCAATTGCTACATGGGATACCGTATTTCCCCGTTTATAAGCCGGGCCCCAAATATAAGCCTGCCCCGTTTATAAGCCGGATGTAAAAGCCTTCTTGCTCTAATACAAGCCGGGCCCCGAATGAATATAAGCCTGGTCAATGAAGGCAACTCCAGTGCAATTTCTTCATAGGATGATAACTTAGCTTCTAATCGGAAAATTTTCAGATTTCTTTGATGTACATGAAGCTAACGTGCCACCTCTTAAAGTGACATGGTCCGATATTTTCCATATTTTAAATTCTGCTTAAATGTGTTTCAAATGTTAGTACAATATCATATTTGGAGGATAGGGCACAATGCCATATCATCTAAGGGTAATGAGAGCCTAAATAGAGCTTCAGATGTTGCTCAAGTATAGTATTTTACAATGTATTTTCAATGGGGGAATTATAGTGTGCACTCCAAAATTAGTAAACCGAGCCATGATCTGATAATTTGGTCAATTCTAAACTGAATTCTAGGGAATGAGATTAAATAAAATAGCTAGCACATGAAGTATAGCCATAGGGAACATTCTAGTCCATTTTTAACTAAATTGATTTTTGAGCCCTAATCATCGGACCATGTCACTTAAAGTTGGGAACACTTTAGAGAAAGAAAACGTTTAAATTAGTATTAGAAAATATCAGAAAAATGTGTTACGATTATGAATATGTCTGGGAATTTTAGACAGACTGCCAGGGTGGCTCTTTAAATCTATGAATGAAAAAAATGTAAGCCTGCCTCGAATATAAGCCTGCCCCTTTTATAAGCCGGGTCAATTTCCCACTTGAAATCAATATAAGCCCGGGCTTGTAAACGGGGAAATACGGTAATTGACTCAGGGTTGGTAAGAACCCTAGAGGCATTTACGATGTGTTAGCCCAAAAAAAAAGGTTTGTTTCAGGTAACATGAGCAGAAAATGTAGGGTCGGTAGGTCGGATTTTCTTCTTTTTTTAAAAAACTTTTTTTAAACATGAAAGTACTAGGCAGCCTCTCTGAAGACCCTAGGAGAAAAAGGGTAAAAATACGGAATTTTCTTCAAAATTGCTTAAAAGTTCTTAAAAATTGGCCTCCATCCTCAGCAGCTATAGCAGCATGGATATCCGCTAACCAGCAGAAAATAGTGTCAATAGCCATTCCCAAGTTAGTTATACTTATAGTTGGTACCAGTGTAGGCAGGTATTGCACAACCCCATGCCTCTTAGTATTTATATGTTATGGAGGGACTATTGTACATGGAGGTGGCTAGGTCAGGTGGTTACTTCGTTTATCAACTGTGATTGCACATGGCATATGACCATATAAATAGCTACAGACGCAACCCACCTCCCTTTTAGTTATGAATTTGTGTATATGCACTGAAAGAAATCTTTTGGATCAGGTTGTGTTATATTGTTACCTCGTGAGATTGTGTATTTTGCCATATCTTGAGTCACGTTCATGTTTAATAGGGTGTGGTCCATCCACGTCCAGTCAGCATGTCGGACATGACGGATTCCTGGTTCCTGATTCCAGGCTGCGTGTTCCAGGCACCTACTGCCCTCGTTGGTGTAGTGACAAAAGGCAGACAACAAATGATTTTGTCAAATCTGTATTATTGATACAATCATACCAATTGCTACATGGGATAATTGACTCAGCTGCTAGGGGTGGTACCCTAGAGGCCTTTAGGATGTGTTAGCCCCAAAAAAAAGGTTTGTTTCAGGTAACATGGGCAGAAAATGTAGGGTCGGTAGGTCGGATTTTCTTCTTTTTTTTAAAACTTATTTTTAAACATGAAAGTACTAGGCAGCCTCTCTGAAGACCCTAGGAGTGACCAGAAAAAGGGTATAAATACGGAATTTCTTCAAAATTGCTAAAAATTCACCTCCATCCTCAGCAGCTAGCAGCTAGCTACTCCAGGCACCTAATGCCCTCATTGGTGTAGTGACAAAAGGCAGACAACAGATGAACATGGGCAGAAAATGTAGGGCTGGTTGGTCGGATTTAAAAAAAACACTTTTGTGGTCCATCCACATCCAGTCAGTATGTCGGACATGACGGATTCCTGGTTCCTGGCCTCTACGATGTGTAATAAGCAAATAAAAAAGGTTTGTTTCGGGTAACATGGGCAGAAAATATAGGTCGGATTCTTTTTTTAAAAAACTTTTCTTTTTAAACATGTAAGTACTAGCCAGTCTCTCCGAAGACCCTAAAATTGACCAAAAATAGGCTAAAAATACGGAATTTTCTTCAAAATTGCCAAAGAAAACATAGGGTCGGTCGGGTGACCTGAAGGACATAAATGGGTTAACTGAAAACTCTTTATCAAGGACATTTAGGCTGCTCTAACGATTCATCGATAAGACTGTGCACAGGTAAACATGGGTAGACCAGGGTATGCTTCATTTTTGTTATGGATTTAAGTCGTTTTGCATCGAAACTCTATTGTTAAACTATACGTGGCTGGTTATTGCTGAGTCTTGAAATTCTCCCCGATGACTATGAGACAAAACACTGGTGTGTACACTCGATGAAGATTTTTATTAATAACAGTACGATTACAGTACAGTCTAGGGAAAAACGATGATCCAGTAACTATAACTGAATATTATGCAAAACATGGATTTGCAGTACTTATAAGAAATGACTTTTGGCTTTGCACTGCAAGATGACGTCACATAGTGGGGACAATGGGTGAAGTACAAGTAAGTTCAAAAACCAAGACATTGATCCTCAAGTCTCCCAACACCAACGTTGCAGTTTTCTTGGCTACCATACATATAAATATAGAACAGAGCAACTCATTTATTTCCCTGGTTTGGCTAGTATAGTTTTGGTGTCGATTTGTCTTTCTCTACTTGGTATTTTCTCCTAGCTCCTAAAGTGCCAAATCTGATGGGAATTTGTCTAGGCTCTGTAGGTGCTCAGCGTATAATATGAGGTAACCAAGGTAGCGGCATCAAAGGTGTTTCACATGGGACTACGGAGGAGCTGATGCCTGCATAAGGACACCATTTGCATAATGTAGACTTGACGATGTCTCTGAATATTGAGACTTACACATATACAGCAATGAAATACAGTATAAGTAGGAAACCATAAGATACCTTGTCAATATTCATCGGTCCATTCGTCAAAGATAAAGCCAAATGAATCCGACCACCTCAATCTTGACATTAACATCACAACCATGCCTGACCGAAGTAGCTTTAATGAGATATTATTCAGGTTTGAATCCCTATACCTTATTATTATAATGAGAAAAATCATACTCATATACTTTCTTTTGAATAGTCTTACACACAAATTGAAAGGAACAATAAATGTACAAAGTTCAACTGACAATACTGGACATTTCTATAGAACAATTTCAAAGAAAACTGGGGTTGGGGGAATAGCTATGATAGATGATTGGCAGTTGCCACTTTGCACTCTGAGACCTGCCAAGAAACAGGTGAACCATAAATCATTCACCTCACGATAGTGCTGCAAAGTTTGCAGTACCTCTTAGGGGAATCTTCCCTATACACATTTGATAGGAGAAAAAATCCACAACCATCTGTTGAATGTTATTTTTTCACATCCAGAGAGAAACATGTGCCACATTTCCTACAACTACTACCTACATGAGAGTCCAAAATGTGAAATTCAACTTGACGAAAATCATACGTGAGATACTAACTTTTTCATATCATAACATTGCGGAAAATGTTGAAAAAAAGAACGAAGACGCTGTGGCTCACCGGCAGTGCGCACAGCCGATATACCAAATGGGTGTTGAGTAGCTGGTGATATTGCGGTGCTCGTGTGTCCACAGCTGGTAGGTATGTTATAAAAAAAAGACTATGATTCATGTACATGACAATAGCACGCGCTCACAGAATAGTGCAAACGATGAAATATCCATTAATATGTCCAAAGTATGCCTACAATTCTATTTCTTCATTTTTAAATTATTGATTAAATTTGACTTTTTATTCCAATATGAATACACTTAGGTAGAAATATGATCAATGTATTCAGTGTTATCGCTACTTGAACCGAATAACTGATGTCCAGGGGTCTTATATTGGTTGAACGATGGTCATAAGTGGCAGCGAAATATCTGCTGATGTACACTGAAAAGTATACAGGGAAATCTTGGAAGTTCATTTAAACACTTTCTCATGCTATCCCTCTCATACATGTAACGCTCTAAAAACACCCTATCGCTTTTCAGTGATTGCTACAAAACCTTTCGAGCAAGCTTTGTTAAGTTTGCGTTCAATCCACAAGTGGATAACATACTACTACTTTTGTTAACCAATCCTGAATGTAGGAAACAGATGAACACTCCAGTTTTCCTCCTCAATTTATGACCATATTGTATTATGTGAATATCACATCTGCAAACACAAGGTGAACTCTACTAGGTGTATAGCCCTTGTATGTAATAAGCCATGACTAGATTTGATTTCTACATTGCGCAGTGGAATTTCCTAAATATAATAAAAGGAAAAATATGAACATGCCTTTCACACTGAATCACACTCTGCCATACGTCCCCATTCAAACACATGCGCACAGAAGTGGAGTCTACATTTCTTAGTGCAATGTAAGTTAAACTAGTAACATAACAATTTTGCTAATCATAGTCAGCATTTTGTTTTTAAATCTCCAATGATCAACAAAATGATTAAGTTTCTGGTAATGGTAAAGTTAAAATCTGGATTACCGCTGTAGCAGACCTTGTAATCGGTTAACATCTAGTCTTACAGGCACTCCTCCATGTTACATGTTTAATTCAGAAAAGAAATATTATCTTCCAAAACTGCATAATGATGTACATTCTTAGTGAGTCAGTAAGACATACAAAGACATGAATTATCATTCCATCTACTTGACTCCATTGATACTGTGGCATCCTTTAAATAGCACAACAGAGGAAGCCTAATATTATTACAGCACAATTGTTAATGAATTCCACATGTCAAGATTCTAAGAAATAGAATATGTATCGAATAGAAAAAAAGATAAGCAAATATGTCACCCTTACAAATATATGTGAAACAAAAAGAGATATATCATTGATAATACTTTGTAAAATAATGGTCGTAATTACACTAAATAGAGAAAATGTAAACAGTAAGAAATCTGCACCATTTAGGAGGGAGATAAGTATATGCTAGAATTGCTTAACATAGGGTTTTAGGAACATTAGTAGCTAAGTGACAATAAGTATTAGAATTAAACGGAATGGGGTGATATCGAGATTACAAGTAGAATACTAAGTTATGCAACATAGATGTAAAACAAATATAATTTTTCTCTTTTCACTTCTTCTATTCGAAAACAAATAATAATTCATTTTTACTGTATACTGTATACCTCTTTTGAAATATACCTCAATGACTTCGGCCACAGACGTTTCAGAAATAAATAATTTGTTGTTGATAATATATGTGGGAACCATTTCATAAAAATTCAAACAATGAAGGTAGTAATTGATGTGTTTTAACATTTCAAGTTATATACATAGAAGTATTAAAGAGAACCAGAGTTGTATATGATATATGTGACACACATGTACCATTAATCAATGTCAAGCTTCATTTATAATAATAAGCAATTTTTACCAATCTGTCTTCAGAATAAATTACAACTGCTTCACATGAGTTGGAAATCCACATACTGCACAGAATACCAGAAATAAATTACATATGTACACTGTGGAATAGAATGAATCATGCAGTATTACATTTTGAGTCAAACCCCCTTGGAAAATATCACCCTTCAGGATTGCTTTGGCCGCCTTGACATTCATTTATTTTAACAAGTCTAATCAAAGTTAATGAAGGCAAATTAACAATTAAGTCAAGGCCAATCAAAAGTATTCACGTTCCTCAATAAGTTTAGCATAACAGGGTGAACATGAAGAAACAAAAAGAAATTCCCAACAAGAATATAATAATAAAGAGCCCAGAATTTTAACCTAAGCACTCCATCTAGGCAAGCCTTATCTTGAATGGGAAGTACCAGATAGAGGAGTTAAAACCCTGTGAAGAGACCTTTCTCCATTTATTCCCGGCTTCCTTCCAAAGCAATTTACCATAAAGGCTGACTAGACTGGGACAAATTTCATAATCTTCAAACAGGAGTACTTCTCCATACAGGTACATTACATACCAAAGAAAATATATCCCTTTTCGGTTTAAAAAAACAAACTTTCTCTTTTTGGCATCACTGGATATACCCTAAACTGTGAAAGGTGAATTCTCCCTGTTTAATACTATAGATATTTTAAATTCAATGAACAGAACTGATGGTAGTCTAATTGTATTGATCTTCCCATACAAAGAATACCCCTGTTTCTCTATTTGGGGGAGACTACACTATCCCAGGAGATCAACTCCCATTTTAACATGTTCATAAGTAGGAAAACTCCTAAATGGGTGATCGTCTTTCCATGCAACCAACATTAGTATTATTTTTTTCAGGACTTGCATGTTAAGACCACGAGCCACTTCAGATTATTCCTCCTATGAGGTTTCCACCACAGAGTGATTGTTTCACAGTACAGAAACTGTCCCTCTTTGGAAATAAACGTATCTTCGACGTATCTCTCCATCATGGTCTAAACCAAGCGGGAAAATCCTTTTCCAATAACAGACATACAAAGACAAATTAACATGATCCCAAGACAATGCCACTTCTCTAACATGGAGACATTGAGACGCTGCCGTCCAGCCGAGAGGTGGCACCATATTGGATACCCTCTCCCCTACATGAGACTTACTTCCGATTGCAAAGACCTTTCTGACTGAAGAGGTATTGGAAATCAGGGTTAAGTACCAGTAGGGAGATCAGTTACATACTTTTCACACAGGTTTCAGTTGGGCTCTTTCAACTTGACACTTTCAGCCCAAGAATTGTTTAAAATGAGATTCTTAAGAAACGCCACTCTAGCAATATCCCTTTAACAAATCACTTAAACTGTGATAGTTGCACTTCGAGCTCAATGGTTAAATAACCATGGGATACAAAAACATAGCTTACATTTGAAACTTCTTTTTAAAAGAATCTTCTTAGTATGAGTTTCACTAAGGATATGACAATTACAGGTAGGTTGCATTATCTTAGTGTGTTTTGCAGACAGAAGGTGATGGCGTGAACACAATGAACAGCAGTGGTATTAAATCTTGTGCATCTGTCAATTTGGTGAGAATTAAAAAACTTCTAAAATGTTCTGAAGAGAATACTTTCTTGCAACACACATTTTGCTTCCTATTTTTGAAAACTCTACTTCTACCTAGGCTACTCGTCCGCGAGGATAAGTAAATCGTTTGCTCCTTTAACCAAAGTCATCTTACGACAAGTATGATTTTTTTTTACATCAGGAGGCACTAAAAATGCTATTTGCCATTATTTGTGCTGAAGATTAGAAGAATAGTTCAGAAAAGGCCTGTTGAAAAACCCTTTTTTTCATTAGCACTGACGACCAAGCACCATGACATGCCGCACTAATCGGCGGTCGAAAGCAGAAGAAGAGAGAAAATGAAGCAGAGGGGTAATTAGCAACCTGTGATGTTTTCACACATTTAACTTTAGCTTTTCTACCATTTCCTACAAGCGGTGTTGCTGGTGATGGGATTTCCGGGTAGGAGTATGGTAGTCCAGGGTTGGGGTGGTGGAGGGGGGAGACCTGGCAGCAACCGGAAATGGATGACGCAGGGTGCCATATCACTTCCGGTGGCTAATCCAAACTTCCTTTCGCACTGCCCGCTCGGCAGTCGTGCTCGTGTCGGTGATGCCGAAGATCCCGGGTTTCGAAAGAAACAGTCCAAGAGGAGTGAACCATTTCTATCAGCAAAGTCGGTGAAAAGTAAATCACACAGCTAAGTATGATCTATTCCCATAGAGTGTACAAAACTGATGAATCACAGGTTTGTAATTTCTTCCCTTTTAAATATATTTTCCTTGGAGAAGGGAATCATCCTAAATACAAATATGAATATATAATATATATGTGTGTGTAAATGCATACATATACACGCATAGTGTGCGTAGAAGAATGGTGGTATAATCCTAATGTACTGGTCGTCGTGTGGTAAGGGGAGGTTTCGGATCCTGAGACTGAGAGAAGAGCTCGTAGTCCAATAGATGCCGAGAATCCGTAGCTTCTCAGTAGAAGTGGTAAATATTACATATCATGCAACGAAATTTCTTCATTGGATGATCATTCCATGTAATTTAAAGGCTCAGTAATCATTGGTCTTCTTATCGTATGAGCGCTGTAGTGATCCATCACGCCCTACCAAATTGGCAGCGCCCACAATCATCTCTTGGGTTTGACATTTTTCATCCGCCAAAAAGCTAAACTAACATGGCGAGAAGGTGCGCCCATCATCAGTATCACAAAAGGCTGGTTACTTAAATATATAGTTGACAATGTATCTGGAACCATGGCAAAGCAACGGGGAGCATCAGTGCGTCAGATGTGTAGCGATTTCTACACCTCGACGACGTATTCCGGATTGACGTAGGAGAAACCCCCAAACTCCGTCTGGTCCAGATTCATGATGAATAGTTTGTCTGTTGGTGTCAACTTTGGAGCCTCGCTTGTGAATTCTCGGTCGAAGTTGCTCACGTCCTTCTTGTTTTTCTGTAGATGAAAAGGCAAAATTTAACTTTTCGTTCATATTTACAAGAAACTTCATTCATGGAAATGATAAAATCTACTTCGTAAATTGATACAAATTAATATTGTTTTGATATGTTGTTATGTTATGTGAAAAGTTATTAGGTGTATTACATTTAACTTATAGCATTATGATTATAGCTGTACACAAACGAGTTATTCAAAATAAATTGCGTAAATAAATTCATTCACATTGATTTTGCACATAGGGCAGACCTATCTTAATCCTGGACCTACTGAAAGCAGAACATTGACATTAGGGCTGCAATTAAAGGGTATCTTGCTCAGAGGCAGATAAAGCTATTAATTATTAGTCAGCACAGGGTTAATAGCATGATTAGCATGGCAGCATTATATTGGGAGAATCATCATGGGGAATATTGAAAGCTACCTAGAGTTAAAGGGTGAAATTCCTTTATTCAATGAGCTGTGAAGGGTGGAGATGATAACATACAATATCAACAATATAATTGCTATACATGTGTCTTGGATATCATTTGTATCATATGTAAAATTGTTAATAATTGTATGCAGAACCAAGTCTGTTCTTCCTTGTATAAAAACTGTGGTGGCACATGATGCCGTGAAATGTCATTGTAAAAAAAACAATTCTAAAAAAATGTGTGGGGCTAGTTTGGTTAGTAGAACATGTAAATGGTGAACATATCTATACGAAATATATATTCTTACCTAGATTAGAATATATGCATATTTACATTTTGGAATAAACTGTGTAGTATGCCAATGTTAATATCCTAAACTTAAAAACTACTTTTCCATTTTAAATGCAGCAAAGCAAAAGTACAGTAAATGTCCTTTCATTGTTGCATACTTACATTCTTGTTATTCTGTTTTGAGAGAAGCCAGCCTTATGTGAGATAGTAACGGCACTAGTCAAACTTAACTTGTACTTCTTATGGTAAGGAATACAAATCTTAACAAATCACAGGTCATATTTGTTTCTATTGAACTATAAAATAATATCATTTTCAAATTAAATTTAGGGCAAGTTTGGTAGCATCTGTCGGCATGGTTAGTTAACATGTCTAAAATGTCATTCTTCACAAATTCTACCCCCTTCTATTGAAACAAATATTCAGATCCGAAGTTTCATTTCATATTTATTGCGAATATCTCTCACAATCACATACAGTATTGGGACCATATCTCCTTTTGTGTGGAAACACAATGGTATCGATGCCAAACATAGTCAATTGAGGCTAGCTATCCCTCCATTAAATCACTTTACGTTTCACTATGAAGATCGGCAAAAGCTAAGGCACAATTCAGCTGATAAGATGCTAATACTGTAAAGAACCCAATTCAAAATGACCGACGGAGAAGATGTAAAGGGACCATGAAGTGGATTTTTCTCTCGTTCACTTTTCGTATTGAGTGATACAGTAAATATATGTATATATATGATTATATAATAATGACAAAAAAGTAACAAATTGTAATTTCCTGTAAAGCCTGGTCAGTTTTGTTCAACTGCCCATTCCCTTCAGTGTAAGCCTATGGAAGTCCTTATTTTCTGCTGCCTGCAAGTGTCTCTCAGTATCATGTAAAATATGTATTGCAATTCAAAAGTCCTTGTCCAATCATCAATAAAAAATAAACATTTAGCAGTCCGAAGAGTTCTATAAAGTTGCATAGGTTACTCCTGACAAACTGTATGTAAAGTTCACATGGGTAGGAGTAATTTGTCAATCAACCATTGAGATTATTCATATTATGTCATTCATTTTGGCTGGTAACTGCCAGTGGGCTGGAAACATAGTGGTCGTTTGCGTTGTCCAAGTTGGGAGTTGGTAGGACATAGGTGTATAGCATGCCATATTTATACACTCCGCGCATGCATACACGTAGATCTACATACTAACAATGACCAGATAGTGGCACTGGACCCATAGCGGCGTAGTGCTTCAAGGTGAAACGGGATAGTATGGATTGACAAAGGTAAATCCTTTGAACTCATCCCCACGAGCATTCATCGCAAGGACCGCGTCATCTATAGGTGTGAGGCGGACGGGAACTTTGGTGAACATCTTGTCGAAGTTCTCGGCTTTTCTTGGGTTTGTCTGTTGGTGGACAGCAAGAGAAGAAAACATAAACTACAAGCCAGCATGCAACAACATCTAGAGTCTCCAGTACAGCCTACACACAATAGTATGACCCAAGTCAGTGGTGAGGAAAAAGGTGAACTAAAATGAGTGATAGCTATATCATAAATAGAAACTACCACTAAACAGCGTCTGAACCAAACATAATACGTTATATATATACCGAATCTCTAATAATAACCAACATCAACTTGACAGAAAGGCCTAAATGGGTATATATATGACAACGCAACATATACAGAACATTGGTTTTGGCTACGTCCCGTTGTACAATCGTGCATCACAAAATTATAATATAATGTAAAATCAAATAAATCTGAATTTTGGAATCGTGTCTTGAATAAAGTAAAATGAAAAGGTGTTCTTGTGGGTTCATTCGGTTGACAGGAAAGGTCGATAGAGGTGTGTGCAAATTGTATATAGTTTTTGATCACCAAAGGGCAGTGGTGCATTTTGCAGACTATGCAATCAACCTGCTAGAACCAAGGTCTTAAATGTGTTAATTGTAAAAATCTTAAATAAGTAAAAGTTATAACAAACTCAAAATCATCCAGCCATATGAACATCAAACTCATACAATAATGATGTACAGTTCAAAGTCCGTCCCAACAAATTTTCGAAAGTTTTGTTAAAGGTTTACCCCTTTTCTGGCCTCAAGAAACAAGAAGCAACCAAATAAACCTACGAGTATCTAAATGTATAATACGTGACATGCTATTACAACACCAATATATAGGTAAGGAAGAGACACTGAAAACACAAAATGGAGGCTCACAATCTTTGGTTTATAAGGTGGCTGCACTTCCCGCAGTTCTATTTTCTCCCAGTCGATACGCCGGAAGAAGGCGTGGTCTTTTACGTCTCGTTCACCAGTTGATCCACATCCCAAGCGTTTGGCAGGGTTCTTGGTTAGTAGCTGTTGAAGTAAACCATTGAATGGCTTGATTAGATCGCTGTTTACCAATGAGACATATAGTCTGGAGGTATTACACAACTAAATGTCACGCAGTGACCCTTTCCGACGGTGACATTTTAATGAGAAAAAAAAGTAATTTAAAGTTGGAAGTTAAATGTATCAACTTATTACTATTGTCAAGTATAATAATAATTAAAAAAAGAATGTATAAATGCCATTTGGAGCGGCTGATCTACATTTCAAGTCGTTTCATTAAAATGTTCATATGTTGATTATAAAATAGAATATAATGGTAGGCATCATGGCCTTTTATTAGCATGACACAAACTCATGTGCATAGATATTCAACTCATGCGTATAAATAATATCATATTTTATATATTAAAAAAAAAAAACCATTGCTGTTATGAGAGAACTTCACAACGAATTTACCAAGGTAAACAGTGGCAGATAATATAGTACAGTATAGTATCCTGGTAATGCTACAAAATGATGGCATACTGACCCCTTTACAAATGGAGATGGCCTCTCGCGACATGGCCTTGGGATAGGACACGTTGTGGTCGGTGATGGATGTGAACAGTTCTTCTTCATCCTCACCATCAAATGGTGGCTGCAGCAACGACAACAACATGTTAGCAGTAGCAACTTACTTGTTTGTATTTAACCCTTAAACCCTTTTAAAGATCGCATAGTATATATCATAGTACACGTATATCCTTTGTTGTCATGATGACACGTTACTCGCCAGGGTTGTATTGATGAATCATAATGACAAGCCGCATACTGCGTTATCTAAATCAGTATGCGGCCCTTGACGAGTTAAGGGCAGCATAGTAGTTTAATGAACTGTACCGTTTGTTGGTATGCCGCATGAAGGCATACATGGTTAATTTACACCCCCGTAATGTAGACGTGAGTATCAATGCAGTACCAGTGAGTTACTCACCGGGGCTTCATTGGTGCATCATGATAAGAAATGAACCATCATGAGCCATCATCCAGCCGTTGTCCTTGTGATAATACGATCTATCAGATCAATCCTACATGAGTGGCCCGTCAGGGTTATCATAAGGGCGGCATGATGCCTTAATGCATTTAGCCCTTGGTCGTCATGATGCATGAATGCAGCCCTGACAAGTTCGAGTTCGCCGTTGCTGCATTGGTGTATCATGACGACAAATGTTATATTTTAGCGATATGCAACCCATAAAGGTTAAGACACTCACCTGTCCTGCCAACATTTCATACAGAAGAACTCCATACGCCCACCAGTCGACCGACTTCCCGTATGGTTGGTATAGTACGATCTGCAAAATGAAGAATATTTACTGTAGTTTAGTTAATACTACTTCCATATACTCCAAAGTATAAAATATTGCCCAAAATCATCAAGAAACTATGTTTCCCCCCCCCCTCTTGTGATCACATTTTCTATTGTGATGATGCATCATATTTTTCTACGTAGGCAATTGCAATACATTACAGTATTATATACATATGTATATAAGTGATCATAGCAACGTTAAGGGACATAAGTTCACAGAGTAATGAGTGAAAGCTTACATTACAGTGGGTGATACCAGAATAAATAATGTAAAGCAAACTGCTTACTTCTGGTGCTATATAATCTGGTGTTCCACAGAATGTGCGCGTTGTCTTGTCCCCGAAGATGCTCTCTTTACACATACCAAAGTCCGCGATCTTGATATGGCCTTCTGCATCAAGCATCACGTTGTCTAGTTTTAAATCCCTGTAAAGATAAAAGCAAACCCCTTAAAGGCTATGCCAATTACAGTGTATATAGTATAACGTTCAATCCTTCTACTCGATAATTTACGGTAAATGTATTACAATGACCTACCTGTATACTACGCCTTTTAGATGTAGGTAGAATAGGCCTATGGCAATCTCAGCAGCATAAAATCTGGAAAAAATATATAGAAAGAAAGGTAATAATACGCCATTGATTAAGATGTCTTCGGTGCGGATAGAATTAATCAGTTATATAAACCAAAGATTACACTGGTCTTTAGCTGTATCACAACACACAATAATTATGGTGCCTTTGCTGTCAAGAACACAACTTATATTATTCCAACGTATATTTTAACATCTTATTTCCTCATCTGTATTTCATACTATTAAAGATATAACGTATTGAATTTGATGGCCTTAAATATACATAAATGGGAAGTATATCAAACCAAGCTAAAATAGTATAGTTGAAACGAACGTTGATAATTATGTCTAAACATTTCATTTTACATCTCCGCATATTTATAGTAATACTTAGGTTTTACAACCAATCATGGTTACTTACACTGCCACTGGTTCTTTGAATTTTCCTTCTTGTTGTATCCTATACATAAGATCTCCGCCATTTACGTACTCCATAACAAAATATAAACGGTCCTGCAAGTAGAAACATGGAAAACAAGAGTTATATAAAGATGTCTTGAACACATAGTGTTTTACAATCAGTTTCCAACGTCATAGCGGGACAGGTTAAAACGATTTTTTTAATATGTAACAACCACACTCCGTTTGACGACTCTTTTTAGCGTCGAGATGGGAAGCAAGGTAATAAATTGCAGTTTACAGCCTTTAGAACATAGCATTTTACGTATGTACCCTACCAATAACTTATCATTAAGAGTATGCTAAATGCTCACTGAGCTTATAAAATCTAGGTTAGCCTGCGTCTACGCTACCATAAGCGTTGACCCTGGCCACCCGGGCCCTGACGCTTTAGTATGAAGGATGGGGTGTAATCTGCTCGTCAAGTGCCATCCCACTGCTCTACACTATCCTCCGTGCGAGGGCCCGCTGAGACTCCAACCGACCAATCACGGCACCCATAACAAGCACATTAAGGAACTCATTTGGCGTTAGACTGCCACTCATCGTAAGGGCCTGTAACCATTTGCCCCGCCTCGAACCTCTGTAATGACTGCCCATCCCCTTGCGCTCTTCTGCTACACAGACTATATTTGTCAATTGCCATCGATTCTGCTATTTTGACACCAAGTCCTACCAGTGGTTATACGCCTGTGAATTCAGGAACAGGATTCTCAACTAATAAAAATCCTCCCTTATTCTCCTAATGATGCTTTGAATTTGAGTTTTTCTTCTCTCATCGACTGCTTGAAGGCTCTAGGAGATTAGCAGAATTTGGAGTTAATTTGGCAGGTGGCTAGAGCTGGGTTAGACTGGCAATGGGCGGGAGGCAATTTAATAGAGTTGCCTGGATAAGCCACCTAGCTAGATATTACTTCACTAAAGGCTCTGGTCCTGTCACTTGGAAAATTAAAAATTGATTGGGCGGCTTTGTGGGATGATGGTCTTGTAGAGTCCCTTATCAGTGCATTGGAGCGCCAACTATGAAATAACAAAGCTACAAAGCTTAAATGACTTCTTTAAAGCGAGTCCACAGTGGTTCATTCTATTAATTCACTCTGTTTCTGATGGATATATCCAGAAGAAGAAAAAAGCGTTGAGGTTGAGTCGAGTATATGTATAGTTTATAGTAAAATTACATCTGCTCTAAAAGTTATATACATATGAACTTGCAAGAAAAGCGTAACAACAGTTTTTTTTAAGTTTAAAAAAGAAACCTCCAGCTGTTGATTCTACTCTGCTCATCAGGCGCTTCAAGGAGCCCATCAGAGCAGGTCTGAGCAGCTCGTTCTGCCTGCCTGAGTTACCCACTACGCCCCGTATGGTAGTGTCTGGTAGCGTCCGGCTTGTTATCACCAGTCTACCAGCCATAACCTATCAATAGGAGTCAGTGCACCTCAATTTATCATGTGAACATCAAAGGCAGGGGAGGCCAGAACTTTTTCTTTTTTAGTAGCAAATTCAGACATGTTGTCTTCCCTTCTTTTTCAGAAACTGCAATTTGGATGAAATCCGCCTGTCATACAATCCCTTTCAGAAAAAAGGTAGTGTAATCCGATTGTTGGTGTCATCGAGAAAGAGTTGGTATACTGATTCACTGCTAGCCAAAAGCTGTACTTTCTGCACGTTCTTTATAATAAAGATACAGAGTAGCTCAGGATTCGCCTACAACCTGATCTGGGATTATCACATAGAGAATAATTCTCTATCCAGCATACATAGTAAACAGCATCGGTAGAGCGCAGTGAGCCAAATTGCATAGTGCTGTATATACCCCGGTATATATGCATGGGCCAAAAAATATAGAAGGATGGTTTCCAATCACCCGACCAGCTCTAGCAATACAGGCTCGGGTCACCCTCTCTTTTTCCATTTTCTATCAGTTTTTACGGTTCGTAAATACGAAAATGATTAATGATTCTAGAGCCAGAACTCGATGTACAAGGCTCTAAAAAGGAGATAGCAAAAAATGCCTGGTTTGTCAGATCACTTTACTTGAAACCAACCAGCCAAGGACACGAGCTTACAAGTTTGCCTTGATGACAGAAAACCTAGCGTTCTCCAAACTATCTGATGCCTGGGGAATGAAGGTAGCAAGTTACTGGTTTAAATCTAGGTGCATATGGTGTCATAGAAAACATGGTATGTATATTATAACATAGTAACATATCCCGAGACCATCCCCAAATGATGGCGGAGAACAGCTTGCTGTTACTCGCTGCGTAAGCAGGCGGCTTAGTGGCGGATTATAGGATTCAGGATGTGGGTCAGTCATGATCTACTCACTCACAGGGAGGGTATGTAGTTGGGGCAGGGAGGGGGGTGTCAGAGGGGGAGAGTGCTACAAGAGGGATGGGAGGTAGTTTGTTATAGCACTGGAAGTAGGGATATAGGCCGAAGTAGTTGGGATACAACTGGAAGTAGATAACTGAGCCATGAATCATGGCAGCGATATCCACCGTATCTGATGCAGGTAGGATAATTATGGCCTCTTTAATATAGCAGAGCTTCGGGTTAAAACTTTAATGGGCCTACGACCCTCACAGGTTGGTTAGTGAACTATTAATCATTTTTCTTGTCAGTGCGAATACCATCACAACGATGAAAAACGTAGAGAAAGATCGAACAGAACATGAATAAAACAGTATGTTGTTGATAACTGCAGGGTTTTAATGTATGGGTAGGTGGAGTAAAATCACTCATTTACAATTAAAATTAGCGTTGGATCAGGAGGCTATAGGACCAGTAGCAAGTTGGTTAACTGTTCTATTTTCTTTACCAGTACTGGTACGTAATGGACGGTAATTCTCGCCGTCAGCTGTTTCGTGCACTCCATCCATTCCATCGTATTTCATCATAGACAGGTGTCATCTTTTTCTCTCCCCTCCTGTCTCCTTAAGATTTTGCGTGTAACCCCATGCGGCCAATAGCATAGCGATCACCGCCCTCTATTCAAGTCCCTGCAGATCTACCTGACCTGTATTCATTACAAACCGATCCTACTGGTTGATACACTCCCGAAGTATTGGTGCATCATGACCAAAATGCACATGGAGCCTTTGAAGGTGGGACATACACTTTCAAACTTAACCAGTTACCCCTAATTCCCCGCATACCGTATTCATATTCAGTAGGCCTAGGAAACATAGCTATGTTAATTATGATATTTTTAGCACAATGGTCTATAGAAACATACGATAGGTTTCAGGCCATGGCCGTGACAGAATACAATTCCGACAACTGAACTTCAGAGCTTTGCTTCAATCTAGAGCAATTCATTTGGCAAATGTGATTGTTGGGTGGAAAGTTTAATCTTCCTCGATATTTGAAGATTATTGATCCATATCCACCCTCGCGCCTCCACCATCAAGGCCTATGGTCTTTCTCTGTACTGCATTCCAGCCCCTCTAGAAGAGGCATTTCGTGGACAACTCAATCATTCAATGATACATTACTACGGTTCTCCCTGCTTTTGAGCCTCTTCAATCCTAACTTGGAAAAACAGAATGCATCACAGCCGTGTTCTATGCCTGAGCCCTGACTCTGCAATCGATCAATACTATCTACAGCACAGGCCTTAATTTCTTGTGATTGACATTGTAATAGACCATTGACTATTGACCTCCCAAGCACTCCCTTTCTCTGAATGAAATAGAATTCATTATAAAAGCCCCAGCAGAACCTCCCCATCTAACTCCGCGGTAGTGGTCTATTTCCTAGCTGTCAATTTGGCTGGACCCTCGCTAGTTTGTCACACTGTTATTGATTCTGTTGTTGTTGTACTTCTAACTATGGTACCCAGAATGAAGAGCCTATATAACCGTTGTATCTGAAACGATGCTGCACTCAGGCAAATTAATAGGAGGGGGTAGCATCAAGAAGACTTCCTATATATCCCAAATGCAGAACCACTTGAATTAAAGCCATATATTATATTATTTCTTTAGATTTTCAGAACGATTAGGCCAGCCTTTGAAATACACACAGGTGAAGGGTCAGGTCTGAGTAGTTATTTGCTCATGAATGGGAAGGGAAAGTGCAAACCCCTATATAAGTCCCATGCCAGATACATATGGACCAAAGAGAACTGTAAAAGCAATATCTAAACCTGGAGAGTAGTCGCAGCAATGTAGCAAGGGCCACTCAAATGCGTTCAATAGAGCTTTGACGTGAACGTGTCTGACTATTTAGTACTTCATATGGCGCCACTGTTAGCCAGCAATTATTTTAGAATTCTAGTTTTTGGAATTAAGTTCTGGTCTGAATGGATAAACAGCTTCCAGAAAAGTACTTGCCACATATGTCTCCTTGTAGTGAGCCTGGTTAATCTGATGTTTTTTAAACCCAGGGCCCAATAATATGTAGCGCTTCTCCCATACATTCACAAAGATGCAGATACAACGTGAGTGAGCACACATAGCGAACTTAGGAGCCAAGTATCAAGTAGAGGCCTACACCACGATTATACTAGGGCCAGTGGCCTAGGGCATATGCGCCCGCCCCCCGCCCCCCCTAGGATACGGACGTTCTGGAGGCTTAATGGCAATTAAGTATTGAACTCACCATGGTTTGGAAACAGGAATGCAGCTCTACAAGGAAGGGAGGCTTATTGGCCATGGCCAGCACCCGTTTCTCAATCATCGTACACTCCACGTCATCGTCCTGAATGATGACGTCCTTCTTCAGGATCTTAATAGCGTAGAGCTCATCAGTGCCCTTACGCTCTGCCAACATCACCTAGAACAGACAAGGGGAAAACAGGACTTGAATGGACATTCACACAGAAAGGTTATAGTACAGAGCTCATTGAACCCCTTAGTAAACAATGTGATCAACTACAGGGCCTCTATACAGCATTCAAGATGAACAGTTGTCATGTAGAGCTCGTCCATGCTCTTATCAGCGTATGCGGTACCAGTAGTCCTTTCTTAAAGTTGGTATCCCAATTGGGGTGACTAGAATTGACCCCTCTCAATCAATACCTGAAAGTCTTTAATGTACACTTTTCTTCTGAAATGGGTGCTTAATTCTAGTTACCAAGGGTCTTAAAGGCTTTAATGTAAAGTGTGTAATAACATCTAGATCTACAGCTTTCATGGAGAAAACTCAAGCATTGGCAAACCATCTGAGATATGCTGCCACCTGTACAGATGTCACTGCACTAATGTGTGCATGAATGGAGTTGAGCTACTGGGTCTGCAATGGGAATATTTTGTAAACACTATACACAGCTGCCACCTTGTGGCTTATTTTTGACTGCTCAGTGAAAATTCATTTTTCCTACTGTGTGGGGATTTTTGTATGGAAATAGTTCTCATAGAGCTTTAATACTTTCCCATATGTCTTACAACATCAGCATGCTTATCCCCATGCTGGAAGTGGAAATTCGTCACCGCATTAGTTGGGATACCAACTTTAACAACAGAAGGGGCTTTGCAGCAAGCGTGTCAACTGAGGGGTCCAATTTATTTGTCCCTTCCCCAATATATACCAATCTCCTGTTGTCAAAAGATGACAACTCCCTTACAGTAGTTCTTGTCACAATCAACTGTAATTAATAGACAAGGCAAACAAGGTCATGAGAGATCATTTGTGGGTGTTTCAACTTCAAGGTGTATCACTGAAATCTATATCAACGTTATATACACAGACTCTGCGGCTATAACTAGGACAGTGTGCATCGTACAGCCAAGGTCTGATCTTGCCTGCAGCCCTGTAGTTCCTTTTCTTTAATAAACCCTATTTGTCATGTCTGATTGGCCAGATGATATATTATCTGGCTACTCTCTGACTTCAGGTTACCTGGCATGGTGGTGGAGCCCCCTAGCGTCTCTCCGGTATACTGGCTACTACATAACAGCATGGACGCATACATTGACACAATTGGTGACCTCGGCACCCCCGGGCAGACAGCACACCTCCAGGGTCTCCGGGGCCCTGTCTGCTCGTCATCACCATGGTAACATCAAACCTTAGGGGCGTTCTCAGAAATTTGAGTTAGGGAGTTTTGTGTACTCTCGCTGAACGCCGGAGAGGACGAGAGCTGTGTGGGATGCCCAGCAGTACAAGGTATCACTATCACTATCAGGTGATGCGTCCAGCATGTCCAGGGTGGGTGCATGGGGGGGGGGGGGCTGAACAATGGTGAGCCTATGTGGGGGGCCTAGATGGGGGGGGGGGGGTCCCAATGTCACATGTCGAATTTAAGAAACGGCCATGTTACCTGTCACTTAAATCCCCAGGTCCCATGTTGCCTCTCAGACCATGTCATGTCCCATGTCGAATTCAAGAAGAAATATCTTTTCATGTCACTTATTTTCCCCTCATGTCACATGTCGATTTTAAAAAATGGCCATGCCGCCATGTCGAATTTAGCCACCCAACCCCATTCTGTTGTTAAGGCGGATACAGAGCAACAGGACGAAGAAAAAAGGGAGAAAGCTTGGAAGCACATTTTGTAACAGCCAAATGAGTGAGTGGCGAGTTGGTGAATGGTCAGTGGTGACCTGTAGTCGGGGGTTGGACAGGATGAGGGGCAGGGGGCAGGTAGACGAGTGATGGGTTGGGGCACGAGGAGACGGAGAGGATGGAGTGTGGGAACAGGGCAGACACAATGTGTCATTACGCCAGCTCTGGGGTTGTAGTACTCTGACAGCAAGTTGAGGCATGGGGCTGTTAGCATACCGACCATTGGTTTGTGCACTGCTTACTAGGTTATATGCATGCAACGATACCAAGTGGAACACTGTGCATTGAATGGCAATTTAGTAGAAAAAGACGGTTTCAAAAAATGATAGATATGGGGGTGGATGCCTAAATTCGACATGGTGACATGAGCATTTCGTAAATCGACACTTGACATGAAGCTTAGTGACATGAGGGAATATTTAAGTGGTATGACATGACTTTACTTAAATTTGACATGCGACATGGGGACCCCCCTTCCCATCCAGACCCCCATAGATTATGAATATTTTCGTTTATGAATATGGCATATAGCAGATATGAAGTTAATATGGATAAATTATGATGTTTCAACAGATAACTTACTTTTCCGAAGCTTCCCTTGCCCAACACTGTGAGGAAGTTGAAGTCACTCGACCGAATGACGTCTGAGCGACTCGTCGGGTTACCAGCAGGACCCGGGTCAACTCGCTTGCCGTCTTTCATGGACGCCGACTGAAATGGGAGAGCAAGATAAGTAAATATTCCATTGACTAATGTTCCCCCCCTATGTTATATCAACATTGTCGGATAAGTTTTCTTTCTGAAGCATGAAGGTCACGGCCAGTAATACAATGTTAACTGATAACATCACTGCAATTTTGGCCTTCGTAGAGGACTTTCTGTCGTATATATAAAGCATTCAAGTGTTGAAATTACAAAGCTGGGATATCTCATGAATATGCCAAAAATGAAATTGGTTGATAAAATAATAAATATCCCAACTTCAATTATGTGCTGAAATAGAAATGTTTCACGCGACATAAAAAGCATATAATGTAGTTTGCAGACAGGACATGCAAGTGTATTATGGAACCGGTAGGGTGTGAGAAACCCAACAGTGGGAATATAACAATGGTGGAGGGATAATTATTAATGAAAATAAACTGATGATATTTTTCCACTGGAAAGCAATTTATCAGTTCCAGGTTACCAACACATATAATTACTTTATTACAAATCAGTATTCATTGAAATAGGAAATATTTTACAACTATGTTTTTTCATATCAGCAAATATTTCACTACTAAAATACTTCAGTGTCCATGAAAAAACGGGTGTTTTCAACAGAGGGTGGCCACTGGGGCATGCGGAGGGTTAGAACAATAGGGTGCTGCACAGACCTCGGGAGGCAATTGGTCCAAGAGAGGTGTTGGAACATAGCACAGGCAGAAATAGGCTGGGGACTGTGAGTACAAGAAATGGTGTAGTCTTCCTGTAGTTGTCACGAGGGGGTCAAACACCAATAAGATGAAATAAGCCCATATCCCATTCTGATGAAGAAAGATCATTAACTACCATTAGACACTATACATATAAATATCTAGTCAGGTAGCACTTGATCTCTCTCTCTCCCAATCCCAGGCTATCGCTTTGCCTAATGGAATAAATGAACTTTTTGATAGGCCTATACACATACTGTACACAAAATAAATGCCCAATTCGTTGTTAGTATAGGGGCAAACAGTTGGGAAGATTGTAGGGGGATGCAGGAAGCATCACCATATCTATACTAACCTGCCCATTGCGTTTGGACCCCTAACCAATGAAATACAGATGTAAATATATTCATGTAAAGACACATTCCCTTTAGATTATATCATAATTCCCTCTAAAGTGTATGTGAAATACGTCATCCCCCAGGGACCATTTCACCAGACATGCCAATAATTTGGGGACTCCCACTAAACACCAATAGACTCCCTGAAACGAGTTGTGGGGTACGAAAAATCCTTTACAATCTCGTCAAAGGATCCCAATAAACTAGTTTCATACCCGTTAATCATTAATGGGTGGTTGACCTATCATGTATGTGGGTCCGCAAATTATCGCAATGTGTGGTGAAAGCCCCCCCCCCCCAGGTTTACTTGTGCAAACAGACAGTTCATGATAACCTGCCATTCATTTTCGTTGTCTCATACAACTTTCAGTAGTATAGTCTCATACAATTTTAAAAGGGGCAGTGGCTGACAGAAAGAGATTGCAATCAGTGGAACAGTGTATAACAGAAGGGCGTGCCATACGGAATCAAATTCCATGTATAGAGCGAGCAAGATACCTAAGTTCATTCGATAATTCAATCCTGAATGATAAAACCATATTGATTCACTGAATCCAAAGTTTGGAGTAGTGAATCGCAAGAGACACGCGCGAGTCGATTCAACCTTAATCATCCTGAGCTTGTAGATTGATGGATTGCTAATAATTAATTGATGGCATCCATCTTTAATTCACAACCCAGAGAGGGAATAGCGAATTAGGATACTCAATTAATCACCGTACATCATTAGAGAACAGAGGCATAGATCATCCACCCAGAGTGGGTGCAAAATGCACACGCTGCATAAAGAAACTGTGAAAACTCTTGAGTATATTCACTGATTTCAATCACCTGTTGATGAACTTAACAGTGTATGTAGTAATGATAAACGCTTTCTTTTAGGATTTTAAAAACATTTCTGGGCATTTATCATGAATAGGCCTACATTTACATGGCAATATCTGATACATGTGGCAGAAATGATCGACTTTAAGTTAACAATTGAAATATGGCAATATCTGATACATGTGGCAGAAATGATCGACTTTAAGTTAACAATTGAAATCTGATCGAAAATAGTTCAGTCAATGTATAAATCAAAAGTAACATATTTTCACTTGCTTGAGTCGGCAATAGGCAATTTATTTTAAATTTCAGTGCATATTGAGTTTTCACAGCTTGAGTTGACAATAGATATTTATGTATATACATCATACAGTGGCATACGCGGAGCGGAGTACGAGGTTTATTGGATACTGAGAACACAAAGCACAAAAACCCGGCTGCACAAGGCTCACCGAACTTACCAAAGACTGTAAATGTGCAAAAAAAGGAAAATACAATGGTGTTTTAAAAATGAAGCTATCTTTAATAGCAGCAAGAAAAGGATGCTTATATTCATGTGTGATATAAGCTCTCCTTTTCTTGTGACGTACATAATACCTTACTCTTATTAAAATGGTTAATCAAAATGAAAATTGTTTTATTGCCTTTTATTTCTAAAATGTCTATGCTGGATTTCTTAGACTGCCTTGAATAAAAATAATTCCGCCTCGCTATGTATACAACTTTTGTTTTCCTCTGAATTTGCATACTATGTTCTTGTCCTCATCCAATAGGAAGGGATTTCCCGATGGAGGATTAGATATTCCCCTCATAAAAATTGTTAATTTTGAAACGTATCAGGCAACATAGGTGAATGCCATCTTCGTGTACTCAATATCTGGACCAAAACGATTACATTTCAGAACTTAATTTCATTTCCAATTTGATATCATGCCTGGTCATGTTTATCTCATTATCTAGATATCTATTCACAAAACGCCATGATAAGCTTATAGGCTTTTGATAACATCTTTTCCTTATTCGTGTTAATTATTAAACTGAAATAAAATTCTTTAAAAATAAAGAAATACAGAAATATAAAACAACTGCACTTTGCATATTCATATCATCACTAACAGTAATTACCGATGCAATACAAGGCCCCACTGCTCTCTGGTAATGTGCGTTCTCTGGGAAAGGGCACTTGGTCCTACAGCCCCCAGAACCAGGGCCTTCAGAACCAATATAGTAGGAACCAGGGCTTTTGTTCAACCTCCAATCCTGGGGCCTAAAGGCTTAGCATCCACAAATTTATGCATCATAAATACATAACCGATACGATTATTAAAACACGGAGATCTGCCTCAACACGCTAGGGGACAAGGCAACCGATACATAAACCCCCAAAAAACGGATACAGCTATATTATCCCTCGCCCCAAACACACCCACTCTCATGCTCCCCTGCTCACCTCAAACCTGTCTCTCAGTTCGGACACATTGGGGGCCACTTCGTCTGGACAGGGCAGGCCATAGAACTCGCCCTCCTCCTGGCTGAGCAGCTTGTACCAGCCCTCCGCACCGCTCTTCATCACCTCAGAGACGCCGAAAGACAGCGCCCCCATGAAGTCGTTGCGGGAGGTTCGGTCCCAGTCCCACACCTCTATAGAGATACGTTTGGCGTGGTCGTCTTCACTTATTTTGCTGTAAAAAAGACAGTTACGTTGGTCATTGTTGTGTGTAAATCGGTGTAGATGTAGCTTGATCACATGTTAGAAACTAGACAAGTTTTTTTCTTTTTATTACCGACTGGGTAACGATATCATGATCTGAAACCACTCTAGTGAGAGTTGTGCCAGAGGTGAAGGGATATAATTTATATAATGGGAGTTTAGACCATGATCTCGATCACCTACGTAGATATAGTACCGTAATACTTCAATGAGCCCTTCAGAATATGTCTTATACAAATATTCCAATGGAAAATTCGAAAGAGAAAATTAGCTGTCTTGACCATTACTTTGCAGCATAAAACCTAATTACATGGATCTGGTATGTGTCATATGCTCTATCCGAACATAGCTTGCCTCTATTTTAATTCATTTTCTATAGTTAGTTTGACCTCGGTGGAGAGTCCACGTTACACATAGTTTTCTCCATGTGAGATCCCCATGCATATAAACCATTAATATTTCATCAATATTTAAATCATGGGTCATGTGTCATCAAAACCCAAGTTTGCTCAATTACGAGGGGCCCTTTTGATGAGTTTCATCCAAAGAAGTAACACAAAATAATACCCGCTCCAATCGAATAACAAATGGTATTTTGATATCATAACCGTGATGAGGCTTTCGTGGTTAAGTACAGTTCCATTGCCAATGTAATTATGGAAGCCACTTCAGAATATGTCTTATACTCTCTAAATCATCATGTCTCCAATCTTTTATCAGTTTCCATCGATTCCTCCATTTTCTTCAAGGATAAAACAGACCATTGAGGTCTGTTTTATCCTTGAAGAAAATGGAGGAATCGATGGAAACTGATAAAAGATTGGAGACATGATGATTTAGAGAGAGATAAAGAGCAGGGTTATGAGAGAGAATGGGTCTCTAAAACACCAAATACAGGGTCCAGTTCACACAGAGACTGACAAAGGGGCGTAAACCTAAAACACCAACATGAGGAGACAATGATTAAGGACTGATTCCACTGCTGATAATAAAGCCTGCGAACGCTCTTCCCATAGTTAAGGTATAGCAAAAGAAAACGTCCATTGAGCCGTAGGGGAATCAGGCCTTTAGTTTTGAGGGAGAAATGATGAAGAGGAAAGCAGCCGGTCTATGATTTAGAAGAGAAAATGTGAGTACACGACGTTTAATGTTATAAAACAGTATCTCCTCTACATGTGAAAAAAAAAAAAAAAAAAGACATTTACAATCGAAGATAAATTTTCACTTTCTCATCGGCAACATGGTAATCAACGTTTCCATACCCAAAGAAACCAATACTCACAATTTGAAGTTCTCGTTCCACGTGGGATTAAGGTTAGCTTTCATTGTTTTTGTTTTTTGTTTCGACTTCCCAGACTCATCGGGAACAATCTTCAGTTTGACATAAGGGTCGGCAAGTCCGTTTGGATCCATTGGGATCAGGTTTCTTGCTTCGCCAACTGGAAAACGACAGGAAAGAGACCCTTTATTAACAATCTGATTTGAGGTTCAGCATTTTAACCTCATAGTTATAATGGCTACTGTATTGTTATTTACGACATGCATGGACTTCTTGGACGTTATTTATCAATGTTAATAATGACCACTCCCTGCATTAATTAACTTGGATAACTTGATGAATTGAAGTTGGTCTTCATGAAAATTAAATAGAACGGCGTTCAAAGAGTTTAATGCCCAAACATATGTACATTTATACTCTACCATAGACTTACACAATGGTTTTGACTCTACAGTTTCATATTGCAATTAACTGATTTCCCAATCAATGTTTATCTTACCTACCATACTGTTGAAGGCTTAGTATAAATCATATTATAAGTCAACTTACCTTCCACTGTAATGGTGTTGGGGGAGTAGGTGAGTTTGAGCTTGATCCGACCTCTCCTTTCGGTGTGGTCGATCCCGCACAGACTGGGCACATTCTTCTCACAACGCTTGTGGATGTTCATGTCACATGCTGTAGATGAAAAAAAAAATTGATTATCATATATCATACCAAATTCTTTATAGGATAGGCCTACACACATTATCTTAATATTTTGCAAATGGTCATAACAATCGGACTCGACCCATATCTTTTTCAAGTATTTAAGGCACCTTAGATAAGTGTCGAATAATAATATTAAGGTAATATGTATATTCATATGATACATATATAGTTGCGTTGTCAATTCTTATTCATTTTAAGGAATTCACCCACCAATGATAAAGTATTATGAGTTTAGCCACCTAATGACGAGGCTGTCAGCTTGGTGCCCATAAAAGTGACCATGATCAACAAAGGAGTACCATTAGTTAAGTAGGAAATTAATACGTTTTAACTTTTATGTTTTTATGTTTTGTTTTAAATAGTTAACTGATGCCATGAATGAGAATTTGGTAAAAATACAAATGGCTAAACTCAATCACTCGACCTACAACGATTGAAATATTTAGCCTTTAATTCATAGGCATGTAAACTCGACATGATCTAATATCAATACCCAAGTGTGTTGCCTGATACAAAGTGTCATATCATATACTGCTTCCCCTGTCCCTTGCAACCATCAACCAATGAGCCCAAGGTCATAGCCTTCTGACCACCACTTACCCTATTATATTACCTGATTACTCAATACTGTGATAACATATTTCAATTTCTTTAATTGACCAATCATACACGTCAATGCAAATGTCATCTTAGCCATGTTAGTTTGATAATAAAATGCGGAGGCAGCAGAACATAATCAAAATGGTGGCAGCCCTTATCGGTGTAGGGTTGGCCTGGGATGATCCAGATTACCATAATCCTGAATATATCTGTGGTTAATCTGGGCTAATCCAACAGGGTGTGTGTCTCCCTAGTGCCATCTGGAGGAAACCAGGGAAGGCTTCTATCACTGGGTTAACTATTCTACACATAGATAAACGTTACTATTGGCCATTGCCAAGGGCTCACACTACACTTAAATCTATCTTTATTTTCTACCCACACCTACTTGCTAGTATAATATTGTAACCGACTGTACATCTAAAAATTTGCCTTTTAGTTTTCCGAATTACCCTTGTATTGGTAGAGCTAAAGATGGGCTCTTACAAGTGTAATAGACTGGGGGCCAATGTGAGAAAAGGAGCTTAGAAATGCGATTTCGTAGCACCCCCAACAGAACAGGCATAACATGGTATCAAATGAAAGGGGAATCCCATGGCTATCAAATAAGCATGTGTATCACTCTTTAACCCTACAGACACATACAGTAAAATGCTGATTTCCATGACAACCTGTAATGTTACATTGAAATAGCTAAAGGCATTAGTGTGGCTGTTTGCCTCAAGGGGGCATACTTGTTTCACAGGGAGATCATCTGTGGACCATAATGATGGACATGGCACCATTTCAAACCCTGTTGGAAGGTGCTCCAGGGTTAGGGCATGTCAACCAACAAGATCATTTTCCCCTTTCAATGTATGGACATTATACAAAAATGGTCTGACCACCCAAGTAGCAGCCTATGTTCCCAGTCTATACTGAAATTAAGTCCTATGAAGAGCTATCTGTGTATTGTGGAGTACAAGTTGCCATGGAAACCAGCATTTTTCTCTATGTGTCTGTAGGGTTACAGGGTGATACACACTCTTATCTGATAGCCATGGAATTCCGCCTTCATTTGATACCATGTTATGCCTGTTCTGTTGGGGGTGCTACGAATTTCAAATCCAGAGTTGTGGGACCCCAGTCTATAAAGTATTGTACATAAAAAGGTCTCCACACAATATTTTGAAATGTCATAGCCAGACAATTGGCTTACACTCCACACTCATGGGATACCCTGCAAATTCATTCTATACCCAAATTATATTGAGTAATTCCCTCTATTGTGATTATCGTACAAACCACTGACCAACCACTATTAATGTGATAGCTGCTGGCAGTGGTCACCCGAGCTGACACGTAACATGGCCTCTGATTGGTTGTCGCTGTCTGAGTGGCAGGAAGCGGAAATAAAATGTGACTAGCGTTTGTCATGGTTCCACAGTGAGGCACGAATGACAGGAGACATGACAATTTGGACCGGTCGTCAGATCGAAATTTCTGAAGGTGTTCAGACGTCTTTATAGTAAAGTAATGCTATTTGCTTCTCATGGGAAGGCCGAAGCAATTAATACCAGTAATACAATACACAGCATATCTTTGGTATTTGTAGGGCAATAGTAATTTCTGGCGTCGTGGTGTGGTCCTTTATTATACCGGTATATTACTATGTATACACGCAGAGAAGTAGGCATATCGAGTAGCCTCTTGACACTTTATAACGTACCATGCGGGTCGAATTCAACCACAATGTCAAACAGACAACGTTTGAATCAGCTGATCAACGAGTATCTACGTTTCTACATAAGATACCTACAAAGTCCAAAGTGGGAATGAAGTAGAACTGATGAAATAACAAACACAAAGGGGAGCAGTGGCATCCCTGATATGTATGCGGGTCAAGATGGTGCCAGACACCAATGGCATGCAACAGGCGATTATAGAAACCAATGTGTCCACCTATAAAAGGTAAGGTCTGTGAATAGGGCACGGCTGGCGGCAATAACACGGATGGGCAGAGCAGACGACATTGCAGGGTGTGGCAGGAGAGGGCGGGTTGGGGGATGGGGGGCAGAAGGTCAGGGGCAGAGGAGAAGTTATGGCCCTGGGGCAATAGGCCTGGGATACGACGAGCAGATAAGAGGCAATGGCGATGTGAACGTATTCATCAACAGGTGAACGGAAGGTAGCAACACAGCACCAGGTTGGTTTGCTCGGCGAATTTACCTTTTGGATGTGAGGAAAGGAGGGAGGGAGACATTCATTGGAGGAGCAAGGTGTAATAACTCAACATGGAAATTGAGTAGGACGACCTTCAACAAGAAACAAGTGTATTGCAGGAAGCTGAAGATAAGCAGTAGTTGTAGTTAAGGCACGGCATGAGGCCTTACCCTGGAGTAACTACCTCCCTACCCTATACAGACACTTCCTTCACAGTCCCCATCAGCTACTGAGGCTGGCTATTTATACCTGCCACTCCTTACAAAGGAGCATGCTGCTGTTTACTTCCTCAATCAGACCCCCGCCCTCCTGCCCATGCACCCAGCTCCCAGCCACCCCCCTCCCCTCCCACCACACAAGACACAGACTGGGGAACAGACATTGTGACATGTTTTTGTTGTTGTTGGGTGCTCAATCCTTCCCCTTAATTTCTGCCTGGGCTGAGCTCATCCATTTGTAATAGTTCACAACCTGAAATAATGACCTGCTTCTGCTCGGTTTTTGTTACACTGTCTGATATCGTAGAATGGAACCTGGGGGTAATGGCTGATCTTCACTCCATACCATCTGAAATAATCTGACTATATCTGAACCTACAGAACCCTTGTACTATTTGTGTTATTGGCTGCCTATTCTATCAATATCTAAACCAATTGTTACGAATATGAATAATTGTTAAATATATCTATCGATGTGGAATTGCTGAATCCATCATAGAGCAGCTTCAGCCAAGATTTACATGAGATATTCTTTTCATATGGACGGATGAAATGAAGGGTGGGCGTCGGGGGTCTGATGGGTAGCATATCTTGTGGAGTAGGGTTGGGTGTTTTGGCAATAGGGCACGAGAGGTTAATAGTGACTTGCTCTAAGAGGCAGGGTTAACCATCGAGAAGTACATGTAGTTGATGTGTTCACGGCTTACATTGATTAAAGAGAGGCGACAGCTTGAACCCGCTGAGCTAAAATACATGGGGCAAACAAGACAAAAACAAAAATAAGACAAAATTACGTTACTCAACTGTCCCTAATTGATGATTCCTGCGCTGTTCAAAGATTTATGACATCCGGCACTCAAGAAACATTAGTGCAAATTACAAAGGGGTACTTCAGGCGGTAATCGTTCGTCATTGCGTTGAGATTAAAAACAAATCTTAGGGAATCTGTAGTTAATACAAAATGTTACCTAATTCAAAAGGCACCAAAATGGGTAACGATGCCTCGGAATGAGTTGTATTAGAAAGAAGTTTGAGCCCAGAATGAACTGGAAGAATTCGATGAAAAAAAGATCACTCCTTAGAGATTAACACCAAATCATAACAATGAAATATCTAAGGATGATATTGCAATTATAATCAAATACTTCGCCTGAAAGATGTCTGGTATTATACACAGAATGCTAACCATACAACTGGTTAACATGCGCCAAGTTAGGCTCAAGTTGGACTGCTGTATATACCTTCACTGTATCCTCAACATCATATGTCACATTGTATGTACCGCATTGTTCATTTATTCATGAAACAATACGACACTGAGAAGCACAGGAGACTAATAGACGAGTATAACTGGCATGCATAATGCATGTGACGGGAGGCCTCGCGGGGTATTTCAGTTGCAATGAAAATACAACTGAATATAGATCATGTAGCAAAAAGAGGCATGTGTGACAGAAGCCTTCATGACATGCATACTACAGTCGTCACAGAGGGAGGGCAAAAACTGCGGACCGAGCTCCGGCTACATGCCATTCTACAACTGTGTCGTGTGTCCTTAGGGTCACAGGGAGTGGAACTGTTTGTGGGTGACTGTCAGAGTGGCGTGGAGCAGTGGAGGTTGGTGGGATGAGGGAAGTTTGTTTGAAGTAGTGGGCTTTAATAGTATGTGGAATGACAGGAGGGAATTTAGGACGGGAACGGAGTCGGAAGACAATGACAGGGCAAGAGGTGGGCAAGGAATGGGATGAGAATCTTGGCATAGCCTATGAATGGCAGTACCCTATGTGCCTGCCCAACTCTTAGTTGGGGTTGAAAATGTATCATTGGGATGAGAACTTTCTGGGGCTGAAGACGGAAGATGGTTTCCCCCGCTAGTCGAAAAAAAAGTCGGAAATCTGAAGATATTAGTCAATTTTCCTTAGATGAAAAAATATGATTTATAACAGAAATTCCAGCGGAAAGGTAAGACTTCCTACAAAATTAGGAAACGTGGCACCTCAGTTTCTGTGAATGAGGAAGAAAGGAAATGATGAGTGGTATTATATTGGTAGCATCATATCAACCAGTGTGGTATCATCATATCAACATGGACACTGGTACCAGTCCTACCCCAACTCAGTGCCAGGCATAACCAGCCTTAAGGCAGGCGGGAATTACAAACGGCCATTTTATTTCAGACCGCAAAGAAATGGTTCAATAATTCACTCTACCACGGCTGCCTGCAGTAGCCTGGTAGGGAGGCAACCTGAAAGAGGAGGAGGTGATCTTTAACTCATAATCACCGAGGCATGGCGTAAAAGTAACAAGTTCACGGTTGGCTGAATGACAAAGTGGTACACGCTAATCTCAGCGGCTGATGGAGATCGATTATATTGTGATTATACGGCAATAAAAGCAGTCTACTGAAACTGAGTCAAGAATATCTGCAGTAGTGTCTGCTTCGTGTATGTAGGCTAGTAAACCAAGTAGGGAGCTCTGTTGTTGCCTATAGTAGCATTATCATGGGACACCAGAGCCTGAGATATACCCGCATTTCTATATACTACTTACACCATTCATTGTTAAAGGCCCAGCGCCCCTATATATAGAGCTGAGTACCTGTTCCGACTGCACTCTGACTGTTACTGGACGTGCAGTAAGATTTGCGGGTTTAAAGCAATTATCGGATTTCCTAGTGTTTGATTTAATCACATAGCCTAGTGTGGCAAGTGTATCTCATGGCCTTTCATGCCACACTATGGGCCCTCCTACTAGTGAACCGTCTCTATATTGGAGACCTTTTTTTTGGTGATCATTCCCTTTTCTGAAAGGTCCGTCATGGTTAGAACACTCTAGTGGCTGGTCTCCATTGAAGAGGTACTGAGTAACCAGTCTGGTAGTAGTAGCACCCCCTTCCCACCTACTACACCTAGCTACCACCTGGAGTGGCAGTAGCAGGCATCACCAACTGAAAGGTTAATGTAATCTGCTGCTGCTAAAGGAGACCTGCTTCATCCTGCACCACCCTAAGTGGTCGCCTACAGTGGAGCTGGGCCTAACCCAACTTCCAACCTCTCCTCTCAGCTCTGCCTCAGCGTACCCTGCCTCTGTATAGGGCCGACTGAACCCAAACCAGCCCCTGAGAATTGTCTGGCCACTGTAAAGCCACCTGAACCTCATCAAGCCCCTCTCCATTGTATCTTATTCTAACATGGCTGTGTAAGGTCGTAAGGAGCCAATTGAGTGAGTCCTCGCCATCTCAGCACACCTCTGTTTTTAACCTTACCCCTAGACGGCCAACTAAACCCCCTCCAGCCCCTCTCGACTGACTTAAATTCTAACCTAGCTGTGCACGTCTAATGCCCATGTAACCTAAAACTATTCTAGGACACTTATCCTGATTTCCTACTACCTATGGATACCATGCACTAGTTTTATTTCGTTACTTAGATAACTATAATTAGGGGTGATCCATTTAGTATGTCACGCTTTTTTTGGCCATTTTGAAGACCCCCCCACCCCCGTGTCACACTTTGTCACACTTTCCCAAACACCCCCTAGAAAAGTATGTCACAAATCTGCCGACACCCCCCCCCCTCCCTAGTACCGTATCAAATAAAAGACCATACACATAATATTATTGTGATAAGCAGTACAATAAGGCCTATCATTATATTGAATATAAGTTGTAACCCAGGTTTAATACAATTACATTGGTACTAAAGTGTTGAAAGTATCAGATATCAGTCAAATCCTTCAAGTCCTCCTAGACAGGAAAATAATGGATTTTATTGACTAGAACCCTTTCAGATTACAACTGTTCAAAGAGGCATTAACAAAATCACAAGAGTATCGGTGGCACCCTAGATTTTTGTGGCCTCTATCCATGGATTCTTGTCTATTTTCACAGGAATATAAGGTGTGCTGGAACTGCTAAATGAGGAAGGGGGCCTCAATTTTATTTCAACATGGGTGTGCGGCTGGCCCTCCAATTACCCTTTTCCTTGGTGAGGGAGAAAAGTGACCCCTAATGCAATGTCTAGGTTTAAGTAGATTCTCTGAGGAGTGAGCCTTGGTAAAAGGAATTTTAGTCAATAGTGACCTTGATTGCAAGTTATTTGGGTGAGAACTCCAAAGTGACCTTTGTTTTGACAGGTTTTGTTGAAATCTCTGAAAAGTGACCCTTGGTGAGGGAGGTTTTGGTGAAAATTGACCCTTGGTGAGGGGGGTTCTGGTGAAAAGTGATACTTGGTGAAGGGATTATGGTGAAAAGAAGACCCTTGGTAGGCCTATTTAACTCTTTCCAGCCGGCTAGTGCATTTATACACTACCTGTTAAAAACGGCTAGTGCATTAATGCACTATGAGGAGGGTATTTTGGTGTTGAATGCTATTATCCTGAGCACCCACGATAAATATTTTGATTAGATATAACCTGCTATTTTGGTACCATATGAAAGGAAATTACATACAGATTGCAAATCAGTCATTGGAAAACATGTATCACAAACACCTATTCTCATATTAACCTTATTATAACCCTATATATTCATACTGCTTGATCTAGGGCCTCAGTGTGCCGTATTCTGGGGAGTTTAAATTATCATAGAGCCGGCAGGAAAGAGTTAAAGAGGGATCTTGCTCAAAATGTAAACTTCCCAGCCGCACACCCATCTATATAAAATATACAACCCCCGGGCACTGCTATTTTTTCCTCTGATGTGGTACCCACATTCTGTTTCAAGTAGCACACATGAGATAATCATGCTGCTTAGTGGCAATGCATATATAGGCCTACAGCTGTGCAGCATTTATTTAACATAGGGTTTTAAAAAAATCTGAAAGTGTGACGTCACACAATCCTATACACCCCCCCACCCCCTTGTCACACTTTGTCACAAAAGAAAAAGACCCCCCCACCCCTTCGGACGTGACATACTTAATGGATCACCTAATACTTGCAACCGGTATGTATCTGCAATCTGCTATGTTTATTTGCGCCAACGTCCATTTTATTCTAACTGTCAGCGTTCTCAACAACTACGAGTAAATAATAGTCATTCCTCTCCTAATGTCTTAATTACTTAGACCATAAATCCAGATGTAGAGCCTCCTTGTGTGATATAATTATACGAGTAAATCGGACAGCAGCCATGATTGCAATAAGAGGGCTAAATGTAGACTAACAGGCATGTATTGCACGCAGAGTATTGACATTCCAGGAATTCCAGCAATACCAATGTACAGCTATAGCCTCCTGTCCATGCCAGACGTGTCACGCGACTCGATGGGAATGTGTCGTTAATAATGTTGTTGTGAGACCATGCATGTTTATTACTTGTCATGCACCAAGATGCCCTAATGCAGGCATTGCCTCATTGAGGTGGTGGTATCTGTTCAATATCCAATTTCAAATTTGGCTATTCACTTCAAGTAAAAAAAAAAAGAGTTAAATATATAGAAATATTAAGATATACTGTGTGCACGCGTAGTATATAATGTTGACCACATTTATCGCTCATTAAGACATTGAGTAGTCTTATCAGTATCAACAGCTTTCAGCATCATCGTACATCATATCTCTTGTGTAATATGATCATACACCATCCTTAAACAGCAGAAAGAGCTGCCCTTAGAAAATACTTATCACCGGTGTTGAGTCGAGTGGAACAAGACTCGACCATTCAGAAAGATTGGCAGACCTGTGGGGAATTATTGCATTGCTCAATGCTCATCCATCATTCATGCCTTGCCCCAGGTGTGGGTGGGCAGGAGGCGGGTGTAAAGAGGAAGGAATGCTTTCTTTCTTATTCCATAAAATCTACCTTGATGGCTCATGTATTGTTAATTTGATCTAACAAAGCACTATCAACCTTCTCTATTATCCTTGAAATGTATAAGCATTCTTTCTTTCTAGGCTCTAATTGAGTAAAATGTAATGATCATCAAAAGTAGTAATTGACTGAAGATAAGACAAGACAATTGTATGTGGCTTTGATGTGTAATACACTGTGTCAAATTTCATGATATGCAATTAACCCTTATTGGGATTATCATATGAGGGCGAATGCCTTATCCCTTTAATTCCAGTCAATATTTTTAGGAAGTCGTCATCAAAAAAGAAGGGGCGGGGTTGATACAATTTGGTCTCATCTAAAATGGGGCAGGGGTGGGTATCGGCACATGCTACTCTTTTCGATTCTTTGGTGTTTAGTGAACCCCCCTCTTCAAATTCCTCGGTCTATATCCCTAACAGTACCAACAGTGAACCTTGTGTAGAAATAATGCATTATATATTGAGGTCCAGAGGGTAAATGTTTGCCCTTCTAACAAGGTCCCAACTCGTAGTGTAAACAATACAGTTAAGTAAGAGTGAAAGGGTAAACTAAAATCCACCATAAGCCCCAGCCCTGATATGCAGGAGCACTACAGACAATGACAGATAGGGCAGGACGGACGGCTTAATGCTCCTTTTACCAATTTCAGATAACGTTGAGCCCGGAGGTCCAGGGGGGATGGGCTGAAGCTGTCAGCAGAGTGACGGATAGCAGTAGCATGACAAATCGGGCAGTCAAGTGCAGTAGTAGACATTCTAGTCACATTACATCACCTTTCTGCACCATACGTCTGTCATTTATAAAACGATATAATTATACCGGGTATCTTCTGTCCCAAATATACATGTATCGTACATTATATAACCAGTCTAGTGACAAAGCTCCAAGCCATCAAAACTTGCGATGTCAATTATAAATCTCGACCAACACGCTTGTAGAGGGATGCCCCGAGCAGGGGAGTGCCTCATTTTTCACAGACCTGCAGCTCTGTTCATCCCCAGTATAACCTCCCTGCTATCAATGACTTCGTACAGCCTCACGTATATGTACATCCATCCTGCTCTGAGTTGCTCTGTACGAGAACCATTTTGTCTATAAGGTATATACACACCTATTGCATGAGGAAAAGTATGAGGGTATTAGTCATACAGCAGACCCACCTCTGGCACAGTCATCCATCACTTCCCTTGAAAAGACTAACTATAATTATTCTAACTGGTAGGGGTATACCAAGAAACCTAAAACACAACCATTTGCATCTAGTTGTAACCTGATCACCAAGTCACTACATTGATTCATTGGTGGCCAGGGTCTAACCCCCTCCCCAGCTACCATTGATGGATGGACATTAGGGTAGAGGTTGGCACGGGTGTGGCAGCCATTTCCGTCGGCGCCGACAGCATTGTACTTCCGGTGGTAATCAGCAGACCACGAAGGAGGCGCCGGTGCCGGGAACCATCCAACCGTGACGGCTGGAGAACCAGCGTAAATAGGGCATCAGCGAAGTCATGTGACGTACACACTCTCCACACGTAGGACTAACCTAGAACTCACTATGTGTGCAGGTGAGTAAGGGTGGGGGTTGAAAGGGCAGTTGTGCTTGGCATTGAAAGGTAATCAAGTAGCATTCTCCGTGGTCAAACCTCTCGGGATGGGATGCTTTACCTCGGTAATTACTCGATCTAAGACTGCTAACACAGACCGGGTGACCAGGTTGGTATCTTCTTACTGCATAACTAAAACTCTGTCTGGTAGAGCCAAGGATAGAGGTGTGTTTCAGCAGGGAGAGTATAGGAAGGGAGGGGTGTCAAGGGCCCATCATTGACTCGCCCCACTGGTGGCGCCCTCTAATGAGGTGGGGGGGAATTAGACACAAAGGGAGCCCTCTGGTGGGAAAAAATGGAACTTTCTACCTTCTGTTAAATTTCTACCAAACTAAAAACGCTCCCATTTTTTCAATTCTCAAGATATCAACGATCTAAAGACAGATTCTGAAAGCCCATAACAAGTATGAAAAGGGTTGATAGGGACTAGAAAGGCCAGAAGTTGATTTATCTTTTTTATGAGAGTTTCCGATAACTATTTTTACCAAAAAATATAAAATAGTCGATTTTCATGCCCTCTGAAAAAATTGAAGACTTAAACTATGAATTTTGGCATTCATTTAGTCACCCTCGTCTAGCCTAGTGCTTTCCATCAATAAAAACGGTTTTATGATGAGACTAGTAGAAGTATGCCCAAAAAGTCAGAATGTGATTGCTACCTGGAGGTCGGTGGCCGACACCCTATTGCTACTCTGTTAAATTTCAATTAAACTAAAAACGCTCCCATTTCCTCAATTCTCAACATATCAAAGATCTAAAGACAGATTCTGAAAGCCCATAACAAGTATGAAAAGGGTTGATAGGGACTAGAAAGGCCAGAAGTTGATTTATCTTTTTTATGAGAGTTTCCGATAACTATTTTTACCAAAAAAAATAAAAACGTCGATTTTCATGCCCTCTGAAAAAATTGAAGACTTAAACTATGAATTTTGGCATTCATTTAGTCACACTCGTCTAGCCTAGTGCTTTCCATCAATAAAAACGGTTTTATGATGAGACTAGTAGAAGTATGCCCAAAAAGTCAGAATGTGATTGCTACCTGGAGGTCGGTGGCCGACACCCTATCGCTACTCTGTTAAATTTCAATTAAACTAAAAACGCTCCCATTTCCTCAATTCTCAACATATCAAAGATCTAAAGACAGATTCTGAAAGCCCATAACAAGTATGAAAAGGGTTGATAGGGACTAGAAAGGTCAGAAGTTGATTTATCTTTTTTATGAGAGTTTCCGATAACTATTTTTACCAAAAAATATGAAATAGTCGATTTTCATGCCCTCTGAAAAAATTGAAGACTTAAACTATGAATTTTGGCATACATTTAGTCACCCTCATCGAGCCTAGTGCTTTCCATCAATAAAAACGGTTTTATGATGAGACTAGTAGAAGTATGCCCAAAAAGTCAGAATGTGATTGCTACCTGGAGGTCGGTGGCCGACACCCTATCGCTACTCTGTTAAATTTCAATTAAACTAAAAACGCTCCCATTTCCTCAATTCTCAACATATCAAAGATCTAAAGACAGATTCTGAAAGCCCATAACAAGTATGAAAAGGGTTGATAGGGACTAGAAAGGCCAGAAGTTGATTTATCTTTTTTATGAGAGTTTCCGATAACTATTTTTACCAAAAAATATAGTCTTGCCCTCTGAAAAAATTGAAGACTTAAACTATGAATTTTGGCATACATTTAGTCACCCTCGTCTAGCCTAGTGCTTTCCATCAATAAAAACGGTTTTATGATGAGACTAGTAGAAGTATGCCCAAAAAGTCAGAATGTGATTGCTACCTGGAGGTCGGTGGCCGACACCCTATCGCTACTCTGTTAAATTTCAATTAAACTAAAAACGCTCCCATTTCCTCAATTCTCAACATATCAAAGATCTAAAGACAGATTCTGAAAGCCCATAACAAGTATGAAAAGGGTTGATAGGGACTAGAAAGGCCAGAAGTTGATTTATCTTTTTTATGAGAGTTTCCGATAACTATTTTTACCAAAAAAAATAAAATCGTCGATTTTCATGCCCTCTGAAAAAATTGAAGACTTAATCTATGAATTTTGGCATATATTTAGTCACCCTCGCCTAGCCTAGTGCTTTCCATCAATAAAAACGGTTTTATGATGAGACTAGTAGAAGTATGCCCAAAAAGTCAGAATGTGATTGCTACCTAGCAGTGTGCACCTAGTGGCTAGTGCCGGTTTTTGACACAGGTGGCGCCCCATACCCGAGTCAATGAGCCTAGACTGCTCAGTATAGACTGAGTCTCCTCCAGTCTACTGTACACTCCATGGTTTCAGGCTACAAGGTCTAGGGTAAGTAGGGCCAGGTAACATGGAACACACTTTTGTTCGCTCTAGCCAACATATCTTATAGACTAGGTGCTACACTCAGGAGGAACCCACTAATACCTGCTTAACAGAGCCTCCACAATGTCTGATCTGCCTTCACCTATAGGCCACTAACATCACAGAGTGTCATGACTCTGCTGGGAGAGTGAAAGCTGTGTAGTTCTCCCCTGCCTTTTCAATATGGCGGCCACAAATCCTGCACAGACCCGAGTGCTGTTTTACCACACGACTACAACTATACTGACCGGATTAAGACTGTGCCTGTCTGGGTGGGAGTGTTCACACAGTATAGGCGCATGTCTACAGCCAAAGCGAATAAACTGTTGATTGTGTCAACATGACTCTATTGGTCTTTCCTTCCCTCTCCTTGTCTATAGAGTTGGGAGTGGTCGCTGACTGAAAGCAGACATCTTGTCTATCAGATGCAGCCCTTCATGTATTGCTATAGTTCTCGGACATTAGTCTCACTTATACATATACGGCTGTTTAATAAGCCAGCGAAATAGGTCTGGCCTTGTAGTGGGTCCGCCATTGTTGAATCCCACTGGGCACCGTGATCCCTGACTAGTGATAGGCACTGCTAAGATATCCCACAATGCACTTCTACCTCCATTTCCGCCGCCCAGGATACACACAGGCAGTCATCTGATTGGTCTAGACCTCCCCTTCCTGTCTCTATTTTAGTTCACATCTCTGCCACTGCTACTGCACCCTTGGCACTGTAAGTGATCTATTACAGCCCTGTTTATGATTTCAAAAAAAGGGGAGCCATGGCAAATATCCCGACGGCCACAGCATCACCCCCACCAGCCAACATTTTACCACAAAGCTGTATCGGGGCTCCGATATTGATATTAACCAAATATTGTCCCTTTCGAAGGCAATAAATGACTGTTTACATAAGGGAAAACCCCTGGGAGTATCTTAATGTTTGAATAAGATTGCACTTGGCAAGGCAAGTTGAAACGAGGGTAGTCATGTGGAGATGTCTGCGTGTAATTGTTTTTAATAAGCCCACGGTTTTAACATGGACACTTCATAGCCACACACATATTCATTTCCACGAAGCAGCTGGTCTAGACTTCCTCCAGGACTGAGCAGCGCCTATTCTACCCCGGCGGGAGTGTCAGTCTGGTTTGGAGGAGAATGAACTTCCTCTTGACTACATTAAAAAAACGGTTAGCAGTGGACGATAGAAGAAGGTAGCAGTGGACGGTAGAAGGATGGGGGATGGGGTTCAGATCTCGACCCCTCTTGAGAGACTCGGCCCCCAAATGATTGACCCCTATTGATCTGAGATACTTAGTGTATGTAAGGTTCTGCCTGGAGAGTGGATCTATTGAGGGTGTGCCTTAATCTGAGCCTATTTAGGCTGCGCGCTGGTCGGTGCCTGGCTGCCTGTCCGTCGTGATAAATGAGGCTACTTCCCACTGTCTCCAGCCCACTTAAAGTCTACAGGCAACTCCATAGGCAACTCCTCCAAATAGAGAAAGGGGAGAAAGAGGGTGAAAAGAAAAGTAAACTGAATACTTCATGTGGCCTAAGTAGGTTCTCAGTGCTTTGATTGCAAAATAACCTAATTTTAAGAACAGATTGGAATGAACTTGATCGAGAGGCAGAATATGAATTATACTGGCGCGCGGCAGCCTGGTGAGATTGTAGTTCCTGGTCAAACCGCCTCTCACATACATACCTCACCCCATACAAGATCAGTTAGTCAACAATTCCTTAGAATATACTCCGCCCATGTCTAGTAATTAGGGGGGCATGGCCCCCTGCCCCCTGTTCCGACGCCTTAAATTTTGGTTTTCTAGGTTTTCTTGTGGGACGCTTGACCAATTAGCAGGAGGAACATCCTATAATTCTACATTCTATACACGTACAGTTGTAGGCTACTGCCACACGCCCTATACAAATCCAGTGAGCTACTCACTGGGTAATCAGTCTGCTCATGAATGCTATCCTCTGGTGGATGTTGTTTGAAGTCCACCTGATAAGGGTTACCCATCGCATTTGCCTCTTACCCACACTCACAGCTTATCTACACACCCTTATCTGTGCCGCCCTGTAGTGCTGTCCTCCCATATACCTGGCAGAGACAGAAGCAGGCAGCACTCCTAGCACACACTACAATAGTTCTCACTGGACCCTGGACCCCTGGAAAGGTAGAAGTGGTACTGCAGATAATGGTGAGCGTTTAGCATGGGGGTCCATGCAGGCGTGGGACAGGAACTGGTGACAAATAACGACAGCTGAGTACAAGCAGTTCTGTCCTTTTCTTATGTCTGTCTTTCTAAACTATCTAAAAGAACTGTTTGCTCAAGGAAAAGGTAAAGGTGTTCGGCGACATGACATTGTGTCAGGCATACAGTGAATCCTCTAGACCTCACCCCAAGGAGGCAGTGTATGCAGCATGCATGCTCTATAGACCTAACCACAAGGGGGCAGTGTATGCAGCATGCTCTATAGACCTCACCACAAGGGGCAGTGTATGCAGCATGCTCTATAGACCTCAGCACAAGGGGCAGTGTATGTAGCATGCTCTATAGACCTCACCAGAAGGGGGCAGAGTATGCAGCATGCTCTATAGACCTCACCAGAAGGGGGCAGTGTATGCAGCATGCTCTATAGACCTCACCACAAGGGGCAGTGTATGCAGCATGCTCTATAGACCTCACTAGAAGGGGGCAGTGTATGCAGCATGCTCTATAGACCTCACCAGAAGGGGGCAGTGTATGCAGCATGCCCTGTAGACCTCACCAGAAGGGGGCAGAGTATGCAGGCCACATTCACAGGTCACACGTACAACATTTTCTATAGACCTCACCACAAGGGGGCAGCAGTCAGACCACCGGAAGTAGCCATCCTTCCACCCAAGGCACGCCCCCTGTTGAGTGCAGCCGGAACTAAACAGCAAAAACCCATTCCGAGAGGCCTCCGAGTCGGATCGAAGAAATGACTCGAGTCAGCACCCTCAAACAATACTCATACATAGACCACAATGGGCTGAGTCTACACAGATGACGACTGATTGCTTTTACTGGTCCATACTCGAGCTGTGACAACTGTTCAACTGTTAATCATGGGATTGTGCCTCTACATCTTTCTCACCTTGCTGTTGTAAACTAGCAGCTTTAGTGTGTTAAATTAATTATTTTGATCTATGGATAGGTTAGTAGCGGGATAGCTTTCAGACCATTGGAATAAATCCCTGCTTATCTTGATGCACCTATACTATTGGAATTCATTGGCTGCACATACTAGGGCCTCTGCAACATCACAATACTTGTGGCATTTCTATTGAAACTTTGAAAGATTGATTATCCACTTGAAGGGACAAATCTACGCACTCTTCTTCATATCACAGATTCAACCCCCCCCCCCATCGATAATACCTTATCTGTTAACCAGAGCGTACACAAACTAACAGAACAAGCCAAACATCCCCTATGTGTTTTGGGAGTCCTATGCCTTGGTGACATCGAGATGAGATGAAAGAGAAGGTCATGGGTGCTGGGGGTGCAGGGACTGACCCCCACACAGGCAGGAGCTGAGGCAAGTGTACATAGACTTGTTAGTAGTATGGATGAAGTGCACATTGGACCGGGCAACACTTGGACACCTGCCCAGCCAACCGCTACCGTGTGTGTGTGGTCGAGGTGGGTGTGGCTGGGTGAAGAAGCCGCGTGTGTATAAAGTATAAAGTATATGTATACATGTGTGTAGTTTGGAGAGGGTGAAGTTGAAGAGGGGGTAGTGACATTCACATTCACAGCTAGTCGAGTGTATTTCAAAGGTGCCCTCTGTCGATTCTTGTACGGTCTACGCCTATGAGATTATATATCAGAATGATATTGAGGCTGAAGAAGGTAAACTTAGCTTATATGGTACTAATACTATAGACATTACACTACTTCTAGTACTAACACTATGAATCTTACACTGCTATAGCCCACCATTACACGCCCCATACAGCGTCTAGGCAGGTATACTAAGGGTGAGGGTAGGGAGGTGGTATGTAGCTGTACACGCCACCCACCGACACCTGTTGTAGGAAAGGCCACAGGTATTTATAGATGCTGATCCAACCTGGACACGCCCTGGGGAGAACGTGTTTTTATGTGGGGAGGAGGGGTGGAGGGAGCGAAAGGGGAGGGGAGGGTCTAGGGGGAGGGGGGAATAGGGTACAGGGACAAGGCAGGTGTCAGTACATGGATGCAATAGTAGAAGGTCCAAGTTGAGGGTTGTTCTCTTCTTTCTTTCTTTTTTTTTTTTGGGGGGGGGGGGTTGTTGAGAAGATGCAATTTCAATATATGGCATGTTTAGTGTGTGTGAAAAGGTTGGTGGGTGGTGTAAGGACTGGAATAGGTAGCTAAGTAGTTGATCATCGACCCTATCTACCTGTACACTATCCGCATGTTTTTCATCATGATTCACATATGCTGTACATGCAATGCACTTCATGCGGTGCATCTATTGAAGCTGCATGTATTTCGTAAAATACATCATATGGCATTTGAACTTAACTGATGAGGCATGGGCATTAAAGCTAATTTACCCAGACCTGGCCCTACCGTACAGGCGGTGGTTGAATGGCCTGGTAGAGAACAGTGCTTATGGCATAAGCCAAGTACAAGTACACTGATACAGCAGTGTGGGAGCCAAACCTATAGGGGCCTATTGGCAGGGGTAGGATTCTAGGGATAGAGAACGTGCTGTATCACTCACCTAGCACATTGGGTTTTGCTATGAATATAATCTCAGCTAAATAGTCAACACCCTTCATCAGTACATCATATTTCACCGTGAGTTTAAGCTGTGTTACAAAGGTGTTAGTAATTTGTAATCTGTTGACCTAGAACCCGAGCTGTATAAGCTAAGCGGGCAGTTCAAGTAAAACGAATAGGCATTTGCCATATATAGATGCTCTGCTAAATATTTCACTTCAGGCCCACATTTCTCAACTTTGTGACATGACTCATGTGCCATCTCTATAGCCTCGTAGGTAAACGCTTAGGCAATAGTACATAGCCGTTGTTTAAAGCTTGAATGCAGACTATACAGTCTATACGAACTATACAGCTATAGGTAGGATTTAGAGTACAGCCTTTGCCAGCCAAGGTACAAATGTAGAAGAGCATAGAGGCAGAGCATCCATCAACCCTGGCACCCTACCACAAGTACACAGACATTGTATATTATCTATAGGGATGCCATGGACTAGACTTTCCCTGCTGTATTTTAAACCACAAATCTAATCTCTGGACATGCCTGACGTTGACCTGTGACCACCCTGTCTGCTCATACAGACTCAATTATTCCTCCAGTGCTGACAGCGTATGTGGGGTGGTGGGGGGAGAGGGGTCAGCATTGCCTGCCCCCTAGACAGACTTGGTACTTAACTTGTGCCAAATTTGTGTGAAGTTCTGTAAGTTGTAATGATCTTGTGTGTCTACCTATACTTTTACAATATTGATAAAAGTGTCAGAAATCAGCCTTGCTTAGGGATGAGTGCCTAGCTTAGTGTATAAACTCCCTGAGGGTCATACAATATGCCTAGTATGTATATTTGGGCCTAATTCGATGCCACGGTAGATGCTGAAATTTAGATCTTAAACATGACTAATGGTGTATCCGAAGATCCCAGCACAGGCCACATTCTATAAAGTCTAGTGAAAATAGCACTATATGAAATGGTTTGCTCATATAGTGACCAGTATACTAAATTTAGTATCTCTAATACAATACATACATTGTATAGATATATCAATACATGTAACGTAATAATCTAAGATGGTATTGCGTTATTCATTATCCAATTTATTCTTTGGTAATGTACCATCTTGAGAACTATCGACTATAGATAGGCTGCGGAGGGAGGCGAAAATCAACTTACTGTAGTCTATTAGGGACCAATTAATGTATCAATTAGTACCTAACTACCGTGATTAACGCACCCCATCAGAACGAGGCTAAACTGCATCACGGTGACGTCAGAGATAATTACGTCATGATGTAGAGATAATTATAGCCTTTTTTTTCAAAACGGGTACCCGATTTTCTATGATACTTTCGATTTTGCTCATGGTCAGCTCTTTGACATGCACGTAGGTAATCGCGGGGGGGGGGGGGTTGGAAATATTTTGGCAGCAAGTTCATTAGGCAAAATTGATAGCTAATTTAAAACATCAGGACTAAATACGTGGATTTAAGCAAGATCCGTGTATTGGGCGATGCATACAAATATTTACTATAAATCCTCTCCTGTTCAGAAAGAAACTACGATAAACCTGACGATACATGTATTGCTATGCATGAACATCATTTGAAATTATTAGGCTACGCCTGATAATATGGCAACAATCCATATACTACTCACAGTGGTCACTTGCATTAGAGGGCCCTGCCTTGACAGTTCTGCCTTGACAGTTCTTTCGTGACAAATCTGTCCTCTTCTGTTGGCTATAATGCCGCCAATACCACAAACCCACGGAATTTTGTTCTTATCGCCAAATGTTGTTTTCTATTTTCTCTGCAAAGACTATAGTTATGCATGACCTATGTATTTATATATGCCCTAGATTGGTGGTTGAGCCTGGCGATTGTTCCCATTTCCTTATATTACTTACTTCAGCCTCGATAATATATTGTCATAAGTACCTGAGTTTCATTAAACCATTTATTACGTCATTTTCATTGTCTTGTGTAGCTAAACACTGTAGGCAACCTTATGTTACAGAGGCAAACCTTAGAATTTGGTGCAGCATTTAATATGACAGACTTCAGCTAGGCCATGGTAGGCTACATTATACATTCTGCGATATGTCATAGGCCTCATACGTACATACTAAATCGCTTATCTTTGGTATATTGCTGCATAACAAGTCATAATTAACTTGACCCTAACAGCACAGCGTAGACAAATCAGATTGCTGCTGTAACTGCTCACCATAGCTACCAATCGGCACACCTAGAGTCATGCCTGTGAACAGCGTCTGACAATATGGCGCACACAGGGAGAGGCAGATCAAACAGAGCCCTACAAAGACGGCACAGACAGAACAAGGCAGGGATTAGCCCTTACACCGCCCGCACTAAGTACTCGGTAAACACAAGGTACTCAGCAGTAAAGCCGGCCCGCAGCCACCCCGCCCCAGCTAGCTGATTGCTTAACGGGACCGCCTCCTCAACATCCTGCCTTATTTATATGCTTATAATCGTGGATGGGTATAGAGTATGATAGAAACGTAGTGTTTCGGCCCCTTGGACTCGTATTTTGGGGGAAATTACCCACTGGCGCATGTTGGCTCATCGACGGTGGTTTAGGATGTATGTCCCCGACGGATACATGTGTCAGGGTATGATCCATCTTTTCCTAAGCCATTGCTATCTAATGCGAGGGGGTGAGGGGTAAAGGTTGGGAGGCCTGTGTATCTATATTACAAGTTCTTGGAGAATTTTGGGAGAGCCCAGACAGTTTGGTTCCAGGCCTACAACAATGTGGCTTAAGTATAGGGTATAGGGCTGTTTGTCCAAAGTCTTCCCACTTGAAGTATGACAGTCTCAGACTCAGTCAGAGACTGAATGGCGTTTGAACTGATATGCCAACGCTGCACAATGGCCAGCGTTAATGGCTTTGGACTTGGTCCTCAAACCCCAAGTTATGATGATGAATACCTGGCTGTATAGGGAATGTTCACAAATGACGTCACCTGCTAGGAGTAGGGTCTAGTGATGAAACGTGACCAAGGAGATACATTTGTATGAACAAAATTGTCCAACATACAGTAGTGAAATAAGTGACGTTATATTGTGAATGCTCCTTATGTAATGTAGGCATACTAATGACATGTTAATCAGATGCAGTCTTGACATAACCTTGGCATAAAGAACATAATTGATATCGCTTAAACTGCTGACCCCCTGTTTTATCATGGTTCCTGCTGACCTCAGCGGAACAAGCACCCCCTCTCCCCCCACCCCTCACCCCCTGCCCTCCGACAACCCCCTATCTTATCTCCACTGACTGGGTACCCAGTGGTCCCTCGGGTGTCATCACATGACCATGTAGAAAAGCTATGCTATACGAGATGGTCAGAAAGTGGGCGCGTTGGGGTCAGAGGAAGGTTGGTTGCCATGGATACTGATCCATTCAGTTTTGATTAGGCTATATCAGGATGTGACACTATTCATTTACGTTGTGACACCAACAGTGACATTGTGACAGTAGCATTATGGCACTGACCCTGATAGTTGACATCTACTTCCGACACTAATATTTAGGACTATATATTGGATATATACGTATTCAGCTATAAAGGCTATGGAACGCAGTAAATATTGTTTCATATTTCATGTGTAGAAATATACATTCTTTATTATAGTTCCATTGAAATGCATACCATACAAATGAAACTAATGTCCGCTATTTCAAAGTATACAACCAACATTAATACAGTTGGGTGTAGATTGCATGGTTACATTATCTTAATAGTACTATTATTCGGAGACAGCTATTATCTATTATTTTTGGCCTGGTACATCTATAGATAGCTGTGTCTGTAGTCTAGTCGTACACATACACAAGGGACCACGCCCTACTGACTCTTGAGACTTTATGGTTTGATACCTGCGTGAATAGTTGAGTACACTTATAGTACAGGTGGGTCTGATATAATCAACTTGATCAATGCAACATGCAACAACAAGTCATCAGCTCCAATTACCAGAGTTCAAAAAAATGTATTTTATATATTAAAACAAAGATAACCATGGGTATAAATAGTATATATTCTCCCATTAGACACGTCGGAATGGCCTATCTTATCTGAGTTGCGTGATCTCCTATATGTTCCAGCTACCTTGGTGTCTGTGTGTTTCGCTGGTTCCTGTGTTTCAGCATCGACAATGAGATGTCACGGTAAGTACTAGCGCGAATCTAGACAAAAAAAACAACACTTGCCGACGACGGCCTCCACTCGTGTTGTGTAAAATCGACTCTAAAATAGCCCCAAGGAGACGTTTTTTCAAAATTGGATAAGAAAATATCTAGGGTTGGCTCTGTTTTCCTACGTAGGGTCGGGTAACCTGAAACACACATTTTTTTTTTCAAATCTGGCCTTATTGGTCCAAACGAAGGACTACAAGCACCAATCTATTCCACTATAACCTCCTCCTCTTGCTGCAGACATTGAAACAGTCGGTTGGAGACATGGACCATCCCTGTGGTGACCTTCAGCCCGAGGTTATAACACTGTCCTCGTCTAACGTATATAGCCCTAATTGTCATGGGTGAGGTCTGGGTGACGTCACCGGGTCTCTAACTAGACAACCACTCATTAGCCATGTGTAAAACTTAAGGCACCACCCATTCAACAAGTCTTGAAATAGCTCTTACGCACTAAAGGCTGGTCTTGAATAAGCACCGGTCTTGTATCATAGCTGGGGGCGGGTGGAGTAGGTTCTCTAAAGCCATTACATGTACTGGCATACAGCTAATACAGTTAGTGGTCGTCCTTTCTTGTTGCCAAACATGCAGGTGGAAGTAAAGGCACCAGGCATCTAATGAATGCATTCCATTCTCTATGTATTTATCATTACATCTAGACAGCTTAAGAGATTGGAACAAAACAAGGCATGTCTTAACAACAACGCCTATATCCTCCCCTTTTTCTCCATCGACCAAGAGCTAAGAATACCAGTGGAGACTTCTCTGTGAATCCCATGCGATTGGTCCCCGGGAGATCACTGAAGCGGACGAACGCTCAGTAAGTTTTATGCGTTTCGGACATTGACGCTAGCCCAATCGTGAGTTTTTTTCACGAGCAATTGCCTGAGAGTCATCACTCAGGGATGTGCAGGGATGTGTAGGCTTGCGCCGGTGATCTCCTTTCCAATTCCCCTGCTATGCATATGTACATACACTACTGCAGTTAGTCAGGTACACGGAATTTACCAGAAACCTGAGCTGTATAATTATATATGTAGTAAGACCCACATTCTACTGTTGTCGCTGAACAGTGGAATTGACAAGCAACTCTAAGTTTTCTCCTCTGAATTGTTGGCGGCCTCTCCTCCTTGTTTTAAATATTATTCTCTATTTTCTACCAGTTTTGCTTTAGTTTGTCAGTCTGGCTTTGTCTTTGCTCTGCTTTGCCCTTTGTCTGTAATTAGCTCTCTTATCTACAGGGAAGCGGTAGTTTTTCTCCCGATCTACGTGTCTGCATATCTCTTTATAATTACTTGTCTCCTTCCCTCTTTTGTGTCCTTAATCTGAGAGTCTTGGGACCTCCGCCACCTCCCTCCATGTCTCGCCCTCACGTTCCCCCGATTACACACCTTGTCTAGACTGTTCTCATTCAAAATGGATAACAATGCACTCAGCTGCTCTCTTATTCATACAGATGGCCTTAATTAGGGCTAACAATAGCACAGCTTCATGTAATGTGATGTGTTTCAGGCCATAAGGTATGAATAATGAAACCAGCCCCATAATAGTTTAGGATATGCGTCGTGGGATCAACACAGGCGTACTAGAACTAGTGTACGCAAATGCATTTTATAACCTTTTCAACTCCCTTAATGTGTATGATAGCTAGTAACATTCTTGAGGAATAATACATGCAATTAATTCAATATAAACCACAACCAAATCTGGCCTGGTAAAAATCTGGAAACGCTGCAAGTGTAATGCAACTGCTGTGCACCGCTTTATTCAGCCGAAATATAAAACGTAGGCGATGCAATCGATTGAACATCATACAATGACCCTATACTCGAGCGCATACAATGTACACATTCAAGAAGATACGATCGGTATAATAATGTATATAGTTATCAAATATACATCCATAATCATTCACCCTTAAACGTTGGTACCATCACTGGCCATCGCCATGCATCATCTCTCCTGGGCAGTACCTAGTGAATCTAGCACTGCATGGTGTATCTCCACATGTCTCCAAATAATAATACTACAGCTGTTTCCGCCCCTCCTCCCCACATACATATGGCCCTTAGGTATAGTAGTCATCCTACTAATGCAGCATAGATATGCCAGTCCAGCCCTGCCTATTGTGGACACTGACAGAAGCCACAATCACACATATCTCTAAATGATAATACCACGGCTGTTTTTGCTCCATGGTATAGGCTGGTTATTATACCCCCCCCCCCCCACCCACACACACTGATGCCCTTAGATATAGTAGTCCTCATACTAATGCAGCATAGCTATGCCAGTCTGGCCTTGCCTATTGTGGACACTGACATAGGCAACACGCTATGCTGAGTGGTCAGATGGTTGCCCCAGCTACCCCGTTCCTATACATGTGCACCAGCCAAGGGGTCAGGATAATATGTAACATGCTCTGTACCTCATAATATGCTATTACAGTCTAAACGGTTGATATCTCATACCATACATGGCAGGATGCATGTTTCTTATTTTCGATACTTTTCAAATTAGATATTCCCAGAGTACCCAAGCCCTTATGTGATTGTTTTCAGGAGAATTAATCTTTTTTAGTCATCTTCATTTTCGTTGAAGAGCAATCGAGCTGGATACCTATATGCGTTAATATCAACTCTCACTAAATGGACTTACTAGTGAATATCAATATACATTGCGTATAATGTAAAATACCAGATATATATTGCATGCTACAGATGCATTTACCACCTTTACTCTGACATGCTATATACCAGACATAAGTGTATATATGCAAGGACATAATATCGACTTCATACTCTACCATTATCACAGAGAGGGTATCGTGGTTGTATATACGTGCTCCACGTTTTATGCTCAACTACCGACATATCAAATTTCAAAATGTAGAAAATGTCTCTCTAGCATGATATCTAGGTGGATGGGTTGTACCACAACAAAATATGGGTGGGAATACTAGTGAAATTACAGTACATATGTATGTGAAGGCAAAAGGAGAGAAGTAAGATTTCTCTGTTTGTCATGGGATACTGGATTCACAGTATGGAGGCAGGGCTCAGACTTAGTCACCTATGAGTGTTCTGGTGACTCTGATTATAATATTACTAAAATGTGTGCCTTAATAGGAGTGAGTATGTTTGAGTATGAAGAGAGTGGAAGTGGAATAATAGGTATATAACAGCATCATCATCCAATGAGTGCAGACTTAACAATTCGCTGTGGGCTCTCCGGCGTAAGAGCCCACAGCTGTATCACATCAAATAACTTAAGGTGGTACACAATGCATATGTAAGAATGAGCAAATCTCTTAAGGGTAACACCTCCTCTGTCTTATCTTCATACGTGTGTGAACCCTTGTTGGACAGATCATGGCTTGTCTGCCACCATAGTTTTACTTTTCTACTGCTCCCGTTTATTGCACTGTAAGCATGTCTATTATGTAGACCCCCACTACATCATTGCCCATGTAGTTGACTCTATATTAGCAGTTTATTTAACTATCCATATCATAGTCCATGTAGATGACTCTAATATCGCCCAGGTAGATATATATCTGCATGTTTCCACACCTCACTATGGAACCCTTCATTATAATATGCCCTATCTGCAATAGTATAGATACTTGTACACGCATACAAGTTAGACAACCTATACGGCAGATGTCAGAGGGCGACCCCTCACAACCCCGACCATCCACCAGAGGGCGTGCATGCTAGTACCACCGGAAGTAGTGATTTACAGCATTGCTTCCCGCTAGCTGACAGTGCCACAGTGGCGCCACCTATTGACCGGTCAGTGCGGCGGTTTCCGCTGATGGTTCAGCCACATTGTACTTCCCTTCCTATACGCCCCATTTAATGTGGGGTCAGGGTTTACAGTTTAAGGACTTAAAACCTGTAAATCACTGTATATCAGGACATCATTTGGCACAGTGTGGTGGGTCTGCTGCCGTTATTGGCATTGGAGGATGAGCTCTTATACCCTAGTAATCCTCTTCCTCAGCACAAAATGACTTCGCTGAACTCTGAAGGTCATGAGGGTTACACCAGGAGTTAGACCTCGGAAATATACACTGATAATAATGGGCCTGGAAATGTTAGTCACTACGGACTACGTTTCTATAGTCACGTGAACGTAGAAAAAATGGCTATACCTAGTTAGTCACCTATGTCTAATGTAAGTTAGTCATATAGTCAACCTATAGTCAGCCATTAAATCGGCTGATTTGAGCTATATAGTCAAGTGACTATGAATTGAATGGTTTCATGGTCTAAAGTAGTCACTATGACTAATAGATATAGTCAATAATGAGATATAAGCGAAAGGCAGGTCAAGGTTCAGAAGGGTAGAGCAAGGCAAAGCAAGGCAGAGTAAGGCAGAGCAGAGTAATGGAAAGTAGAGCAAGGCAGAGCATGGCAGAGCAGAGTAATGTAGAGTATAGTAGGGTATATCAAGGCAGAATAAAGCAGGGCAAAATAATGTAGAGCAGGGCAGGGCAAAGCAAGGCAGAGCAGAGTAGTAGGGATAGGGCAGGGGAAGGGACAGGCTAGGATAAGGCATGGCAGGGGACAGGCTAGGATAGGTAGGGCAGGTGACAGGCTAGGATAAGGCAGGCTAGGGGACAGGCTAGGATAAGGCAGGCTAGGGGACAGGCTAGGATAAAGCAGGCTAGGGGACAGGCTAGGATAAGGCAGGGCAGGGGACAGGCTAGGATGAAGCAGGCCAGGGGACAGGCTAGGATAGGGCAGGGCAAGGGACAGGCTAGGATAAGGCATGACAGGGGACAGGCTAGGATAAGGCAGGGCAGGGAACAGTTTAGGATAAGGTAGGGTAGGGGACAGGTTAGGATAGGGCAGGGCAAGGGACAGGCTAGGATAAGGCAGGATAGGGGACAGACTACGATAGGTAGGATAGGTGACAGGCTAGGATGAGGCAGAACAGGGGACAGGCTAGGATAAGGCAGGCCAGGGGACAGGCTAGGATAAGGCAGGCCAGGGGATGGGCTAGGATTAGGCAGGGCAAGGGACAGGCTAGGATAAGGCAGGGCAGGGAACAGGTTAGGATAAGGCAGGGTAGGGGACAGGCCAGGCTAGGGCAGGGCAGGGGGCAGGCTAGGACTTAGGCATGACAGGGAACAGGCTAGGATAGGTAGGGCAGGTTACAGGCTAGAATAAGGCAGGAATGGGGACAGGCTAGGATAAGGCAGGCCAGGGGACAGGCTAGGATAAGGCAGGGCAGGGGATGGGCTAGGGCAGGGCAAGGGACAGGCTAGGATAAGGCAGGGTAGGGGACAGGTTAGGATAGGGCAGGGCAAGGGACAGGCTAGGATAAGGCAGGACAGGGGACAGGCTAAGATAAGGCAGGCCAGGGGACAGGCTAGGATAAGGCAGGCTAGGGGATGGGCTAGGATTAGGCAGGGCAAGGGACAGGCTAGGATAAGGCAGGGTAGGGGACAGGCCAGGCTAGGGCAGGGCAAGGGACAGGCTAGGATAAGGCATGACAGGGAACAGGCTAGGATAGGTAGGGCAGGTGACATGCTAGGATACGCCAGGCTAGGGGACAGGCTAGGATAAGGCAGGCCAGGGGACAGGCTAGGATAAGGTAGGCTAGGGGACAGGCTAGGATAAGGCAGACCAGGGAACAGGTTAGGATAAGGCAGGGTAGGGGACAGGCCAGGCTAGGGCAGGGCAGGGGACAGGCTAGGATAAGGCAGGCCAGGGGACAGGCTAGGATAAGGCAGGCCAGGGGATGGGCTAGGATAGGGCAGGGCAAGGGACAGGCTAGGATAGGTAGAGCAGGGGACAGGCTAGGATAAGGCAGGGAAAGGGACAGGCTAGGATAAGGCATGGCAGGGGACAGGCCAGGATAAGACAGGCCAGGGGACAGGCTAGGATAAGGCAGGCCAGGGGACGGGCTAGGATAAGGCATGACAGGGGACAGACAGGACAAGGCCTGGCAGGTGACAGGCTAGGATAAAACAGGGCAGGTCACAGGCTCCTGTGTAAGCCTATTATGCTCTGTCAGTCTAGACATACACTGTTCATGTATTTCTATGTTATCAAAATTTGAACAAAATACCATGATTACTCTATCAAACATGAGAACTCATGCACCCTAGAACATCTTAAGTTGTCATAGACAACTGTAACATACCACATAACAAGCAGGGATATCCATAGAACAGTGGTTTAGGAGAGGATGTGCCTACCTGAAGTCCATGGACCATTCAAATTTGAATCCTAACTGTTTCCTGTGCACACATTCCTGTGACATCATCAATTTGTGTGATCCACATATAGTCACTACTGACTATCTTATGACTAATATGTGACTAAGTTGTATAGTCCCCTGACTACGGGGGTCAAAATAAGGTGGTATAGTCACTACTGACTATAGGTATTATTATCAGTGTACTTGGGTTAGGCCAACAGTCTCATGTCTCATTTTACTTATCACGATTTCGAAATTGCGTAGCACCATTTTAACCGTGTTATATCAAGCTAACATTCACTTTACAATCTGCCTTGAATCGATCTACCGCTTGTGAAATACTTTTTGAAGTACTTTATGAAATAAAATCATCCCGATCCACAAAGTGAAGACCCAATTTACATGTCTGGGGTTCTTGTTCCTTAAAATATATACTTGGGCATATGGCCAGGCATGGCGGCTTTTAAAGGGTACGAAAAGAAACTAGTATTTCCCTTCAATAGGACACATACTAGGTTGGACCATGTGGCCAGTATGTATAGCCCTATAGGCTATAGAGCTATACATACTGGCCACACGGAGAAACCAGAGTCATCGCTATACTATAGCGATGACTCTGGTTTCTCCGTATGGGCGGCCATGTTAGTTCTGAGCTCGCAATTTATCGTGAGACTTAGGCAGTCACCAGACACTCATACACCATAGCTTCCGGGGAACAGGCTGCAATACGAGAGCAGAACCAAGGTCTCACGAGATTGCTGGTGTCAGTGTGTACAGAGTGGTTGCGGGAACAAGTCCGATCCCGGTAGAGGCCTATATATACGGAGAGAGGGAGGGAGGGAGAGAGGGAAGAAGGGAGAGAGGGAAGGAGGGAGAGAGAGAGGGAGGGAGGAAGGGAGGGAGGGAGGGGAACAAAGAGGCAGGGAAATTTAGCGAGGGAAGGCAGTGGGGAAGGAAGAAGTGAGGGATGGAGGGGTTATAATATAGCAACAGAAGGTCTATAATACATCATAGGCCGACCCACACACACCCTCAACTGTATTGGCATTACTGCAGCTGGTGTCCAAGTCAATATACCTACAACACTAATCTAAATGGCCCGGATCTATTTATAGTCAAGAACTTTCAAGTCAATATAAAAACATCTCCCAATAATTTGACCCTGTGACCAATTGCGCTGCTCCCCCAATGGGAAAATGTGTGACTGGTGCTAAGGACTTAGTATTTCTAATCAGAATATCTGAACCCTTGTATTGTAAAGGCGCTATATGCACTGGATATAAGTTGAGGGCTGGAGATTCTAAATATACAACCCAAATAATATTGGTATGAGACTCTTTATAGACGTGACTCATATATTTTTCCTTGTCATAAGTCATCACAGATTGGTGGACATCTAGCCCTGCCATACTGGACTCTCTCTGGTTTCATCAACACATGTTCACAGGGCATTCACTGATACGGCAGAGTACCTAATTGTCTATGTATGAGAAGACCTCGGGGGGCAATCCGAACACCACGCGCATGCTCGGTAATCTCGGGGCTCACTTCTCGTGTATCTCTGCTCACTTCTCTCCTCCTGTCTAACCACTTCAACGTTGTAGGGTGTGGGCAATGGAGGTGGTGCATGGGTGTTTAAATAGGAGAACCACAGTCAAGGCATGACTCAGAATCTGCTATCTAGACACTGCTTTATATATAGGTTAAGGTTGAGATGTGTCGTGTCCTCACACTACAATTGTCCAATGCAAAAGAGTGCAGACTGTAATTGTTATTTTAGAATTCCCAAAGAAACTAAATTGCTCCATATTTAATCCTTCCCCCACACACCTTCCATTCTCCAGTTACCATTTACAGTGTCCACTGCTCCAGGGGTCATTATCCCTCTGCCGTTAGCCACTCCCTAACGCCAAATCGAAACCCCCATCTCTCCAACCCCACACTAGATAAGGCGTTCAGAAACTTCTAATTAGACTTGGCAATGTGAGGCTTTGTTTTTGGCAATCTATGATTAAACTCGCCTTTTGCCTCCGCCTCTAATACAATTACCCTGTATCCGTGCACGGTTACCAGCCGACAGCCTGCCGGACCGCCAGCTGGGGGATACAAGCACCCACAGCTCACAAAGAAATAAATGAGCCTTTTAAAGTTGGCTCAAGGCAGAGAAGAGACTGAGCTTTTTACAGACCTAATCTTCACCATGTCCCTCCCAAGTCCCTTGGAGGTGCACAAAAAGATGTGAGATCGGATGGGTGCTGGTATTATTCATGGGGCTCCACAGCCAGGGTCCAATCACACTTACAGAGTAAAGGAGACAGCCAAGCATATTTGACCATGTCCCAGGAAAAAGCTAATTGACTAATTGTAGGGACTTTATACTATTATCTTGTATAGGCCTAGCTAGACATCTACATAATATACTGATTGATGAGTACATTTTGTAGTTTAATGTCCGCTGGGGTAGATCCAGGCAAACCTGACTTTCACAAAGTTAAAGCTTTTCCTTTGTTCTTCAGAGGTAATTTTGAATCCTGCTTGTCCAATACAGCATTGATCACATCTATGGATGATCACATCTATGGGATGAGCGATCGAATTTATGGGCGCATGGAGAAAACCGCTACCAGGTGCATCCCCTACTCTTTTTGAAGGAAAGCAAGTGTTCTTTTATTTGTCTGATCTTACCTATATACATGGCCTAGAACCATGTAAAGTATACAGGGCCAGACATAGTTTACTGAGGTCGAGGCATCACATGGCAGACTGCTAGTGCCAACACAGCAGCCAGCCACAAAACCCCTTGGGGGTTGTCACTTTTTATAATTCCAGTATGCCCATTGGTATTATGGAAGGCTCCAGATAAAGCTATTCTACTCCATCATGCACGAATCATGAAGGTCTCGACAACACAGGAAAATAAGTTTAGAAACTATATTTATTGTCTTTATTAATCCTAATGACATGTATGTGTCTTCATTCCTCTCTGACCCCACCCCCACCCATATCTTTATCTTACAGTGTCATATCATATCTCAGCCCCTCCCCCCCATGCTAGTCCCCTCTTCTTTATCCTATCCATATCAGTACATGTCACGTTGCTTCACTGAGCTGGGAATGGGGCCAGTGCACAGGTATACCCAGGGAGATATCACGTGACTGACCTGCAAGGACTTCAAAACCTGAAAATGGGGCAGGTATCTGAACCTACACTGATAAATACACCTACATTTTGTACACCACGATATAGGTGCCCTTACACTGCATTCTGGGTTACTATAATTTATTACATTACCATACCTCAACCTGTAGCTATTCATTCAAAGCACATACCAACACAACCTCAATTTTCATAGCAACCAATCGGATTTCTAGATGTACAATCTACTAGATTCTCAATTTCCAACCAATGCACTCTTTACCAACCATCCCACGCTCTAGAGCAGTAGACACACCTTCCCTTTCCATATCAACTATTACAACCTCCATTTCCATAGCTACTAAAACAGCATCGAGTTCCATGGCAACCAGTAAGTCCCACATACCCCCCACCCACCTCCTGCCCTACCCTACTGGAGAGGATTGGTAGTGGATATCAGACAGGTGCAGAGGGGATGAGCGGATTGGGGCAGATGATACCTGCCACACCCCATCAAGGCCCATATCTCCAGGGTGCTCACCTGAAGTCACATGACTTGGTGGTACATGTCATTATTTCAGTGATTATTTGGGAATCTGGCGGGCTCCTCATTTCAAGAACAAGGGATGGTGGTGGTTTATTCCAAGTTCTTATTTCCTAAATAACATACTCGTTTTACGTTTATTTTGATTAGAATAGGTTGTTTTATGAAAATGTGAAAATTAACTTCCTTTTTATTTTATCTTCCAAACGAGCTAATCGATATCAACTTTATAATGAATCTAACGCTTCTCTAACTCCAAACTATTTTCTGTGGGGTCCAATTCAATCCGTCGATAACCTTCACCCAATAAAACATGTTTTAAAGATTGGCCTAGACTGGATTGCTTTGACACCCACCCCTTATTGCTGCTCAGTCAGTGCGAGGGCTCGTCACATCAGGGATCTGGTTAATGGCACATGTATGATGAGCTACCCATAGCTGACCAAGCCTGACTGACACACACTGTTCAAAACTCTACCCTGGAGGTTCAACACTACAGCCATACCGCGTCCCACACCGCCCCACCCTCTCCATCCCAACCTCCCCTGGATTGCTTTGACACCCCAGCCTGTCACTGCACGGCGTGAGACCCCGTCACGTCAGACGGTCTCCCTAATGAGGCGACATCAAAGTCAACACGAACCACTGCGCATGCTCAAAGACCCCTCTCAGTCTGTCCACCAGGGCCTGCCGCAGTCGACTCCTACATGTGCTGGTTCCCAATGTTTGCACGTCTTATTACACACAGCAAACTGGGGACCAGCAATCCGTGAGCAGCTCAGAGGGATCTATGAGGAGTGACCCCGGCCCCTAGTGGGGTGCCATGTGTTTGATCAAGTATGACGTAGATTGGAGTTATAATTTATAGATGTGTGTTTGTGGATAGTAGCTATGCATGGTCATGCAAACATATATATTATATAGAGCCCCTAAAGACCTCAGAGGCGTAGGCAATATCAGCTAGATATAGCTATATGATCATACTGTTCCCATAATAGGCAATATGAGAGAAGGGTTATACCGTTAGTATTGCCCTGTAAAATATTATATCTATAGCACCAGTATTTGCCCTTTACATGAAATCAATGATATGAAAGTACCACTCAACCTCCCGCACAGTGATATGTCGTAAATCGTGAGCCATGTGCCCTAACCTACTGAGCTCTTCCCTATACCCTTAACCATGTTGGGTAGCCTCTTATGCTGAGAGGCAGTGTGATGCCAACCCTCATATTGGAAATCAAACCTCTATTTCCCAAAAGGCTGTGATAAAATGCTGGCTGGTTGCTGAGTGGACAGAAAGAAATGAGCTTCTACTAGTTCTAGTCGGAACTCTGCTATAGGGGATGATAGATGTAGACTTACATAGATATTATATCGACACCTAGTGGTTATGAGAAGGAGGTATGTGGGAGGTGGGGAAGGACCAATCCTGGAATATTAAGACGTATGGTAGCTGCATATATGTTGAATATTATGACTGCCACAGTGTTATTGATTAAAGGTGCAGGCTACTGGAACTTTAAGGTCACACAACCAGGAAACATTACGTGTCTCGAACAGCAATGTATGATAATGTTTTGTCTGCACCAAAGGGGTTTAATTGGTCTGATCGAGGTACTACGTAGACATGATTTCCAGACCTGTGGGATTTCGGAATACCGGGTAGTTTCTCTTAGTGTTCAGCAGAGACCCAAGACAGCATTAGAGCATAGTGCAACGATTTGTACTACTTTGATACATATAAATTTAGCCTATTATATAGACTATTCATACCAAAGTGTTGTAGCCTTATACTAAGATTAATGCTCTCATTGACTAATAGTACGAATCTGTGACCATAACCAGCTTCCCACCTGTAAATCATATCCACCAGGTAGCATGACGGTGTGCCTTCGCAGTATCTCGTAAATCAATAAATAGTGCCTGCATCATGTCACTGTCACTAGTGTCAGTCAGTCATTAATATCTCAGTTCTGGGAGGACATTATTAACATGCCTTCAACTTTCCATTACTTTCTGTGCTCTTCGTATGGTCCATTATCTGAAGGCATCTTTAAGGTATCATGATCAATATAATATATTATATTCCATATATGAATATATGGTATACTATACTGTTCCATTGGGGGGGGGGGGTACCTGCAATCTGACCCCTCCCATGAGGTACACAGGACCCTGTGATAAAGCAGGTGATGACATTGCCCCGGGCAGCAGCAGCCTGTTGATGGAGGAACGGTGCCCTTGATGATGCTAGACTACAGGTGGGTGAAATTACCCATACAGTCTGGGAGCAGGGAGGGGTGGGCGGATCAATCTTCAGTCTACACCATCACACTGCAGATACCCAGCTCGATCCAGAGCAAGGATCAGCGTCGCCTGCTAGGGAGAATGTGAAGAATAATATCTAATCTAACCCTATCTTAAGGAACTCTTTAAATGCCAGTTATGTAACTTGTAGATTATTCAATCATCATACCGAATATGTGGTTAACCTACCTCAAGAGATTTCCCACCATGCCTTATCGTGGGACAGTATTATAGTGTATCTTGTCTCTTTCTGAAATCGCCCTGTACAGTATTTGGAATGCTGGACAAGGGTTAATTCATGTGCACTACGGTTTGCATGGACAAATCTAGAGAGGCCGCATAAGTAGGGGTTTAAGCATCAAAGGGGTGCCATTAGCTATAGGTGGCAGTTGATTGGAGTGTTATAACACAAACCCTAGTGTTAAGATTTCGAAGCCAACCGTTACAAATGCAGATTGTATGCTTGTCTACGGTGGTAGTATATAGTGCAGAAGAGTAATTTGGGTACAGTGCTATAGCCCAAAACAAGGTTATTTCCAGTAGCATGGTCTGACAAACCAGCTCCAGCTGATCGGACTTTGAATATTTAGAATTTTTTGCTCTCCCAAGTTTTAGGGCCAGTTTTAAGGTTTTTACTCTGGAGTCCTTCACCATAGTCCGATTAACCAACAGTAAAAACTGGCACATAATATAAAATATTTTGCAAGACCTGGTCATGTGACTGAAAACCAAGCATGTTTTGCGGCCTGAGTTTATACATGGGACTATCCTTGGTCTAGACCACCCTCTGCCTACACCACTCAAGACATACATATAGTATGTACTACCCCATGTACAAGGCCACTCCACCTGTAGAATGGTATACCGAGGGATATGGAATACCTCAGTGACAGACATACTTGTCCATAATGGTCGGATCCTGGAATCCCTGCCCCAGCTGGTGTTTATCATTGACACCAGATGGCAGTGCTAAATGACTGATGTTTGAGATGTAAGGTTTCTAGGAACATGTTGTAACGACGTTCTGCAATTTAGCTAATGTAAGGGCGTGTTTGAAAAGTTCAAATGACTGAAGAACATGATTTATGATATCAAAGGCGAGTTTGCCTTCCAGCTTGCCAAGATTGGCACATACCACAGAGACATAGAAAGCAGGGATGTTGAGAGACTGGTATTCCCTCTGGGCTATATCCCTAGAGTCAAGCAGATTGCCCAGCTATATTCAAGGTTATTTCCCCTATTATCGCTCACACTATCTAGCAGTAACCAAGCTCTCCTCCAGGTAGATGGGACCTGAGGTATTACAATGTTAGAGGGGTGTAAGGGTCGATTGCAGCGCTGAAGTTTGTTTGTATGCCAACAGCTATAAAGGATAAAGAAGGGCCTATCTAATAATTATGCCTCTGGTATCTTTGCTTGTTTCCACATTCTCGTGGCAATATTTTCGGAACGGAGGCATAGCATTACTTAAATTAAGCTGAACCTGTGCTCCTGTTTCCAAATCTGACGGTACACGTACCCAAGGGGAGCACCCCTGAGAAGCATGCACTCTTGGGGTACTCCCCAAATGCGAGATGGCGGCCGCCGGGTGTTGACCAGGCACAGCTCTATATGATGGATATACACTGTACAGCCCACCTATAAAGCACCACCTGGCTGCCTACTGGGGGGCACTTAATGTCTCTATAGGAAGGATCTAGGGGTAGGAGGTCTGCGAGTTAGTCCCCAGTTTATACTGGTGTTTGTCATAAAGTGTATCCATGCCGGTGCGGGATAGGTCTCTGATGTCTTCTCATTGGACTATTCATGCTATACGGGTAGGGTAGGAAGGGAATGGTGCATGACATGAAATGGGGGTCAACCATGGGACCCTCATTGGTAGAGTGCCATGCATATGACATATATTCGAGGACTCTGGTCTGCGATCCTATGTTAGGACAAGATGTATTTCCTTGAAGTCTAAAGTCTCGATAATAGGAGATGGACAGCCAAGTCTACAAGTGTCATAATGATACTTGGCCTGAGTATATCATCGTTGAAGCCCTTTATCTGAAGGCATACAACCTTCAATACCACTGCTGGTAAAAACGGCACTTCATCTTCAAAGTGGATGGCTATGTGCATAATAGTATTTGCATGATGTCAGAGTAAAACACCTTTCGCTATCATTAATTTTCACTAAACTGTAAATACAATCTGCCATGTCCAGTATCCTTTGCAACAATTTTCTCATGCAATACCCTCACAGCTGTACTCGTTAGTACATGGCCGCTCCATTGAAAGAATGCATTCAGATCTTATCCTACACGCACAATTCGAGAGATATTGCATGAAAGCCAGCTCCAACGCACCTTGTTGGCTTACTTTTCAAAAGCATACACCTAGGCATGTTCACTCTTTAAGATCCTCAACATGCTTCTACACATTTTATTCAGACCGCCCCTATGGCGTGACTACCGTCTCTAGTAATGCCTAGTAGGGTATGGACAGAATGTCAGAGGTAACACAAATAGCCTGCCATACAGATGTAATACAAACACCATTTATTCAACAACCTTAGTCACATGACCACCCAACCAACCAATCAGAAAAGGCCTCGGCCTCTATTTGGGCGGCCATGCGCGTGTGACCACTTCCGGTATAGGTCCGCCACTCAGATTATTGTCAAGTACCTGTTTCCATCTGTCTCCCATTTTCATCTTTTCTTTTTCTGTTCATCGTTCACTGGGGAGTCCATTTGTGAGTAGTGAGTAATAATGGCCGTCCCCTGACTCCCCTGTCACCACAGCTGGTCGTTGGAGGGTGAAATGAAGGTGGCTACTGGTGCTCAGGAATTGTCTTGCCAGGATAATCACTACTCAAATACCCATATTGTATAGAAGGCAAGTAGCATGGGATGGGGTAGGGGTTGGGTGGAGCTTTGTGCCTTCCCCCATTTGTCTAGACTTTCTTTTTGCAATGCATCGTATAGATCTATGCTAAATGTCCATTGGTGTGATTCTAATCAGTGCATCAACTGCTCTATGATGAAAATATCAATGGAACCTTAATATTCTTTCTCTGGTTTCTTCTTTTGATAATCGTGATTAATATATAATAAGGCTAAAACATTAAAAAGAATATCCAGGCTTATTAGGTGGGATTCCTCTCTTTCACATTAAAATACCGGGAAGATTTAGCAGAAAACTCAGAAGATAGTACTGTTTCTAACGTTGGCTAGGGTATGCCCATTGTGCTAGGCTCGGTCGGGTCCCCTGAAACATACTTTTTTCCTGCGTGGCCTTATTTATTTCCACATGGTAACACCAATGGATGGTGAGCTAAGCAAAGTAAAGCAGTACTTACAGTCACACTTAAGTCCTTGGTGTAGTAGTCCATACAGTAGAGAGCCACAGTGGTCGCAGAAGGTCGGGCTGCCATATGTATGGGTCTTGAACTTGTGTGTATTTGTTGACTGCAAGACACAAAATAACAATAGAAATATTAGTCAAAAATGTCATAATTGTTTTCTTCTTCTTTTTCAAAATGGAGAAGAATTCATTATGAAATGTGATTTCCCTTCCATCGCTGACTGAAAATGAAAGGTTCAGATGGACTGTCATTGACAACATTTTTTCATACAGATGGAGAGGTGAAAAGTGTTGCATTAAAAGATTATTGAAGTAAATGTGTGAAGTATGAACCGCAATTGGTTCATTATTGGGATCTGAGGAGCAAAGAATAAATAGGCACTCTCTACCATTCCCATTTTCAATTAGCCATTTGTGGTCTCTAGACAGCATAGATCTATGTCTGAGGATTAAGCACACGCGCTTTGAGTGTCATTCTCCCACAATCCTACATAGTTTTACAATAGAAGACTACCTCACATCAGTAAATGGAGGCCTTTGAATAACAGACATTTCCATTTCTAGATGGGGTAAGTTGTAATACACATAGTTATGTGAAGTCATGATTCTACAGGTGTTGTTTGGGAGAGGGATACAAAGATTGGGGAGTTAAAGTGTTGAGGAATATAATCGATATTCAAGAACTATTCTAGTTGCAAAATTCAAATAGTCTATAGTATACTGATATTTCGTATGAAAAGTAAACATTATTTTAATATGCTTACATAAACTGAGCACTCTCAACAAATTTAGAAGAATGTCCACATAGTTAAGCAATTCATTGTTCCCGAGAGACTTGTAGGTTGAATCTAACATCAAGGTAAAGTCATGCTGCACATATCAATATATCAAATTTAGAAAGTCCACATGCTTCATAATGTAGCCCACATAAAATAGATATTTCTCCAGCATTGGCCAAATAGAATACAGCATGACAGAGATGAAGCTATAGTTATCCTGGTCGGTACAGCAAACGTGCATAATAATGAATTTAGAAAAAAAAGCTCCTTAAAATCTATTGTAAATAAAGTCAAAAGCAGAAGGAGTATCGAGCAATCTTATATTAAGTAAATCATTATATTTACATAGATTTCTTTTAAATCTATGTATGTCATAATTTATAAGCATTTGAAAGATACCCGAATGCTACAGGAGGTGTAGACTAGTGATGATATGTATATATCACTTCTAAGTCCAAACCATAGGAAATGTAGAGCCATTATCTACAAACTATTACACTATTATGAAATAAAACATATGTATACACCATTATGGGCTGGGAACTTGTGCAAGGTATGTGTCTAGAAGATTTGCTCTAGGGCTAGCAATCATTATTATACATAGCCTTTTCCCAAAAAAAAACTTTCACCAGAAATAAATCATCTAGAAAAGCGTGCAGAATCTTTTCTTTAGACAATTTCGGAAAAAAACATTGCTGTATTTAAATGAGATTTAATTTCCATGCATACATTACATATTATACACAAAATGACTATGCTTGGACCTTTTTTATGAGAAGCCAAGCATTTTTTTCTTATATACAAAGGGGGTCAAGCAGTCTAGGGGTGGATAAGGTGAGTGCATGAACAGCATTGTCTACCTGTCGTTCTCCATTGCTCTACATGAATCAGAGAAGAAAGGTCACACACTTAGGGGTTAATGTATCAAAACACAATATGCAATATTCTTGTAGGGCATTCATATCACTATTATAGGGAACAAAACCTCTACCAGCGCTTCTCATAGGTGGAAGGAGGGGGTTGGTCATGCCATTTATGTACAAAATAAATATATGGCATTCAAGGGAATATTTGATTTAATACTAACTTGATTATATTAAGTCATTGACATCCTGAGGGATTTGTTATTGTGTTTTCGATTAATATGATTAGTAGACGCTCTGAAGAGTGTGTGTGTGAAAACTGAAAATTGGAATACTTCGTTTTAAATGATGATTGAAAAGTATGTGTATCCGTAACAATACACCACTCTATTTTAGATACCATGCAATCCTTCTAATACCTTCTAATGACATCTTCCAAGCTAAGGTGTCTATGTCATTATTCCTTCATTTGAGAATCATTTATAACTACTAGTTTTAAAGCTATGGATGCCAATGACAGGACACATCACAAGTTACTAGACCTAACCAGACGGTATTCATTACCAAATTATAACCTCAAACTCATTTACTATACAAATACAACGCGCCTCTTCCGCTGATGCGTATTTGTGTCAATTCATGTCCTTCACCGGTAACGGGCAAACCACATACAGGTAATTCCATTACTAGTGGGGGCAACCTTCAAACTTTGCGGTTTCATACATATACTTATACATGGTGTTCTCTTCATCATTGATCCTACATAGCAGCAATAATAACAGTAATTAATATAAGGAATATCGACACTTGAAGCGCCTGGCGATTACATCAAATTTTCATAGGAGAATGCTGTAAGAACTTGAGTCCATATGGTAGGTATGTAACAAGTCCCAGTGGGCAGTACTCTGCCATACCTCGTAGTCAGTGTGTATTAATACCCCTGGTGTATCGCTTCCCTTACAATAAAATAGTCAATAGGATCAGATATAAAGAACCAATATATTCTACTGCCACTTATACTGAGGCATTTCCACGAATTTTGGAGCCTAAGAATGCATTTCTCGGTTTGGTGAATTATTTTTTTAGGATCTACACGACAAAATTGACCTAAAAATATGTCACCAAGAATTACTCAGAATTGCTCTTAGAATTAAGGAAAGCTGAATTTGACTGCAGATGGAAGAGTGTACTTCTACAAAACATCCAAGTGCAAAATGGTGAATGTCTGCGTGGAACGCTACCTACATGTAAGTAGGCAGTGGTAGGCAGTGGTAGGAAGTCAGTGGGGCACTGGGATAGGAGTCAATTCACAGCTCATGTAGATCAAAGTTGTTTTATAGAATCAGGGCAAAACTGTTAACTTAAAGCCACACTCCAGCAAGTCAGTTGCACCTCCAATCCTTTCGCTCTGAATTGAGAGGCCCCATTTGTTAGACATTGACCAGCTGTTCACATTTAAGCTGTAGGCCCTACAGATAGACCAATACCGTATATAACCGGCACAAGGCAGATATACATTTGTCTTGGTAAGCAGTGGGATTTGCAGTTTTGGAAAGGCTATGTCATAGTATTTGCAACCGCTTGGATACCATCCTCAGGGCTCAAGTTGCTTGATAGCCAGTTAACCTAAGGATAAGGGTTGTACTGGATGTTATGTCGGAGCTATATCTCACAGTGTTTACATTAGTCTTGGCTTTCCTGCTCTTGAGATGCAGTAGATATACTATATGTGCTAAAAGCCCGTCTTCAACACCCCAACTATGCATGCTTGTGATATATAAAGTGAAAGGATTCTCCTATGTCCTAGATTCGGATGAAAAATATTGACCAATTTGGGAACAATATTACCTGGTGTTCAGCCAAAGTTGGCTCAATGTTGTTTTGGGGTTGTCAGCTGTGTTTTATAATACTAAAGTTTCCCGTATCCAGTATATAATTTAGACCGGCTACTTTAATGGTTGAACAGGTTGACAGTGGCTACCATTACAGCAGCAGTAGCAGGGAAGTGACCCAACCCCAACAAGCTGGTTCGAGCAGAACGCTGTCTCAGCCTAACACGTAATAGTAATACTAGCACTATCGGCGTCATGCATGCACAAGGACATAGATCCAGGCACGCTTGTTATCATTGATCTAGTCATGTGACCTTACCTCACTTACATAATGTGACATAACCCCAAGGCAGTAGGTGGATATGTTCACAGGTGAGTGGCACAGGTAGATACGAGCCATCTAGAGGTGCAATTTAATGTGCCAAATAACTCTGATTCTTGGAGTGCATGCACTTGGTTAACAATGTGTAAAGTTGACCATCTTAATTTACATCGACTTTATGAATTACACTCTGGGGGTCTCAGAGGCCAGGTTCATGGATTAAGCATTATTTCTAGAGCCTTCATCTTTGTCTGTTACTACCGTAGTACTATCCCTGGAATATGAGACTGTGTAGGCCTATACCATAGTACTGTTTAACACCAGTGTTATACTATACATGTACTCAGTGCAATTGAAATAGTATCTCATCTTATTGCTACATATCCTGATGTAATTTTAAAGCACATATTGCCGCAGTCAGTCCACTCTTTTAGCATCGCCATAGGACTATACTCAGTAGGTTCTCTCATTAATTCCTTTCATTCAGGGCGTTCTTGTACATGCAACCACCTTTCCTCCTACACACACGCATACACACAACAGTTACTGCTGAGTCACTACCTCCGGGCCAACAACCAATCACGTTTCAGTACGCTGAGCACGTGATCCCACGCCTGCGCACCAACAACATTCGTTATAATGCGGCAATTTGTCACGTGACCACTACAGGGTCTATACAAATGGTTTACAGTTTGTTAGTGAGTTCCGGTTATGTGTGACCCTCCATCAGTACCTGAGTATAATTATGTCACCTCAATATAGAATTGGTTGTTGGCTCAGTTGTGTGGCTAGATCAAATTGGAAACTAACAGTCCTTGGGAACTGAGATACAAACATGTAATAAGATGCCATTCCATAGTCGACAAAATGCAGAAAATGTGATATCACTCTCTCTTTTTTGCATAGTTGATATTGAATATTGATGTTGCGAATAAGTATTATACGCATAAAATGTGGCATCTCACATATAGGGACAGCTGTTCGCTGGCATTTTATATTAAAATAGGACGTTATTTTCAGACAGCCATCTATGTACATATCTACCTGACTTTCCCTTATCAAACCACCTGTTGCAAATATCTAATTCCAGCTCTAACATGCCATTTCTATCATCATTTCTATTCTATTTAAAACTAATACGTATCATATGTAGGCGTACATTATGTCCGTATCTGAGTACTATGTATATTATTTCTTCATCTTACATGTAGTATCCATATTACTTATACAGTCACCATCGTCTGTATGCAAAGTATGAGCATTTTCTTTTTTACTGTTAGACCATAGGCTAGACATATCCCTACTGGAACACTACAACTCTGTATTAGCAGCTATATACATGTACTACATTTGCCACCTTCCCTACATCCAGGTATGAAGGTACAATAAATAGATGTGCATGTTGCACACTGAATGCTATTCCCTAAGCACACACGTCTCCTGAGGGCTGGCTATGTAACATACCATTAACTAACAGATAGCCGAGTCCCTGTAGACCAGGAGAATACCCATGAGTGGGGCTAAACTAGCAACATAGGGCTATTTCAGACTGATTGACAGGACTCAACTCCATAGAGATCACATAATAGCAATGGAGAATACAGTAGGGAATATCTATTATGTACTATATTATTGGAATGGTGAATAGAATTCCAAGGTTATTGCCTTAGTCAGCAGCAGTTGATCCATATTCACCGCTGAACGCACCAAGAGCATGCATAACTGGAGATGTACATACTAGCTAAGAGTTATCATAATTTGATACTTGAGTAACTTAGGTCATGCTTTTACATATAGAACGTCTTGACGTATGTAGAATCTCCTAATCAATCGAGGATATATCATTATGGATATACAAAGTGTAAAACTGCTATATATATCAAGAGCTCTTAGAATCAAAATGGACCAAAAGCTGAGTTGGACTGGTTGCTACATTCAAGATAGTGTACCCCCTCACTGATGCACGATATGGGTGAGGGCATACATGGGTAAGGTGCATGTGTGTGTGTTGGTTGGGGAGGGTTGATGGTTATGTATGGGAGTCTGTCATGTCATCCGTCTCACCCCGTGTTCGTACCACACAGGTCACAGGGACCCCCTCCTCCTACAATCTACCCCATATCTGCTATACAGTATCTAGCCCTATATAATACAGTACTATGTGTACGTACACAAAATTGGGCGATCATATTGAAATCAAAACCCTTTAAATAGATTCTGGAGCAATAACGGTATTTAGGTGTCCCTATATAAAATAGTATTGCTACACTTTATGCATGTGTCATGTTCTCTGCACTGTAAAAAAAAATCCATTCAGGAATATAGTCCTAGAGCCTTTCATGGTAAGCGCTCTGTAGGATGATGCACACAGTACTCAGTAGCTAGAGGATAAACCTACAGCATAACATGCGGCTAAACAAAAATACTCCCCGTCCCCAGGGAGGGAGGTCACTTTCAATATGCTACTCACGATCAGGCACAGGCACCTGGGAGTCCCTCTGTCTCTCCCCGGACCATACCCATGCCTTGCCATCCTCCCTGCTCCTTTTTATTTTTTACCACTATCTAGCACTATACACCTTCCGATATTACTTTCTCTCTTCTCTCAGCTATATGTGCGATTATACACCAGCCTCTTGTCTGTTTCAATACCCCACAGCCCATGCTCCATCTTTAACCCAAGCCGACCTCCGCTGTCCTTGGTCGTCCTATATCCAGTCCCTCACATAATGACATATACACCTACCCGGTACCTGTATGTGCACGCTAGGACTGACAGGACATGCACAGACCGCCATTATCAAATTATCAATTACATGGACCCAGGATTGGGCGCAGGGATCAGTTCGTTTCCCATATTGATATATTGGGATGTGCCTGTGCCATCCCTCTGAGTAACAATTACAATAGTGACAGCCCACTGCTTTTCTATGATAACTTGTATACAAATGTATATAATATTACCCTGTTTTGTGATTATACCCATAAAACCTGGTAACGTTTATACTGTTAGGCCAAATAAAAAAAAAGGTGTGTTTCAGGTTACCCGACCCTACCTAGTAAAACAGAGCCGACCCTAGAAATTTTTTTATTCAATTTTGAAAAAATATAATTTTTTACATGATTTTAGGGCTATTTCAGGGTCAATTTGATAGTCTACGAGTCAATGTCGTAGTCAGCGAGAAACTTTTATCCAATATTGAAAAAATATCAATGTTTTAAGTAATTTTGGGCCTATTTCAGGGTCAATTTGAAAGTCTACGAGTCGACACCGTTGTTGGTGAGTCAGCGCTGAAGTTTGTGAGTCAATTTTGGGATACTTTTCAGTCCAAAGTAAAAAAAGAAAATCAAAAAAAAAGAAGCTGACCTACACTGATATTCCTAGGCTCCCTATACGCCCAACCTCTCAGTCACTAGTGCCTAACCTAGTTAGTCATTTTTTGGATCCCTATACGCCCAACCTAGGTCAGTTATTATTGTCAGGTTGGTCAGTACTGACCAACCCACCTTAGTCTTTTAAATTCCAGGGGGAGCCACTGAGTGGTCATGACAGGTGGCCCCAACTAGTGGTATACAAATACAACACACCAATGATGAACCTAGGTTAGCCCTTACTGACTGACCCCTCAGTCATTTTTTAATATAACTTTGCAATTATGACTAACACTCATATGACCAACCTAGGATAGTCTGTACTGACTAACCCTTTCAATCTATGGATTTTCAGTGTACCCTACCTAGATTTTCAGACTATGTGACCTGAAACACACCTCTTTTTTTTGGCCTTTTATGCATTATTTATATTCTCGTCACGATGGATTACTGCAAATAAACGCGTCCAAAAAAAAGAAAATTATTCCAAGATTTCCATTTTTAAGTAGTTCAGCGTACCACAAAAGCTTCAATAATAGTCTACACAAATCCAGTTATGACAACACTCATACCACTCTGATCGTCAATTCTAGTACACAGGAGAGCCTGGCTGACTGAGGGTGATGCTACTCCAGTGTTTACCCTTCCACTATAGTGCTGCTTCCAGGGAAAAGCTGAATAAATAGGCCTTGTTTGAGTTTTGTCTGAGATGATTTTCACTTTGATATCAGTGTCTCCCCCTGAGACCATCTCTTCCGACAGCTGACATACAAGTTGTGATGTCCTTGGATGGATGCTTCTGCTTTACATATCATACTGAGTTGCCACCCTCTGGTCAGCAAAAAGGAGGACTTCATAGGAATCGGGCTCTTCATGACAATGATATAATACTGCCACGTCTCATGACAAAAAGACGTTATGTTCTAGACCATGGAAAGGAACTAAGGGGTGGTCAATTATATTTAATATCAATTACGTGATATCAAATGTAGCTAGCATGTCTAACAAGAAGAGTGGTAGAAAGGCATTGGTGGTTGAAAGTGGGCGTGGGAAGGCATGAACTGAACTGTCCAAGGCTTTCCACTACGGTACATTTTCAGTTTATTTAATGCACGTACAGCATGTAAGAAGAGAAGCCGTTGTAAGTATTTCATATTCAACTAAGTGATGCACATTCAGGTGACATTTGTTTTCCAGGACACCTATCACCCTCAGCCAGTAGCTACATTCTCAGTTAGAAAGGATCTTAGCATTTACTAAATAACAAGCCACACCACGGCGGCATTAACGCCACTTAGCTATAGCATGCTCTATGGTAATGACAGTGAATTATGCCATTGCAATTATGCCAAATATTCCCAGAACTCTAATCTCTTCTTAGAAGAGCAGTAATGCGGAGTTTGCAGTAAGGTGAATGACATGGGAGACTTAATACATGTAGATGTCAGCTTTCTACTTCGAAATTATAACTGTGTCAGGTTTTTATGCATTGTAATAGATTTTAAGTATACTTCCTGAAGATATTTTTCATTTTATTTGGGCTATGATATGAGCGTCTCAGAGGACATCCCTAACCAATTTACACAGCCTTACTCCTGATCTACATCTCGTATTATCGCCCACTGGAGGTGTACTCGTGTTTTCTTTATCTTGTTTGACATTCAATGCTTGTGTTCCACCCACTCAGACCGTCTTATCGGGCACAAAGTGGTAAAACACCACCCACACCAAACGGAATGACCCCCATCAGTGACAGGCCCCATTTTGTGTCACCACGATTCGTGTTTTACTAGGTAATAACACGTGATTTCTGACGGGGTGGGGCATAGACAGCTTATACTTTGTGTTGTCAGAAAAGCTCATATTGGTGTTATGGAATTGGTCCACAGGATGTATTTATATGTCTTTATGACTGTCCCCCTTTATATTTTATTGTCCCTGTATATTTCCCACATCAGCATCAGCCTCCCCCCATTCTACCTACAACTGCTAGTTCTGATTCAGAGCCTATAGAGGGCTGACTTATTTAATCAAGGGTCAAAATCTGCAGTAATGTATAGTCTCTAGCATTATACCTTGTGGCTCCCCCTTCTAGAAACTGATATTATACCTTATAACATTACAGCAACGTCCCATTTTCTATGGCTTTTTCCTAGCAAGCTTGCCTCTGCACAAACGTGCCCTCCTCCCTTTCGTTTTTGCAAACGCTTTCTTCTGACTTTCACTTGGTTGCACACCCTCTGCCTACCAGTAATTCATTTCTGTGCTCCTTCCAACCACTCTACAAAATAAGCTAACATTCATGATCCCTACCATCCCTCCTGCCCCATCCTCTTCCCCTGCACACCATGGAGTACTGGCACTAATACTCCCTTTCTGTGTAAAGTACTTGTCTTGTAAAAACGACCTGACGATAGAAATAGAATGAGGTGCTTATTTGCTTTTATTTTTCTATTTCGCTTTTTCATCTGCAGAATGTGTACATTTCCTCCGCAGTCATTTATTATAAAAAATGGAAAAATGAGGGAGTAGCAAAGCCAGTCACTCACTAATATACATAGCAGGGGGAATAGCCCTCTCCTCTTCGTTTTGTTACCGTATCGCTATATACATTTTTCCTTTCTATACCGAACATATGGTGTTGTTGTTGTTAGTAAATTTTATTGCTGGCAAAAAGTTCGTAGCATACAAAGGACGATTTTAATCTAGTTGCCAAGAAATAGTAAAAGATAATACTTCATAGAGAGGAAAGAGTTCATGTAATTATACTTATACTGTAATTATGCATGTATACTTTTGTCAAGTGTATATCAACATTAATGCGCTCAAACATAAGTAAGTCCGTGTAATATGTACAGGTCTCTGTTATTTGCTTCTATAGTAGAATACGTCATTGTAAATCATGAATGTCGGAGTATTGGCTTATAGCCCAATTCAGTTAGTGTTATCTAAGTAACCAATACGCGCACACTGTTTAGGCATGCAGGGGCGCATCAGGGAGTTTCTTCAGGGCATCCAGGAACTGGTCACTGCTGTCCAGCTTTTGAGTTTTTACCTCAAGTGCATTCCAGAGGGGAAGACCGAGGTATAAGGGGGACCTTTCATAGATGTCCTTTTTCGTTCTCATGATTTTCAGTTGGACCTTGTCGTTGCCGCGCAGGAGTCTTGGTCGATGAAGGATATTCTCCTCCACCTTTGACCTTTTGTGCAGTAGACACAGGAGTTGTCTGTTGCGAGTGGTCTCCACTGTACTGACCCGCATAGTACTGTGCAGGTTCATGACATCTACCCCCCGAGGATCCCGGATCCTATCACAGATCCTCAATCCGTTGTTCTGTAGGGTTTGTAGCTTACGGACAGCCCAGACAGGACCGCCTCCGTTCAAGAAGCTGCACTGGTCAATGATGGATCTTACCATGTGGACGTATACTAGGACAGTGGTAGTTATGCAACGCACTCAGTGACATATTACTCTAGTCTAGGTGCCCTCCCTACGTTAACTGTATCTGTGCTATATATCATCCTGCCTGTATGTGTCTAGTCATACCATCCATCTGACTGGATGTGAATATAATAGTAAACTCATCCTGCAGTTTATGCACCCAGCTGACAGAAGGATGATACTCGGTTCATACAATGAATTAGATCTCTTAACGCCCCCGGTCCTTCCTCTGCTGAAGATACCAAGGCAGCCAACCATTGTGCATTCCAATGGTGGTGAGAGGAAGGCAGGTTAAGAGAGGAAGTGAGAGGGAGGAAGTGGGCATAATTGACATCCTTGACACATTAGCTTTAACAATTATATCATTGGGTCGCTCCAGACGAGGGCTTCCTATAGTACCCCCAAGGACTGGGCTGAAGTGAGACTAGCCTGTGGGATGCATCTACTCAGCTACCTTTTTATTAAGAGGGTTCTCTTTTCTTATACCTCCTTCACACTGCTGATACCACTACTAAACTCTTATTTTTTTACACCACATACTCGGTTAACCATACTAAAGACTACACTAGGATATCCTACACTGCCCATCATACTATTGTTATGCCTAGTATTAAAACAATTTCATGGCCAAACCGCGGTTATTACTCCTATACCCATCTACAGTATACTGTATATACTTTATGGGGCTGTTTACATGAACTACATGTAGCGTTCAGATAATAACCATATAATATGGACCTGTTCCACTACCCCCATATATCGCCATTGTTAATGGAGTTTTATCATTGTGTAGTAAACAGCATACTGTGTATACTTATGCATACATGTCCAACATAGTATCTAATAAACAGAACGTAAGTTATAACAAGTCATAAAGATGCATATTTCCAGATATATATCATGAAGTGCATTGATATGCATCTAAAATATCAGATTAAAAGGGGACATATAGTATGCTATTGTATTGTATTATGTTTGTGTATGTACCAGTGGCTGTTTGAAAGAGGCAAAATAGGGTGACAAGCATGTTGGTTATCAGACTGAAAGAATTGTCCGTGTCTTACTGGTCATCATGGGACATGCGAATATGATACCACTGCCATGTATGTATTGTGTATATTAGCTACTGCGTTGAAGAAGCAAACTCACAAATAGAATGAAATAATGGAAATGAATGTCCATTGATATATTCAGGCCTAATACATATGGGTGATTTAGAAATGTTCAGATAACATATTTGAAAGTAAAAATGACATTATAAACTCATCTGTTTTGTTTATGCATGCGGGCGTTTCGAAGAACCATATTTTTTTTATTTGTGTTTGAAAAATAATCATTGATAGCTACATGCGATGGGATATGCTTGCGTACATATTAAAAAGTGTTTTGTATGAAAGTAGTTTTAGAAGATCAGAGAAACATGATAATATAATAACTGAAAGATGATGCGACGGATACGCAGTAAGATACAATGTGTGTTAAAAGTTCATTATCAGAACAGATACATAAAGGTGAAAAGGGTTAATCATATTTTCACAGAACATGAAACACCACACTATCCAGCAAGGAACATTTAGGTGAAAGCTAGAACCCTTAAGGTATATTGAGAAATGACCTGATTGAGGACATCTGCCTCCCCACCAATTGCATGACCATATTCAGCTATATTGATTCATCCGATTTCATGTCATAATTGAAAGTGCGATTATGCATGTTTGAAACATAAAATGGCATCAGTATAGTGGAGAGATGTATCGCAAAATCAACTATATACAGTGAACTGTTCTTATATGGAGCCTGGATAAAGGGAGCACATATTCACTATTCCCATCTCCTATGTCTGGAATAGTATTGACTATAAGGAACTTTCTAGATATATACGGAGTAAATAAGATTCAACTATTTGGCTTTGGTATTTTGTACAAATGGTTAGCCCTACTAAATCATCCCAAAATTGGCTTTTGGTTGTGGCTTCCGCAGTGGCTTCAGAACAACATTATCCAGTCATGGCTGAACAGCAGAATAACAGTGATGGCCCTGCTCCTAATACTATCAGGCATTATGAGGCAATGGGTTCCCTCTCTTTATGGCTCGCTAAACCAAGCTGATTTACAACCTACACCCTCAGAAATATCTATTAGACCTGTGTAACCGATGTTACGAGAAGAATAGCATATTTACTGCATTATTTCTAAGGGAATGCATAAAAAATATGGCCATAAAAAAGAACTAGCAGACAAAGAGCATGTATACCTTTCTTGGAGTATACAGATCTCCCCTTAAAGCCACTGCTGTTTCAGCAGTTTGCGTTCAGACTGACTTCAGTGGCAGCACCCTCAATCTCAGCGTCCAGTCTGTACAGTATGCCGTAAGGTGATACGAGTGGACCCTCGCCTCCACCCTTGACCTTTGCCGATGGCTACAATTCTAGACGCATAGGCAGGAATGAGTTCACACAAGTTAGAATTGATTATTGTACTAGACCACCTTGTTCGTGAATTTTCTACTCTTTACACTATCTTTTTATATTTTGTTTGCAGCCATCATGTGTGATTACCGGGGTGTATTACTTTGTGGGATTCAACATGATGAATAATTTTCCCATTTTGACATACATACGCCTACCAAGTTGACTTTTTACAATATTTTCATATTCCCTTGCAAAATTCTACAGAATCGCTTTAAATGCTTCGTGCAAATAATAATATAAACACAAGGCTAGGCTATCATCCATATATTCGAGGGTGAATACTTGTATCTGTAGAAACGCGTCGCCAGGTTTGGCTTTGGCAGCGATTACATCACTGAATCCACCATTGGCTTCCAATTCATTTGTCTAATGGCTTCGATACACCCTCTGCCAACATTCTAGTCTGTGGCTTCTAACTTGGCTTCAGACCCAACATTAATGGCTGCAGTGTGCAGTGAGTCAGTGCATGGGTTATGGGGTGATACAGTATACAAAAGAACAGCGTGGGCTTAGGTACGCCTAGATTAAGGACTAATAAAGCTGCTTAATTAACCCCTGCATGAGCATCATCATCCCTAATTACCTGTACTAGGAATTCCTAATGCTGTTCTATTTCACTAAGGTAAGGTACAGTGCACCTTAACCCTTTAAGGACGGCACGGTACATTAATGCAGCATGCCCTTGGTCGTCATGATGCATGAATGCAGCCCTGGCGAGTTACTCGAGCATCATGCCGACCCTACGGGTCCAGACACGCCCGAAGGGTTGTCACAATGCAGCAATGCAGCCCCAGCGAGTTTAGCCAGATAAGTGATGTCACGTGCACAGACCAGGGCATACGGATGATTGTATGAAATGGGGGGGGGGGGGGCAGCGCATGGCATACGGATGCCCAGGCTCTGTTTTAATATACAGGTGGTTGTATCAGTATGTACTGATATGTCCTAACCACTTCATGGGGGTTAACATACACACTGTATGTGCGGCCTTGCTACCCCAAGAAACCGTGGCTATCGTTTTGCAAACATAGGCAATTGGAAGGCCCTGACAACTTCTACCCTAAAGCAACAGATAACCTGCCTCTTGGCTTTTTTTTTGTAAGTCCGACATATAGCGAGATCAGTAAGTGTATCACTGCATAACCCTAGCAGGGAAGAAGGTATACAATGTATATGACAGCAAGAGGTCCTATAATAGACGCGATCGTGGACCCCCTTTATGACCGCTGACTCAATTAGGGTCAGTTGTCATAGACGGAAAGGATCCTTCGGTGGCACTAAGGGAGTCTGCCTCTTTCATATCGATCGATATTAATGGTCTATTACCAAGGGGCTAAGTGCTGTTATTGTATGAAAACCTCTCAGTGAGGGGAAAGGGGGGAGAGGGGATCGTTGAGGCAAATCCTGCGAGACTGATTATACATAGCATGAAGGCTATTCCTCAGGAGGCGTTCAAGGCATGTCTACACTAGGGTGGGATGGAGATGGAGGAGGAGGGTGGGTGGGTGTGGAAGAGGTTGGGAGGGATGGAGGTGCGATGACAATTTGAAGTACAACAGCATAGGTGACATTCAATTCTGAAGGTCACGGCCAGGAAAGACACATTCTTGGAGACGCCGAGACGTGGGATGGTGTGCGGGTGTGTGGAATGGCGGGGGTTGTCGACAGGGGACTATATAGCATGCCAGTCCAGAAAATAATTATTTTCTTTTGCAATTACATCTTGAAAGTGACAAATTAGGAGCTCTGAATCTCCCATAAGGACTACCATATTGAGCAGAAGTTAATACTGAACATGCTACCTCAATATCCTGTTTTGTGGTGCTAAAGAGTGCTACTTCCTTCTATGTTTGCTCATTGTTGATTGCCATAAGTGCCTTTCATATGAGGATGGAATTAGAGGATGGCTGTTGAGCAGTTGGGAGTGGAGGAGATGGTGGGTGGGGGGGGGGGGGGGTGCTCAGCGTCTGGAGGCATGTCTGGGGGACAGTGATGACAGAGACGGAAGGCAGGAATGGGAAGGCATGACAGAAAGGTGTGGTGGGGGCCTTCGCTATAAACTATAATCCCTTTCTGTGCATTTAGCACTCCCTACATAATTTTGCTTAGGGAAGTGGTTTCACTGAAGATTTTTTTCGCAGAACAAGTTAATGAATGGTATATGTGATTGATATCACATGTGAACCAGGGCAGTCCCCCTGATATGTGAGTGTAAGATCGATTCCCAATGATCAGGTCCCTAATTTTAGTACAATACATTATTTCTCATTTCTGATAGCAGAATCATAATCTCCACTGACCCACTTTGATAGGTCACATGCATTATCTAAATAATTTAAAAAAAAAAAAAAAAAAAAGAGAAAAAGATGATTCAAAAGAAAAATGATAATAAAAAAAAAAAAAAAAAAAAAATTAAATTTAAAAAAAAAAAAAAAAAACAAAAAAAAAAAAATCAATTTCATGAAGGTTACCGAAGGTAGAGGCCTTAGAGCGTCTCAAAAAGCGTCTCACCCTGATTTTTTGTAAGAACAAAGAGGATTCCATGTAAAGGGACACTTCACGAAGGTCTGTGCTTTACTTGAAACCCCACCCTTTAGCATTGACCTGAAAAAGTTGGTTTTGTGCTATTTTAGTGACCCTTTTTCAATATCAATTTTTTGTATGAAATATTGCTTTTTTGGTTTCAATCTTTGATGGCATTGATTGGCATTGATCAAAACTTGTTTGCGCCAGCATTTAAATATTTTATTTCTCAATGTTAGACAGGCAAAAAAGGGAGAGAATGCAAGACACTTTTTTGACAAAAAGTGCAAAAATACCTGTCTCTAAAGAACCTGGCACTACTGTGCCCTGGTTCAATAACATTTACCCTGGATTGATCACTGCAAACTCAACATATGAGTAGCCGTATATTTGAGTCCTTGTCATCAGGTCATTAAAGCAACGGGTCCACGATGAGTCTACTTTAGCACCACCTGTTGTCGCCTCTGCTCTTCCCTGTTGGATGTATACTTACTGAGTCAGCTTAAATCAGAGCTAGGAGTGAGATGTTACAATATGAAGTTTTAGAGAAGAGTTATTCACCAGTGAGATTCATAGTTGGAGTCAGTTATTGATGGTATTACCACCCGCATAGAGACAGAGAATACAACCTTTGTATCTGTCATCCTCTAGCCTTGCCAAACACAGGGGAGATGGAGTATAACAGGCATGTAGGGTTGGGGGCGGGGGATGCTGTAGAGAGGGACGCTCAGTAGTTGTTGTGGTAGCGGAATGGATTGGATGTGTCAACTCCAAAAGGTGGTGTAGGTGGGAGTCACTACTGGCACTAAACAGGTAGTCTCCGTGATGTGGGTGTTGGGTAGGGGGAGGCGGTGCCATGATGCTAATGGTGGGGTTAGGGGGTCGGGTTAGGGGGTGGGGAGGGGTCCATTCGGTGCGAAGTGGGAGCTGATGAATAACTATAGCAGTTTGAACATAACACGTCTACTACATGTGATGTATCTTATAGATAGGCTACACACCAAAAGGACCTGTATGCGCCTGGGCGTGTTCAAAGGTCTTATCAAAGGAAGTCACATCTCTGAAGTGAAATTGAGCTATAGATCCACTTCTATATGACTATAACACTTTGGTACAACCGTGTCTTTTTTAATTTTCTGTGTATACACAACATTCTAAATTTTTCAAATCTAATCCTCATTGTGTAACATTAGTTTGTTTTGAGCATGCCCTATACAAATAACAGGTAGAAAAAAACAGATTCTAGGTTCTAGGTCACTCAGTTTTTCCTCACGCAGGCTGCCTGGAGGGTAGACTGAGGGCTGACAGAGGAAGAGGTGGACACATCACATCTGGCATCGTAGGTACATTTATCTCAACAGAATCCACTAGTCAGGTCATTCACCTCCATATGAGGAGCTAAACAGGTAAAACTGCCACCAATTGATTCTTTTTAAAATATGTTATTGACTGCACACTGCAGTACGCCCACAGGCATACCAACTCACGCCCTTCTATTTTACTTTCTATGGAATACGGCTTTTGTTCAACCTGTGAACACAGCATTTTGTTCAACCTGTGTGTGGACCAGTATACGTGGCAAGAGGTGGGCGACCCTGTTGCTAGATCAAAAATGACAAAGAACCCAGGTGATATTCACCTCCACTCACCTCCACATGTGACTGTACCATGTGATACCACCAGGACAACGGCACCTAGATCAGTGTTTGTCAGCTAATAAGGTGACAATAAAATTGTGTCCAGAATCTAGGCTTGGCATTAGTCCGAGTTCTGGAGCAAGGTGAAGGTCAGGATACAATATACCCAGACATCAGGCTGGGGTAAGTCCTCACAATGTTGGCTTTCTGCTGAAGGCTACTCCCTTCCAATTTAGTGAGCTTGGTGCATGCCCACCTCGGTGTCCATGCAATTACCATGGGAGGGAGGAAGTTTGAGAGTGAGGAATCTTCTCAAAAATATTATACCCGATCCTAAACTCGTAAAATTATCAGTCAACAGACTAAAACCCATGGGCTTTGTCCATGTATTTGCTTAAGGTGGATTAATCCCTTGGGTGTAAAAGTAGCTAGATCTTCATCAGATTTTTGCCATAAGACCATAATAGCATACACTTTCCAACAAAGCTGAGAAAATAGAAAGCCCGAGCTGTTTTCTGAGATATTCAAGCCTGAAGTCAGTGTTTCATATAATAGGAGTATATAGTGTTTTGCCACATATGTACATAAGATAGTACTGAAAAGCAGCTAAATATCTATATAACTCTCTCAGGATATAGGTTTTAATTTTCTCTTTCTAGAGAATACCTTTTGAACATATGGTCCCAGCATAATATTATTTCTAAAGTTTTTTCCATTAAATAAAAAAAGTTGAAAGGAAATAGAAATAATATACTAAGGGCTAGTTATGTATGACTTCTGAATGACAGCCACCACCACAGACTCTCTATAGCACAGTGGCAGAATGTATGCCTTCATATCCAAAGGTTGGTGGTTCTCGCCCCGGTCAGGCAACACCTTTGTCCATATTAGGACAATTTGATATAACTTGTTCCAATATGAGACAAAGGTCTTCTGGTGATCTATGGTCAAACTAGAGAATGTACCTGTGAAGAAAACTGCGCAGTGAACGGAAAGGTCATCATATTGACCCACCTAAATGAACCTCATCAGGAAGGCTGATTCGATGTATTAACTATGGCGTATTTTGTATCTTTAGACGTTGAAGCATTGCTATGATATTTTCATAATGGATTCCAGGGATTATGGCTATTTATACGTTGTAGTTCTCTTCCTAACACCACCCAGCCCACTCTTACAGGTGTAGAATAGACATTATTATACTAATGTACCGATACTTACCTTAGATTAATTACTAATAAGCAATTCTACACCTAACTAAGACCTTCATTTAATACAATGTCATGTACTATAACATACCTTCGAGCTGGTATTACACTTGTAAAAACTGCCGCATTGACTCGAATACCCCTAGCAGCAATCTAGCATTGATACAGCAATAGGCATATTACAGTTACGACAATGGACTTATCATTTATGGGTGATTCTGTAGTAAAAATCAGTATGAGTGAATCGTGTTCAATATTAGGGGAATCGTCAGCAAGTAGCATAATATATATATATATAAATACCACGGTAAGAGGCTTTCGTTCAGGAATGTAGCAGATTTTGTGTTAAATTACACCTTTGCTACAATGCACTATTTGCATATTTTGTTACCGATGCGGCATGCTATGACTTCCTGGATAAAAGGCATTTTGTGTGAAACGCATGTTCAACAGGGATTTTGCAAAGTGTTTGTGTACATTTAGAGTGGATCCGACACCTGCAGCCTACCCTAATTAGTGCGATATTCAAACTCAGTGACTGTCGCATATTCTATTAAATGTTTACGAGGAGTCTAATTCAAATTGACAACAGCTCATAGAGTCTTTTATAGTCTGAGGCAATACTTAGATTCACACTATACACATTTAAGGAACAGTAGCTTATGTCTGTATAATGTGTATAAATAATGACTTCAGTCTAACTCTCTATGAAGTCTAATTACTGATGCGGCCTCTCTAACCACGCAGCACAAATCATGTGCACAGACCCTCTCTCCAGATCATACATTATTCCTTTAATCCCGAGTCAAACTGTATTTTTTCAGACGGCTTGGAGCATTTTCACGTAATTCAATAGTTTTACAAATAAAACATCTCTATTCGAATGTTCTCATGCAAAATACAAATATAATGCTTCTTATGTTCTCTTTGTATAAATTTTGTCAGCTACAATAATATCGGAAGAAATTTGAAACTATTTATCTACTTTCCGTAACAGTATTACATGTGTGTATATAAAATATATCTCATCTATAATGAAATAGATTCCATCTATATTCAATCTAAACCCCATAGTCGTGTTACTAAACAGTTTATGTCAAGGGGGACTCCTAGTAGTAGCCAATAAGAACATAATATCAGGTTCTACCCCCTATCCACATCCAACAACAGACGTGGGTTCGTCCATCCACAGTGAGTGTGGCTTCTTAGACTTAAGGAGAAGGAGGTGGTGGAGGAGGAGGAGACGGGCAGGAGGGGAGTAAAAGCTTGTTAAATTGCTCTCAGACCAAGTGACCACAAATGAGGAACTCCTACAGAACCTCACCTAAATGTGAACCCGTTATGGGCTTCGGCACAAGGGAGGTGTATCTAGGAGTAGGCACCCTGCTGACATTTGGGTCCAGGTGGTGGTGGTGGTTGGGAAAGCTAGGACAATTTTTATTCTAACTCATTTTCTGCTTTTTTTATTATTTAGAAATGGAGAGAGTGTTAAAACGTTGTCATTAAGGTAAAGTGTATGGTCTGACTTAAAACTGTCCACCGCCTCATTATAGTGCTGGCTTTGTGACGGCCGCCATCTTCGATTTTCTTATGTTTTTAGTTTATGTCCTCTTTATTTACTTTTTTTAATGCAGCTGGCTAACGTGACACTAATGATAGAGCCTTTACTGTGGGCTCAGGCTAACCACTTGTAAGGTTTTATCAGGCACAGCTCCGTGATGAGAAGCTGGTATTGTTGTTTATGTTGTCTTAATTCTGCTAAATGCTGATGACAGCAGTCTTGATGGCAGCAGCAACGGTGGCTATTATAACTTGGCAATATACCATGCTAATAGGCTAGGGTAGTATTGATATACTATATCAAGTAAATATCATAACTGCCCTACTAGATGCACTTGACCTCCTCACAGTAATTTGGTGAAATGGATGTGCTGCATTTCTATCATATCTCAAAGGAAAGATACACATCTCTATAACATCTGTTTCTTGGTTGAGGATTGTTCTGAGCCCCTCAAACTTCCTGATCCCCCCTCCACTGCTGTCTACTCTGGAATCATCTGGTCTTACTGGCCCATTCTGCCAGGTGTCTTCACTACCGATCATTTCCTCTCCTTTCTAGTCATTGCGGAAGTGCCTCTTCACCCTTCAAATGCATATGTGTGCTTGATGAAATATATCCTGTGGTCACTATGCTGGCTGGATGCTACTGACACACCAGTGTTGCATCCTATGCATAATGCACTACTGCATCGTACATCATAACAACGAATGAACATACACCTTAATGCTTCAAGCCATCCTGTAAACTTAAGCCTTAACCCCAAAGCCATAATTATATCCAACATTTCTCGCTAAGCTAGCATACTCTGTCCTGCCTAACTATCTAGCTCACATGATATCCCTTACTGTTCCCTCTGCTATAAATTAAATTGTGTTGCAATGTTGGTCATGTAGACCTGTATTATACCCTTGGTGACAATATCTATCATACACATGGTCGCCGTGCTCTCAATATGGGAATCAACAGCAGAACGAGGCGAAAACAAGCGATTGTTCCGCGGCATAGAATATTCACCGCCCTTTGATCAATGCCACGCAGGCTCCACACACTCAATGATAACATAGGCTGTTTGCCTATTGATATCAGACCAAGCTGGTTTAATACACAAAGCCTCGGGACGTACAAAAAATATCTTTGCTAAGTGGTTAGCAGAAAAAGCGAGTCACCATGTCTGTGTATTATAGATGGAAATAGATTTTGCTATGGAAATGTTCAATCATTGTGTGGTAGAGCTCTCCTAGCTGAAGCTATATTCACTCATTGCATTTGAATCTATCTAATTTTGCAGTGAACTTATAAATGGTCATGCCATCATTACATATTGGCTCTAACCAAGCCGAGCTACTCTGTCATAGCCATTAGCCAAGTATAGCTTTGCCAATGGCCTTTGCTCACTGGAGTTGGATTCGGGCAGACCTTGATTCAAACCTGGCTTTTGCTAGTTTCGCCATGCATTGCTTAGGCCAAGTCTAGTTAGCCTAGTTTAGTAATTGGCTTTGGCCAAGCACAGTATTCCATTGTCTTTTAATGGTGAACTCTATTATAGGTTAGCTGCTGACTATGGCCAAGCTTAGTTCCAATAGGCTTCAGCCAAGCCTAGTTGTATAGTGATAAACATTAGATACTCCAAGTTCAGCCATCGGCTTTGGTTGATGCTTGGTACAGTTAACATGTGGTCACCCATCTCTAGTCACACAACTGAGGACAATGTGTGTAGGTGTTTGATGTGTAAGGGAACTGCAAATATCAAGAGGCTCTCTGTGGTAATGTGGACAAGCTCCTCTATCCCCAAACACACACACTTCCCACTACTCATAGTGGGTGTGGTCCGCTTGAGTGGTGCCCCAACATTATAACCATATATCTTGTCACAGCGATAGGTGTGCAACATTCAGTGTGGATTTATGGATTTCATATCTAGATGTACAAAGTAGTATACCACAGATAAAGCTCAGTTCTGAAAATGCAACCAGGTAGGGGTAGGTGATATGCGTTGTATAGATTTATTAGAAGCGGTAGATTTCTAATATGCAAGGGTAATCTATTTACATGAGTGGTTTATATGGTTGAGACCTGAGAGGAAATTAATTAGGGAAATCGTGCTGCACTATTGGGATTATATATTATACTCAGAGGGGGGGGGGGGGCTTTCCAACAGGGGCCTATTAAGATGCACATCTATAACTGAGGCAACAATAACTAGGATGATAGTTTATCCAAACAGCAGTTTGATATCTAGGCCATTATGAAGGTAGTTCATGGAAAGCCTACCGGGCTTAGTACAGTAATCAGACACTAAATCCTTAACTAAAAAGTTCAGTGAACACCCCCCGTAAGCAAATGAACATAAAAACTAAAACGGATCATTCATTCAGGAATTAGTCGCCTCGCGAGCCACATCTAACAACTGCATTCTGCTGTGGGAATTCAATGATTTATTGATGTTCGTAAAAGTACTCGTGGGATTCCTATTCACTCGAGTCCCTCGTCCAAACAAGCGATATCAGACCGTTGGAAAGCTAAAACAACAAAAGGTGTTTAGTCAGCTTTTAGGAGGAGTGTGATCTCCCCTTGCTCATCATGCTCCCATTTTAAATGTAGCCTTGTCCTGATACAATTGTAACAGATGTGTGTTTACATTTCCTTGACAGATATGCCAATTTAACAACCCATACCCATTGATTTCTTTTGTTCATGTAAGGGAAATTTTAAAACGAATTATGTGTGAGATACAGTGCTCAATATTGTACATGGGGTGAGATTGGGAATTTACAACAAAATATATGGTCTCTTGTGCACTTTCCCTTTTTTTCATACTTTTATGTATAAAATGTATTGATAAAGTACAGTTTTGTTGGATGAGAAGTAGCAAAGTTAGACCGTATCGCATCAGGTAAGATGAGGCGGCAAATTCAGCTACAGATTTATACAAAATGTTTTGTCAAGAACTTGCAAAGAGTGGTGTTCACTCAAAAAATCTCTTCATTATGTTTTTCCCCACTTCCCTTTAGTTCTCACCTCCCCTAACTTCAAGTATATATCAAGGTGTCACCGGTTGCACCTGCACCCGAGATTTATCAGTGAGTCTAACACCTGACTTGACTTTACGTCACATGGTTCTCCCTGCTAGCTTTCAGCCCAGTAGCTAGGATGTATCTTTATCACGCCTCCTCCAGTTGGTTTTGATATTGGATGAAAAATCATTTCATTGCACCATGTATAGGCTACATGTGATTTCTCAAATGGTGGCATGCATTTTTTGTTTTTGTGTAACTTCTTCTGACCAGGTGGGCCTAGGGCCTGAGTCAATTACATGATTGAGGTGGGAAAGCATGGGTAGCACTTATTCTTGTAATTCTGTCTGCCTTAACACAAATGCAATACCACACTAAAGAATATAATTTTTCTATTTTATCAATCATACTATGTTTCATATTCCCATCTGTATGTCGATGTCATTTTTCTGGCACTGGTACATGTAAAGCCACGTAAATATCATACACGTAACAAGTGACAGAATCACAAAAGCAACTAATGGAAATGGATATAGTCATTTGATACATGATCCAGCACTTTTATGTTTCGCTTTCACTCTATTCGCCGCTCTGCAATATGCCACCTTTTTTTACCTTTATATTTTTTAACACATTAGCCTGTCATACAGTGTTTGAACCTGCTGCTGCTGCTGTTGAAATGTGAACTAGATGGTGCAGGCTGTGGAGTAGGAGGATACACGCCTCCCGGTGGGACGGCTGCCGACACCCGGCTCAGGCAGATAGGTAAACCGAGTAGCTCCCACTTAGGGCCAGGGTATACGCATCTGGTCAGGGCACTGCTCCCTTGAGTACAGCAGACATAGAGCTATGGCAGGCCTTTGGCTTATTTCATACTTATGTATGACACTATTATGTGTTTATAATGTCTGTTGTTTTGGTTTTGGCTACATAACTATGAGGGTATACGCTTCAGCTCAGTGTATACCAGGTGTAGATAATAATAGTATGCTGTTTATATTTTGGATGTATAATATCTATGAGTGGTAACCTAACATATATTTGCTTAGCACAAGCCTTTTTGTTCGGCATGGCCATTGTATCTTCCAATTACTAAGTACATATATGATTTCATAGTTTGTAGTTGCTTAATGACATATGCATTCGCTGATAAACATAGACCTGGCCTGCCATACGTTCAGAGCGGCTGCAGTGACAGGAGGCCAGACAGACAGCCACCTGGCCGACTTCAAACGTACCCTGACTAGTGAGCAACTCACCCAGACTACATGTAGAGCATAAACAGTCCAGACCAGCAGCTCTGGGGGGCAATGCAGGGGAACAGCTCACAGTAGAAGCTCAGGGATCAGGGAAACAGATGATAATGAGCAGCTCAGAGGAACAGCTCGGAAGGAGCAGGTCTGGGGGGAGCAGGTAAGACGGCATCCCGATGGGAGTAGCTCAGGGGATATAGTAGCTCAGGTTAGTAATTCAGGGGGAGGGGAACAGGTTAGGGATGAAATCGAGGGAGCAACTCACAAGGGAGGCCAGCACAGAGGGGAGCAGCTCCTGAGAGAAGCAATTGATAGTCAGATAGCAGATATCGGGGGTGGGAGGGAGGGGAAGGGTCAACCTATTGGCTAATGGGCTTAATACCAGATGAGGAGAGCAGCAGTAGAACTAGGACTAACTATGCCTACTCAACACACATTGAGCAGGAGCAGTACACAGGGGTCCCAGTGAGCTGCTCAGTGCATGTATATACACTACTTCTGCCACCAACACCGGGCTCAAACAAACTGGTTCACTCACCACCCACAGCCAATTAATTCTTTCCAGAACAGCCAAGGTGGCCTCGATAATGCGAGTGGCAAGGATAAATGACATGCGGACATAGTACAATGGTCTCATTTATGGTCCTAATAATACACTGATAGCTGATCCTAATTGACAAGAAGCCCAATTAGGGTCAGTTAGCAGGTTCTATTGACAGGAAGGGAGACTCGGTCGGTTTTCTTAATTATACATTAATATTGTCTGAATAGCATAGTGTTTAGAGCCATCTAGCAAACGCCAATGTAGTCCTTTTACATTTAACGGACCTCGACATATTGATACCTTCCACTTAGAAGCTGGTATTTTGAATTGACCAATTATCGAAACTGAGGGTGTATATATCCTGTAGACCCGGTGGCAGCCTACCTTTCATGTAGGGTAAATGAAATGCAAATACATGCCAGGTTCTAAGTTTGATATATACCATTTAACTCCGGGACCCCTCGTACAGGTATCTATCCTTAGCATATACCTTCATTATCTACTATCAACGCTAACCTATAACGCCTGGAGCATCCCTGTTATACCATACACTAGATTACCCCGTTCACCGTGCACCACCCACCCTCCCTAAAGCTACTTTAGCTTTTAAGTACTCAGGTAAAGGACCTGTCCTGAGCAGTATAAAAACCGGACCATTGCATCAAGCACAGTGAATGTTTCCATCTATATTTAGGTAAAAACCTGGAAACTCTCCAATTTCGAGTGCCACTTTCCACACGTATACCTCTACAGTCAGTCTATAAGTCACAAACACAGGATGATTCATCTTGTCTAGCCAAGGAGTTGGCATCTAGTACATATAGCACATATCTATGTGAATAGATGTATATAGTTCTAGGTCACTATGAATCTGGGTAGGTGTGACTAGTAAGTTTAACCTGGCTCACCCAGTCGGTCCGGGAAATCCAGATATGGGGGTGCTGAGGGCCGCCTGAGGTAGGAAAGTCGCCGAAATTAAGGGCACCAGGTCACAAGACTTTTCTAGATCATTTTTAATTTTATAGCAAAAGTTATTCAAAAGTCGCCAGGTCGCTTAAATTATTGTACCAGGTCGAAGGCCGCCTGGAAAACGACCCAGGTCGCCAGATATAGATCTTTGTGGTAGTGCGTATATAGAGCGCCCTTATCACTGATTATATCGTCTCTCCGACGGCCTCTTCAAACATGCTTCTGGTGCAACATAACGATGATATGACTCGCCAAGTGCATAATGGACTATACAGGTGGTACGGTCAGGGAACAGGAGGCTGCCTACACCTCCCTATCGTCAGGGGATGTGGTGGGAGTATCAAAAGGAGGAAGAGGAAGTGAGTGACAATACACCATCACTTCCTCCTCTTACCGACATCCTAGAGTAACTCTAGGGTATTCGCTCATCCTTTTAGTCCCAGCGGCAACTACTCACTTGATATATGTGCCCTTCACACTAATCTGGATAACAGTGAATACAAAAATACATGCACATGAGAAAAGATCCCACATATAGGAGGCGATTGATTACAACTCTTTAGAAATTAAAAAAAAAGAAGCTTGGAATACATGGACAGTATTCTAATTCCCGATTGTAACTGCTCAGCATACCGAGTCAAACATGTTCCATAAAGTGTTAAAACCGATTATAATTACTTGAGATTGTGTGTAGACATGACTAGTCACTCCTCCACCAACAAGTAATATTGATTAATACGGCCTCCCATAGCCCATCCCCTGAGACAGAACCAGAGGCTCTCACCGGTAGCTATTATTGGCGGGTCGCCTGATTTAAACTGTGCTCCAGGCTGTGCTCAGGAGGTGTCCCCTTACCCGCCTCTGTCATGGTCCTATCTGAGGTGGTCATACACACACCAGGGCTGCACTAGCAATTGCTGCCTGTGGCGTCAGGTCTAGAGATTTCAAGGGCCATTTTGTAGGAAATTCTCCTACAAGAGGCGGGCCCATTCCATTGCTGGTTTGGTTTGTCTCACAATGCCTTGTTGCTGCGCTGCAACCCCAATGGATGGTATCATTGTTGGTAACAGTACTATTATGAACCCTCTCCGATTTGTGGAAGGCGACCGGGAACTGGAATTTATACCATCGATGAGATATCTGTCTGATGCTAAAGTATGGTCTCTCAGAATATTACACTAGCTGAGCACTGGAGTCATCGTGCTTTATCTACAGTTGAGAAATGCTGGCAAGCATACATAGCAAATTATTGATTGTAGAGTTCCGTTGCAAACCGCAATAAACGCTTTTTTTTAGGGGGGAATGGGTTTAGGGATGATTAAATGTCATTAGGCCTGCTCAGTTACACTCTCTTACGAAAACACTATCATTTACCATGCTGGGTATCTTTATAAAATGCACTATATTCAATTCTCGGATGGATTTATTGCGTTTTGCATTCAAAATTTCCAATGCAATGCAGATTCTGACCAGGAGTGTCTTTCGTCTTTTTTCATGAGATGATTTAGGATTGGGAGCCATCCTATGGCATAAGTCAATGTATAGATCTATAGGCCTTGCTATAACGGTTAATATTCCTTATATTAGGCCATACGTGTGCCTATAGTGTAGGGATGTAAGAGAAAGGGGTAGGTACAGGGTAGATTCTGTTCACAATGCTTGCAAAGAAAATTCAAATGTAATCTCCCGCTTTCAGTAACACACTATTAAAGTGAGCAGTGAAATGTATCAATACCCAGGCAAGGCTCCTTAATGGCAACTAGGCTCAGCCAATTAACACCAACCTGGCTCATGTTATGTCAAGTTATGTCTTATATAAGACTATCCTCCCTATGGGTTTGACAAGGAGAGCCAATCAATGTATCTACCCTGTACTTGTTTCTAAGCATCAGCAGGCTCATTAGTAATATGACCGACAAATTAGGTATTCCCCAATGATACAAGATTGGTATTGAGGAGTTCCGCTGCTATTTTCATTCAATACTTGTAATCATGATAAGAAATAAGCAGAAATACTGTAGATATTGTTGACTCTCTAGAGACGATATGCACACTGACTAATTCAGCCTTTTAGTTGTAATTGTGATATGAAAGGCAGCCTACCGATTCCCATAGGACAGCGGGTAATGGGAGTGTTTTTCCTCTTTAAATGAGATTATTTGCTTCACACAGATTGCTTCCTTCTCTATGATCATAGTATAGAATGTATCGCCTTTTCTGCTGCAAAATAGAGCAAGCAATGCTTGGGGATATACTTATTCCAGGAATGAATAAGTAGTGTCCTGTATATTTTGCATTGCCTATTATGCAGCAACCTGTTTTTGGCTAAGAGTTTAACTAGGTTATACGAAAGTATGCTTTATACTCTATCATAGACATTGATCTGAAAACTCAGCATGCCGCAGAGACAAGGCAACACATATGAGACTATTGACACCTCAATAGACACCTCAATAGACACCCGTCATGCGACAATGACAGAACAATGTCACAACACTCAATATAATATCTGTGGATGCTGTCTGGGCTGGGCAGGGGATGGAGACGGACATATGATGAATACTGTAGGTATTAAGTCTGTATACTACAGCACAAGTGGAAATTAGGGCAAATCGATGAAACCCGCCTGCCACTGAATGTGATAGGGTACGCCAATTGTGAAAAACATAAGTTTTTTCATCATCTCTGTATACATACTGGGCACAGAAGTAAAAAGCACTGTTTTTCAATGCATTTAAGTGACCATTATACAGATAGGCAAAGCTTAGGCCTAGTTCACAAGAGATACTGGTTGGTATAGGAGTCAGGATTAAATGTATAGCGGCCAAGTCTCACAAATGCCGGTTCTCCTTTGTAATGGTGTGTCCATATGAAGAGGGATTCCATCCTGGTGGCAGGAGTCAATGCCTCATATTTGACAATGACATCTACAAACCAATTGGGCTATATCCCAGCAATAGGAAGCAGGCAATAACAGCAGTCAGGCAGCAGCAGCAGTAGATATAGAGACCTGGGGATTGGTGCAGGATTAGAGGGCTGAGGGCTGGCTGAGGGGAGGAGGGGGAGGCGGCACACCACACCCAATTCCCACAAGTACAGACAGTGACATGACCTCACACAGCTCTCTATGGAAGTCTTGCCGCTCTCCTCGGCAGTCGTTCGATACAACACGACACTGCAATGCACTTAAACCCCAACTCTGTCCACACTAACAATATCAACTGTCAATGGCGACTGTCGCCTTTACCCATGTATACAATGTGATGTGGCAGTATAGCCACCTCCCCAAGTGTTGCGCATGGTTCACGCGATAACGTGCGAGACAAGGCTACTTCCTTGTCCTTTCTCCAGTCAGAGTCAATTGATTAGGATACAAGAACACGGGCCCTGCTGTGAATAGCAAAGGTGGTGGAATCTATGAGTTGAGGTAAGAAAAGCACAAAAATCTTAAATATTATATTAGCTGATATCGAAATGAGCATACTGAGCAATACCCCATGATGTTCCTTCGAAAAATTATTTCCAAAAAAATGAATTGGACGCCAGTGCACATTGGTCAACGATTCCAGAACACTAGAGCTTGTCTTTCGCCTCTAACATCTCAGGATAACCTTTAAATCTCCCACTTTCCTATAGTACTAGTAGTATTTATTAGTACCTCTCCATAACACAGTGTGTGTTTTATGAAAGAAACTATTGCTAACATTTGAGAGACCTGTTTTAAATCTCAATCTCAATCTGGTGAATGTCCCAGGAAGCAGTTCCATGCCATCTCCTTAGAGTGGCTTCTACACATGGCTTCCGACATGGCTTCGGGTCATGTTGAACACGTAGGAAAACATGTGGCCTGACTGTCGATTCACCGTCAGTTATCCGGCCAGAGGCCATGCCTGCCATACGGCCTGTAAAACACGTGTCTTCAACTTGACTTCTCGTGGAATTTCAAATCGCTTTCATATGGCCATACTGATGCTATGAATCCTAGCAAAGCAGGGGAAATCTTTCTTTTATTACAGGAAATATATTTTGACAATAAAGATTGACCTTTCTGTGAGAGATTCTTGTAAGAAGTTTACGCTGTAGATCCGGTTGTATTAAACACAATAATATTGAGGCCTGATAGAAGTGTAGCTTATAGATCAGCCGATCGTTGGCATTCTCATAGTGCATTGTCTATGTAAATAATAGATACCATCTTTGTCAGACCTGGTGTCTATCAAACAGGTCTCCTTCAGCTTGCTATGTATCCAATATTGCTTACCTATGGCCAATAGCCCTACTATCCATGACAGTGGATGAGATACACACGATACAATTATTATTGTCCACAGCAAAAACAAACTTAGGCAACCCCGTTTAAACTTTGCATTAACAATGTACTCACAAACATGTTTATCTCTGGGGAAACCTAATGTGTTTTCCTCATTCCTTATAAGGTTTATATCGATATAGCTGCCATAGTGATAGCACATCAGGTTAATACCCCAGTTTGTGTGCTCAATAAAGTGACAGGACAATGCCGGGCAACGCCGACTAATTGTGTAATTGTCAAACGTCAGCACAAATGCAATTAGACACTGAGGTTTTTCTCTCTGTCTTGTTCGTGCGGCCATCAGCACCCCGACAAAGCGGGCTGATGACATGGTAATGAGCCCAAAAGATGGATCGACCAGACGAGGAGACGGAAAGGGACCAATTTCGGAGGCTATGCAAAGGTATGGCTCTAACTAGACGCATCAGACTCATCACACCTGGTGATTAGGGAATTCTCTATCTCTTTTAATGTTGGTTATCTAGATATCTAGAGATGCCTCTTTCTATACGGACAGTAAAGTGAGTCAATTCCAAGCCACACGGTTATTATACATTCATTTTACCGATAAAGAAATTCAAAAGATCGTGCTGAATGTGTTAAGCAAACCCTTGCTGGCTGCTGACAGATATTCAGTGTAAAGATAATGCTGATGCCATTGCATGCCATCGCTGACTGCATCAGATAGGAGGTCATGCACTTGTGGTCAGTGGGCTTAGTGTACATTCAAACAGCTTCATGCTTACATAAAACTGTTTATACACCATCGATTTGTGCAATATACCAATATCGATGCAGCTTCTCCCAGTCAGGAAGTGACATATGCCCTACTTCCGCAATTATACAGCCACACCGCCTAGTGGTAAATTGTGACACTAATCCCAGTCATCGAGCCCTATAGCTCTCTAATGGTTGCAAACAATGCCAGATCCGAGACGGCCATTATACTATTACTGTTTTCTTTCCAGATGGGAAGAGGGTAAAACGGCGGTGGATTACCATGGATGTAATCTAGAAGCAGAAACGCAGTCTCTGTAATACAATTAGTCTGGAGCAGAGATTTAGCAGACTCCTTAAAACAGACCCCTCCTTCAATTTTATTCTATACTTCTTTTGATGGTTTTAACTGTCCTGCTATTGTCTGGCTCCCACGAGTCAGCATTGAGCCACCAGCATCCCCACAAGGTGAGAGTAGTATACATCCCGGCTATACATACAGAAGGTTAAGAGACTGGGTCAGACTTATATTTACTACTGGCCACTGGTAATGTGGTTAGTACATGTCACTGTTGTAGTAGGGGCTATGGGGTTAATACATATTCTGCCCTAGGGACACGACCTAGACTCAGCTGCATACCTACGTAGGTTATCACCTATTTATGAAGGTGTCCGCTAAGGGACCCTATGTTAAGTCAGTATGGAATCAATATTACTCAGTTACCTATTCTTTGTTATTATTCGTAATTGAGGGAATCTAAAAAAGTACCCCCTCCCCCCAGCAAATAAATATCTCGAGAGAATAGTCTACATAGCATCCCCCCTAAGTCTTTTTTCTTACCAGATATTTGACAACTCTAGAATACAGGCTTACAGTTACACCCCACATGCTAAATGGACACCTAAAACCAGATACAGCTATACCATTCCTAAAAGATATGGAATCGGATGATATTCTGGTTATTTGGCGGCCATTTTGTATTTTGACTGATTGGGGGTCAATTGAAAAAGAAATGGCAACATCACAATTCAAAATCAGGACTTTTTAAAAAAAAATTTAGCCAAGAATCTACCCCCTAAACTACTTGCGTTTATGTTGTAAGCCTGTACAGTAGTAATTAAAAAATAATTGAAAAACCCCTTTCAGGTTAATTCCATGCTTCCTGTCAGAAGTGCCAACGTTTGATGCTCTATCTATTGACCACGTAAGTAGGTGTAAGGGAAAAGAAGTAGCAACAACGGAGAAACACCCCCATGTTTAGTGTAAATGTGTGCTAAGTACCTGGACGGGGTGGTTGGGCCCGGTCAGAGCGTATACTCAGCACTGTTTACCTACATCTATCAGCGAGTGTTTGTTGTGGCCGTGTGGTTGGGTTATGTCATTGTACACACATGGGTAGTTGGGTATATATATGGGTGTGTTATGTAGGTATATTGATTAGAAGTGAGTATCATGAGGCATGCATGTAGACATGCATCAGCTGTCATTAACATTTTGAACATGCTCTACATGGGCATATGGAATATAGTAAGCATATTACATTGTGTTTTTTTTGTATTAGAATACCCTGTATTTGAAGCTCATCAGCAGCAACTGTATGAAAGGTATAACTACATCTTCGTGCTATATGGAATGCCTGATAACTTTATGTTGCAGGAATTCTGCAGAACAAAAACAGAAACCTGCAACCTTGAGACTGCAGATCAAAATTACCAATAGATGCCGTTGTCCTAGCACCGCCCACCATGTGGTAGTCTCCCTGGTAACCAAGTATAGCTATCCCCAAGAGGATTGTTGATAGAAATTGATGAAAACTCATAAACTAGGATTTAAAGGTATATGATCGAGGAAATCCACCCCATAGGGGTGGTGGCCGGCTTCCATCAAGGATTCTTGATCACATACATTGGTCTATAATTAAAATTAATGCACTAATGATGCATGATTACACCACTGTTCACATGAAGCAATATGTCGCCGGCCAATTATGTGTTAGATGCCTAGGGACACCTAGACAATGCAGAGGGGCGCCTAGACAATTCCATTATTACACCGAAGGGGTGTAAGGTCGGCGCACCTATTTGCACTTGGGCTGTTCAAGCCTATGCGCATAGGTGCGACAATGCGTAAATTAGGCAGTTATTCACCTGGAAGAGCCAAATATAAGAGTGAAGGGGTGGAAGGTCGGCGCAGACCATTTGCCAATTTCTGTGAAGCCTGCGACTAGACTTGTGCAGGGTGTGAACAACGTACAAGAGCCCTGTCAAGCAGGCTGGAGTGCAGGTGGATATGACCAGGTGTGTGTGTGTGTGTGTGTGTGTGTGTGTGTGTGTGAGGGTTGGGGGTAGACGTGTGATCAACAGTGTCCCTATTGAAAGTTCAGTAGACCGGAATGAGCAGTGCCTTCTGGGTTATAATAGAGTGTTTGCCTGTAAGGTGGTCCAGGTCAAGCGGACAGCGCAGGGTTCTGATCACGCTGCAGCGGAGTGCAGTGCTGAAGGGTGGGAGACCATAGAGCCTGTGTATGTAGGGTGCAAAAAGCAAACGATCCAATGCTAATCCTATGGACGCGCAACTCCTGTTGAAACCTTACGGAAAAGTGAACTCCTTAACCATGGCCGGGGACTCCGTCGCCGGCCAATGAGGGGATACAGGTAACGTTTCGCTATTAAATAGCTTAACATGTATCTAAATAGTGCTTACTCAGCACTATTGCGGGACAAGGTGTCTGGAAATTAATCTAGAAAAACAAAATTGGTGTATGGACTAAATATGTCTAGACATTCTCGATTCGTTCTTTAATACGCATGTCTCTTATTCAGGCTGATATCAGAAAATACTTACAGACAAATGTAACAACTACCAGTACTTTAGCATGGCTCTTCACAGACTGTAGATATGCATGTACAGTCGGCGGTGTGGATGACAAAGTATACCTATGAACTATTGTTTACATAAGACGCTATCCTCAGTACTAGAGCCAGAACGTATTACCTAGACAACAAACGATCACACAGTTATCTCCCTATTCTCTAGTTTCAACTTCTTTATGATTTATTTTCTTTTTTTCTTTGGCAATTTTCTTTGTAATGCTTTACCACCCAATGTCTTCCATTGTCTTTCATCCGTATCCCCCCATTGTGCTTTGCCTACTCATCTTCATCTTACATACCTGTGCCTAACTTCTTCCTGCCTCTTCCCTTATTAAGCAGGATCTGCTGGGAGGTTGAGGTTTACAATCAGCAAATGTTTGTTTGTAAGAATACAAGACTGATGTAACCCCGTCCACTTCCTTTCTCCTGGCTCAATTCATTCCTTTACATTACACTACTGTATTTCATCCCTCAGACACCACATCCACTGCTCTCTCCCTTACCCAAGCCTATCTCACCACTACCTGTCCCTCTCCCTGGTCCTTCCTTTTACACCCCCTCTTTTCTAATCTGTACCTCCCACTCATAACACACCCACAACACAAACATTTGGCCCCTTGCCAGGTGTACTAGCCCCAACCACCGCTACACTGCCTTCCTACTTGCTGCACAACTCCCTCCCTCCACACCCCACCTACCAGCCTCCAAAACAAACCACCCCCTACTCATCTCCTACCCCGCCATACCTCCTGCTGTTGCTACTGAGCAGCTCTGAGCTGTTCCCATCTGCTCCCAGGCCTCCATCACCAGTCGCTACCCCTGGCCGCTCCTAACCCTAACCCGACCTAAGCATTGGTCTATGGGCTGCCGCCTTAGCAAATCAGGTTCTCCTTGGGCTAAGAAGCATCATTATCATAATGGTCTTTTTCTCAAAAGAGACATGCGAGCGTGTTTTGTTTTTAAAGACTTCTTAATGTTAAAAGTATAGAATGCAACGATATAGATCCTCGAAAGCACGAAGAAAGGCTTTTGCGAAATTACCCCATTCATTAGCGACATGAGCAAATGCACCTGTTTCCCAGTGCTCTTTTATATATGAGTACATCTGACACCTTATGAAACAGGCACCACTGTATAAGTCCCTGGACCCAGTCCCTTGCTCACCAAACCTACTTAATTTCTCCTCCATATGGTGTAATGCCTCTCTTTATCCATCATTTGTTCTTCCTGACCACTCCCTCTCCCTCCCTCTCTATATATACTGTTAACTCCCATTTCCATTGAGCGATCTTCGCTTCTCCCCATGCCTCTCCTCCACCCTCTAGTATGCCCCAGCTACAGTCACTGCATACAGTTACCACTGGATAAGCTATCCCCGACATGCGAGACTTGTGTGTCCAGCTTCATATCTGCTGAGGTAAATGCCACCTCCAAGCCCATGGTCTATAGTACGCTTCTCACAAGGTGCCAGTTCCATATCCAAGTATAAGAGATACAAGGCAAGACAACGTATGTATGATAAAATTGGACGGTCGGCAGCTATATATTTGAATGCTGGTGAAAATTTGCAATGTCCCCCATTCCCCCTGAAGAGCCATCTGATGATCAAACATAATCCTGCTCTTTCCCCCAAACCGATTTTGTGCCCGATTTTTTATGCGTTAAAGTGATGTGTGGTGAGCATTATGTGATGTAATGTATTCCCCAAAACCAATATACTGGTGCTGCCGTGCTATACCTGAACACAAACATTACGTAATCCATGCTTGCCCAGCATTCAATATCCATCGTCCCAGGGTAACAGAAATTTAATCAGGGGAACAGGCCTTATAAAGACAGTCATGAATACGGGCCGGCATGGTAGGGGTCTACAGGTTGCTTCGCGCACTAAAGGTGAGGGCTGAGGTATTTTCAAGGGTGGTGAGTATGATTGAATCTGCAGTGGCGTAGGAAAAGGGGGAGGGGGATCCCAGAAGAGAGGGGGGGGGCTGAATAAGTTTGCGCCCCCTCCCCCCCCCCCCCAAAAAAAAAACAATTGTCAAGATCCTATATATAATGCACAAAATTCCCAATCTTCCCTCTCCCACTTATGAAAAGTGGGGGCCGAGGAGCATGGCCCCTAATATCAACTAAAGGGGGCTCAAACAATACGTTTATTTACAATTCCAATATAAACCTGTATATGCGGCGTCAAGCAAAAAGGCCAAAGCTGTTTGGAGTTGGCTCCACTGGGCCCCCTAATGAAGGATTCCTCCCTAAGACTCTGATCTGTGAGGTGAAGTCGAGATAGAATTCTCACCACTATGCCTTCACTGAAGCAACATGTCTTTTTACATCCAACACAGCATAGATGCATGTGATATGGCCAGGTCTGTGCCAAATCCACCACAACAGGGCGTAGGGTAGACGACCCCCTTAATATGGGTAGTAAAGCATGACTATAACTTTATACAGCCGAATTGATATCAGTAATGGTAAAGCATATAATATCATATTCTATAACTTCCTCAAGCTATGCATAGATCAGAATGTCAAAATGATCTCTTAAATGGATGAGGCACTTACTATGAATAGTGAAAGCAAGTAAATAAATCTCGAAGTATATGGTATAAGCGAGAGTACTCAGACCATATATTATATTATAACCTCAAAAAGTCATGGATGGTAAAAACGTGTCTACATTGTATAATGACACCGGGAGAGGGTGGATGAAAAGTGTGTCATGGCTATTTGTGTGAAGATTAACACAGGAGTATAGTCGATATAGGTTATACATTAGAATGGCCATGATATATAGTAAAAAAAAAGGGAGGCATGTTGAGGTAAAAAGGTTGGGTCGGCACGTTAGAGTAAAACTAGTTTTCCCGGTTTTGCCACGTACTTATGCTGTCTTATATACAGCTGATATATCACCATATTAACCTTGTTCGTGTGGTAACGGTATAATCACCTCACACTAGACATCTAAGTTAATATCCTCACACCCGAAAGGGTAAGATGCATTATACATGTAATGACTTTGTGCTACATTAAGACTGCATAAAGACCAGCGTTTTTCGCAAAGAGCATGACACAAATCAGTATATTTTAAAACTTTAGACTGCTGCTATATTGCACTTGGGGGGGGGGGGGGGGGGGGGTTCACACGAGCCAAAAACCTTTCGCTCCCCACATTTTTTCCCTTCCCCATGGTCAGCCTCTTAGCTATAGTAACACTAAAAAGGGGTGGAATTCGAGGGATCAATTTCGTTGCTGCCCCACCCCCAACCCCGAAATCCCTCAAACCCAGTTGTTAAAATTACCACTCCCGTTTTAGGGTTGCACGTGGTGCTAATATATATGTGCAAATGACAGCATCCAAGACCATAAGCGGGCAGCCAGCTTCTATCACCAGCCACATGGACAGGGAACACCGTATAGGCATCTAGCCGGTTGCATTATTAACCAATTAGAAAAATCCCTGGCCTTCACTGCGGAATTCTTAGGGGGTATTATGGAACAGCCTGTACCCATTGTGATTGCTGTATCAGTGCTTATCTCGCCGGTTATCAGAGCAAGCAATGGTGCCCCCCACCAAAGAACCTGCAACCTCGGTATGCTGTGTTGGTATTCGGATCCATTCTGTTTGGCAGCAAGACAAACCTGCGGAGACAGGTTGTAGGGATATCAATTCGCCCGATGGTCATTCATGTATCAGTTTTCACATCCGAATAAGCTCTGCTTGATTTATTAGCCTCAGCAGGAGCCAAAATACCATGTACACCCTGTTGGGTCTTCTGCCTGGCAGAGAAGGGAGCCATATACAGAGGGGTTATGTTCCGTACCTCCCTGATCATTATTACCCTAGTCCCACATACAAGTGATCATCATATATCCTATCTATTATACAATCCCTGTTATCATTTGTCAGCCTTTCAAGAGTCAGGAAACACTGTATACGCTGTTGGCCTTCTGTTGGTCTTCCACTTGGCCCGCAGGACAACCCCTGGCTGTGGGGTTGTTTATTATTGATGTATATGGACCTATTCGGTAAACCGGCATGGCGGCTGGTGGTCACCGCGCGTCGTCGTCTCATTTTCCTCGGTGACGCGAGCAGCCTGGAGAGCACCTCATCAGGAGGAGTCATCTAGTCTAGGTGGCCCCAGGGGGATCACGGCTTCCACCTGGCCTTCACTGCAGGTGTGTGCTGCGAAAATAGCTTTTCAACCAAAAAAGCACATCGCGGCATATTGGTGGTGGTAAGGAGGGGTGTGTAGCTATGGCTGCTGCGAGGTCGTGCTAGACTTATTTATCAGTGAAGTGTTATGAATAAATACAGGCTGTGGAGATCAGTGATTCCTTGGCTTTTATTTTTACTGTTCTTTGGTAATCATGATTATTTGAACAACTCTGTAGACCTTGAAAATTGATAACAGGAAAAAAAAGTTGATAACAGGAAAAGAAAGTTCAGAGGAAATGGCACCAATTTCACTTTGCAATCATTAAGGTTTAAAAAATTCCTATTTCGATCCCAACATGTTGTTCAGAATAAAGGAAGCCAAAAGGGAACCTTCATCCCTTTTCCAAAACACTTATAAATATCAAAACTGTTTCTTTCTTCACAAGAACCTTCCTCATCTGCCTTCGACATACAACCACTTGAGCATACATTCCAATGTCTCTGTTCTACTATAGGTATCACTCTTCTTTCTCCAGCATATCTCTCTGCCATGTTCCCACCTGGAGGCCTAGTTCCCACGCTATCTGCCTGTACCTATCTACACCACCTTTACCCTCACCTGTCTAAAACACTCACTCCACCTCTACATACCACTGCAGTGCACTTCCCTATTATCCTACTGTTCTTCTACGAGACCTACCGCATTAGTCATCTAACCAGTTACGTATCCCTATTCTTTTGATACTCATCTACCCCTATGGTACAATTATTATTTTCTTTATCCAATACACTGTTTTAATTTAATAACAATATCTAATTTATTTCATGGCGCATTACTTGGAAGCCACTGAATGAAGCTATGGCGACCATCCAAGTCGATATGCTTGTCTAAGAGTCACAATGGAGTAGAGTACATTCCGTCAACAACCCGTCACCTGTCTCTCCCTCTCCCTCTCTCAGTCTGATTTTAGTTTGCTTGCTTGTAGTTGTAGGTGGTCCACTACTCAGGTGGGTTAGAGCAATAGACTGTCATGTGTGAGAGCCACACGACTTCCTGCACTATGTATCACATTGCAGTTAGGTGCCAGTAGTCCTGGTCCCTCTTCTGTCACCCTGTCTCCAAATGTATCTGCCCATGCTGTAGGACCCCTTGGCATAAGTTAGCTTTCCATAAATCCCTCCATCCTGCCCCCCCCCCTCTTCCCCTCAACGCCACCAGCGACACTGAACACTCACCAAGGTCCAAGGTAAGCATCCCTCACGCCAATATACATTGACTTTATTGCTGGTGGTAAGGGTACTGTTAGAGAGGCTTTTCTTCCATAATATGGTCATCCCCTGGCCCTGACAGAGGTTGTAACTGCTAACACACTCCATATGAAGCCAACGGCCTTAGTTACCGCAAGGACATCACATGCTAGCCCCATATTGGTCCCCACCTTAGACAAAGCTGCCTTAAGGCCTATAACATGCGCAGCCTTCTCCACACAAACCCCTCCTCCAGCTACCCAATCCCAAAGGAGACCCAGCACACACATGTAGCATCTGTAGCAGGTGCCTCCTCCAGGGGCCCCTGGGAATGGCTGTGCGTGTGTGTGAGTGTATAGGGGTTACGGATGTGCGTGATAGTCCTGTAGTCTTGATGTTGGTGCCCCTTGTTCCAGGCTATGGTAGGAAGCGAGGGCGAGGGGGAGGTTGGAGGGGCATTTGTTAAGGGGATGTGGGGTTGGCCGAAAGGGAAGGGGGGATAGGATTCAGAGTGAAGAGGTTACAGGTGGTAGGGGATGATATGGACAGGGTGGAGCAGGGTAGGGTAGAGCAAGGCAGGACGAAGCAAGGCAATAGGAGATATATTGGGCCATAAGGAGGCAGGGCTGAAAGGAACAGGGTATATTTGACATGGTTAGGCAGAATGGAACAGGGAAAGAGGGGGGGCATGGTGGAACAGGAGAACATAGGGTAACACACTGGGGTAAGGTAATATGCCCAGATGGGTGAGGTAGGGTCGAAAAGCGACACGCAGGATGGGTTAGGATAACGTAAGATAAGACGGAACAAGGTAGTATATGGCAGAGGAAAAGGATATCTTGATAGAGGATTCGAATACACTATGATAGATTAGAAGGGGTGAGGCCATGTACAGGTAGGTCGGCCTAGGTTGGTAGTGGGGCTGCTAGGCTGGTGGGCTAGAAAGGTGAGAGCATTGCTACCTTTGTAATCACCTTAAATGTCAATCATCTCACAGGCCACTGCTTTCAGCAATAACTGCCATATTGAAAATATTGTTCATACTGGAAGACAACAAGCCAACCGACCTACCTACCTGATAAAGTATGGCCACTCCCTGCCTCGAGTACCCCTCCTCAGGCAGGGGTATTTCCATCCATCTCACACCAATGAGCACCCTCTGCCCCCCTTCCCCCATCCTTTCTGGCCCCTCGTACTATTCTCATATATCTCAATCAAAAATACCTCCCAATGACAGGTCTCCCACCTTCAAAGCCTCATCATAGGGGGGGGGGGTCCTCCTTTAATCCCTGTCCCATTCCTTTGTTACTCTACCTTATTCACGGCCCCATTGATGAATAGCTATTCCTTACTTAATCTAAGTTATTTCTCATGTTATACATCGCCGTCCTTAATACTGTCAGTACATTCAAATGTTATGTATTTCCTCCTTTCCCTCTTCCTTGTTTTTCGTGCCCCCCAAACAGCCCCCACTCCACTTGCCCTTGCTAAGACATGTCTATGTATCTATGTCTATACACCTATGGGAAACCTGACACTCTGTATGTAGGCTAGACAGTTGGGAGAAGGGAGGGGATGGGGCACCAGACAGTGGGGTTTAGATTCCTGCTGTGCTCTCTGTTTACACCTAATGATATTGCTCAAGGTATCGACGCGTGGAAAAAGCAGCCGAGAGTATCCACATTCAGCCAACGACTAATGGCAAACCAAACCAATGAAGTATTTCTTTAGCGCATTAACAGTATCTCAAGGGAACGCCTTTCAGTTGGCGAATCAAATGCCAGACAGTGTGATTGTTTCTTATGATAACAAAGGCTGGACTTCTGTTGTTCTTTTTTATATATATTTCCTTTTAAATGGTACCATCAAAAGCGTTCTACCAGAAACTGTCAGTACTGTTTGCTTCCTGAGTGTTGGTTTCATCTTTCATAGAAATTAATATACTCTATTTCCCACCTACATTGGAAAACAGTGATGCCATAAGCTATTGCATAAACAGGGGTAAGCTCAGAGATCAGCGGTATTAAAATGATGTAGTCATTTAGAGTGTTTCAACTTGTAATATCTTTGTTTCAATTATCTTCACTGTCAGCTGCTGATGCATTAACCGATAGCCCCCCCCCCCGCCCCCTAAGACCTCCTCGTCATCCTGATGACCAATATTATAGGGGGGTCTATATTAGTGAATATACGTTGCAGACAGCCGCACTGACAGCTCAGGCAGTGTAGGCCTACATGCCTCCACATGATTAGTGGTGTATATAATGTTCTAGGTGTTCAAAATACCCAGTGACTGACTCAGTCTCTGCTTGTTGTGAGAGGATATTGACACATCTACTTCCCATAATCTAGACGGGTAAGATTAATCGTGTAAAGGTTACATAGCTCATGATATCCATTCCATTCTGTGCACACGAGAGCTATACTACATGTATTGCAAAATGATCAAAATCCAGCTTTGCTACTTGCTTTGCATAATGCTTTTTATTGGCAATGCTAGGTTGGTGATATATCCTGAACACTTGGTAAGAAGGACATTGATGGTAATTGAGGCATTTCCCAATCACCCTGTTACAAATATGGACCACTGTTGTTACCTTATATCGATTTAGCTAGCCTCTAGGGAGCATTATAGAGCAAATACAATATAACCCAGGGGCTCGATATTCTATCCACGTGTATTATAATATTCATATGCAGCAGCATTGTGAGCTTCTAATTACATAGTCTCTTGTATTTCAATTGAACACAGTTTTAGGGAATGCATGAACGCATGTTACTGATTGCATATTATAAGCTTCTTAGACAACCCTAGGGCATTTGAACGGCCGTGTATTTGAATGCATATTCCGCTTCTAATGGATTAAGAAGCAGGCTTCTTGATATGGCAGACAGAGCAAAGTGGACATCTTTGTTCCTAAAAGATCTAGAAGTAAAAACTCAAACCTATTTTTATGGAATTGGCTTCCCACTCGGTGTACCACAAGGTTCTATCAGACCCCTCCGCACCATCCTGATTATCAGTCCTGTTTTAATCATCTTTCAAAATGGTGTCTCAACACATACCTACCACGAAGGAACATATCGCAAGAGAAGGAAATATGTATTTATATTTGGTATACATGTCTTATGAGATTTTCATGTCGTCAAAACTAGTACAATGCAGTTGACATTTTTCAGATTATTGATCAATTGAGTATCTAAACATAGTGAACTTGTTTCTGTGGCCTACTGTGCTAGTGTGTAGAAAGGGGTTTTGAGGCAGGTACAAAGCATATGGCAGTCCAGGGTAATTTCCAACTTCCCTGTTTAATATTAACAAGCAATTACAGAGAGCGACCGTCCCTCGCACCCTGAGCTTGTCAGTATGCATGGTGACGGCCCGTTCGTGCCCGCGGCACATGCACAAAGAAAACACGCCACCAAAATAATCCCCCCCTGACGAACAGCAGCAGCAGTATTACCACTTAAGTCACAGCGAACAGAAAGAAAAACGCTTCTGGATGAGGAAAAAAGGGGAGAGAAAGGCTCACAAGCGCTGCACTTGAATGCGAGGAAAGTGATTGCAGGGGTCAGGTAGAGCCTGGGTTGGCGATTTAATATGGAAAATTGCAGCACTAATGGGAGTAAGCAGCCCCTGATTTGGGAGGTAAATATTTGCATAGATATCAATCATGCCTTGAGAGAGGGGTTGCCTCGAAGCTAGCCCATCTCCATCCCAACCCCTACTTCCACAGCTACCTTAACAGTACTCATTCTCTGTACATTATGGAAGACCCTTTATTCAATTGTTTTAGGCACCCTTCCAGCATGGTATATATCTCTGTTTGACGGCCAATTTGATATACAAGTAAAACATCGCTTTGTCAACGCTTCCAAGCCCTAGGGCTGCCTGAGCCAAATTGCACTTTTCATGTACTACTTGCTCTATTGACAGCATGATAGAGTATGGTTTGACAGGCAACTTGATACATCGGGGCATTTGTTGCAGCTTTCCTATGAAGGGAATTGTCCTGATCCATTGCATATCACATTTTAGATAATAACAAGGTAGTACACATTGTAAGTGCGACTACAGTTCCTTTCCTTATAGTATGCAGAACATAATGCGATATATCATTGCACTTATTCTGTCTGTGGTTTCGACTGAACAGTCTTCGTATCACAGAAGAAATAGGCGGCCCATTGAGATTTGAAAATATGAAAATATAAAATTACTTTGTAGCTGGGCATTTTTCAGTACCGTAATTACGGTCAATTATTTTCAGTTTCCAGTGGAACAGCCACTAATAGAGCTTTGTGGCCGTCATTATATTCATATTTAAACATGGTGATGTGGGACAGCTGTTATTTTAGTGCTATCTTATAGAACAGGTCCCGGTGGCTAATCCAGGAGACAAATACTTATCCTCACTTGTTTTAACCATTGCTCCAATCCCAGTATCATAACTCTACATTTTCAATATTCCAGTGGATACTCAACATTAAAGCAGCCTCTCTGACTCTGCCTTGGATAAGCCCACCTCTAGACATGAGCGCTAAGATGTCTGTACATATGTGTCATATCACAGGGTCACAATATCTCACACTACACTAACATACGTGGGAGATAATAGATGTAATTGGGGATGTTTTAAGGGTAATGTGTTTAGAGTAGCTGTAGAGGGGTGGGAGGAGGCATGGGAGCCAACAGCTGCCGGGGGTCTGTGGTGAATTACTAATCCTGTCAATGCATGAATAGGCAGTTAGCACAGCCGCTGGCCGGGAGGAGAGTGGCTGGTGGGAATAGGGGATTTGTCGAGGACCTGCTGCTAGACCTACCACCATGCATCATTCCGAGATTCATGGGATTAGTTTCGCACTTGCTACCCATCTCCAGAGTATTCTGGAGTCCTGAGCAATAAACCACAAATCTGACTTAGTGCCCTGATTAGTAGTTTGACTCTTTAGAATTAGTAACATAACAGAAGTTCCCATCCTGCTCATTCTATCCCTCCATCCCTCCCTCCCTTCAATCACCCAGTCCCTTCAAGCACCCAGATACAGGTAGGGTTACTAACGAGGTGGGGTTGTACCCTATATCCCTAGTTAGCAGTGCTATAGCGCACCTCTGCCTCACACATAACATGCAGCCAGGCACCCGTGCTATCTGCTCCCACCTCCCCACACTGCGCTGCTCACCACGCTGAGCTGCTCCCCTCGTCCCCACACCCAAGGAACGATCTATCGATTGGCGCTGTCAACACGGGCCGCATTACTATAAATTCTGCTGCACCACGCCCGCCATCAGCCAGCATGCTTACCGCCAGCCTGTTTGATCGCCGCCCCCCCCCCACCCCAGCCTCTGTTACCTGCACACCTCCTCCAATTGGTAAGCATCCCCCCTTACCTTGCACAGATCCCCCCTCGCTCCCAACCCCACCCTACAAACACACGCCCTCTCACTTTGCCTTAATGATGATGTAGGCCTGCACAGAGGGGCATTGGTGGGGGCAACAGATGGGCCCCGTGAGGTGGGCACAGGTGACCACTATCGGCTATCTGTGAGGGCCGAGTGGTTGGGAGTGAGATAGGGGGAGCGGGGGCAAGTTGGGGACAGTAGCCGGGAGCGAGCAGAGGTAGGGATGGTGAGAGAAAGGGTAGAGGGGAACTGGGATGGGAGAAACGGAGTGACGGTTGACAGGCAGGCATGCAGGGAGCCAGGAAAGGGTCGACAAATGCAGGATACAAAAAAAGGATCAAGGGTCAACAGAGGTATGGGCAATAACCGCTTCACGCTGTTCAAGCCATGAAGGCAGCAATGGGAAGGCAGCAGTGTGCAGCGAGACATGAGATGTCTAGGGGCATAGGTTGGTGCAGTAATGGTACAGGGGCGTCGTGCTTGTGGTGCTGGTAGTAGCAGCTGCAAGATGGGGTATAGCTGCACCAGTGACAAATGGCAGCAGCAGGGGCCGAGCTGCAATTAGCACGGTGAGTAATAAGGCAAGCAACACCAACCTGGCAACTCTCTACCTAAATATGTGACCCTCCTGGGGGCCTGGGGGAAATCTGCGTCACTGTGGGGGCTAGGGAGGGTAAGGAGGTGGGAGGTGGAAGGTAAGTCGTCCTAAGTGTGCCTGTCTGGTGTCTACGAGCATCTAAATGCTTCTGGGAGGCAGGGCGGCTTCCTGCAGAGGATGGGGTTGGGGGAGATTAATATGAGGGGCCGGGGCTTACATCTAGGCATTTACGGTCAGCACAACAGGCTAAATGCTCTGGTCGGAGCTGACTTATCGCAGGGGATAGAGTAGTGGTATTAAGAATGGTGAATGGGTGAGACATGACTCATAGAGCTAGATGCACCTGTTGCCTTCTGAAATGGGAGTCATAGGGGGCTATAGTGGGTGGCCACAAGAGGTTGAAGTCGTATTACCCCTTTAAGGATGACCTGATGCCTCAGGGTTTTATTGAGGCAAAATGACAGTGCATCAAAACAGCATTATGTCGCCCTGAATGGATATAGCTAAAATCTGGTTCTTCCCCCTGCCACAAATTTAACACAGGTCATCTTCAATCCTCACAGGCCTCAAGCATATAGTATTTTGGTCTTTCATATAAACTGCCGCCTATTAACTATGACTATGCCCTAGTCTAATACATAGCTCCAAGCATAGTTCTAGTGTGTCACCTTTAGAAGCTATATGTACTCCAGGCACCGGCAGGTGCCTCTTTGCAAACAGATTCCCCAAGCACATGGTCCACAGACTACATCTCCTAGCTTTGCTCGTGGCTATGTCTCATTTGTCTTCATGCCCTACATAATTAAACACACCCTGGCTATAGCGGCTGGTACCCCTGGTATAGCCTACTGCCAAGCTGACTCAGTAGTGTCTGAATCTTTGAATCAGTGTGCAGGTTTTACTATAGCCTTTATTCATATATTAACAAGCCCTTAGACCTGTGTAGCTGATTCTATGTAGGTTTACTCATTTGGAGTCTTTTAGACTGATCGAATAGATCACATTCATTATGACTTTGGCTATGGTGCAGGACAATAATATTTATCCCAGCCATCTTTATCGGGATGTTATATAACGGTTTGCCAATCGGGGGATTTAAAATCTAGTGTTGAACCAATCCAAGACGTGGACTCAATGTAACCTAAACAGGGTCAGTGTATATATACCCATATATCTCTATAGGACAACACGTACTACGTCTCAAATCCCCCTATTGAGGCCGACTATTTGCACACTAACTCAGCAGGCTTCAGAAAAGGTGTATGCATTACCTAATCGCCTTGGGGTTTCCTTGTAATTCTGAAGGTAAAGACGGGGATTGCCTTTCAATACCTGCATATCAAACGTCAGAATATAACTACTGTAGCAGCTCTCTCTCTCTGTGTGTTGCATTTACTTCCAGAGGACCAAGGTTATTTCAATGGCAGACCCATAATAAAGGGGTAATAAATAATTCTCTAGAAAGACCCCACTGCTGTCCACAAGTGATGATCATCAATCAAAGGCAACCGTAAGAAATACTGGTGAAGAATCGTGTAGTTATTATCCTTGTTTATTTTTTGTTCTGTGTTCCGATGAGTGAAGCACCCTCCTTTTATTTATTCTTGTTTCATGAATATTCATTACATTTAAATTTGTCGTCGACATGGGTAAAGAACATTGCCCTCATCTATTTTCCAACTCCTGCATATTTCAACATGAGACTAACCAAGGGAATCATTCCCTGACCACCCTACCCCTAAAGATACATAAATCCCCTATAATACATAATAAGCAGTGGGACTCTTATACACTGGCCAGGTATTTTCTGCCTCATAAAGGATATCCTATAGATGCTAAAACCAGCATAAAGCACAATAATGGAAGAACTAGCCGCGTATCACTCTCAGTGCGCCATGAGCGTCTTACGATGCCCGCGGGATCGCGGCAGGGGGGGGGGGGGTTGACAGTTTCCGATTAAAACATCCCGTTTGACTGTGACAGTTATTAACGGCTGGGGGCTGCCTGCCTGCATCATTGATTGGATGACTTATCAGCGCTTGCTGCTGTCTTCCAAGACTACAGCTGTACAGCCATCTTGTCCTCCAGTCCCTTTAATCTTCTTTCATACTACAACAAGTGAGAGATGAAGATAGAGTACCATTTGCATACATTAATGCCTGTTTGCAATTGTCTAATGTTAATCACTGCCAACGTGGTATGAATAACTTGTAAAAATTATGCTCGTCACATCATTCAGTGTCTGCCATAATCCCTTCAGGAGCTTTTACTTTTTCTAGCAGAGCCCCCATGCTTTGCAGTGGCCATGAACAAATTATATATATGGCTCCCTATACTAGACTTTACCAGATATAGCAAAGCTATTAAGCCTAGTGGCTGTACCAAGTATATTGTACTGCAGACACATTATACTACATTCCCTGAGATGGCAGTAGCTTTAGGCATATAGGAAAAGAAGCTACATATTTCTTTGTTATATATAGGCCTATCAGGCTACAAAGCCAAAAATCCATGGCTGGGATCTCTTGTCCCATAGCACCGATTGTCTTACCACTACAGGTGCGTTGTATTAGCAGCTAAATATAGTAGGTTATGCTTATTAAACTCGTCTATGTAACTTTACAAAAGCAATTTCTTGCACATAGGTTATACTGATAAACAAAGTAGTACATTGCACATGTCTATGGTACTATTTATCAATGACCTTAACCTTATGCAGAGATTATTTCGCAGTACGTGCAGACATACAATCCTGTTGAAGGCTAGGTCTGTATTTGAATGTACATTGTGTACGCTGTACTAGGCACTGGGCGTGGCCGCCTTACCCTTTTGATGTCAGAGACAATGCAGGTATTTCTTCAGGGGGTGTATCGAACACCGAAGCGGTAAAACCGTCTTATATTATGAATGTAGCTGTGTGCACTAAATACCACCCTCAGCCAAACTGTACACTATATGCAGACTATGGGAACTGCCGCCATGCTACTGCACGTATTCAAATACACGTATTATTTTGTCTAACTTGGCAATGGATTTTTTATTGACTCTCCAAAGATGAATTTAGATTCAATTTCTAACTAAAACATTCTTCGATCAGATTTCATTTCGAAAATGTTCCCGAGGAAAATGGACGACTAATCTTTGCACTGGAGACCACTCAGGCCACACCTCTCAGGGAACTAACACTATGAGGATGGGCCAAGGAAACCTCGTCTTCTCAGGAGTTGGTGTATTGTCAACAATGTTAACACTATGAGAATGGGCCAATAAAACCTGGTCTTGTCAGCAGTTGGTGTATTGTCAACAATGTTAACACTATGAGAATGGGCCAATAAAACTTGTCTTGTCAGCAGTTGGCGTATTGTCAACAATGTTAACACTATGAGAATGGGCCAATAAAACTTGGTCCTGTCAGCAGTTGGTGCATTGTCAACCATGCTGTCAGTACTGTTATCACAGCATCACACTCATAGCGATCACCAGCCCAACTCCCAATCTTTCTGATAACTTAACTTTATGCTAATATGACCTTCTAGCTAATGACAAACACTGGTCGATACCGGTCCAATACAGGTACCTGGTGCCATCGTACCAGGACCCACTTACTCCAAACCTTGGTGCTGTCAGAGAAAAACGTGTCGTCAATCTTCAGCCTTAATTTCCTAATTAGGAAGTAATTAAGGAGAAAATTGAGTGACTTTGGCTTCTCTTTCTTGTTTTTGTATTGGGTTCGTGTCCCCGGGGTATGACGTCACCGGTTTTGGACCCAAACCCGAAACAGGGGTCACTGTCAGGGGTTCAGGCAGATGGGACTCTCTCTAATTAGGGAAGTATTTCTTACACACGGAGGAATGGGGTTAGTTACTATTGCCAAGTGTTAAGTGTCATAAATGATTGATAGTTGTGTGAGTCTCTTATCATTTTATATATCAAAAGGACCGAGCCAGGTTAACAGGTTCTGCTGATAAGTATCTAGGCCTACTGTATGATTGGCCTAGTTAAAGAAATCCAGCGTGTACCCCGCGTTTTAATACCATTACCAGTGACGATAGGGGTCTATTGTCAGATCAAGTCACATAAAGCTATCTTTTCTTGCACAATAATGCGGTAGAAAATTAATTCTAACCCACTTTCCCACATTGTGTAATGGGTAATTGGGGTTCAGTCCCGCATTCTCAGTGGATAAGTGGCTGCCAAAGGCCATCCTAGCCACTTGTCCTCACTGTTCATGCAGACCTCTGAGAGAGCACCCTATTGATTGGAGAACAGGATACAGGAGCAGGGGGTCCTCTGCCAACATCTACACTGGATCCCTCTGCCAGGTATCCTCTATAGACCCAACTACCACTAGCGGCCGGACACTCGTCTAGGCCAGCAGGAAATTAAGCTCATATAAGCCACTCTAGACCAACCGAGCGTCTTGAGAAAGAACAGCAGACAGACTCAAGGAGAGTCAATAATGCCAAAAGAATAGGGTTCCTTTTTTACATCACCATCTTGGAACCAAGCCCGAGCGGTAATAAGATTGGTTGTGTTCGGTTACCGCAGTGCAAATTTACGCCTTGACGCTGTGGATTGTTAGCTATTTACTAGGTTACGCAATACGTTCTTCAGAAAAATCAATGCACCCACAATAGTGATCATGACAAAATTAACTTTCAAGTAGTTATCCTCATACCTATAACGGTGCCTATTACTTAAGTTTCTGTGGGGACATTTCAAATACCTTTGGCTTGAGAATATAAATCAGGAAGGCACAAGAAACTTGATCAGATCACAACAGGAAGTGTGTGTACTTCTCATTTCCGGTGGTCCTCAGGTTGTAGCAAGAGTGATATAGATAGGGGCATTTTCCGCTAGGGAGCCCCACAAGGCTGTTTGGTGTGCTACTCACAAGATGGCATTACTAGGTATGACCTTCATCTTGCTGTTTAATTTGCAATCTTGTTAAAATTAAATACCCCTTCGTAATTATAGTTGGTCTAATCCATCTACCTTGGAGACAGTATCGGAATTGAGACTAGAATTGTCATGCCTGTAGTTTTATCCCTGGAGGATTGAAGTTCAGGTGGGAGCTATAACATACCCATTATTCCTTCTTCTTGGGTCTACTTACCCAATGCCTGAATCATGCATTCAGAATTCAGAATTATACATTAATCGTATTACATTTACCCTATATGTGGAATAAACTCCAAGGTTTTACTTCTAACTGACTATTGGCTAACCATCCTGCAAATCTAAGTACAGACACAGGACAGGAGGTATCCTAGGTGCTGCGTTTTCACAATGCACAGCATATGCTAATACTGTATTTGAGAACGGATAACCTCATTGCCCCCATACCCATAGTCACATTATAAATGGCAGTGTTCAGTTCTGAAGTTAATCATCTCTGAAACACAAGAGCAGTCTATGCACTTACCTTAGAAATAATGCATCATCCTCTGGGTAGTGAATATCCTTAACAGATTGATGTGCCATTGATATTTCTGATGGCTTTTTGAAATATTCACAATACATACATTCCCACAACACCTAACCACCAACAATGTGTTCTTATATGGAAAATCAATACAATGACAACTCTCTCTAAGATAATATGTATGTGTCTATGCAATATTTGTAGTTCTGGTGTATTTCATTTGAATTCTTAAGATTAAGCACGTTGTCTTCTGAAATGAGTCATGGGTAGTGTAAAGTGATTGATTAAGCATCCCTGTTAACTGACACTCAAGATTACATTCACTTTACCGTAGGACGCATGAATGACGCAGTATATGTTAAACTTTGCTTACTGATTGAAACTGTCTGTTTTGTATAAAAAACCTGCTATACACTAGATTGAGGAACAAAAGTAGAAGATACAATAAAGATGAGCCATGTATAAATACAACACTCATGGCATCATCAACAACCATTCTCAAAAAGACCACAACAGTAAATTGATAGCGATCAGACTAATCGCACTGACATCGAGACACTGTATATTGCAGATCTATGGAAATATGGTATATGACAATATTGATATGCATGTTATTATGTATACTGTCTACTAAATAATTCAGGGCATGGGGAAGGTATAGACCTAAGGGAACACAGGCAGGTTGGCTGGGGAGTTGTACAATAGTTGGTATACAGTATGGGGTGGGGGAAGCAGTTGCCGACAAGTCTGTTTCGCTGTGTTTATACTACATCTTGAAGGTAGAAAACGACAAGCAGTGATCGTAAACCAGTTGCAACTGATGTAGGATGGGACATGGACTGAGTCTGCTTGGCTTAAAATCAGACTTCTTTCAGCACACATACAGGTTGGCTTTGAGACACGACTAGAAAGTGAACTCACATATCAGGTGACATATTAACCAATATATTGCGTATATGATATGTAAAGGACAGGATTCTGTTTGGGCTTATTGCCTTCTTAGGAATACATGGAGGAAAGCTGAGTGAAATCAGATGTGTACCACTGCCTTGATTATAGCACGTTCTCTGTATCATGCAGCTACCAAGTACATGAGAAGGGTAGTATGCAGAGAGCAGCCAAACCAAAGCTAATAGGTACTGGTCTGTTCACATTGAGCACTGAACGGTTAGTCTCCCTGATTCCTGAGGGGATAGGAAAACTGCATATCAATGGGTGCAAAGTGAATTGGGGATGATAGCTTGGAGACTATGCTAGTTATAGAATACCCAAACCGACAGTAGCCGCTAGGCTTTTATAGAGAACTACATGCCTCCTGTTTGATAATCTATCCATGTATATATGATACAATAGGGAGCTTAAGATCACGACGTGTACGACAACGTGTACGCCTAGGCCAATGCTAAAGGGTGGGCTAGACGTTGCCGTACACGTTACAAGTAGGCATATCTTAACCTCGCTAGTATCTGAATCTTATATACCCAGCAGTCCAGTCTGTCTAGATACAAAACAAGCGTATTCCCTGTTTTTATTAAACATCCTGAAAACTATAAATTGTGAGAGGTAGAGATTATCAATTCATTCCAACAACAATGATGACGGAATACAGGTCCATGTCAAATACAAAGATGATATACAAAGAAATGAGTGATATATGACAATACAACATCCTCAAGATGAGAATACCTATAGCACAGTGAACAGAAGTTATGGCCATCCAAGTAATTCAGGTCCATAAAGCATGTGTATAATACATGCACACGAGTTATGCCTTGTCCTCTTTATAAATGCCCAACAACTTCATAGTGCTGATTGTGTGAAACACATAATATGCTGCCATTGGACAAGGACAATGAAAAAGATCAGTGACCTTGACCTTCTTGCAGGTAAAAACAGACCATACAATTCATTTGCTAAAACCTGTGTGATAAAATCCATTCGATCTGATGAAACTAAAAATGACATTACCAACAACATTTGTAAAACAAAAACACACGGAAACCCGAACAGGCTCTGGTGAATTTGTTCGTTTTCCACCCAACAACATTATTGCAGAACTTATTCGTAAATCCATCCATGGAGCATCACCATCAATGAGGTGTTGGGACATAAAAGTGAGTGGCGAGACCTATATATAAACACAATACGCTGTATCATGTATACATGTATTGTGAACAGATACATTGTCGATGCAGCACCAACAGTACTGACACCGATACATGGCAGCGGGGCGTAGACAGCGCAGCGAGTGGAGACTATAGGAGGCTGGGTGGCTACAATATGGACACAATAATGAGTTTGTTGCCACAATACTGATCATGGTAAAGGTGGGGTACGTACCGACTTCAGAAGGTGCTTTATTTCCTGTAACATGGCCGCAATAGTGTTAATAGCTAATCAAGCATGCATCCAATCAGTGCCTTCTATATGTCATTCGTATAGGCAAAAGACTTGGTGAGAGCTTACACTAGTAGACAATTCACTGCAATCTATGAACATTTTCATTGAAAGTTTTCCTGTTTAAAATCATCTGATTGTGTGTTTTTTTCAGACTGTCTGGAAAATATTCAATGATAATTGATCAGGCAGAGCAAGATGTTACAGATGTTAGCAGTAATCAAGAAAAAAAAGTGCATTTTTCTATGACTTTATGTGGTGAGTTCTATCTTGAGTCTATCAAGGCAGAAATCAGAGCTTCTGAGTGTAGTTATAGATAGGCAGCTATGATAACACATTAATTCTAATAGAATAAAGTGTATCAGAAGTGTAGTTCATCAAATAGCTCATTAAATACTACTTTAGATGGCTGTTCCACTGTGCCAATTTCTGTATAACAGAAAAAACCATTGGACATTTTCAGAGTAGATCTAATATTTGAAATCATCAAACTTTTTAGACAGCTTGATATTTCGAAAACCAAATTCTATCATCCAATTACTTTCTAGATGGTTAGAATAAATCAAGGGGAAGTTTTCATCGGCCTAGTGGAACATGCTCTTCATCTAGATAAGCAAAATGATTCTATATGCATGTATATACCTACATATATATGCATACAAAATACATTCTGGGAGATCTTAATCTATGCAATTACTATCACTATCATCAGTCAAGGACCACAGACAGTTCTAGGTAGTATCACATGCATTCTTGGTTATCTAAGAATGATGCATCAATTCTCAAAGGCACAACCAACAAGGAATTATCAAAGCAATTAATGTAATCAAATTGTGCAATGCTTATCATAACTTACAAGTTCACAAGGGTTATTGGTAGTAGGCGGATTTGTTTTGCATGACCAGGAGTGCAGAGGTATTGTCTTATTTTATCATTGATAGTTGCAGCAACAGGTGACAAAAACTTCACATACAGAAATTAAACAGAGGGAAACCTGAAACTGTTAGATGACCTTAGGCCGTGAAGCTCCACCTCATCTGTAGCCACAGTTTTAACACTGCGGTAGTTGGAAGAACCTATGTAAGAAAGCTATGGAGAGAGGAGTGTCATTAGTTCTGAGGGTTAAGTTGATTATACATTAGTGTGGTTACTGCAAACCCTGCTAGTTGCACATGGAAGAAGGCTTTATGTAAGACCCTAGAATATATACAAGGTATTACAGTCAAGGCTGTATTCACAGACAGACACAAGGAGAGTAAATAGCACTATGTGCCAATACATCCAATCATCCATCATTCAGATACAAATAGAAGTCCTTCCACATCCACAATCATTAAACATAACCATTCAATAATTAAGTTCTGAGCTGTGATTTGAGTTAAATACTGATGTGGAGAAAATCTGTGAAAAGAGGTGAGATCTCTGACAAAACAGCATTGTGTAGATGAAGAGATGAAGAAAGACGGTGTGGTATGTTTTGTGGACAAGAATAGAGAGGCAAGATGAGATTCCATGAGAAAAGAAAAGTTGGCGCGAGACGCTTTCTAAATTAAAGATGCTTGCTTTCTATATTGCCTATCCCTGGCTCAGAAGCCAGTCCTGGAATAAAAAAGGACTATGGCTTTCTATATTAATGTAATATTGCACTCAGTATAGATTGCTTCCACACTTCCTAATAGGCAATATACTATACTTCACCTTATGGTGCCATGCCCTTTTCCCAATGCTAATATTAGCGGTTTAGATAAAGAAACTGTCAATGCCAACAGTTATTTGGATTGGCTTATCTGCTTTAGGCCAGTAATGAGAAGCTGGACAACACAAATATTCATGAGATTATCATGTCATATGGAATCTAACTTGGATCCCTTTCCTGGGCATTAGCTCAATTAGGGGTAGCTATCTATCATAGACTGGGAGGAGGGAGTCAGTAACGCTTACATTAGGTTATTCTATAAGCTGTATATATTGTCTATTATATATGTCTATCATTCACGTCCTATCTGTTATCTGAAGTGGCACTGATACAATAACACCTTGATATGATATATGTCTATATATGATAGTACCTCTTGACATTGACCTCACAAAGTGATACTAGAGTATAATAGATAATACCCTACGCCTCTCGCCCATCCTTCAGTTGAGGTGTAAACCTACACTACCTGCATTAGACATGAACAGCAAGCACAACAGGTCTTTCTGTCATGAAAGTACATAGGCAAGACTGCCGGATCTTCACATTGTCCAAGAAAAAGATTGTCTGTATAAAGACATGATCTCAGTGAAATGATTATAATTTCTAGGGACAGCCCTGTTGTTTTTTGTTGGCAGGGTAGGTTACTTGAAACACACGTTTTATTGGCGCCAGTAAGCGGTTGTTATGGGCAACAAGGATATAAAAGGGACTAACGTATTCGCCTAGTTAGCACTCACAACATTCAGCTAACGATTTCTTTCGTATTTAGATAAATCTCCATAATTGAACTGGCTGCTTTAAAATATTTATAAGTTGTAAATACTGATACTTTCTCTACTGATACTATCCTTTGTCTGGTGTATGTATAGGATACTGCAATTCAATGTGGACTACGAAAGGCTAAATGCAAGGCTATACTATACTACGGATCCGTTCAATGACCCAGGCATGACTGGAACCCGTTATGTAGGGCTTGCCTTTGGCTAAGCACCATCTGCATATTCTATAGAACCATCCTGATCACCCAAGACAAGAGTTATGTCCGCTATGCATTGTCAATAGGCTGACCCTGATGGTAGTCCAGTCACCTCCCTCAAATAAGGAAAGGTCTAGATTATGCAGTACCAGCATTACTTTGGATTAGGCGATGGCAAAGATCCATCCAGACCTTACCAAAGAGAAGCATCACCCTGGTATGAATGGTGAGCCCTGGTAGAGGGAGGATTATGGTAAATCAGGGGTCAGTCGGCATTACCTAACATGAACCGTGAATGTATAATGGACATTAATACAGGTGTATGTGGGTGGGGGGGGGGGGGGGCAGTGTTGGGATTAATGTTGTCCGAGATCTCTGAGCTGTTGCCCAGGCCGAAAATCGTACCAGATCTCTGAGCTGTTGCCCAGGCCGGAACATTTGTACCAGACCCCTGAGCTGTTGATGGGACTGAGTAGGTTTGTCTTCAGGAACACCCATAGTATATAGAGGCTGAAGCTGTTGGTCCGGCGGCAAAGGTTACCTCGATAAACATACTAAATTGTCCTCGAATTTCCTTAGAGTTTTAAATTACTGGCTTGCGGTCAGCTATCCATAAATTGGAGAGAGTTTGCACATCATAGGACAGGTCCATGCCCTGATAAAACATTAGCATTCTGACCTCCCGTTGCTCGATATATACAGAAGCGCGTGCTCGGGTTCATCTAATGTAACTCCAAACCATGGGAGTCTACCTTAGAAATACATCAATAACCCTTTAAAGACGGCATGTCGTTAAAAGATCACATCTGTCGTCATGGTGCACCAATGCAGCCAAGGCTAGTGATTCATCTGCGCTGCATTGGTGCATTATGCCGATCCTTAGAGATTGTCTTAATCCCATAGGGTGGGCATGATGCTTGAATGCAGAATTGGCGAGTTACTCGCCACGGCTGCATTCATGTATTATAGCGACCAAAGGCATGATACATTATACTGTCTTTAAAGGGTTGAGACATTTATAGACACACAGTCCACCATAACCCAGTCCCCTCTGACCCTCAGCAGACTTTCTCGGACACCCACCGCCCCTTCCCAATAACATTAAGTCCTCCCTCAATCAATGCAGCTCCCAGTTCTACCACATCGATCTGCGACCACTGTCACATTGTCTTGGGAATGCGCTGACTAGGCACATTGAGTGCCTCTCCACTATAGGGAGGCGTTGAGCTGTTGGTGAGACTGAATAAAGTGCTATAGGCATTGCTGCTTATAGTCCATGTTTGAGCTGTTGATGAGATTGGCAACTTTAGACTGTCTATAGTGTCATAATACTATAGTTTATCCCTGACCTATTGATGGATGTGACAACGGCTGCTAAGTATAGAGTCAATGTCTGAACTGTTGCTGAGGCTGAAAAGGCTGCCTATACTGGATGTCCGACCTCTTGGTGAGACTTACTAAACGGACACAGCGGAAGAAAGGGACTGGGACGATAACATTTGTGAATGTGATACGTGTCTTTTGTCACTGTGACACCATTGTGAACATGAGTGATCGCAAGCATGTTCCCCGTGACTGCCCTGACACTAACAGCAGTATGGGAGCACACCAAATGATAAGACATGTATTTCCATTCTTCTCCTTCCACTTTAACGCTGCTCTTTGACACCCACCATTACTTTTACCATCCCTCTACCCACCCATATCGCCCCTACTAACCGTGCCATATCCCACGTTCTACCGGGATGGGCAGTCATAGTCCAGTATGTCTGGTGAGAGTCTGGTCTGAGACTGATCATAGATGATTGACTTAGTCTGAGGTGCTGGCTGCCTGTACAGTGTCCTCCCTGCATATATATGTACAATGTTTGTGTATATATAGTGATGCAGCACCCGGCATATATACATGCACAACACTGGGACTGTAGCCATAAGTCCAACATATATATATATATAATAATGTGTGTATGTTTCAGGTAACCCTGATTAGCAGAGCCTCCCTAGCTAAGTGAAGGTTGTGGCCCTAACTGTACCTAGACACCATAGGAAAGTAATGAGTTAAGAATATTTGCAAAATGAAGAAAATAATACACAAGCTGTGAATTGGCCTACAGTGCTTGTATATCATATGTTCCTAAAATGCAGTATCTATACAGAGCAGGGCTCTGCAATGTCAATGATCAAAGTTCAAAAGCCCTTCACATAGTTATCATTGCAAATGTAGGTATGAATGTATATGGATAAGCCAATTACTTACGGTGCACACAATCAGTGTGAAGAAGGTTTAGATGAAGGAACTTTGGACATCAAAGCTAATGCATATTAGACAATGCACTTATCATCCAAACTCTTGACACCATCTTCACTCTCTCTTAACCTCTGTAATATTCCCACACATGGCTCTGTAGTCAATGAGGTAGCATATTATTCTATAGTAATGGTACGTGAGAGATTTAGGGTTTCTTAAATCCAAAGAATGGCAGCTGATCTACTCTGAAGTGTTTTAGCTCAAACCAAATGGGATCAGTCCGGCAATGTGGCCATAGCAAGTAATGGGTTGTTGAAAGGTGGTTAGATTTATTGTATATGGTGTTGCGTGTTGCTAAGTGTGTATGTAGAGAGGTAAACATCATGGAACGGCCTGAAACAACTTTTTCCATACATTTTTATTATCTTTTCCTGTCTGCAATAAACAAGCAGGCCAGAATCTTTACTACTAACACTCCCAAGGAAAGATATACTACTATCCTCGAATTCCTTTGTTGATTTGTCTCTCCAAAATCCTCTCGTACTCACCAAAACATACTTGGCTTTGCTTCTTATCCCCGACCAGATGAAGCGACTCATACCAGACAAGCCAGAGAAAACCATGAGCGTTTATTTCCAGGGGATGGCATAGTAATCTCGGGGATTTGGCCGCCCTCATCTTTTACCATACATGCTCCCTGATCTGATCACTGGGTCGGTGCACTATCGCGTCTATGGTGAGTTATACTTGAGCCTGTGCTAAGCTTGTTCAGTGAGTTACTGAGGGAGTGGGTCGCTGTCAGATTTATAAACAGGAGCATAATAGGTTTTTGTGTAAACCATCTCCCCTTGACGGGATTGAAGGTCTATATTTAATGCGTACACCCATACCAGGAGACAGGGGACTCAGTATCACCATCAGTAGTTATTTATTAACCCTGCGTTAATGCACTATGCCTTTTTGTCGTCATGATATATATATATATAGCTCACCAGTGCTGCATCTATGCATCATGCCTACAGAATCAGTGCACTACTGATGGCTCGGCAACACTAGAGATCTGGTGCTGCTTTGCTGCATCATGATGACAAAATGAACATGGACCTTTAAGGCATCATCTGGTCGCTAAATGGTTACACTTAATTTGCAATTTGTAGGAGTATCATTCTAAGCAGAACTGCACCTATCAGCTAGGCATGGCATATTGGTTAACACTGAATGAGTGCTTCCTAAAGATCTATTCTTCTACACCATGTCCTTCTATGTCACTCTTTTCTGTAAACATGTGTAGTATATCCATATACTGGGGTATATATCTCTATCATTATTCATAAGGCGTCACTACAAAGTTGATACCACATAACAGGCCATAATGCATTTGTGAATGTTCCTCAACTGGTAATTGGTCATAAGTCTGCCTTTGGCTACCTCAATAATAAGTAAAACCTTGTCGACAATCCTACCACCTCTCAGCCTTGCTCATTAAAACCTCATCATCCTTTTCCTGTCCGCGGCTTACGACAAGCCTTGGCCCAGACAGGCCGGGGGAAATTCATTAGCGTTTATGTCCAGGGGCTGGCGTAGTAATCTCAGGGATTCGGTCGCCCTGCTCTTTTATCACCTGGGCATGTTGTCCTACGGTGGTAAGGCAGCCATCAGTAGGGGGTCGGTGGCACACTGCTGAGTCTTAGGCTATATGAGAACTGAGCTGCTCACCGAGCTGCTCACTCACTGATTATTAGTACTTTGCAGACTCAGTCTAAGCATGTAGAAAATATTATTATCCATCTTCTTTGTTAGTTTAACTCAAGGTAGTGACTACAATGGTGTAACATAGTGAGTGTACATTCTATTGTGACCTGCTGATTCCCTTGTTTTCCTTAGCTTACAACATAGTGACTACCTTGTACACAGTCTTCTTAAAATCGTCTTGCCCTGCAAGCCAATCGAATCTGCAGATTTTCAAATCTGCAGGCTGGACTATGCTTTTGCAGGACAAGATATTTGCACCGTATACTGACATATAATGTATTAGCAAAGAGCAAAGAATTGCTCTTTGGTATTAGCTAAATACCCTTAAATGACTATTTTGTTTATAGACAAATCCATTACTGTAGGATCAGCCGAAATGTTTCTTGCTGATCCAATTGATCATGTCCAATAATAGTAATGTTAGCACTGTTAAATAGATGGAATTGTGGAGGTTACTATCGAATATTCAGTATTGCCACATGATACGTTCATGTGACCTGTGTGTTGGCATTGGCTTTGTCTGGTAGTTTTTTTTAAAGACTGCTCATGAATACGTGTCTCAATATAAAGGCTAGGCAGGATGATCGTCTAGCATTTACCAAAAGAGAGGAGTTACATCACCCGCACTGACACTAAGTTAATGAAGTGCCATAGTCTCGTGTGACATGCGAAGAAGTCCTAAGCATCTATCCTTTACTGGGCTGATCACTATAGCTGCAAGGTACAGTATTATTTATGTGGTGGTGGCGGGGGGGGGGGGGGCTTTATGTCCCTCCCCCCCCCCATCTCTCATCCATATTATTATAGGCCCTACCCCACATACAGAGACCAGTGCCAGCCTGCATCAATCTTGACCATGGGTAAGGTTTAAGCCCTGTTTACATTATGGATCCTGCTCACAGCTCTAACATATTAGTATTGACCATGTAAGTGAGCGACCAAATGTAAACCGGCCCTTATAGGCTGGTATCGGCTGGGTGTGTGTACATTGTATAGGGCGGGGCGGCCACATCGACCCCTCGCACCACACCTGTGGCATGGTGGGACAATACCTGCACAACAGGCTTAGTCTCTGACACATATACTGCCATCATCTCATATTTAGGTTAGACCATAGCCGACTTGGACCATTTATCTGGGTGGTCAGAATATATTTCTGCCAATAGTTCTGCTATGTATGTGGACCTACTGTTCCGCTTTGTTTTGATGGTTATTGCTCACCATCATAATTATATACCTAACCTTATTGATTATTTCATTAGAGCCTTTAACTCTCACAGGACGTGGTCGTTTTAATGTATTAGTGAGATGACCTTTTCCCTTGGACTACACCTTTTGCACAGATATTACGTAATGTTCTGTTCTATGGTGTGCCACATTCCATTGAGCCTATGCTCGGCTGAGATACACAACACATTGTTATGGTGCTTAATTGCTTCATTGTTCCCCAGAAAATAGTGAGAATACAAGTTTTACATTTTACAACCCAGCTACTACGCCCCCGCTATTGCCTTCAGTGCTGCAGTCATCACTCATATGACTCTGTGTGTAGCAACCTTATCAGATCATAGCTAGTGTAGGAGCTCTGTGACGTCACACGTCAATATGTGACGTCACATGTCAATATTGGTCACAGGAATCAACAGATGGCACCACAGGTGGCTCGGACATGCAATACCTATATTTTTAAATGACAGCAATTTTATACCTTTTTATGGCTCTATGACGTTGAATCAATATAAATTGACCTACTTTGTTCATAAATGTCTAGCTAGCTGTGGGATTTGGGTTTGATAGACATATAGACACCCAACAGTGTATCCCTTTTCATCCTCTTAGACTTATAGATCACACACACCACAGGCTCTCAATGCCCCAAGCCTCTTTTATGAGGTCAGAATCAGCTTATGCTTCTTTTTCTGTATCAGCAGTATACCTATCCATGACTGTAGTCCGAATGCCTAGATTGGTGTGACCAGACTTGAACTTTAGTGGGTGGCGGGACTAGAGATGTGGACATATCACACAGACAACAGATTCATTAATACTTTGAAAGACTTATCATCTTCTTTAGAACAAATGAAGATATGTTGGTTAATAAGTGTCTGTTGCTCTGCTTCATAGTACCACTAACACCTATAAAACTGCACCTTCCATGTTTCTTTCTAACTGTAATTTCAACATAAATATTCATATTAAATTATTTCATATGCATGCCTTCTTATGCTTATTTTAAAGCAGGGAGTTTGTGATGCCTCATGTGGCCATGGTCCAATATATTAAAACACCCAGATGTGCTATCACATACACTTGCTAACTCCCTATTAACAGCTAGCTAATATAAAAACTGATATCACTGGTATCACTGATATAACCCCCATGTTCCAGTGCCCGGCTTCTTGGTGTGGACATGACCAGAGATAAGTAGCCACTCTGGGAGTTAGGGAGGACTGATAAGCAATATATATACAAACACCATACACACACCTCCTTGACCCTCCCCTCCCAGAATAGGCCCTCCACCTTATCTCACTGTATTGATCACCTGATCTCTGGCCACCTGGTGGCATATACCTACAGCAGAGGTTGAACTGGTCATCTAGTGTGTCCAGGATAAGTTTTTTTTAAGGTTTGAATGATTGTATGAGAAAGCAGTACCATTGGAAAACTGACTGATTTCACATGATATAATTATACTATCCCAGCTAACAAAAATGTTATTTTACGTCAAAATAACGTTTTTAACGTTATATAACGTTATGCCATGAGAAGCCATAGGGAAACGTTATATAACCTTGTATAACGTTTTTTTGTTTACTGGGATATCATCCGTCGCACATATGTTTGACTGGCACTCATTTGACATGCCAGGCCAATGATATGTGACGATATCAATTGTTGGTCTATTGATCTGAAATTGGTGGAATATGATATAACGACACTAGAATTCATCAGTAATTCTTACCATCTGTTTAGGTATCAATTCGTGCTCATAACTATTAGTTGTGTATGTACTTTGTACACGCTGTCAGCACTTGTATGTAAGAACTTACATTGCACTGACCCATCTATAGGGACAATGTAACTACCAGGTGTATAGCTTATACATGACTATACAATGTGCTATACAGTTTGTGACATGATAGATCTATATGCAACCTATTATAATTTTGCATCAAAGTAAATTATATAGCCATTGAACAGGCCTGCATTAATTGAACACATTTATGGAGGGGGAGAAAATGTCGAAAAGGAAGCAACCATTAACAGTCGGCAGTTCTGTTCTTGGGATAACGGTGGTGCCAGGATGTATAAAATAAACTATCGCCTGAATAATATGCTGGTAGGCTGAGTTGCATTACTCACATATATGGAGTGAAACACTACTTACGTTACCGTGTACCAGTATCTATGTCAGCTGGCCTGGTACAATGATCCTATTTCTTTAATATACTCAGAAACTGTATGAAGTAATACCAGTAATGAATCTCATTAATAAAGAAATAGCCGCTGGTACAGACATGAGTTTACGTGCGAAGTAATGCCAATATCCCTTGTCCATCCTAAGAAATGGGTCTTGTCTATTGTCGATTTAAAGAAGTAGGTTGTCCTTTGTCGCACATCCCAAGGATTTCCCTTGTCCCTTGTCAATAAGGGTTAAAACAGGATCTGATGGTATCGCCTATACCTGTCTGGGGCCCTATAAATATATAGGGCGAAAAAAGAATAGTTGTGTTTCAGGCAATACGTCCGAACATTTGGTTGGGTCAGCAGTTGGCTTCTCAATCATTCATTTCAGCTCCTATACCATTACCTATTTAGTAACCCAGTGCTTGTACCCAGATTTGGATGGCTGCTTACCCCGGTGGTTATACAAGACAGGCGCTTATGCGCTTATTTAGGACGCACAGTGGAGGTACAGGCCCCACTGCACGAGAGGCCCCATTCCACAGGATGTAGGGGGGGGGGTGTTCACCCTCACCTATAAACATATAACCCAAGGCTCTGTTTAATTTTGTGTGAGTAATCCCTGGGCGTTCATCTGGGTGCTATAAAGCGTATTTATGGGGTATTTTTCTCAACATTGATTTCAATGGGGAGAGGAGAAAACCTAGCTTGGTATAGCCTATAGTGTAACTGTGGTATGTCTTTTTTGTAAAGGTGAACACTCGGAGGCATTATGGTGCACCCAGTAATAAAGGCAAGAAAGATGCACATTCACCATGTGACATCAGCAACACTGCTGTCCAGAATATAAAACATGGAAATGTGTTGAATAATGACAGTGCATCTACTTCCCAATGTGGCATTTATAGGCCAAGTAAACATGACGTTGTTACATCACTATATATTATAGTCGTGTAACCATACAAAAGGGGGTCTGCGTGTGTAGATGGATATCATGCGGTGGCTTAGTAACACTGGCTCACTATGAGGTGGCATGTAATGCTTGTGAATAGAGATGTCGAAGTAAAACCAGGGAATGTATCATGTTGGTACATGTAGGCCTATGATAGGGTGGCTGGAGGCTCTAGCTCATTATTCAATCTATATCTGATCCTATGTTAAACGACCCTTTTATGATGTCTTCTCATTTTGGCCAGGGAGCAGATAGAGACCTCTAGGAACTTGGTATCAAGAGATCTTGAATGGGTCCTTCATACATGAGCTGGAATTAGCATAATACATCATATAACATAATGCAATTCAGGAGCAAAGTTGACAGATCTTCAATTTTCGAGTCTATTTTGAGCTCTATAACAGGTTTATCTCTTGAACCTGTCCTTTGGGAGAACTTGCACTGCTGAATGGCAAATCCATGTATCAACGAGATTATTTTTTTGCTTGAAGCATGCTGAATGCAGGCATCTTGTGGGAGGTCTTGTTATCACCTGACAAAATTATATCTGTTTCAGATAAGCTATCTAAAATAAGGATTTTTATACCTCAATATTTTAATAGAACCCTTCAATTGGCAATTTATGGCAAGATACTAAGGATAGAGCTAAATCGACTGAAAATGATGCATTTGGAATGGGAATAAAGCAGCCTACCGCCTGCCAGCGTCAAGCAATCTCCTGAAGGTCATATGAGAATCCTAATCAGTTTAGACACATTCTAACACCAGATGACAGCATTGTATTCTGCAGGTTTCTATTGGGTTCAATGGTACATGAACGGAGCTGAGGTCATTAGTGTGGCAATTTTAACCCAGGGGGCATGATGGTTCAGTGGATACACTGTATGTGAAGGCCTATTGAGGAATGGCACGATTTCGAAACCTGTCAGAAGGTGTATCAGGGTAAGAGATTTTCAATGAACAAGCTCTTATCTCCTATTCACCCTATGAGCAGCATCAAAACAGTTTTCAAAATGTGAAGAATAAGGCTATAAGTAGATATGTATCACTTATATGTCGTATCATTATATAAAAATGGTTCAGCCACCCTACCTATGACAAATCAATGATATGAGGACATAGAAATATAACCGGGTGCAGTATATGACGTAGCAGTATATTATATAGTATCATTATGATGAAATCTATAAACTGTGATGCGAGTTCCTCTTCTGGGTTCATGAACTCAGTGTGTACTACAATGTATACCATTACATAAACTCCTTTGTCATATCTGTCAGATTTTGTGCTGACAACCCCCTCTCCCCCACCCTGATCAAAAAGGATGAGTTTATTTTGCCCCTCAAGCAGAGGCGTAGGAAGCAAATCCTCATTGGGGGAGCCCAGGGGGTCACACTCCAACCAACTTAAAGTATCGGCTTTAGTGCATGCTGTATCATATAAACGCTTATATTGGATTGTGTAGAAAAGTATTATTTGAGCCCCCTTTAGTTCTGATTGGAGGTGCCCAGGCTCCTCTGACCCCACTTTTCCCTATGCGGGAGAGGTAATGGTTGGAAATTGTGTGTACTATATTACAGGTCATGACAAATTTTGGGGGGGGCCCAAACATATTCAGGCCCCACCTCCTCAGTGATTTGGGGGGCCCGGGCCCCCCTGCCCCCCCTTTTCCTACGCCACTGTCAAGAGTAGTCACTGTATGTAGCCCAGCCCCCCCTCCCCAATTAAAAATGACCACTCCCAATGCAAGTGTGGTGCCATGGCCTTGCGACGGTAGGGCCTTGGCAACACTGCAAATTACATTATATAATACCCAGCATCAATTGGCTGTCTCTCTGTGTCCTTCATATAATCCTCATATTAATTGAGCTATCATCGATATCCGACGCCTGGACTCCACTCATTACCTGTAGTCTTGACGTACACAGGAATAATATTGTATTGATGTACACAGGGCTATATGCTATACATGCATATGGAGAATAATGTCAGTGTCATATCACTGCAATGGTTTCATGCACCAGGGGTCTGTTACACAATCATATGAATTCGAATTGTTTTGTAACCCAACCCAGATCCATGATGTGGTATAAGCTAGTTTCTTGACACCCGTGGATGTGGTATGTAAATCGACATTGATAATTTTAGTATATTATGTGATAGCTTGCCATGACGTTTATATGCCTTATAATATTTTGACCAGGCTGAAATTAAGTCATTTTATGACATTATAATCAAAATGAAATTATTTAATTTGGATTTCCCGATGATTGTTGGAACTAAAATTGTTGACTTCATTGCCATCACGACTGAACGCTAAATTCATGCCACAAAAACTGATATTATTAGTGATTAAACTAGATTTTTCTGACATTTCTCCGTTAGGGAATGTTATTTCTATCTAGGCATACAAGGTGGTGTCACCAACATTCTAAATATTGCCTTAAAATCTATAGTACAAATTCTTACAAAATAAAAACGGAGATTCATATAAATGAGAGGAAACAGCATCTTTGATGAGATATATAGTACTAAACTCAATAAGAATATTATTGGTGTAGTACTATGATTCAACTAATGTTAGTGCCTTATCCCATTGAATGCTATGAGTCGCTACATGCTCGTGTGGTGGTGGCTTAACCAAACCAAGCCGCGAGTCTAACCACTGCACGTTAAACATAGATGGGGCTAATTGGTCGCGTGCTATGTTGGAGCTGGACATGTAGTCTTCCCACAGACAAGGTCTCTGCCTCACAGCGATCCCACTGGTCGTAATACCAGTCCTACCCTGCAGGGTCCACCAGGAAGGTTAGGGGAGTCGGCACATTTATATAAGATATTACCAATGGTTCTAGAAAGCTATGGTGTCTTTGCCTCTTTAGATAGATGGGTAATAGATTTGGACGTCCAATGATGGCTCCACCCACTACTTTTGGATATCACGAAATACAGGTTTTATACACCTTCAGCAGACTTACCTGTTTCAGAAAGTCGTAATAGGTTTTCTCAAAGTGTGCATAATCATTTCATGATCAAATTAATTTGATAGAAATGGGTACCGGAGTACCTCTGGTGGCCTCAAATAGATACACGCTCGGTTCATTATAGATAGGCGTAATTAGCAGAAAATAGAATGTAAATTAGCAAAGTAACGTCGCAGAATAACCTGGATATTGTGTTTTACTCCAATTAAACCTTACTAAACACTGAAACTAACTTAAGTGGAGAGCAACGTAACTGATCCTGCGAGTATAAGGCGTATAGCAGTGCATGTTGAATCATAAATCCAAGTATATATCAAGATCCACTTGTTTCATATGCCTCTAGCTAAAGGGAAGCACATGCACAGAAACAGTATTTGGCATTTATAACCTGATACGGTGTACTCAGCGGTGAGGGTATAGCGATTCTCTGACACTGCACTGTAAAAAGATGATTGCCATTTTTGTAGTTGTACAGTAGATTCTACTGTAGGTGTACAGTTTATTGTGGGTAAACAGTAGAACCTACTGTAAATCAACAGTGGATTCTTTGGAATATCCATTCTAGAGTAGATTCTACTGTACATCTACAGTAGATTCTACTGTACACCTACACTTACTATTTACAGTGTACATCACACTCCCCATCCGACCCACACCCTCCTGTCACCGTGTACAGAAGTCGACATGTTGAGTATAATGAATAACAATGGCACTAACATAATAGTTGCCTAGAGGTATGGTGATGGCTAATACAGTCATTGTTCGGACTGAATGGTATCGGTGTGAGGCAATGTGGGCTAAACGGTGGGTGCCAGTCGATGCTGAATATTGCACCTAGTATGTTAAATCATCATCAATAATATAAAGGAATCAACTATTGGTGGATATGACATGAGGTATGTGGGGTCGTATCATTAGCTATGGTAAGTATATATATATGTCATCACATTCACAATTTCTTTGAGATTTGTAACCCAGAGGCGCGGCTGTTTTATTCAATGGTCTCATTCTATTACCAATACAGAGGGATTTCGATGATAGTCATCCCGCTCAGGTGTGGATTATATTACCTGCTATATGAGGTAGTGGGTCAGGGTGGGTCAGCTTTAGACTCATCTGCTCGGCTGCAATAATTTAGCCCGGGCCATATTAGTGCTGATCCATACAGCCTCATCTAATTAACATGGCTGCGCCCACTAGAGATCATGCAAACATCCTACTGGCATGTCACTGCATGTCTTAGAAGTTAGCCATTACATGCATGCACTGATGCAACCATTCTATGCTACCCTCATCTTCCCTACCGCACATATCATTAATCTGATCATGTCCATGGCTATTCATGAAATCCTAGCTCATGATTGGCTGAGGCAAGACACTTATTACTTTTTTCCTGCCTTCACCTTCGATTCCCCTGATCATCACGACATATGAACTCCCAAATCATTTAATTGGCTTCCAAAGGCCTTTAGCGCATAATATTTTGATATTCATAAAATCAATCTTTCTGTAGAAGTGACTTATATAAACAGTTCTACATCTCAGGCTCTAGTACATTGTACAATACTATACAAATGTTTTCCAATAATTATTGAGGAAGGCAAGCTAACCGGGGCAACCCTTCCGCTGTTAAGCAGTACATAAAGAATAAAATCACATTTACACTTACCGGGGGTAATCTATTTATAAAATTCATATTCCCACTTGTCCTACTTTGGGAGATTAGTCTAGCTAGACACTATCAAGTCAATATGGACTTTATGTCCATAGAGAACACTCTACCCTCTATATTGCAACACTACTTCTGTATGCTGGCGGGGTGCCACCTATTCTACTCAACTCACAATAAATACCATTGTAGTTTCATTGTATCTTCCACTTTCCATGAAAGTTTTAGAGGCTACTCCACAACTTGGCATTAATCAATGGTAGAGCTCTCCTAGCAACTCTGATTTCAAAGTCCTGATTTACAAATTGATGAAATCAGGGAAGCTCAGTTCTTAACCTTAATGCACAGTAACCATGCATTATTTAATATTTTTCCACTAATGCATAGGTTAAATCTCATGGTCAAATTCTGAAAGGGAATCACAAGGAAAGAAATACCTTGGCAATGATATATGATTTTCTATGGTGGAACTTCAACGTTCAACGCAACACGTGGATTCTCGCATTTGACCGGCCCTGACCAAAATTTAAATACCCAGTCTATCACCTTGTTCAAGTATGAGTGATGTGATGACAATATCTAAACGCTCAAGACTGTTCCAAGTGGCCTTCCTTTTTCCAAAGTAGCTCAGGGAAATATACGGCAATCTGGTATCAAGGCATATCGCTTTGCACAAGCACGGCCTGTAGCTGTCATATGCCAATTGAATTCAATCTGACAGCGCAGAAGATGGAGCGGTCTGCGGATTAGTCCAAAATGGTGGCCCGAGCTGGGGTGTCACATGATTGGTCACATGACTCAGGCCAAGGTTGATAAGGCCAATAGTCCTAGAGAGGATACGAGGTCAGCTGGGAGTGGGTGGGTGGGTGAGTGTGGAGGGGGGAGGTAGGTAGGTAAGAAGTTAGGTGTAGGGATGGAGTTGAATAGTACTAGGTTGTGTGGATGTGGAAGCAGCAGAGTAGAACCTTTTTTCTCCCTATCCAGCCATTTCCTCAGAACCCAGATCAAGGGCGTGGCAAGTACTTTCAAAGTAGGATGAGAGAGAGAGGTTCCTGACCCTTTTTTACTACATTTCTCTTGACTTTTTAGTTAACATTTGATTTACGTAATATTTATATCAGATTAACAGTTGATTGAAAGCCAAAGAGCCTTTCATGAGGTGCAGATTATCAATGGAAGTTAGCACTATATGATCACAGGAAGAACCGCGGTCATGGGTGGAGATACGCTGGACTCATCGCATTACCCCCAACCATTGATCCAACGACCTCGAACCGAGATTATCCCGACCCGATTATCCATTTTAACCAACCCAACCCCTCCTCCGTCATCCACCTGTCCTACCAGATGCTAAACTCCATGGAAAAATCAAGCCATCCACATAAAGGTGTTTTGTGAGTATACCTCCTCTTCAGACTGCTCTGTGTAAAATACAGCCCTTGGGACTGGGGTGCAGCTTACAGGGTGCTTTTTCAGACTGTTTTTTTTCCAAATATGAAAATGGGATAAAAGCCACCTTTAAGATGACGTATTATTGCAAAGACTATGTTTTCGCTATAACTGTATATATATATATCTGAATCTTGCTTTTAAGTCCCTCTTCTGGAGGAAGATAAAGACTTATAGCCAAAATACAATAATGGCAGTGAGTTAACGCATCAGAAGGTCAGGGTTGTATTTCAAAAGGCAATACCTGTTTGAGTGATGCACCAATGTGGTACATGCAGGAGTTAATCAGTACAGGCATGGCAGCCTTATTGACACGTGCACCAGCCAATATTCAGCTCCACCCACCCACGCCCAAAATGCATATTTCTATGACAATTGTTCTGCGTGGGCGGCCATCTTGTCTACAATGAGAGATTAGCTGGTCCTGAAGGCATAGGGCATCACAGGTACCAGCAAGGAAAAGAGTATGTATTGAAGTTCTGCAATGCCTAGCTCTACCTCATGTCTGCCACGAGAGACACCCCCCCCCCCCACCCACCAATCTATGGGTTGTTATACTAGCTTTCTGCCACACGAGTATCTTCAGGACTGGAATCGACCAATTACACAATTGATAATTATCTTCACCCACACTGTTCGCAATTAGCACATTAATTGGATATAACTCAATCAGCTGTCTAGATATTATCAAATACAGCCATGTGTGCCTAGCATGATCAATGTCATGGTGGATCCAGTACTACTAAGGCTGATTTATGACTACCCACATCCATAGTGTATGTATTATATTGGCGTATATAGGTTTATTTACAATACGGTACATTATACTGTCGCGATAAAGCGCCGGGGCGCTCTTCAATTTGGCAGGGTCCTTACCCCCGGCAACTATAGGGATAATTCGGGTAGCTCCATGTGCGTGGCCATATTAGCTCTGTCCAAGGAATTTCCTGCGATATTTCGCTGGGTACCAGACACCCACCAGTGGCGTAGGAGGCGTGAGGGAGCCTCCCAATCCCTGAGGAGGAGGGGGGGCTTGAATAATATGTTTGGGCTCCCCCAAAAATTGTCAGAATTGAAAGGGACTCAAATACTACTTTTCCATACAATCTAATATAAGCATGTGTATGATACATCATGCCGTTACATTGCGAGATCAGAGCCAAGATCTCACGAGATTGGCATATCCGTATTGGCAAAAAGCCTCTCCCCCTTCCACACTAGCAGGTAGAGCACTCTTCAATTGCTTCACAACGTGCTATTTAATGTCACCACAGTCCTTTCAGGGGTAGATGAACCTAAAATGTCATCCCAATGAGACTGCTAAAGGTACAGCCAGTTTTAGTGTTGCCTCTGGCCGCACTTTGAGGCTAGTGCAGTGCATATTTCAGAGTGCCTACTTTTAAAGGTGGTGGTCATTTTTCATTAACAAGGACGGGATTGGTGGATTTGAGGGAGGGGAAGGTGGACTTTTGAACCCTGTTGGTGAGGGTGGTGAGGACAATCTGTTTACATCATAATGCTGGTTAGACAGTGGACAGGTGGGAGGATAATATGTGTGTACCCCCATCTGACTAGGTATCAACAGTGTCGAGCTGACCGGCCATGGCATATATGGTTCACCTGACTGGCCATCGATCACTTATTCCAAACACCACCACCTGTAGCCTATATATAATAGGCTTCAAGATTATACCATTGAGGCTAACCACAACTATCCCATTCACTTTTGATAAGCAATGCCTTATTCTCATCCAATATGTTCATGTCTATATTTGAACTTTAGAAACAGCCACCGTACTGATTCATGTCATGTGGCCTGTCACATTAACACTGGAAACACTTCCTCTATATTGAAGGTGGACAAGAAAGGTGGGGTATAATAAGCGGTTGTGTGACTATATGTATACTGCTTATCATACGAATATCAATACATAATTCTCACCATCTAGGAACTGCATGTAGCTCTGGGCTTCTTTGGCATCTGATACAATTAATTAGCAGCTTGCATGACTATATGGTGGGTGTATCATGTGCAATAAACAAGACGTGGCCACACCTGCAGACACTAATAAACACTGATTAATTAGCAACAAATGCAAACTTACGCATTAGCTCGTGCTACTGTAAATTATTGAGTATATGCCTAACTCGCATATTAGCTGCACACCGACTTTGGGCCAATACTAGAGGCTGCACTGGCGGTCTGACTTGCTTACTAGCCGTGCTTCGACACATGAATTTAAGGTAGTCGGACATGGTCATATCCATATTGACATTTCATCTGTGGTCTTATTAGACATGAAATGAATATCTGCATAATCAATGTTCCAAATGCTACAAAACAGAATACTTAAAAGGTCTAAACATCGTTAAATGTGGCTCTGTGGGTTTTACTTTATCCATGACTTCTGTTCTAGCACCTACCTGGCTGAGACCACGAATATAATCTTTGTGCCTTTGAACAAAATCATGACACAATTTATTTGATTAAAGTTCTAAAATCCTATAATAACTGACATGCATAGATCACCATGAAAGCCATGGGCTAATCAATATCTAGAGGATGTCATAACTTTTAGTCTTACGTAAAATTATTACATAGACACATTGATTATTTATACATACTGCTGTATGGGAATTGGTGTGTTGAACACCTTCAAGCAATTGCATCTGGTGCCTGGGGATATTTACTCCAATTAGCAGTTACCGCATTCAGGTACTACACTCAGTTTTAACAGTCTACAGCACAGGGGTTACTATATTATACTCGGTTCATCACCATTTATATGTCACAATCCTTGAGATTCTCTTCATTCATAATGGTAAATGAAAACCAGACAAAAGCTAGGAAGCTCCAAAGGTTATAATTAACTAGTGCATCCCAATTATTTAAACTGGTGCAAAATAGGAAGTGAGGACATGGCCAATGCTCTAGCTTGTAAGGAGAAGGTATCAAAAATAGCAACCTAAGATATACAATCTGATGACATAACTCATTGCCTTTACCATGGATATATTCTGTGCCAGGTGACATAAGAAAGTATCTTTCCAATAAAAAATATATATCAGACAATTGTGGTCTGCAATTACAGTAGATTTGTGCTAGCTGAACAGTGTCTTTTCATTCTGAGGGGATCTATAATATGTAATAGGTGTGATAGAATATAACCCTACCCACCAGCTGCCCACAGCCTAGCCTGCCTCCACCATGTGAGAGTACCCTGAGCTGCTGGTGAGTATGGTACCTCATGGAACTGCTGCAGACCTATCAGCACTGGCTTCATCCTCTTAATTACTCACATGGCACGTGCTTTAGGAGCATCTGAGCCTAAAATTAGGTTAGACGCGAGTGAAAACAGCCTGCGAGAGTCAAAATGTCAAGTATGGCAGAGGCGGATGTTGTTCTCCTGGCAGTGACAGCCAATCAGAGGGCCTGCTGGGATGTTGCCTGAGTGAGTGACTGTGTGTAGGTACTAGACATAAATACACCAGTCTAGGCTGGGTTTGCTGAATCTATCCAGACCAGTAAAAATGCATCCTGACTGGCAAACATCAGATTTGCCAGTTTAATGTCGTGCAGGGTCACTGGACCTGGCTTCGTTTAGCTGTGAGCAAGCGGTAATTTGCACTTCATGTTGCGCTGCTTGACAAGTCAGCGCTGAATTCAACTACACTGCACTAGATTTAACTCTACTTCTTAGACATGCTCAGTGACTTAGTTAAGTTATTTACATACTACAGTTTGTCTATTTAGCATGAAGCTTCAATTTACAGAACTATATCATGTAATATTACCTACATATAGTTGTGATTTATATTAGTCCTATATTATCTTATGTAATATTTTATCATACATGGTGATATGCCAAGGGATCACCTCTCTCAACACCTTCTTGTCATTGTTTGCTTCCTGCCTACACCCCTATTAAATCTGTCAGATTCACATTGTTGGGGAATGAACTAGATATCCCAGCAATCACAATTTAAGATTTGAACACAAACTTTAATATCTGACCCTACAGAGTATCTGAGTACAGAAGCATTAGAAAAGAAGGAAGCTCTTTTACATTATTATGTACACCTAAATATATTCTTGAGTGTCTGGGTACCAAGTGTTTGGGTATGTGATACACAAGAAAATGCTAATAAAAAAAGGGTCCATAACTTTACTCATAGAGAGGCAAGATTCCAAGCAAAGGAAAGACGAAGAATTCTTTTTAACATGGATAGAGGTACCCTGAGGCTAAAAGTACGTTTGTAACAAGCATGATGCATCTGAATAGAAACTGTCTAGATTGAAAATAGACAGATGTAGTAAAGAGTTGACCTGTTCTTGGCTAGATGGGCATGTATAGTAAAGACACAGTCCTCAACCTGTTGTATATTTGTGTATAGAAGCTGAACATGTAAAGTAAAGACACTAATACTGAACCTGTTGTAGATCTGTGTATAGAAGCTGAACACGTACAGTAAAGATACTAGTACTGGACCTGTTTAAGATCTGTGTATAGAAGCTGAACATGTAGGCCTACAGTAAAGGCACTAGATTTCAACCTGTTGTATATATGTGTATAGATGCAGAACATTGTATAGTAAAGACACACGTCCTCAACATATTGGAGGTCTGTGTATAGAAACTCAACAGGTCAATTCACAAGACCTCAACCTGTTGTAGATATGTGTACAAGCATAATGTACAGTAAAGACACAAATCCTTAAGTTTTTGAGTATCTGTGAATGAGAGCACATAAAAACAGAGTAACTGGGTATCTTCCTGCGTAAATACAAATTCAGATGGTCTATATAAGTGTTTAATACTCACATCAGAGTCGGGACCCTTGTCCGCCCCAGGACATTGGAAGGAGACGAACTCATGACAACGTTTGTGCACTACAAAACTGCATACTGCAAAAGTAGAAGCAAGGAAAGATCAGTTATAGTCAAAAGATCACATATTCTGCTAAGTGATTGATGAGTACATTTTGGGTAATCATGAGATTCTTTTTAATTGTAATTGTGTTTAAGTAACATCATACGTTATATAGATAGACTGCTGAGTAATCATTATATATTCTTGCATTAGGCACTTAAAAGGTGCTGAGATTGGTGGTGAGTCTTTAGACTTCTAAATAAATTCTACAGTAGCCATGAATTGTTTTGAAAATAGAACACCAGTGTGCATATGTCACCTCAACCCCCCCCCCCCACCCCACCCCACCCCACCCCACCCCACCCCACCCCACCCCCGCCCCCACCACACACACCATCCTCATCCTTAATCCGGACAATGTTATTGTTTACCTAACAGTGTAACTAGTTGAATAGGCTAAATGATTGGTTGACCATATAATTATTACCAATGCCTACCTTGATACTTTATTATCTATTGAATGAATTTTTTTTATATTTATGGTAAAGGTTACACTGATTAAACTATATAGATCTAGCATAAAACGGTAAAACCGATGTTGCTCTTCGTCTTTCAGCAAGGGTAGGCAATCCCAACTGTTGTATGGTAGCGAATGATATCATAGTGCAACCATATCGTATGGGGATTGGGTTGGATCATATTTCATTGATAGACTTAATCATACCAATAGACACCTCTCACAGGTGTTACGCTATACATTTAATCATACCAATAGATGAGTTACTTATTCTATGCGTTTCACCATGTGCCACTGTAAACCCAGTACATGTAGAAGGTTCTAGGACACATCATGTAGTCGTACAGGCGGACTATCAAGTCATATTTATATACTAATGTATTAGAGATGTACCAGCAAAAGCATGGCGGATCCTGTGTATGTCGGACTATCAAGGGACGGACTATCAAAGCCTGCCTGTAGACGTTTCTAGGACACACCATGTAGTCGTACAGAGATGGCCAACTTAGATTCATTCCTCACATCTACTGTCTACATTCTACTGCTATTCAGTGGTTAAATCCGTTTAGGGTGGGCAGTAAACATTTAAGAGGTGGACTAGGGAGTACAAGCGTGGGGTTATAGGACAATGCAATAGACGGCAGGCATAGCAGGCCAACAGTGGCCATGACAAGGGGGCAGGGGGGGGGGGGCAGGGGGCAAGGTAGAGGAACAGGGCGACAGGGCAGGGAAACAGGGTCATATGACAGGGAGACATAACATTGCCAGGGAGACAAGTGGGGGACTGGTGGCAGGGCTGAGGAACATGGCGATACGGCAGGGAAATCGGCGAAGAGGGCAGCGAAACGATGGCAGGGATGACAATGGAATAGAGAAAGACACCATCTATTAGTAAAGGGTACTGCCATACATACTAGAGGGCTAGACAAGAATGGGGAGGGAAAGAGCGAAAGAGCAGCGAAACGGTGGCAGGGATGACAATGGAATAGAGAAAGACACCATCCATTAGTAGAGGGTATTGCCATACATACGAGAGGGCTAGACAAAAATGGGGAGGGAAAAAGCGAAGGAGGCATTGAATAGTGGCAGGTACATGCACATAATTATAGAGAAGGAAAGCAGATAGATCACTATAGTCTAGAGGCCTACCGATAGTAGGCATAATAGGATGAGGGCGAGTACAATGTAGATGGATGGGGTGCGGTGCATAGTATAGCCTATGGCATTTGCAATGTGTAGCATTAAAGGTTTAGTATATTTAGTACCGGTAAATAGGATGGGGGTGGACACCTAAATTCGACATGGCAACACTGTGACATGGAGCTTAGTGACATGAGGGAAAAAAATGACATGGGTATTTCTTAAAATCGACATTGGACATGGGGGTGATATGCGACATGAGGATTTTAAGTGGCATGCCATGGACATTTCGTAAATATGACATGCGTCATGCCCCCCCCCCCTCCCAATCTAGACCCCCAATAGCGGCCTATACCTATGGCTATGAAGAAAACTCATCCCAATATTTTCATGTCTTGTTCATGAAAATTTAAATGGGTCTGCCCTGAAGAATGATGCTGGCTGTTCTGTTTGATGCATTATCAATATCAAGCAAGTAGAAGTGTATTAATATATAGGCCTACTATAGGAATGGAGTGATGGGAGGAGAAGGATGACACAGTGAAAAGAGTGGGCGGTTTGCAGTGAATATGTGCCAGAGTTACACCCTCCTTCAAGCTGCACTGAGACCCATGCTCCTGTGTGTAGGCCGACACTACAGTCTACAGGGAGTGGGTAGCTGGGAGTGGGTGGAGGAGGAGGAGCTCTGCAGTTACGACTGGGGTCTGTGTGAGGCTGTGTATTGCTGAGGGCCTCCCTGGTGCAAAGAAGCAAGGTGTGCATCACCAGGCAGGGGATGGTGGTGGGGAGGAGGAGGGATGAGTGAGATGTGCAGTGCTGTGCTCCCTGCCTCTGCTGCTGCCGCTGCTGCTACTGCTGCCGCTGCTGCTGCATCCATACCCGGCCGAGAGCCTCCCCATCCCCGTGCCCACCCACTCCCTCCGCGGCCCTACCTCCCTGCTCCGACAACACTGCTAATGCACCCAACACGCCCCTGATAGCCATTGAAAAAACATCACACCCACCTTTGCATTGGAATCCCTGCTTTCCAAAACCCCTGCAAAGAAAAGAGAAGCATGTTATTAGCTGAGAACGATTTTGACAGCTCTAGTTTGAGCTGTCAAACCAAAACAAAACACACACAAGGTGACAAGCCCCGGCCGTAGCCGAGAGCCCAACCCCCCTGAATTTCATACCAACCATATAAAGTCCTTGCAGTGGCTACAAAACGTCGGCTGCTTGAAGAATCGTGCGACAAATTTGTGGTTCTTGACCTCGAAGACATTTTTCTGACGTAAAGCTCCGCGACGAAACACTCCAGTGGGAGCAGCATCCTGGGTTTCCTTGCCCGACCCTTGCTTTGCCTCTTCCATGTCGGCCATTTTGACTACGCTTTGCTATCCTCGGTCCCGGGCCTCTCATATGGGACCGACCTCATTTGCATAAATGACTGGCTTCCGGCCAGTTGGTGCGTCTCAGTGGCGGTAGGTGGCGGACAGTCATGTTGTAGTGTGTTATCCAGTCACTAGGGAATGAGCTGCTCTGAGCTAATGGTATAATATGCCTACGTTCACTAAAACATCCCACCTGCCTCATAGTAGGTAGTCATAGAATCTACCTAGGCCTATACAAACTCTGATTGAGTCATTACAATGATAGGGTCGATTAGGGTAAATGTGGGTAATATCGCGCATGTGGTAATATCGCGCACCCCCCCTAAAAGGCACATTTTTTCAACAAAAAAAAATAAAAATAAAAATTTAGTTGGCGACTTTATGTTAAGTATCCTTTCAATGTATTTCATTTACCTGTGCTTTACATGTATTTCAGGAGCCAGAGATGAACAAAATAACCTAACATTTGGTATTTTCAATACTTGCTAAATCAGTAGTTTTTATAGGCCTACTAAATCCCATAGAGCTAATATCGCCCAGGCATGTTGTTATATCGCTCACTTTTCAAAGAATAAGATAAAATAAAATAAATGACAATGAAATAAAGAAAAAAGTCCTACAGGGTGGCTTTGTATGTTGTTTACAATATGTGTTATTTTGGGTATGCTACCTCTCACCATAGAGGTGTGAGAGCATGTGGGGTAAAGCACCCTGTTTTCACACTTTAGGTGTGAAAACATGTAGCCAAATGGTAAAATACACTGTATTTCAATGGGTGAGCGATATAACACAATGATACAAGCGATATAACCAAAACTATGACGATATAACCCAAAAATTTAACCAGACTTTTAGGCCCCTGCTTAGCCTAGAAGGGGATGTGATTGGTATGAAAAATTTTCTCCATTTTTTTTATTTAAGATTTATTTTTTGTATAAACACATAAAAAAAGTTTTTTAATGACACCAGATTACCTAAATTTGGAACATTTGGGTAATATCGTCACTAGGTGCGCGATATTACCCACATTTACATTTACCCTAAGGTAAACCGAACCAGTTTTTGCTTTACCCTCCAAATGTCCCTAATAAAATCATTTTTCAAATATAATCTATTCCATGAATAAACTAGGGCTATGGATGTATGTGATACAATAGAAATAATTTTTATAATGTGTGTTGTCTTGATGTCAGGCCAATTCTAAGGGGGAAAAAAGTGGTTCGCTTTATATGAAGAATTAGGTAAAGCGAACCCAAAATTTTGGAAAAGCGAACCAGTGGTCCTATTTAGACCATGAGACAGAAACAGAAACCCTCCCCCTTATGAGGGATTTTGTGAGACCAAATATTTTAATACTTATAGCCTACATGTGCAAGGCTGAAGACTTTTTTGGTGTTTTGCACCTGATGCGTGGGGGTAAGGCAGCCATTTTCCAAGATGGCCACCCTTAACATTTTTGGGTTAAGAAAAAATGGGAATCCTCTCCAGATGATATGCATTTTAACATATATGGTCGTTTTGTATCTTAAACCGAAGCTCTATGAGAGAACTATCTACTCAATGATATTTTATGGTTGTTATGACAACATGCTTACCATGGCAACCAGATAACCAATGAATTTTGTCTCTTTCTTTTTTTTTGGGGGGGGGGGTCGGGTTCTGCTGGGGTTTGTGGGCCTCTGACCCTGGTACTAGTTTCTGGCCCTCTGATCTGCGACAACTGTGGAGTCACGTAGTGTCCACATGCTACAAAGTGTCCACACCCATTATCAAACTCTTTGTAGAAACTTAATCTATTTTCTTCAGACAAGAAATTTGCAAGGTATATTATTAGTTCTAGTATGTTCATTAACAGAGATATCATTAGATGACTGAAGCTCCCAGCCTGGCGATACATAGTACATAATAGAATAAGATGTAGCCTACAATTATACCATAATAAACTGTAACTGATATTTCTTGTCTAGGTGGGTCCTAAAGTTGCCTGTATGGTAAACACATCCATGGAGCAAAGAAATTATACTCCAAGTGAAAACACAATTAATTTTGACAGCACCAACTTGTGTCTTTCCTTGACCTGTGGACACTTTGTGGCTTGTGGACAAAACGTGACTCCACAACCACTAGTGAGAAGAGTTGGGGCCTTTTGCCCCCTCATCTGGGCTTACTCTTGGATTTAGGCCTACTAATCTGGCAGAGTTGATTGTATTGTTGAAGTGGTCATAATAGATGCTTGGTCGTAAAGATGGAGTTGCACCATTCCTCAAGTTCTTTCATACTCTCTTCCCTGTGTGGATAATCATTGGTGGTGAGATTTGTCTTATAGCATTCATACCCACAAGATTGCCCTCCAGGGGTTCTGGTCACTGTTGGCACACTAACACCCACTAACTGGCACGTTGGCACCTCATACCCAAATGGTAGTATACTGGTCAGCACTCTCACTTTGTACATGAAAGGTCCAGGGTTCAAAACTCGGTCATGTCAAGCTTCCCCCACTTTATCTTGAAGTGTCTATTTTTACAAACCTAACATCACAATTGTCCACACAATACATCTCACACGTCAATTGAACCTAAAACAAGGGAGAACTGAGGGAACTCGTTTTTATTCACCTACGCTAGGTTTGCTAAAGGTCCCTTATATAAGGCCCTGTCCCAACTCCTCCACAGTACCATACAGTCCCACTCAGCAAGGATGCATTTGGGCAACATGGCACAGAGCTGGATAGGGCTAGCACAAGGTGAAGGCTTGTGTGAGAGAGATGTTAGCAGCAAAATGTTCCAATGTTCCAATGCACACATACACATAGGTTTCTTATATATCAGAACCTCATACCCACACGGTAGTATAGTGGTCAGGACTCTCACTTTGTACACAAAAGGTCCAGTGTTCAAAACTCCATCATGTCAAGCTTCCAGCCACTTCATCTTGAAGTGTCTATTTTACAAACCTTACATTACAATTGTCCACACAATACATCTCACACGTCAATAGAACTTAAGGTGGGTCAATATGATCACATTTTTGTCTACTGCACCGTTTTCTGCGCAGATACATTCTCTAATTTGATCATAGAACACCAGGGGACCTCTGTCTCATATTGGAACAAGTTTATCAAATTGTCCTAAAATGGACAAAGGTGTTGCCTTACTGGGGCGAGAACCACCAACCTTTGGATATGCCCAAATGCAGCCTTGCTGGGTGGGACTCTGTGTAACTTTGGAAGAGTTAGGAGAAGGCCTTACATAGGCATAATTAATTAGGGCCCTTATGCAGCTGTAATGCGAGTTCCCCCTGTTCTCCCTTGTTTTGGGTTCAATAGACCTGTGATATGTATTAGTGACCCTTAGCAAAGCCGGGGTAACTAATTAAACACAGACATAGAAGTGCTAGAAGGATAGTCTACAATTGGATTGAATGGGCTAAGTCGCATTTGCTAAAAGTCCCAATTCTTAGGACAGTTGAAAAGTTTGTTTCATAAAAAAAAAAATCTTCAAGACAAAGTGGTGGGACGGTTGACATGGCAGAGTTTTGAACCCTGGACCTTTCGCATACAAAGCGACAGTGCTGACCACTATACTACCGGCTCTGTGTTAGGTTGCCACATAAAGAACCTCTATTTATCCACCATGGCAATACAGAACATACCACTAACTACTGTTGTGCATGCTTGGGTGACTTGGGTAACGTGGTGTGCTAGCACTATAGGGATAGACTGTGTGGATACTGGGTCTAACACAGCAACTAGAGGCTCACCCTCAGTGTGGGTTTGGGCAGAGCAGGGTATAGGCACTAGGCTTGCCCAATCTAACACATAGGGTGAGCCTCTTCACACAGTGCTCACCCTACCTTGCTCTATGGGCATGTTCGCCCTAGTCTCACCCTTCCTCACCCCAGTTTCCTGGGCTACCTGCCTGGGGTAGAGGGGAAGGGGTAGGTGTGAACGCCGAATCTTGTAAGGGGCGGATAAGGTATGAGCGCTAATGGTACACCTACTTGCAATTGGTAGAGGGAGGAAGGTGTGAGCACCAAACCTGGGGGATGGGTTGCTCATTTTTAGGCAAGGTTAAGCTTAAAGGTGTTGGTGCACCGAGTCGCTAGTGCTGCTCACATTGACCCCCTCTTGTGGGTGATTCAGATACTAAGATTATGATGGGTTACACAATCTTAGTTCAATTTCCAGGCAGAAGATGAAAGGTATCTACAATTATTCTGCTCAGCAGGGGTCACAGCAGGTGGTATCTGCCCCCAAAATCCATGTGAGCAGCTCAGACCTCCTGCTGTGAGGAGGTGTCACAAGGAGTGGGTGGGTTACATCTACAAAGAGATGGACATATTACAATGTGTCTATATTATGTAATGTTATGATTTAACACATACAGCCAACAAAACAGCCAAGATATGATGGAGGGGGGAGGGGACAACCCTGGAGGAAGGGGAAAGTATGGACCAGGCCTAGAGGAGTTTGGTTTCTTGATTATATAAAGCCTGCTAGTGGCCACGCCATTAGCAGCAGTAGAGACTGGGTAGGCCGCTTTAATTCTGAAATCCCAAAATCCCAAAACCCTCGTACAACCCGCACCTAGACTTTGACAGAATCCTATTACGACAATGGTGGTTTGGTTAGCATACAACCCGTGAGTACATATGTAGTATGCAGGAATTTAGAATAAGGCAAATGTTCTCTACTTCTGAGGAATGTAACTCTAAACTATAAAAATATGTGACACGCTGTAAAAAAGGCCCTGAGTGCAGGTTACACTAAGGTCCTTTTTCCTAGTACATGCCACATATAATTGAAACTTTTGTTATGATGACTGAAGGTGCAGATATCAAATACCTGTAGTCTATGAGGCTATTTTGTCAGCCAAAATAGACCACCATCTGAATTACTTCTGAAATATTTTTTAGTTATTGAACACAATACACACAAAACTTGGTAAAAGATATTTTAAAAGATATATCACACCTGAAAAATAAACACATATGTGCCTATTATAAGTGGCACAGAGGGCCTACAGATGCCCCCAAAACTAGTCCAATGACATATTTAGATGCCGGTTCGGTTTATCTAAAATAACTGGTTCGCTTTATCTCAATTTTTGAGATAAAGCGAACCAAAAAGAATCTTTTAATCCTAAATGATTTTCATAGCATATTTTCATTTTAAGCAATTTTTTACTTCAATACCCCACAAGCTTCATTTTAAAACCTTAACATATCAATTATATATGGGCTTTCACTAATTTAACTGACTTTTAAAATTTCTTTTCAAAAAAGTCGGAGGCAGCGATTATGCAATTTTTGTCACTGTGGTAACTTTGGGATGCTATAATGCATGTATGAACACACTCAAATATAATGTTTTAGGATTTTAAAGAAAGCTTATCACTCATAGTTTTAATTCAATGATAGCCAGAAATGATTTGTACACTTCCATGGTCAGTACACTGCATAATGTTCCAACTGGTTCGCTTTACCTCTGGTTCGCTTTACCTGAATCGACCCTAGTATGACTTCAGGCAGGGATGGAGGGAGAGGGACATGCTGAAGCAGGCATTTCAAAGAAGCAATTAAGCATCCCAGAACTGAAGCAAATATACTAATGCTTTTTGTAAAGACACCCTGGGCTCAATAATTATTATAGGCCCTACTTTAGTGAATAGGCCTTAAGGCCACATTAAAAATTAAAAAAAAGTTTGTTTCAGGTCACTCGACAGACCCTAGCAAAACAGGGCCGACCCTACCGTGGCCTACGCTTTTTTGTGCAATTTTGAAGAAAATTTCATATTTTCCACTTTTAGGGTCATTTCTAGGGTTTACACGGAGGATGGCTAGTAAGCTACTTTCTTCTTTTTTAAAATAAATTGAATAAAATAAATATCCTAGGTTACCTTTTTTCTATTTTTTTTTTGTTATGTACCTCATAACGGTTTATTGCCATGATTTTCAGTACAAATTTTGGGTCCAGGTGGAGATACAATCCAGGTAGATGTGAAATATACATGGAATCAGAAAGACACCTAGAATTTCGCTGCGAACAGACTATAACATTGGTTGATGTACAGATGCAGTGATGAATTTACATGATGGATAACGTAGGCCTATGAACAGGAATGTACAATATAGATACAAGTGTAGCGCTGGACTAAAGAGTCCAGGAGATATCACAGGGTGCTTATCACAGATTTGCAAATTTTTATAGCATTAATTCGTCATAAAAATGGAGGTGTAAATGTAATGACAGTTTATAGCTTACATTAGAGGAAAAAAGGTTTCAAGGATCTTTCTAGTATTACCAGTTACTACCGCTTCAGTTTTTTCCTTTTGGGCTTCTTGTAGAATGTCCCTAGGAATTGTTTTAACTGGAGTTTGAAGGTAATTTTGTTTTCACATAGTTTAATTTTGGAGGGAAGATTATTCCACTCCATAGCACCTCTATAGAAGGGACTTTTCCTATAAAATGCCGTCTTTGGCCTCCTAAGGTTGAAGGTAGGAAGGAAATTGCTCCTGGTTCTAGGGTTGCTTTTCTTTGGCAATTTTTTTGAGCGTGAGAAGAATTTTGATACCAACATTTCTTTCCTTCTGAGAGCAGGTAGTGGGGTGGTACAGTCAGCATGTAATTTGGAGATAGAGTTACCTCTTATTTCTTTTTTGAGACAGCATCTTACTTCTTAGGCATCTATTTTGGATTTTGCCAATTTTTGACTGCCATTTTTGAGTAGGCCTACTAGAGTCCAATAAGAAGGAGCAATAATCGAATTTGGGAAGTATAGTTTGTTTAAAAATTAATATGGCGGTATCTATTGAGATGCTATATCTGACTTTGCCTAATTTAAAGAAAAAATAATTCATAGCATCCCTCACTGATTTGGCATGTTCTTCAAAAGTCAAAGCGCTATCCAGGATCGCACCGAGATAACAAGGCCTTAACTAGTGGTATTGTTTTACCATTTATAACAGGAAGAGTTTTAGGACATTTATACATTTGGTTTTTTGCACAATACCACATGAATTTAGTCTTATTTGGGTTAACCGTTAGGCCCTTTGAAGCACAAGCATCAACTAGTTTATCCAAATCGAACTGTAAGTTTTGGAGTGCAACTTTTGGGTCTGTAAGATTTGAGTACAATACAATATCATCGGCATACATTTTAATCCTGGATAATTCAGGAACATTGATGATGTTATTTACAAAGAAAGTAAAGAGAGAGGGGCCTAGAACAGACCTCTGCGGAACGCCAACAGTGACTTTCTGGAAGCTAGATTTAACCCCGTCCACTGTTGTACATTGAGCACGATTAACAAGATAAGATTTAAACCAGTCTAAAATATTCTTTGGAAAGCCAGCTTCTTTGAACATATTTAGTAATTGCAAATGATCTATAGAATCAAAAGCTTTGGATAGATCGATGAAGCAAGCAGCAACAAATTCAGATGATACTTTTAGCAATAGAGAGCAATGTAACATATACCGTAAATTCTCGCGTAGAAGCCGCGGCTTGTACGCGAGTCAGACTCAGCTTTCTTTTGATACCAAACATGCCTATATAGGGTGCGGCTTATACGAGAGTTTTTATTAGTATACTACAGTACCAAAATCGCAATATTCACACCCCCTCTGCGGCTTATATAATTTTTCAAAGTTAGGGGTGCGGCTTATACGCGAGTTAGGCTTATACGCGAGAATTTACGGTAATAACACCTGTTTTAGACATTACACATGCAGGAATTAAGAGCCATACATGCAAAAACAATGTCTTGTGAGGTGGATTTATGTCGTTTTGCAAAAAAAACAACTTTTGGATTTATGTTGTTTTGCGAAAAAACTGTTTTTTAGGCAGGCCCTATGTACTAGATGAATACAGTTTTGAATACATTTTTTTTTACAATTTTATCATTATTTTGCCCTAGCCAATGGTTCTAACTTGTTTTTTTTCCCGGTTTTGTATTTTGGCGCTCATGTCGTTTTGCATCCAAACTCTTCTTTTAGGCCTATCTATGACAAAATTAGCAGTATTGAATAACCAGAACGTAAGATACCTAAATCGCCCTATGTGTTGCAATTAGGGAGATAAAGTCCCATTTAAAATAAAATGTTGTCTTATTTTAGTGTATATTTTGCCATGGTGACTTATATTTAGGGCATAATGCATCAAAATATACCTAAACTTTTGGTAGCATCTATTTCAGCACGACAAATTGGGCAAAACCATTTTTCACCCCAAAAACAATATTATTTGACATTTTTTTCACGATTTTTGCCAGTTTCCAATGACCATTCCTTGACGTAACTCATATTTAGCTCAGATGTAGCACTGGCCTCCCTAGCTCAATCACTAGAACAGCCGCCTCCTAATATGAAGGATGTGCGTTCAAATCCCTGTAAATCATCTAGCGAACATGCATAGTAAGCGAGACAGTTCCTTTTGGTTAAAAAAACATTTCTAACTATTTTAGACCCATGGGGCAGAGGTGCTACATGATCTGTGATTAACCGGGTTATAATATGACAAAATGTAATGTTCTAGCATAAATGTACATACCCATATGTATGTTTATGGTTCTAGCTAGTCTTAAGTATAATTCTACATATGTTTAGGGTTGTCATTCTTTATGTGTTTTAGTTCCACGAGATCTAGATAATGTTTATCTGAAACAACAGGCAGCAGCAGCATTGGGATGTGATAGTTTTGCATCCAGCCACCATGGAAGAACAACTCACATGCCCATGCTTGTAAGGACAAACTCTGGAGGTGCCAATGCCAGGTACATTATATATCAAGGTATACTGTCTAGCGGCTAGACTAATAATTTCACATTACACACTGAAAACCTCAGGGTCGTCATTTTGACAATACCAAAATTGACAACTCTGGGTCGTCAAGGTGACGATCTTTGGTCCTAACATCTGATCCATTCAAAATAAAGTTGTTACAATGGCGACCTTAGGTAGTCACATTAATTGGGTAGTCAGAATGACTACCTCCAGGTTGTTGATTTAGGTATTGTCAACCTAAAGACCTAAAGTCATCAGTAAGGACAACTCTCAAGTCCTAGGTTGTTCCAATGACTACCCAATGCTACTCAATGCTATTGCAGACTGGACTTCTTTTGGCACAGGACTGCCCCCAGTGTTCACGAATTGAACACTGAAAACCTCAGGGTCGTCATTTTGACAATACCAAAATTAACAACTTTAGGCCGTCAAGGTGACCACCTTAGGTCATCATTGTGACTACCTAAGGTAGTCATATCTGATCCATATAGACAAAAGTTGTCATAACGACAACCTTAGGTAGTCACATGGATTTGGTAGTCAGAATGACTACCTTAAGGTTGTTGTTTTAAGAATTGTAAATTTGAAGACCTGAAGTCATCAGCAATGACAAGTCTCAACACCATTGGGTAGTCATTTGGACAACCTAGGGTATATCTTGGTGTTGTATCAGGGTAAATTGATTGAAGTAAATTTTCAGCCATGAGATATAAACTGGTGATAGGGAGCAGAGTAGTGTCTATACCTTCAAGGCCATCATTCTCACCCATACACAACTTATTTATAACAAGTAAAGCTACTTTTAATCAAGAGTAAACCAAATATGTGAAAGGGATGCCTCTCGTTAGGAGGTGAAATAATTAGAGACTTTATTCATACACCATTCTCCAGAGCACTTTCCATTAGTCATTATGACAACCTAGGTCGTCATAATGACTAGGGACCTTCCTCTGGGTTTTCAGTGAAGTATCTAAATAAGTATCTTTATCACAACACATCATCTGGTGATGAGGAGGAAAGTAGTTTCTATACCTTTGGGGCCATCATTTTCACCCATTGGCAACTTATTTATAACAATTAATGCTACTTAGTTCCATGAAGAGTACATCAAATATGTGAAGGGGATGCCTCTCACTAAGAGGTGAACTAATTATAGACTTTATTCATACAACATTCTCCAGAACACCTGCCATTATTCATTATGACAACCTAGGTCATCATAATGACTAGGCTCCTTCCTCTGGGTTTTCAGTGCAGTAACATGAGACAATGTAATTTTGACGAGTTCAGAACATTACTGTTCACCCTTTACGGGCGACTAAAATATGGTTTGCTGGTGCTTGGGGTGAGATGGTTTAATTGCAATTACCTTCCCTACAGGGCGAGCGGTCGGTCATTAGCTCTGCCATATAGGGTTGATATGGGACTGTTGTCAATTTTACCCAACCCATTATAACACATTGCATCACAATGTCCCCTTTATGTAAATATGTATTCCACTACTATTCAAATTTAGATTAAATGGATCTTTTGTGTAGGAGTTGCATTGCAATGCACGTGTACTACATGTATTGCATTATTTAAATGTAGCTTTGTCAGGACAACGGTAAGTGTATTGATATTGAGTTTCAAATCAAATTATACGATATATCCTACTTGAACAAAGACCTATGGTATATACTTTAAGGAATTATTCAGCTATTACTTTATTCAGTAGAGGGCACCACACTGTATAGTGTTTTTAATAGAAATGGGTTATCAAACAGCTATTGAGAAAGATGAATGTGTCACAGTAGTAATCCGCTTCAAAATCCTAGGAGAGCTACATACTAACAATTAAAACAGGGATATAAGCAGTGTTTGGAGACCTTATTTTCGACTGAAAGTAATAATATGCATACCACGGGATATGCAATTCTTGAGTTAAAAAGGGAGGAAACCCGTTTGCAGTGTCCATTATTGTGGACCATTGTAAAAAGATCAGAAATGACATCAGCTACCCAGCTAACAAAAAACGTTTTCAGAACGTTTTAAAACGTTTGTATATGGTTTGTAAGAAAACATTTGTTTCCAAACATTTTGAAACGTTTTTAAAACGTTTGGAAACAAACATTTTTGTAAAAACCTTGTCTAACACTTCTGTAGGGCTATATTTTATCTCTAACCTCTGAGCCTAAATACCTTTGAGAGCCTATACTTAGGCATACAGGGGCCGTTGGCATAGGTTAGTATTTAAAAAGAACTTAGGAGATTTTTAAGACACTCCCACTGCTCCCCCCCCCTCCACCCCAAAACAATGAAATTAACGAGAGATTCGTCCAGGAATCGAACCCAGGCCACCCATGCATGAAGCAAACACTCTACCGACTGCTCCATGGGAGTTCTTGGTGATGCCTTTTACATGTACCATAGAACCTTGTGTAGATTTGCCTAGCATTTCCCCAGGTTTAAAGCCATAGAATAGTGTGCCAAAATGTGCTATACTACTTGTTGATTATATTGGTTTTTAATGTCAATATGATCTCCAAAATTCTTTGTTCTGTTAGCAAGTACACGTGTAATAACATTAGCAATTAATAGGTAGGCCACACATGTAGGGAAATATATGGGTGTGGACCACCAAATTTGACATGGCGACATGGGCATTTCTTAAAATCGACATTTGACATCGCTGTTTCTTAAAATCGACATGTGACATGGCAACCTAAGCGACATATAACATGGCCAAACCTTAAAATGAACATGTGATATGAAGCCTAGTGACATGACATGACAAGCTTAGGCCTTAGCGACAAGGAAATATTTCTAATTGAAATCTGGGATTGTTACAGTGTGCATATAATTTGCTCATTTTCTCTTCATCAAAAAGTAGGATAACTAAATTGTAAGTGGGGTTAGGTGTCTCTATCTATATAGAATGCGCAATAATTGAATTAGGTTAGTGACATAAGTGACACAGGTTTTTTCTTAGTGACATGGGACATGGGCATTTCTTATTATCGACAGGGGACATGGGACCCCCCCCCCCCCATCCAGAGCCCCAAATATGTTTTCTGTCAGCCCAGTGCATGATATTTGCTCATTTCCCTGTCATATGGAACGCAAATAGAGAGAGGTAACCACTGGTAACATTGTGTCTGACTATAAATAAGACTCTCACATTATATATAGGCCCACACAATGCACAAGTACCTGCAGATAGATTGTCCTCATTACCACCGCACCTTGTTGTGGGAAATAGGATTAAAGTATATGGTCTTGGCTATAAGGGGCTATTATTGTATAGATGGATTTCCTTCTAGTTTCCGAGTACCATGTACCATTTTAATTATCTTCCCCCTAGTACTCAGCCTCGTTAGCTCATCAAGGAGAGCCTGGGACTCCCAATCTAAGGTCATGGGTTCGAATCTCATTATCATCCAAAGTCGTCTGCAAAAGTTTGTAAACAAACCTTTTGCAAACCTTTTGCAAACGTTTTTTTCAAACCTTTTGCGAACGTTTATAAAACGTTTTCTTGCAAACGTTTTTTTGTGTCAACGTTTTAACGTTTTATAAACGTTTTAAAAACGTTTTTCCAAAACGTTTGTAAACCTCCTGCAAACGTTTTCTGACCGTTAGGAAAACGTTTTTTTGTTAGCTGGGTATATTGTCTGAGGTGTCATTCTATACAGCATGGATAAATATTTTGTTTCGGCATCTCATCCTATTTCGGTGAAAATAACGTGTGCATCTAGCTTATTTATATTGGTTTATTATCACCGAAATGTACATATGCATGAGGTCATTTTGATACACCTACTATATTGTCTATGGTTCTTGTAAAGAGTTAAGATGATATAGGAATGACCCGGGGGTGACTTGGTCATTGTTCACACGCTAACCAAGATCAGCAACCACAGACCAACACTTCGAAGAGACCCAGGATGAAGGCTAGATCGTGCCCTCACACATGAGTCAGAGATATTTAGGAGTTGGCTTTTATGCAGTATATCACACCAATCAGGGTAAAATAAACTATATATCACTCATGGACAGAATCGGTTCATTATCTAGTCACTGGACAATGGCCCTGATTAAGGAGACTATATTTCTTGGCTAAATACACTTTGGCCCGTGTACAGACACCAGCTGTATTGAATGAGAACTCAATGAACAACTTTGGAGGATCCCATTTTGCATCGTGCGAACAATACCAATAATCGATCCCAACTAAATGTCTAAGCTATAATTATCACTTTACCTCTTATAAATAATTCCATGTAGCACTGTTTTGTTATCACTATAATTAAAGAACAGGATATAGATGTAGATATTATGTTGCTGGCCAAGTCTTCATCAGAAAGGTTATTCGAAAGAACGTAAAATCCATCATAATCAAATATAAATATTGTGTATACATGTAATTGATCTACCCTATTTACATGCATTTTTGATTCAAAGAATGGAGTGACAACTAGGAGGAGGCATTGATGGTTGTGGATAGCATTCCCTGACTCCCTGCAAGTTAATCGGCCTGCGCTGGAAGGCCTCCCTGCTAGTGCTGCGCTCTATGTGGCATTAATTGACAACAGGGTTGTCAACTTATGGAAATGAAAAAGAGTGAGACTTTGCCAAACTGAAAAAGTGTTTGAAAATATCGGGGCGCAAAGCACCGAAGCTCGCAAGTGCAGCGCCGCGACCAATGTAGGGGGGTTTGGGGGCATGCCCCCCCCCCCCAAGAAAATTTTGAAAATCTAGCTGTGGAATGGTGCATTATGGTGTATCGTGAGGCTGATATATACAGTTCTGTGTTCAGTGAGAGGCAGGGAGAGAAATTTTCAAAAAAAAATTGAATATCGAGGGGCAAAAGGTGCAATCTGATGAGTTTTGGGAATAAATTTCTAACTCTGGTTCTAGTTGGAATATTTACAAAATTCTTTCAGTTCTGGAAAGCCCAGGATCCCAGGAATGCGTGAGATTGGTTTACACATGTGTGAGACCGTGAGAAAGGGTCCAAATGCGTGACTCTCACGGCAAATGCGTGAGAGTTGACAACCCTGAATTGAAGTCCTCGCACTTATTTGTCTAAGCACTGAAAACAGCACTTTTGCAGTGGACCAATTCGATCGTGATTCTGCCTAGATTAATTGGTCAAAGTGGCCATCTTATCAATAGATGTAAGAAGACAACATGTACTGCACACACCTGGACTGTTTATTATCAAAAACCTTGGCTTTATTGTGTATATAATTAATTTAATAATATTCTATCGGGATCCTGTCTTTCAGCATCCACTTGGCATTGAATTGAAAAACTTCGTATGTATTAAGATTTCTTTGCCAAAATAAAATTTCACAACAACAACTGGTCGTCAATGCTATAAAGAGAGGATGGCCACAGACTAGATATATGTGTGTTTAAGCAGCAGGTGGCAGCACTGGGCTAGGGGTGGTTCTAGTTACTTACGATCATTTCACGATTACCTATATCAAAATTAGTCTAGAAAAGATATTTGAATATAAGGCAAAAATAAAAAATAAAAGGTGTGTTTCAGGTTACATAGTCTGATTTTTTTTAAACAATTCTCATTTATATTGGCCTGAAGTGTACCGAAAAATCGACCCGCAAACTTCAGTGCTGACTTGCTAACAACAGCATTGACTCGTGGACTATCAAATTGACTATTAAATAGTCAATGTTTATTTATTTTTCAAAAATTGGATAAAAACTTCTAGGGCCGGCCCTGTTTTGCTAGGTAGGGTTGGGTAACATGAAACACACCTTTTATTTGGCATTATCACCTGATGAAGGCTAGTTCAACTGAAAAGTGATGATATGATATTAATGTAATATCTGTTTTGAAAATAATAATTCAAACGCATTTGCTCCTCTTACTGGACCATTATACAGGGAGGACTGGGACCATCCAGTAGGTCTATCGTTTGTAATTTCGCCGTGTGAGGCAAAGCCCACCGATTAGATACACCCAGCGTATTATCTCCAGGTATGACCACAACTTCCAGGGACGTGTACCCATCCTCAACCCATCCTATCACCTTTTTGAAATATCAGTGCGGGCTGCCGCAACAAACCCCCGGCCTGTATCTTTACAAGGCACCGGTACATTTTACCCTCTTTGATTGTTACATATAGTTTTGGATCGAACAGAGCCTGTTCAACATAATAATATATACAATGTATCCTATTGGAATCCAATTATTATGATCGGTATTATCAAATGGCCATAACTTTCTGTTTATTGACAAGAGAAACGCCTACATAATTACGAGGTATATCGTTGATAAATATCATATTGGGCATTAGGTTCTAGTATTGATTAAGATAAACAGTCCATTACCAGTACATTCTGTACCACAGGGTCAGATGCGGGTCAGATTCATGCCAAATGATTTCATCGTAACCGAATCCAGTTACGCACCATATTGCATACAACACTGCGCCAGTTAATTCACTAAACAGCGTGGACGGTGGATACAATGATAAGTTGAAATATTTGAGTGGCCTATATAGAGGATGCAGAAGATCGAAAAATCAGAAAGGGAAACAAAAATGTATGGTCTAATCAGTGACTACGACATAATAACAAAATCTTGGTGGTTTTATTATATACAATGTATTATAGTCCTCAAGAATATGGAATTGATAAGAGTCTACTTTGTAATGATGACGTGTGGTGTGTAAATGTGCCAACGCTGCTATGTTCGCCACTCATGTGACAGTGTGTAGTATACCTGATCAACCGAACACTCCCAGGCGTGATGCAGGCAGAAAAAAATAAGAAAAGAGGCAGCCCTACATGCCGTGTCTACATGATAAGGACTGACCCCCATTACACGCACACGTGACAGGATCTGACCAACCACAGGCCAGCACAGCGGAGTGGATCCTATTCCAGACATCAAGTCCAGAGTCACAATTCGGATTTGGTTAGTGAAGGAACTGTACCATTCCAAGGTCTGAAGTAAAGGCAAGTTAATTTATTTTCACATACAATTCAAGAGAAGGATATAGGATAGAATCAAGCTCGACATTACAGGTTGGATTTACTTTATTGTAGGCCAGTTCCTATGGAGGGATGGGCCAAGTGAATAGTCTCACCTTCTCCATGGCGCAATATGCCTGTAGGAAGTTGGTCCATGGTATTGGTAAAGACACGCCCAGCCTTGAAGCCTCCTTATCTTGGTTCTGAGAGTATCTACTGTAAATGTACATATTTTCGCGTGTATAAATTTTCACGATTTTTCTAAAAAAAAAGTGCATTTTCGCGAGGACTTAAATTCGCGATTTTTGGTATATGGTAGTAGTATGACTATATTGGATAAATTTTCGCTCTGTACATATTTTCGCGATTTTTAAAAATCGCGAAAATCGCGAAAATATGTACACCGCGAAAATATCTACGTTTACAGTACTTGCATGTAGACCTGGCCACTATATAAACATTCAGCACAGTGATGGTTTACTGGGGCAGAGTCAGACACTCGGTGGGGGTTTTGGGGTAACCTCCAGATGTGCTCATAGAACTTGGCCAAGAGTAGTACATTTTGTATATAGAGCATGGGAGGGTGGGGTTATCTCGTATACTATAACTGTATATCAGAGACCATTCCCATTTCCTAATGCTGTGCGGCCTGGAACTAGCTCCCTGATGTGTAGGAAGCAAATCTTTATTGGGGGGAGGGGGCAAGAGGGCCCACTTGAACTAGTTTTAAACATCGGCTTAAATGCATGATGGTCATTTCCCACCTTTATATAGAATTATATAGAAATGTAATGTTTGAGCCCTATTTAGTTCTGATTGAGGGTCCATGCTCCTCGGTCTCCACTTGTCTCCATGTTTATGGGGTAAATTTGGAAATTGTGTGTGTTATATTATAGGGTCTTGGCAGATTTTGGGGGTGCCCAAACATATTTGCCACCCCTCCTCCCCTGTCAAAAAAATAAAAGTATTAGACCACTCACCAAGTTCATGGCTTGCTTTTACTGTATTTGAACTATACATTCACTTTACTTTAATGAGATTCGGTTTTACAAATACAATTTATCTGTTTTTTAGAGGTTACTAAGTATTCAGAAAATACCTGATGGATTCTACTTTCCCACAGAAATGGATAGAGGAGGCAAAGTTGGACTTTGCTGGGTATAGGGCCGGGTAACTTGGAACACTCATTTTATCTATGATTGTGTTGGCCTTTAATACACAGATACACAGCATTATGATCCACATAGTGGGATGTATCGTACATATAATATGTAAACAGGCCCAGCTGTTTGTGCAGGGCCACACAGTTGACATATTAGATGTTGACTAAAGTACAACAATCTGTCACAGATTTGGAGAAAGGGTAGAGAAAGGTACAGCCTGGGGTAAGTCTAAATATATTTATTTTAGATAAAACGTAAATTCTATTGTTTCAGACACAAGTATACCTTTCTACTAAAACAGATGATAACAATTCACCTATGTGAGAATTGACATTTCTATTTCAAATAATAAAAACCCATCATGTTCAGGCCTTTTATTTAGGGTTTACCATGGGAGCCTTCTTTCTACATCCAGTGTGCTTAACCTGGAACTGGGGACAACTTTTTAAATAGGACGGGCAAACAGTTAATGCACACAATACTATAGATCTATGCAGTCGAGAACTTTTCAGTAGCCCATGCTATTATAGGTGGTTAGGTAACTATAATAATTATACTTAATATATTAGCACTAGGATGTAGTTACATCGGTTCCTACGTACATATAACTTGCAGCTCTAATGTAGAAATAAGCATCACCCTCACCATTTGTTAGACCCGTGAACAGTATTATGGCTACATTATTGATTGTGATATACCAGGTGCACTGCAGAGCGACCCCATGCCTACATTTTAAAGGCTCGTGCACCTGTTGAATAAAGTGACAGAACAGGCTTTGCTTTCAAAATTGTGGAATGGGACACATTTATCACAATTATAGGCCTATGGCAGGTTTGGAAACATTATATAATTCATAACATGTAGAGTCGAAATCATATTTGCTGTGCAAAGAAATTCACTATATTTGCACCTGCGACGAGAATACTACTGTCTATACAATGCTGGTACCTACCAGAGAAACCCCAATACAGAAGAAGGAAAGATATTGCAACAGCCTGGGTTCTGTTTCTCCACAAATTTGCGGAGGTCCGTAAATTTGCTTCCATAAATTTGCGGAGGTCCACAAATATATATGGAGCTCCGTACTTGTATGCTTAAGTACTGAAAAACGATTCCCATATATATTTGCGGACATCCATAAATATATGGAGAGTGTATTTACGGACTTTCGCAAATTTGCGGACCTCCGCATATTTGTGGAGAAACAGCATCCCAGGGTCCCGTTTCTCCACAAATTTGCGGAGCTCTGCGAATATATACGGATGTCCGCAAATATATACGGATGTCCGCAAATATATACGGAGGTCCGTATTTGTATGCTTAAGTACCAAAAAGGCAGAATTTGCGGAGCTCCATAAATGTCCGCTGATTTGTGGAGAAGCACCATCCAGGAATGGTCAAAAACATGCAATCGGATATTCAAAATGGTACAATTGATACAATCGAGACCCAATGTACCTGTGCACAATTGGTCTGGGAAATCGTTCAATTTAATACATGTATGTCTGACTGAACAGGGATATACAATATGCCATTATTAATATTGAGTCATCTGGATGGTGTTTCTCCACAAATATACGGACGTCCATAAATTTGCGGACGTCCGTAAATACACTCTCCATATATTTATGGAGCTCCGCAAATAAAGGCCTATATGTCTTTTTGGTACTTAAGCATACAGATACGGACCTCCGTATATATTTGCGGACATCCGTATATATTTGCAGAGGTCCATAAATATATTTGCGGACGTCCGCAAATTTGCGGACGTCCCTATATTTGTGGAGAAACACCATCCAGCTCGTTCGTAGAACTAGGCCATCAATATTGCCACTTTATCATCATACAGGATATTTGTCATGCTTCTATGACATCCTTATCCTGGCCTCTGACGTACATAATGGACCAATGGCACGCCCATTCTAAAGATTGGTTCTTATCTATTTACAATGCACCTGTCCGCTGTGCCCTACAATGGAGACCTGAAAATTTTAGAGTCGCATAATCTTTATCGATTTGATATTATGATAATTCCGCTGTGGTAGATTGTGCTCATGAACAGGATTCTCTAATTTCGGAACATCCCCTGTATGACATTGACTGTATCAATGTATATGGACGCCCTTCAATATGATAATAATGTATGTATCCCTTTTCAAAGTTTCTCCTAACATTATTAATTGAAGGGTTTTCTTTATCCTACTATGGATTTCTTGTGTCTCTTATCTTATCCCGTGATCAACAGGAAGCGTATAGGAGGGGGTTGGGCACTTTATTTGAACTGTCATTATTAGATAGCAAGGATCGAAGTAGCACACACAAACATTTACCTTTTTATATTGACCAGGATGCTGTTTCTCCACAAATATGCGGAGGTCCGAAAATTTGCGGAGGTCTGTAAATACACTCTCCATATATCTATGGAGGTCCGCAAATATATATGGAAATCGTTTTTTTATTACTTAAGCATACAAATACAGAGCTCCATATGAAGAGTTTGGATGCAAAACGACATAAGCGCCAAAATACAAAAACGGGAAAAGACTGCCCAGAGCCATAGGCTTGGGCAAGATAAAAAAAATTGTGGAAAAAATTTATTCAAAAATGTCCTCAAATAGTAGATAGAGCCTGCCTAAAATGCAGTTTTTTTGCAAAATGACATAAATCCAAAAGTGTTTTTTTGCAAAACGACATAAATCCATCTCACTAGATATTGCTTTTGTGTGTATGACTCTTAAATCCTGCATGTGTAATGTTTAAAATAAACATTATTACACAAGATGTTGCTCTCTACTGCTAAAGGTATTATCTCAAAACGAAATAAGCACTCATACTTCAAAGAAATATGAAAAATGGACACAAAAGTGACATTTTATGATCATGTGGATTTATGTCATTTTGCAAAAAAACTGTTTTTGGATTTATGTCGTTTTGCAAAAAAACATAATTGGGCATATATTTAAATCAAAGATATATGATGCAAGGATCTTTAACAATTACATGTTGGTGATTCATTGATGTCCTACTCAACCCAGAAAAGAAAAAAAAGAAAAAAGAAATGTCTTTTACCAATTTAGGGGTTAATACAGAAAAACTGCTTTTGGATTTATGTCGTTTTGCAAAAAAACTGAAAAATCACATTTAATTAGCCATTTTCTCATTCAATAATGATCAAGGATTTCAAAAACCGAGTTCTATATATTTTATTTATTGCCCATTAATCATTAGTAATTGAAAAAAATATTCTCTATTTACCATTTCTTCAAAATTAGAAATGTGCTGTTATCTCAAAACTCCCAAAATGGATTTATGTCGTTTTGCATCCAAACTCTTCATATATATTTGCGGACCTCCGCAAATTTATGGAAGCAAATTTACGGACCTCCACAAATTTGCGGACCTCCTCAAATTTGTGGAGAAACAGGACCCTGGAATGCGTTTCTCGTTCATGGAGGTGACTCATGGACCTCCGTAAGAAAATTATGGACTGCATAAGTTAATTTATGGACTATGGACTTTTCGAAAAGAGCTATGAATATGCATTTCTATAAGGTTATAAACCATGCCATGAAGACCATACAGGGCCTTACTTTTCTGTACAAAAACCTTGATCTTCATAGCCTTAATTAAGAGAACTACCGTAGTAGAGAAAGAAAAAAAAGTTTATGGAAAAAAAGTTATGGTTTATGGTAAAAGGTAATGGACTCCATAAGTCCTCACCAGAAACGCCCTCCAGGGAAGTATGAATGTCCCTTCACGCATATAAGATGTTTATCCTTTTTGAAATCAACCCTTGGCTCCAAGGGTCGCTATACTAAACTGTTTATAATGTTGGTTAGCAGTTTAGATAATGTGCCCGCTAACGGGTATACAGTCATGTGTGTACTTTTTTAAGTCGGTAAAACTCTACCTGAATCTTTCCCAATTCTTTGATGAGAATAATAATTAAACGGTGAAGGAAGTAGGAAATCTATTTTTCAGGTTACCTTTGATTTCGTTTTAAATTCTTTTTTTAAACATTTATTATGTCATTAATTTTTCCAATTACAAACAAAGTTAGTTACAAATACCATAATTTACTTCCAGATTAAACATGGATGAGAAGTCAGGATACAGCGCCCCACCACCTGCCTACAACCAGACCACGGGTTACGCCCCACCCCCAGCAGGCTTTGCTCCTCCTCCACAGGGCTATGCTCCTCCCCCAGCGGGCTATGCTCAGCCACAGGGATATAGTCAGCCACAGGGATATGCAGGCCAGGGTTATGCATCACCTGCCCAGCCGGTGACAGTGACAGTGGGACAGCCACAGTCTACCAATGTGGTGGTCGTGAGAGGTGCTGGCAACTGCCCACAGTGCAGGGTAAATTACTCACATTTGTTACTCGTAATATAATCTTATATATTACAATAATTATGATTTTTGAATTGCCTTATACATCAGTTCTCAAAATAGAAAAGTAACGGATAAGTACTCTTATTGCCCGGGTCTTATTGTCATTATAATTTCACCTAAAGTTACAGAGATCTAGTAAATCCATAAGACAGTATCTATTGATTTTTGCATCTGTGTTGAATAACGATGATAACGTTTTTTATTAGTGCAGTAGGTCCGATGTGTAATACATATCTATAGCATACAAAAATGTATCTGTAAGATACTGTAAAATTTGCCTCCAAAAATGAAAACGTATTAAAGTACACATTTACCAAAGTTGATAATATAGGTCAATTAGATACATCAACTCCTGTAAAAATCAGTTTCCCTGATATGAGTTGACATAAAATCACATATATATATGCCACCATAAATTGACACTGGTCCTATTATCAATTCCATACCTGTATTCACTATACAGCAAGGGAACATCGTGGAGGATTTCACAGTGTGTGGCATCGTGCTTGCCATCTGTTTCTTCCCACTTGGCCTCCTCTGTTGTCTCCTGATGCGGAAACGTTACTGCAACGTCTGCGGCCATCAAGTTGCCTAGCGGCATACTCTGCTAGTGCAGTTCTAAGGACATTTTTTGTCATCAGATGTGGCACTCAACACCGTCCTTTGTGCAAATGACTTGTAATTCTTCTCTAATGTGAGAAGACTTTTGAAAAAAAGGAGCGAATTGACATCTATCAAGGAATCACAAGTCCAGCAACCGTTGGAGTACCGCGGTACTCTTTTCTACGAATCAGCAGATTATCCCTTAGGATGAAATATGACTCGGGTTATTTGCTAAAAAAATGGTTTAGGCCTGTCGAATCGAGATCAACATGCATTTAGAATGGTATTTTATTTTTTAAGTCACGACACAGGACTAACTTAATTTGTGTAATAAGATATTTTGTTGGCATATATTCAGCTGCTATTTACCACTTGGAGTGAGTTCTCTATAGCTATGAAATAGAGTGCTTTTTATTCCATGGGTACCTGAAGTCGACGAAATCATTATAGCACGTAGGGCCAAGAAAAAAACCGATTTGATTGTAGACCCACCTCTGTTTAAGAAAGCAGCCCAGAGTATCACCAAAATAACACCCGTTGTTCTAAGTGTGTTCCATTGCAAATATATAAATTATACACACTTTAGATCATTAAATTTTGATGTGATCTTTTTATTTAGATCTGGATTTGCTGCTATATTGTTTTGTTAACCTGTACATGTTAAACAGGGGTACTTTGTATGTTACTAAAAATATATTTTGAATTAGATTTGCATTTGCTGTTACTGTACTGCTTTGTGTTATCGAACACATTGTTTTGTGTTATACAATAAGTGTCATGATAGAATATCAAAGGCATACGAATATGGACTATTTTCATATACTAAGTGTGATGTAAAATTTGATTAAATGAAAGTCATAAATAATCAGTTCATTTGTTTCGTGCATCTATAATTAGGAGTAACATAAAATCAAGTTGACATTTGAATTTCGATTACCCTTAATCATAATGCCTAGGGTATAGCTTTGATCAGAGCTCACCACCACCGTGTGATGTCCGCTTACCCCACCAGGATGAGGCATATGATGTTTGCACTTTAGGTCTCAGACAGGGAAATGATTTTTCACTATAGTTTAATGTAACGTAACATGCGATAAAAAATTCCCAGCCGGGTATAGATGGAAAATCTCTTAGGAATGAATAGGAACACCTTTTATACACTATATAAAAAAATTAAACGGGTTGTTGTTCACCAAAATCTGAAATGCCATATGTGCAGTGAATAAGTTCATTTCAGACCGAACCTAAATGAACATTGAAATATAAGGTGAGGCTCCACTAGCCGATTTTATTCACAAATCGGGGCTATTTTCACAAATCAGACTCACTTGTATACCATAGCAATTGCATGCATTAAACAGGGGGTACTATACACCATGCCACAGGTCTATGTTTGTAAATAATTTTTATGTTTATAAACAAGTGGAAAATAGAATTGCCAAGGCTATGTAAGACGATTTAGGTCCCGATTTATGTCCCGATTTTGCAACCAAGGCCAATTTTGGCTCCCGATCCCATATCTAACAGGTTTGATTTTCGTTGATCTGATCTGCAGGCCAATACATATACAATTTATACAGAAAATGAATGGATTAATCGGCCAGATAGATTTCTGAGGGCTTTGTTCATACCTGAGCAAACTGCATAGACATATATGATCGGATCGTGAGAATTGCCCAAAAAATCGGGTAGTGGAGTCCCAGCATTAGGCCAGCACTAGAAGACAGATGTGTAGGATCTCATCTAGCCTTTTTTGTTCTGTGCAGAATGTTCTTTCTAACCTAATCCCAAGTGTCTTCCCTACATATTGACACCTTCAGGGCCCCAATAAAAGAAAATAGAATGGTGCAAATTCCAAAATCTGTCTAAGGATAGCAATATAATGCATGGAGATCGGACATCGTCACATATCAGAAATACCACCTATTGTGACATAAATGACACTAAATGGTTGTCTACAATTAGGTTTGTGTTGTTCAAAATCATACATAGGTGTAATCAAAGTAAAATGCAAAGCAGGGGACCCTTTGTCCATGTTCTATTAGAGCCAAAGTATATATTCTTTTATAATGGATTTGACTGGGGTCCGAGTGGACCCAAAAGGATTATTGTTTCCGGGAAAATAATTCCAGGGGATCTGTATTATGATATTCAGGCATTTTGAATAAAACAATATTTGTGACAATTACATAAAATTTAGTGAAGTTCGGAACACTACTTCTATGTTTTTTACAAGAAATTACATGCCTGGGGTCCAGGTAGTAAGATAAGGGTTAAAGGTGCGTTGGCTCTAGATAATAATACGTCTATGAGTAGATCAACTGGGAGTAGCAGAATTACAGGCTCGTTCTAAATCACATGAAGTATTGATAAATGGATCACATACAACAGACATAAAGGTATAGCCCTACATATAAATGCTGCGTTGCATATCTCAACCCCGGGACTGCATGGCCGATATGACTACTGGAAGGGGGCAATCCATTAATTACGTACGCACATTTTTGGCAAAAATAGACCCCCCACTGTTGCACAATGTAAGCATTTGGACTACCCCCCCCCCCCCTTATGAACCTTAGGAAATTTATTGAGGAAATTTTGTGTTAATATGTGCGTATGTAGGGGGAGGAACGGAGAGGAATGTGTATCTTTTAAACCTTTAAGGACAACATAATGATTTAATGCATGATGCATGAATGCAGCCCTGGTGAGTAACTCGCCATGACCTACCAGCAGTTAAGTCGTCAATCGTTGTACCACCTCATCCATTTGTAAATATTATCTATGTGTATGTAGTTTATGTATGTCATTTCTCAAAATCCTAACGTAGGGGGGGGGGTCGAGATAACTTTCGCCTAATTGGGGGGTCGGGGGGGGGGGGCGGAAAAAATTGCCGTTCGGGAAAATCCACCAAGCCCCCCATGCAGCCAGTTGGCCCCTAATAAAATGACTCGGCCCTAACAGCCGTAACTGACTCACTGCATTTCTTCTCAATAAACCACAACTGTTACCAAAGTACTATAACTGACCCCCAGTGTGTCTTTACAAAAAGCACTATATGCTTCAATTCTAGAATGGATTTATGTTGTTATGCATCCCAAGTCATCATAATTATCACTCTCACTTTCAGCATGGATCAATACTCTGGAGGGCCCGCCCAACCACTACACGGCCCTAGTAGCAAGCCTGCATGGGGCCAATTTGGTTTTAGCTCGGATTTGCTGTTTGAAGTCGGGCAAAACTGAGCTGGGTTTCATGTTGGGCAGATGGCTGGGCTGAAGTGTGGCCCCGATCGGGCTGCCCATTTTGAGCTCAGATCAGTTTCAAAGCGGGCTGCCTGATTTGGGCTCAGATCAGTTTCAAAGAGGGTTACCCGCTTTGGGTTCATGTTGGCCAGATGACAGGAAACCCGTCCAAAACCCGTTCTGAGCCCAATTCGGGCAGCCCACTTGGGGCCACACCAAAACCCAGTGCCGTAAACCAACGGGCGCCCATCGGTTAGCCCACTCCGGGCCGATGAGGGCTGAGGTTGGGTTTGGACAGGGCAACTGGTCTAGTAGTTCTGATGATTGACACCAGATGTCACTACTATACAATATCTAGAGTTTTCCAACAAAACCAGATGAAATTGACATTACATAATAATACAATAAAATGTTAAAGTGATTTAGAAAAGGAAACAATAAATAGATGTTCTCACAGTTTGGAAATAGGATAGACTCTATATTTGAATGATGAAAAGGAGGCTCTCTAAGCAGCTATCCAGTGTAAACACTATTTCTGTGGCATTACAATCTGCTAGATATAAGACTCATGTGCCCCATGTAGGTATGAACTATGGCTTTGAAGGCCAATGTGCACCATAGACACTTGTCTATGCTGCATGTGGCTCAAACCTGATGATAATAGGCCTGCTTGATACTTCCATTATTGGGTAGGAAGAGTATGATTATGCCTTGGGTTAATTAGAACGACCTAGGATATCTGGTTCAACAGATACAAAAAATCATTGGAGAATGATTGAATAGATTCTAAAAACCCATAATTATCCGATCTGGGCCCGCTTTCAACCCGTCCAAAAACCGATCTGAACCCACTTTCAACCCGTCCAAAAACCAATCTGAGCCCAAAGTGGGAAGCCCGTCCAAAAACTGATCTGAGCCCAAAGCGGGCTTCCCGTCCAAAACCCCATCTGCGCCCAATATGGGAAGCCCGCACGGGGCCAGACCAAAGCCCGGTGCCCTAAACCGTCGGGAGCCCGTCGGTTAGCCCACTCCGGGCCAGACTTGCAAACACAGTCTGGCCCCGTCCGGGGCCACAGTGTGTTTGCTACTAGGGGGGTTTGGACCACCCTTTAATAGCAAGCTTTGACCAACCACAAGATGGGAGTGTGCCTCAACCACAGGGATATGCTGCTGCACAACCAGCTGTTCCTGTCACAGTGTATGTTGCTCCAGCTCAGGGATTTAATGCTCACCAACAAGGGTTTCATGCTCAGCAATCACAGTTTCAAGCTCAGCAAATGCATCAAAAAATGTGTGTTAGAGATAAGTTATTTAGTAAAGCCAGAAGCAGTAATAAGACTGCAGATTGGCTCAGGGCTCATCTTAAGAGAAATGCAGTTGAGGCTGAAATATGGAGAAATAAAAAAGGTATTATTTCAAAGCTAATGAAAGACAAGAATGAAAAACCTGAGGATTTCTGGAAAGGGGTAAAAAAGCTGTTTCCAAAAAATAAGACAAATTCCTGTATAAGAATTAAGGATGTGGTAACAAAAAGTGATATAGATGAAGATAAAGTCGCGGATTACATAAATGATTTTTTCTCAAATATTGGTGAAAAGCTAGCTCAGAAACACCCAACAATAGCAGTACCACCTATGGGAAATGATATGGACAGCGACACTGATTTAGTTCATTTACCTTTTATACCAAATGACATAATAGAAATTCTAAAGTTAATTGACAGGTCGAAATCCTCCAATATCAAGCATATAAAAACATGGTTATTGTGTGACATATTTAAGCTTTTCCCTGATAAATTATGTACTATATATAATGCTAGCCTTCAACAGAGCCTGTTCCCTCAGTCATGGAAGGTGGCCACAGTGTCACCCATCCCTAAAAAAGGCAACTCAAAATTGGTCACAAATCTTAGGCCTATTAGCCTACTACCCCTCCCAGGTGAAATTTTTGAAAAACTTATGGCAATTAGGCTTAGAGGTTTCATGAAAGACAGCAATATATTATGTAGTAACCAGCACGGTTTTAGACCGAAACATTCCACTACAATGGCTACAACTGCATACCTTAGATATATATATGATAACATAGAGAAGGGTGAGAACACTGATTCTATGTTCCTGGACTATTCCAAGGCATTTGACACAGTTTCCCACCCCTTACTATTGAATAAACTAAAAAATATAGGACTCAGTAAAAAAACATGTATGTGGTTCCAAAGCTATCTTTTCAATAGAAATCAAAAAGTCTATGCAAATAATACATTATCCCAACTAAAAGTAGTTAAATATGGTGTTCCCCAAGGATCCATTTTAGGCCCTATTCTCTTTACATTATATATAAACTCTGTACCAAATTGTGCTCAAAATTGTCAAACCTTCCTTTATGCTGATGATGCTGTAATCTCCTCCTCTAACCTCCAGACCCTAGTGGACAGTGCCAGGAACATAGAAAGATGGTGTGCATCAAATCTGCTAACCATAAATAAGGATAAAACTAAATGGATGGCCATTGGTTTTAATGAGCAGATACCCAATTTATGCCCGGAAATAGATGTGACTAAGCTTGAAAGAGTCTCAGTCTTTAATTATTTGGGCTTATTGTTGAATGACAAACTTGATTTTAGCAGCCATGAGGATAAGGTCTACAACAATGTACTACGTAAACTGCACCAGTTTGGAAATATACGTATATATCTAGACATACCTGATGCATTAACCATATACAAAACAATGATTCTCCCTTTAGTGGACTGTATGGACATAATATGGGACAAAAATACTGTTGCTTTTTCCCGTAGATTCCAATTGTTACAAAACAGAGCATTAAGGATAGCTTATAAGGTCAAATTGGGGCCTAACCCACTTTATAACACGGATCAGTTGCATGATGTATGTAACATGAAAACTCTAAGAGATAGAAGAAATATGCGCTTATTATTTTTTGCTTATAACTTACGTTATAAGCCCGATATAGTGGACCGTAGAAATGCCAATACACGTTACAATACAGGCTTGCGATACATTCAGCGATTTTCAAGAAATCCGGTGATATATTCATGCTTCTTTGAGAGGGTGATACGCGAATGGAACAAATTAAAGCCTGAAATATCAAATATACCCTCATTAAAACTTTTCAAATTAAAAATAAAAGAAACTCATCCCCAGTGCTATATGATAAACCCAGGTATACAATATTAGGTGGGTAGAAGTACCCACCTACATCCCCCCCCCCTTCTCTCAATCTTTACTCTCATTTTATTTATTTTTTCTTTACTCTTACCCTATCCTTTCATAAGAAGCATTACTGCATAAAGAGACTGTGATCCCATTCCCGTGTTGCTGCTCGGTACATACTAGCTTTACTATGTTGTCATTTATTATGTTCCCGGTTCTTACAATGAACCTAAAGGCTGAGATCTGAAGCAGAGTTATTCTACTCATATATATACTTAGGGTTAAGGCACGAGTACACCAACCATACAATTCCCCCCATGACCCCCCCCCCCCCCCAATTGATATGAAAATCTGTTCTTTCATTTCATTGATATAGATGTACATAATGAAAATTGTCGTCATTACACACAAATATTATTATATTAGTCAGTCAGGCATTTAGAGAAGGCCCGGATGGAGGATCGGCGTTTTGTCGTAATCCGGACTTTGGCTGTATACTCTATAGTATACTATGCTGAACATTACCTTAATAAAAATCCATAAAAAAAAATAATTAAATATTCAGATATATAACGCCTGTCACAGATTGTCACTGAAACCTATAACCCAACACCCTTCTGGACCACTACCGCCACCTTGACTGGTGTCGGTACACACGCGTTGTGACGGGATTTCCAGTACATGCATGCCTTTTTGGATGCCTTCTGTTTCCAATTGGATATATCTGCTGCTTGACGACGATGGGTACCAAATATTGTACAGAATGTGGGTTTATATATAAGCACAAAAAGTGTTAAAAATGATAGAATTGATGTCTTAAATACTGGATTAAGTATGTGCTTGACATGCTATATGCATCAAAAATCAGGTTTAGCCATTTTATAACGGTGACGCATGCATGTATACTATGTTTTAAAAGGTATCAAAAGCAAGAGCATTGTGAAATACCCTGTACCAAAATACCAAGTGTGAAAAACTGATGGAAGTGTATGCAGTTAATCCTTTGTGGGCAAGCATCAACCATAGCTGATCCTATGGCTGGCCGAACATCGACTACAGTTGATGCCACGGTAGGGCGAGCATCGACTCCAGTCATCATAACTCTATGGAATTCAACATAGCGTCGCCCCTAGAGAAAATCCCGGCAAAATGTCTCGCCCCCACTGACCGTCCTTAAAGGGTGAAGGGGTGTAACAGCATTCCAATTCACTATAAGAAGATATCGTATCAGCATTCAAAAATCAGATTCAATTGTGTTGAGTAACCCGATACTAAAAGGTGTTAGAAACATTATGCATGGAAGTTTGACAATCAAACATTTTAAATGTGTGTATAATACTCCATAAAATACAATATCAGCAAGGACACCCATTTTAGGCTCTAAAACATCATTTTTACAATAAGTGTGCCAACGGTTGGCATGGAACGTTTTCTTTGGTACTATATATATGTGTAAAGGTCAGAATTAACCAAAAATAACTTTATTGAAAACGCCAGGATTTTAGCCCGGGGCCTCCTGGAAGCCATGTAAGCGCTGTACTACTGAGCTACATTCCCTTGTCCATCAAACAATGGTACCTTTCGTTACACATCTCTTATATTACACAGCTCCCCCAGTTTCTATCATACCCTCACAACCTACTCTCAGGACAATGATAGAAGCTCACAGCACCGAATCGATCCAGCCTATTTCGTTAGCCATTCTCCAACCACATTCCACCACCGATATTATCTATGATAATTTAACAACTGATTGCTCCTGGTTTTTAATGTGTGTATCTGTGTATCAAGTGCTTTTAGTTGTCGCCCAATCTTTGCATGCCTTATCCGGTGGTATCTCTTCTGTTTTTTAATGCAAAATGTGTTTTTAACCTGTTCATCTTCATAACATTATATAAATCATCTTTATATCATCCCTATACAAGTGTGGTTTGAATGATGCCATCACAAACGTCTTACCAACAGTTCTCCATACCAAAGTTTGATCAATATTAAATAAGTCTTACAGCTAACGTTATTCAACAAATGTTATGTCACATGTTGATGAACTTATGTAAGCTTATAGTTATTATACTACATGATGTATTGTACATTTCTTACCCCGAAAGGGGAGGTTGGTAAAGGTAAGCAAAAAGTAAATAGGTCAACGGATTTTCTTGTCGTTATCCTGGAACCTTAAAATTAAACTAAGACCTTTTGTCTTTCCCCTGGCTGCTTATCAGTTTGTTTGTTTGTTTGTCATTCATATATTTATACTGAATAAGCATTAGGCTTGAATTCCATTAGACTAAATATACTTTTTGCAAATTAATCCAGACATCAACCATACAATCAGTTGGACAAGGACAATTATCATGGTGTCCAATTCACTATTAACTTTTACATGTAAGCATCAAGTATAGATACAAATATTATATTTATGCCATCCTTTAACTCATTCTATGACATAGAATTAAAGAATCCTTGATTAGCCTTTTCTGGCATCTTTCCAGTGTAACATTAAAATACTAAATTGGTAATGTACAATGTTCCTTATGGACTCAATTGAAAAACCTACAACAATAAAGAACTAATTGGCATGATAATTAGATTTTATTTTCCATTATATCTTTGTACAATATCACCCTTTGTGAAAGTATATGGGCAGAGTATACAGTAACTGATGTGTAGCATAATTACACATAATCTGCTTCTGAAATGATCGCTCATTGAATAAACCAACAAAGTGGAACATAATGCTGCGCCGCTGGACCTACAATCGAAATTCAGCTCTGACTGCTAAGATTGCGAGAGCCCACTTCGGACATAATGTTGTTCACTTGGGTAGAATATGAAAATCAAGATTTGACAAAATTTGAAATGTATAATTATGGTAAGATAACTTGGTAGCACCAGCAATGTGCTTGACGTATTGTAACACTTGCATACATGTAACGATCAACTGTAACAACTTTCATATTGAGGGCACAACGTGCTTATTGAAATACTTTAGTCGAATTAATAATAGTATAGATAACATTGTGACAATGTGACAATTGTGACAATGACATTCTGTACATGTACCACTACTGCAAATTCCCGCGTATAACATGCATTCTGTATATATACAACAAACTAGACTTTAAGAAAACTCTACATGTATAACTCCAGGAGGCGGTTACAGAACAAAATTTATGTTACGGGGCATAATTACGCTATGCTTAACGTTTTTTCAATAACTTACGTAAGCGTTAAAAAATTTATATCGATATTAGCGAATACCGTATTCAATGTAATAAGTGCACATCCCCTAATAAGCGCACATCCCCCGTTTTAGGCCGACTTTTATACTATAAACAACCAAAAATATCTCAATTTTTGTCCCCAATTAAACTATTAACTACTAAAAGGTGTACATGATAAGTTTTTAAGCGCACTGTGGGCTTATTACGTCGAATACGGTATTTCAAATTTACACTGTGGTCTTCAAATTTAGGCTAATTTACACTTTTTTTGCACACTAGCTGGAAAGATGGTGTCAAAGAATAGTCCATAACGTCAAAAAACGTCCATATTAAATGTAAAAAGATCCGTAACATAATTTTGTTCTGTAACAACCCCTTGAAAAACAATGTAAAAAATCATTTTGTAACATCCACTTTTTGTGCTATTTTTTTTATGATGTGTTCTGTAACAGCCCCCTGGGGTCTCAGTATAGCTACATTAGTACTGTAGTATACAACATCTGAAAACCCTTGTAAAATGCACACTCAGAGTTGTGAATCCTGCACCGCAGGTTGGGTTCACGTAAAACCCATGGATTATATGCAGAAATTTACAATAGTAGCCATTTCTCACAGTTGTTATTTTCATTCTGAGCACCTTTCATTTTATACTGAGCAACAAGTCATGTTTATCAATAATACCAGCTCTCCCAATACTCAGTAACTGGAGGCTGTGGTACCTAACTAATTTAACATATGGGTATTCTATACACCAAACCAACCACCAATTAATAAATATGGGGTGGAACCTTGATTTACAACGATTGAGCACCAACCCTCTATTGAAGAGTTTTCTAGTTTACATCAACACTTCCTACTGCATATAGCTATACATGTATTTATCTGATATTTCTAGTTTTCTTCATCAGAAAATATTACAAAATATATTGGTAATTTCACATTTGCATGCTTTTGTATCAATATATAAGCTCAAATGAGTACACGTAGTTTCTCAAATTATGTATAGGCCACCCTATATTATGTAATTGCTAATCATAATTATGAAAGATTTATGACAATCAATGATATAAACGGTGATATATAAAAATATAGTCAATTGGCAGTATGATTAATACTAATATCGATTTGAGGTTGACATGTCTGATCGACAGGGTGAGAGTAACATTAAGGTAAATGCCATGCACATGTAATACCATTTATAGTGCTCACTCTTAAAGTCCATGCACAATATCTCCCGTGAAAATACTTTAATAGGGGATGATGTACAACTATGAGTTTTTTTTTCTATAGTGGCAGAGTATTTCATTCAGACTAACATAGAGGGTTCAATAAAAACCAACATAATATAACGTATTCATACAGTGTGGATGCTATATACACAAGCAAAGCAGTTCCTATGAGGCATTGCTCAGTAAATAATGCCACTAGGCTGTCTTAGTTTCACCAACTGTTCACTTATCTTTGATTTCTTTTGTAATTTAAATCATGCACCTGGTTTCATGAGCTCTAAAAATGACAAGGCACAAAGGAAAATCCAATACACACAACTTCAATTAATTGTCCAACTGACAAGAACATTTAGAATAAGTCTGTTACAGCAAGTCATATTTTCAACCAGATCTCTTCTGTGAACACAAAGCACCATTATATATAATTAAGGATCAGTAATGACATATTTGAAAAATGACACTTGAACACAATATATCTTGCACTAGGTCTGAGGTAGGCCTATAACAACTCTTTAAATACTCTAACCCAGTAAAGGGAGAGCATGTGAACAATATGGCATAACGTGAATATCATACTCAAACATCAGTTCTTTTTAGACAATTGAGATAACAATATATTTCTATTTCACCAAAATTACTATTAGTTCAGTATAAATGAACATTATAGATATAATGATGATCAGAAGAACTCTGTGGAGACAGCACACTTATACTCAGCTAACTTTGCCTGTGCCACCTGCAGGCTGTGCAGCGTGGCCTGGTCCTTTGCAAGGAAACGAACGATCGGATGTCGCCCGCTGGTAATTCCCGGGTCGGCAGCGTCAACTCGTCTCCGTACAAAACCTCCTTCTACATAGTCCTTCATCACCAAAAACAGCGTGGCTGATATTTCTCGTTCGGCTGTCGAGCTAAGCGCCTGATGAAGCATCACCTTGAGTGAGGCACCTGTGCCACTGTGTGTCATGCGGTCATACAACACCTGAGGGTTGAAGTCCCTCGGGGCCACCAGCCAATATGCTACAGCAGGGAAGGTGTCCACCGGGTTGCCCGGCCGGCCCCGGTGGTTCGAGATGGTCCCCGTAATTGAGGATACCACCAGCTCTACACCTGAAAAAATAAATATGGTATGGATAACGTTGGGTAGTTGAACTGATATATTTACAAAGAATATTCATAAACAGATTTCCCCCCCTGAATCTTAGTATTGTGGTGAGGCAGCGACCAGGTTTGATCTCGCAGATGGCCTGCATCTCACATAAAACTGCACCTAGATTTTGAGGAAATCCTATAACCCGCACCTGGGGTCTTATCATAGATACTTTGGTACTGTAGTATACTTCAGAACCCCATTGTAAAACACATACTTGGACTTAATAATCAGCAAGAATGTTCTGATTCGCATAGAACCCAAAGGTTGTTGCTCTGTATTTAGGTATACTTTAGTTAACCAATGAATATATTTCAGGCAAACTCTGCCCCAAAGGGAGGCATTCAATGCTAAGGCTCTCATTTCTGACCCATTCCTTAGCACTTGTTACCTCCCCTAGTCACTAATATTTACTCCCTTCCTGATCAACTATCTATGACTGACCTGGTATGTCCTGGAGGATGGTGTCTAAGTGGAGTCGGTGTGCGATGATCTGGTTCCAGATCTGGTCCAGCGGCTGTCCATTAGCGGTGCGCCAAATCATGCGGAACCCACAGACGCTGCGAGAGGCCTGTACCACCGGCCGTACCAGGTATGCCGAGAGCACGGCCTTCAGCTGCTGGGACGCCATACGCCACTGGGGGCTGCGGCTGGGTGCTGCTGTGCTCCTGGTGGTAGGTGCTGTGGTGGTCTTAGTGCTGCCACTACTGGTAGTGGCGGGAGTTGGCTGCAAGTAGTATAGAGAAAGAACTCTGTTAAAATCAATGGAAAAAAACAAGCTTGAAATTCCTCATTTAATTTAATCAACAGATCAATGGCGGAAAAATCGTGCTATAATGAACACTGGTTCTACCACAAAACATGTCAGTATTATTAATCAAATGTGTCTGAACCATGCTGGTTTTGCAATGAAGATGATTTAAGCTCGCAAAGGTAGGTTATGTAGGCCAGTCGAATAAGTGCCCCCCGCCCCTTATATGGTATTAGTTCCCCTTTTAAATGGGTAGTTAGTTCGGGATCTGTCTATATTATTCAAAACTATCTCATTAAAGGGTGCGGCAGCATGTATAGATAGAGGGAATGTGGGTTGACAATATACATAGGCCTTCTACGACCATGAGACGACTCAACTTTCGATATGCATAACATACTCATATTTTTATCATTTCAATATTTTATTCGAGAACACAAGACATACTAGCAACACACAGTAGCACGTATAGCAGTTTGATGGTTATATATCATAATAAAAATGTATCTGGGAAATACAAAACGCAATCAGAACACAAACGGGTAACACAACTCCACCAGTTTCATCAATGCTCTGTCTTATTAACTTACATCGTTCATACCTCAAACATTTCTTCTCTATGTTTTCAGACTTTCAAGAACGGAAATAAATAAGGTAACACCTCAATACTAGCCAAGAGATGCTAAATCTTAAAGACACATAGAGATCAATATCAATATCAGTCTAAACTGTACTCTATTCGAATGCTTTAGCTACAACTGAAGGATCAGCATCAGAAGGGTTGTAAAGCAACTAACGGTACCATTACTCATGAAAAAATAACTAAGTTCACGAGGACTACGTAACGCCATAGCTGTTGCTTGTGACTAGCATTGTTTTCACTATATGGTAATGTCTAATTTAATATACGAATGATCTTACAATGTTATTAACGTCTTATGGATGGCTCACTGCCTGCTGCCATACGTAAACAATCGTCATTATATACTGTAGTATACATAAATTTATAGAAATTGTCTAGTTTGTGTAATCTCTATTGAAACTGGGATTGCCAAGCAAACTGAATATGCATATTCAGTGTCCTTCTTCTATACCTTTTTTAAAGTGAACAACACAACAACTATATTATATGCTGCAATACACCATTGACATACATTTTCTAGAAGGGTATAATTTATCACACACACAGGACTTCAGTACAAACGCACATATACCAGTAGGCCTACACAGGGAAAGCCAATTGCATGTTTGATATGGTGTCTTGATATCGTAGAGGAATATACCTCTGTAGGACTTGGGTAGGGGAGTTTCAAGTAGGCGCACTGGGACAATATAAAATTATGTCAGTGACTGTATATATGAATAGACATTGCTAAAATACAAATTACTACCTGATTTCTGGCATATGAGCCAATAGTAATTGGCTGACAACGGGTAGCAGGGGCTGCTCCGGTCAGTGCGCTGTATTGTGATGAGACATTCACTACTAAAGCATTTTGGACAACACTAAATATAACCATCCATGGGAAAACTAGCCTCATGCACCCCTTGCATAAAGCTGGTTTCCCTTGGAGGGTCACTGTCTTATTATCAGTGATGCGAATGATATAAACAGAACTGCTTTCATGAAGTTCCACAGTTTTCACCACAACTTCAATACTCGAAATATACCCCCCAAAAAAACATAAAAAACTTCAATGCCCGGTATGTGTATTGTGACCTGGAAAAAGGGACAGTTTTATATCACATTACACATTAGTTACGAACCTCTATGACGAGGTTATAAATACAACTCATTTCTGTCATGAAAATAGATCTAAAACCTTATCAGTTACAACAACAGGACTAAAAAGGGTCGGTGTAAATGAGATTCTGGGACGAGCACCTACCTAGAAATTTAGCACCAAAATAGGGTATCCTTAGAAATGGGAAATGTACAGAGCGTTGTAGTATAAAGTCATGAACTGACCCTGGTCTACAAGACTACCAGTAAATGGGAGCAAACAAGCGGTACATATCGACTTACATTACAATACAGACACTGATATGGAGATGTCACTTCTTACTATTATATTAGGGCTTGGCCCTTTTGTCTCTCTAAATGGTCTGATTTTGATATGGATTGGTACCTTGATATAATTGTGAATGTCTATCATAAGAAACCTGATTGTACACTGAACTATGTTCAAATCGACAATAAACACACATCTAACTATCCTTCCATGGAAACATTTGGTCTAGTTTACTTTCAACAGACATTTTCGTTGTCTAAATCTTTTGGTAGCAACAGTAAATTAGTTGCACCACAGTAAATATTATTTGTTTTGCGTACAACATGTTGAAGAGATCACCTTCAGATAATGTATGCCAATGCCTATTAGGCCTATAGGGCCGCCCTATTACATGACTTGTAATGGCCAGGCCACCAATCATAGCAGTCCAGGCTTTATTTATTGATGCGAATTCCTTTATTGGCACTCCATTACTACTGCAGGATTATGCCTTTATACTTGTCCTTTTTAGTTGCAATCCTTCATTATTTCGCTATGTCCTATTATCAAAGGGCTTGTATCATAAGGACCACGGTATAGGGGCATAATCAATATCGCTCTTGCCAATTTTCACTAGTCTCTTATTATTTTTCTGGTAGAAGATCTGTGCGTTAGTAAATCTGTGCTGCCTTTTCAAAGTATTGTAGCGACATGACGCTTTCTGAACAGGGTGGCCTGGTAGCCCTTCAAATATTTGCTGAAGACGATAGGGTATTTTTGGAGAAACCGTTAAGTTTATCTAACTCGGTGTCAACATGACTAGTACTGCTCATATTGAAGTTTGAAGCCGCACAGGTTAAGTCTGGACTGGGCATTCTTTAACACTGCTCTATAGTTGGGATCCATGGCCACAAACCTCACCGCTGGGGGTGGCTCAATGCCTGTTTCTGCGCACGCGTTCTCCATCTTATCCCGAACATAGCCTTTCCCATAGTCCTTCACAACCATGAACAATGTGGCCGCCTTGTGATCAGACAGTGAGAAGGGATCTGATTCGGAGGGACGCCGACGCTGGGAGATTTGACGCACGGTAGCACCGAGGCCATTCTTCATCATCATCCCCATAAGGTGGGACTCGCTGAACAGCGGCGGCATTCCGACCACCCAATAAGCTAGCGCCGGGTAGATATCAGTCGGTTGGTCCTTTCGTGAATGTATCGAGACAGTGCCACTGATTGCTGATATGAAGAAGTTGACACCCGGAATGACGCGCACGACAGCGTCCACCGTCTCGCGGAAGGTAAGGATGTTCCTCCAGGCGTGATGTAGATCTTGGTCCTGACCGCGCCACACTAACCGGAAAGCCACCACCTGGGTGGTGCCACCACTAGCGGCCACCGGTGCCACCACATGGTCGGTGAGCACCGTCCGGATGTTGGTCGAGCTCAGGTTAATGTTGGGGTACTTGGGACGGGCGCGGGTGTAGAATGTCGTCGGAAGCTGGAAAGGCAAATGGTGGACACAGCATTATTTTTTTACCGGGGGCGCATCTATCTCCTCGGGGTGAAGTCATTCGACAGGAGTGTATTTCAAATCCGATGACATGGAAGGAACTAAGGGGAAGTCAGCATGTGTCAAAACACCAAATGAACTTAGCATAGGAACTGGAATAAAGATGGAAGCTAAGCTTGCAAACGATAGAGAATCATGGTCCTTATCGAAAGGGACCATAATTGATATCTATTTCCAATATCAAAATCAAAGATATACATATATGGGGAACTACTTATTGGATCCGTTGGCAACTAAAGGTGCTACAAGAAAGGAACTCACCCTGTATTATGTCGGTCTCCAAATAGACCTTTATTGATAATTGCCTTACGTATAACATGCTTCATTATGCATTATTTATAAAGCCTTCTTTAATGGGCTACGTATGGTTCTTATAATAGGTAAATTTGATAATGATGACAATAATCAACACTGAAGTAACATTCCCGATATGACTTTAGTAGGGTCTATAATACTTCGCTTGCTACCCATCCCCATAATCTGTTTTCTCATAGTATGTTATTCCCATGTTGACAAATGATTGGCTTAGATGTTTCTGGAGCCATCTGAACACCATTGATATCAGTATTAGTCAGTATGCCGACACATCTGACCTCTAGGCTCAATTACACTAATCCCTAGTCGAAACGATAAGACGGAACACAACTTACTATATACACATATTTTAATCATTTCTTTTTACATTTCTTCACCTCAAAATGGAGCACCAGTTACCCGAACTAGTATAAAAACAAGTAAGACTGTTTCTAGCTATTTTTCATGACATTCAGGGTATAACCTGACTTTGAGGAAGAAAGCAACATACGTCTACCATCATACCAATCAGGCTTGGGTTATCTACTACCGGTAGTTATAATATTGTTATTAGTGTCCATGGTAATTGTTGATCATCGCCAGACATCAGATTATTTATTCTTCCATACGTAACTTCTCCATATATTGAAATTTGATGTTGGAAGCGGCCTATACATTTTGTATTAGTGGCCTGTGCTGAGCTGTTCAGAGTTTCAATAATTCGCTTTGATGTCGTAGGAATGTCCAATGATATTGAGGAATGGACAAGGAGTAAACCCTAGCAACCGCCCGGATTGGTGGTCAACAATTTAATGATCTAAGGTGTCGGCTTGTGGACACAGAAATACAGGCGTGGATCCAAGTCAGGCCCTGCACACAGGCCTGAATCCCAGTCAGGTGTGGGTCCCAGTCAGGGGCTACACATACGCCTGAATCCCAGTCAGGCCCTGCACACAGGCCTGCATCCTAGTTAGGGGTTGTACACAGGCGTGGGTCCCAGTCAGGGGCTGCACACAGGCCTGAATCCCAGTCAGGTGTGGGTCCCAGTCAGGGGCTACACATACGCCTGAATCCCAGTCAGGCCCTGCACACAGGCCTGCATCCTAGTTAGGGGTTGTACACAGGCGTGGGTCCCAGTCAGGGGCTGCACACAGGCCTGAATCCCAGTCAGGTGTGGGTCCCAGTCAGGGGCTACACATACGCCTGAATCCCAGTCAGGGCCTGCACACAGACCTGCATCCTAGTTAGGGGTTGTACACATGCCTGGATCCCAGTCAGGGCCTGCACACAGACGTGGGTCCGAGTCAGGGGCTACACACAGGCTTGGATCCCAGTCAGGCTCTGCACACAGGCCTGGATCCCAGTCAGGCTCTGCACACAGGCCTGCATCCCAGTCAGGCTCTGCACACAGGCCTGCATCCCAGTCAGGCTCTGCACACAGGCCTGCATCCCAGTCAGGCTCTGCACACAGGCCTGGATCCCAGTCAGGCTCTGCACACAGGCCTGCATCCCAGTCAGGCTCTGCACACAGGCCTGCATCCCAGTCAGGCTCTGCACACAGGCCTGCATCCCAGTCAGGCTCTGCACACAGGCCTGGATCCCAGTCAGGCTCTGCACACAGGCCTGGATCCCAGTCAGGGGCTGCACACAGGCGTGGGTCATAGTCAGGGGCTACACACAGGCCTGCATCCCAGTCAGGGGGTGCACACAGGCATGGTTCTCAGTCAGGGGCTGCAACTACCGTTCTCAGATGCGGTCACTTCATGCTTTCCTATGTCCTCAGTTTTTAGTTCCTCAGGTGACACTTGAGCCATAACATTGCTCTTACTGTCACTCATCAGCTCTGGCCTAAGCTTGCAACTTTTCTCATGTGATTTGTTGTTGAATGAAAGTGTCGCGCCCTGTCCACAATACTGGCAGTGGTAAGGCCGCTCGCCTGTGTGCGACCGGATATGCCGCTTCAGGTGACCGTTACATCTGAAGACCTTTCCACAGAAGTCGCAGGAATAATCCTTGGCCGCCTTCCTAGACCGAGGCGGAGGGAGGTAAGCGCTGTCAGGATCTGAGGGTCTGTAGAACTCAGTCTGGAAAAGCCAACAATAACCGGTCTTGGTTTAATATGGACTAAGGATGATCTTAGTGTAGCTAAGCCACAAGGTATGTCTTCTAGTTGAACTAGTTTCCCTATCTTGATGTTTAAACTAAGCACAATACATATATAGTCTTTAAATGTACCATATTTTAGATGCATGTTTGTCACCGAAATGACAGATTGAGTAATGCTATATATAGCTGAACCTAAACGGGTTATAAATTATTTTTCTACGAATCATTCAATTATAATTTAAACAGTCCTTGTATTCCCATGATTTATTACAATAGCAGCACCAGTGCTAAGATGAAAACAAAAATTGCTACATTCATACCTAATACCTGTACTAAGGCATACTAGTCAAACATTGACTAACATTGTGCTAATTTATGTGGCCATCCTTGTCACTACACCAATATGACCCAAATAGACCATCAAAATCCTATTTCCCTCTGTATGACTATCTGTGGAATTTATGAGTCCCTCTCTAATGACCATTCACCAAGTGGCCTGCTCAAAATCCTGCAAGTAACTAATGAGCACCAGCATTGTCCTCATTTGCCCCCCTCCCCCACCGATATTGGTAGAAGTGTTTGCCATTGTATGGTATTCAGAGATACTGGTATCAGTTCTAGGTCTTCCCCACCCTGGTCAGGTGTGCCCTTAGAGCAATTAGACATCAGTAGCAGTCTGGCATCTTTGACTGGTATTTACTCTCTATGTATCCTCAGGTTTAATTGCTGAGCTTGGTCCGCTATCCCCACTTTTATCCCGGTGTTTGCAGGTCCTTTCATGTACGGTGTTGTTATAGGATTGAGTCGCGCCTTGCCCGCAGTAACGGCAGCGGAATGGCCGCTCGCCCGTGTGTGAGCGAATGTGTCGGTTGAGGCTCCCCTTCAGTGTGAAGTTTTTACCACAGATGTCACAGGCGTGTCTCCCAACTGTCCAGGGGGGCGCGCTGTATACACTGTTTTGTGGTGAAGACAGGCCGAGGATGTCCTGGAAAAGTGCAGAAAATAAAGACCATTCTTTCTTTAATGTGGACAGTGGGCTTGATTTCATGACTGTTGTTTGCGTAGTTTGACTTGTGAGATTTCATAAAGTTTCCCTATAAACGTCAATTAAGACACCGATCCATGTACATATTCAAAGACAATACAACTTTGTTTAAGATTTATTTTAATTTTTTTCATATTTTGGGTTTAATTTGGCATGCCTATTGTCAATACAGGTATACAACACTTCTTTGGGTTCTTGCATTTGGAAGCCATATTGCTAGTCCTAGTAGGTAATATTTGCTTTCAGTTCAGTAAATGGATGACACATAATAATGCGCATCGGTTGTTGCAGTATTCAGATCCTTTGTGAAGAAACAAGTATGCCCTTGCAATGTCAATCTTAATCAATCACAAAGAAAATACACAGCAGGGTAGTCTTTAACCATTATGTCTTGTCTAACAGTACGACTATAAGCCTATCAGTATCTAGCAGCGAAACATTTACAACTAAAACAAGAATTATTCTCTTCATCTGAGATTAAACTGATAATTGCTTGATATAACTCCTTGTAGCAGTCCTATACCCTCGAGCATTGATACCAGCTGAAAGGGTGTCTTTTAATCATCAATCTGCCCTTTATCTATCAAGTCCTGTTTCTGAACAGAATACATCTCTGAGCTGGGTCCACTGTCGCGCAGCTGCTCTGAACTGGGTCCAGCGTCGCGCATTTTGCAGTGTCTCTCATGTAGTGTATTGTTATAGGACTGCGTTGCGCCCTGACCACAGTAGCGACACTGGTACGGCCGCTCTCCAGTATGTGAGAGAATGTGGCGCTTGAGGCTATGCGCACGATTGAAGATTTTGCCGCAGTAGCCACACGGTAAGGCCTTCCTAGCCTTAGGTGTTGGACGATACAAGTTGAGAAGACCTGAGGGATGTGTGTTGAGATCAGTCTGGAAAAGCCAATAACAAGCGGTCTTGGTTTAATGTCTACTTCGGTTCTCTGATGGGATAGAAGAGCCATACTGGCCTTTGTACATTGGTGTATATTGATCAAAATAATACAGTCTTCATGACAATGTCCTCCAAAATGGTTCAGTGTGGAAGATACATGGTTTATCTATTCTTGCCTACTTAGCAGGTACGGCAAAGCTGCATTGGATTCAAGATATTTAACAGATCAAACAGTCTATATATGTGCATCAGAACGGGACTTCTAACCCTGGAAACTGCTGTCAATCTAAGTGCAATTTACACAATCGGCTTTGGTTACCAGGAACATATATAGCTTTTGAAATAAATTAAACCATTGCACTCTATTTGCTCTATAATGCTCCCACCCCTCCCCACCATAATCCTATTAGCTGAAGCTCAGTTTATCATAGATATACATCTTGTATTTAAACAAACCCGTCCTCCAGGGCCTAAAAGGCCATGATCCCAGCCTGATGAGAGACTGAGATCATCCTCTTTCCATGAAAATATGAAGGACTGATACAAGAGAGATGATGTCAGAAAAATGAATCAAAGCAGGTGACAAGACACATTCGCCATCGTTCTGTTTATGTGCGGGACATGACGTTGAGTGTGTGGTATCATAATGTCGAGGACCCTGGTTCATGCTTCATTGGATCGGTAATACCACTTGGTGGTGGGTCCAGCGCATGTCTACTATTGAGCGTAGGGTCAAAGTGTGCAGGGTCTGTCATTGAGCTCAGTCCGCTATCCCGGTGTTTGCAGGTCCTTTCATGTACGGTGTTGTTATAGGATTGAGTCGCGCCTTGCCCGCAGTAACGGCAGCGGAATGGCCGCTCGCCCGTGTGACAGCGGATGTGTCGGCGCAGGAGGCTCGTCTTTTTGAAGGATTTCCCGCAGTAGCTACAGGATACATCTCCTCTCATTGGCCAAGGTGGCGGCGCAGTGCCGACTGAAGGCATCATGGCACCCGTCTGGAAAAGGCAACACCAGGCTTTGCTTTAATCGACAGTAGGATTTTCTCTCTCCCTTTCTTGCGAGTTGGTTGTCCATTTTTGCGATTTCATGGCATTGTTTTTTGGGACATAAGTAAGCTAGAGATGTTCAATGTTGATATTTAAGTTTTATTGTGCTTAGTCACATATATTCACTCATTGGATAACAAGTTCAGATTGTAGGAGTCGGTACGAAATGATGTTGTTTTTAACAGTACAAAGAGAATCAGTTAGAAATCACAGAGCATCACAGCCCACTACCACCCAGTACTCATGGAACATCTGGCACCTCTTATGAGCCCGCCCTACCCTTAGATCATCCCACTGAACATACCTTTTCTCTATGGGCACTGTGGTAGCAAATTATCACACCACTCCACACTCAACACATTGTCTAGACTTTGATTTGTCTGACTTGATTTGTTTCTTTATACATGTATGGAGAGGGTATAAGAGCTAGTCTAGATGCCCCCCCCCCTCGTTCCCGCTTTTTATTCCCCCATCATTTATCACCTGATTTCAAGAAAATGATAGCTATGTCGACGTATCGACCTTATGCCCCCCCCTCCTTATATCAATATGTCAAGTACCTAGTCCACCCCATGTTGATGGTCGGATTACGGGCTTTTACAGCAAAAGTTTTGGGCGGCTAGAGGCAAAGGAAACGAAGGGGAAAAACGTACATGGGGAGCTGTCTGCTGGTCATCATATACTCTTCTTTTTGAAAAGGAGGACCGAGCGAAATTCTACCGCATCCACCCCCTCCCCCCCCCCCCCCCTTGTTAAAAAATTAGCACTCCCTGGATGCCATGAAGTAAGTTTTAACACACGATACTATCACATTACAAACCAACTCATTTAATGATTTATACTCATGTAATCAGAAATGTTGTCACACCCATTAAGAAACTGTCTTCTATCAGGAAGATATCTAGACGACTAGGTTTAATAATAGTTTAAAGGAATATTATTACATTTGTGTTTCATGGCATGTAAAGATGCAATGCTATTTTATCACATAGTAGGCTTATGGACAAGGTAATTTCTTTAAAAATCAAATCACGTTTGGGTTTATATTATATATATACATAGTTTTTCTTTTAAAATATATATGGGCATTCTCCCATTTCATCATATGCTCAATAACCAAAAACAATGAATAAATAAATATGAATATATGATTAATGTAGTATGTTCCTGTTCAGGTCGTTGAGTCTTTCAGTGTTTTTTTCTTCAAGTAATTGAATTAAGTCAAGTACCTTATTCATTATAAATGTATATAGCCACTGCATATCATCTATACTACTTTTAGTGATCAAGGGGTCTTTCTAATTTGCTTAGATCTTCAGGTTCTGAGTCTGACTCTTGCTGTGTGCTCCGCTGGACGTCTATCATGCCATGATTAGAGTCATTGTCCTCTCGAATTTGATCTGAATCCAACCCTGAGCGTGAATCTGTCATTGAGTGGCTCAGGTTGAGTTCGGGTTGGAGTGCGGAGAGGGTAGAGAAATGGTCATGTCGGTGGAGGGAGGAATCAGCCCCGACACTAGCCGGGTACGTGCCCAGGTATATCGCCGGTGGGGGCGGAGACGGCTGGTAGTATTTCAGCTTACATGTTTTCTCGTGGAGTTTGGCATTATATGACTGAGTAGCGCCTTTCCCACAGAAGCGACACTTGAACGGCCGTTCGCCCGTATGTGTGCGTACATGTCGTTTCATGTCCCCGCGAGAGCTGAATAATTTCCCGCAGAACGGACAAGAGTTTGATTTCTTTTTGTCGGCCCCCCTGCCTGTTGCTGCGGCCGCAGTGCCAATGAAGATCGAATGCATCTGCCTACCGCCCACCATCTGAAAAGAGCCAAAATGCACGCATGGACGTTACTACGTGACTATTTGTTGTAATTTAAAATTCACTTTGAATCTGGTTAATGGTTCAGCCTTTCGCTGAACACAATTTTGACTACTTTTGGGGCAGATATATCATCAGGCATTGTACTTTAGTATATATATTCCCAGTGCTTAACAATTAATTAAAAAGTCAGTGTTGTATCACATATACCATAATCTACGTAATTAGCCCACACATCCACTCTTTTGAGGACTGGAAATTAACCCAATTTTGTTTTGGGATTATTTTAAAACGCTGTGCACTGTGTGCTAATAACGTCGAATATGGATTGTGGTATATTAGGCTTATCACCCAGCCCTCTCCTCTAAACCAATCTCAACTTGGATTCGGTGGCTGGTCACTAGACAAGTTGCTCTCTGTAAGGACACACGTCCATATTTTGACATAAAACTGACAACAGATAGCCTACTTAAAGGTTTTTCGCATCTTTATTTTTCCACTTATATTTCTGGTACCGGTAGATCATTTTGACTTTTTGACCCAGGGAAATCCCCAAGTGGTCCACGCTTTGAGCAAACGATACCCCCTATTATAATCTAATAGAAAACAAAAATATAGATTTATTGTGTAGGTGTCTTGGCTTTTGTAGCTCTTTGATTGGTAATACAAGACAACGAGATTGGATAACTATTGGTTTATGAACGAATACTAGACACTGAAATGTTAAATGTTGATGACTGTAAGATTGAAATGTTATCGCCGCTGTCAAGGAAATAAAAGAAGGTTGTTGGTATATAACAACTTAATGCTTGTTGCTGGACGGGATATTTTAACTCCAAGGTTCCTATCGGACCAGGCTGTGAACTCGCGACATGGCATATTCCTTTAATACTGTCCGTTGCTTATCATTTGTTTACTTGGGTAGTTTAACGTTCACTACTGGTATTGTATATATCGTTTCCGCGCAGTTTTGCTGCTGGGTGATTTTCTCGTGTTGGCCTTTTCCCATTATTGAGTACACTTGCACTATTCAGTCGCTTTGGCCTCTCCTTTCGGTCAATTATTGTAATACCATACAGTTCCTGGTGGCCAGGCTAGGAAATCCATGGTTTATCTCAGCGTCTTTGGCCCTTTAGTTCCGTCATGAGTGGTTCACCGTGGGGTCGTTGCGCACAGTTACGCTGGTGGCTGTAGAGGTTGCTGGACTGGGTGAAGGAGGCGCGGCAGTACGAGCAGGTGAATGGCCGCTCACCCGTGTGGATACGCACGTGGCGCGTCAGTTCAGCCGGACGACAGAAAGCCGCACCACAATACCCACACGGGTAGTTCCGGCGCAAGGGCGCGTGCCCTCCTCTGGGTTGTGCAGGGGTGGGAGGAGGAGGATGGTGGTGTCTGTCCTGCAAGTAGACAGCCAAGAGTGGACGAGGTTACCAGCTATTCACTGTGCGCCTTTTAAGTCCGGCCTAAACCGTTTGCCATATTTCAGGCTGAGGATTCCGAGAACCCTAATATGGTCGGTCCAACGAGAAAAGGTGGTATGGCTGTTCCAAGGAGAAAACCCAATGTATAGACAGTTTAAGGAGAAACCCCAATATCGTCAGAGTGATACAAGACCATGTCGGTAACGAGTACATTATAAGACATCCTCGTATATAAATTATATGCGAGTTCCATATCTGGCGTTATAAAATGAGAGAGGTGATTACTAGTATGGGTGTAATGTGCAGCTTTATGGAGAGGGCAGCGAGGTATACACTGTAAATTCTCGCGTAGAAGCCTACCTCGTGTATATAAGCCACACCTCAACTTTGGGATGATGGATCTTACGATGTGTATAAGACTCTGTGCTGAGCGTATAAACTGCACTGGCAATCTGACTCACGTACTAGCTATGGCTTCTATGCGAGAATTTACGGTAGTAGTTATACGCGGTTAGACAGTCGTCCAAGTCAATGTGGACCAACTGCGTTGTCTATCAATTTGTATCCTCAATCTCTGCCTCAACAAGGGTGGGAATAGGAAGGACTTCTAGCATACAATAATTCATCCAGCAGGCTAATAGATTACCTTTCTCCTAAAGAGATAGTTTTAATATTAAGATTTTGTCTTTTATGTTCTGCATATACGGAAAGGTACATAATGTACATCTAAACCTCTAAATCAAATGCTCTCAATCAACTGAACAACCTGCATATGTTATGAATATAACGCTTTTATTTGGGCTAAGCAACGGTAATATGTTGGCAACGGTTAAACAACATAAGGTGGCACTACAAGCATACGTAATAAGAACATCACCTTCTGCGAGGGCACGTAACCACCCACAACGAAAACTCATGATAAGACACTGGCTCGTTATAATCTTAATACACATGGAATATGAATGAAGCACACGATGGGAAGAAGGTGGGGTTTGCTAGTTGGATGACACGACGGAATATTTCCTATAGCTAAGTCTCTGAGATTCCAACAATGCTATGTTGCGGTTGATAGCGCCTATCCTGGAATGGTATAAAGATTGACTAGCGCCAATACTATTGGTAAACCCGATGGAGGAAATGATTTTTGTCCGGTCGACTTGTGGTGGGTTAGTTCATATAATACGAGCCACCCGGGAACGATCTGTGCGGTATCGTGGTCGATACAGTAACAAGCGCAGCTTTCCAACTCATCTATTGCATCCTCAGCACTTCAAATCACATTCCTTTTTAAACATCTTAAAAATAGTCGTTCTAAATATCAACATGATTGAAACGCTTTGAAAGCCTAGTACACTTGAAGAAGACTTGATAGCTAAAATGGCCGCATAGAAACGTATCAGCGTGCAACTTATTCTCTAATTTAGACAGCTGTTTTGGCCAAATGCATATATGCTCTTAGAATCATAAACAACAATATATCAGGCTTGGCCTGATGAAAAACGCAATCTGTTCCTAAGAAAGTCCATAGGAATAATCATAATTAAAAGAATTATTATACTAACATAAGTGTAAATAATAAAATCGAGTATTGGCTTAGAGTCATACAACAGACTATTTAACAAGCAGATAAAATAATTAAAGAGAATAATATAACAGTTTACAGAAGAAGCGGCTAAAATTGATTCTAAGTTCCTCTCCCAATCAACTCATACAAACAAGGGCTAAAGGTACATGCGGACCTAGCATAGTAATAATTATAATATAACATTTTAATACAAACTACATCAAGTAGTTAAAATGAGTACTTTTAAGCTGTATCCAGCCCTTGATGATAACATCGGACCCGCGCCCACCATCGTTGTATAGCAAGCTCTAATAATGAGAACGAGTCTGCAAATATTAAATAATACACATGCCAAACTTTCTTCTCTTTCATGCAATTTAACAACTTCGAAATGGTAAATCTCAAGACGGGAACTCTTCAAAAAACAAGTCCCAGTAAAGGTATTAACGAGATAACGATGAACGTAACTGAGTATTCCAACTTGAACTCCTGAACAAGCAAAGCTAACTGTGATAATGTCATTAATGATATCCAGATCAGTAATCTTAACAAATTAGAAACAAAAACACTTTCTAGTGGACACAAATCCACAATATCTCATAAAACTGCAACCTACTGCATCAATGATAATATCTTGAACAAATACATTTTTACGTCACTAACAGACGGGCGTAACTCACTCCGCCGGGGTCAAATCATGCAGACAACCGGTCAATATTCTCATTTAATAGGAACGAGAGAAATTACCTACATAAAAATGTCATGCAGTAAGGGTCCCTTGACTCCATAACTTCTCTTAAGTTGAAGGAAGGAAGAACTCATGAGTTAAAAATAGAGTGGCTTACAGCCACTTGAATCAGTTTCTACAGGGGCAGCTCTATTGGCTACTAAATATATCACGGTACCCCATGTGAAAATATATTATTTAGAAAATAACAATGAGTTTTAAACACCTTGGGTATATCGGTTCCAGCTCACATCTTCTTTATCTGATCACCTTAACTACTATATAACTTTAGGGGTAACAAAACACCCCCTTTTAATATATCTCTGCTAAATCTCTGGTTATTTGTGGGCATTTTTACTCGGTTTGCGTTCCCAATAAAAGGGCAGATGCCTGCAAGTAGTCGAGCAGTTCGTGCACGCGGGTTTGAGGGATATTGGTTTAACAATACCGTTACTTTGGGTGGGAGTTTTCAGTCTGCGCAGCACCATTGGGCACTCTCACCTTAGAATTTAAGAAAATCAAACGCTGCGGAAATTTCAAACTTCACCTCCTTCATATATTTTCTCTTTCCAACACTTCCAAAATCCATGATCAACAACAATCAAACAATGCTATCTTGCGCTGGTAGCTCTGCAGCAACTCTCCCCCACTACCACTCAGCCATAATTGTTGCCATTTTCTCCTTCTCTCCTCTAAATCTCAATCTCAATCTAATCTCACACGCACATAGGCCTACCGGTATCTCATTCTCTCTCTTGTCCAAGTAAATTCCTTCAAGTTCCTATAATCTGTCTCAGTTCATACAGTAATAATGACCCATATATTAAGATTTGAGAAACACTAACAACTCAGTATGGGGGAGTGGTAAAGATGGGAGCGGGTGGCTGCTCAGAGGGCCAGTGTGAGCGTCATGTTCATACGTAGCGCATCCAGCGCGGACACCGCTTGGAGCAGCTCATTCTCGAAGGACGACCGGTCCTTGAGCACCAGGCGCACCAGCGGGTGCTCCCCCTGCCGGTTGGTCTTGAGACATGAGGCTGCGCTGGCGTCCACCCGGTTGCGCACATAGCCAGAACTGTGGTCCTTAAGGACAATGTAGAGAGCCGAGGAGATGGCCTCTGTGGAGTCTAGGTCGGCGTTACTGCCGATAGCCTTGATCTGTGCTGACGGGTAGGCGGTCTGCAGGTCCTTCCACAGCCCCAGGTGGTTGTAGTGGCCGCGGCGCGCCACCACCCAGTAACTAACCGCCGGGTAGATATTACGCGGTACCTCCCCCTTCCTGTTGGGCTTGTTAAAGATGCCGGTGAGGGCCGACACGAAGTAGGCTACCCCCTTAACCTGGGCCACCACCTGGTCCGACACAAGGTGGTTCTGCACCAGCTGGATCCAGGCATAGTCCAGCAGCGGCTCGTCGAAGCGCCACACTATGCGGAAAGAGTGCACCTCAAAGCGCGTCAGGTCCACGGGCTCTGCCAGGTACTTCAACAGCCCCTCCCGGATGGACCGCGAGGCCAGGTTGTTGCTAGGATACTTGTTCTGGTGGCACGAGGTATAAACCGTCTGGAATGGGAGAAAGGCCAGAATGTAGAGTCTAGAGAGGCAGCAACCTGGGTCTCGTTTCGCGTCCTCCATGGCAGCTTTTTTTTTGTGTCAATGAGCATCTTAGCATATTCTATATTAAATAGTTTCAATAGTGAACACGTTTTCTGTATACAATGTAACTCTACTGACTATGTCATACACGAGAGGAAGCAAGAGAAATTTGAAAAGCACCAAAGGCAAAGCACGCCATCCCCACTTCCGAGCCTCCCATTGCCATATCTATTCATCATTATGTACACCACCAATGAATACCTAACATAATCAAAAGGACCTTAAATGGGTTAGTGAATACTAATTCTGGTACTTACACTTTAATACAGATTCCAATTTGAAAGTTTATCACTGCTACCATAGCAACCCTATCCGCGGCATCAAAGTACTTTGATAAAAAATATAAAAAACACAAACACAAAACCTTCTAAAATAGTGTGTGGATTACCATTTTAATATGTGTATTTGCTTTATTCATGTACCCGGTATTTTTATCTACCAGTCTCAAAACTATAATAATGATTATCGTCCTTTCATATGGAAAAACGCACAAACTAGATGTGCGTCTACAAGTTTTCATTAAAACAGTTTCATATTCTTTCTGGAAGGTTCCTTGCTGAGGTCAGTCACATTTATAAACCCAGTATTAGAGATCAAAGTCTACAAATCACCTTTTTGTTACCAGACAATATAAGCTGGCTTTGGCTGTCTGTTTGGTAATGTTTAAAAGTCAAGTGTATCTTTTCGAAAGTACAAAACTTTCTCATTTCTGATTTTAAATCTTGATAGAGCTTATATCGTTAAAAAGTCAGATCTTCTTTCGCATTGAATTCAAATTTTCTTTCCTTTCTGCCTTGTTGAATCCAGCATCCATGTATCTTTTCAAATATGTCTATACTTCTGTGCTTTCGCTCCGCACCATCTGCCGGGTGCTTCAATCAGAGATTAGTGCAAATCAGATGTCGTTGTTGACACTTGAATTGGTGGGTCAACTTGGGTGGTAGCTATCCTTGTGTGGAGCAGATGTCTTATAGAAAGTCTCATCGTGCCTGCCCCGTCTATAGTAGTTGTGTGCCTGCCGCTCGTGGCGCCTTGTACTCGTCATGAACGAGAAACTACGAGAACATCCAGGCACCTGGCATGCGTAGCGCTGACCACTGCCGTTCTCACCGGGCGGTGCTAACGTCCCCGCGCCCCCCGCAGGCCACAACAGCTACAAAACGAGAAAGTCCTATAATATAAAAGCTATCTGTCCAATCGAGCAATATTCTTGGATTTCCTTCTTGATTGAAACTATTTGCATCCATATTGACTGGAAAAGTGTCCTTCATTGTCACAAGAAAATAAAAAATGATGCTCCCCTCTAAAATCCCTTGGCATTAAATCATCCTGAATCTATTTTGTCCATGTAAACCACTAAGCTTTTAAGTCATTTCGTTATGCTGTATATATCTAAGTAATCTCAAACCATATTAATTATCCGCTTATAATTTGTATGGCCTCATCACTGACATTAAAATATGGTTTTCACAAAATCCACAGAAAATCAGTCTGATACAAATATTTAGGTTCAAATTTTGCTTTCGAGAAGCATAATATGATGTACAATGCAAACTTGGATAATGGTTCTAGAACCTTGTGTTCCCACCGATCTATCAATTGTATTTCACTAACAGATTGGTCTTCTCTAATACTAAACATGTAGTCAACATGACAGTACAATAAGTTGTAGATTTCTCTTCATTTTTACATAATTAAATCTCTTATGGTTTATTTTTGACGAGTCACAGTCATTCACAACTTTATGTCATGCTCTGAGACAGTTTTTCCTTCTGCTAAAAATAGTTTCTTCAATGGCAAACAATCTCCGTTTGACTCTTAACCTATAAATCTAATATCTATGGCTAAGTACGACTGTCTTCCCTGCATCTTTCATAATTCCAAACTCATCCTCAGACCACATTGTCTAGACTAATGCTAAGCGGTGGAGGTGTCGCGACTAGGCGGAGGACCCCACAGTTTGGGTAGGTGGGCGCGGCGGCGGGTGGTCTTGCGTCCATGCTTCATCCCCTCATGGCGACGTAGGTTTCGCTTCTGGAAGAAGCTGGACCCACAACCGGGTACCCCACAGCAGAAGGGCTTGCCGACGCTACTGTGGGAGCGTCGCTGCACGAGACAGCGGCCCAGGGTCGGAGTGTGGGTGGTATGGATGGGTGGCAGTGGAGGCGGAACCGGAAAGGGGCGGCCCCTTATGCCATAGGCTGCCGGCAGGTAGCGCTACAAGGGAAGCAGACACAAGCTGGGGTTAGCCTCTGCCAGTTTCTTTGTGTACTTAGAACGTCCAGTCAGCCTCAAAAGGGAATCCAGACTTTCTCTGCCAGTAGGGGCCATCAGCATCGGGACCGCTCTATCCTAAAATGACTCCCTATGACTACCTTATCCCTGTTAGCAGACCTTATTAGAAGGTCCTGCTAGTCTTTCTAGCTGTTGGTTTTGCATTCCTTAGTCACCTTATTAATCTTCTCTCCATTAATTAACTCAATATTGGTGAACACATTTTGGTTCAGATATACATCTTTTAGACGGTCATCTACTTTCTTAGTTTTTATTGATAGTCTGTTATCTTCAGTGTAAATCAAGTGCCCCATTTTTTTTTTGAACAATTGAAGTTGTCGCAGCTACACTCATCTTGCATCTATATAGCTTCATAGTTGCATTGTACTGGGTAGTTCTAACACTGAATGAATTGTCGCAGACCTATGATGGGGCAAGGTTAGGACTGCGGTGCATGACCGGTGTCGGTCTGGTGCCTCTGTAGACAGTGTTTATACCAGTAGCCCTTCAATTGCTACAGCCAGGCTCGCTACACACAGAAGGCTTGTTCACCGCATGCCGCGAGCGGTACACACCATAAGGCTTGTTCCCGACAGGGTGCGAGTAGTTCTGCGCTGTACTACCACCCATATCCAGTCTTCCAAGCTCTACGCCATAGCTGCCTCCAAACCGATGCTGCATCAAAACAAAACATACAGGTCTTCCTCTCAGCACTTCAAGAACTTGCGTATCTGCTCTGCTTGAATCATTGATTTTAAAACTAACTTATCATTAGGTCTATATTTCATGCAAAGTTTTTTAAATATGAGCTTTCCTGACTGAGTAACTCTGGCCTTAATGTTAGTAATGAATCCCTGTTCATCTTTTAATTCAAAGAACACATCCTCAAGTGAATACAGTCATTTAAATGTAAAGAAGTAAAATTCTTCCAGGAGTCGTTCTAATGATCAATACTACCCGTTAATAATAAACGCAAAAGAACTCGAACAACATATTTCTTTATGATAATATTACGATTATTTATTTATATGAGACGGTCAATACTTTCTTAAAATATTGCTTCATTTTTTTAAAACCTGTACTGTCCATTAAACGTATGCACCTACAGATCCGTACATCTGCGCTCACTGAATGATTATCTATAAATAAATACTAGTAAGCAAGTTCACCAAGTACCATTCTAGGTCTGGTCTTTTGATACTTTAAAGCTGGGCCGTCAGGGAATAAGTTCAGCATTTTCCATACATGGCCTAAAATAACAGTTCCACCAGAGGGCAGCAGTGTTTGGACAGGGGACCATGAGCATTGTCCAGCTACAACATATTCACCCTATCTTGTGCCTGTAAGAGCTAAGCTCCCAGCCCTTAAGAGCCCTCTTGTGAATGAAAACTGAACTATATCCAGAAGTGCTTTTGGCCCCACTTAAACCATGACGGTCAAGCTTTAATTATCAGTCCTTTTCTGAAGATCAAAATCTGGCAGAAATTCTCAAAATATAAATATGTAAGTCTTAAAATCTCTAATGATCCTATGCTGGGCTTTTTCCATGTGTGTATGAAGTCATGTTGAGTAGGCCGCAACATTATAGCATCATGTCTTTAGAAAAAGCAGGTTTTTGGAGAAGTCTGAACTCTGTTCCTGCACTTAATTATGCAGTTCCTTCTCTGTTGTCACTGTTAATATAGCCAGCTCCTCCTCTGTTGTCACTGTTAATATAGCCAGTACCGCCTATGTTGTCATTGTTACTATAGCTAACTCCTTCCCTGTTGCCACTGTTCAAAGCTCCTCTATCCTGGTTTCCGGCAGCTTTGTGCCCACTATAACTCAAATGACGCTGCAAGTGATGTTTGTAATAGTAGCTCCGATCGCACTCTTGACACCGAAACTCTTTGCTGCCAGACTGGCGCGGCCGGTACGGGTTTCTTGATTGGTGTGGAAGAAGGCCGCTCAAGAACTCCATACTCGTAGCAGGGAATATCGGCTAGAAAAGAGCAAAAGGGAGATCTCTCTCAGCGCTGGGCTTTTTCCATGCGTGTATGGAGTCATGTTGAGCAGGCCGCAACATCAAGTTTATACAGCATAATGTCTCAATACTTTATATACCATAAAAGGAACAGTATACTATTAGGCTGAGATGTTCATGCTCAATGGACATGCTGTTTCAACTTTAATATCAAACTCCACCCCTTCCCAAATTATTTTTCCCTATTTGGGTATAAGCCTTCTATTTATCACAACAGAATGCATGTAAGAAATGCACGTCTCGTTCCTTATACTAGTAATCTCAAGTCCCTTCTATGGAATGTTGGGCGTCGCATTTCTAGATCTTTCTCTAACACAGAAGCTGTAAAAAGACCCCTTTTAATAGCACATCACGATTTTGATTGGCACAAAATGGCACTGTGATTTTAATCGAATATAACGTCTATTAAATAATGTATTTTCCCAGAGAACCAACCCACCCTTGACACATACATCCTGGTCAATCTAAGGGTTCTTGTCTGTCTTGTGGTGGCTTTCCCACATTACAGTCTTCCATTTCTTCATTTAAATAGGTATTGTCGCTGTGCACAGTCCTCATATTTTGCGTCTCCGATAGATCTCCGACATAATAGTTTTGTCTGAATTTGCTGGGTGTGGTTTTATGTTCCTTTGATTTGTGTCGGCTAAGGCTGGAACCATGGTTAAATCCTTTCCCACAACGCGGGAAGTTGCACATATAGGGTTTGTCGAGGCTGGATGATGTGTTATGTGTCGGTGGTGGCATGAGGGTCCTGTCTCCACCTTGTGGGGTATAGTTCCAATGTTCTCGCCTCAACTATAATGTAGAAAGAAATAAGCCGAAATCACTGCTTTAAGCCCATCTTCTCACGACCGATGCGAGTGCTGTAGTAGGCATGGTAGTAGGTACATTGTACATTCAGCTATCAGATTTTAATATCCATTATAATTTAAAAGTCCATTTATCATATGTACCATTTGGTTAGTTTATTTTTAGTCATCTCTCTGATGTCCTTGTGACCAACTTGTTTTAGAGATTTGAATCAAGATTTTCCTCATTTGATAATGAAATATATTACAGGAGATATTTAGAGCACCAAGCTATGCTATTGAATTATTATAGTAATAAATAGTTAATTCTATTACCGGATAGACAGAAGTAACTTCATCCCTGTACATTCTGACTAGAGCCTACCAGTATCCTACTTACAACAAGGAGGTAACTGTTGAGGCTTTTCACGAAGTTCACCTCACTAACTACATGTAGTATTTCTACTATTCCACTAGACCCATTTCACTCTGTTCAACTTGCTCCAACGCTTCCTGCTTCAGTGCTAATTCTAACTGATGCTCAAGATCCAATCGGGGCTGTGCGACAGGGTATTGAACGTTCATAAAACTGAGCGGTCTTTGCATGCCTTGTCGGTAAGCAGCGGTAGCGGAGGAGCTGGCTTGTGCAGCAGCCATCATGGGGAAGGAGGGCCCCACGAGCGCGCTCTCTGATTTGTGATCTCGTCTGTGGCGACTGAGCCCCGAGCCGTGACAGAACGACTTGCCACAACCTGGGTGGGTGCACACGAAGGGTCGGGGCTTGTCGCCGTGACTGCCGCCTAACGACTGACTCCACGCGTCGGGCTGAGTCAGCGAGCGGCTTCTTATGTTCGGGCCCAACTGTTCAGGGGAGAAAAGATGGAAGCACTGCTTTAGATGAGACTAGGCTTGGCCATCGGGAAGTTTTTCTATCTTTCTTAGTGATGATCTCCCTCATTGATTGACAACGTTCAATGGTTAAGGATGTCTTTCCCATCAGTGTAGTAACCAACACCACTTAATACCTTTGCAAAGATATGTATAAAATGTCACTTGCATCTGATAAATGTGTCAGGATAATTAATCTTCTGAGGAAAGATTCTGCACGTTGGTTTTTTATTATTACGAAGAGAGGTCAGCTCGAAGATCCGCCGAGAATAATGGTATTGTGATAATTGCCTGTAAGTCCATATAGTTAATGACTCATTTCACCCCCACCCAACATGTGTTATAGCGCAAATCCCCTCCCTCGTATTCTATGCATTTGTCGGTCAAACCTAGTTGATCAACCATGGCTTTTCTGGAGATGGCAGCTCTGGGGGCTAGCGATAGTCGACGTGGAAAGAAAAGAAATTCTACTCGGAAATTTTACTGTCGTACCAGTAGGAAACGTGGAATCTCATTTTATTTCTTTATACATTTATAACAAGCACCTGCAATATCTATTTATTTCAATTAATTCAGTCATCGGTCCTAATAAAACCTTCATACTTGTAACTCAACTCTGGAAATTTTCCCTAGCTTCTAACGACGGCAGTAACATAGATAACAACAATGTGATTTAAATTAGTATTTTTGGGAGGGGGCGGAGACTACAAATTTATGTCAGCATCTGGAATTCTATGAATAAATATTGTATAATTTCTCTGTTTACCAACAACGCCTACCGGTACCTTCTATGGAACATCAAGATACTGCTGAGATATCAAAATAGGCATACACGCATACCCTCATTTGTAAAATATACATTAAGTACGGTTTTAGTATAGTTTATAGTGGTGATCAAACTGTTATTACTTTACTTCCATGTGCATTTGGAATTGGAATCAAGTTCAGGGTTGGTTTATCTTCTGGCCTCGACTTGACAGGCCGCATCTATCATTGTTTATTTGGGTAGTTTAATGTCCCGTGACCCTGGGCTCTTTCTAATGAAGCGAGACCACTCTCAAGCACTCCACCACTACACGTATCTGGTATGACCTCAGTCTTTGGGGCAGGGGACATGAACACACCAAAGGTTGGGAGGTGGGCAGGTTGTCGGCCAGTGTTACTACTTGGCCAGACCGATGGCACATTGCTCCTTCCGTGCTCTTTGCGGTGCCGGTACATATTGGGGCGGTGGTAAAATGCCTTTTGGCAGCCGGGATAGTTGCACACGTAAGGCTTGTCCTGTGCATGCACAGAGCGGCGTACCCGGTACGTCCCCATCACATCTGCCGGCAGACCCCAGCTCTGCGGGCTGCCCCCTCCTCCCTTCCCCTCGTGGTGGAACTACAAAGACACAAAGAAACGGTCTTTTACTTTTGGGTCTACTACCTATCGATCTTGTGCTGGTTAATTGTGCTCGCAAATGATCCTCTCCTCCCTGCATATATCTGTGTGTAACTTAAAATACACCTGCCTTAATTTCAACCTTGTATGATGTGTCATATTGGATGAAAAATAATTCCCGCAACTCTCTGAAGTATTTTAACCCAGGTCATAAATATCCTACAATAAATAGGCTAGAAAATACGCCAGTAATCCTTAGTTATATCTTTGAATGACAACACTTCGATGTAAGTAATATTGTTGCACTGGAATTAGGGCCAATTGTCCTACGAGAAGCTAATATACCATCTTGTGTTAGCTTGTGGGAGGGTTATAAAAGGCAGTGTTTTGATGACTATTCCCGTCGATCGAATCGGAGACGGTAGCGAGTGGCGCTGGACCAGATGTCACGGTTAGTGGTGGTGATGGCTGTACAAAACTGCTGTTGTCCAGAGTTTTGTTCCTCTGACCTGTGACAAGACTGAACAACTGCTCCACCTTTGGCAATACAGTCCTTGCTGTACCGGCCCCTCCCTGGTCTGCCTGCACCCCATGCTGACTGAGAGGTGCAGCAGTAGAGGGGGGTTGGGCTCGGTGGCCCTGGGTGCGGTGCCGACTGAGGTGGCTCGAGAAGAAGAAGCGTTTCCCGCAGCCTGGCTCAGTGCACGCATACGGTTTGTCCTCAGAGTACCGGGACCGCCGGTGTCTCGGAGGTCCGTCCAACGAGGGAGCAGTAGCCGGCAACCAGTTCCATGGCTACAAGAGGAAGAAAATCTTCTCTAAAAATCTTGGGGGGCTTGAGCAACTCTTCAGGATCTACATATTTTTGGTACTTTTATTATCTATACCCCTATATTAGTGCTATTTGCTACATCATGTGCTGTCAAGCATATTGGAGATCCTGCATGCTGCGCCTATAAAAACGTATCCAACAACGGTTCCCCTTTTGAGTATACACTTTTATTCAGATTTATTCAAAGTACCCAGATCCTATGGTTCTTTTACAGGTTCTGTACCTTTCATATTCCACGACCTTAACTGGTAACAATAGCCCATAACACATACACCTTAACTGTTTTCATTATCAAATCCTTTTAATTTACCCCACGTGAGCTATAACGGTTCTGGTTGCTCTGAGTCTGGGTAGGATGGTGGCGGTTCAACGGTAATGGTAAAGGTAGCCATTTCATCCTTTTCATTTTCCTCTGAGGGCACCACCAGAGGTGACATGTCCTCTACAGTAGGCACAATGACTGCTGGGTAGCTGTCCATCTCTAACATAGGAGGCTGTATAAGAGGACTGGCTGCCAGTGTTGATGATGCGGCGGGTGCAGCCTCGGTGGGCCCCTTATTGTACCTGTACGGGCTCACACCCCGCGTGTGTTTCAGGCTGTGCACCTGACGCTCGTGGCGGCGTGCATCCTGACTGTGGAAGAAGCTCCGCCCGCACCCAGCAACCAAACATTTGTGCGGTTTATTCAGTGCCGTCCTCGACTTTCTCCGGCGCAGCGGTAGCGCTGAGGGTGCCGCGAACTGAGGAGCAAAACGGAAACGGCTGCGGTTAGTGTTTCGTTTTCTTCACACCGCTTTAAGATAGCCGCCGTATAAACCTGGGGCCAACTCAAAATATGGCAGCATGATTCCTATCGTTTTAAATGTCCTCTATATTGACGAAGCATTATTTATAAGTAGAGAGAGAATGAGTGCATATAAAACAACTCTATCATGATCAAACTAATTGGGTAAATCTCCGACCATGCCTACCTCATCTTTCCTTAATTATCTCAGTTGGCATATTAAAGGCTATTCAATAACAGTGACCTACCGGATGCATTGACTGATTCTTGCTAAAAGTAGGCCCTTCATACTGACTTGACATTCGCGAATCTCCTATACATGTATAATACCTTGATAGAAACGAACGTTAAGCATGGCACATGGCTCAGTATTTTTTATGCCGGTCAACAATTCACTCCTATTATTCCTGTCATCTTTCACAAGTAGAAATGTGATCAGAAATGTTGGCATGACAATTTGCCTGTGTTTTTACAGCACCCTCAAATACTAGGCCTGGTATAATTATATTATTTTTCAACACATATTCTTTCAGGTGTACTTAATGTCAAACAAGATATACTCCTAACTAAGCATTGTTTTAGAGCTGAATTACACTGAATTCTACTGTTAATTGGTTAGAACTAGTTTTAATACAGCGTATACTTTTTGCACAAAGTAACAAAGATGGTCAATACACGTGCCATTACAGTCCCACATAGCATGTGGTTCACCGTTCTGTTACTTTATATATCACAGCATCATTATGAAGTGAGATCTTTGGTCCTATCAACCATGCCTGACACGCTAGCAGTAGATGATGATCTAATAATATACACGCATGTTTTATCAACCAAGGTTCACATAAAGATTGAAAATGTAAACACTTCTTCAAGTGACATACAAAATGACATGCTCAGGATTTGACCATAACTGGTCTTTTGTCATAGGCATTTCGTATCAAGTCGGTGTTGTCGTGTCGTTTACAATTGTAGCTCACCATTGTTTATATAAATACGAGACTAGAATGACGCTTGTGGTTGTAGTCGTAAGATATCATTTTATATATAGGTCAAGGTACTTTTATCACTAAACTGCCGGATAATCAGACGAATATACATGTATTTGTGAAAACATTCAACTGTTTTTTAATGTTAGTACACACTTTTCTTTGACCTACACACATCGCTTCTTAAAAGAACTGTGTATCCAAGTCAGGAAAAGGGAAACAACCCCCACCCTCACCTCAGCAAACAAGTGTTAATTTGTAGAAGAAACATGCCATTACTTACCATGGGTATCAATGATAGAAGTCCACGATAACGATTTATATTTTAATGTTAACTCTGGGTTACAGTTTCCTTGATTTTATACTTTTTTTTTTTAATGTTCTAAAATTCAATGCAAAAGAAATTAAGATTCATGAATTAGCCTGTCCATTTATTCAGAATGTAAATCTTTACAGGAGCTTCTATCATTGATTGGTGATTTGAAGAACAACCTAAAATATATGACATACTACATGTCTCCCATTATAACAGACTAAATTTCTTCATTCTGCCACATACATTTGAAAATCTGGTATGACATTTCCTCCAACAGTAGCTTGTGTCACATTTAGTCTTATACATGTACAATGTATTGATCATTTGCCGCGAAATCTGCCAATATTGATTAGCATTTAGCTAGAAACAATGGGAAACATGTAATAGGTTTTCAACTGTAAAAAGAAAGATAACATGGGCACAAAATTTTACATGAAATGACGCATGGAAAATCCTTTGTTACAGGAGCCACATAGAAAGAATGCTCCGTGTGGGCCACTTTTTCTCACATCTTTGTCCTGAATCAATTAAGCCTGAAATGTGGTGCTTTGCAAGCTGGTCTATTCCATTACCTATTGCCGAAACATCACTGTTATATCACTTAGCTAGGAAGTTCACAGAAGTATTTTCTGTTGTTCTGGTTTGAGAAGAATTTTGTTGAAATACATCTGAAGACTCCAATGAAAACGTCATTTCATCCATGGCAACAAGTTAAACTTGACATAATTCTGCTATACTATGAATAAGGTTTTAGATATTTAGATTTTAGATTCATTTAATACAATGCAGAAACGGCTTCCATAATCAAACAATAACATTCTGCCATTTTACAAACCGAAATGAACACGTTAAATTTACAGGGTACTGATTCTTTTCTTAACATTAATCCATTATCTATTTTGACTGGTACTACATCAAAAAAAATAATCATCAAAAATATTCGTCGATTTGAAATGGCAGAGTGTACTATTTGATGCCCTGATCGTATTTAAAGCAGCGTACACTTCCCGAGTCTAGTCAATTTAGAGGAATATTTCACGCCAGATCGTTACATTTCAACTCGAATCTTTCTCATTCGATTGGTTTCAATCTTATTTAATCGATCAATCAGGTGGAATACAGATGCCAAACATTTTGTAGAAAATAAATAGCATCAGCTGCAAAAAACACTCACTGAACAACTTCATGATCTCATCCCCGATGTCCTCCTATTCCCTTGGATTTTAAATTCAAATTTTGAAGTTATGTTTATTAAAGAGGATATACCGAACACATAATACCAAGTACCGTAGTACGTTATGTTGCATGGAGTCATTTAAATTGTGTTCCAAAATATAGTGCAAGGCGCAAAACGTGGCCTACTTTGCCATTTCTGATGTGACAACTCGCATTTATAAATTTAGTACTTTGAATTTGAAGATTGAACATTTCATTCAAAATCTGATTCTCTACACCTATTAAATTTGTTCTCAAATTCATGTTTGATATGGAAGTTTCGTCGACTCTGAAAAGTTGCATCCTTATAATTTCATGAAGTCAATGGAAGCCGTTCCTAATGACCACCCTCTTGGTCTGATAATTATAATTTAAATTCTTTTTCTATAGGGTGGTTAGGATAATCTAACAGGTGAGAAATGATAGGTTCCTTACCATGTCTGAACCAGGCGTGCCAGGAATCAGTGACCGCTGGGAGCCGGCAGGCATGGGCCAGGTCGAGCAGCCTGGTAGTGTACCGCCAGCGTCTGCTCCTAGGTGGCCATCACCGGTCTCCTGGAATGCTTGGTGGGCCTGATGTGCTGCAAGGTCTGACAGATTGGGCCATTGTGATTGTGCTGTGTTGTCTTGACTGCTGCCTCCCCCGTGGTAGTACGCTGAGTCGTCATCGTCGTCTTCGTCTCCTTGATCCTCTGCTGCCTGCTTTTTAATCTTGAGTGGGGGTTCGCCCGTGTCCGGGTCATAGTCTGTGAACGAGCCATCGCTGCTGGCCATACTGTGTGACTGAGAGTACTGCTGGCGCATGGCATGTGCGTCGTCCCCACCCCCGCTCGTTGAGGCTTGGGCAGGGTGGTGGAGTGATGCGGGGTGGAGGGATGCTGAGTTGTGTCGACTGTAGGCCCGGCGCTGCCCGGCCACCATTCGTGCCTGGTGGGCCACCGCCTGCGGCGACCTCACCACCAGACAGTCTTCCACACCGTCTATGTCCTCCCCAGCATCCACCGACTCCAACTTTACCCGACTTAGGTCCACTTGTGGGGCGGTCTGCCTGGGCGGTGCCCCACTGCCCCAGCCAACACCGGGACTGGCCACCGAGCCACTGTCTGAGCTACCTGTCCTTTGGACCGCATGGGTCCCATGTGCCGGTGATTGGTGGGGCGTATGGCTCACACTGTCTCTACCCTTGTTCCCCCCGTTCCCACTATTACACGCCTGTCCCCCATTGTTTACGGCAGTTTCCGCAGCGGGCGTACTGCGGTCAGACTTGTTCTCACCACCGGGCCCGAACCGCTCGTTGATGTGCACCAGGAAGACATCGTTACTGTCGACGGTGACGCCGATGAGGGCCTCCACCCGCAGCTCATCGTTATACGTGAGTCCGTTCTTACACAGGAGGGTCACGGTATCCCTCAGCAGATTGTTGACACGCTCCTGGTCCGGCTTCATAGTAATGCAACGTTACGTCTGCATCCTCATCCGCTTCTGCCCTCACCATCAACGCTCGCAGTCCTCCGTCTTGTTCCTTAGTGCTTGTGACATGTAGCAGGCCCAGTTTCAGCCCACTACACGTACAATGTTTGATGTCTTGGTCGGCAGCTCTGAGAAAGTGAAAAGGGGATCTTTATTAATATAACATATTAAAGCAAAGATACATGTACTGGCCTGCTCTAAACCATTACATTCATGGATACTACCACTATACTATAGTATATATTACAAGACCCATTACTGCTTCTACACAATACACGTACATACCGGTAATGTGTATCAGAAAAGAAAAGTGGAAAGAAGATTGTATTTGACATTTGTAGTAAAGTTTGTACAGGGGATGTGTATAGCTTGAAAAAGCGAGTGAATATTGAATTCAAAGAGGAATGAGAGGGAGTATACGATTCCATGGCCGTGTAGATTGGGGTGTGTTTTTGTATTGGAGAATGGTAATGAGATAATTATCAATTTGTAATTCCGATGAACTCTTAATCTTTATGCCTTGACTATGGATCAAGATTTATATCTGGGATTTAGCTAAACACACCAACAGGCAACCGCACCAGTATGGGTGAATGTTGATGGACGGGCTCCAGTTCATAGGCTCGATGCCAGATGGCCCTTATGTCTGAATGTGGTGCCACCTTGTGGTTAGGCCCGCCATCACAAAATGAAATACAAACCCCTCCCCCTATTAAATCCAGTCGCCGTCTGGGCTGGCCCCCTCGTCTAGGCCCTAGACTCCCCTATGGAAGCCTAGCATTGAGCTTTTTTTGGATCCGCTGATGGCCTAATAACCAAGCCCAGGCCACATGCACATACATCACCGCCTCTTCCCCGGGTATGATCACCTGTCAGCTTGCTTAAACGTCCTCTAGATCAACAAACAAACATAAAATCAGCTCAGACTGGTCGGGAATTTGCACAAAAGCCGACGCGGCGGGACACTAATCCCCCTCCAGCGCTCCGTCGTGAAGCCTGGGCGATCGCAACCCTGAACCCTAATCATCACCAAAATGCGGCATTGAAACCGGTCAGAGCCCTCTGTTCGTGCAGTCATACGGTACCTTGGGTAAGGATGTTGTCTAGGAAGCACGGAGGGACGGTTATTCTAGCTGCAGTGTGGTTTTATCGATCCGTTTTCGGCGCTGCCGACCAAGATGCTAGGGCCTCCCGCTGCTGTTCGCCTCTGAATCTCCCGGATGTAGGGCAGTGAAGGTTTAGTGAGGGAGCGTTCATTGTTTGTTTTGAGACGCAGAGAGTGGTTCCAGTGTTTCCCGCCGCAGACTGGTCGCACTGTGGTTAACCACAGACAAGCGCCACAGACTACTAGTAGATAGAGACATACGCGGGCATAAACATGTCCATATCTAGCTTCACACATGGCGGGACAGGAACGGGAAAAGACTATATTGAAGTGTTCTCATTAGGTAGATATACATGTATACATATATGTAAACTATTGGATAATTATGGGTAAACAAGGAATTTATTTGGGATAATTACAGACTATTAAATACAATTACATGTCTGTACGTATTTAGAGAGGTATATCCGACCATAGACATACATACCCCGGTACCTGTATGTCTATACTAGAACAGACCCACACTTTTACAAATTTCGAGACAGTTCAACAACATGATTTAAGAGCTGCCGAAACAAGGCACCAGCATCTAACGCAGGCCCGTAGCCAGGGGGGGGTGCTTGGGGTGCTTGAGCACCCCTCCATGCAAGCACAGTGATGAGGAGTTCCACCCCTAAGATTTTTCCGCACTAAGCCATAGGCATATTTTTCAGAAATATGAGAATTTAGACTTAGTTGGTGGAACTCGAAAGAGTGGGACCACGGTGGGTGGAACTCTTCAAACGCGGAAATTGGGTGGGTGGAACACTTTTAGTCATGGGAATGGGGTGGGTGGAACTCTTTCTATCGTGGGAATGGGTAGGGTGGAACTCTTTTAGTCACAGGAGTGGGGTGGGTGGAACTCTTAATGTCGCGGGAATGGGTAGGGTGGAACTCTTTTAGTCGTGGGAATGGGATGGCTGGAACTCCTTTAATCGCGGGAATGGGTAGGGTGGAACTCTTTTAGTCGTGGGAATGGGATGGTTGGAACTCCTTTAATCGCAGGAATGGGTAGGGTGGAACTATTTTGGTCGCGGGAGTGGGGTGGGCGGAACTCTTCTAGTTGCGGGAGGGAACACTTTTTGTGGCGGAACCTTTATGGGTGGAACTCCAAGTAGCAGGACTTGGGTGGGTGGAACACTGACTAGCAGCACTTGGATGGGTGGAACTCCAAAAGCACATCAGCTTTCTTTTGTGAAGAAACAATCAAAAATAGAAGTAGGGGGAATGTGCAAAGTCAGCTGACCAAACAACAATTTCTGGGGGAAAACCGTCTCACAGAGACCCAGGGTCCCCTGGGTCAATAAAACATACAGTGAGCTGTTCCCGCTCTGCCAACAGGAGAAAGATGTACTTTGATAATTCACATGTCTCAGAAGGAGTAGACTGGGTAGGTGTAACTTCAGTGGTCAAAATCTAGTTGAGTGCAGAGGTCTTGATGTAGTTGGGAGCAATGCCATGGGGTAGGATCTTATTATACAGTTAGTCTCTGTCTATATCCAATGGGGTGAATAAAAGATGAAAAGTTATGACTCCTACGAACATAGCTGACATTTTGTGATAAGATTCATAAAGATTTTGCATTGGTGCTTTTTATAATTGTATTTCACAAATGTATATATGGCCAATGAGTAAATGCAATAATTGCAATTCAACAATGTCTTTTAACTAAGTCTCCCATGAAGGGTGCTTGTGGTAACTTCTTTTTCTGTTCCACATCATACACTTTAATACCAGGGCAACAATGGGTCAGGGGACGGACAGGATAGAGGGGAGAGGAAGGAGAAAAAGGCTATTCCTCCGTTTAATGTCATGGGATTATCTCTTCAGAATGCCCCAGATTGCACCATTTTACATGAATTTTTCAAAGATTTCCTGGGGGGCATGCCCCCACACCCCCCAGTTAGTTGCACCGCTGCGCTTGCGATACGCCCCGCTTTGCGGGCCGGGCTATTTGGCTTTGCCAAAAGAGTTCCACCCTACCTAAAATGAGCACCCCCCCACAGCCAAGGCTGGCTACGGGCCTGTAACGGGCGTTAGAAAAAGGATATCTGATGGGCATCAGCATCCAGAGGGTATTAAAAAGGGAAATCCGACTCCTCGGGGGAGGGGGGGGGGGGTATTTTCTTCAGGTCAAACATTGGGGGGTATTTAGTGGACTGGAAGCTAGGTGGGACGCTCCGACTCAAATTCTTTTTTTCTCTCCTATTTTTAATATATATAAAAAAAAAGCTCAAGTCCCGTAACCGTTGGTTCTATGCGTGACCGTCCAACGTGGTGGTTCAAAACGACTTTATTGGGGGCTACAGGGGCTTTACGGAAAAGGGTCGAAGGGGGGGGGGGGGGGGGGTCAGGGGCCCGTCATTCATGGGCTTGGCACCACTACACAGAATTTCTCTCAAGAGTTTAGTACGAGGTACCGTTTGACAGTTGCCATGCCATTTTCATTAGAAAGGTGCCACGCCCCCTTCCTTAGAAAGGTACCACGTCCCCTTCCTTTGACAGGTGCCACGCCCCCTGACTTGGACACCCACGTTAGGTTCCGAGTCGTTAGTATTGTAGAGCCCACTGAATCACACGCCCACCTTTTTGGTGAAAACGTTCCACATATTTGGAATGCAAAAGTGACACACAAGGACAAAAGCATGCAAAAGCAACTTTGTATGGCTGGGAAAATCCCTGTCACATCAATGTGGGGCGTAAAGATGAGAGTTGAGACGTCAGATATGGTACTTGATATTCTTTATTAATAATAATCATTAATAGCAGAGTACCAGTCACCAGGGCTCAATGCCGTAAGATGGTGGATGATTATTACTGACCTCCTCCATCTGCCCGGGGCTTAAGTACAGGTGCCCGGCAGGTGGAGGGGGAGCCCACGTGACTGGCAATAAATATAACAGTGGTTTTCATTGGATAACAGCGGTTTGACATTTGATTGGTTAATTACATATTCATGGCTTTAACATGGTGACGCGCCGGACTGGAGGTGGGGAGCCTATCAGTCGGTGCATTATGGGTAATCGATTGTGTAATAGGTAATGCGTATACCTGGGGGCTTTAGCTCGCCTGCCACCTGGTGGCGCCTAGCCGTTTGAAGTGGGCCGCGGCGCCATACTGGATAGGGGTGTACCGATTAGGTCATTGTTTGTATGTCTACCGTTAATCCTCGGGCTGACATATTGTTCATTGTCCAGGGTTTGAATGTCCGGTCGGCGCCTCCGCGTCTGGGGCCGACCGTTACATTTGTATAGGTAGATATGGGTCAGCTTGCGACATATGGATTAATTATGCATGGGGGGATTACAACATGTACTTGGCTTGGCTAAATGAGAAATAGGCGTGTCTGACCTCTGGGTGTACTTTGATAGGCATGTGGATCAGAAATATGTATAAAGTATTGTACTTATTATAAATAGTGATACGTATGAATGTTAATAATCATAAATCATAATTATGACGTCATATGATGTAACATTACGTAATACATTGATCGAAGGTAAAATAAGGGGTTTTGTGGCTTGACATTTGTGACCTGAAGCCTGGCCTGCCCTTAATTCTGGGGCCTTCCTGGCCTGGGGGGGGGGGCTATTTGCCCTGATAGCCTACCCCGGTACACATTATCACAGCAAATGTGCTTCCAGCTGTAAAATGAGTACAAATGCTATGCTGCACTTTTAACTGGGGCTTTTAATCGTTAACATCTAGTAAAGTTAGACCTATATCAGTATGTCCACCTAGCTCGTCCTCATCGTTTAAATTAATACTAGGGAAAATGCACATTATACTAGACTATAGCAGTAAGGTAACAGCCCCCACTACCCCAGCAGAGCTCAGGCCTATATCGCTCCTCCCAGTCCCGGGAAAGGTGGTGGACAACTAGTACACACACAGTTCTATGCCTACATGGAAGCCAACCATCTCCTGGACAAAGCCCAGTCGGGATTCCGGGAATCTCACTGCACCCTTGATGCAGTCTTCCAAATGAATACTGAGGCGTACGAGGCGCAAATAAAAGGGGAACACACAGGCGTCATATATCTAGAATTCTCAAAGGCCTTTGATACACTGGACCATGGCCTACTCATAGGAAAGCTATCAGAATTGGGAGTGTCAGGGTCTGCAGTGGATTGGTTCCGAAGCTATCTCTCGAACAGGAGACAGCGAACCATCTGTAATGATGTGTTATCAGGGTGGCAGGAGGTGCCATACAGAGTGCCCCAGGGATCCATCCTGGGGCCTCTCCTCTTCATCATGTATGTGATTAATGTACCAAGACTACAGGTGGAGTCAAAAGTAAGACTATTTGCAGATGATACCGTGCTAGTATATAGCCATAAAAAGGTAGAGGTAATCGAACGGACCATGGATGTGCGGCACAGATGATATAATGCAAATAAGCTGTCACTTAATCCTGTTAATTCAAAGACAATGCTGATCTCCAGAACCCTGCAACACACGGAAATGAATGTGAGGCTGGGGGGAACGGTGCTGGCAAGTACAAATACATACAAATACCTAAGCATAGTAATAGATAGTGGGCTGACGTATGAGGACCAATATAATAAGATGGCACAGGCAGTAGACTACAAAATCTGGATGTTTAAATTCATTAGACCCTTCCTAGACGTGGCAACAGCACTCCTAGTTTATAAGACAATGCTCCTCCCATACCTAGACTACAGGGGCGGACCCAGGAATTTGAAAAGGGGGGGGGTCTACCAAACACCAAAGTACCGAAAAGTGACGCGCCGCGACTCGCGGCGGATCAAATTATCATTAAAAAAATTTAAATTTTTTTCCAAAAGGGGGGGGTCCTGACCCCCAGAACCCCCCCTCTGGATCCGCCCCTGGACTATAGGGCGGTGTTCTTGACGAGAATAACAGTGGCACAAAATACACACCTTCAAGTGCTCCAGAATAATGCACTGCGAATATGTTTTGGGGTGCGAAACCCACAGGAAGTACACATTCGAGACCTGCACATAAGAGCTAAGTTACTCCCAGTGGACTTGCGCAGGATCTACCTGCAGAATACAACCTGTCTTAGACAACTGTATACAGGGAATTTAGATACCCTCCCCTGCACGGGCACCAGAGCTACAGCGGCCCCAGTAATTAGACAGAGACATCCAAAACAAAACTACCTCCTGCACAACCCCACGTACCAAGCCTTCGCGCGATGGAACTGTCTACAGCCAGATGTCCGGTGGACACTGGACAAGAAAGCCTTCAAGAACCAAATTCTGGGTAAACTAGTAAGGTACTTCTACCAAAGATGGAACAATGACCACTCCCACCTGTTATACGAGGGGAGAGATGTGATAGTAGATAATGTGTAGGGGGCTCTGTTGTCAATGGAGCTCGCTGCCTACGTAGGACTCTGTAGTGAATGTTTATGACCAGCGACAATATTGTTAATGGTAGGAACTGGTTGATAATTAGAGAAAAATATAGGTAATGATTGTGAACCGATCTCCTGGGGTAGGGTAGTTAAGAAAAATGAGCACTAACTGTTTGTCCTGTACGCTTGTAGGCGCGGGCGCCTTTGAAAACTTTGGTTAAATAGACTCCTTTGTTAGACAAGTGTGAAGGAACTGACTTTATAACGAAAGTGCAAAATGTAATAATGGTTGTCACACACGCGACCAAACTGGGGTGATGCGGGGAGATCGGGGCTAGGGCTATAGGCTCTAGACTGACAACTTGTCCCAGGATGAAATAAAAACTTGATTAAAAAAAAAAGGCTACTGGGTTATTTTCATTCTCCAGAGGCGTTCAAAGTAGGGGGGACTGAGGGGTATTTTGACCCTTTTTACTTGACCGGGGTCCCAAAAATTTGGACCCCTTGACCGGGAGGGGGGGGCAAAATAATTTGCACCCCTCTTGGGGGGGGGGGGGTCAAAATGATTTAACCTGTTTTGAGCCAAAAAGCCCGCGTGTTACTATGCTTCAAAGGGCCCGCGCGCGAGCCGATTTTCGGCCCTAAGGGGTGGGGTAAAAAATGTTGATCCCTCCACTGGGGAGGTGGGGGTGTAAAAAATTGCGGGCGCTCCGTGCGGAAACCCACCACCCCCCCTGTTGTTGTAAAATGATCACTCCCTTAGTGACATGAGGGGAAAAAATAAGTGACATGACATGGGGTAGGCCCCTATATCTTAAAAATCGGTATGGGACAGGACAGGCTCTTAACGACATGTGTCATGGGGATTTACTGACAGGTGACATGGCCATTTCTTAAAGGCGCACTGAACCCACGACGTCATTTGCGTACAAAACTCGGCAGGGCTAGGTCCTGAGCTCAGTGCGCCTTTAAAATTGACATGCGACATGGGGACCCCCCCCCCCATCGGGACCCCCCCCCCCCATCTATACCCCCATTCTTCATGGTCAAATGGCATGATGATGGGGGTAGGGCCCGGGGGGGGCACTGAGGCATGGTTTGGATAACCACTGCCGCACCTCTCCCAGGAGCGGTCGCGGTGGGCTAACAGTGGGGATGAAAGGTAGGGGCGGTCAGCCCTACTTTAAATGAAAAGAGGGGGCGGTGGCCCCCTTATGTCATCAAAAGTAGGGGGCTTAACCCTTTCCCTGCTGGCCTTGAAATATGTCATTTGGGACTTAACCACCGGCCATATGCCATGGGAATATGCAAATTTGCAAGTATGTGCTCCCTGTGATAGAGGCTAAGGAGTGAAATAATTTGTATTGGAGACAGAATTTACACCTTTTTGACAAGGGGACGTAGTATTAATGTTAAATATTTTTGGATTGATTCAAATATTCTTATTCTTTGTTTCATAGCAGGAGCTGTAATTTAGTGGTATTGATGCCCTATGGTATCAATTTTGCTGCCTTATGGCAGCAGCGGTTTTTCAAGGGAATTCTAGATGCTGCCCAGAGGCAGCAGCGGCCCTTAAAGGGTTAATGCTTCCTTTGTAAAGGTTTCTTGTGTTTATACAGCAATATTGCAGCACAAACATGTCAGAAAATGGTAAGTGATAGGTTTGCCATTGTTATGTCTGAATTTGATGCTCAGATGGGATGAAAGGAGGGGGCTTAGATTGCATATGGTCCATTTAAGGGGGGCGGTCACTCCCACAATTTCCCTCAGTCTTGAAAAGGAGGGTCGGTCAGTGACCCCCTTAGCTCCCCCAAGCATGAGGAGGGCCCCAGACGGGGGGGTGTTGTGTCACTTGTCGATTTTAAGAATTGTCAATGTCCCTTGTCGATTTTAAGAAAAGGGTCTTGTCACTTGTCACTGACACTGTAAAAATGTCACTAGGTCTCATGTCACTTGTCGATTTTAAGGAATGCCTATGTCATTTGTCGATTCTAAGAAATAGGTCTTGTCCCTTGTCACTAGGCTCATGTCGATTTGTCGATTTGACCCGTCTGGGGCCCTATGAGGAGGACGGGCGGTACCGCGGCAGTTGCCACTCACCCACATACCGTCAGTGCCCCCCCCCCCCCCGGGGGGTAGGGCCTTTAATATGGGGGTGCCCGGGGCCCGGGGTTCGGTACCCATCATGGTCCCATAGGTATGTCATGTTGCCTGCCGCATCATGACATTCATGTCCAATTATTGAACAACAACACGTGGTCATGGCTATGCCCGCTATGCACCTGACGCATGGCCTAGTTGTTATATTTACAACAGTACACCCTACCTATGATACACAGACTCGGTATAACGAATATAATCAGCCTTACCTGTCCCTTACCCTACAGTCGTCTTTATCGCTAGATTCTGTCCGACGTCCTTCTTCTGCAATCCGTCATACGCCATACCGGAAACAGCATGGGATCGCGACGGAAGTGATGAAAGTGGCGCCGCCTACGGCAGGAGGAAGAAAGCTTCGGGCAATTGCGTCCCCGGGACTTTGTGCTGCCGCGTCCCCTGCGCGTCCTGCAGTTAGTGCGCGCGGCTGGGGAATCCCAGGGCGGCAAGCCATAATCGGACGGGGGTGGGGTTATAGTGCTAAGTCCGTTGCCAAATCCCGGGGACTAGGCCTACACATAAAGTAGGTAGGCAACTAGGGGTCTGCAATCCTACTGTTGTAAGTCCTGGAGACATGAAAAGCTATCAAACTTCATATAGTTTCGGGGACCTTCAGAGGACCTTCGTGGAACGTGCAGCTTTTCAACCTTGTTTATTTGTGACAACAGTTTAATAGGGTTTCAGGTACAAAAGGTCCACGGGTCGTTGATACAATTGATTCATGCCAGCTTAAGTTACTTTTAACAGTTAAATTATTCACCACAGTATAGGACCTCACGACGGCCTCCTCTTACATCAGCCGGTTATGTAACTTACGCTGGGCCCTGTTCACTCTCAGGGCAAGTGTTTAGATGCTAAACACTTTCCTAAGCACTTCGCTGTCCCACTTTTGGAAACATGTTTAGGGGCTAAACATGTTTAGAAATCCAGGTGTTTAGACATGAAATGTTTAGAAAATGCTGGTGTTTAGGTTCCAAAGTGTTTAGATTATCATTGTGTTTAGATACCATGTGTTTAGGTGTTTAAAATGTATTTGGGGCTTGGGCTAGCATCAATTAATGATAATATATTCCTCTTCCTTAGGTCCTTCTATGCTAAAGTTGATATAGAGTAGTTCAGTTTATCCTCTGTAATTTTAGATTCATCTCAGCAACAGCAACCTGGGGAAGAAAGTAAGATATTCAATTGTTATACAGTGTCCAATAGAACAAAGTCAGACTACTGCTATGTTGATGTAGTAGTTAACTATCAAACCATACTCCAGTGCTAGATGAGAATACCCTCAGCTGCAACCAGATAATTAGTATGCTATCTTATTGGATTCTGTGGTTTCAATACAGAATTAGATCTTCCATAGAACCTTACCTAATTCATGGCAGCTCCTATGGAAATTGCAAAGTCCAGTGCATGGAGGCCTCCCTTCTTTTCTGTTTGAAGTCTTCTTCAAGAGTGACCAGAACTTTAGCACATGTGGCAGGTGGAGATCAAGATGATGCATATATGTAACCTGACACCAGTGAATAAACATAACTCAGCCTGACCCCAGTGTCCCCAATGGGAGTATCCCTGGCAGGTCCCAGGAAGTGACACCCAGAAATGAAACAACAACATTAAGCTCATTGGTTAGGGAGTGTTCATTTATTAATTACAGGGGGGGGGTGGTGAGATTTCGCGCGGAGGGGCGAAATTTTTTTGCGCCCCCCCCTCAAGAGTGCGTGGAACGTTTTGCGCCCCCCCTCGCCGAAGGCGACGAAAATTTTTACGCCCCCCCTTTGAACTATAGTAACGCGCGGGCTTTTTTGATAAAAAGGGGCTTAAATTTTTACGCCCCCCCCTCAAGAGGGGTCAGAATTTTTTACGCCCCCCCCCCTCAGGAGGGGTCGGAAATTTTTACGCCCCCCCCCCAAACCCAACAACCCCCCCCCCCTGTAAATAATAAATGAACACTCCCTTACCTAGGTTACCACTGAGGTGGGAGGAGGCAGCAGGGGTTGGAGGGGATATATCTAAACACTATGGTGTTTAGAAGCTAGAAAAAGTCCATCATAGTATTCAGAACCCCTATGTGCTTAGGGTTAAAACACAAAAAATGCAAAGTGATTAGAAATGAAACACGTCTCATTCCTAAACACTTCCAGGACAGTGTACCTCTCCTTTTCTCAGTCTCCTGGGTACCACAGGCGCCCTGGTGTAGGGTTTCACTGTCCACATTTTGGATAGTTGATTCACTGTGATGGTATGGAGTGACCACAGCATTGATGTGTTGTACAATTCATAGGCCTAACATTTATACATTGGTGACATAATCGGGGACATGATATATTTGCAGTAGAATCTCGTTATTAGGAGGACGGATATAAGGAGCAGACGGTTACGAGGAGCAATTTTTCCCTGCCACTTTTCCCCCATACTTTTCTATAGGCCTAATAAAAAAAACTGCTAGAAGGAATGATTCTCACGAAAAATTGTTTATAAGACTACTCAAAAAAAAGTGGTTTCTCATCATTTTATGCCAAAATTTGTCCATTTTTATCATGTTTTCATTAACAATTTTCTACAAGCATGGGCGTGTACTTGATCAGCGGTTATAGTTGATACATATATAATACTTCCAATATTGTCCCATTCTTCAGACGTTCATCGACCAATCCCGTGCCTCTACATGGGTAAAAATCGACACGGGCGCCACAGTGACACAGCCGTTTTAGGCCCTTTTAAAAATCGACGGACACAGGAAAATAAGGGGTAAAAATCGACCCACAGGAATTTTTCTCTAAGTTCTTATATACCTAAAAATCGACACAATGACACGGTTCTTCTGCTAAAAATCGACACAGCGACATGGTCAACATTGTGGGTCCCCATGTGGAGGCACAATCACTGCCTATGTGCCTCTGCGACTTGGGGTGTAGGATGAAGAAGACCATAGTAGGCCATAGTAGTTGCATCTGACATCCATTGGTATACAAAATTATGACACGCATTATGTGTAAGCAGTTTATAAATTTCGGAAGGGTAAAAAATACCCTCATTAAAGACATGGAAAGGAGTCCCGTTTAGAACTTTCCCCTTACTTCTATAATTATTTATCTAATAACATTGACAAACACTTGCTGAATTGATAAACGACAATTACAATTTTTTCTAAAATCAATGCAACTTGCTTTTCCACTTTTAGCCGGAGATCCTGAGCGTCTTCTGCATCTGACGCCAGATGTCACTATAGTATCGTAAGGCAATAGGGCTACTACGTTGTATCACCATCAGGTCATCTATTGGGATTTACATCGGGGATTTACATGCCTGGCTGCTTTCTGAATGCATGTATCTACAGGCCTAATGGAATGGGTATAGACCCCTAAGACTATGGTGGCCCAGGAGGCTCACGTAAAAAAAAAATTAAAAGTGAAATTTTTTTTTTCAAAGTGATGTTTTTTTTTCAAAGTGAAGTTTTTTTTTTCAAAGTGGAGTTGTTTTTTTTCAAAGTGGAGTTTTTTTCTTTCAAAGTGAAGTTTTTTTTTCAAAGTGAAGTTGTTTTTTTTCAAAGTGGAGTTGTTTTTTTCAAAGTGATGTTTTTTTTTCTAAGTGATGGTTTTTTTTCAAAGATTTTTTGTCTTTTTTTTTTGTCTTCAGAAAAAAAAACTTTTTTCAAAATGAAAAACTCACTGTCACTGTCAAGCTGATGGATGCCAACTTGTGACAGCTATCCTTTAGCATTGGGATGCACTACATGTGGCAATTTATAGGATCCTGTGTGGAAATTTACACCGGGTAAGTGGCCCGCATGATAACTGGCCTTGGGATAAAGACATCCTTGCCCATTGGCCCCTGTCAAGTGGCCCTTTCCCAAGAAATTGGCCCTTTGGCCCGGTAAAAATGTATGACAGGTATCCTTTAACATTGAGACTCAACATATTATAGCATTGTTATATAGGATGCCAGGTGATAGCTGCCTGTTGAGTGGTCAATTTGCCTGTTGAGTGGCCATTTGGCCGCTGTAACTGGCCCCCGTGACTGGCCCCTGTGACTGGCCCCTGTGACTGGCCCCCTGTGACACCTTGTGACAGCTATCTTTTCACAATGGAATGGAGTATGTTTATGTGGGCATTCATTGGATCCTATGAGACCAGGTGATAAGCCTGCATGAGAACGGTAGAATATTGGCCCATTGGCCCAATGGCCCATTTTCAAACATGCCAAAAAACACTAAAAAGTTGACATTCAGGAAATTGGCCAATTTGGCGAGAAAATAGGTCAGATTTTAAAAGAGTCAATTTTTTTCGGGAAATTTGTCGATTTGGCAAGAAAATGGGTCATAATCTCAAAAAGTCGATTTTTCGGGAAATTGGCCAATTTGGCGAGAATATGGGTAAGATTTTAAAAAAGTCATTTTTTTCGGGAAATTGGGCAATTTGGTGAGAAAATAGGTCAGAATCTCAAAAAGACAATTTTTCGGGAAATTGCCCACATAAACATACTCCATTCCATTGTGAAAAGATAGCTGTCACAAGGTGTCACAGGGGGCCAGTCACAGGGGCCAGTCCCGGGGGCCAGTTACAGCGGCCAAATGGCCACTCAACAGGCAAATTGACCAGCTATCACCTGGCATCCTATATAACAATGCTATAATATGTTGAGTCTCAATGTTGAAGGATACCTGTCATACATTTTTACCGGGCCAAAGGGCCAATTTCTTGGGAAAGGGCCACTTGACAGGGGCCAATGGGCAAGGATGTCTTTATTCCAAGGCCAGTTATCATGCGGGCCACTTACCCGGCGTAAATTTCAAGTTCAAGTTCAAGTTCAAGTTCAATTGTTTTTATTACATAACTTCAAATACATGTTTTTCAGTTGTAATACTGGGCCGACTAACCCTCAGTGATATCAATAAGTATCGTATTTTCATTTATATAGATATAATGTACATTATTGATAGATTTGTGTATGCTTATGAGGAATAATACAGCTAATAAATGTAGGGAATGAATCATTTCCCAGTATATCGTCTCTCTGAGTTATTTGAATTACATAGATTGCTCGCTTCTAGACAACGCGTAGCTGTAACATTTAATATTCCCTTTTAGTACATCACATTCTTCAATAACCTCGTATAACATAGGTCTAGTTTACAATTTGGACCACAGTTTGGTCATTCACATACATTAATAACGAAAGGAAATACAAGAATACACAAGTGGAGATAGACCATCATATCCCCATATTTTAGTTACTTTTTACTAATCTTCTATAGAAGATAGACTGTTATACATGTCTCAACACATAGACCTACCACATTAGTTGCGGTTTAACTTAACTAGATACCGGGTATTCACAGTATCAGTGGCCACTGAGCCGCGCTACATATAGTTTCCCTTGATACAAGATATAATAAGTTATACATACTATACCCCAACCTGACAAGCTAAAGTGTTCTTTGTTTCACCTTCAGTTGTCGATCTCGTCGACTTTCTAACTAGCAGTTAGATCCTATTACAGTCCGTAGTATGGGCAGGTAATATGATAGGCACAAGGTGCTAGTAAATGACACAAGATCATATTGGGTATATGGAGACCTGTCAACAAGTGTTCATGGGCTGGTTAACTCTGCATTGGTAATAAATTAGATTAGATTATTCAGTTTTGTTAGATGTGGTAGGCTGAGTGACCAGTCCTACTAGTAGTCGTACAAGGCTGAGTGACCAGTCCAGGACGGTTATTATTTAAACTAGGTGAGGTCTATGTTTGACATTCAAAACCAGCGACTTAAACAGGATCCTATGAATTGCCACATGTAGTGCATCCCAATGCTAAAGGATAGCTGTCACAAGTTGGCATCCATCAGCTTGACAGTGAAAGTGAGTTTTTCATTTTGAAAAAAGTGTTTTTTTTCTGAAGACAAAAAAAAAAAAAAAAATCTTCGAAAAAAAAACATCACTTAGAAAAAAAAACTCCACTTTGAATAAAAACACATCACTTTGAAAAAAAACAACTTCACTTTGAAAAAAAAACTTCACTTTGAAAAAAAACATTCCACTTTGAAAAAAAACCTCCACTTTGAAAAAAAAACACTTCACTTTGAGAAAAAAAACTTCACTTTGAAATTATTTTTTTTTACTTTTAAATTATTTTTTTATGTGAGCCTCCTGGGCCACCATATAAGACCGACACAGTGATATAGAGGGGGCGGATGTCACACAATGGGAATTAGAAAGTCAAGGTCCCTATTAAAGGGAAAATCTTGGGAAAAAATGCCACCTCCTGACTAGAATTTAATATATGGGTTGAGATCGATAATGGTGACATGGACACAAAATGTACAGGGGATATGCTCATGAGGACCTGCAGGTGAAAATATTTACTTGTGGTAATCTCCTCGCAGTCTAGCTCAGGATAGAGTATTTAGTGTCCAAAATGAGGAAATGAAACCCTGCACGCACCTATAATGGGCCCAACATTCAGTTCAAGGTCGCATGAACCTCCCTAGTAGCAAACACACTGTGGCCCCGGACGGGGCCAGACTGTGTTTGCAAATCTGGCCCGGAGTGGGCTAACCGACGGGCTCCCGTCGGTTTAGGGCACTGGGCCTAGGCAGCCCACTTTGAAACTGATCTGAGCCCAAAGCGGGCAGCCCACTCTGAAACTGATCTGAGCCCAAATTGGGCAGACCGCTTTGAAACTGATCTGAGCCCAAAATGGGCAGCCCGATCGGGGCCACACTTCAGCCCAGCCATCTGCCCAACATGAAACCCAGCTCAGTTTTGCCCAACTTCAAACAGCCAATCCGAGCTAAAACCAAATTGCCCCGTGTGGGCTTGCTACTCGGGCTTTTATCAATATTGACAACTATTTGTTAATGACAAGATAGGCCTCTGTCCTCAAGTATAGACTGCTGGGGAGTCTATGATTAGTAGAACTGGAAGGTATCAAAAAGTAAATCACGGAGCTGAGTTCTAAAGATAGATGTAATTGGCTTTGATTTGAATAACATAATAAAAAGAACTACTAAGAACCACGTCGAATGCTGTAAAGGAGTCTTTATCTTGGGTAATTACATATGGTTGGCTGTTGGTTGTTGGGATCCTTTACGCACCGTTTACGCCCTAATGAACACTTTTATACATGTGGCAAAGAAGGGGGATAAATGGATGGTTATGAAGAAGATGATGTCTGGTTCGTGACATGGAAGTTTAAGGGAGGACCCCAATACTTGGAGATTGGTCGGTTTTATTTTGTGTCTGGTCCCATTTCGTGCGATGGGGATGCATGCATGGGTGATGGGCGAGAGAATGTCATAGGCCAGGGAAATAGGGGTGCTGGTATGTGTTTACTAGTGCAGAGGGAAACTAAGGGTGTGGAGGGGCATGCATGAGTTGAGTTTGAGTTTAACCCATTTTTTATTTGGCAGAGATTTATCACAATTACACAGGGCGTTTTTCTATCAAATGCCAAAGGAAGGAAAGAGATAATTATTATTGACTTTAATTTTGAAATAAGAAACCAATAGCAATTCATGTAGTTTGTTGTGCGTTCAAGTTTACAGGGGACAACGTATGAAAATAGTCAGGTTATCTTGTGGCAGGGTGTCTTTATAGGTGGAGGAGAGGGGTGAACCGTATAACCTTTATGTTTGGTCTAACTCCAATTATTCATAATGTATACCTCTCTGATAATAATTATGCATAATTATCCCCATGTAGCGGGTGTTTTGATGGGACCATACATCACATAAACATGTAATCGTGATCAGTTTCTCAATTTACAGTATAAGAATATAAACCTATATACTATCAAAACATCTTCAAGAGATTCATTTTTATGCATCGCATTAGCATACCATGTGATTTTCGTTTTTATTGGCTCAAATGTATGATAAACACGATCACAGAGTACATAAATATCCCAAGTTAATAACATATGTACGCACATGTGTTTACACATTTTGTAAAAATTGCAGGATATATCCACGCTCCAACTAAGTCCAACTAAGTCCAACTAAACTTTCACAAAAGTATACAATTAATGATAAAAAGTGGAGTATTGTCCACTATAGCCACATTTTAGTAGGATGAGTTGAACTTCATTAATAAGCACATGATAAAACAACTGCCTACATTCTTAATCAGATTGCTCAAGTTCCAGCTCGAGAATATTAATATAATAATTATGCAAAAAATATATGTTGGAAGTTATGGTTATATTAAATATAAACACCAATTTGTCTGGCATTACAATTATCTCCAGCTCAAGTTATAGTAACATGCTGCTTAAGGTGGGGGCCTCTATGGTACAAAAAGGTAAGAATAACACGACGTGTGTTTGTCGATGCCAACAGAAATCCCCATGAAATGAGCTATCAAGCTACAAAAAACAGGTCATCGGTGTTTGTGTAGTGGGAGACCGCAAGAGGCACGTCAATTGATAAATGATAACAATTATTTACTATTTTAGATGCAAAATGACATAGACGCCATTTTTGTAATCCTCAAACTATTTCCCTAAGGGAGCGTTCATTATTTATGCCAGGGGGGGGGGGTGTGCAAATCAAGGGGGGGGTCATTTTTTTTAGGGGTATTTATTTGGAAGGGGGTAATTTTTGACACAACATGACGCGAATTTCACGACACATGTCGCGAATTGGGGTCATTAAGACAGCAGAACTCTGCTAAATTTCTTGCCTACCCATCGACACTTTGAATAATTCACCACTTTTCTTTTCCCAAAACAACAATAACTGGAGAAAGAACATTAATTCAACATGAGAATAGGAGTACAGAATGTAGCAGGTCTATACAGCAAAGCTAGTATCAGTGTGCAGCTAGATGAATGCTATTGTGGCGCCAAAATATGACAGTACGGTATCTGAAATAGTTTGGTTTAATTGGACTTTAGCCTTGCCCTATCGCGTTTTGGCGTCCATATGCAAGGGTGAACTTGCCTACATGTCTAGACCCTGCCTTTCTTCCCAATAGAGGAGCACATGCACGGAATGCAAGATGCAAATCTACCTCATATTTTGATACATTGTAGCTTAGGTCCACTCCACCAGTCAAAGGCGTGATTACACCAGTCATGATACACACTTTTCCTTGGTGTCTTGCACCAGACCCTGCTAAATGGGCCCCAGCGTTCTGATTGCAGAGTTCTCAATTTTTCAGAATAACTTCAATCTCCCTGATAACTGCCTGCTTCTCACAGATTCTACGGCTTATAAAATCGGTAGACTCATAGAGTAAACATGATCATCCCACTATAAATCAGTGTACCGCATGCCTTGAAATGTAGCAAATAGCCACTTTCGCCAATTTCTAAATCTCCCTCTAAGTTCATCTTTGGCTTCAACAGAAATCAGGCACTGAATTATCATAGCTACTTATTGCTCCTTGGCCTCATCAGAATTTTTACAGCTCTATATTTGGTTCTGGTCAAGTTGCTTCCGACGCTCTGCAGGGTTATCAGTGAGTTATTCATCACTATTTTAAAGCTTTACATTTTTCGGAGTCAATGAATTCCCAAGGCTTGGTAATACTGACCACACCATAAGTTAATTATAGAGCCACCTGACAGGATCCAAACTGGCGCTGCTGGGAAAACATCATTAGCATGATATTCCCCCTACAGTGTCACATAAAACTTCATGCATAGGCCATGGCAAGTATGCAAGTCAGATTGCCAGTGCATCTTATGGGATCAGGACAAAGTCAAGATAAGGCTTCATACGGGTTTTTATAGATTATACTAGAGTACTAAATTAACAATTTAGGCTTAAAAGATTTGTCAAAGTTGGGGATGCTATAATCCTTCTTTTAGTGATAAGTCAACACTTGACATGGTCGTCTACCACAAAGAAAGACAAGCGCTACTGCCCACACAGAGGGGAGGGTCCTTACCCTAGAACTTTGAAGGCAGGTACCTTATGGCATTTCCTCAAATGAAGGTTATCAACTATGGTGCACGTAGCATCCATGCATACCATTGATGGCTTAAGCGATTGTAATTGATCTGTGCTGTGAAACATGAACATTCTAGACTCAGAGTACCTAAGAATATACCAATCTAAAGGTAAAATTCCTAAAATTTTCTTGAATGACAAGCTCAAAGTCCCTCAGAACACATCAATTTCAATGTAAAATTACAAAATTTCCCATGGATCATATAGTAGACTTTAGACCACTCTGAATGCATTAATATAAAGGTCAAATTCCAAAATTTTCCTGGGGCTTGCGGCCCCAAAACAACTATTTGTTTCTCCTTCCAACCACCACTCGTCAGCTGGCATTTCTGAGCTGCCCCCCCCCCAACTTTATCCACTTTCCGCCGCCCCTGAGCTGGGCCATTTCATGGTACTTCTACCAAACAGTATTAGCAGGACTTGTAGGTGGGGACCAAAAGAATTACACCCATTTTTAGCAAAAAAAAATCAAACGTTCCACGGAACAAGAAAAATGTGCGCTCTCCACATGTGGGAGATGCAAAAATATTCACCATATTATTCTACCCTATAACCACTCCCTCAAATAATGGTTAAGCACATGCTATAATAGGTTATAGTATAGGACTATGTAGACTTTGTATTTCGTTGATGCAATTATTAAGTATTTATTAACGTGTATGGTGAGGGGGGGGTCATTTTTTTTCAACCTATTCGGAGGGGGGGGGGGGTCTTTTTTTTTTTACCCATTCGGAGGGGGGGGGGGGTCTTTTTTTTTTGACGTATTCATTTTGCCAAACGCCCGCCCCCCCCCCCCCCCTGCCATAAATAATGAACGCTCCCTAAAATTTACTGTTGTTCATGTCATTAAAGGGCCTGCTCAGTATACACTCTGTTACCAAATACTATAGAATTGACTCCAGGGTGTCTTTGATGCTTAACTTCTGTGATGGATTTATGTCGTTTTGTATCCAAGCTGCTCACATGCATGTGTATGTCTTTGTACGTATCGTTTGTCTTGCACATAACGTTTTACATAATTGGTATAATTATGTATAAGCACCTGTGTTATGGTCTCCTCTCCGAATAAAGAAGCATCAGTCACGAGGATTTATTGGCGACCTCAGAAATCGTGCCAGATCCCCTCGCAGATCTGGCAGAAGCCAACACTTGTACCAAATCGTGCAAATTCCTAAATAGGCTACAGCAGTAGACTTATATTGTAAAACATTTCCTCTTGTATCATCATGGCAGTCTTGTAGCGGATAGTGTTGCGGTTAGCGTTGTTTCGCAAAGATTAACATTACAGCGATGTTTTCCAGGCATATAATGCGACTTGACTGTAGAAGTAATTTAAGTAATAGGAACATAAGGTCTTCATTGAAGCGACGTCTTCAGGGGACTAATTTTTTAAAGATGATGATCTTCACTTTCGTTATTGTTCTATTCCCAGGATATTGTCATCTCTTTCACTGATATACACTAGAATAAATTACATTGATCTTCTTAACTTGTACATTACAATACAGACTATACGTGAGTATAGACATGTGGGTCTATGTTTGTTATTTGTAACTAGAGATCTGGATGCCTAAACGTTATTAGTCCATGCATACATTATATATGGTATCAGGAACGATCGGCCCTTGGGGAATGATCGTACCACCCTTGGGATATGTTTGTAACGCCCATTGAGAATGATCTATTTCCTTTCGACCATTAACTATCATTCACATAATAATTATAGGGACTTTTTTCAACTAAATTGCAATGAAAATATACAAAATATAAACATTATAATATATAGAGGCCTACACAGCTGGCCCTTGTCCACACCCATTGCAGCTGCATGTGCATGTATAAAGAGGCAGACCTATACAGAAGACGATAAGGCCGCACAGAATCAAGTCTGCCACCCTCAGAACTGAGTGGTAAATGAGCCAGAACCACGGCTTATAATAATACTTCCCATTGCCTGCATGATGCAGCACCATGCCTGACTTTACCAGCATGGCTATTAAGTAGAACAAGTTCACTAAGCACAATAACAGGAAGAAAATGGCCACTGCCAGGGCCACCTTGACAGCCAAAGGCATACTGGTGTCCAGCATTACATCTACCGAAGGACGTCTGCTGTAATTTGTAGCTTCTCGCCTTTGCATTTGGTTTATGTCCTTCCTATTTTGTACAGTGTTTTTGTACATGACTCCGAAGGCATAGAAGTAGGCAATGGAGACGGCGATACCAAGGAGAAGGAAATATGATAGGCATATCAAAAGGACAATTGGTGTTCTGCAAAATAGAAAGAATAGGAGGGGATGAGAACAAAATAGATATATGCATTGGTCTATTGCTTCCAAAGACATGATACAATGTACTTAGCAATGCGATCTAAAAAAAATCTGATGGCCATCGAATTGCCTATATACATGCGATAAGCCTACTGGACCATTCCATGTTCGTCTAACAGACAGAATTTACGTTTTGAAAATGTCCCTTTAATTCAAGTCATAACACAAATACATGTGTTCGACCAAATAGAAGTTATTTTCACCTGCTCATCGCATTTACAGGTGTCAGGGGAGGAATCATGTACAAACTCGAGCAAGCCATGTTGGCATATACCAAAATAGCCATTTCATGAAAAAGAATTACTTACGTAACGAGAAAGCCAGTCAGCATATCCGCACTGATGCCAACTGCCATGTTGAAGACTACAAAGGCAATGACGACTCCAGGCCTAATGAGCTGTCTGCCTGCCCCCTCCAGGCGGGACAGCTTAAGGAGCATGACCAGGAGGAGGCCAAAGGTGCTGGTGATGCAGGGTGTGGAGATGTGCAGGAGGAGGAAGGCCAGGGGACGAGGGATGAGGCACTTGCTGTTGTAGGGGTCCACAAAGAAATTGATAGCTTTGGAGAGACCGGCAATAGTAACCAGCATGTTCATGGCCATGTAGAGACACCGGCTGCGGACACGAGGTTTGAAGGATGCCTGAAATTTTTGAATTAATACAGATTTGTTACTTTAAATAACTATGTAATCTTTATCAATGTATAACAAATGTAGTAACTGCAAGTTGTGACAGGCATGACACAAAAAGTATAATTATGTATACATTATAAAAATTGAACACAGGGAATGACGGAAAGGGTAAGGTTTCCTCTCAGGATCATAATGCAAATGTATTTATGTAATAAAGCTTCCTCTCGTCTTTGCTGTCAATGTAAAGAATGTCTTTCCGTAAAAAGAAATGGCCTCCTGCGCATATACGGACCATTAGGGTCATTATTTAAAGGATAACGGGTCCAGAAAAAGCGACATTGTGACCTGGGGCCCTTAATTTCGATGACTTTCCAACCTCAGAGGGGTCCCTCTGCACACCCCCCCCCCCATTCTAGTATGATGTAATCACTTCTCAGGCATTTTCCATGATCCCCACCCACCCATCGTTTCCACTCATAGCATAGGGGCAGCATAGTCATGCCATCATCCCCCCTATAAACCCCAGTCTCGGACTCTCGACCCACCATTATACTTATACTATGGGCTGGCCACTCCCTCAGTATTGCTGACTATGTGTGAACACGATTCCAAGGGAAAGGGTATGTTTTTGGACCCTAGACAGGGGCCCGCGAGGGCCCTTGGATAGGGGTGCTTTCTAGGTAATTTTTGAGGAAAAGGGGTACATTTTAAGGCTGAAATTCTCAAATAAAACAATAATCCACTTTTTTCAACGTTAAAAAGTTACATATTTTATGTTGCTATTTTGTTAAATTACCTCCCGTGATAAGGGTCCTAAATTTGAGGTGATGTTCACACATAGTTACTATAGAAAAGGTAGGGAATGGCCCCCCCGGGGTAATACGTCATACCCGAATCGACCCGAAAGTTTAGTATGTTTTTTCCCATGGGCCTATAAAAAAAATTGAAAAATAATGATGCACAAGTTTTTCATTCTGTAGGGGTAATGAAAGAGACCAGAAATAGCCAAAACTGCAAGTCAATTGTACCATATCTAATACAAATGCTCTGATTATCAAAAGCTGGTCTTCGTGGGATGAGCAAATGTGACACGATCTGCGAAAAAGGACCTTGGTGCAGGGTGGACTAAGATCCCTTTTCCCAGTACATGTCACAAATGATTATTATGTAGGTCTGTTCTAGACATATATTGTATACGTGACTAAATGGACCTGTATGTATCTACATCACCATAAGGATGAGTATCCAGTTTAACACGAGTATTGATACTAACGAATGTATCACGCGCAGTAGTCCCAGGCAATATTATTTCCTTATCCCTTGGTACACCACAAAGCTTTCCAAATTGGCATGCCGCAGGCTACCCACATGATGTAATGAATGAACTCACAATATAGCAAAATTCCCCGTCGCATCAACGTATTCACAGAACACATAGGGGGTTACCCTGAACGCAGACACATTAATTATATTGGCGATGTAGGCAGGCAACCTTTACCATTAATTTTATTGTATGCCCATATAATGTTAATAATGGGGATATCAATTAGATAAGAATCCTCTAAAGTTTCAGCAATTGATCACCTTGCATTCCTTTTCTATATCCTTGTTGACTGATTTATCTACCTTTGTCTGTGTTGGCTTTTTCATCGCCCAGATGAACTGCTGTGCTTCTAGTCCATTCCAGACGTGTTTGTTAGGCAATAAATTAGGCTTGGTAACTCAGAAACAAAGCCAGGGGCAAGATAGTTTACTGAAAAATGGTCAGTGACAAAAGCCTCTGGTGATTACTTTTACTCTGATTTCATTGATTCTTATCACTTTTACAAATGCAAGGTCATTGTCGTTTTGGAAGATGGCCTACCGATGGGATACCTATTGTAAATTAACAGATCTGATAAGAAGTAAACTACAACAGTGCAAGGTTAGTCAGATATATCTCTGCAGATTGGGCACTCCTTGTAAATAACATTGACAGTGACAAAGGCCTCTGACAATTAATTTTACTCAGATTTCATTGATTCTTATCAATTTTAGAAATGATCGTTTTTGAATGATGGCCTACTTATGGAAACAATATCATAAATTAACAGATCTGATAAGAAGCAAACTGCAAGGTGAGATATATGATGCAGCCCCTGCACCTTACTACACTTATATGTTCTCATTCCTGGACAGGGAAGTCTTGACCCTACAGGTGCGCTATAAAAGGCTTAAATACCTGTTATGGCTCCACTCCGACTTTAACTGCACGGACAGCAAGATATCAGACGTTAAATCTGGTGTGGTTATTAAAGAACGGGTCACAGAAAACGGTTTGCTGATTTGCAGATATACTATTGGACAGCATGTAGTACTTTTTTCTTGTCTGATCATTCATGTATTATCAAATGTTTCATGCACTATTATACCAAAGCTCTTGTGAACCCTTGTTTTGTCCTGTTGTGTCTGTCTGTTTTGTCCGATGTCTTTGTAAAATATGAAAAATAAAATGTTGTATGCTTGATTGTATTTCAAATGCTTTTTTTGTGGAAATAAAGTGAGCGTTGCTCTTATGAAAAAAAAGGAACGGGTCACAGAGGCGGACCCAGGGGTTAGAAAAGGGGTTATGGTGTGGTATCAAAGAAACACACAAAAAACACCATACCCAGCTAACAAAATAACGTTATTTTACGTCAAAATAACGTTATAAAATTTCATATAACGTTATGCCATAGTAAGGAGCCTTAGAGAAACGTTATTCAACGTTATATAACGTTATAAAGTGTTGTATAACGTTTTTTGTTTACTGGGTAACAGTGTCGCGCCGCATGCTCCAAACGCTCTGGTCCGTCATGAGAAAACTGGTATTTCTCAGATGTCAACTCGATACCAAGCAAACTAATTATCGGTCAATATTTTTAAAGGATATGAGATCATCCCGTGTCACCTTGAGATGTCTCATGTTCTAGAGTATAGATGTGACGTATTTCGTCAGGTGGGGTTTCTATTGTGCTAACCACAGAATAAGTCAAGGTGGTGATAAATTGCAGATAGACCTAGCTCCTCGCTAAAGTTCTCTCTGTGTATAAAAGCTGACATTGTTCAGTAATTCACTTAACTTTTTACCAGAATGTTCTTCCTCTTACTTCCCATTTTAACAATGTTTTGTGTGACGTAAACCACTATCTTAGGGCTGTACGTGTTGTCTTGTACTCAGCCAGATTAAAAAAAAATCAGTATCAGGTGGGGGCTATTCATTTACCACCTGCTAAGTGTAGCAATGCCCTTAACTGTGCATGTATCAATAAATGTTCTGAGGCCATTTTGGACTTTGCCATATTTGAAATATCTAACCTAAAATGGACTTAAGCACTATCATACAATTAGCAGGATTGATCTGATTTTTTATTTGATTTGCTACACTTAACAGTTGTGCAGGGATCCTATTGCATATAGCAGGAGATGTAAACTTACTATTAGTGTCTGGATGAGGCCTATTAATGTAAGCCCAGCAAAGAAGGCCCCCAGCACGTTGACATGGACGTCCCACGTGAGGCCCCAGGTCACATAGGCCTCAGGCCACATCGGGCTTGGCTCCAGAAACGGTTGCCCTGAGGAGAAAAGATAATGGAAAATAGATTTAAATAGAAAAGAGATCAAAATTTGAACCAAGTGAAATAACTTCTTGGAGATGATTCATTTGCAGCCGTCCAATAACCCATAATCTAGGTACACTGCACACCAGGAACATCAACATTATGACATTGTGTCCTATAAAGAAATTGCTGTCTCATGTCTAAAGATGTACATTCAGCCTGACTCCTCCCTTACCATCAGCTGTACATGATATGCCTACAGATCCTTTAACATGTGATCCAAATTTCATGGCCATCTGAATATTGATTTTATTGACCAATTTAGGGAACCTGTTAACTGAAATTACTTGAGGGGTGTGAAGTAAAAGTAAAATCTGAAATTCCCATCTTATTATATTATGGAGAGGGAGCGAGAATTGGGCAAAATCTAAATCCATGCTCTGATGCTTTCGGTGTGGCTGGTAGGCACTGGTTAAGAATGAGTGAATGGGGAATGCCACGTGACCCATACTGTAAGTTGTACCTTATGTACATTTATGTGGCAGATACCCTGGAGGAGTGTCGTAGGAATGAATAGATTGGAAGACAAGGGCACAATAACAAAAACAGGTCAGACGCACTAGGGAATTGCCTATGGCTGTGACTACGTGAACTATGATGCAAAATGAGGAGGTCAAACCTCCATGAGAAGGGAACAAACTATGAGGATACTATGAGATGCTGATGGCGATAAACACATGAAGAATAAAGAGAAGAAGGACAGGAGAAGGAAGAGAAATGCGTGTTTAGCTATTTAGCAGAAGATGGAAGCCTCTTTTAGTGAATCTTGATTTGAGTTTAGCCTCATCCACATGGTTTACACTTAAAATAATTAAGCTGTTAACATCTATGTAGATATAGAGAGTAGAAACGATGTTCTACTTTAGCAATTCATTTGCACACTGCCCTGAACTGTCATAATCTGTTTCTTGGTAGAATTAGATTAAGGACAAGCACTGATTCATTTCTCCATCTACAGTGCAACCAACCCTGCATGTTCCACAAACCTAGTGCTATATTTTAACCTGGTGAGGTACATACAGCTTCTCATTTACAATGGCAACGTTGTTTATTATTATATCACACTATATGTCATACTATTTTGACGGTCACTTTGAAAACTTTGGATTTCTGATTTCCTGTCTGGCTAGGCTATACCTATAATATGCATCTAAATTCTAATATTAAATGTGTACCAAGCTAAAAAAAAAAGAAAAAAAAGGTGAAGACGTGTTTAACAACGTTTGTTTGAAAACATCTTCTATAAGTATGAGTGAATAAGGTTTCCACCAAACGTTTGCAAAACATTTTTTTGTTAGCTGGGTAAGAGCATTGACATCCTTTATGCTCTAGATACATGTACATGTCTTTAGAAATACAAGTAGTATTTCTTATAAACGGGTGGAATCACCATTACTGGAAGTATATGCAACATTAATATTATGGGGATATATTATAGGAGATATGCAGGGCGACTGGCCTCAAACGTTCGCCCCTTCTTGCTGCTCAAACAGGGGGGAACGGCACCAAATCAACAGACGGTCTATATTTAGGGGGTGATTAAAAGTTCAGTCACGCAAACTGCCATTACGTACAAGAACAATATAATAGGCCTTTGAGTGAGAATATCATCCAAAGTGATAGCCAGGACGATGCCGATGGTATATTATATAGCATTGATGACAAAACGTGGGAAAACGTGACATTAGGGGAAAGCACCTTTATTTAAGTTTATGTCTTCAGCTACAATTTGATGCTTTAAGCATCAAAATATTTGAAATAGTTTTTGAGAAATGGCACTTCAAAGATGGGATGGTAGGGACACGTAGGAATCTAGAATAGATCACATACCAGTCTATTTTCAAATAATCCATATAAATCATAATTATTAGAAATTAAACCAATAAATTCATATTATTGTACATAGATTTGGATCTGCCGTAAATTCTCGCGTATAAGCCTAACTCGCGTATAAGCCGCACCCCTAACTTTGACAAATTATATAAGCCGCAGAGGGGGTCTGAATATTGCGATTTTGGTACTGTAGTATACTAATAAAAACTCTCGTATAAGCCGCACCCTATATAGGCATGTTTGGTATCAAAAGAAAGCTGAGTCTGACTCGCATACAAGCCGCGGCTTCTACGCGAGAATTTACGGTGGTAGGAATATTGGCATTCTGTTTTCAGTTCTGAAATCTTTATGGATGGGGCAATTGGACAAGGATAATTTTTATTCCAAAAGAATGAATTGATGGTTGCTATGGCAACCAAATGCCAACAAATGGGTTAAAAATGGCTAAAAACGTTCTTTTTACATTCCAAATAAGACCAATTTAGAATGAAAATAGAATATTGATAATAGTTTCAAAAGATTCATTGGGAAAGGTTAGTCTTGTAACGGGTTGACTATAAAGTCTAACTGTTATTGTTGTATATCTATTGTATGTTGTATGACGTAAGACAACACGGTTCTATTGTGTTTAATAACTGTTTTATTCATCTAACTAGTATCGTCGGTTCGTTACATACACCGACTCCTCTAGTTCGGTTATCTATACGGTAGTGTACCGGTACCACCTTCGGTTACCGTCGGTAGTTGTTACATAAGCATTTTACATAACTAAACCTAACAGGTGGCGCTGCTAGTACGGTCACGTGGCTATGCAGCGCTGTATATAAGACGGCTACTTCTCCATTGGAAGTCAGTCAGGTTTGGGACTGTCGTGACATGACCACCCTGTGCTCACGGGCTTAACCCTATGCTATAGGGTTGCCCACTGTATTATATATCTGTTCTGATCTTGTATATCCGCTGGTTATACTTGTACTATAATACCCAAGAGTTACCTTTACAATAAAGTCGCCGTATATTAAAGTCTAATTTACCTTGTCTGGTTTTTGTACTCAAGTGTTACATACGTAGTAAGAGACCAACTACATTGGTGCCGTGACCACTTGATCGAACCGACCATTGATAGGGTATTAAATAGACTTACAGTATATGGATTACCTATACGATTTTGTCAGCTCGTTCAGCGGCAGGACTAAAACCCCTGCTGAGGAACGTGAGGAAGCCGTACAGAATGTACGCTTCTTCACAGGCAAATCCAATAGGCGGGAGAGCCGGGCAGCCTTGGAGGTGCCCGGTGACGACCTCTCCCAAGAAGCAATAGGTGATCCTATTGTGGAAGCCTTTACCAAAGGAGAGGATGGGGAGCAATCTCCAATCCCGGGACCCTTTGATATAAGCTCCAGGAGATCGTTGGACTCCCTTTCCACGAATCTTTTCTGTCCTGAGGGTCAGAAAATACCGGGTAGAGAGCCTAAAACTCTCGGCCCAGCTGCCTTCGGTTCTACACCGACGGTAGCAGATCCTTCATTGGATCCAGACACGTCGGTTTTCACTGATGGTGCCACTCCTACACCGAACGGTATGGGGGGTGGCGGGCTATCAAAGAAGACTAATGTGGCAACAGAAGCTCCTGGTAAGGGGTACCCGCCAGCAGTAGATGAGCCATCCAGTTTACCACTGGATGGGGACCTACTAGCTGCCATGGGTATCCCCACCAGGAAAACTGAGTTGCACGAGCTCGCGGAAGCCCGGAGGGAACTTGCTTCCATCAATCAAACTAGGAAGTTATTCCTAAGGGAGGTTGATGAGAAGAAAAAGTTCCTACTGGAACTCCAGAACGAGATGGCTTCCCACAAGGTGGAGGTTGACAAACTTTTGCACCAGAGGGTGTCCGGCGAATGTGAGGTTGCAAGCTTAACTTCCTTGGGAAAGGATTTGAGCACGCAGCTCCACTTAGCCAGACAGGACCTCGCAAGCTTAAGGCAAGTCAATCAGGACCTGAAGACGAAGTCGGAGAAAGTACCACCACCTTCCACGGTGGTACCTCCAGTCATACCCGTACCCAGTGTGTACACGACAGTGACACCTTCAAGTGTCCCGCCGCTAGTACACACCACGGTAACAGGTATGACACCTCAGATGGGGGCTAGCTATCTACAGACTCCGGTCTGTGGTGGCGCCTTTGGAGGCACGGCAACACCTCCAGGGTACACCCACCCATCTACTGGTTCAACGACGTTGAATCAGCAGCAGACCATGGTCTCAGTTCCAGTACCGAAACCCAGAGCTAGACAAGGCTTAACGCCTGTCCAGCGGGCTAAGTACGACCGGAACCCGGCTATTGAGAAGCTGGGGACAGACATCGTCCCGCGGGACATCGATGAACTGGATGAACGGTATGCTCCTTTCAACTTTGGGGAGATCAAACATCCTGATGCAGCCCGTCAAAAGGCCATCGATATTCCGCCTTTCACAGGGTCGCCACCCTGGAGAAAGTACAAAGTTCGGTTCAAGGCTATTGTGGAGAGCAATCACTGGAACAATCAGCAAGCGCTGGTTGCTCTGAAGCAAGCACTCTGCAACGGGCCAGGTGAACCAGCCCTTTTGGCGTTCGAGAGAGTGAAGATCAAGACATTGAGCTCACTTGAAGAAACAGCTGAATGGGCGATTGGGAAGATTGGTGAGCATGACCCAAGGACTCAGCTGCTCAAACGTGTCCAACGCAAGGACGAGCATCTGAGATCCTACGGATTTGCTCTACAAGAACTGATATCCGAGTGTTATCAGGGATGTAGACCTGACACCCCCACTGTCATCCAGGAGTTAACCTCCAGGTTTGTCAATGGAGTCAGAGACACCAATCTCCAGGCATATCTGCGGGAGAAATGGCAGCCGGACTTATCTCTAGCTGACCTTTTTGACCATGCAGATGTGTATGACACCAAACAGGCTGTTTTTCCTAGTGGAGGAGTGTCGGCAGCTCCATCTGTAGCCCCGAAAGGAGCTCAGGTGGTAGAGGCCGCCACAAAACCACCTAAGAAAAAACAGCCCGCCTCCGAGGAGGTGGCGGCAGTAATGCCTGACAGGGACATGGAAAAGATGATTGAGGGTTTGTTGCGGAAGCACTTGGAAAAGAGCTCTGCGTCCACTTCTGATTCTGGATCTGGAAAGAGAAGGAAAAAGAAGAAAAAGGACACGAAACCTCAGCCATGTAGACGCTGTCAAAAGATGGGTCATTGGGCTAGCGAATGCAAAGCCCCTGCACCCGTCGCTGCTAAAACTGAAAAGGAGACGGAAAACTGAATGGGGCCCATCCTCTTGGCAAGGATGGCGCCCCCACAGTTAGCCATGCCTGTAAGGGATTAGTAGACGGTGTTAACTCTTCCATGAACCAAGGCCGCGCAGAGGCAGAAGGGTCTGTACAACCTGTAAGCATCTGGCAAGGCGGGGCTGGCAAGGACGAACGGAATCCGGAGGATTCTGTAGTCGCTGGCTTAGAGGAGTCTTGGTTAGAATCAATTGCCCAGAGCAGTGTGATTCAAGACTCCCCGAGCGACCCGTGTTGGGATTATCTCCTGACAAAAGGGGTTGCTATGGATGGAGGGGGAAGCCCGATGCTGACCTCTGAGTGTGTCCCTTTACGGGGACAGCGTTGGTACCTGAGTCTGGTTATTTCCGGGACGCATGGTGAATTTTTGGTCGACACGGGTGCATCTCACACCTTGGTCGATCGTAGATTCATGGCCCGTCTTTGCAACCAGCCCGAAGCTCCGCTACTGGGAGTAAAGGCTCGGACTGCTACGGGAGATAGTATGCAGACTTATGGCAGAACTGTAAAACCTATGTTGGTTGATGGCAAGACATACTGGATATGTCCAACCATCACCGACATCACTGATGATGGCATACTGGGGATGGACTTTGCTGCTCTTTACGGGGTAACAATGAACACCGCAACGGGCCGACTTCAGATTAAACATCCTTATAAACAATCTGTACAGTGCGTTTTAAGGAATGGTTCTTCTGTGGCGTCAGTGGCACAAGACACAAAGTTGGCAGCAGGACATGTATCCGATGTCCTAGTCAGCTGCGTGGGAGTGCAGGCCAAACGGCCGGGAATGTTTGAACCAGAAGATCAAAAGCTCTCTGAGTTAGGTCTTGCTGGCTATCATACTTACCTGGCCAACGCTCGTTGGGGGGTGATACCGATTTGTAACTCGAGTAGTAGAGAAATCACTCTACGAAAGGGGACGCCTATTGGTAACACCACGCGAGCATATGGGGTAGACTCACTAACTACGGACTTTGTGGAAGTAGGTGTGGTGGCGGGAGACTCTTCCCACGAAGAGGCTCTAGCCAAATCCAACCTACCGAAACATTTAAGGTCCCTGTTGTGTGAGTCACACCTCACAACCCTAGAGAGCGAAATGGTGGCCAATGAGCTGTCGGAGTTATCTGACGCCTTTGCGCAACCAGGAGATCCTCTAGGGCGTACCAATACGGTACAACACCGGGTTGACACTGGGGACGCGCTTCCCAGTAGAATCCCCTACCGTCGGTTACCCATGGCTAAAAAAAGTGCTATGGAGGCTGAGGTAGAAAAGATGTTGGATGAAGATGTGATTCAACCTAGTGAGAGTCCATGGTCAAGTCCTGTGGTGATGGTCACCAAAAAGGATGGCTCCTGTCGATTTTGCATCGACTATAGGAAGTTGAACGGACTCACTAGGAAGAATGCATATCCTCTACCTCGGATAGATGAATGTGTGGAATCTCTGGGTGGGGCGAAATGGTTCTGTACACTAGATTTACAATCTGGTTATTGGCAGATCGGCATGGACCCCCGGGACCGAGAAAAAACCGCATTTTCTACCCATATGGGACTATTTGAGTTCAACGTCATGCCATTCGGGCTATGCAATGCCCCGGCAACCTTCGAGGCAATGATGGAAACCATGTTACGGGGTTTACTTTGGAAAAAGTGCCTAGTATACTTGGACGACATCATCGTCTTCGGTGGTTCTGTGGAGGAAACTCTACAGAACCTCCAAGCTGTGCTGAAACGCATCTTATCATATGGTCTGAAATTGAAACCTTCAAAGTGCCAGCTTTTTAGGAAGTCAGTTGAATACCTAGGTAGAATTGTTTCTGAACATGGCATCATGGCTGATCCTCATAAGATCGAAGTGGTACAGAACTGGCCTCGTCCGATGGACACGAAGGAGATACGCTCTTTCATCGGGTTTTGTTCATACTACAGAGATTTTATACCTGGATTCTCGAGAGTCGCAGCTCCCTTACAAGAGCTGATGATTGGAGAGAAGAAGGCTAAGGCTAAAATAGTCTGGTCTCCAGCCGCAGAACAGTCTTTCAGTGAGTTAAAGAGACTCTTCTTAGAAACACCTGTTTTGCACTACCCTGCACCTGTTGGTAAGTTCATCTTGGACACTGATGCTTCTAATACAAGTATTGGTGCTGCCTTGTCGCAGATCCAGGATGGGCGAGAAGTGCCGCTGGCATTTTCGTCCAACAGTCTAAGCAAAACACAACGTAACTACTGCACAACCAAGCGTGAACTCTTGGCAGTGGTGGTTTACACAAAAAAGTACAGACATTTCCTATATGGTGGGAATTATCTCGTACGGACGGATCATTCATCTCTGCAGTGGCTCCTTAACTTCAAGGACGCTGAGGGGATGATGGGTAGATGGTTGAACCACCTCTCTGAGTTTGGCATGACGAATGAGCATATCATACACAGGAGTGGAGTAGATCATGTGAATGCGGACAGCTTGTCCCGCTATCCTATCCGGAACTGTCACCGTGTAGACTGCCGAGACTGTGGGTCTCACAATGCAGTGATTGCGTCTGTGGGTGCGAAAGTTCCTAACTGGACGTTAAATCACTTGAAGGATGAGCAGCTTGCAGATCCAGCTATTTCGAGGGTGTACTCCTTGAAGTTGTTGGGCCTGTCCAAGCCTGTTCGCCCCGCACTTTCGCTGGAATGTAAAGAAGTTAGACAACTGTTAGCTCAGTGGGATAATCTTTTTATACGGAACAGTGTATTGTGCCGCTGGAGGGTGCAACCTGGCAGGAAGAGAACAGCTCAGTCTGTAGTGCCTTTGTCACTCAGACTACAGTTGCTCAATTACTGTCATGGCCACCGAACTTCAGCACACTTTGGCAGACAACGGACTGAGGCAAAGATTAAGAGTAGATATTACTGGCCTGGTATGACTTTGGACATACGGCGTTGGGTGAGACAATGTCCCCAATGCTGTTTATCAAAGCCTGGACCTGGTATTGGTAAACTACCTCTAAGTCAAGAGCTATTCGGTGTTCGATTTGCCCGGATCGCTGTTGATATCATTAGTGGTTTCAACACGACCCCCCGTGGGAATACCTGTATGATGGTGGTACAGGACTACTATACCAAGTATGTCCAAGTATATCCGTTGGTAAATCATACAGCTGTTACCTGCGCAGAAGCACTTTTCGAGAATTGGATCCTCACGTGGGGAGGTCCTTTAATGCTTCACTCCGACCAGGGTCGTGAGTTTGAATCTCGACTGTGGGCAGAACTGTGTAGTAAAATACACATCTGCAAGACGCATACGAACCCCTACCGACCTCAATTGGATGGTATGGTGGAACGTTTCAATCGGACGTTGATCCAATGTCTCACGACAATGGTTAATGAGCACCGGGATGATTGGGATGAGCACGCTCGCTATATCTCCCATGCTTACAATGCTACCGAACATGCGTCGACGGGCTGTACGCCTAATATGCTCGTAATGGGTGAAGACATAGTCATGCCTAGTGACATGGTCTATGGAGTGCAGGGACACCAGCTCGAGCAACCCTGCACAGTGATGTTTGTTGAGTCACTTCGACAATCATTACGCGAGTCCTATGGAGTAGTAAGGGACAACTTGGAAAAATCTGCTAGTTTGCAGAAGGTGGGCTATGACACGGGCCTTAAACTCCGCCAATTCAAGGTGGGGGATAAGGTCGCGAGATTTAGCACACCAAATTCCAAAGTCAAGACCCTGTACTCCTGGGATGGTCCGCATACGGTTACTATGGTGGTTAGTGAAACTACTGTAGTAATACGGTTGCAAAAAGGGACTCTCACTAAATCACATGTGGCTAGACTCCGACCTTGGTATGGAGTTCCATATATAGATGACGGTGAAGATTCCCTCGGTGCTGGTCGAGTACCAGCACCAACCGACCCTGCGCTACCGAAGATACCGAAGGCAGGACCAACGGTCATACCGTCGGTACCGACGGTAGCGCGCCGAAGGGGTCGTCCTAGGAAATTACCGATTGAACCACAGTCGTGTGTTACCAAGCCCAAGCGCGGTAGGCCTCGTAAAAAAGGGTCAGCTGTGCGTAAAGGACTAACCGTAGGCACCGGTAAACAAAGCAAGGTGATACCTCCGGTGTCATCATTGCTGGACATACCGGTACAAGGTCTACGGAGGAGCACACGTGTCAGAGAGCGAGATAAAATTGTGTAAACATTTTTTTCTTACCTTGTTGACGACATTTAGCTGCTGGCTTGATTAAATTTCCCTGGACAGTTCCGTACTGGGCCGGTGGTCATTGGCCCGGTACTCGATCACCAAAACACAACGAGAAGAGACGGGTTATCCGGTGTGGTTATCCGTTGGAGGTAGAAAAGCACGTGTTCAGGGCGGGTGGCTGGCTTTGCCGATTTGTTCTAAGTATGGGATTAGTTTTGACCACATATTGCTTAGTAACACGCTGCTGTGTATATCCTCTAATGCCGGTATATCATTCCCGGGTTTTCCGGTGGCTCCGCCACGAAAATTGTAAACAACAGTCAGAGTTCCCACCGTCGGATATGCCAGACGTGGGAAGGGCGCTGCCCGCGTCACCTGATCGATTTCTCCCGCCAAATGAGCCGTGAGAAATTGGGTCACCTCGGCGCGTCTTCGAGACGCGACCCCTGATTGGCTGAGAAGCCGGTCAAGGGGCGGGGTCACGGGGGACGGGTGGGGTATATAAGCCCCACAGGCGGCCAGGCTTCTTCAGATCAACACGTTTGCCCGTAGGGTAGCGTGTTGATCAGTGGTGCCTAGGTCTGCCCGGCAGTACCTACACTGTTGTTTTACTTGCTGTGCTACTAAAGGCTCGGGTGAGTGAACCGTGAGGTTCACCTACGCCTGAGCTAACAGTATGGCAGCCCGTGTAGATGGCACATGCACGGCCCCGAAGAAGGCTGAGGCCTCCGACGGGGATGACCGAGTTCTCGAGTCTGACACGGAAATGGACACTACCGGTGCTCCAACCGTCGGTCAAGGCTCGGCTTCGGTACCAGCTGAACCTAACCCTGAGGGGTCGGGTGATGTTGTTCCGAAAACAGAACCTGGTCTGGGTGGTAGTAATACCAACCAGGAGGAGAACCCTGCAGGGGGATCTTCTCCGAAACCCGCCGGTGTATTGGCACAAGAACCGACGGTCCCTGATGGTGATTCATCAGACGGGTCCACGGTTCGTGCTAAGACCAAACGGAAGCGTAAGCGTAAGAGGAGGATTACATCTTCCCCTGAAACTCCTGCTACCGAAGAGGTCGCACCGACTGAGGCAGATAGGCTCAAAGCTGTTGCTGATAGAGTGTCCAAGGCGGAAGCCGAGGGATGGTCTGTTGCAGAGAGCAGAGCCAATCGCCGCCTCCGCGCCAAGGCAGCGCATGTTCGTCTAAACCTGTGTCTCCGTGAGGATGACCGGAAGAACCTGAGCCTTTCTGATTTACTTCAGGAAAATGGCAAAATGGCTCTTCCTGCACCTCACACGACCGAGGGTTCAGACGACGAAGACTGGTTGACAGGTGATTCCCACCCCATTGACTGGTACCTCGTGTACCTCAGGGCAGTGTTGGAAGGGAATAAACCTAACATCCATAGGTCATGCCGTCCCAAGCTGAAATATGCTTGGAAGAACTACGTGCCAGGGGATCCCTGCCCGTATGTTCGCTGTCAGCGCCTGAAGGGGGCTTCGACAGCTGCAAAACGGTGGCCGAACCTGTTCAAGTTCGCCCGTCATTTAGTAGAGAAGCACATGAATGTGCGTCCCTACTTGTACTGTGTGAGTGGGAGTACTAGTACTTCCTGCCCTGAGTACAGTGACGGGGAGCTATTCCGTTGCCAACGGAGGGCTGGTTTGGTAAGGCATCTTTGCGACAATAAGGGCGTTCACAAGCGCACTATTAGTCGTGGAGTTGAGGCTGCACTGAAGGTTTGGGGGTGCCACAAACGTGTAGGGAATCTACAGTATAAGTGGCGAACCAACAAACTTAAACAGTGGAATTACCTCACGGAGGCTGACTGGGAGAGATTGTGTAAGGGCGCCAAGTGCGAACAAACCGATCTCGGGCCAGAAACAGAAACTCCGATGCCCACTGTCAGAAAGGATACCCCTCCTAAGAAGAAGAAAGATCTGAAAAGGGGCCGCCAGTCATCCAAAGATGATACCAAAGGTGGACGTGACCGTTCCCGCAGTGAACCTGCGAAGAAACGTGTCGCCACCGCCACGGTAACATCTGAGGTCGACCGTAGCCAAACCGTCGGTACCGTCACGGTATCTTCGGTTGCATTGCCCTCGGTTGCTGATCAACTGCCCAGGCAGGAGAGACAGAAACTGGGTGATGCACTGGCTATTGTTCAGAACTCATTGGGTGACGAGCAGGCGGGTCAGGTTGCTGCTGACTATGTCAAGCAGTACAAGTGGAGCCAGAAGCAAAAGAAAGCTTCAGCTCCACAGGAGAGTATCTCACCTATCAGTGACGCTGAACAGGTAGAGGTACAACAGCCGGATGGGGCGTCAGCCCAGCCGACTGCTCCACCCCAGCACGGAGCAACCTCTGACCCCGCAAGGGATGACGAGGTGACTCCAGTACCTGAGCACAGGGCTGTTGACGAAGGGCTAGCAGGGTTACCTGTGTTGCCTGGAGACGGTCCTGCTTTTGACACTGGATTCTCTGACACTCTAGTCCCCGGATTTGAGTGCTACAGAGCTAAGATGGCTGAAAACGCAAGTAAGCTACTCCAGTTTCAGGTTTCTTTCTTGGAGAAGTCCTACTTTGAGCAGTACAAGTTGCTCAGAGAACAGGCTATCCGGGAAGGGAAAGCTTGGGTTGCTGAACGCACCAGAGTCCTTGCCGAGCGTGAGGCGAGTCTGGAGCAAGATCATGCCCTCTGGAGGGCTACGATCGAACAGCTTGAATCAAGGTTGACAACTTGTGACGCCAAGTTCTTCCGGCAGTTCGGGCTAAAGCTGACAGAGTGGGAGAGAACTGGTTTTCCAGATCTCCAGTCCAGGTTGGGGCTTGCCGCAAGGCCTGCTCCTCCTGTGACCCCGGTACTGTCAGTACACCCACCTAGGTATGAGATGCCATTTTCTTTCATGGCACAATCTACCCGGGTGGTCAGTGGCGGGGAGCCTACTGCGGCGCCGAGTACCCTCTCGGTAGCCCCAGGTGGAGCCCTTCCTCTCCAGGTGGAGGCTGCTGTGGTTTACACCACGGAGGCCCCTCCTGGAGGAAGTCCTGATGGGGAAGGAAGGCCATCCGGCGGTGTCCCTATGGACACCTAAGGATGGTCCCCTGTCAGGCCCTCTGGGGTGCACTGTTCCGCCCCTCGGAGGTAAAACTAAACCATCGACGCAGCTACACGCCCCTGGACAACCGAAGCAGACCGACGGTGCTGTCGTGACTTAACCTAGTCACTACTGCCACCACACTGGAAGCAGCCTGATGTCTTCAACCGTGGTTTACTACTAAGCCACAACCGTCGGTGCTCTACTACTGTCCAGGGCTCCTGATCCTGTGGTCACATTCTACTATTGTGACCTATGAACTATTATATGGATCATCCTCCTGTGATAATTATTTATAGGGAGGCACGGACCTACCTTTTTATATTTATATTTCACAAGAGATGGAAGTACTATACCGGTACTGGACTCTATCCATCTCTACCACCATAAACTGCTAGGTACTGGAGTACCGCCCCTAATAAGGATGACGATCTATCCCACCTTATTTAGGATACGCTAATATGGATTTTTATATATAAACTTTTCTACGCCAAAGGAAGTGGGAACTGCTATAGTTCCAATTATAAAACTTTTCTTCGCCAAAGGAAGTGAGAGCTATTATAGTTCTATTATTTATATATAAGGACACTAACTCCACACGGATTCGCACCATTGCTGAATGAAGTAGGTGATGTGTTGAGTTTCCAAGGTGGTTATTTGGTGCCTTTACTTTTAACTGATACTAGTCTAGGACTATCAGTTGGACAGTTTTTATATCATGTGCCTACGGGACTATGGTTTGATACCAAAGACTATATTGTTGATATAAACTGTTATATACATGTTAACCTGGTTGTTCATGTATGTATGCCTGTTGTTACTATGAGTAGAAATGTTACTTGTTGATAAATAGATATACGTGGTATATAATGTATCCAAGAGGTATTATTATTATAAAACCAACCCTTCCTACATTCTAAAGGGGGGTAGTGTAACGGGTTGACTATAAAGTCTAACTGTTATTGTTGTATATCTATTGTATGTTGTATGACGTAAGACAACACGGTTCTATTGTGTTTAATAACTGTTTTATTCATCTAACTAGTATCGTCGGTTCGTTACATACACCGACTCCTCTAGTTCGGTTATCTATACGGTAGTGTACCGGTACCACCTTCGGTTACCGTCGGTAGTTGTTACATAAGCATTTTACATAACTAAACCTAACAGGTGGCGCTGCTAGTACGGTCACGTGGCTATGCAGCGCTGTATATAAGACGGCTACTTCTCCATTGGAAGTCAGTCAGGTTTGGGACTGTCGTGACATGACCACCCTGTGCTCACGGGCTTAACCCTATGCTATAGGGTTGCCCACTGTATTATATATCTGTTCTGATCTTGTATATCCGCTGGTTATACTTGTACTATAATACCCAAGAGTTACCTTTACAATAAAGTCGCCGTATATTAAAGTCTAATTTACCTTGTCTGGTTTTTGTACTCAAGTGTTACATACGTAGTAAGAGACCAACTACAGTCTTATGTTATTTTCTCTTAAATATTCACATTTTTAGCTATATCTCCTGAAATATCATGTTTAGAGCATTTATGGCTATTCCTCCTAATGTTACCATTTTCCAGGTTTCGTCACATTTTTTTAAGCATTGACGTCAATGCAACAAGAATTGTTCAAAGTGTATAGATTTCCCCTAAGAGACAAAAACATAAATCTACCTGTATTTTGCACCGATATCTATATGACACAGCATGGTAAGTGGTTGTACTAATTTTGTATAAATAGGTTAACACAGGCTATGCCTAGAATACCATAGCATGGGAGATATGTATATACTAATGACACCTGAAAGGGATTTCCCCCTGTGGTGGAAGTCATTTGGGTATTTCACTATGTACAATGTATATCCATGGGATTTAGCTATTTCCTCAATTCGTCATTTACCCAAACCACTTATAATAAATTTAGTATGTTGTAATGTCAAGTGTTAGAAGGAGCTTTGAATATGTGCCCCTCAAGATGTTCAAGCTAGACATTTAAGCAATAGTCCGTGCAACATAGACATAATGCAGGGTTAGGTACTGAGGGGTGTGGTCAGTCTCGGACTCCCATACCAACACTGCTCCAGGTTCCGGTTCCTCTGCTGTGTATGCAACTGGTAGGATATAGTCTAGTAATAGTCGCTGGCCGAGACTGGGGTGAGGTGGGATGGGGTATTTTGGATAGGACGGAAGGTAAGTCTATTGTTATAGTATTTGGGAGAGAGGGTTCGCCCAATGATTTCTTGTTGTAAAATCAATATCAATTTTGGGCTGATCTAGACTGCAGGCCTGTAGCGGACTTTTTGAAATCTATGTTATTGTGAAATTCCTATAACCACCGTTTATAGTTGATAATATTTATAGAAAGCTGGATATTTACATGGAAATTCCACTTTCTCTCTCTCTCTCTCTCTCTCTCTCTCTCTCTCTCTCTCTCTCTCTCTCTCTCTCTCTCTCTCTCTCTCTCTCTCTCTCTCTCTCTCTCTCTCTCTCTCTCTCTCTCTCTCTCTCTCTCTCTCTCTCTCTCTCTCTCTCTCTCTCTCTCTCTCTGATGACCTGCCACCTTCAAGGTCTCTCTCTCTCTCTCTCTCTCTCTCTCTCTCTCTCTCTCTCTCTCTCTCTCTCTCTCTCTCTCTCTCTCTCTCTCTCTCTCTGATGACCTGCCACCTTCAAGGTCTTGTGATACCTACTAACATCCAGATGACAATACCGATAATAAAAATGCCCCACGAATTCATCGATAGTATCAAACTTTACTCTAAAAAAGTGACACACACTTTGCCATCTATAGACCGTAGCAAAAACCACAGGCCGTTCTGGATGTTGGTGACTCAAGAATCACGATTCTTAAGGAGCACAATCTTTTACCGTATACCATCGTCTTGTCTCCAGATGTCATATAAACGGTCCCAATTATTTGGGAAATAACCCCTGAAATCCACACACCATTGCCAAGGTGTCAGAATACCCCGCCTGGTACCCTACATAGATCTCAAATATGTATACTCCTCGCGGCTACTCTTCCATAACACATGTCATTACAGAAGCATCATTATAGGGAGACATGCTGTGGTTTTGCCGTCACACCTTGGCACACCACATAGCTAGCTGAATTGTTTGCTGATGACAAATACTCCCACTGTCAAATCATGTATACTTAATGCTCACAACCTGTGTTGTGTTCTTATTTCAAACAAGCACTTGATATACGTGTTCTAAGGTATATTCAAACTCTCAATATTCAAACTTAAAATGTAATTGAGTTGTAGCTATGCAGACGATATAGGGTCCTATCAGTATACATGTACATGTATATAGGCTGTAAAAATGTTAAGTACTGTTCACATGGCCATATATAAAGCTACAATAAAAAAAATCCTCATTATTTGTCCTAACAAAATGGATATTGACATTTGATGAGAGGTCCCGAATTCACTCACCATCAATATCAGCGTCACAGACAGTGTAGTTATGATGTGTGTAGTTATGGTCCTGAACCATGGTGGATGTGTCTATTGTCCTCACAGGTAAATATCCTTCATCAGTATCCTTCAACTACCTTTAAAGGTGAGATGTAGCCAAACAACAGTACCTGCTTCCCATAGCAGAACTGTCGTAACGTTCAAGTTGTGTAGACATGCCACGGTATGGTGCAAGGCAAATGGTCATGCATGTAGGTTGTCACGTCACTCAGCCTGTTTAGGACTGTCCTCACTACCAGAGAGTGCTTCAATGACTAATCTCGTGGATGCCTGCAGGTGTGAGGTGGCGAGCGTCTTAATGGTTCCGCTCCAGGGACCTGCTATACAGGGATGTGATGCCACCTGGTCTGTGCCTGTTCTACCTGGCGGAGTAAGGGACAGGAGTCCTCGATGTGGGTGGGAGGATGATAATATATGTTTATAGAATACCAGGGTGAATACTCAAGTACCGGCTTATCATTTTAATTTCAGAAAATGATTTAGAAATGGTTTCAACTGGAAGATAATCGTGTTGTTAATCCCCCAGCAACCCCATTAAAGTGACTGCAGATGGGTCAAAAGCGACCTCGCGACCTGGGCCGTTTTGGAGCAGTCTAGCGTCTTACAGATTGAGAGTGGATAAATTTTATCCTCTTGTAAACTGATCAAATAGTGGCCGCCGGCCGAGGATCGCCGGTCCCTCGTCGGCCTGACGCCTGACTGGGAGGCGACTTTCAACCTAGGGCAATAATTAAAGCGACCTAGCGACTTTTGGGCAAAAGGGACAAAGGATAAAGGGTCCAAAAAATCGACTTTGTGACCTGGATCCCTTAATTTCGGCGACTTTCCGACCTCAGGACCCCCATTTTAATACAAGAAAAGAGCACCGCTCCTCGCTCCACTCTGAGTGTCGCTGGACGCGTTAGGAAGATCCAGGAAGAGTAGGGCTGTCAGGCCACTCAACAACAAAAAAGTGGTTTCTCATTACCAAGGTCTGCAAAATATGACGAGGAAGGCTTTTTTTTTAATTTGCGGGTTAAATGTATAGTATTATACATATTTTCAGTGATCAAACTTCACATTTGATTAGTTAAGAATTAATTGATCTTTAAAAGTGGAGAATTGTAAGTTGTAAGTTGTTTGTATTCCACTGCATTACCTTCAGTAAAAGCTTTATTTCGATACCAAATATGCCAATATTTGTCCATTTTTATCATGGTTTTCATAAAAATAAGGAAAAATAGAAGTTTTCTTCAAAATCTGATTTCTATGATGCGCGCGGAGATTAGAAACCATTTAATATTTTTAAGCGGCCTTAACGACAAACCCCAGGGGCAAACCCCACACAGATGTCACCCTTATATATAAGTAAGATGGAAGACACAAACGACAATGCATTATTAGGGCCTACGTTTAAAAAAAAAGAAGTTATTCCGACGTATGTTCCATTTAGGACCATTTATCTAGCTGATCAGTTCGCTATATTGTTATTAGGCGTATACTGTCAACTCCCTCTTACAGTCAGGCGTCAGGCCGACGAGGGACCGGCGATCCTCGGCCGGCGGCCACTATTTGATCAGTTTACAAGAGGATAAAATTTATCCACTCTCAATCTGTAAGACGCTAGACTGCTTAGCGGCCACCCCTCCAGTGCAGCCAATCCCTCTAATGCAGACACTTTTCATAGTCCCAGACATACTACAATGTACAGAAAATGACCCCCTCTAATGCAGCCACCCCACCAATGCGGCCACTTTTTCATAGTCCCAAGGGTGGCCACATTAGAGGGAGTTGACTGTATAACAAAATGCAATGTTTATAGTTTAATATAATGAAAGGTAGTTAAAGTCATAGGGTTCTTAATAGCTCTAGCCTTGACCTGTATAGCTGTCCTCACAGTGAAAACAGGATGTCACGTTTTTTTTATGCGTGTAGGGCTCATTGCCAACATCTGAGGGGTATATAATATATTGTATGGGTGCATTGTGTGAAAGTTCTATTAACGTATTGCAGGGATCCAAGCATGTGGAGGCACCCAGCGAAGGCCTAGCCCCGCACATAAAAAAAAGAAGAAAATTCAATAAATCGTCATGGTTCGTCTGTCCCACTTTCAAAGGTCAGTCGTGATCCAAGCGACAAATCACGGGGTTGGGATTTCTCAGGTTCTCACTAATACTTCCTTCTTGGAAACGTCCCATATCTAGACAACTTTGGGTTGCGCCAGCCAGTCACCAGATTGCAAGTGGCGAATCAAGCCTCAATCTGTCGAACCTTTCCCTCCTGGATTCGACAAAATGACAGATTCTGCCATAGACTGTCATTGGATCATAAAATCAATTTCCTAAAAAGTCTGGAACGAGGGATATGAATTGCCTTCGTGGAATTAGCAAGGAAACATTCATATCCCGACATTCATATGGGAAATATGCCCTGTATATACCCCCCCCCCCCTTAAGAGGGGCTCTGGATGGGGGGGTCCCAATTTCCCATGTCGGTTTTAAGACATGACCATGTCGCCCTGTCGATTTTAAGAAATAGCCATGTCACCATGTCGATTTTAAGAAATGTCCATGTCCCATGTCACTATCTCTAATATTCCTTATGTCGCATGTCACTAGGCCCAAAAACGGCCATGTCGCCGTGTCGAATTTAGTGGTCCACACCCATTTAAGAAGCACCTATAACCACAATGGCCACAACTGAATACTTGTCAATCCCTAGCATGAAAAACTGAATCCCCCATTGCCCCTATACCACACCCCTTGTAGGGCTTCACGCCAATTCTAACGAATAGGCGTCACAAGCTGTTATTTACAAATGACAGATTGACAGGACCTATTTCCGAAATGAAAATTCACTGTATTAAACTTTACAATTGACTTGTGATACTGTGTGTAGACAGTTGACACTTTGACAATTTTGCCGACGGCACCACAAGTGGTGCAGAGTATCACTTCTCCTGTATCCTGGAAACCACAAGAATGGTGTCCGAGGTAAAATTCAAGTTAGGATGTGAAAGTGAATTTTCATTTTGAAAATGAACTTTCATATCAAAAAGTAAATTTTCATTTCAATTTAAAAAAAAAGAATTTTTCATTTAAATTTTCATTACAGAAATGGAATTTCACTGTTTGGCCCTGTTGGGCCATTGTAGTTGATTTCAATCTGACGTACCAATCTTGATAATCAACTCTGGTGTAAATTCGCCCCATTGGCTAGCAAAAATCTGACTCTGTGGTGGACAGAAAACAGATAGAAAGAGTTCAAATGTTCCTTTTCATCTTGAGACTTCCAACAAGATTTGAATCAGGTCAGATGAGTGGTTGTTGGGGTCACATAGGGGCTCTGGGACCAGGCCATTTAGGAATCCTATCTTTAGATTGGAGTATTTTGCTTGGTTTGAAATACTAGGATGCAATGGTTTAGATCTAGGATTTGCACACCATAGGTGTGGTAACCGGCTTTTTGTTAGGATTAAGACAAGCTTAAGCTTTTTATGTTTGCTGGTATATGAGGATGCGTGAGTGTCATAAGCATGATGCATAAATGCATTACTGTTCAGTTGAAGCAGTGTGCCATCCTTAAAGGGTTTGTGTACAAAAGTCATGATGCATGAATGCAGCAATGTTCAGTTGAAGCAGCTGGCAGTCCTTAAAGGGTTAGTGTACAAAAGTTATGATGCATAAATGCATCGATGTTGAATTGAAGCAGTGTGCCACCCGTTAATGAAAGGTTAGTGTGCAGAGGTCATGATGCATAAAAGCATTGTTGTTCAGTGAAGCAGTGTGCCGTCCCTGAAGGGCATCACTGTGTAGTTGAAGCAGTGTGCCATCCTTGAAAGGCTAGTGTACACAAGTCATGATGCATGAATGCATCACTGTGTAGTTGAAGCAGTGTGCCATCCTTAAAAGGTTAATGTACACAAGTCATGATGCATGAATGCATCACTGTGTAGTTCAAGCAGTGTGCTGCCCTTAAAGGGTTAGTTTACATAGGTCATGATGCATGAATGCATCACTGTGTAGTGGAAGCAGTGTACACAAGTCATGATGCATGAATGCATCACTGTGTAGTTGAAGCAGTGTGGTGTCCTTAAAGGGTTAGTTTACATAGGTCATGATGCATAAATGTCTCACTGTATAAATGAGGCATTGTGTTGTCCTTAAAGAGTTAGTGTACACAAGTCATGATGCATTCATGCATCACTGTTAAGTTGAAGCAGCATGCCTTCCTTAAAAGGTTAGTTTACACAAGTCATGATGCATGAATGCATTACTGTGTAGTTGAAGCAGTGTGCTGTCCTTAAAGGGTTACTTTACACAAGTCATGATGCATAAATGCATCACTGTTAAGTTTAAGCAGTGTGCCTTCTTAAAAGATTGGTTTACGTGTGTAAAAGTCATGATGCATGAATGTATCACTGTGTAGTTGAAGCAGTATGCTGTCCTAAAGGGTTAATGAACACGAGTCATGATGCATTCATGCATCACTGCGTAGTTGAAGCAGTGTGCCATCCCTAAAAGGTTAGTTTACACAAGTCATGATGCATAAATGCATCACTGTTAAGTTGAAGCAGCGTGCCTTTCTTAAAAGGTTAGTTTACACAAGTCATGATGCATAAATGCATCACTGTGTAGTGGAAGCAGTGTGCCATCCTTAAAGGACAAGTGTACTCAAGTCATGATGCATGAATGCATCACTGTGTAGTTGAAGCAGCATGCCTTCCTTAAAAGGTTAGTTTACACAAGTCATGATGCATGAATGCATTACTGTGTAGTTGAAGCAGTGTGCTGTCCTTAAAGGGTTACTTTACACAAGTCATGATGCATAAATGCATTACTGTTAAGTTTTAGCAGTGTGACTTCTTAAAAGGTTAGTTTACGTGTGTACAAGTCATGATGCATGAATGTATCACTGTCTGTTTGAAGCAGTATGCTGTCCTTAAAGGGTTAGTGTACACGAGTCATGATGCATTAATGCATCACTGCGTAGTTGAAGCAGTGTGCCATCCCTAAAAGGTTAGTGTACACAAGTCATGATGCTTTCATGCATCAATGTGTTGAAGCAGTGTGCTGTCCTTAAAGGGTTAGTTTACATAGGTAATGATGCATTAATGCGTCACTGTGTAGTTGAAGCAGTGTGCTGTCCTTAAAGGGTTAGTTGACACAAGTCATGATGAATGCATCACTGTGTATTTGAAGCAGTGTGCTGTCCTTAGAGGGTTAGTTTACACAAGTCATGATGCATTCATGCATCATTGTATAGTTGAAGCCGTGTGTTGTCCTTAAAGGGTTAGTGCACAGATGTCATGATGCAGTTTATGAATGCACTCACCACCTCGGCTTGCTCGGATTTACTAATGCTACCACACGACAGCCAGGTCACGGACCACTGGCTCTGCGGCTGTGCAGGTTGCACTGTGCCTACCGTTCGTGTCCTCAGGGTTTAGTCAATGGTGCATGTTTTCTCTCTTTGTACTTACACTCCCTTTCATATAGACCGGATCTATGGAACATGGTGCCGGTCAATAAGATATGTGCCAAAGAAACTTTTCAAACTCTACCGATAATTTGAGGTAGATATTTGGTTTAGTATCAATCATAGGCCTTCATGGAGCAGTATTGCAATAAAGATTGGCGGACAAACATAATATTGAGCAGAAGCAGAATTTATTCAATTGCAATGCAACTTTGATACGTACATACAGATATCTTGAGCATCCAATAGTGATGATAAAAAACAAAAACAATTTAAATCGCATTTAACTCAATACAAATCTGACTATCACATTTTTCTGAATTAGCTTCATACACAAAATAAATCACTGTAGAATATCACATTTGACTTTTAGTATAAATACGATATGTGGTAGATTCGATGCGTAGTTTAGTTAACGTGCTTGACGGTCAGGCCCGCTGGTGATGTTTCAACTAGGATGGTTTAGTGGGCAGGCATGGGCCGCGAGTCATCTCCGGGCACCACCATGCTCACCATCCAGTGGTCTGTGTCCTTCTCAGCCTTGTGTGAGTCCAGGTCAGTGAAGCATGACACTTCATACTCACGGCCGAATTGTGTCCTGTAATGGAAGAAGGAGAGATTCGTATAGATTTGTTATTCAGGGCTTGACAAATCCCTGTGCCCTGTGCCCGAGAAACACAAAAAGAAATCTACAGGACATAACTTCTCTTTGAAGATAAATAATAAATAAAGATGTTCGCTAATTATTCATAAACATAATATTATATACTTTGCCTTTGAGCAACTTTTATCTTCAAAGTTATATTCCCAATTTGAAATCTAGATTCTGGCACAATTGGCTGGACACACTGTTTTCCTGCTATGCATAACTTTTATTTTTGATTCTGTACCCGTGGGCACACATGCTTCAATACAATTTATCTACCCCTGGTTATCACCCTAAGAGAAAATATGATATATTTAAATGTTCCTGTATACTTCTGTACCGGAAGTAAATTAGGCCAAAGTACATGTGCAAGTTGAAATGAGGTTGGTAACTGTGAAGGGCAGAGGAAGGGGGGGGGGGGGCAGAGAGAAGGGGTTTGCAGGTAGGAGGAGAAGGGGGAATAGAGGGGGAGAGGGTAGAAAGTTGGGGCGATACTTGGAGGTGGAAAAGGGTATGGGAAGTGAGGAGGAAGAAAGGAAGGGTCAGGGGAAGGAAGGGAATGAAGGGAATGAAGGGAAGGAAGGGAAGGACGGGAAGGAACATGATGGGAAAGATGGGGAAGAGAGTGATGGGTATGGGGAAGCTAGGGTGGAAGGAAGCTTTCATAGAGACCACCATTATAGAAGCAGCTGATCTTTAACATGGGGTAAATAAAACACCATATAAGTTCTCAGATAGGCCTACAGAAGCTAGCAATGCCAGGGCAGGTTGAAGGAGGAGAAAGGAACAGAAACTGTGTTTGCTCGTGCATATAGACCTACATGCATAGCTACGGGGCGACATGGCATGGGAGGGAGAAGGGGTTTGGGTGAACATATGACACAACTGGTACTGCCATCTGGTGTGTATTTGTGGACTTATCGGTCTCATCATAGGAATAAATGTCCTGATAGAGAACCCCATGCAATACTTTTCTGATCTATTACTTGGAACATCCCAGTTGAGTTTTCTTGAATCTAGATGATAGGATAACCCCAAACCTACTTACCTAACGGTGTAGTCTTGCTCAACATGAAGATTCTGGTTTGTTTTGATGTGGGTGAAAACAATTTTTGCATTGGCCTAAAATAGAAAGTAAGACATATATCAGTTATGATGCCACTACTTGCATTGTCATATAATTTTTATTTTATTTTCTGGGGTTATATGGACACCAACACACATACTAATAAGGGTTTAATACAGATTTACAGTCATCAAATTAGCCTATTCAATTGGCTCCTATTGCATATAGAAATTCATTTAATTAACAAATTGTATTTTGATAACTGGTAATATTGAAATGTTTATAAGAACTCACATGGACAGGTGTGTGTTCTAATTCCAGTCTGAACTGAGGATCGTATGGTTTAATCATCCACTCAGTCAGGTGGGAAGGCTCAGTAACCAGGACAACCTCGTTATGTCGCGACTTCTTGGCTGACTTCTGGAAGGTGGCTCTGTCACTGTATAAAAACAACTGGAAGAGAAAATAAATACATTGTACTTTCAATACATGGCGTGGGGAATGGGCTTATGTTTTGACTTAAATCCCCTTCATTGCAAAATTAGAATTTCTGTTTATGGAGTACGAACTAAGTACAGAGGTCTGTACATGGATTTATTGTAGTTTATATATCATTAAGATTGATAAGATCTGCGACCCATGAGGGTTGTCTCCAATGTTCTATGATAAGATGTTAAGTGGTGTATTGATGATGTACTGATCATGTTTTGATCATTCATTGAACTCATAAGGGTATCTGGTTAATAGCCCCCCTCCCCTCAAACCAAACCCCAAATGGAGCTTTGAGGTGGAAATACCAGTAGGTAAAAGGGTAATGTGCTACTCACCCCTGAGGAGGCAGTCCTGAGGTAGAAGGGTTGTTGGTACCTCAATGGCTCACCAACTGCAGATCCATCAAGGCTAAAAGGATAAAGATCTGACTGCATCAGTAATTGTTTATATTGTTGATTCTCTAAGATTGAAAAATGTAAGTAACAGCACAGTATTACTTAATCCTTGGAAATAAGAGTAGTGGCAACTGATATAGGAATCAGCAATTGACAACTGATGGCTATCAGATAAATCCACCTACCTAGTAATGACAAATGTTGCCCGGGCACATGTTTCAATGTTTTTACTACTCGAGAGTCCAACTGGCCCGCCTGCGGAATGGATGGACATGTTAACGCTCAATGCGCTGGCTGGACGACACTTGTCCTTGGTCTCAGCATTGACTAACATGACCACATCACCAAAGTGCACGTATCCATCTCGAGAAATGCTGAGGTCCACCTATGGAGAAAACAGGATGTTTTGGATAAAACGTGGATTCAAATGTACAGATTGAAATAGAAAAAAAGACATAACTCTTTTCTTTATTCTTGTACATTTTACTATACTAGAAATACACCTCTCACATTGATAAGGGAGGGTTCTTTATTTATGGCAGGGGGGGTGAGCGTTTGGCAAATCGAATACGTCAAAAATAATTGGCCCCCCCCCTCGGAATAGGTTGAAAAAAAAAGGCCCCCCCCTCGGAATAGGTTGAAAAAAAAGCGCCCCCCCCCCCTCACCCTGGATCGTTTTCAACTTTATTACAAAAACGATGTTGGTGTCTACTAATTGTATGCATTTAATCCTGGGCACTTTTTTACCTTCAATTTACTACCTTGCAACAAATACATCCATTCGTAAGGTGTTTTAGTGTAAACGTCTCATGATACTCGCTGGTGAGTGATGATAGTCAAACCTCAGACACTTGACTTTAATACATACCGTTGAGTTTAAGGGCCCCAGTGCTTATAAATTGGAAGCTCCCATACCCTCAGTGCTTACATGAGGCCGGCACTTTTTTGAAGACTGACAAAACGGTGGGCTATTCTGAGTGTCAAAAGTGATGCAGTGAGAAATTTGCTGGGAGTTTGAGGAAATTTTTAGAAGATTTTGAAAATATTGACATAATTTGGTAAAATATAACACAGGCTGTTACCAAATTCGCGACATTTCAACGTACTAAATTCGCGACATTTTTAGGAATACCCCTAAAAAAAAGCCCCCCCCCCCCTAAGAATAGGGTAAAAAAAAAGGCCCCCCCTTTGAATAGCCCTAAAAAAAATTGCCCCCCCCCCTCAAATGCTCACCCCCCCCGGCCATAAATAATGAACCCTCCCTAACAGACATAGATAACAATTATTAATGACTGATCAGTAAGAAAAACTCACCTTTTGTAGTATACTGTCTTTAAGGTTAGATGACTTTTGGATGAGCAACTCTCCCTTGTCTTTTCTCTCTAAGAAGTCTTTTAATGTATCCTGAAAGAGAAGTGAGGTATATTACTACACATTAACCCACGGTGGAGGGCAAAGACAAAGGAATCGCACCTTGGGTATATTGTACACACTGACATAACCGAGGGTTAATCAGATAGCCTACACCTGCACCCTGGTATGCCTTCATAAGCACTGCCCACTAGTCATCGACTCGGTGTATAACACCTCATCTCGACCTTGTAGGGCAGTGGTTATGACGCATACCCGGGTACAGGTGTAGGCTATCTAACACATAAGGTGTCACCACCCTAAATCGGGTCACTTCCGGGTTTACTGGCCAAAGAGTCCCTTATGAACTTTGTTATTTTGCGGAATTTAGCCTATAGGGGAGGGAAAGAAGGGTTAAATACATGGTTATTTGTTATTAGGGTGATCAGAAATTGTTTATTTATAGTCCTAAAAGAAGGATTTATCTACTCCATATAAACAGTGTAGGTTTATGGGGGTGAAACGGCCCTATAGTGTATCTATACGCTGCGTAGGCCTCACTGTACAAAACCACTACCCGGTTACCATGGCGATTGACGCAAAATCTAGCCTGACTTTTTGGGGTCACACCCGTTATATATTTTTCTGCATGTCATAAGCTAAAATATGGTATAGGTGGCTAAACACTGTGAGAGTTTTAAGTGTTTCAAATGGCAGGTTGATGGTGGTCAATATTGAAATTTCCGAACACGGCCTAGTGCTTTAGGGTGGTGACACCATAACTAGTATTCATCGAGGTTTTAAAAGTCCAGAGAAAATTCCCTGAAGTCCAGAGATCTGTTTCCCTGAATAATTGATAAGTGAATGACAGCTTGTGAGTACAGAACTCGTACTAGTAGAGGCCCTCTTGGGCCTTGTCAGGGAATCAAAGTTTTAGGCCGGAATCATTTATTGCTAGGCCACACCAAAGAGAAAAGTTGGTCAATGGATTTCACTTTTGAAATAATGGTAATTTTTTTTCCGATTTTTTTTTTGTCAATGGATTTTGGTCAGGGAAAGGTGATGTGAGCGACAATATTTCTTTACCAAGTCACATTTTCACCACTGTACACATAAGAGTGTGAGACATGATTTAAGGGTTGTTTTGACCCAGGAATACGTTTCTTATCTCAGATAACAGCTGCAGAAGGCATTCATGAACCTTTGGGTTAATCAACTCACTCAGCCAATCTGGCAGAGAGCTTTTTTATAGATGGATGGAAGTATTCACTCTACAGGCTTAATTCTTATGCTTCTAGCCACATTATGTCTCTCAATGTATTCTAATTTGTTCACCATCCACCATTCCAAATGCACCCCAACAAATATAACCCTAGCTTTGTTTCATGTCAACCCCACTCCTCTTTGGTACTCCTCCCACCACTCGATCCTCCTTGCTGTTGAAACCAAAACGTGTAATATGTTAAACTAATCCCCTTTGCCTTTGGGTGTATTATCTTAGTCTTAGAGGACAGGGGCTACGCTGTACTGTGTGACATAGGCAAATTGTCATAATCCCTGTCATAGGTTCTGCTCCCAAGAACATGAGTTTGCTGGACATGTGGAGTGGTTTGGGGAAATGGAATGACCATGTTGAAGTACTGGCTGTGGTTACATTGTCGAGAACAACCCATTGTAGGCTTGTAAGGGAGTGCTCATTTTTTAACAAAAGGGGGGGGGGGTGGTGAGATTTCGCGCGGAGCGCACGAAATTTTTTCACCCCCCCCCCCTAGAGGGGTCGAAATTTTTTACCCCCCCCCCGGCAGGCCGAAAATCGCGCGCGTTCGCGCCCCTTTGTAGCATAGCAGGGATGCCAAGTTACCCAACCCCAAAATCGTATTTATTACGATTTTCGAACCCCAAAATCGTAACGATTTTTGCTTGAAATCGTAACAAAAATCGTAACAATGGTACTATGTCCTTTAGAATACTCTTACACATTGGTGATAGCTTTATGATCCATATATAATGTGGTAATTAATGCCTACTTATACTTAAGCAGACCAGTTTGTAGGCAGGGGTGTGGTAAGCAGCTTCAAAAGAAGAGGCTTAAAGAAGTTTTTTCCCATATCTCTATTTCCCTACCCCATTTCCTACCTTTTGGTCTAATGTGGAGGGACATTCCTGAATTTTCTAAAAATCGTAATTTGTCAGCAGAAATCGTAATGGTCGTAATGGGGGTCAAAAATCGTAAAAATACGAAAAAATCGTAACACTTGGCATCCCTGGCATAGTAACGCGCGGGCTTTTTCCCTCAAAACAGGTTGAATTTTTTTTACCCCCCCCCCAAGAGGGGTCTAAATTTCTTACCCCCCCCCCGGTCAAGGGGTCCAAATTTTTTACCCCCCCCCCAAATCCACCACCCCCCCCCAAATGAGCACTCCCTAAGGCTTGTTTATTGCCATTATAGCCTATACTCAGCCTCGGCCAGCATCTATCCTATTAGTATAGGGCTGGGAGTCCGAGACTGGCCTATACTATACCTAGGTTATAGCCTATACTATGCTATAGGCCTAGTACATGTATTAGATCTATATTATTCTGGCGCCAGATTTTTCGGAGTGTAACCAGGCTAATGTAATATGACATTTGGGTGGCATTTTGTCCCCCCCCCCCCAAGAGTGGTTTAAATGACGTGAAGATTGAAAATGGGTGAGGGGGTTGGGCATTGGAGGGATACAATCATACATGCACATGAGAGAAACAAACACTTTTTGTCTGGCCCTCTGGGCCCAGACTGGGCTGTGAGAGAGACAGCCTAGGCTCTAGCCTAGGTAGATTGAGTCTTTAAAATAGTAACTCTTACATGAATCTCCAATCCGACCAATGCAAAATATAGATGAATAGTTACCTCTTCTAATTGGATATCTTCATTCCAATTTCCAACCCTAACGGATGGGTTATATGTACGCACACTCATGATGAATTGAGTGTCTTGAACCAGAAGACCGACCACACACAACGATAGCTGTCACTTCACCTTGGTGATTGTAAATACACACTCCCCAAGCATATGTTTAGACACGGGTAGTACGGGGTTTCGCTGGTGGCCGCGATTAACATCTAGAACGCAAGAAACCAGCGAGGAATGTTGTAAGCTCTGCTTGAAGCTGTAACGAATAATAGAAATATGATATCGAATAAAAATCGACATTATACCCATGATTGACCAAACGCATGTATAACACAAGTTGTCAATATCGAATAACAAATTGATTGTGCCTATTTCCCGAAATAAAATCTTTATTGACCATATATTTTTGGCCAATCGTAACAAGGACAACATCGACTGCAGACTCAGTGTCACTGACGGGAGGTAAGTCAACCCCAAATAATACCATTTTTTGCCATGAAATGGCATAATAACACACACCATGGTGCACAGAATCGACTAAGTGTAAACTAAAGAGTTGTTCCCTTCAGTTAAAGGAGGAAATTTCTTTCTTATTTCAGATACACAGACGAATTTACGTGGTGACGTCACAATCCGAAGCCATTTTCGGCCATATTTGCTCGGAAGTTGGGAAACGGGTTTGTACACGGGTGTAGGCAAAGAACAATACGCTTAGATTGTAAACAAGTGCACAACATGTCTTATATGAATCGAACGGATGGCCTTGTGCAGCGAAGGAATGTCGCACCTGCTGCTACGACACCAGACAAGGATGAAGAAATTGACGATGAACGCGCTCTGGGTGACGAGGAGGACGATCATGATTCGAAGGAAACTCGCCTGACTCTCATGGAGGAGGTGCTACTTCTTGGCCTCAAGGATCGAGAGGTAATGATCTAAACCTCATATTATTACTCACAAATACAAGGACAAATACATAGGCATCATTCTGTACATATACTGGGAGGTCCCTGTACACATAAGAGGATAATTGCAAGCAGTTTTGGTTGTGACAGTCTTGTTGTTGATTTGTGACACTCTCCTCCCCAGATTCAGTGACTCGTCATGCATGAGTTAGGGTACTCAGCCTACTGACACTTGTTTATTTTTAGGTCATCTAGACCTCGGGCTTCTAATTCGGTATACACAGTTACACAGACTGTTCGCTCTACTACTACCGGTGGTATTAGTCTTACTAGAACTTAGGCGAATCGTCTATTTGAGTATTTCCCCCCACTCAGCGCTATCCCTGCTGACACAGTAACCTGTGATAGATAGGCCTATTCAGTAACTGGTTGTTAATGTTATCTGTGCACATAGATCAATGCAACTTGCATAAGCAAGGATCTAGTGGCCAGTGTTGCCGAAATTTCATCGGCACATCAGCTTTTGCCGATGTAGAATCGTAATGGCTGATGTGAGGCCATTCGACCATAATGGCCAGCCATGATCTCAGCTTTCAGACACTGAAAGAATTTTTCAACCCTAGTCCTATTAGCAGCTGAGTTAGGTCTATCCAACTTATAAGCAACTTCCTCAGTGAATTTAAGCATTTCAAAGCTATTCTAAATTGTATTCATTTATATGAAATGAGGGCCGATGTGGCCTGTTTAGAAGGCAAATGACCTATGTAAGATCGCGCGACATAGACCACATTGGCTTGTGTGCTTAAAAAGTTTTCGGCAACACTGAGTGGCTGATTATGTGTAATAACTGGGACGTTAGTTACTTAGTATTGGATCTAAAAAACTGCTGTCTTCTTTCAACAAGGGATTTTATCATAAAAAATATACTAGTATCTTTTATTGACAACTGAAATGGAAGTCATTTCTGACTTATGTGTCATACATAAAGGTTATATAAACTAAATCTAAATCTACAAACTATGCTAGAATACAAGACAAAATGGAAATATACCACACTACCACACAGTTTTGCATTACAATTTAAACTTTGAAACATTATAATTTATATAACCCTGCAGCTAGATCAGAATACTTATTGTTACTCTTAGTCTTAGACTTAATAAAGAGAACACGTTCTTCGTCGTGACAATTTAAAGTCTAAAACCAAATTCCAAATAGATAAAGTAAATTGGACCTTATTTTGAATAGCATTACACTTCATGACATTTAATAGCTGTACACCCCATATCATGGCTATGCTGTGACGACTAGGCTATTGTTACAGGACTGCAATACCATAGGAGTGACTAGGACTGTGAACAAAATTCAATAACATATGGCATTATGGCATGGATAGACATTGAGTCCACTCTACCATATCCAGTAGCTGTGGTTGGTATACATAATGGTCCGAGCTAAGCTCTACGTATATGGATATACTGCGCACCATTTTAGCCTGTTGGACGTGTCTGAACACACTCTAGTCTAGCCTCTAAGTACTAATAACCAAGTACATGCAACTACCTTAGTATGGCCAGGTCACTCATAATAACATTATGTAACGACGGCATTACGCACCAAGGCTGCCTTTTCCTTGGTCGTGCATCAAGAGTGGACGAGTAACCTGTCAACACTGCATTGGTGCATCATGATAATCCTGCGGGGGCACAAACCCCATAGCCTCAAGCATAGGGCCGGCATGATGCATGAATACAGCACTGGCGAGTGGCCAGGGCTGCATTGATTGATTGAAGCTTCATGGCGACCAACTGACATTATGTGTGTGCATTAAAACACTATGCCATTAAAAAATACAATCCACCCCCCCCCCCCTCAGTCAAAGTGAGTCCAGAATTTGTGTGCCCCCTATTATCACATGTTATCACGGCGTCAAGAGCTGACATTTTTTTGCCCCTCCTACCAAATTCGTACCCCACCCCAGTTTGATAAACAATGACAACGTCCCTCAGTAGTTACATGAATATGCATTAAAATCCATTAATACTAAATGTTTGGCATGTAAGTTCGTATCACTTTTGGTTATTAGTGTTGGATTTCGGCCTGCATTCCAATGCCCAGTGATAATGTAATGGGCATTCTCCAAGACAGTGGGTTCATAATCACACGTGCTTTTTATGACCACGCCCCTATGTTGTGACCCCCATCCCCACCCCGCCCCCAGCACTTCGCGGCAGAAGGCCGTCATGCATGGCTGGGCATAGACTGTGCTGTAGTGAAACAGTCTCAGTCTCCCAGTGTAGGTCAGGCAGCCAAGTAAGGTTGTCTGGTCAGCGAACTGTGACTGACTTTGAGGTCATGCTACAGAAATAAGAGTAGACATACAGATTGACAAATCGCCAGTGGTGTGTAACTGACCGTCTCAAGTTTAGTTAGTTTTTGGGGCACTGGGGGAGGGAGGGGGGGAGGGCACTCATTCTCTGGCGATATATGACTGTAGAGTCTCTCTGTGACTACCGTAGGTTTAGTAGACTAGTAACTATTACATCGCTTAACCCTCCAAGGACAGATGTCGCTAAAAGATGACATTTGTCATCATGAATCTCAGGCATGGGATTTTTCCGGATTTTTATCCTGATTTCCGGATTTTTATCCTGATTTCCGGATTTTTGAAGGCCAAAAGGTCATCCCTGTGATTGGTGCAGATCCAACGAATAAATATTATAACTTTAATAAGGGGAGGGGTCTTAGTCTCTAGAGGCCTTCATGCCATGCAATGTATACAAAATGCCCCCCAGATAACGTATTTTGGCTGCTTTTTGGATTTTTCTTCAAAACCCAATCCCATGCCTGCATGATGCACCAATGCAGCTGGTGCTGCATTGGTGCATCATACCGACCCTTCGGGAGTGTCTCAACCCCATAGGGTCGGCGTGATGCATGAATGCAGCCCTGGCGAGTTACTAGTCTCACCAGGGCTGCATTAATGCATCATGACGACCAAGGGCTATGCCGTCCTTAAAGGGTTATACCCTCATCTCCCCGATATTTAGGCACAGACTACCCGTCCACGCTCCATTCCGGCTCTTACAGGAGGGTCAGTAAGACTTGAGTCTTCAATGGGAGGGTCGGTCATGCCCATGGATGTGTATAAAGTCGCTAAAGCTCATAGATATTGGGGTGGGGTGAAATATGATCACTTTTGTTCTATAATATTCCGTACTATTTAAAAATCTCGTGTTGCCTCCGACACAAGGTAAATCATGTGCTAATACTTCATTATTATCCTTATACATATGAAGCTATCGAGATGTCATTGATTTGAAATCATCTATTAATTTATTCATTTCAACAGGGCTACACATCATTCTGGAATGACTGCATCTCCTCTGGCTTGCGGGGTTGTATCCTCATCGAGCTTGGTATCAGAGGCAGGATTGACCTTGAAAAGACAGGGATGCGGCGCCGCAGCCTCCTCAACAGAAAGTTAATATGTAAGAACGACACACCGACAGGCGACGTACTACTGGACGAGGCACTTCGACACATAAAAGAAACACAACCACCAGAAACTGTTCAGAACTGGATCGAATACCTTAGCGGTGAGTAAAATGAATAAGCCATTACCGGTAGTAATACATGTAATATCTAAATGATGATATTAAATGATTATCTCGAAACTACTAAAATGGTTTCAACATACATGTGTTTCTGCATTAATCTGGTATTACTTTTCTTTGAAATGCATATCACGGTCATTTCAAGAAAATAGATGCTTGTATATTAAACTTTAGTAGTCTAAATGATCATCCTTTCAATTTTCAAAAACGACCGTCTATTACCACATATACGTGTGTGGGGGGGGGGGGGTGCTACCATGCAGAAGCGTCACCATTCCACATAGGCTCCTGGTGCATTTGCTGCAAATCTATCCTAGATTATTGATACATGTTGCAGTATTCCTTGCCAACAATACTCAGAGCGAGACTAATGATATCAAGAACTAGGTATAACTTCATGTGTGTAACTAGATCTGTTCTGTGCTGTGGTAGCAATGGTAATTTGGGGATCGACTGGTTTAAATCGATCGCGGTCAATCTCCTTGAGCTATAGCAACTGATGGGCTTTTTGCTAAAAAGGGGTGACTCTTATTGGGGTCGGTCCAAATTTTTTGGGGTCGGTCCATTTTTTTGGGTCCCACCCTCAAATCCACCCACCCCCATGTCAAAAATGACCAATCCCTAATGTGGTCATATATCCGTGACATTTGCTACCATGTGCGTGACATGTCTCCCATTATTTACGCAGTGACTGTACAGGTAGATATAAGGAAGCTCTGGCAAGTAATATGTGGGTTCCTCGTCGGATCAAGGACAGTTGCTCTTGAAATGGGGGTAGGGAGGAGGATAAGGACCGTGTCTGCATGGTAAAAAACAATCAGGATTTTATCTAAAGCCTAAAGATGTCTAGAATATCTACCTCCGAATAAACCCCGCTCCATTTCCAAGGGCTCATACCGTATTTGACACAATTGGCGTACATCCCCTAATAAAAGCGCACCACTCTTTTTGGGCGAATTTTATAGTAGAAATGACCTACAATTTTAATTACCCGGTACATCGAATCTAGTAATATATCACATCTGAATCTCTAAACAGTGTATGTGTGACCCCTGGATGGCCCAAATAAAGGTGGGAGACTTGTGTCAGGATTAAAATCCCAGGGGGTGTTGGTTGCCAAGGTGACAGCATCTGTAGGAAATAAGTTCTGTGTTCATACATCGAATCCCCACACCATCCTGCTCCACACATAACTTTACTTCTTAACCTGGTCTGGCTGTGCCAGGACACTGGCTCTCTGTGCCACGAGTCAAAACGGACATATTGAAACTGGACGGCATACATATTGATTTAAAGAGTAACACATTATACACATCACTACCATGTCAAACAGTAATCATATGCCGTTGACCTGGATGGACATAGTAATTAAGAATGCAGAGCCAGCACGATAGTACGATCAGGAGCGTAATGCGTTATACTTCTTCCCCAAAAAACATACGACGATACATACTATTAAAAAGTGTGATGGGAGAGATGGTCCATGTACAAAAATATACATGTACTAGAGAATACAGTCTTGGTTACAGTGTATATTTTTGAAAGTCTCGACCTCGTTTAGTTTCTAAGGGTATTCTGTATGGCCAGGTTATTGGCGTGTATTATATGTCTGCAGGCCATCAAGACTGGTACAGTGGGGGGCCAGCACGCTTATTCACCATTAGCACCTGTCGTTGTCCTCTCTTGACCCCAATGTAACCTCATATGACGAACTTGTTTGGTTAAACATGTATCTTGTAGCCGTTCTCTGTGCATACGATTAAATCATTAGTCAATATTCTTTTCAGGACGTAGACATAATTTGAGTTGGGTCGAGATTATAGATACAGAGTATGAACTCTGATAATTGAGATAAGCATGTTGTAAACAAACATTGAACTAGGCTTCAAACGTACCAATATAAGTATGAGTCTGAAGTGAAGCGTGACGCTACATTAGTAAATATCTTGGCAGCAGACTCAATAACATTTATATGAACATTTTAAGGTAGGCAAATAAGACCTACTACTGGCCTAGCATAACGTGTTAGAGCCTAATATAGGCTCTAACACGTTATGGGGTGCTACCACCTAGTGGCACACAGCATATCTAAATGGTAGGACAAGCTGGCAGCCTGGCACTGGGCCTCTTTGTATCGTCTACTTTGGCCAATTCTCACAACGTATTGTTAATTGATTAATTTATGATTCATACTTACATATAATCTTTATGCCATATCTATGCATCTACTGAATCAAATTGATTAATTTCTCATCTGAAATATGAAATAAATAAGAATTAAAAGTGTCTCACTCTCCAAGCAGGAAACACAACTATGTGTGGAGAGTGAGGGGGGAGTCAGTGACCCAGGACTGAGGGGAGCCTGTCTGAGAGCTACTTCACACCTTTGCGGCCCTTATCTCGCCAAGCTCGGCCCTTGTCTACCCCTAAGATAACACAAATAAGCCGGCCATAGACAAAAGGATCTCATGAATCCACGTTCCTAGCAAGAGAATGGGCACGAGAGTTGGTGTCTTACCAAAATGGCAGCCTCCACATAGAGCTCCATTGGGGGATCGTGTTAGAGCCTTATATATTGTGTGCAACCCGACCATACCTAGCTGAATTTGGCCGACGCTCAATTTTGTTTGACAAATTCAAGATTGCTTCTTTTACAAAATATTTATATGTCCCTAAAAGTATATAGTGTACCACATTGATACGGATTGATGGAAAATATTCCCAAATCTCTGTTTATCATAGTTTTCCTATCAAAAGTATATGTGATAATAATATATTGTAGATTCTGGTCTTTATAGTAACCTACCTTTTTTCCCAGCATGTAACCTAAAACCCCCAATTTAGTTTTCTAGGCCTGAGTACACTGTCCATTACCCATCTTTGAGAAATGATAGAAACACTTTTTTTTCCTTTTCTAGGCGAGACTTGGAACCCCTTGAAACTCAAGTACCAGCTTAGAAATGTGCGAGAGCGTCTGGCCAAGAACCTGGTGGAGAAGGGCGTGTGCACCACAGAGAAACAGAACTTCCTGCTCTTTGACATGACGACACATCCGCTGGTGGACTCGGTCATCAAGTCCCGCCTTGTGAAGCGCGTCCAAGATGCCGTCCTCAGTCGCTGGGTCAACGACCCGCAGCGCATGGACCGGCGCCTCCTCTCCCTCATCTACCTAGCGCATGCCTCGGACGTGCTCGAGAACGCTTTTGCACCACTCTCAGACGAAGACTATGAACTAGCTATGAAGCGTGTCCGTGAACTATTGGATCTTGAATTTGAGGCTGAGGCTATGAAAGAGGGTGCAAACGAGGTCATGTGGAGTGCCATCATCGCCTTTGCAAAGTAGCCGATACTTCCCCCCATCCTTTTCACAAAAAACAACACATAGGGAACAATTGGAACACAAGCATGTATACACCAGTCTTGGTACTTTTTTGTCTTTGCATCATGTCTTTATCAAATTAGGGACAGGCGTTGCCTGGGGAATTTCTCTTTGTTTATATTTCATTGTTTTGGGGGGAAATTATCTTTTTCCCCCTCCTTGTTTCAACCTAAGGAAATTCAACAGTAGCTTGACATTGACCTTGGAGAGCACATCGTCACCGGCAACAAGGGGACAACTTCATTACCCGATGACAGCAGCGAAAGGTTTTATATATATCGACTTTCACGAGTGTACGGGCAGCGTATACGTTATATATAGAGCTTTCAAGTGACATTAATCTAACAACCTTTGCATGGAAGAGCACCGCCGGGCCTGCCAATGCCTTGAACTCTGGTTGCTCTACATTCTGAGTACATACTTCAATAAGAGCTGCTCATTGTGAAATCAGCGAGACGAATTGTGATTTATTGCTTGTGACAAGTGCTGATTTGTTATTGATAAGCATCATCTGCTGGATAATAATATATGTATATATATGAAGAAAAAAGGTTTCTTTTCCTCATGGGGATGACAGAATACTAACACTAGATATTTTAGGGAGGAGGAGGCGGTTTGGGAGTATTATTTAGCAGAACCACCCATGTCCCAGGGGGTTTTTGAGGCATTGGGAAGGGACCCATTGGGAGTGGGGAGTTCCATGTCTCCTTTGACGAGAAGAGTGATTTCTATGTTATCTCGTCGTGCATATTTTTGCCATGTGCCCATGTTCGGGGATGTCGCAGGTGGTAACTATGGACGCCGCGTCCATGGCATCCCGAACTGGGCCGCCTGAATGCCGCACAGTAGCAGCAGGCTCTGTTTTTGTGTTCTTTGTAAAAAGGAAAATATGTACAACTTTATTCCTAATCTGAGTAGTTCCCCCTTTTCACATTGTCAGTATAATTTCACATACGTACTCATTGAGAAAAAGATTGAATATTATGTATTGGCTGACCATGCCCTCTCCAGCTTCAAGATGTCTATCGGATGGCGTATAGCGGTGTAAACTGTGATATATAGTAGACATAGTACATGCTTTCTAAGGTTTGGTCAGCTGTTGAATAGAGTGAAGACACACTATAACCATCATCTGGGTTGCACCTTCATAAAAATGTCAATATGCACATGTATGCGCCATCAGTATCACAGAAGAGAAAATGTACTCGTTATTTACCCCATCTGGTCACTTAACTAACTGGTTCAGTAAATTGGTGTGGGTATAAATGAGTCAATATTTAAGATTGTTAATTGTGCCTGATTTTGTCAACGGATTGGAATATCGTTAAAACACCCTTTCTGGCACTTTCTTTTGTTAATGAATTGTATATACTCTATTTAATAAATGCTTGAATCTTTCATTTCTGGTAGCACCGTTTGTCAGTTTGCTGTGCTCCTTCCTGATTTATGATATGGAGAAATATGATATGATATTCAAAAAAAAAATCTTCCAATGACCAGAAATGTAATTGTGCACATATTTCAGCACTGTATGTATTATAAGTTAACGGTCCATGAATGTTAAGCTTTACTTCGCGCCTTGTCTCCTGGTCGGTGTGTGGAGTATAAATGTCTGCACTTCATAGATTCAGCCAACGTGTAAAATATTAAAGCACAGGCACTTGTGTCCACAAACAGTCCTCCATGCTGTAGACATTGACCAATGACATGCTAATATGGTTGCTTTTGAAAAAAAAGAATAAATATATCTTCAATAGGTGCAGTTGCAAAATAAAAATGAGAAGGGTACCGTATAGATGTCACATCTGACCTTTTTCATCTCGGTCATGTGTTGACAACTATTCTGTGGCAATGAAGATGGCTTTTAAGTCATAACCACGTATATAACAATATATTATGAGCTAGAAGCATCATAAAAATTTAAAAAGGTGGAAAACAGCACTTAATCGTATCGCGAATCTTCCCGGGTATGACACTTGTGGTCACAGGCTTTTTGTTGTACGTCAGGTTTATTGTCCTCTTTTGATATTCATTCTGCCGTAAATTATAACAGTATTCTTTACAGAATAAATGTCAACTGTGCAGTGCCCTTCTCCCCATAATAATCATCAAGTGGGATAGCTGGGGCAAAAGATTATGGTCACATATATATTAAGGGTTTGGGCTCAGGATCTCTTGAGATTTTACGTTTATTTAGGACACTGCCCTAATCCAGATGTAACGAGATTTCGGCATATCTCTCATTAATCCTCGTGGTGTTGGCATGTTGTAGTCCATAATGAGTTTGTTTTTTAAATAATAATGTAAAAAAATAAGCAGAATGAAGATAAAAACAATGCTACTACATGTATTAAAACGTGTGTGACTCTGTTCCTATTGTGTGATAATACATGGTAAGCAGGAGGGAGGAACAAGTGTTAATTATAATGATAATAATCATAAAACTGTTACTAACCAGCTGGTTTAACATGCACTGGGTGAAAGTGTGGTTGTACATATAAACATAGATCATGGCAGGAATATATAACATGGGGATATATTTGTAGACGGTGTCAGATGGGTTTCAATGCTTTAGTTATGTGGAATTACCCTTTTTGCAATACAAGGTCCCGCTACATTGATTATTACAATCTCTTTGAACATGTGTCTTTTTGTAGATCTGTACATTATTACATTACTGGCAAGCTTAATTGTAGAGTGTTTCAAAGAGGGCATTCCGGATAATGTTGAATTGACTATGTTCCCACAGTTCATTTTCATTCACATGATTGACCTATACTGAGAGGGTCTTACTTAAGACCCATTTCTTTATCTAACGCAGAAGAGGTAATCCATTTTACACGTGTATGTATATTCCCAGTCCTGGAAATTATGTGTCTTGTGTGAAAGGTTAAATTTTCTTTTAGTAGTTGACCAATATAGCCCATACAGATCGCGCCTCAATTCAAGTCAACTGGCGGTCCAATTGGGCCAGTATTGAGCATGCTGTTGTTTAATCTTACTTTAAGGTTTTTTTTCATATGCAAAATCGTAGGTTATTGGTTCATTACAGATTTTGTTTCATGTGGACTTCTGTCCCTAGGTTGGTAATTTAAGAGTAAGTTTATTAAACTACACAGATTTTAGTTTGAGTACAGGGAGCTAGTCGGACGACTTGTAATAAAGTTGTATTTATACAGGCTTCACAGTATACTAGCTGGCTACTACTTGGATTGACAGGGGGCAGCACTGCCACTGCCTACCATTTCACTATAACCTACAGACAAAGAAAGACCATTTCAACAATTTACATACTTTCTATATCTGGAAATGTCATTTGTGTCTCTCACAATACTGTCAATCAGTCACGTCAAAGGTACTTCGTACAACAGGCACGACCAGGTAGTTTATTATGAAAATAATTGTTGAGTACCTCATTCATATTTGGACAGCTGACAACACAAGAGATGTAGGAATATGTTCAGAAAGACACCTGTGGGGTTCACTGGCATCATATTTAATGTAAACCACTTCAATATTAAATAACCCCTCAATTAGAATGTTAGAAGTGTCAGTGGCCATAGTAGATTGACAGATCACGTGTTGACACCATTGTACCTGATTAAACCTCTGGTGTATATCCTCTGTACACTACTGCATATATGATACTGGGATCCGCGTTTATTACTATTAAAGAGGGGATCACTATCTAGATATTGGGAACCCTTGGAGGGTACCTCCCTAAATTAGGAAAAACAAGAGGGAATCTATTTTTCATGCTGTACACAAAATATTGTTAATCGTATGGAATTTCTCTTCATCATCTATTGAAGATCACTTCACGATAATAAACTGACGGTAGTTAATCATATTGCTGTTGTTTTGTTCTTTTCTTTTGTAGCGTAAACTGTTGATATTTTCAGGGAGGAAAAGTGAGATGAGTAAATCCAAATTTAGGATAGTTCACTCTTGGTGCATGTTGGTGTCTGTCATAAGATATGATTATGTAGGGTACGTTGTATCAGCAAGTTTGTCACCTTTGTTGGGGAGTCGGCATTCTCCATCAATAGTGGGGCTATGAACTGAAAACATCGGGACCCCTCTGTGGGGCGTTCAGGCCATTTTTATTGAGTGCAGAAAAGTTGAGTTTTTTGTACAGGATATATAGACAGGATCTTAACTAAGAGAATTCTGAAAGAATTGTGAATCTACCACCACTAGAACATAGTTAAATTGGGTTTTCTTTGCAAAAAGTAAGGTGTTTTGGGAGGACAAGAGAGCCCTGTCTAACCATGCAGTGGATTGGTCCTGAAATAGCACTCCCCTGCTACAGTGTGAGTGGCAGGGATCCAGGTGCAGTGGAGGGTGACTTACATTAGGGTGGCCGGAGGCTCTAGCTGGGCGCTCAATCTATATCTGATCCTATGTTAAGTGACCCTTTTATGATGGCCTCTCATTTTGGCTGGGGAGCAGATAGAGACCTCTAGTAACTTGATATGAAGAGATCTTGAATGGATCCTTCATACATAAGCTGGAATTAGCATAATAAATTGTATTACATAATGTAATTTAAGAGCAATATTAACAGACCTTCAGATTTTGAGTCTGTCTTGAGCTCTATAACTGGGTGATCTCATGAACCTATCCTCTGGGAGAATTGACACTGTTTGATGGCAAATCCATGTATCAACGGAATTCTTTTTTTGTTTGAAGCATATTGTATGCAGGCATGTCATAGGGGGTCCTATAGTTACTTGAGACAATTATATCTTATATAGATAAGCCTCCTAAAATTGTGTATTTTTAGCTCAATTATTTTTCTAGAACTGTTTAATTGGTAGTTTACGGTAGACTACTGAAAATAGAGCTAAATGAGCTTAAAATGATGCATTTGGAATGGAAATGATATAACCTACCGCCAGCCAGCGTCAGGACATCTCCTGGGGGTCATATGGGGGTCTGAGACCCCAATCCCAAGCATTTACCTCATATAAATAACACTAGACGGCACCACTTTGATAGGGCTATAGAGAGAATCAGACTGGGTAATTAGTACACACACTACACATTGGTGGCAGCAATGTGCTGTGGGGGAGGCCTTGCCCCTATGTATGTTCTAGGTACCTGCCTTCAGATCTGTCAGAAAGGTTGGAGGGGTGAGGCATAGGTAATCAGCTACAGTTAGTTACCTAGTTACTGTATCAACAGAACAGTGGTAATTTGTTAAATGCGAATATTGAGGCATTCTAGACATACATGATACATATGTGTTTAATTCATTTAAAAAAATGCTCCGGCCACCCTACTTACATAGGGAATGTACTACTCCTAAGAAAAGGTAGATCCACATAAGTGTAAATCTGGGGGCCAATTCTTTTCCAATCACCTTGTTCTTCAGACAGGAGATAGTAAACATATATGGTAATTAAATGTATGATCCCACATGTTTATGCCCCTCTGTTTTAAAGGTGATTCAATGACTTTTAGGAAATATTTTGCTGTAGATCTGGATCTGGTAGTCCATATAACATGTGGGATATATGCAAATGTATGTCTATATCTTAGCATTACAATCCAATCATTTAGGAATTGACTGCACAAATACCCTCTGCCAGAAATCTATTCTAGTACAGGGCAGTTGCTAGGCAGCTATCAATTACTAGTGCCAACATGTGGGCCTGCACAGGGAGCACACACTCCCTACTTTCTACTTACTCATTCATATAAAACCACAAGTGGAAATGTACAAATCTTTGCAGAAACCACACATTGTGTAGAATGAAACCATGGCTTTCAAATAGTGTGAATATAACTGTTTTTTTGTTGGAGTCAATTAGCCATAAATGAGACATGAGTGTAAATAGAAGGCAAAACTGCTGGTTGTCTGTGCGATGGCAGGCCGCTCTGAACACCCTACCCTCTAGTGACCATGATCCACCCCTTCTCCAGTTTGGATCAAATAACCTTGTGTATGCCATTGATCAAAGGAGGTTGGAAAGCGGTCAAGTTTTCAGACGGGGAATAATAGCTCAGCAGTAGGGCAGCTGATCCATGGATCTGAAGGTCGTGGATTTGAGTCTTGCTTTCTCCAGATGATTTTTCTGCGACCATTGCAGCATTATATTATACCCTCTTCTAGTACTACCAGCTTGGCCTGGCTAAGGCTGGACCCCATCCGGCCTGGACAACCAGATGTTACCACCGTCGGTGGCCTGCTATATAAGGCAGGCCGCTGCTGGTCACTGGCAATTCCGACTCAGACCTATGAGGATATTCACTGAGGACCTCCTAGGTCTTGCTGCTTGACAAGACTCCCACTGACAGAACCTAGGACCAGCCTTGCTCCCCACATGAATCATCCATCCACTGGATAAAGAAGCATCTGGTCCAGGTCCAGCCAGACCATCTGTAGAGGTCTACCCTAGTAGCAAACACACTGTGGCCCCGGGAGGGGCCAAGCTGTGTTTGCAAGTGTGGCCCGGAGTGGGCTAACCGACTGGCTCCTGTTGGTTGAGGGCACTGGGCTTTGGTCTGGCCCCGTGCGGGCTGCCCATGTTGGGTGCAGATCAGGTTTTGGACGGGCTGCCCACTTTGGGTTCAGATCAGTTTTTGGACGGGCTGAAAGCGGGTTCAGATCGGTTTTTGGACGGGTTGAAAGTGGGCTTAGATCGTTTTTGGATAGGCTAGCTAATTTGGTGCCACAGCACCACCTAATAATTATGGGTTTTTAGAATCTATTCAATCATTCCCCAATGATTTTTTGTATTTGTTGAACCAGATATCCTACGTCCTGCTAATCAACCCAAGGCATAATCATACTCTTCCTACCCAATAATGGAAGTATTAAGCAGGCCTATTATCAACAGGTTTGAGCCACATGCAGCATAGACAAGTGTTTAGGGTGTACATTGGCCTTCAAATCCATAGTTCATACCCACATGGAGCATATGAGACCGTGTTAAGCAAATTGTAATGCCACATAAATAATGTCTACACTAGATAGCTGCTTGGAGAACCTTCTTTTCATCATTTAAATATATATAGTCTACCTTATTTCCAAACTGTCAGAACATCTGTTTATTGTTTCCTATTCTACAGCACTTTAACCTTTTCTTGTATTATTGTATAAAATCAATTTCATCGGCCTTTGTTGGAAAACTCTATATTGTATAGTAGTGACATCTGGTGTAACTGATCAGAACCACTAGACCAGTTTGCCCTGTCCAAACCCAACCTCTGTCCACATCAGACAGCCCGCTTTGAAACTGATCTGAGCCCAAAACAGGAAGTCCAATTGGGGCCACACTTCAGCCCAGCCATCTGCCCAACATGAAACCAAAACGGGCAACCCGCTTTGAAACCAATCAGAGCCCAAGTCGGGCAACCCACTTTGAAACAGATCTGAGCCCAAAGCGGGCAGCCTGGTCAGGGCCACACCTCAGCCCAGCCATTTCCCGAACATAAAACCCAGCTGAGTTTTGCCCAACTTCAAACAGCCAATCCGAACTAAAACCAAATTGGCCCCGTGCGGGCTTGCTACTAGGGTATGAACACTGAGTGTGGCCGTGATTGACTGTACCTATCTGCTACAAACACCTGAATAAAGATGGCTCTTTAACTCGACAACCACCTGTGTCCGTTCCTTGGGAGCGTAGCTGGAAGTCATACGATCCTTACAGTTACCAGTAGTCAGATACTTGGACGATTCCCCGACAGTCCCTAGTCCTAGCCCACCACCCCAATCATAGGGATCACTACATTTGTTAACGAGGGCTACCAAAGTTTAATGCGTTGGGTAGGGACCTGTTTTTTTTGTGTGGCTGATTTCTGAATTTATGTAAGTTGAGAATGTAAAATATCTCAGTCAAAAGTCCTTCTACATGTGAAAAAAGACATTGACAACATAGCCAGGATTCGGGTCTATAGCACTATTGTCCTTGATTTTTGAATTTATCAATATTTACAGAAATATTGCAATATTTCTGAGGCAAAAAAAATACCCATCTTAATTAAGACTTTTCCCGCCAAAAAGATGAAGCTCTCTATGGAGAATTATAAGAATAAAAATGAGAATCTTAAAAAAAGCCTCCAGCGTCTTGATATTTTTCTTTCTAAATAAGCTAATGTCGATGATTACAGTATTATAAGAGTCTATACAAGATTTTTTATAAATTCATCCACATGTTTTTTTTTACCAAAGTACAATTTAGAAATGCATATATTCTCGTATTTAACACTCGATCATGCCCGGTTGGCACGTTATATTATATAACGTTGGTGATAGATATTGTATTAAACACTCAAGCTGTCACGGTGTACACACCAATATAACTGTCGCTTTTCAAAGCGACTTGCCCAACTGGCTTGTTTGTTGATGCCATATGTCATAAGAAAAAGTGAACCATGCCAATCAATTAACCACCCTCTTGGAGGAGGGGTGTGCACAATGGCAAAGTTTCAGGTTGGGGGGAGTGGGGAATGGCCCCGTGGCCATCCGGCTCCGCCACCCTTGTAGGCCCTACATATAAAGGATACTTAGGCCATAAAGAAAAAAGTTTGTTTCTGGTAACATGACCCCCAAAAATAGAAAAAAGGGGGCCATGTTATCTGAAGGAAATTCCCTCCACTTTTTTCTTTGGCCTAAGTCCAGAAATATAGCACTATGGTCCCTCCTGTTTCTCCCGCTGGAAGAATGACCAGACCAAGTCTTAGATGGGGTCTTAGCACCTGGGGCTGTGGGCCACTCATCAGGGTGCACATGTGTCCCTAATGTGTTTTAACCTATGTGGACCTTCTATTTTTGTATCCTCTTTCCCCATCTCAACCAGCCCCGGGTCATTTCAGATTCGGAAAGCCCAGACTATTTCCCATGTCACTGTCAGATTTTCCAAGTGCCCTGTCACACAGTGCCCTCGTTTTTTGATCTACTCATGCAGTTCAAGCCCTCTATTTTTACATATGGTGCCAGAATTCACCAGATTGCACCCTTTCAAGCCTAGAATTTCCAAATTTTCTGAACGCTTTCCCTCTATAAACAGGTTTTCAGTCCCAATCATAGAGGATAATACGGATCTGAGCCTTGATATATTTGTGTCGAAATGCACCAGAATGCGCCATTTCAAGTCTAGCTGTTCAAAAGTGCCAAAGTCTTTCCCTCCAAAAGCAAGGTTGCACTCACAATCACTGAGGATATATATATTATTTTTCCATTTTAGTTTCACAACTAAAATAATACTATTGGTCCAACCAACGAAAATACTTGATATCTCTTTCTCCCTCTACCCACTGCTGATACCTAGCATGGGTTCTATCCCCTCTCTTCCTCTTCCCAGGAAGAAAAACGATACCTCTGTGTATACTAACCTACTATTGATCGCAATGATCACTAGATTATTTCAAAATCTTTGCAAAACTTATCATACGGATCAGGTATTTAAGGTATACATAACAGGGACATACACCTGATCGTGCATTTTCTTGTTATATCATCATAAAAAGAAGTTACCTTACTATGTACCTATAACCCCCATGATCTAATTCAGCATGACTTCCATACTTCATACATTTTAATCAATCAATTCAATCACTTAAGCACACTAACCTGAATCAATTATTATGTAAATGACACATTTAGTCTTTGAATACTGACCTCTCCTTTAGCTGCTTAGTGGTTGCTTGGGAGATCAGTATAACCAATGTCTGTTATGGAAACCATTAGTATCTACCAGCTCTTCAGTCAGGTCAATCAATATTCATATTCCAAGAAGTTTTTACTGTGAAAATGCCACACATCCCACCAGGTAGACTGTACACATTCCCTATGTAGTCAATCCCTTATGTCTGGGTCGATTATATGTTAGATATGTAAATTGCCTATCTTGCTATACACCCCTAGGAGGTGGTTATATTTAAGAGCTCTTTTTCTCTTTGAGAGCCCGGGTATATCTAGCAGGATCCGTACCCACAACCTCTTTAACTCGACAACCACCTGTATCCGTTCCTTGGGAGCGTAGCTGGAAGCTTAGAGACGTTTAGCATCACATAATTATTATGTGATGCTAAACCTACTTTTAAGACATGGCTGAAACGTTTCTTGGCCACCTACTATATGAAAAGCCCAAGGGGGAAAAGGTAAACCTATAAAAATGTAACTCGGCTACCCTACAGACAATGAGTTTCAAAAGGCCAACTCCAATTGGTTCTCCTTCACTTCACCATTCATCTCATTATAAATCTACATAATATATCTGTGATATCTAACTAAAGTTACTTTGCCTACCAAAATTCAATTCGCCCAACCACCTAGTTCTATACACATGTATCTATGGTCTGCATACATTATGATCTTCTGTATAAATTATGTCTCTAAGCTTGTAGATAAGCTTGAGCAAATCTGAATAGAGCATTAACACCTGAGTAAGAGGTTACAATGTCATGTCAGTCGGTCAGGGTGTAAGCAAACCATTATCATCCATTCAGTCCTCATGTCACACCTGAGAGAATGGAGAGGTGATTAAAGTGATTTAAATCGGGATGGGATGTGACCCATCAGCCCTATCAGTCGTTTATGTGGCCATTTTTCTAAGGTGCGGGGAATTACCCACAATGTACTGTTCTGAAGTCGGGGTCAGTCGAGATGGCGGCCCCACAGCACAAGGGCCCTCTTTATATAGGGTAGATTGACCTAGAGTCAAGCATGTACCCTGAGATGTCCACCTTAATTATGTAGTTATTCATATATGGTATTGTCTCTATTTGTCATTTGCTGGCAAAGGTAGCACATAAAGTGTACTGTGATACACCAAAAGAAGGTCTATCATGCATTAATGACTATAAAATTGGGGTGGACATCTCAGGGTACGTGGCTGACTCTAGGTCAGTCTACCCTAGACCGACCAGTGAGCCACGTTCTTGACACGATTATACACCCAAGGTGTTTGTGCATGTTTTGATGTTATATAATATCAATAAGTAGTGTCTTAATTGACTCAGGGTGTATCCCTGAGTCTAGAGCGGCGTAATCACCGAGCGTGTCTCATTTACATTTGCAATACTGCGCTACTCTACTATGTGGTGATATTGCCCCTTTAAGACTTTGGATCACTCATTTTTATAAGTTAATTGATTGATCAACTAAGTATCAACTATCATGTCTGGGATCGAAGTTAGAATACTTATTTATGAAAATGCATTTTTAAAGGGAAACAATCCTGCATCAAAAACATTTTATATGTTGTCACATTCTTGTTTCTTTTTCTTCATAAGCCAAGGGACTGTGGTAATGCTCAGTGAACCACACTAGACAACCTTAGTCGAACACTCGTGTTCCTGACCCCCAAGTGTTGGGTCTGATTGAATGCAATCCTATTAATATAGAATGCTTAGGGCCCCAGACTTCCAACATCTGCCATAGAAACTATTCACACTTATTATATATTCCAGCAAATGCATTTTGTTTTACCCAAATTGATTTCAATCAATCAATTCAAACACATATAACCACTCTGACCCTGAGTCATTTGTGATGTTAATCATACGTCCAATCATACTTAACCCAGGCAGCCATATTCAATTCCCATGGAATAAAACTGATATAATTACATCCATATATTTCCCATAATATGTTGAAACAAATAAAAATCAAAGATTTATTTTTCAACAAACATCATTTCAATCATGGATCGATCTTATAATACAGATTAGTCCTGGGTGGAAGAGTCAGAACATGTATCATTCCATGATTATCCCTGTAGGGTGCCAGTAATCCTTCTTGTTGTTTGATCATTGACTCCCCGCTGGCATCGATGGCTTATCTCCAGAAGCCTTGCTCATACATTTATAAGTATGACCGGTTATTACGACGTGCCCAAAGTTTAATGCTTGGTCTGGGATCTCTCACAGTCTCAGCGACACTTGTCTTGTAGCATTCATAGCAGCTCGACATGTAGTAGCTTCACAATATCTAAGGGAATCACAGTGAAGGACTATCTCCCCTCATCGTTTCACATCGAAACAGGTAGGCGTATGGTTAATTAATACAATAATAATGTAACTCTGGAGTCGTATCAAATACCATTGTCACCAAGCACCCATCAGGGCTTACCAACATAATATATACTTGCGCATATAATTAATAATGAAGTAGTCGTGCCTTCTACATGCAGCACATTGTTGTGTGAACTGTGCCACCTGCTACAAAACGACATAGAAAAATGAGCATACATTTGCAGAAATATATTGGGTCATTGCAATCGTAGACATTTTATTCGTAGGGTGATATTATCAGTGATACCACTGATATTAGTTCAAATGTGCATGTGTTTCGACGCTGTGGAATTTGGAAAGGGAGATTCTGGTGACAGCTGAACCTGGGTAAAGGAAATGTTGAATAAAGCAGACTCTTGACTCATCCCCCCATACCATATGGCATATATTCCTCGTAATGTTATGTTAAAAGTTAAATGGTAGAGAGCCGTTTCTCAATATGAATAAATCTGTACAATCTAACTGGCAAACGTCTCAACTCAGAGGGCATGAGAAGCAAGATAGACATGCTGTGTAGTTGGTAATACACACACCAGGGGTGCTACCTCATACACTGTCCCCTGCAATATCTGAATGTTGGCCTTTTGCCACGGTCTTTCTTTTCATCTGCTGAATCGGGCCTCTCTGTGAGTGTGACACAACCTCACACAAAGTATGATCATATTCACAGATTTATCATTTTGATACACATTTATTGAACCAGGGCACAGTTGTGCCAGGTTCTTTAGAGACAGGTATTTTTGCATTTTTCGCCCGAAAAATGCAACATGTTGTCCGCCTAATTTTCCTGTCTGAGATTGTTCAATAAAATATTTAAATACTGCAGGAAACAAGTTTTGATCAATGCCAATCTATGCCATCAAACATTGAAATAAAAAAAGGTATTTTTCATGTATAAAATTCAGTTTAAAAAGAGGTCACTGAAACAGCATAAAACTAACGTTTTCAGCTCAATGCTAAAGTATGGGCTTTCATGTAAACCACAGACCTTCCTAGACTGTCCCTTTACACAGAATCCTCTTTGTTCTTATATAAAAACAGGGTGAGACGCTTTTTGAGACACTCTGTGGGCTGAATATTGCATGTACCTTCGGTAACCTTCATGAAAACGAAGGTAAGGCAGTAGTTTACACAGAGAACAATATATACCATTCATGGTTTCAAGGCTACAGGAGAAGTGGAAGCGAGGCTAGCGCATGCATCAAATAGTGGCGCTACTGGTTCTTCTCGTACTGCACACACTTCCACAAGCCTCCACTTCAACATGCCCCCCCCCAACCTCTGACCTGCAGGAGACTTTGCGCTTGACAACCACCCCCCCCCCCACATGAAAAATATAAAAGTCATAATTTTGGGTTTTGGTGAACAGATTTGGTGAACAAGATTTTTTTTTTTTTTTAATCTCTAGTACAACCCACACTCGCCAGGTCCATCTTGGACCATCTGTGATCATCCAATAGGGTCCATAAAGCATACGTAATTTTCGCACTGCGCGAGATCTCAACCGTCAACGTGTGCAGAGCAAAATTGTACCACCCATATCACCGCCGTTTATCGTCCGATCGACTCGCTTTTTGATAGGGACAAAAGCCGGTACATGCCCGCAGCCTGCAACTGTCGCCCACACCCACCTGCACGCCCACACCCACCTGCTCCCCCACACCCACCTGAACGCCCACACCCATCTGCTGGCCTGAAATAGAATAACATACATGTATGACACATGACTTCAGGGTACTTTTTAACAAGGAATTCATTTCTAATGCCAGAATAGACCAATGAATGATTATAAGGGAATACTATATCTAAGTACATGATAAGCTCCAGCTCCAGCTTACCCTGAGTCATCTGTGAGGCCACTCACATGCTCAATCTTACACTCACACATCAGGGGGACTGCCCTGGTTCACATGTGATATCAATCACATATACCATTCATTATAATCTGTAACAATAGAAAGACCATCCTTGGAATTGGCGTTTGGATTTTCGATGGGCCTAATATATGTCACTCTGTAGCCTGCAGTGCATGCATTGACTATGATCTGGCATGTAATTGAGGCAACACACATGTTCACCCTAGCAGGCCACCCTTGCCTGAAAAGTATTATATCCTCTGTAGATAGATCTTCACACTGACATCAATTAGTGAGTTATTTGTTTAAGAAAAATTGAACAAGAAAGATAGGATAATTGAGTGTCTTAACGAAAAATTAAACCCTACACTGAAAACCTCAGGGTCGTCATTTTGACAATACCAAAATTAACAACTTTAGGTAGTCATGGTGACAACCTTTGGTCATCATTTTGACGACCTAAGGTAGTCACATCTGATCCATTCAAAACAAAGTTGTCATAATGACTACCTTAGGTAGTCACATTAATTGGGTAGTCAGAATGACTACAGATGAGGAGAAAGGGCCTTCCGAGGTGAAATGTATGTTTTAAAATTGAAGTCATAAGCTTCCAAAAGAGGTATCAAAGATGGAGATATCACTTTTACTTTTTGAGAAATTGCTTCATGGATCTGGGATGGTGCCACCCTTGGCAAACAGCCAATCTCTTGTTGTTTTAACTGTATTCCTTTGTCTAATTATCCTGATTTTGCAAAATTTCACTTATTACCTAACAACTAATTTTCATATTTTTATGATAAATCTGGATATAGAAATGATATTTGCATTCTATTTTCAGTGTAGTAATCCCTGTGAATTTCTCTATCAATTGGAATTCATTCTTTTTCCATTTGGAAGGAAATTGTGGTTGCTATGGCAACCATCATTTTCTATGTAAAAAAATCACATTAGAGCAAATTTTGGCCCATTTGCACATTTCTGGTGATTGTGATGCCCCGGCCCTAGTGGCCAAACCCCAGTACTAAAAATCCCTCCTGGATGTACCTTTCTCCTCAGATGCCCACAGGTCCTTAAGGAAGTTGATTTAGGTATTGTCAACTTGAAGACCTAAAGTCATCAGTAATGACAACTCTCAAATCCTAGGTTGTTCCAATGACTACTCAGTGATACTCAATTCTATTGCAAACTGGACTTCTCATGGCACACTACTGCCCCTAGTGTTAAAGAATTGAAGTAACTGCTTAACTTTAAAGTTATCACAAGACATAAATTGGTGACGGGGAGCAGGATGGCCTCTATACCTTTGGGGTCATCATTCTCACCCATTGGCAACTTATTTATAACAAGTAATGTTACTTAGTTCAATCAAGAGTACATAAAATATGTGAAAGGGATGCCTCTAGCTAAGAGGTGAACTAATTAGAGACTTTATTCATACAGCATTCTCCAGAGCACCTGCCATTATTCATTATGAGAACCTAGGTCGTCATAATGACTAGACTCCTTTCTCTGGGTTTTCAGTGTACAATATTATAGGCCAAACACCTTTTTATCGTTTCAGACTACCAATGGTGGGGGCACTTTAACCTAATAAAGTGCATTATCTGTGGATGAACTGATCCCCACCATCCAGTAATTAACCCCTCAACGATCGCACACACACACACTGCCAACATGGCTGCTGAGGGCGCTGGAGGTGGGGGCGGTATGTGGCAGAAGGCAATGGCCGGAATGCAGACAGGCTTGGCCAAACTACAAACTGAGAACAAGCAGTTAAAGTCCACTATTGCTGATTTGGAAGAAGATGTGAAGGAAGTGGATACGCTAAAGGTCAAGGTGGACGAACTGGACAGAGCTAATACCCAGTTAAAAGAGGAGAACAACAGGCTGAAGTCAGCTCGCAGGGACTCTCTGCAGGCCCCGTCTCCAGGAGACAAAATGCTTATCGCAGAGTTAAGGAAGAGTGTCTCCCAGCTGAAATCGGAAAACACAAATTTAAAGGCCATGAGTAAAAGCACAACTGCTCTTCCGAAAAGCACAACTGCTCTTCCGAATGATAATGCTGAACTAGCTAAACTAAGGTCAGAGAACGATTCTCTGAAGGACAGGCTGAAAAGAATGTCAGAGGGTGAGCCGCCAGAAAACGAGCCCCTAATGTCCACATATCAACATTCTATAGATAAGCTAAAGTCGGAGAATAAACAACTAGGGAGGGAAAACCAGCTTCTGGTAGGGAAGTTCCGTCAGACAGAGTCCACCCGTGTGGCCATCATGAATGAAAATGAAATCATGAAAGGGGAACTGAAACGCCTGCAGGATGGCTTGAACAAGGCAGAAGACGAGAGAGATAAGCTGAGGAAAATGTTGCAGGACGTGTCCAGAATGACCACCATGAAAGCTGACGATAAGGATGAGGAGATACGAAGGCTGAGAGATAAGACAGAATCCCTGGATGAAGTTGTCATCAAATCCACCAAGGAGATCAAGGACAGAACACAGAAGATGGAACGACTGCAGGTGCTACTGGACGAGATCAGGAACGACCTCCAGGTTTCTGAACGAGAGAAGGAAGTCCTACGTAAGGAGATGAAGGACAGGGAAGACCGAGTTGAGACCCTGCGAAAGGATGTCCAGAGGGGCATCCAGGACAGGGAGGATCTCATCAGAGGTATGGACGGGGGCAAACAGAAGGAAGCCCAGGTCATGGACCGCCTAATGAGCCAAATAGAGGCTCTGTCGAATGAAAAGGAAGGCTACAAGAAGAAGCTTGATGAAGCATTAGTGAAGATCACCGAGCTGGAGGGCCGTTTGAATATAGAACGCGAGCAGTTGGCTCGAGCTGAGCAAGAAAGGGAGAACCTGCGGCGGGAGCGAGCAGAACTACAGAAGAAGATGGCAAGGCTTGATGACGAGGTGGAACAGACAAGGTCTGATGTAGAGAAACTCACAAGGGAAAATGAAACCATGCGCAGTGAAAACACAAAGCTCTCAGCTCGTGTTGACTCTTTGAAGAAGGAAAATAACAGGATCACTGGTGAGGCAGATGATCTGGAGGACCAGGTGAACGTACTGAAGAACAATAAAGAGGCGCTCGGTAAACTCCGTGACAAAGCTTCAGACTTTGAGAGTGGCAACAGGGAGCTACGCAGCAAGGTGGCAGATCTGACAACCAAGTTGGAATCTGCGGAGGATGCCGTCAAAATGTACAAGGACAGCGCAAAGGAGAAGGCAAAGACTCTAGCCAAGATGAAAGACCAGTACTCAGGCAGCGGAGCAGACCTGAACCAACTCAAGGTCAAGCATGAGCTGCTCTCACATAAATTCGAAAAGATGGAGGCTGAAAATAAGGAACTTGTTACCCTCGCAAATGAAAAGGCTCGCCACAATGCTGAGTTTGTGAGTGAGATTTCTAAGTTGAAACTCCAGAATCTGATGTTGATGAAGGAACTGTCAGCCAGTGAGGACAATAGAGCTATGATATATGATTTAGATAATCAGCCCACAAGTGCAGACACTCAGAAACTCAAAGATGAGATACAGAAACTGAAAAACGAGAACAAACGCCTCCGTGCCACCCTTACCATGAAGGAAATGACTGAAGCCAACTGCATTAGTGAGATAACAGGACTACAAGAGCGACTGAACAAAAAGACAGATCAGTTGAGACATTCTGAGACAAAGTTCAGTAAGCAACAGCAGTGGGTGGATGACGTGATCTATGATAAGGTTAATAAGGAAAGTAAGGTGGATAGAGTGAACAGTCTGTCACTACCTAACATCTACCGCGACTCAGATCGTCTATCCTCCCCTGTCACCACTCGCAGCTTTGTTAGTGACAGCAAACTCGGGCCCAGGTCTAGGATGCAAGGAGGATACTCCAAAAAGAGGAAGTAGCTGTAACGAGTTAATTATCTAAGTGCCAAAGTAAAATCAAATATAGTCAAATGGACCCCATCAAGTGAATACGTGGTATTGTAAACTTTATAATAGGTTTCAACATGCAAGTATTAATTGCTAAATCAGTAAAAAATACCACCTGAACACTCTATCTTACAATTGTAATATTTACAAAATATGAAGCTACATGTATATATAGAAAGGTGGCCGAGGGTTTTGGACTTCTAGTTCTACACTACGGTGACACCAATAATGACAATATATAAACATGTATTAGCTACAAGTTTGTAATATGCCTTGTAACTTATAATATGTACGAGTGTCATCCTTATTAGTACCAGGTGAATTAGAATAGCTTGATGTTGCAGGCAGAAGACTTATAGTTGTCTTCATTGGAAAAAAGAAAAGCTCTCTCTCTCTCTCTTGTTCTGAGTTAGCACCGTGCTTTCGCGCTAGACCACTGGGGATAGCAAAGACTTGAACTGTTCATTAACCACTAAAATAGCACATTGTATAAGGCCACTTAAATAAAGGGTTTTAGTCACCAAGAACTGAAGACTATGACGAGGAAGGTTTTTCTTTTGCCTGCATGCAGGCTGAAATGTGTGGGACAGTAGATCTACATGCTTTTGGTGACCAACTTCACATTTTAGTGGTTAAAGAGTTTATTGATCCTTCAAAGTGGGAAAATATAAGTTATTTCTATCCCACTACATTTCTACTGGCAGAATAAGCTTAATTTTCTAGGTTTTTCATAAAAAAAATAGGGAAAATTCTTTTTCCTTGAAACCTGATATCTATGACGCGCACGATGATGAAAAACAGTTTTTTTTGGGTGGCCTGAGCGTCGGTTTTGAAAATGTAATACTATATTGCGAGGGTATACAGTAAGCGCTGTAGATCGGCACACATATTCTGTGATATGATTGAGGGGATTGAAGAAATTTGCAGCATCATGCCGCCTATATGCATGTTAAAGCAAATAGCAAACAATACGTTTTATTTTTGTTAATTGAGCCAGAAGCCAGAATAAACAGTTTTCTAAAACTGCCATTATTGACTCAGGGTTACCTTGAGTCTTGTGCGACGGGTTACAGTGGCTCTCTCGGCCTAAAATTTAAAACAGCTGTCATTCCTTCAAAATTGGAGCTTTTTCTCTCAATTTTGTGTCATTAGATGCGTTACAATGTTGTCCTTCCTATGTAGTCACGCTTTAATCCATTTTCAAACGCTCCCCCCTGAAAAGCATGATTTTGATTTTGTGTCTAAAATGGTGGTAATTTGCTTCAGCATAGAGCCCTATGGGAGCCCGTAGATAACCCTTAACATTGAACAGTTACATATTGAACGGGCTCAGTGCTATCTCTATGGGAGAGGGTTATCTGCAGTGACACTACAGGGGTGAGATGCTTTTTTTCAGACATTCTGACAGCTCTAACCTTAGGGTAATTGACTGGGGATTACTTTGGGAATGGTCAATGCATGGTAATTTTGTATTGTGTGTGATATTGAACATGTCAGTTGGGGAGGGGGGCACTTGATGGGAGGGGGTCCTCATGCCCCCTGTTGATCTAAAAAAAAGAATTCATGTCACCATATCAAATTTCTTTTTTGCCATGTTAAGACCTTAATAAGCATATAGGATGCTTAGGCTAATATAAAAATGTGAATAAGGGCATAAGTACCCCCCCCAAAAAAAAGTCAATGCACACTTTTTGTTTGAGTATACCCTTTTTTTGCGCTGCTAGCCTCACTCGGTGTGACTTTCTCAGGGCACCTGCGTCATGCGACCTATAGGTTGTGAGGTGCAGGCCTGGAGGTAGTGTGTTGTCAGCTCCAGATATGTTATACTTGTGACGCACAATTCGGGTATGCTATCCGAAACGGTGCAGCCAGGATACAAGAGAAGTGTGTGAGTGAGACCAGGTTGAGACTGGGTATCCATGGCAAAGGGGAAATGTAAAACAAACATTCTGCCACAGCTTTAGCTACAGCGTCTGCCACAGCTATTACCACAGCTTCTGCCACAGCTTTTACCACAGATTTTAGCTGGGTGAGACGTTTTTCATCAGACCAAAATAGCTTAGGAACAGATATGTGGACAAAGCTTGTGTATAGTAGGGTCTGTGTGTGGTGGTGTACAGGGGTAGGGGCAGGGGTAGGGGTATGCATGCACACTACACAATGCACACTACACATGCATCCTACACCTGTACACTACACATGCACACTACACATGTACACTACACATGCACACTTTGCATGCACACTACACCTGTACACTACGCATGCACACTACACATGTACACTACAAGTGCACATTCCACATGCACACTATGCCCACACACTTCTCATGCACACTATAGGCAACCACCCTGAGTCTTTTGTGATTAGGATCACACGCTCGATTTTTACTGTTCTGTTAGATACGCAAAATGGCCATATGCACAATAGCTAACAAGCGAGATCCATGGAATTATACCTCATACTACATTGGTACATCCAGGAACATAATCAACATTGAAACACTAATGATTAAATTATCATGCAAAACTAGTACCGTCCCGATGATGCGCTTGGTTTCGTATCAAGTGCCGGGGTATTATAGGGGTCTCCAATTCTTAAAAACTAAATTCGGCCATTGAATAGGCGCCCGTCTTGAATGAGCCCCGGTGGTAACATCCGCTCCAAATTGAAGAGCGCCCAGGCACATTATCGCGACGGTACGGACCAAGGCACAGCACAGAAGATAAGCTGTACGAAACGGACCAAAGAAGAGGATGGCGACGGCTACCACATATAGAGAGTGGCTTGAATTGGAAATGGCATATTTTAACTCCTACTTAAATGTGTTCCAAATGTTATTCAATGATCATAATTAGGATCCCTTTGATATCTCACAAATGGCATTTTGGACTGTAAAGGCAATATTTTAGGCTAAAGGCCCCACACACATCATGTGTATTTATTATACAAGACCGTCCATTAACGCCACCAGGTTTGCGAGGTATTTAAATTCATGTTTTCTCGGGTCGGACTATAACTGTCACTCACTTACTCACAGCACCAATTCCAGAGCCAGCAAGCAATGTCACCTCAACATGCCCTCCAACCATCCAATAAGGGGAGGGAGGGGTGGGCTGGTCGCAGGGGTAGACTTTGCCAGCCTTCCAAGTCCCAGTACCTCCAGTACCTCTCAGCCCGTCACTGCCACCAGGGCCTGCTGACTTTAGTATACCCTCTCTGCAGTAGGAGGGGTGAGAGAGGACAGGGACATGGTCAGAGTAAACCCTCATTTCAACGACCCGATCAGGACGCACAGGGTGTAGGACATACTACGTGCTTCTCCCTCCAGTGCTACTACACTCCCCTTTATACTTCAAGACGCCCTCTGGGGGTTAATTCTTGTTGGATAAACTCAAGTGGAATAAAGTGGGTGCTAACTGTGAACCTTAAGTGAACGGGGAGGGCCGGGAACAGGACCCCCTGCTGGTTCCTCCTCCCGCTGTGCCCTCCCACTGGTATCACAGCCACTGGAGGCTTGGTGGGGGGCAGAACCTTAGCAGCCAGGAGCGCTGACAGAGATCCCGGCGGCAGGACCTCCTCCAGCATGGGGGCATGGGGACGGACGCTGCCGATCACCTCTCCCACCCCGCCGCCGCCGCTGGTCGGCACCGGGTCGTGGTGCCTCCTCTCCCTCCATGTCCTCATCTTGCTGCTCCTCCCCTTACCATCCATCACCCAGGCCTGGCTCTCTACAGGTCCAGCATCTAACCCTGGAGGAGGGCCCTCTCCAGGGTCTGTGTCTGTGGGCAGCTCCCTCCAGTTACAATGCCCGCCGTGTGAGAGGATCCACTGCAGCCCTCGGCGGGCCCGGAGGCTGAAGTGTAAAGGCGGCACGACCAGGGGGGTGTGCAACTGTTGTCCGGTCTGTGCCAAGATGGAGAACGACAAGTGTGGTGGGGAGCATGGCTACCTGGGCAGGTGTGACCGCGGCCTCACCTGCCGCCCTCTGCCTCCTCCAGGGCCGGAGCAGCAGCAGCTGGAGGGCTTTAACCAGTACCCACTGCAGGAGACCAGTGACGACAAGCAGCTTGTTGGTGTTTGTGTACCAGGTTAGTGTACTAAATGTTCTATGTATAAACAGTATGCATTCATGTATCATGACGATAACAGGCACAAAGTGCATCATGTGGCACTTTGAACCCATCTTGAAGCCCAATCCCAGACTTCTTAAATGGACCTGTTTCGACTCTATAGTGACAAGGAACAAGGGGCTGCTGGGAGTTGGCGACAAGGGACAAGACATACTTATTAAAATGTAAAATGTACCAAGAATACGATCATTTAAAGAAATCTACAAGGGGCATTGACATCTGTTAAAATGGACAAGTGACACCGCACCTGATATTACTCCCGATGTGGATGGGTTAGGCCCTGGGATCACTGTTCAAGGCCGCAGGCCGAGGGCAGTGATCCCAGGCCCAATCCCGACACTGAGGGGGGTGATCAAGGTTCTACCAACATTATCTCTTTAACAAATTTCAAATAATAATCTGTCAGATCACCTGCCCAGTACCTCATTTTGGTTGATATGGGCGCCAAGGGGATATCACTCCGCTAAGCTATACCAACCACTATGATAGAACCGTAGACCTCTGCCTAACAGGAACGGGAGCGAAAATCCCCCCTCCTTGACAATGCTGATCATAATATAGCTATATTAAAGCACCTACAGTTGCTACAGGCTGCACATGACTTTGTACCCGGACTGTGTGAACACGGCTATTCAGTGGCAACACACAACTGGGAGTTGCTTGTAGTGGGTACTTTAGATGGTGTGTGGATTGAAGTGACATATGGAATCCAGTAGGCTGGCTGTCGTCCATAGACATGCAAGCTTCATTCTAGAATTATACTCCCATTGGTTAAATACTCGGGGCTAATGTTATCCTCTAAACGGGGACTACCGTAAAACCCCGGCTTTAAGACGGATTTTATTTGGGATTTATTTTTCCTACAAGACGGATTTTCTTTCTAAATTGGGGGGTCGTCTTAAAGGTGGGGCTTTTATAGAATGGATTATAGTTAAAACCATTTTAAAAGAATTTTTGTACAAGACAGATTTTTTTTTCTCAAAGTAGGGGGTCGTCTTAAAGGCGGGGTCGTCTTAAAGGTGGGGTTTTATGGTAACCTTTTCTTTGATAAACAAGTCACGTCATTTGTGAACGTTCTACCAGTTCCAACCAAACTAATATAATCATTATGTGACCCAGCCTCCCCATTTTCCAAATCATCCGCTACTGTAGCCAGTGTAGTAGAGAAAGCTAAGACTACTAAGTGTGATGCACGGATTTCTGCCCATTTCTGTTTTTATTTTTCCTAACCTCTATATGCATTAAACACAACCCATGGCAACACACAATAATATACACTCGTGTTTGTCACTGGGGATGACTCAGCGTAAATACACTAGGGTCAATATGAATCAAGAAATCGGATCTCTAAAGTGACTAAAATTGGCTTCATTAGACCAGAGTGGGCTGTGCGTGGTGTCGTGTTCTAGGTGGTCTTAACATAATACCTTTTGTCAATAGGTGTCAAACAGACATGGTAAAAGTTGACTCCAGCATATCCAGATAACTATTTTAGATGTTGGTCCTTAATGCTGCCGACATATGATACATTCCCAGTAGCCGTCTGAATGTCGCGGTTTGCTGATAATATGCCTTCAAATTATAGGTTAGCCAGTCTGAATATGAGAAAAAGATAAGAAGTCGTGTTCAACCCAATCACAGCTTGATAACTAAATAGGCTATAGGAGCCTTCTAACGTCGTTAAAGGCGCACTGCACCCACGACGTCATTTGCGTACAAAACTCGGCAGGGTTAGGTCCTCAACTCAGTGCGCCTGATTATGATTTGGTGACTCAATCATCGTCCTCAAACCCTCATTCACCGTAAATGTATAGGTTTGAGTAGACGAAAGACTATAGCCTATTGTTGTGTGGCATTCATTCTATAGTATTATATATGTAGTGTCGGTAATATATTGCCAAAAACATAGGCTGATTTGAAAAACAATAATTATTACTAAATATCTTAAGGATTATGAGGGATATTTTCACACTTTCTCATCGTTTCAGTGGTCAATTTATTAGACTTAGAAGGCAGATCGACTGACTGCTTTTATTTATATGTTGTCGATTATAGGATATGGTATGTAAAGGGGGAATGTACAACACTTGGACAAAATGTATAGCGGATACACGGTAATCATGTTTGTTTTACTAAGGGGTCTGGCGATAAATATGAAGTATAAAAACGTCATACAGTACAAACACTATACACCTATATTCATGCGATGAAACGACGATATCACATTGGTGCAGGTGGGGATCAAGGTCTTAGATAGTACCTTCAACACGATGCCCCTATATAGTAGTCTGCTTGGTCCTCTCCACCTCCAAACCCGCAACTTCGTATACTACTAGGCGATAATGAGAGGGCAGTGGCTATCGTAATTATCAGTACGCTACGTCATCCTCTTCCATTTCTGGTATCAAACCTGTTACCTGAATCAACCCTTTCTTTCATTTTATCGTTTTCTTCAGTACCACGGCGACTACTGGACCAAGGCATCGTTCCCGGCTACTGTGAGCCCAAGTGTACGCCTAAATATTGTAAAGCAAATCGTAGAGCGATCTGCGCGGCAAGGTGAGTTGTAAAACTGATTATGAAACTATAATCAGAAATTTTGCGTCCCATCACAGACACAAATTGGCGACGAGACCACCCTCTATGTTTTACTTCATTAATCTTATTAAGTTGTGGCCCAGACAGAATATTCAAGCTTTTAAATCATGAGTCTGGGTATATTACCATATAGCGCCATACTTCCAATTATAATGCCAGATAATTATATGTGCGAGAGAGCAAACCTCGTATCACGTACCCCACCCTCTATAGATAGTACACACCCCAAAACCACTATACATACGTATAGAAAGAGCGTCTACAGTCAAATCCCTACAAAAACCCACCCCATATACCAATGGTTTCCGGTGTGGTTTTTGCCTTCTATATTTCATAGAAGTATAAATTTGACTTATGAGGATAGATTTCAGATGTCGGTGGGTCTTCTACTATGCCGCCGCCCCACTTCAAGCATATCATATGAGGAGCAAATAGATCACTCACTGAGTCAATAAAGTCCTGGTATCACCAGCCAACAAGGCAGACGTTGGAGCCGAGGCAATTCCTTTGAGTGGGGTGTTTACATGATCTGACTGAATTCGGGCCCTGTTCCATTTGCTTGGGGCAGTATCTCCAAATCCTTCCGATCCACGTCTCTGTCTGTCTGTCTGTCCCCCACCTCCATCCCTACATTATATGTCAATCCCGGGTTTCTCTGTAAGTCTATGTCTGTCTGTCTAACTTTCCAAACTCTTAATTCTTTCTTTCTTTCTGTCTTTGTGTAGGTGTTTATTGTCCCATGGACATAAATATGTATTATAGTATGCCACTAACGACTGTTTACCATTCTCCAGTCACCATTCGTTGCTTTATACAGCTCTCTGAAGCATTATAACTGGTCCCTGCGTCTATATGTATTTCTCAAGACTTTATGATTCCAAAGTTAATTTTCGTACAGAGGATTTCATCCCAACACTTGTATAGTACATGTATAGGGAGGGACTCCGAGGGACTCTGTGGGATGAAGGAGGAATGATTGGGGATATGTGTGAGGGACTTGGAATGGTGAGACATATGTGGATAGTGCTATATAGTCTTTGAATGCTTTTTCCTAAATGTCCACACACAGAAAAGTGAGAGTCATTGTCGCTAAAACTACCCTCACCTGAGGGTCGGGTACTGCCTGACTCTCAGGTGAGGGTAGTTTTAGCGACAATGACTCTCACTTTTCTGAGGGTGTCTGTAAAGGGAAATGTGATACAAAATCTAGGCATGGAGTTTATTTGGTATATACAGGTATATAAATAGAATTTTCTGGCGGTTAAGGTGATCAACTCTTCTAACAACGGTCCCACATGCTAGTACTTCACTAGCGCGTTTTACTACTTCGATGATGAATTTCTAGACCAATCGGGACCAATCAAGACAGGCAAAAAGTGGCTTATATTAATAGGGTGAGCTAATTAGACAATTATAGTTATGTCTAGAACTACCAAAGGGCAGTATCAAGTCAGAAAAGTAAGGGGGCCAAGTGTCAGGTTACAAGACTATTTCGTCAATTTGCTATGAGTAATGTATAAACTCCACGTCTTTTACTGAGGATAGGCTGCCCTTCAGCAATGGAATATATAAGGCTTTAATACCTGCATGTGTGTGTATCATAGCAATGGAAGGTGCATCTACCCAGGTAACATAAGTACATTGGGCCATCATTGGGCCAATATACCACTTAAAAATGGGCCAATATTGGCATTTTGATATTGGCCCACCGTTGGTTTGACCGCTGGCCCAGTAATGGCCCATGCTCGGAAAAAGGGATATTGATTTCATGTTGGCGCAATGGTGGGCCAACATTAAAATGTTTTTACATTATTCCAAGGTTACAAATTAAACATCGGGGCAACCTTGAAATACATATGTGGCTTCAACATATAATTCTCAATATAGGACAACTGCAACAATCACTAATATTGAACAATACTATTTTTATGTGTATAATTGAATGTACAAACACATTTAAGACATGACTGTCAAGTACCATCAGTTTAGAAAAAGCCATTTCTGTCTTTTTAATCCATCTTGATATCTATCCCAAATTAGTTAGACACCATACAAACTGTATTACTATGATTTAGGACTTATCTAACTCCATTACCCACACATGAGGTGTCTTCAATTTCTTTTTGACAAATTCCCACTGATGTCATGCAGTAAATGGCACTTTTAGATATCAAATTTCATCCATGAACTTCCTCTGACCTTTAAACATGTAGAGCACACTGGGGATCACATTTATAACCCAATATGATGGCAAAGTTGGAGCCATCCTGTAAGATATTTCTCAGGTAACATTGAATCCCCCTGGTGTAGATCACAGCCAATATTGGACAAGTGTAGTTAGAATTTATATTGGTCCAACATCAGAAATAATATGATGGCCCTGAAATGTTCCAACACTGGGCCAACACTGGGTCAATATCAGCAATATCAAGCATGGCCCAGCTCTGGGCCAGCGGTCAACCCAGCAATGGCCCATTATAGGAATTGCCAAGGGTGGGCCATCATTGTAATTTGTATGTTGAACCAATGTGTGCATTACCTACAATGGGCCATGGTTGGTATAACGATTGCGATGGAGTCGATCATTGTCGACATTGGCCCAATATACCCTTGCTACCTGGGTACTTGTGTCCTAGCTGGTGAAAGACACAAAAGATGTGTCTTCATTGTACACATGTGCTCAGTTTTATTAATTTTACTTTTTTCACGAGATACTTCATCTAACCCTCCATGTTGATAGATAGGTATTGCAATCAACAAAGGAATTAATCAATGTATTCCCCTAGAGGGCGTTTCTGGTGACTTATGGAGTCCGTAACTTTATTCCATAAACCGTAACTTTTTTCCATAAACTATAACTTTTCTATTTCTTCAATTTCTCTTAATCTAGGCTGAGGAGAGCACAGTTTTTGCATAAAGAAGTAAGACCCAGCATGTATGGTCCTCATATCATAGTCTTGCATTTTTATAGGTTTTTTTTTAAAGTCCATAGTCCATAAATTGACTTATGTAGTCCATAAATTTCTTATGGAGGTCCGTAAGTCACCTCCATAAACGAGAAACGCTTTCCAGGGTACATGTATATTGTATAGAATGGCCACATAATTATATATATGCAGGTAGAATGATGAACACTGTCTTCTAGACAGGTTTTGGGATGGCATATACCAGGTGGGCCTTCCAACTGACAACTCTTTAGTGACAGCACCGAAAGTCTTCGACTTCGCTATGCTGTTCTAGGGCTGACAAGTCTATAGTTTTTCAGTGCATATCGAAATAATAATTGCCGTCGGCCTACGTAGGTTTACTCCAAAGTGAATATCTTTAAAGTAATTTGTATTTCAATTGCTCACACGAGAGCTGCCAACCAAAACTCATGATGCATTCCTGTGTGATTTCGTATAGTTCCATGCTGTTGGTTTGAAGGCCATACCTTTCTCACACGTATACAGTATAGCAAAGGCTGCACATAGCCATGTACCATGCATACATTTGATTTGGACTTTGTGAGCAACGAACCTGTTTTGGCAATACTCATAAAGCCCGAGTTCAAAACAGCAAAAGTACACAAAATTAAGTTCAATTCCGGTTCCCTTTCCTGAGAAACACAAACTTGTTGAGTGGGTATGGCGGCTTGGCTGTGTTTTGCAGGAGTCTCTGCAGGGGGCTGGTCCACTCGGGTGTCGGCCCTCTTCACAACTGTTTGTGGTCAGGTGACAAGCTGCAACTTTAGTGGTTTCTCCTTCCCCTGAGCCGAAAATGTGACATCTCGAGGATGAAGTCGTGTACATTGGTTCTTAGAGTTTTGCATGCAGGAGGAGATTGGCAGTCACGTGCGAAGGGCGGCAGGGGCATGTAATGGTTCTGATTAGGGCTGCGCGTCTACTTGACGCCCCCTCAGAGATTCCTCCTGGCCTTGAGTGCTGCCCCCTACCCTGACCCCTCCCCACACGTGTCCAGCCCACCCTATAGGCACCAGCTCCTAAACCCACCACTGAGACCACTCCCTAGGTATGATAGACTATAGGAGAAGTCCCAATGTCAATTTTAGGAGTTGGTGCCCGTTATAGGATACAATGTTGTCCCAGCGGCAATTTCTAACAGTTGCCTCTGGGATTTCAAAGGGCTCCACAGGCCGAAGATTGGTTCACACCAAAACGCTAGGCCTCTTCAGCTCCCATTCACAATCCACTGCTTGTTTGTTCCTCTTCTTCTTGTCTGTCGTTTTTTATGTCTCAAATATCAGAGGAGTGAGGTACAGTGTCCACAGAAGCCTTCCTTCTGATCCCAGCTTCTGATCCGTTCTCCTCAGCACCAGCGGCCCTAGCGCGGCCCTATCTAGAGTTGGTCTACACTTTTCAGATTTAAATTTTGGACTAGATGTCTGGATCTGTAATCCATTGAAGGTATAACATAGAAGTGTATCCATAAGTATACTTTCTTTCCTGCCATTTACTTGGCAGGAAAGGGGAAAGAAGTGAGAGTAATGGCCCAATCCCTATTTGTTTTATCACGGCATGTGGCATTGAGTTAAAGTAACAAACATAAGGCAAAGCACGTTACCATCTGTGTCTTTCTTTAGCCATTGCCTTTTTGAAGTAAAGGGAGCTTTCACCACGGGATAATACATAGTTTCTAGATGCGAATTCATTTAATCCAATTCCAAGGGTACAACAACACATGATATAAGACACAAAAGAGCCCAAGCATCTACCATTTATTTACCATGTTATAGCATGAGTAGGGCCATATTGCAACGTATAAATAATTTTTATAGTACCTCATATCTAAATGCAGAACTTTGTTTCACCTACAAAATTAGCTAAAAGTTTTCTTTGATATCTTTTCAGAGACAATGCCATAACTAAACAGGAGTGTCAAGGTAGTTGTCAGCACACATCCTGCAGTGCATGCCGGTTCATCCGGGACGAACCTAGCTGTATCAAATGCAGCAAGGATGACTTTATGTGTATGAAACAGTTTGCTAAATGTGTAAAAAAGACATACTGCACAAGACAAAAATACCCATGCAAAGAAATAGGGGTAAGTATTAACACCTGACTTGATCTTAGTAGCTGTAGGGTTTATGCATTAACATAATTTTATATATGAATATACAGCAATGGTCTTGTAATGAATCAATTGCATTTACTTACATACAGATAGTTTGTCTCTCACAAAATCAAACCATTATGATAAAGCTGCGAGAATGCAACTGACAATGCTTAATATTTCATTTCAGATATTGGATGAAGGTGCAAAGTTTAGATGTCACGTACCAGACTGCCTCACGAACTGATGTAAATGTACGATAACTGTATTGGTCCAACCAGCACGAATGTAGGCCTTACTTGAGCACAACAGCCATAGTGAATGGATTAAGAGCACAAGCACTCACACCTTCAAAAGGAAAATATTTTGAGTGGACACACCATATAGTTAGATACTTTCTACAGTAAATATAGAGTACATAATAGTGACAACCATTTTAGTGTTTTCCAAATATAACAATAGTCTATCTGCAATTAGACTCCATAGGTGGGCCTGCTAACAACGCCACTGATGCTTCATTTGGAGTAGAGACATTGGAACATTATCTAGTACTTTTATATAAATATACATATTTATGAAAGGTCTACTGGATACATTGAAGATACACCTCTCTCATCTATCGTTCTGATCAGTCCTAACTTAACCATACTATTATATGGATTAGTGTGTGATGGTAGTCACATTAATGATGAATCACGTCTAAGCCACGCAGGGGAGTGCTCCACTGTGAGATTTATCATTAATCCACTGTGAGATTTATCATTAATCTCAGATGTTCATTGGAACCGTGGAAGTTGATACCACAGATGAACAACAACGACAAAGGAAGAATCAATGGTTATCTGAGGCCTTATTGCTGGATCCTCTCACCACAAAGGGCTATAAACTGAGCCATCTTTCAATCCCTGTAATATACTTTGTTTTTAATGGGGCACGCTATTGGGGTTGCAGTTAGTAGATTACCATCCATTATTATGGTACATAAATGTTAAACTATGTATACTAATAATTTGGTATACATTATATTAGCCACCTAAGATACACATGGAATGGTAATGGAACAGAAACAAACAGGTGTATAGGGCCCAAGTATTGTAACGTTATTTCGATTTTTTTTAAAGTGATGACATGTCCGGGGCAATTTCTGACAAGCAAACTTTTTTTTATTTCGCACTATGGTTCAATAAGGATGTTACAATGGGAAGGAGCTTTCAAGATATAACGTGTCTTGTTCCATCTACATCCCAGGGCTCTCAATCATCAATAATTACAACTAAACAAAGTCGAAAAGGATGAGCAATGCTGTAAAAACCATGTAAATTCTATGCAGTTAAAACAAGTTAGAGACAAGTAACATATTACAGTACTGAACTGAAAATCCACTCTATATTTTTTAGTTTGGCTGTAAATATCAATGAACGGTGACATCTTTACATCTCATGGGCGTGCATTAGCCCTACTTACTGGTAAGAACTGTAAATTGTAGTTTCCATTGCTGAGAGTTATATAATAGAAGATACGTGGAAGTAGGTGTGATATAGGGAAGTGGTGGCCATTGTCCCTGAGTACAAGGCTACTATTCTACAACATTACCCATGTCTGGGGCATTATGTGAACTCTGCGGGCATTGCTGTCAGCACTTGACTTCTGTTTATTTTAATACTTGCGAGCTGGTGAACATAACTGAATCGGGATTCTAGCTAGCACAGCCTCTCTGGGGATGCCCTCGGGCTTGTGCTAAATACGGTTTCAAATAGGATTATCTTAGATTGGGTAGTGTCTGAAACGATGGTGTATTGTCTAGGTGCAAGCTTGTCTAGGTTCAAGCTTTGTTTATGCATAAAGGGGAACGTTGAAAACGTTAAGCATTTCCTATACGAGTAGATAGCACCTGTAAATTGGAATATGTTCTGGAGTAAATGTCTAAATCTTAGTGTTATCAAAGGTATATGGGCTGCTTTAGAAGTATAATGTTATTCCATACATCATCATGAACTGTCATGTAGCTTTCCTATTAAATTATTGCTGTGCATTCTAGATATCAATAAAGGAATCCCATAGCTTTTGCTAATGGTATAATGTACATAATAAAACGGCTATTCAATAATTAAAATAAAATAATAATGTGATAGTTATCTACTGTCAGTAAATATCTTGGCACCTGCTTTGAACTAGACTGATTAGGACAACGTGTGTTGATTCAGATTCAGAGTTTATAGATAAATACGTCGCTGCATTTTTACAAATGGTATGCCTATACATTCCCTTTGTCAGGCCTATACACATGACAGATATACATGCACATGTATAATGCAATGTAAATACCCCCGACAGGTCGCGCTATTGTAGGCACATATTGACTAACTAACATGTACACTTGCCAACTATTGGAGCGACTTTCACCGTGGATGAACCTGTGTATTGTACACTTGGATAGAGGCAGTAGCAAAAAAGCATGTGGGATTAGGTGAATTGAATTTATTGAGCAATTTGTTCAGGAAGAATCAAATACTTTTTGAAGCTTTCTGAGACACCACTTCAAAAGAAGAGTACACATTCCTCCAGGCTAAAGAACACTGCGGCCTGTGTGGACATGTCTTCTTTGATCCAATGTTATAGACCCATGTAGCAAGAGAGGGTGATTTGTTGAGAAAATGTTCCTGAAATTACTGGAAGTCTTAAGCGACACCAATTTAGCCACTTTATATGTACATCACTTGAAAGATGATTAATTACTTGAGATTAACATTTAACGTTTGCACGTGTAGCCATTCTGGAAAAAATGTCAACATTCTGATAAAAACAAAAATACAAACACATGTTTCTGGAGGTTACCCTTTCCCTGCAACATGGGTCGATAGGCCATGACAGAGAAGCGGTCGTTTAGAGGGCACAGTGACGACAGAGATGTACACATCCATGTACTCTATATACTAGTCTAGGGCTTACACAAGGGGCACATGTACAGGCTGTGTCTCATGACCTTGGGACAATGTTTTTGTCTCTGACCGGGTGCCGTCTCTGACCAGGTGCCGTCTCTGACCGGGTGCCGTCTCTGACCGGCTTGGCTTGATAAGGTCAAAATGCTAACAGCAGGAGGCTAATTATAATTATACCCATGATTATATAACAACCGCCATAACGTTTTTCCAAATCCTTATATATATGAGTGTAATTCTTTTTAAAACACCTTTTTCTGACACCTGGTCAGAGACGGCACCCGGTCAGAGACGGCACCCGGTCAGAGACGGCACCCGATCAGAGACAAAAACATTGTCCCAAGGTCGTGAGACACAGCCTACAGTAGTAGACAATTCCACGTGCCATGTAGACTCGGGCCCCGTCTGTATAGTACAGACTGGGAAGGTGCAGCCGCGCGGGCCTACACTCTCCAAGCATAACCCTGACAAAGTATATGATTGGCGAGTGTAGCGTGACCAGTCAGCGTGCATGCGCATCACTCTCCAGCAGATGTTTAGTGATGCTGGTGTATGTACCCAATATCTGCTGGGAGATGGTACTGCCATCCCAACGCCATCCCTAGCCTGATAAGGCACTGGGTCAGACCCAGCTCGGCCTGTGTGTGGTTACGGGTGGGCGGGTCTGACTGCGAGAGACTACGTGCCATGTTGCAATATAGCTGTTAGTACAAAGATGACTGTCATGTTTAGGAATCGGTTTAAACTGAATGAGGCTGGGGATTTAAGGTTTTAAAGTCATTAGGGTCATGACCTGAACAGGCTATAGGATTCTATGTAGCTTCCAAGCCCTGCCAACTACACTTTAACCGGATTATACTTTCTTCAGAATAAAAGGTTCATTAATCATTATCTTGGTGTCATTTTATTTTACACACTTGTGAGATTGTGACTCATTAGGATATTGATATAGATTTAGATCAAATATATATATTGAGAAATTGGTAAAACTAGATTTGCCTCAACTGTCCTGGGGATTCAATCACTCTCCATCGGCAAATACTTAGCCAACATGATTGGAAAAAAATATCTATTCAACATTATGTCAATTCAGTAAACTCACAATCAATCCTGGAATTTCATATTTTTCTCCGAAGCATAATTTAGGGCATGCATCAGTAATGATTGCCAGATGTATCTTTTGCTTTTTCCTTCGTCTGGCCAAAAAAGGTCTATAACGTTAAATGGGGCCGCGGTGCATTAATTTGTAATGCAAATAAGAATTAACAAATCTTATGAATCATATAAACACGTGTTCATCACATGAAGTCTTTATTAAAGTACTGGCACAGGGAGAGTGGATATACATTGTAGTTTCATGTCATCAATATCGCCTATGTTTTATTCAAAACACTATTACACTGCAATAATGAAGTACCTTTTGGTGGGGCAATACTTTGTTGGTGTCCATTACGTGCAATACATGTTTAAAGATATATTCAAAATACATCTACACAGTATACACATATTCCACTAGAGGGGACAATTTTAATCATGTGTGCACAGTTAATGATTTTTTCCATGTTAGTTTAAGATGAAAATAAAACAGGTTTTGATGTTGGAATGGTGTCATTTAACGTTAACATTCGATGTTGTTCATAGCAGACTGTCTCAGCTTCACAGTGGTAAACCACATATATTAGGTATAATATTTACATAAATGTATGCAGCAATTGCGTCTATTGTATTCAATACCTTCCCTGTTTATTTGTCCAACAATGAGATCACAAGTTCTTGAACCATTCCATTGAATGTCTAACACTGTATGTGGCCGTCGCTTTGTATATTCAATTATCTCCCTGTAATATATATATCAGACCCATATAAAATAACGTATATATCTGCATGTCGGCTAGAGCTCTGTATGCAAGATTAACTCTAACTTTAGGCATATTGAAATAAAGACATGTTGGTGTGATACTGACATAAACATCATATTTATTATTTCCCTGTTCTATTATTATGACTTGTAGTGAATAACATCCATTTGATAAATTTAAGAGAGAAACCAATGGAAATTCCTCTCGCAGTTCTCTAGATTGACACTAACTAGACGACAACATAGTAACTACTACTATTGGGATTGTTCATCCATTAGATATAAATGCACTTCAAATAGTTTTTAAGGCTCATTTTCGGCTGTCATACATTAGAAATTTAAATAAGTTCTCTGTCTAATATATACAAAACAAACATTCCTCATAACACCACCTTTTGCAAATATAACACTCTTTAAGTCGCATTCACGTCACTTATACTTATCAGTATCATGTCTTAAATAGCAAAATATCATCATCACAGGAACATGATCACTTAGTCTGAGATGAAATACAAAGTGAATTTGGAGCCAGGACATTGTCACTGAGCTGCAAATTGTTGTACTAAAGTCCAAGATGCCATATCTTTTAATGCCTAGCTCCGGGGCCTAGCTCCACCAAAGCATATCACGCAGAATACTGTCCCTAACATGGGTTTCCGTGGCTATCTGCTCTGCTACATGGGGCATCATGAGTTGTATCACTTAGAAAGTGTGAAAGTCTTTTGCTTCATAATGTACGAACATGAACTCCCATATTTCGCCAAAATGGCATGGAAGAGGTACATTGTCGTCAAATACATGTAGTGGAACCGGGGTCCTGTGCATGTGTGTATAGAGAGTATAGGGTGCTGTAGAAATGACATCTAGAAGACAAGTCGTTTCGCCAAACCACCTGGAAAGATGAAAAGCGATGGTATTACATAAACAATAGCATCCACATAAGAACATGTCCCCTGGAAAAAAGTAGATTTTTTTCACTGTTTCACCGATTTTGTTTCTATACAGCGCTGGCGAGTCTTGTCGCCAGGGCTGTATTCATGCAACATGCCGACCATTTGGGAGTGTATCAACCATGTATTCAGAGCATGGGCTGCATTCGTGCATCATGACGACCAAGGCCATATTGGACCATGCGGAACTATAACGGAGTTATTCATTCCGCTCCAACAAGAGTCGTACATGTTATGATTGAATCCCTTGGTTTAGGCAGTTATAGCCTTTAGCTTTGCAGCTATAGCCGTCAAAATAATATTTGCAGATTTCTTTCTTAAATTCAAAACTGGTGTGCATAGGGAACTACTGACCTCGTTTGGTGAATTAGTTTTTTTTTTTGTAAATACATTCTAATTCAAATGTACATACCTTAATCACATATATCAATGAGGGACATTTTTCTCTCTTCTGGAATACATTTCAATTCAGCCACACACACCTCAATCTCATATATCACAGCCATGCAAACTACGAACACAGGAAAAACTAAGCACTATGTCCGGCTATGAAAGGGCTCAGTGTCCAATGGGGGGGGGGGGGGGGGGGGTTACCCGCAAAGGACATTGTAAAAATTGAGAAGCCGAATGGTTTAATATGATGCATTTTGGCGTTCTGGCCTGATGAAGTCTACCCCCTCCCCCCCCCCCCCCCGGAACTAAATGCTCATTCTGGCGCCTCGGCCCTACCACCAACTTCTTCAAGGTACTACCCACGTCTCCTCTGTACATGTATTATGGCTTACTCATTTCCTCTTATCAAAATGTGCATGTATGGCGTGGGTAAAAGACGGGTCTAGGGCTGGTCCCTCCACCGTTACTTCAGTATGAATGATTTACTGCAGTCACCAGGTTTATATTCCACTCCTCATGTACCCCTGAGGGTGAGGTGCTAGTGGTGGAGCTGGGAGGTGGGAGGTGGGGGGGGGGGGGGGGTTAGGGATGTAGGGGGTGTAGGGGGTGTAGGGGTGTAGTAGGGAATGTAAGGGTGTAGGGGATGTAGGGGTGGGAGGGGCAGCACAGGGTGGGCTCAAACTAAAACACGTGCAGCGCAGTGTCTTCCATGTCTACATCTAATTGAGGGAAAAGGTCTCAATTATGTACATTATATACCACCGGCCTATAGTCTAACTGGAGGGTTCATATATTGACTGTTTCATATTGTGTAAGCTCCCTTTGATGTAGAGTATGCAGGTATCATTGGGGGAACAGTAAGTGCCCTGCTTAGTGCCAGGTTAACTCTGAACACAGTGAGCAGATAAAACTTGCCCTGTCTGAAGGCAGTAGAATTAAACATTAGGGGTTAGGACTACCCCCCCTCCCCCACCCCTACCAACACACAAAACATGTACCCAAGCAGGCCGTTTGATCTCTTATCATTTTCCAAAACCAGGAAATCATTTCTACATTCTAATCTAAGGCTTTCTGTAAATTCTACAACCTGAGATAGTCATGACATATAAGTGTACACTATACATTATTTGAATAAGGCTCACATTAAAGATGGGTTAGGAGCTAATTTGTGGTCAATTTCTATTTTTCAGTTTTTCAATGTATTTATGTTCATAATGTCCATATGAATATGTCTGTAGCTTTTTAAACTACGGTACTCTGGTACTTGTAAATCCATAAAAATTAGAGCAAATCATGGTCAGAATAGGTCAGGGGACCCGACTCTATTAGAAAAAGGGGTCCCCAGACCTGGTTTTCCCTATATTTTATGCATTTACAAGTATCAGAATGATTTAAAAAGCTACACACATATTTATATGGACATTGTTAACACAATTACCTTGAAAAACTGAAAAATAAAAAATCGACCCCAAATTAGCTCCTAACACATCTTTAACATAGATTCTGTGTACATACACATGTACGTACAAACAGTAACCCACATGGTCAGTGATAAAGTGTTGAGTTAACCTGAGACTCTGTGGGATCTTGTTCTAACCCGTTCTAACGTCCCATAAGTGTCCTTAGCCGTCCATGCCGTTTGCCCACTGGCGTAAATCTTGTTTCAATTTGGTGTCTGTAAAAGGCGCTGTGAGACCCATTGACCTGTCCCAGGTCCCCTTCTCAGACAGATCAATCCAAGGGCAGTGAGGCGGGAGGGCAGGGGCACGGTCTTCTTTTTTTTAAACAAAAATAAAAAGACAAAGGCAAAACACGTGGGTGGCGGGTGGGAGGAGCGGTATCTATATTTTCCCTACCTATCTCTTACCGTTATGACAATGCATAGTTTGCCGTTATCAAAACTGACCAGGTATCTCCCTTGAGTGAATGAGGAGTGGAAAAGGAGGGTGGTATACAGGTATATATTCTACAGAGGGGAAAGTGCAAGAGGTTCTGGAAGAGAACGTGGGTGGGAAAATATAGAATATGATGTCATTTATATTTAAGAGATGGGTATATATTCAGAAGTGGACAGCTTAATGGGAGAGGTGTTTGGGTGTAATCGAGGTGAGGTCTGCCATATATTAGAAGTCAGTGGATTATTATTGGTTGGGGGTGGGGTGTATGAAAACAAAACGATAGGAGAGGACGGGAGAAGCGCATAAGCGGCAGCAAAGGACCAGTAAGCGGGCCGGGGTGAGGGGTTGATCATTTAGCATAGAGAATCTGGAAGGTGGAGAACCCCCAGGCTGCCGCCCCCTGCCCCCTCCCTCCCCGGTCGGGCAGCCTGCGCCCCCGGCCCCGTGGCGGCCTGACCCCGTCCCCTGCCCCGGGTCGTCGCCGACGTGTCCCCCGCCACATCAATTACATGCTTCAAAGCAGCCCATGATGCAATGTGAAACCCTAGCCCTTACAAGACCGCCGGCGAATTCTCCTCTTCTATGTGAGGGTGTACATGGATCTCTCTTTTCTCTCCCTCTTGGTCTTCACTAGCTTTAGGAGGTGGCGGGAGGTAACGGTGGTTTGGGGGGAAGGTAGTGGGTCACTAAGACTCTAATAATACTCTCCAAATAAGTCCTAAATGTTTACAAACCATAGTTTGCGGATACATACAGGGTATGTACATGGAGCCAACCCTATATTTCCGGGAATCTTGGGTTCTCCCAATGTGAACAAAGCCATATGACCAAGTCTAATCTGCTTACAAAGTACCGTTATCCTCAAAGGCACATCATATGACAGCTACTGCATATGTATAACTATCGTAGTCAGATTCCTTCAATATTTGGACATGTCTTGTGTCACACTTATAAATATTTTATTCTCATATTACATGTCCATAATTAGTAAATGGTAATTCATTTAAAATAAATCATTGACCAGTACTTAAACAAGTGGTATTTATATTATTCTATACAGTGGCATAGGTACATATATATCTATTCTTGACTATCAGTATTGGACACAATAAATAGACAAATGCCAACGCCCATTGATACCGTCTCTGCCGGTTTCACGAGTGGGGGCTGGGGCAGTATCACACTTAGCCACAGTGGGATGCGCCCCAGCCCCCCACTAGTGAAATGCATCCGAGCGGTATCAATGAAGTTGGCATTTGTGATTATTTTTTTAATTTGAAGCCATTTAAGGAAGGAAACACAACTTTTTCTTAGCCCATTGAATACGGCCACATTGTATTCAAGGGGGGGAGGGGGGGGGGCTTGAATACGGCCATTTCAGTACTTAAGCATAGTAAATATTGTGTTGCAAAAAAGATAAATGGCTGTTGACACCCGGTGACTTATCATTGACCTGGGTGGCTGGGGCATCATCAGCTGTTCCAACTTCTAGCAGCTGGTCAACATTCAAATTGATTCTTCTACTATACATGTACACATGTTGTAGTTATTGACCATTGATAAATGTGGACACTTCTGTATAATGTAACACTATATTTGACCAGACAGGAGAGGACTCCACGCTTTAGTGTAGTGGTGTAATGGGTGGCGGTGTGGCAGATTATAGAATTATTTTTTTTTAATCTAGAAGGATACTTGATTGGATACATGTTCACTGTCAAGTCACCTATCATGTTTTTATCTTTTAGAATAATTTAATTATTCTTACGAGCCGAACAATTGCGTTCATGTCGATAGATACCTTTTAACCCCAGACAGCTTATACTAGGCCCACATAGTAGACATATACCCCCCCCCCTCCCCTAATGCTCTAGCCGCATACCGTGTCAAGTGTAGATGAAGGCTGATGTCAGGGGGTGGAGTAGGGGGTGGGGCAGGGCCTTGTTGAGTAAGGCGGGACAGGTCTGCTGCCAAATTTGTTTGATTTGATCCCATCAAGACACACCCCTATCGCCGGCCACCATGTCGCCAATAGATTACTGTTTATAAGGCGGTGATTTACGGCCCGAGGGCCAGGGGTGGCAGCACCCTCATAGCACTGGTACAAGTTACTAAATCATCGCCATACCCATCAACATATAGACTCCTCTGCCGCCCTCTCATGGTCTCCCACTAAACCGCAGAGGGAGGGAGAGACAGACAGAGACGGAGACAGAGAGAGGGAGGCAGAACCGTGGACAGAGGGAGAGACAGAGGGAGTGAGTCACACAGAGAGTCAGGATCATGTATTTGTGTGATATTTCAGTGGTTAAGGACTATATAATTGTGCCAATGAGTCAGATGACTTAATCGTTCATTATCAAGGTTACATTAATCATTATTTTCCAAGATTTGTCGAATTTACATAAACATTTGATACCTTCAGAATATAATTGAAAAAGGAAATGTTCAATTACTTTGAGCACTATTTATATGAGTTCGAGGTAGAGTTAATAATTTGATTATCCTTTGAATTTAAAATCTGTCAAATTGTATGCCTAAAATAATTCTTAATTAATAGACATAAGACTTTACCAGGCAGTAATCGTAGTAGTGGGACTACTCAAAAACATTTCATTAATTTCCGTATTACACTGCACTCTAACCCAGTATAACCCCTAATCGGTATGGCATTGGAAGTATGTTACATGTACATGTACTACAGTATTAGGGAGTGGTCATTTTTTAACAACGAGGAGGGAGGGGTGGTGGCAAACAAATTCACGATTCACAAATAGCAACTTGTAGTAGCACCTCTACCCCCTCCATTCACCAATGTTCCTCTATGATAGGTAGCCCGGGTGGAGGCGGGTGCAGCAGCTCATAGCGGAGTGATGTATAGATATGACCGTGGGTGACAAAGTGGCCCAGGAGGGGGGTATCTACGTGTAACGTAAACACATATAATTGTTATCAAGCCGCTTCTTGACATGTAGAATAAACACCACGGGTTCCCATGAGCTCCCTGCGTCGAGTGAAACGGTGACGGGGTAATATGAAGAGGGAATGTGTGTGTGTGTGTGTGGGGGGGGGGGGGGGGTGAGGTAAGGGATGGTTGGCGGGAAGAGGTGGAGGCGAGGGGGGGGGGGGTCTGATCAAGAAATATGGTACATGTACTAGGAATGGGTGGAGTCCTCCCCCTCCTACACACTTCCAGGTCTAATTCCATATATACATTCTTAAAGATAAAGTATGGGATTTGAAGAGCTTAACATGTCAACAGCCTGTGGTTTACTAAATAGACTTATCTAAACAGGGGGTAATCATATTTATATATTGCATATACCAGTACATAAGACTACACACGTCACCCACTTTAGACACCAGACTTTATGGCCCTGATTTATGTGACATAAACCAGAATAGACTGAGGTCGACTACCGCCACTTGTATTAGTCCTTGGAACTTTATATCAACAATGATGTATGATTTGCAGAAATAATTTTCTTAACGTCTTTATAGATGTTTACATGTCAGTTGTGATATATTGATATATTCCACAACAAAACAAACATATGGTCTATGTATATGCCATAGTATAAGAAGAATGTTGTGACATGAATCCCATGGTATCGGAGATCAATTTTAAAAAGTGAACGGAAACAAAATATGTCTTTTATAATAATAATAACTTGTTTTGATCACCGTAAAATCTAAATATACCGTACCGTCGCGATAAAGCATCTGGTCTTAAAAGAGCGCCGGTCTCGTATAGCGTTGGGGGGGGGGGGGGGGGGCTTAAATAAGGGCCTAAGGTAGTTGCTTTTCTGCTCTTCGCCGGTATCTGAGGGGCCATAACCGCATCAATTCCCCCATATGTTGGTGGGGGGGGGGGGGGATCCTTACTCTGTACCCGTCTAGATTTATGATATCACAGCACCCAGCATGCTGGGACTACTTCTACCAAGAAGCTTTGGTGCCAGCGATGACGCTCGAGAATAGAGGTCGAAATGGGACCAGCTTGATTGCCAATATGTGTCAGTTTCTATTTCCAATGCACAATCTTCACAATCCTTTTAGTTATAAGTGAACAGATATTTGTTGGTGGAAAATGTTATAGGGGAACAGGGGACCCTTCGGGAGTGGATATTTCTTATCAACGGAAGGCGGGGGGGGGGGCATGTGGCCCAAAATAGGGGGATGACCATACTGATTTAAACCCCTTTTTAATAACGATGGAAGGGGGAAATATTTCCACTCCTGTTTTAGTGAAAAGGGGTGTGCTGGAAAAAAAGGGAGGAATCCTGCCGTGACCGGGAGTACTTGGATCCCTATAGGCCGTGCAGGGCAAGCTTGAAAACATCCAGTCTGGGGTCAGATTTTGGCTTAAAAGCTCGCATACATTTTGTATAAGCCGCAGCTAGTATGCAAATCAGATTTGCAGTGCGGCTTATAGGATCGGCCCAGGGTCGGGGTGCGGCTTATATGCGAGTTTTTGACAGTATGGTACAGTACTAAAATCGGCACATTCAGATCACCAGTGCGACTTATAGGATCGGCCTTAACTCGGGGTGCGGCTTATACGCAAGTTAGGCTTGTACGCAAGGTTTTACGGTACCCTTTTCTGTACTTCTTTCACAGAAGTCCCTCCTGATTGATTGATTGATTGATTGGTTGTTAGTTAGTTTAACGTCCGGAGGGCAAGTTGCATTCCAGACTGCCATTAGATTAAGGTTTTCACAAGTGATGGTAGGCTGAAGGCCTACCAAGGGTGATCGTATCCAGGATGATCGAATCTATGAGATGGGCCAAGAGATAGAAATCCCGCTCCTACACATTTACTGAAGCAAGGGTTCTTTAACTTCTGACACCACATAGACATGGTGTGAGAGGGACAGGCCTTTGATATGCTGTGAGTCTACCACAGCATGAAGATTTCTTATCATGGGGCAGAGATACGTAAAGGAGTCTCTGCCAAGGAAGATCGGCTGATTGGTATCGACAGTCATTAGCTCTATGAGGCTGAACAGAGGGCAGAAGATGATGTGAATAAATAGATCTGTCTGAAGTCTAGTATTTATTCACCACAGCAGTGTTCGTTGCGAGGGGGTGGGGGGCAAACATGCTTCTGGGGGCACGTTCACTATGCTTCACAATAATAGACAGGGATTAAATCATTCACCTGGCCCAGAAGACTGAGCTCAAATCAGCATACCCCGTTCTTGCAACTTGAAATAATTGTCCAAAAAAAACATCTGTTTCAACATATATTTCTTACCTTCGGCAGCATCCATAAGTTTCCGTTTGCGGGTGGCGGCTAGGTCGGGCTCCTGCAGCACGGCCACGTTGGTGCCCGGCCGGGGGAGGCGCGGCCCGGGGGTCGGGGCAGGCTTGTTGCTGAAGTACTCCATTTGTAGAGCCTGGGGAGCAATTGTATTATATCAGGTTCATATCACTGCATACTTATGATAGAACACTTTTAAAAAGGGAATTTATTCCTAAGGGGCTGTGCATACATCGTCTGATCGGGCAGGGGGATCCAGCCTCCTATACATGGCTACTGAGGAAAATATGACTATTAAAAGAGGGGAGAGGCAAGTGGGGGGGGGGGGGGGGTCAAAAATAGATAGTTACGGGTTGTAACTCAGATACGTCCATACATTACGTTTAAATAGCTTATACAGTACTTAAATACATTCTTCAATAATGAAATTCTTATGCTGTGGAGATCCTCAATTTAAATGCATGTTAACACATTGTTTACATGGTCACAGGCCCACACTATTGTATTGGAACTGTGTGGCCCCCTAACGTGTGTTTCCAAATACTATCACGGTACCGTCTTTTCTAGTTATGTGTTTAGTTATGTGTATCAGTGCAATGCGCTTTGTTTATAGGAGATACTATGCTCATTTACACTTAGGGAGTGTTCATTTATTATTTACAGGGGGGGGGGGTGGTGGGTTTGGGGGGGGGGCGTAAAAATTTCCGACCCCTCCTGAGGGGGGGGCGTAAAAAATTCTGACCCCTCTTGAGGGGGGGGCGTAAAAATTTAAGCCCCTATTTAGCAAAAAAGCCCGCGCGTTACTATAGTTCAAAGGGGGGGGTCGAAAAATTTTCGCCGCCTTCGGCGAGGGGGGGCGCGAAACGTTCCACGCGCTCTCGAGGGGGGGCGTAAAAAAATTTCGCCCCTCCGCGTCAAATCTCACCACCCCCCCCCTGTAATTAATAAATGAACACTCCCTTACTGACAGGCATACACAAATGTCAGTCAATTTGCCTTTGGTTCGCAGATACCCATGCAGAGCTCTGGTACCATTTGACTATGTGATCTGTAGCCAAGCTCTTTAGTTTAGGTTCTTGGTTAATCAATAAATCTATCCCCTGCATCATTCTTAAATTGCTTTCTGCATCATGTTCCGACAATAAGCCCGATCATTCAGCTGCAAGTATTAATAGAACACCGCTAGACAGGGATGTGAGCATGGTTTCACAAGCACGGCGCCAAGGGTAATTATACCAGACAGGATGGCAATTAGCGTCTCACGTGAAATGTACATGACGTTCATGACAGCAGACGACTTTTATCATTTCCTCTTTACGCTTGCCACACTACGTTCTTCAATTCACCACAGAGAGGGACGAGAACAAGCAGTTATCTCCAGCAAAGGATCTTACCAAGTAAGTCTATATAATCAGTATTTAATTCCCTACCTCTGTTGATGTGCACCGATCTAGTGGGTTTAGTTCCAGCATTTTCGCCAACAATGCCAAGACGTCGTCGTCAGCGGCTGTGAAGATGAGGTTTAGGGGCGTGCCCGGGAACGGTTTGAACTGGATGAAGTCTGGTAATGCCGTCATTCCCTACAGAGAAAGAAACAGTTTATTTAAAGAATTATGCCATCATCATAATAACGGGAAATGACGAAGAGAAATACCACTTCACGTGACAACTCGCCAGTACTAAATTATACTTATTTAATTCAAAACTGTTCGATCGGCTTTGTAAATATTAGAAGGAAATGATGCATCTTAAATGCATCGATGATTGTATCTAATTCAAAACTGTTCGATCGGCTTTGTAAATATTAGAAGGAAATGATGCATCTTAAATGCATCGATGATTGTCTTATCAACAGATATTTTAGCTCTACAAAAAAAGAAACGCTTCGAGAGATAAAATACATACCGGCCAAGACTCTTCTGTGGGAGTTCCTAGTGCCTGGAAGATTTTACTGAGTTGGTCTAGATCCGTATCTCCTGGCAAGAGAGGTATCTATAAATGAAGCGAGTGATAGTTTTAACATAACGAGATATTAGGAACTAGCTGAATCTAAAGCTTCTAATACTCAAAGACTTTTAGTTACCCAAATATACATTGCTTTACCAGTTTACGACATAACGAATTTATACTCAAATACAGTAAGGCATTGTCTTTGATTATACCGTATACTCTCATTTGCAATTTGAATGGAAGTCGATAGCGATAAGAATTGCCGATCATATTAATATCTAATACCATGAAATTATAGTGTCTATAAGTTCATGCTAATACATACTTTAAAAAAAACACCTACCCGAAGCATGAGTTCGGCAAGAATGCAGCCAGTGGCCCAGATATCAACTCCTGTCCCATAATTCCTCGCACCATACAACAACTCAGGTGGACGATACCACCTGGAGCGGAAGATTCAAATTCATAACATGATAACAGGTTCACAAGATACAAATGTCTTTTCATGGTAAGACCAGGCCTCAATAAAAGAACTATAGGTTGGTCAATGGATTTCGCACACCTTATTTCCGGAAATTTCGGACATGTTGAAAAACATTTGTCAATGGATTCCGCAAGCTTTTTTAGCAGTAAAATAACGCTTGCATCTTTTTTTTTTACCTCTTTATTTCTTATGATCCCTTAATGTTTGTTGCCATGTATTAAATGAAACCTACTGGTATTTTCAGAGGTCACACCGTTTTAAAGTAAAATATATCGACTGAATTCTTTTTAGTGTGGCCTAAGTGTCTTGCATGTTGTGCACTTTTGCTTTGGTTAAAATGTGTTTGATAAAAGGGTAAATACTGATATTTATACACATACATATCCAATGTAGAGATACTCTCTTGCCTACAAGCTCAAAGAACTAAATCAAGCAGCTTCACATTATCTTAAGTTGTAATATCTATATTTGGAGAGAAATGAGAAGAGCAGATTGAAAGGGAATCTACCTTGTGACAACCTGATGTGTGTAAACGCGGTTTGGAGACCCGAAGAATTTAGCAAGACCAAAATCGCCGATTTTGAGAACTCCTTGTTCATTTACAAGCAAGTTATTGGGCTTCATATCCTAGAAAGAGATTATGAAATTATATTATCGGTGTAATATATAATCTTATTGATGTTCATATTGAGGTGGCATATAACAAACGCTACTCATCTTAATGGAATAGCTTATCTTTAATATCCAATCTAGGATCTTAACATTGTTTCGCGCAAATTACACAGTAGTATCATACTGTAGCTGTTGGCTATTCTAAGATAGACATCTGCTATGAAAAACTCCAGATTCGAAAATAGGTTGTTCAGAAATTACACTTTATTCATTCTGACATACGGCTCACCATAACACCAGTGGTCATATGAACATACAGGAGGTATACGCTCACGGTCTAGTACATAATTCCCGAGTTCCAAGGCTCTCTTCCATCTTGGTTAACTCCACTTGGATCAGACTCCCCCAGAGGGAGTTCTGTACCCGGAGTTGTACACCAGTGCGTCTATCTCCTCTAGTTCCCCCAGAGGGTGGAACAGAGAAAGACGCAGGGTGACCAAGGTGGAAGCAGCGACAGGACTAGGCCTAAAAGGTACAACAGAGTTCGGGGAAGCTCTGTTGTGGAGCAGCCAAGCTGGCCGAAGTGCGCAGCAAGACTGGGTCCTCGATTAGCAGAACCCCAGGTCTTATGTACTGGTCGTTATGTAATTCTCTCCATTACTCGTAAACACTTGAGTTCCCGAGGAACTCCGGGTAACCACGCGCCGGTGCATCCGAGCCGACACTGTACCCGAGATATGTCGGGTGACACGTGGCGGTCACGGCTCAATGCACATAACCAGGCCGCGCTCCACCATTCCTCAGGTGGGCTTATATAACCTTATACTCGGCAGTAGACAGGAGTGCGGCCTGGATACACGACAACACATATACCAAATATAACTCCAACTGGTTCCATAGAAATAGTACAGCGGCGACCCACTACACTACCCCCCTTCAGACAATATCATAGCGTCCAAATAGCAGCACAAAGTGCAGTATTATTATACTACCTTGATACAATGACAAATTTTATCTCCAAACAACCCAAAAAAACAAATATATTGTCTCCAAACACATACATAGTGGAGGCAAGCGTAACTCTTTCTATCAGAAACACTAATATATTTCTTGGGTATCATAGATATGTATTCATCCTTTTTGATATTAACGCAATCATATCAACCATCAGGATCCAGTTACACAATAATCGAGTATCATCCTTCAATAACAGTCATGATTTATGGGACTAAGAGGATAAACTCCACACAGCCAGTCAAGCCCTATAAAACAAACTTGACTATATATCATAAAAAAATATATAAAACCTTTAAGACATATTTATCGCATACTAACCATGTCTCATCGAAAACGATTTGTTACAACAGGTATCGTATACATACAGATCAAATATGAGCACTTCTCCTTAAAAGTTACCAATTTTTTTTTAGTACAAGACATATTGGAAACAAAAAGGTGGCAAGTGTCGACTTTATAGTAAACCTTGACCCAACCCGTCTATTTGAATAGACTCACTCGCTTTACGTGCCAGAGTAAGGTTTGAAAGATCAATATTTTTGGAATAAATGAACATATAGCGTAGATCCGGTAAATGCAGTTTTCAATCCAATCAAGGTCTCCAAAACCTTATGCACCATGGTCACCCAGGTGTCCTTTTTGGCGTACTCTACACAATAACACAAGTGACACTCTCCATATAGGAATACTGAAAGAAATCAGATCAAGTGTCATGGCAACATATCTCAACGTTTCAGGGAGAATTAGTCTCCACACTTAGTTCAAAGATCAAAAACGCAGCAAGCTGAAAAATAGAATGATCCGGCTCCTCACTCGATACCTTCCTTCTGAAAGTAATCAACGGGAGCCTACGGATCTCCATAACAACTTACGCAATTTCCACTCCTAGTACCTGAATAAATTTTACGTTTCTCAGGTTCATTGATATGTTATTACCACAGATCTACACATAGTACGAATGCAGTCAAGCAACCTTTCAGTAGGTATCATCAGGATCCAGTCCCTCATACCTTTACTTATTGGACGGTTAATTCAGAGTATCACAATCGGCATACAATAATCATACCTATAGCACATGTCATCAAATCAAACAGAACCCGTTTTACAAATACTGTCTTATGGCAAAATAGAACACTCTTTGGTGATGGTTTTAACAGTTTCTTATATGACGACAACTGCAAACCTAGATCATATCAAAGTCTTTTCATAAATAGGTGATAATGATCCTCTGTTCTTGTCATCTCAGTCTTTCATAAATATATACGTACATATTGTGACCCATAGTCTATGGTATAAAGCATCATACGGTCCGTGGTGTATTAATAACCCCACTACTGCAAAAGTTCAATCTTGATGACGACACATGGTAGAGGTTCCATATATGCTGCAACTGGGAATGTTTTTATGACTCGCCACTCAGCAAAAGTTCTTCATTTCTGGACACTGGAGACATGCATTCACTAGATCGATTGTCACTCATCTCAATGGATATGTCCATCCCAGACCCTAGCTGCAAAGCATCAGGGTTAGGAAAATGCACTCGAGTACCCATAGGTACACTCGCCATGGATACAGGAATGTCCAGGGTAGATGGACGATGGTTCCCAGACATAGAACCAGTCGTCACAGGTAGGTCCATTGGAGGATCCACCATCATGGATTGTTCAAGTTCGTTTTCAGGAGCCATAAGCGCCTCAGCATCACGGATAGACAGACGTAGGTCAGCCTCTGCAATTGCATCGTTCAGCTCCATCAGTATCTGAACCGCCTCTCTAGTCTCACTTTCCGTTATCTGGCAAGGTGACTGACAAGAGGTGGTGTCGAGTATTGGTGTTGAGACAGGAGTCGAGTTATATGACTCTGCCTGCAGTTCATTCACCACCATCCTCGCTAGAGTGGACACCCCGGCTGGAGTATCCATAGTCTCAAAGGAAGACACGGTTGTGTCCACCCCCATTGTAGTATACTGCATCGTCTTAGCATCAGACGACACACAAGTAGACGTCACAGCAACAGATGTCACCGAGACAGGTGACACAGGAACAGACGTCACAGCCACGGACGTCTTAGGAACAGACGTCACAGCCACGGACGTCTTAGGAACAGACGTCACAGCCACGGACGTCTTAGGAACAGACGTCACAGGAACCAACTCCGATGACCCACAGGCCATGGAGGTGGCAGCCACGTAACTGCAGTCGGCCAGGTGCGTCTCGTCTTCTGTAGATGGAGGTGGAGGACTCCTAGGGGTATTACTAGCCCTGGAGTCAGCTCTCAACCTTTGTGCGTATGCATCACCGTCAAATCCTAAGGGAAGAGGGGCAGAACCCCGTTCAACCCTGTACACACTCTCGTCGTACCAACTTGACAATGGTATCTCATAGCAGTCCTCGAAAAACTCAGCCAACTCTTCATAGAAGTCATCGTTCTGCTGAGCTTCCTTTCTATAGCTAGAAAATTCTTCTGTTAGACCACCAATTTCGTGTTCTAACTTCCGAATAATTTTGATTTTTAGACTAATTTCAGTCCTGGCAGCAGTTAGCTTATGTTCAGCAGAACTGACCATATCCTTACTGCGATCCAACTTGACTTTGAGATCATCAATTAAAAATTGACTTTCCATACGAGATTTTTCAATATTCAATCTCAAATCATCTACTATTCTGCTTGAGGTTGCTACCATGTCATCTCGTTGTCCCAACTGTCTTTTGAGGGCTTCATTCTCCTCAGTCATTTTGGACATTTTAGATAGGAGTTCTGCTTTAGCAGTCTCCACTTCCTCTAATTCGGCCAAACGACTTTCCTTTACCAATTGCTCAGCTTGAGCCCTAGCTCCTTGCAGAGCTAGTTGACAAGCGAGATCCAGTGTGTCAAATGAACTTTTAAGTCCAGTGACATACTGTTCTTTCAGAAGATTCCTGATACTTATATTCTCAGGGTGATCAATATCACCAGTCAGCTTAGGCAGAGGGACCGACTCCAAAGAGATATCTTCCTCACCCACTCCAGATGATGGAGAGTTTAGTGAGAGACCCCCCATACAGGTAGATGGTGATGGAACGGAGGATAGTCTACGACCAATCTCCTGTTCCTTCCTCATCTCTATTTTACTCGATTGAACCCTGCCTGCGGGTGGGGTAAATTTTTGGTCCACCCAATCTTCTCCCTCAGATTGGAAATCAATCGTTCTATAGGTCATTTTAGATTTGGAATCCTCTTTCCCACTTACTGACTCTATCTTCCCTGTTACATACCCTTGACTATCAGTAGAAGTATTTTCTGTCTTTAATATCTTCCTTGACACTCCCGGGTTCCCTCTAGCTTCAGAGATTGTGGTAGGAGGTATTACCTCCTCTCCCACAAATACACAGTCATCCTCCTCCTCTACAGGAGAAGCCAACAGGTCATTTACCATTTTCTCCTCTATGGCTAGCCTTGGGCTAACAGCAACCCTCGGTAATGATCCGCCAGAGCCCTCCTTGTTGGATTCAGTAGTGTTCCTACTAAACCCACAGGAAGACCCTGGAGCACGTCTTTTGGTTGGGGTCGATCGGCCGTCAGGTGATGAGTCTAACCCAGCAGAAGCTGAGGACTCCTCTGAACCTGTGGTCCGCATCTCTCCTAAGGTAACCGAGACAGGAGTGTACACTCCATGGTCCACAGTTTTACCTTCAGACAGCATTTTACCTTTAGGAGGAGTGGCCAACTCCATTTTACTACGATAATCAGAGGCTTTCTCTGGAAAGTCCTGAATGTAGTATGGCCACGCCTTTCGATTCAACCACAACCTTCTCGGGTTATGGTTGAACATCAAGGTGTATGCCAACCCCTGTGGTACCCTCACACACTTTTCTCTGTCCGTGAGTCCTAAGGCCTCCGGACTATTCTCGAGAATATCTAGATTGGACATGGCAGTTTCAGCCTTCATATGGTGTACATCCACTAAATGCCTTATCATACAGCCCTTTCTCGATGTGCTGAAAGGTTCACCATCTTTCATACATTTAACTGAGCGATTAGACTTGGCCCGGCACTGCCACATCATTTTGGAGTGCGCGTGGAAGCTCCACTAGATGTCGTGCGAACTGGTACAGGTCCAAATACTCAGCTATTGGATTTCTATCCATACACTCATTGAATGGGCATTGCCCCGAACCTATTCTCCAACCTCTACCAGGTTTATAAGTAGGCATACCCGGCGGAATAAATGTCATCCAGGCCCATTTCAACCGATCTCTATCCTCGTTGGAGAGGTCGGCAGCCCTGTATGTCCCCATACTTTGCTTTATAACCTCATCCCAGAACTTGTACGCTTGATGTGCCCCCGAACTGGTATGCTCTAACCAGAACTCCATATCCCTCTCTGTATCTTCGTAGGATGGTAGCCTAGCTCGGCTCCCTATCTCCCCAGTAACCTCTCCTACATAGGGTCTGGACTTAGAATTATCGGAAGGAGATCTGAATAGTTTAGTACATTTCTTCTCGTTGAACTTGTCCAACTCTTGGATGTATGCCCCCCTGCATATCCTACTCCCGGGAATCACTGCATCCGGCTTAAATTTCTCGAATTTAGCTGCTAAATGCATTACTGCCATGTTTGGAATACGTTCCGGAGTTGACTGTGTAGGGGCATTCCAATCGGGTACAAAGTTACCATGCACCGGATGTAAACCATCCGCACGGTCATACGACATAGCACCCCACGGAGCGCCCACTGGAACGTCACTGACCGAGTGCACCGGTATCCCGGGCATATTCGGGTCAGTCCGGGTCACTCCCGAAGTAGGTGGTGACGCAATATTCCCAACCTGGAACAAGGGAAATCCCCCGGCCTCGAGTCCTTTCAACCCCGGCCCTGACACGAACCCCCTAGCCTGCGCCACTGATAAACCCATATCTACCAGTTTCCTTACATGTTCTCCCCGAGCTAGGAGATACTGTGTGGTTTTAACCTTTTCAGTTCTCCTTATCTCCGAGATATTACTGTGATTTCGGCGTTTCACACCCCTATTCTTCATCTTAGCCGGTGGTTGATACACAAATTTAGGTAAATCTGCATCCCGAAATCGTTTTGGAAGGTCATACTCGACCGGAGCTGTTGACTCCAGGTCCCCCAAAGCTAACAATTCTCTCTGTTCCTGCGACAGAGGGGTAACCTCCGTCGAGTGACTCCTTCTATGGGAGTCTCCCGACAGATAGTTATCCGCCATGATAACTACACAGAGGGCGGCCCAGAGGAGCCCACTCTAAAAATGAGCTTAAATGAGTAGTAGAATCAGGAAAATTGTTACAAAAGTGTCCTCCTGTACTACCTCACTTTAGTGTCTCCTCTCTCCCTCACATGTAGATGTTCTAACCGGTGTTTTACATACGCGGAGAGAGGTGCCTTCGCATCCACCCTCTCCAACGGTATGTGCAGGACTGACGCTTTCCGCGCCAAACCAGCATGCGTGCGCATCCAAGCGCAAAGGATCACGGGTACCGGATAGCCCTTCCCGAAGAAGTTATCCGGTATTATCCGAAGAAAACCGGGTGGCGGAGTAAACTGCGTAGTAGTTGCAATCTTCGCCGGGTTCTCTCGGATTGTATTTTACACATCATTTCAAGTAATAGCAATTCTTTAGTTCGTCACGGCTGTATTATTTGTAGCTTATGAACTTTTAGAACGCTGTTTAAACAAACATTATAAAAAAATACGTGTCAAAGTAAATTTCTTTGGTTGTCCGAACAAATTCGGAATACGTATGAGTCCCATTCTCATGTTGTTGTAACGAGTTCTACACCCGTACTTTCTACATAATATTTCTTACTAGGATCCTCATATCTATCCTTAGAAAAATTACTGACTAGGTTTGATTGGATTTTAATCCGAAACCATCACGACAAGTACTAAATGGGAAACCAACTCACAGACCATAGCATGTAAACATTCAAAACTAACTTTAGTAAAGCAGAACGTTGGGTACCCCAATGCCATCTACTGGTCAATTTCACCATTATTCCCGTCACAAAGACTAAAGAATAAAATCCGGTATTTCTCGTTGTGTTTTTGATAATTAGCACCAGTTACGCAACTTTCCGGGGTTTACCGGGTAAGTCCTTGGAGACCCGAACTATTTCGGGTAACCACAACAAACAAACCCAGCCCCGCCGCTCTTACGTAACAGCACCTCGACCCGCTATACGAGCACTTCTACGTATGGGTCCTTGGGGTTTCTTCTTCTCAATTACTGTAGGAACCTCCCTAGTTCCCTTTTCAGTAACCAACTTCTTCTTTTTCTTCCTACCATCGACTTTTCTAGCTGGCGTTGCTTTTCTAGTCTTCTTTGTAGGCGGGGGTGCCGTAACCTGTGTTTTACGCACCCACCTGGGTTGGGGCATTGGCACTTCTACCAAAGGCTCATTCTCATCGCCGGGCCGGCGACCTAGCCAAGGCTTCAGGCGATCCACATGGCCTGCAACTATCTTGCCTTTCACATTCTTCAACAACACAGTAACATCCGATATTACTTTTGTCACCTCAAATGGCCCATCCCAACCTTTCGAGATTTTTCCATGTACAGGTGGCTTCAATCTCACCACCTTCTGTCCAACTACATACTTCCTCTCTCTCAAGCCTGTATCATACCCTACTTTCTGATGGATGGCCGCTTTCTTCAAATGGCCTCTCACCAATGCATAGCCTTCCCGCAATTCTCTACGCAGAGATTCCGCAAATGCCACACGGCATGGGACATCCTTTCTCCGCAGTACACTGCCAAAGACCAAATCTGCAGGCATTATGATCTCAGATCCAAATACCAAGCTGTTAGGAGTGCAGCCAGTTGAAGCATGCACCGTACCGTTGTATGCATGAGCCACATACTGGGAAAACGTGTCCCAGTCGTCCTGATTAGAATTAACCAGTGTGGTCAGCCCTTGAATCAACGTGCGGTTGAATCTCTCAACCATCCCATCCGACTGCGGTCGGTACGGATTAGTGCGTGTCTTAACTATGGCCAATTCTTCCAGCATCCCCTGAAAGAGACGCGATTCAAACTCCCTACCCTGGTCTGAATGTAACATGAGAGGTGCGCCAAATGTTAGTACCCACTCCTCAACCAAAGCTTGTGCGCAAGTTAATGCTGTGTGATCCTTCATTGGGATCACCTTCACGTACTTTGTATAGTAGTCTTGTACCACCATCATGCACACGTTGGAGTTTGGAGTTGTCTGGAAGCCAGTGATTATATCAATGGCTATCCTCGCAAATCTGACTCCGAACAGTTCCTGTCTGAGAGATGTTTTACCTTTCCCAGGGCCCGGCTTCACCAGGCAACACGTCGGGCATTCACTCAACCAACGTATTACGTCCTTAGACATCCCAGGCCAGTAATATCTCCTCGCTAGTTTGTCCAAAGTCCGTTTCCTGCCAAAATGAGCGGAAGTCTGATGACCATGGAAAAACTCGAATACTTCCCATCTCAGAGAAGCTGGCAAGACTATCTGTAGCCTTCTTCTGGCTTTGCCCTCAAGAGTTTTCCATCTACACAATAGGCCGTCTCGCACTACCAACTGCGACCATTGGCCCACCAAGTTCCTTACTTCCACACATTCTAATGACAGAGCAGGTCTGACGGGACGAGCAGCTCTCTCCAGGATCAGATTCCGTATCATATTGATACCATCGTCCTCCTGCTGAGCTTCAAGTATGGACTCCGCCGACCAAAACACCAAGTTCTCTTCCCAGGCCGGATCAAAATTCATTATTGGCGCCACCAACGCGTTATGTATGCCGCAGTCTTCACAGTCCATTCTTGCACATCTTCGGATTGGTCTCCTAGACAAACAATCCGCATTCACGTGCTTTACTCCGCTCCGATGCTGAATCTGGGTATTCTCTATCCCTAATTCAGACAACGCGGAGATCCATCTGCCCATCATCCCATCTGCCTCCTTGAAATTAAGGAGCCATCTCAAGGATGAATGGTCCGTTCGTAGAATAAAATTCCCACCATACAAATAATGGCGGAATTTCTTTGTGTATACTACTATGGCCAACAACTCTCTCTTGGTGGTACAATAATTGCGTTGAGTTTTACTCAAGCTGTTGCTAGCAAATGCCAAGGGCACTTCCCTACCCTCCTGCACTTGGGATAAGACAGCGCCTATGCTATCGTTGCTAGCGTCGGTGTCCAGGATGAACTGATCACCCTCAGTAGGATAGCTCAGCACAGGAGTTACCGTGAATAACTCCTTCAGCTTCTGAAAAGCCTGTCCAGCTAATTCCGTCCAAATAAACGGAGGTAGCTTCGACATTCCCTTCCTTTTTCCTACTACCAGCGCCTGTAATGGAGCCGACACCTCAGCAAATCCGGGAATGAAATCGCGGTAGTATGAGCAAAAACCCAAAAATGACCTCACTTCTTTCTGGTCTTTTGGCGTTGCCCAATTAGCTACAGCCTCTAATTTCCCTGGATCCGCCGAAATACCTGTGCCACTGACTATTCGGCCCAGATATTCCACTGATTGCCTGAAGAACTTGCATTTCTTAGCTTTCAGTCTAAGGTTGTAGGATCTCAGTCGATCCATCACCTTGTTTAAATTAGATAGACACTCCTCCCGAGTTTTCCCGAAAACTATGATGTCGTCTAGATAAACTAGACAGTTTTTCCACAACAATCCCCTTAGCATTGTCTCCATCATATTCTCGAAAGTAGCCGGAGCATTGCATAAGCCAAATGGCATTACATTGAACTCGAACAACCCCCTGTGGGTTGTGAATGCTGTCTTTTCCTTATCCTCTGGGTGCATCCCAATCTGCCAGTACCCTGACTGGAGATCTAAGGTACTAAACCAGTGATTACCTCCCAAGGAATCCAGACTTTCGTCAATGCGTGGCAAGGGGTAGGCATTCTTCCTCGTAATCCCATTTAGTCTCCTGTAATCTATACAGAACCGACAGGTGCCATCCTTTTTGGTAACCATTACCACCGGACTAGCCCATGGACTATCTGAGGGCCTTATTATCCCTTCCCCTAACATCTTGTCCACCTCATCCTCCAATGCCTGCTTCTTAGACAACGGGAGGCGCCGGTATGGCAAGCGCAATGGTGGGCTAGAACCGGTGTCTATCCGATGAGTTACTCGGTCAGTTCTACCCAATTGCTCCCCTGGAGCGGAGAACAAGTCTGCATTCTCGCATAATAGCTGAGCCAGACTCTGTTTGTCCTCTTCCGTCTCCAAGTGGCTATCTGTCACTAACGGTAAAAGATGCAGTGGCAATCCATATCCTTCCTTCCTATCCTGCTCCCCAGTGTCTTGCAATACCACTGGCATAGCGGATGGATCCAAAGCTCCTATTTCCACTGCTCTCTTTACTGCTAACTCTACTTCCGGTGAGTCAGCTCTTCCTACCACGTCAGCATATGTTACGTCCCCAAAGGTCGTCCCTTTTTCCAGGTACACATCCTGAAAAGTCATATTACTGACTGGTACTACTGTTCGTCTTGAACTCTGCACTAAGGCACTGGTGGAAACCAACCCCAGCTTACTCAAATGCTGCTGATTCGGTTCCACCACCCCCATGCGGTCAAATTCCATTTCCCGGCAGTATACAACTACATTGCACACATGGCGGGGAGGAATTCGTACTGTCTGAGAGACAGACGAGACGCCTGAAATCCGGCGGAGTACACACTGGACCTTCATCTCTTGTGGATACCGAAGAGTGAGTTCCCCTGTCACACTATCCAATACCGCTCCATACAGAGAACAAAAATCTACTCCCAAGATTCCCTCATCCGTCAATTCAGCTACAGTTGTTGAAACAACAAATGAATGTTGATTCACCCAAAAGGGTATCACCTGTCTGCCATGTGTCCGCATATGAGACCCATCAGCACTTCTGACCGACCCAGACCCCACAGGGTTAGTCGACAGACCTGCGAGCTTGACCCATCATGGAGTGACTAGCTCCAGTATCGATCAGAAATTCCCCCGAGCAGCCCTGAATCTGCACAGGCAAGTACCATCTCTTCCCTTGTAAAGGAGAAGGTTGCAAGGCAAATCTCTGGATTCCAGCTTCACCGCCCAAGTCATATCCCCTCGAGTTGAGAAACTTAACTATAGGATCATCGGGTTTGAGTCGCGAAGCACAAAACCTTTCTACTTCTTCCGCCAACTCAATTCTGCGGACAGTGTCCAGATGAGCTAAATCTTCAACACCTTTCTCGTCCGTTCCCTGGGGCCCATCTCCACCTGGCGGATCAGACTCAGGTGCGGCTAACCCCAGCGGTTCCCATGAAATGGAATCTTTTGATTCTCCCCTGATAGTACCTTTGACAATCACAGGTGGGGTTGTTATCTTGTCATCGACAACAACCCCTGTTAGTTTTCCGTCGGTGGTGGGCTTTGGTCAGAAGAGGGTCCGTCTTTTTGTTTCTCGACCGATGATACATTCTTAGTATCCTTGGACCAACATGTCCTTGCAAAGTGACCCTTCTTCCCACAATTATAGCATTTCGTGTCTTTGTTGGGTTTCCCCTTACCGCGACCACGAGTTGCGACCTTTTCAGCCTTCTCAGCCTTACTACGCTCCTCCATGACTTTTCCGATCATGGTCTTCAATGCACCCTCCTCTGGCGCTTGAGCGTCTGATCCTGGAACCTTTCGTCTTACATAAAAAGAACGACGTCCTTTCCATTTAGGATCTATTGCTGCCACCTCTTGCACTCCCTCTGTAGTCAGTTCAACCTCTTCTACGGGCATCTCTATTACTGCTACAGGGGCTGCCTCTACAGTTTTCAACAGCTTCCTCTTTCTCAGAGCATCTTCCGTAAGCTCGAAGATATCTGCTAGGGACATAGTGGTCTTCCACTGTGAAGCAATCTCGCTCGACAATCTTTCGTCTTTAAGTCCATCTATATACAGGCTGGACAACTTCCTTACCAGCCATGGATCACTTGGACTCATAGATGCAAATGCTTCTGCTGCTAGCACTCTGAGAGCCATTCCAAACTGTCTGTGCCCTTCACCGGGTTTCTGAACTCTTGCCTCTAGCTCAGATGCGGGATCCGCACCGGATGTGGAACCTAAAGCCCATGAAGCTGTTTCCACTAATCCCTTGTACGTTCTTCCCCCGCTTAATTCAAAGCTTGTTAGGGCGGGATCACCAGGACCATCCCGCAGACACCATGACAAAGCTGCAAGGCACTCATCGCCTTCCCAACCATTATGTCTCATATCTGCTGAAAATCGTGTGAACCATTTTCTCCATGGAACCGAGCCATCATACTGCTTCATCTTGATCGCCTGCTTCCTCACAGGTGTCATCCCCGTTCTCAACGGTATATCAGCCTGACTCAAAGCATAGTCCACTGCCTTAAAGTTCCCCACGTCATTCGGTACCGCATCAATCCCCAATCTTCTAATTGCTGGATTGCTCTGGAACACTGCCTCATCTTCCATTGACATATTTCCCCTATGTTGATAGGGTGTCCCACTCTGATTAGTACCTCCGGTCCTTGGTGTATACATGCTTCCTGGAGTTACATGACTGCCAGGTAATGGGGGAGGTGGTATATTGAACATAGGCCTCGCGTTCCCATAACAGTTATCCGGTCCCACATTGCCCCATCCCCCGTAGGAGGTGTTAGGCCCGGCCAGATTCCCTTGACCTGGCGGCCGAGCATTCATGTATGACCCACCGGGCAAACCTGGTCTACCTACCGTAGACACATTTACCGGAACTGTAGGAACTTGCCTTGTCCCTGGAGCTGGAGTAGAATGAGCACCTGGAGCTGGAGCAGTGTTAACTGGTCCCACAGGAGGCTTAGTGAACGTCTCCTTTCACTCCCTTAGTGTCATTCTCCACACTCACTGATTCTGTTTCTTCAAGAAAGCAATCCAACTTCTCCTGAAACAGTTTTTCAACTCTACCACACAGTTCTAACATGAACTCCTCATTCTTATCAAACTTACTGCCATGCATCGATGAGTGTCCACTCACACTGGATAACATATCTGCTGTATGTATCACCATGGAACTATCTAGATCCTCAGTGACAGGTGGTTTCACTACCTCCTCCACTGTATTGACTATAACTACTGAGGGCTCGTCGGCAGTCACAAAGGTCTCATCTCTAGACACCTCCTGCGCCTTTCCCACCGGGTCCCCAATTTCCTTCGTCCCTTTTGGTTCTAGCTTATTCATCATGTGATTTTCAGCTTGTTGAGCTAGCGCCTCTAACTCTCCCAGCTTACTATCCTGTTTCTTCAACAACTCATCATACTGCGCTACTTGTAACTGTCTTGCTAGAATCTCGGAACTAATTTCTTTATTCCGCACCACTAGCTTTTCTGTTTCAGACTTCAGTCTGACTTCAGTACCCTCAAGTAGACCCACATTGACAGAAATCTGTTCCAGATGTTTGATCTGAGCTGCATGTTCCCCAATGTTTCCTGACCTTTTTGCCAAAAAACTCTTTTCAAAAGCTTCCCTTTCTTCCTTCAGCTTCCTGAGGGATTCTTCCTCTAGCCTTATCCCTTCCTTCATATGCTCATGTTCGTTTCTCAATCGGAGCGTCCTTATGTCCTCCAGGCTCAACCTTCCCCTGGGCTCATAAGGCGGAACCTCTAGACCACGTATTGTCAATGTAAAAGGATCTGGGAACAGCTTATCTCCCCTGGAGATTACCTCAGCTGTCTCTTCCCCTTCCCCAGGAGTTTCCTCTAGGTCGTCCCTTTTGACAACCTCAACTCCTTCCTGACTAACTGGGACTACCACTCTAGTCCCTCCCACTGCTTCTACAGTGGGTACTGGTCTACGTTCCCATCTCACTGGTACATCTACTGTACCCTCCAGACTAGGTATACTAGAGTCACTATCTTCCCCAGCATCTTCCATGGTCACCTGTCCAAGCGTCACATCCTCCCGTGAGGTGTCCCCCACCTGGACAGGTCCCTCCATAACCCTATCTGGCTCTAGAGCTGGACGTTTTGCTGGAGGATCCCCTTGTGAATCCTCAGATCTCACCTCGTGGGCCTCCTCCTCTCCTCCATGTCCAATTTCCCTACTCTGATTGAAAGTATGTACCTTCTGCCTAGCATTAAACCTCACCCTAGATCGTAATCTAGGACGCATCCCCTCCCCTTGGTTAGTAACCAACGGGGGAGGTACCTCCGTATCTGACATATCTTCACCACACAAAAGCAACCTGTAATAGCTATCCTTGAAACCTACCAATTCTGGTTCAAACATATAAGAGCTTACCTCTCAATTTCAGAAAGAAGAGTAAAAAAATAAATGTAAATCAATACTTACCCAAAGTGGTCACGGCACCAGTGTAGCTGTTGGCTATTCTAAGATAGACATCTGCTATGAAAAACTCCAGATTCGAAAATAGGTTGTTCAGAAATTACACTTTATTCATTCTGACATACGGCTCGTAATCATACAGACGGATAGCAATAATCAAATAGGCTTCTGAACACCAGTGGTCATATGAACATACAGGAGGTATACGCTCACGGTCTAGTACATAATTCCCGAGTTCCAAGGCTCTCTTCCATCTTGGTTAACTCCACTTGGATCAGACTCCCCCAGAGGGAGTTCTGTACCCGGAGTTGTACACCAGTGCGTCTATCTCCTCTAGTTCCCCCAGAGGGTGGAACAGAGAAAGACGCAGGGTGACCAAGGTGGAAGCAGCGACAGGACTAGGCCTAAAAGGTACAACAGAGTTCGGGGAAGCTCTGTTGTGGAGCAGCCAAGCTGGCCGAAGTGCGCAGCAAGACTGGGTCCTCGATTAGCAGAACCCCAGGTCTTATGTACTGGTCGTTATGTAATTCTCTCCATTACTCGTAAACACTTGAGTTCCCGAGGAACTCCGGGTAACCATGCGCCGGTGCATCCGAGCCGACACTGTACCCGAGATATGTCGGGTGACACGTGGCGGTCACGGCTCAATGCACATAACCAGGCCGCGCTCCACCATTCCTCAGGTGGGCTTATATAACCTTATACTCGGCAGTAGACAGGAGTGCGGCCTGGATACACGACAACACATATACCAAATATAACTCCAACTGGTTCCATAGAAATAGTACAGCGGCGACCCACTACAATACTAGGGATGTCATTATTATCATAGGTATCGATACATCGCTATCTTTCATGTATTGGATAACTGAATCAACAATCGACGGGTATCGATACCCCACCATCATTGATTCTTTTTGTGCTTCATGTCAGTTTTTCCGGCATGTAAATCGGCCCATTATTAAGGTATTTAGGTAGTAAAAAGTCTTTCTGACCGAATTTTTATTTGCAGACTCCCAAGTCTGGCTATCGATCAGAAAAAGGGCAACCCCAAATTTTCGAAAATATGGTGCGGGAAATCCGTAGACCAACTTTTTTTTGGTGTGGCCTAATATACCTCTTTTTTTTAAATATAATGAATATCTGATATATTACCTAAATCGACACCAAAATAGTGAATAACTGATAACTTATAAAATTCGATACCAATGACATCCCTATACAATACAATATACACTATTTATGAAAATATTAAAAGAAAAAATATGAGAAAATACGATATGTGTGGAAGCTTACTCTGTGTAGTATCCAATTTGTGTGTAGGTATTCAAGCCCTTGTAACGTCTGTAAGATATAGGTCTTGATGTGTGCTGCCGTCAGTATTATTGTTGTGTCTTTGATGACGATCTGAAAAATCAAAGCTTAAATTTATATCCTTGCCATTCTAGACTTTCTAAATATTCTGCTGCCACCTAGTGTGTATATGTAGTACCATATTTCACATTGGAACTGCCTTCTGGGAACAGAGGGCATTCTGCATTACTATGTCCTACACACCAAATACATAAGGCTGATCGAGAGCTAAATTAGCAATGGATTATGTACTTCACTTTTGTTTCAAATAATCGATATACAGGACAGGACAGTGAGAGATTATCGACACTTCTAGCATAGCTTACCTCTAAGTCTGTGTCCATGAAATCGAAGACCAAACTGACGTTTGATTTGTGTCCAAACACATCAACCAACTGAAATTGAAGAGGGTTATAATAATCAAATAATATTTTGGTAGGATTTGTAAAAATAAACAACACAACTAGATCCCAACTTGGTTTTCAAGAAATAATATTAACACGATTATTTTTAGTTAAAGTGTCACAACTTGATTATTCTAACAACCGGTAATTACCCCGATAATGTTGTCGTGTTTGAGTTCTTGGAGTAGCTTGATCTCACGGAGAGCTGTTCGGTTAATGCCATCCTCAGCCTCTGTGCGTGTTCCGATCTTAATCTGCATGAATACAAGGGCACGTCTTTGTATATTATTCATTTACTTATAATAGGAACACATAATGTCTGAGGTGATGAACGGATGTTGAGGTTATGTTAGGTGAAATATGACTTTAGTTTAATATCAATCTTTTAGCCACAGGTTGGTACTGTATAAGACAGAGGCAGAGACGCGGAGAAGCTACCAGTGATGATATATACCGTAAAACTTTGCGCACAAGCTGTGGCTTCTCCATGAGTTTATAGAAACCCAGTGCGGCTGATAGTATTCTCCAAAGGTGGGCTAAGGCATGTGCGAGGGTATTTAGAAGTATCAAAGTAGCCTGAATCAAACCCCCAGGTGCGGTTGATAAGATTTACAGAAACCAACTAAAAACGTTGGGCTGACTTTTAAGGATGAAGTCCTTACCTTTTTCACAGCAACAATCTTGTCATTTCTTGCCTTGTCTTTGGCCTTATACACAGTAGCAAACTGAAATGTACATTGTATAGAGTGATATCAAGATGGATATAATTATGTGTTAGATAGACTACACCTGGACACGGTTCTTCCATATACAGGGTTCCCACAAAAAATACAGATTGAATTCCATGACATTCCATGACAAAAATCTCAATTTTCCATGACATTTTTGGGGAGGTCGGGGGCTTGGCTGCCGAGAAAATTTCTAAAATCTAGAAAGCAAATGGTATATTCTAGGAGATTTTGTAATATCAATTCCATTATTTTCAAATTCCATGACATTCCATGACACACAGCAATTTTTTTTACAAAATTCCATGACATTCCATGACTTTCCAGACAACTTTCAAATTCCATGACGTCACATTCCATGATATTCCATGACACGTGGGAACCCTGATATACCCACTGCCCCCCAGGGTCAAGACGAGGTGTTATACACCGAGTCGATGACGTACCCTTGTATTCATGCAGATTAAGATGGGAACACGCACAGAGGCCGAGGTCATGCGTTTCATGGTTTTTTAAAAATTGCATTTTTTCTACCAAATTATCGATGAGATCAGACACCTGATCAACATATTTCCTGGAGTCTGACACCTTATTTTTTCACTATTTTGAAAAGGAAATTTGGAAGAACTTCAAATTTTCTGAGAGTATAAAATCTTCATATTAGTTTATGGGGGGGGGGGGGGGGGGAGACGTTAAGGTTTATCACATTGATTCTAGCCTTGCACATGTAAACTATGTTCAGAGGATGTTGTTCAGTACATTGGACAGGTATAGGGATCATAATATATAGGCTCTAACGAGGGAGGTGAGAAAAAAATTAGGTCGATGGTGGTGTTTTCCTAAATATGGTGTGAGATTTATAATGTTGGTTCCTTTGCCAACCAACAGGGGCCACCGGTGGCCTTCATAGAGAGCCCAGGTATATGCCAGGTAAATTAGGGCAGTGGTAGAGATATGGGGCACTAATGTCCCCTGGTGTGGGACAAGTGAAGTGTCCCTGACCACTGAGGTCCACTGATTGGGCTAAGCACTCGGCAATCATCTATCACCTAACTCTTTTTGATTTTGACAACTTTCAATATTATATTTACATATCCCAGTACTAGTAACAGTGTATCATTGATTGGTATTTGATATAGAGGGATCATACTTCAAGGGAGTAGATCCCTATGGGAGAATAGTGCTATATACATTTTTTCTAATGCTGATGGCTTAGGACTTCCCAGATAGCTAGGGCCTTGAAAACTGGGGAATGCACACTTCAGTTCACATATGTTCAGATATTCATACTACCGGTAGTACAGTGAGACAGAAAAGTTTAATTTCCCCACTCTCCCCTACCCTGTCTAGGTATTTGGTAGGTATTGGTCGCCATCTAGAGCCAGTAGAATGATGGAGCAGTGAGACTACGGGGGATATGCATTGAGACTAGGCAGTGTTGCCGAAAACCTTTTACGCACACAGGCCAATGTGGCCTATGGCGCACGATCTTACATTGGCCATTTGCCTTATACAGTCACAGGCCACATCGGCCCTCATTTCATATAAATGAATACAGATTAGAATAGCTTTGAAATGCTTAAATTCACTGAGTTTGAGGAAGATGCTGCCTTATACGTTGGATTGACCTAACTCACTCAGCTGCTATTATATGACTACTAGTATTGGAAAAATTCTTTCAGTGTCTGAAAGCTGAGATCATGGCCGGCCATTTAATATGGCCGATGTCTGATTGTTGGGTTACTTCCAACCATACATCGACAGTACCAAGGTACGCAGTACCTCGGTACTGTCGATGTAAGGTTGGAAGCTATCCAACTAATGTCTAATGGCCTCACATTGGCCATTACGCTTCTACATCGGCAAAAGCCGATGTGCCGATGTAATTTCGGCAACACTGCTAGGCCTAGTCTACGGGGATATGCTTTTTAAGACTACTAGAGTATGCTTTTTGTCAAGCCTCAAGCGAGTCAACGTCACAGTCAAGGCACTGATTTCAGTAATATTAGACTAAATTAGTAATTTACAGTCACTGAGTGCAGTGCCAGTGAGTCAGACTCGGACTCACTCAGTGCCACAATTACACTGACAGTGACCAAACAGTGCAGTCATTCATTCAACATCAAGTACGTAGCAGCGAGAGATACCCCCGGGGCAATCCAGTGAATTAGAACACCAAGAGTTAATGTGAACAACGTAGGGCCTAATGATAAAACATAGGAAAGTTCCAACTCAAAGTTTGTTGAATGAACTTTATCATGAGTTCATGAAGCCACACAGAAAAATATGACATTACATGGGCGATAATATGATTACATTAATGTACAAGGACTTTGGACGGCACTTAATTCCATTTACAACTGTGATGCATATTCGCTGAGGTTTTATACTCCTCATGGTTTTGTTAAACATTAGACTAACCTGTCCTTCTCCGAGAAATTCAATTTTCTCATAGCGATCAGACTTGTCCTCGGACATTGTGTATTCGCTGGTATCGCGTCCGCGTACCAGCATCGCCAACAACAGGTTCCTGCCTTTGACGCTAGGTGTCCCTGCTGCGCCGTAGGCCACTTTTTCCCGCGCACATTTTTCCAGGACTTTGAAGTCGGGGCAAGAGGCACGTCTTGTCATTGGGGTGGGGTGTTGCATTAAAAGGGAATTCTAGGTAGTTTATGGAATATTACACAGTGACCAAACTTGAACTTCAAGAGGAAAAGAGAGAGGGGGTGGGGGTGAGGTAGGCTATAGTAGGCCTATACCCCAGAAGCCAAACCATAGGCATAGTCGGCCAAACAGGCATTTTCGTGATACTAAAATTATTCTAAGATTTGAAAAGATTTATTGCCAAATCAGAAAAATTTACTTACCAGGTCTACTGGTAGCCCTGATTATGACAATAATGATGGACGGATTCCTTATCATCCGCTGATAGGCCTTATAACTAGCCGCATGTGTGCGCCCTATCACCTATAAACTTTTAATAAAGGATAGGCCTATTGAATCGGCTATCGACATCGCCTAAAGATGGGTCATAGGTAAGCATAGGGCCTACTATGATTTGTAGATATGATATAATGTTCCCAGAATGGGCCCCCTGCAAGGTCACCACCACCTCTCATAAAACAACAAATTTCCTATAGCATACATGATACAGGGGACCTATTTTGGTCATGCATATTCAAAGTTAAAAAAACACGAAAAGTAACTTGAATTACTGGCACATTCAAACAGGCAGATTAGCTTAGGACACCTGTAGGAGCTATCCAAAAACTGTTATGAGCTATGCTAAACGATGTAATTGCACAGACTTTGGCGAATTATGTATGTTTCAAAGCAGAAAGCTGAGCCTGACTTGCAAAAGGGATCCAAGAGCGTGGCCTGAAACACGCGAGTAGGCCTATTTTGGGGACAGATTGCGACTGTGTACAACTAGATTCCCTCTTTACGTCTTAATGTGAGCAGGCATCCCCCCAAGGTACACACGAAGAAAGGAAAGACGAGTAAGTGCACAGGGAGAAGAGTACATAGGCCACTTGGAAGTTAGATCAGAGCATGCATCAGTAATGTCTGTATCAGCCACATGCCCTTCTTCCCATTGAAGGTAAAAAGGTGATTTATGTCATGGTATATCGGGCACTCTCATTGACTGCTCGAGACTGCATTCATCTTACTTACTAAACGTGAATTCATTAAGGTAAAAAGTGAAATACCGACTTGCTTGTTATTTTACAATTTATTCAGCCTTGGAGTGGAGAGGGCCTTTTGCTGCGATGTCTGCAGACTGCCAACTTCTTATCCTAAGTGAATGTACACGATGAGAAGTTGGTGAATAACGATTTTTAAAATAATAACTTTGTTCCAGTTTTCTCGCCATCTGTGATACCCTGGGGTGAGCTCTTTCAGCAAACTTCTGTCATTTACAACTTCGGTTTGCCCCAATGCTCTCTTCAAGGTAGTTCAATCTTTCTCCTTTCCTCCAGTAGCTTTTCTCTTTTACCTTTCATGTCCGTCTTGAACCACTTCTTTACATTGGCCTTGAAAATGGCTTTTGACTCAGTCTTCTGGATTCCATAGGGGAGTTTGTTCCAGAGTTATTTCCCCTATATGAGGGGCCCTTTCTAAACGTGGGATTGGGATAAAGAAGTTTGCCTAAGTTATGTTCACTTTTTGTTCTCTTCGCTACATGTGCCGGAGTTTTCCGACGCTTCTTGCACATAGTGACATTAGCAGTTCTTTCCTTCACTGCTTCTAAACCGGCACTTCACACAGTATATGGTTATACATACACGTGTGCTGAATATATAAACTAGAATCAGACCCATATCTAAATAATCAAAACAATCCTGTGTATAGGGCACGCTAATATTAAACCTTTTGTGGTAGTCGTCACATTGACTTTGGTTTTAATTGATTATGATGAGTTGCTGTGGTGGTTAAATCGGAGGTGTGTGAGGTAGTTACATGGTATTATTGAAATTATGTCACACGCTGTACATGAAAAGGGCACTGCCAGAATGGAAAATAATCAAGGCAGCGTGCATTCTTCCTATAAATTATGGTGATGCAAATTTATACACCTACAGTATGCGATTGGGGTAGGCTAAAGAAAGGCTCTTCATCTATACTATACCATAGGATTTATATTAGTGGTCATGCAGGGTATCAACTTTCATTTTATCTGAAAAATATTCCATCTTTGGAATGTAAATATAATATAGACCATCTTAGAACCCACTCTACCTGGCCGACGGCCTGAGCGAGGGATTAATTATCACAGGCAGGTTGAAACATGTCTTTGATTACCCATAATGCACCAAGCACATGCTATTCGAGCCGTCATTTTCTTATTGTGTACTGGTCATTGTATTGCCTCCTGTATGTGGTAATCCATGCCATATTGTTCTCAGAGTTCTGAATAACATGAACGGAGATAAATATCTCATTTGAAGAATATGACTGTGTTGTGTAATAAAATAAATACATTACAAACTCAAAAAAAAATTGATGTAAAAGAAATTCAGACAAACCTATCATCTGATGATAAAGGTGAAAAGAGGTTATCAAAATAAAAATTCAAATGAATAAAAAATATAGCAAACAAATATGTATCTATGAACAAACTATTGATTAATTTGTTACCTCCATAGCATAGTATTCATATGGAAAAAAAACCCACCACAACACAAGACAGTGCCGCGGAATAATTCGTCTATAATCAGCGCTTGGAGAATAATCGCACATAATGTACATTGAACAGGAAATACGTAAAGCTTCTGAACCTATATTGATAAACAGCAATCATGCTGAACTCAGTCACGCAGCTGTGGCTTAAATTACCTTAATGATACAAAAGAAATGGTTGTATTAAAATAATTGTATCTGAGCAAACTGGGTAGAAATGCCACAAAGGATCTGAGGATGTGCCTGTAAGATAAGCCATAGTTAATTACTTTAAAGATGACATCAGACTAAAAATTATAAATTAATTAATTACTTTTAAAATGCGATCAGACTACATAGGTTACTTATATATATATGTATGTGTGTTCAGCCTGTGAGGTTTTCGTTTCAAGACATTTTTGAAGATCTTTAGATGGCATATGACATATCTAACTTCAAGTAAATGTACCTGCAACGGCGGTGAAAGAAATGTGCCACGTTGTGTAATGATGTTTCCCGATTTCCCATAATTTCCTCAGGTCAAACAAGGACATATAAAATGATAGTTATAATGAGAAGACAGTGAGAACGAAATATCAGGCTCATGCAGGTATGGATCCCCAATTTCGGCTCTATGGATGGTTTCCATGTGCTAATTCTTCATAACACATTCTTTTAGCATTCCAAATATAGAAGGTTAGGACCAAAGGTGGAATAATTTTGTGGAGATTATTGCATTCTACATAAAAAATGGTCCTAGAACCTTTTTTCATGCGTTTAACACTCTTTTGCAACTATAGTGTCCCCTATATAGTAGCCAAACACAGAACTAAAATCCTGCCTGAAGGGGTCTTTTCCCTAGATGGGTCACAGGGACCCCAGGGTGTCTTTACAAAAATCACTATAATGCTTCAATTCTGGGATGAAGATATGTTGCTTTGCATCCAAACTCTTCATACATGTATATGTCTATATATAGAGAGAATTGCTGGTAACATGTAGTAAGGCGTTGAGCCTATGGAGTTGAGCCTATGTATACCAAGTCTATGGATATGAGGTATATAGGGTCTATATATAAATTATGTACCAAGTCTATGAATATGAGGTGTATTTACAATTAGATTCACATGTGAGGCCGGTAATGTGATACAAATCAATAAAGAAGCATCACATACTATGCTTCCAATAATTTTATTGTCATGCAAAACCAAAGAACAAGGATGTCTATTCTGAATTATTCTATACACACTCTGATCCTTTCCAGAAAAATTCTCCTCATCTATGCGACATCTGATTTGATTTATAACTCCCGTTTAGCAGGATTCCTGCGTAATGGGCAGTAAAAGAGACATTGTGTTGGTAACCTAAGACATCCTTATTGGATATGGGATAAATGAAGAAGGTGCCTGCGGCTGTCACCTGGGGCAGTTAGCATGGGTCATAACTGTTGTACCAAGTCTATCAACTATACCCTATCTAAAGCCCCTCTTCATATTTCTCAGTCCTTGGTGATGTGAGGCAACATTTTTTGAGTGGCCTAATATATTGGCCACATTTATCATTATTCTCCGCCAATACCTAATGCAGAGAAGCAATACATACTTAGAATAATAATGTACATTAATAAACGATTGATGAATATAAATGAATAACATGTGGATAAGAACCCCTGCATGAAAAAACTTCCATGTATCTACACGATATAGGTACCCCATGGATTGGACGAAGGGTGTGTCCGATCTACGAGACAAGCATTGTTTTGTCTGAGGAACATCAAGGACCATAGCATGGTAAGAATATAATGGAAATTAGGGAATCAAAGGGAACGATGTGGGACGAAATAGTAAGGCTCACATGTCAGCACTTCAGTCCCTAGTTCCCTAAGTCTGCCCCGACAGCAGAGACACCACTAACACCACCATCACGGGTCTACACCTATTACCTTAATTCGAATTTAGGTAATACAAGATGGTGTCCACTTAGTCCATTTCCAATTCATTGTATTGTAGTGAATACAAAACTATTTAAACCCTGTTCTTTGGACTTATGTTCTATGAGATCCAATATATCAAGGGTATCACTGTAATTCACTCAAAGGTATTACCACAATTCTGTTGTTGTGTATTGTCAGGTATCACCACAATTCAATTGACAGTGTATTACTGTAATTCACTTCATGGTATTGTAACGGGTTGACTATAAAGTCTAACTGTTATTGTTGTATATCTATTGTATGTTGTATGATGTAAGACAACACGGTTCTATTGTGTTTAATAACTGTTTTATTCATCTAACTAGTGTCGTCGGTTCGTTACATACACCGACTCCTCTAGTTCGGTTATCTATACGGTAGTGTACCGGTACCACCTTCGGTTACCGTCGGTAGTTGTTACATAAGCATTTTACATAACTAAACCTAACAGGTGGCGCTGCTAGTACGGTCACGTGGCTATGCAGCGCTGTATATAAGACGGCTACTTCTCCATTGGAAGTCAGTCAGGTTTGGGACTGTCGTGACATGACCACCCTGTGCTCACGGGCTTAACTCTATGCTATAGGGTTGCCCCACTGTATTATATATCTGTTCTGATCTTGTATATCCGCTGGTTATACTTGTACTATAATACCCAAGAGTTACCTTTACAATAAAGTCGCCGTATATTAAAGTCTAATTTACCTTGTCTGGTTTTTGTACTCAAGTGTTACATACGTAGTAAGAGACCAACTACATTGGTGCCGTGACCACTTGATCGAACCGACCATTGATAGGGTATTAAATAGACTTACAGTATATGGATTACCTATACGATTTTGTCAGCTCGTTCAGCGGCAGGACTAAAACCCCTGCTGAGGAACGTGAAGAAGCCGTACAGAATGTACGCTTCTTCACAGGCAAATCCAATAGGCGGGAGAGCCGGGCAGCCTTGGAGGTGCCCGGTGACGACCTCTCCCAGGAAGCAATAGGTGATCCTATTGTGGAAGCCTTTACCAAAGGAGAGGATGGGGAGCAATCTCCAATCCCGGGACCCTTTGATATAAGCTCCAGGAGATCGTTGGACTCCCTTTCCACGAATCTTTTTTGTCCTGAGGGTCAGAAAATACCGGGTAGAGAGCCTAAAACTCTCGGCCCAGCTGCCTTCGGTTCTACACCGACGGTAGCAGATCCTTCATTGGATCCAGACACGTCGGTTTTCACTGATGGTGCCACTCCTACACCTAACGGTATGGGGGGTGGCGGGCTATCAAAGAAGACTAATGTGGCAACAGAAGCTCCTGGTAAGGGGTACCCGCCAGCAGTAGATGAGCCATCCAGTTTACCACTGGATGGGGACCTACTAGCTGCCATGGGTATCCCCACCAGGAAAACTGAGTTGCATGAGCTCGCGGAAGCCCGGAGGGAACTTGCTTCCATCAATCAAACTAGGAAGTTATTCCTAAGGGAGGTTGATGAGAAGAAAAAGTTCCTACTGGAACTCCAGAACGAGATGGCTTCCCACAAGGTGGAGGTTGACAAACTTTTGCACCAGAGGGTGTCTGGCGAATGTGAGGTTGCAAGCTTAACTTCCTTGGGAAAGGATTTGAGCACGCAGCTCCACTTAGCCAGACAGGACCTCGCAAGCTTAAGGCAAGTCAATCAGGACCTGAAGACGAAGTCGGAGAAAGTACCACCACCTACCACGGTGGTACCTCCAGTCATACCCGTACCCAGTGTGTACACGACAGTGACACCTTCAAGTGTCCCGCCGCTAGTACACACCACGGTAACAGGTATGACACCTCAGATGGGGGCTAGCTATCTACAGACTCCGGTCTGTGGTGGCGCCTTTGGAGGCACGGCAACACCTCCAGGGTACACCCACCCATCTACTGGTTCAACGACGTTGAATCAGCAGCAGACCATGGTCTCAGTTCCAGTACCGAAACCCAGAGCTAGACAAGGCTTAACGCCTGTCCAGCGGGCTAAGTACGACCGGAACCCGGCTATTGAGAAGCTGGGGACAGACATCGTCCCGCGGGACATCGATGAACTGGATGAACGGTATGCTCCTTTCAACTTTGGGGAGATCAAACATCCTGATGCAGCCCGTCAAAAGGCCATCGATATTCCGCCTTTCACAGGGTCGCCACCCTGGAGAAAGTACAAAGTTCGGTTCAAGGCTATTGTGGAGAGCAATCGCTGGAACAATCAGCAAGCGCTGGTTGCTCTGAAGCAAGCACTCTGCAACGGGCCAGGTGAACCAGCCCTTTTGGCGTTCGAGAGAGTGAAGATCAAGACATTGAGCTCACTTGAAGAAACAGCTGAATGGGCGATTGGGAAGATTGGTGAGCATGACCCAAGGACTCAGCTGCTCAAACGTGTCCAACGCAAGGACGAGCATCTGAGATCCTACGGATTTGCTCTACAAGAACTGATATCCGAGTGTTATCAGGGATGTAGACCTGACACCCCCACTGTCATCCAGGAGTTAACCTCCAGGTTTGTCAATGGAGTCAGAGACACCAATCTCCAGGCATATCTGCGGGAGAAATGGCAGCCGGACTTATCTCTAGCTGACCTTTTTGACCATGCAGATGTGTATGACACCAAACAGGCTGTTTTTCCTAGTGGAGGAGTGTCGGCAGCTCCATCTGTAGCCCCGAAAGGAGCTCAGGTGGTAGAGGCCGCCACAAAACCACCTAAGAAAAAACAGCCCGCCTCCGAGGAGGTGGCGGCAGTAATGCCTGACAGGGACATGGAAAAGATGATTGAGGGTTTGTTGCGGAAGCACTTGGAAAAGAGCTCTGCGTCCACTTCTGATTCTGGATCTGGAAAGAGAAGGAAAAAGAAGAAAAAGGACACGAAACCTCAGCCATGTAGACGCTGTCAAAAGATGGGTCATTGGGCTAGCGAATGCAAAGCCCCTGCACCCGTCGCTGCTAAAACTGAAAAGGAGACGGAAAACTGAATGGGGCCCATCCTCTTGGCAAGGATGGCGCCCCCACAGTTAGCCATGCCTGTAAGGGATTAGTAGACGGTGTTAACTCTTCCATGAACCAAGGCCGCGCAGAGGCAGAAGGGTCTGTACAACCTGTAAGCGTCTGGCAAGGCGGGGCTGGCAAGGACGAACGGAATCCGGAGGATTCTGTAGTCGCTGGCTTAGAGGAGTCTTGGTTAGAATCAATTGCCCAGAGCAGTGTGATTCAAGACTCCCCGAGCGACCCGTGTTGGGATTATCTCCTGACAAAAGGGGTTGCTATGGATGGAGGGGGAAGCCCGATGCTGACCTCTGAGTGTGTCCCTTTACGGGGACAGCGTTGGTACCTGAGTCTGGTTATTTCCGGGACGCGTGGTGAATTTTTGGTCGACACGGGTGCATCCCACACCTTGGTCGATCGTAAATTCATGGCCCGTCTTTGCAACCAGCCCGAAGCTCCGCTACTAGGAGTAAAGGCTCGGACTGCTACGGGAGATAGTATGCAGACTTATGGCAGAACTGTAAAACCTATGTTGGTTGATGGCAAGACATACTGGATATGTCCAACCATCACCGACATCACTGATGATGGCATACTGGGGATGGACTTTGCTGCTCTTTACGGGGTAACAATGAACACCGCAACGGGCCGACTTCAGATTAAACATCCTTATAAACAATCTGTACAGTGCGTTTTAAGGAATGGTTCTTCTTTGGCGTCAGTGGCACAAGACACAAAGTTGGCAGCAGGACATGTATCCGATGTCCTAGTCAGCTGCGTGGGAGTGCAGGCCAAACGGCCGGGAATGTTTGAACCAGAAGATCAAAAGCTCTCTGAGTTAGGTCTTGCTGGCTATCATACTTACCTGGCCAACGCTCGTTGGGGGGTGATACCGATTTGTAACTCGAGTAGTAGAGAAATCACTCTACGAAAAGGGACGCCTATTGGTAACACTACGCGAGCATATGGGGTAGACTCACTAACTACGGACTTTGTGGAAGTAGGCTTGGTGGCGGGAGACTCTTCCCACGAAGAGGCTCTAGCTAAATCCAACCTACCGAAACATTTAAGGTCCCTGTTGTGTGAGTCACACCTCACAACCCTAGAGAGCGAAATGGTGGCAAATGAGCTGTCGGAGTTATCTGACGCCTTTGCGCAACCAGGAGATCCTCTAGGGCGTACCAATACGGTACAGCACCGGGTTGACACTGGGGACGCGCTTCCCAGTAGAATCCCCTACCGTCGGTTACCCATGGCTAAAAAAAGTGCTATGGAGGCTGAGGTAGAAAAGATGTTGGATGAAGATGTGATTCAACCTAGTGAGAGTCCATGGTCAAGTCCTGTGGTGATGGTCACCAAGAAGGATGGTTCCTGTCGATTTTGCATCGACTATAGGAAGTTGAACGGACTCACTAGGAAGAATGCATATCCTCTACCTCGGATAGATGAATGTGTGGAATCTCTGGGTGGGGCGAAATGGTTTTGTACACTAGATTTACAATCTGGTTATTGGCAGATCGGCATGGACCCCCGGGACCGAGAAAAAACCGCATTTTCTACCCATATGGGACTATTTGAGTTCAACGTCATGCCATTTGGGCTATGCAATGCCCCGGCAACCTTCGAGGCAATGATGGAAACCATGTTACGGGGTTTACTTTGGAAAAAGTGCCTAGTATACTTGGACGACATCATCGTCTTCGGTGGTTCTGTGGAGGAAACTCTACAGAACCTCCAAGCTGTGCTGAAACGCATCTTATCATATGGTCTGAAATTGAAACCTTCAAAGTGCAAGCTTTTTAGGAAGTCAGTTGAATACCTAGGTAGAATTGTTTCTGAACATGGCATCATGGCTGATCCTCATAAGATCGAAGTGGTACAGAACTGGCCTCGTCCGATGGACACGAAGGAGATACGCTCTTTCATCGGGTTTTGTTCATACTACAGAGATTTTATACCTGGATTCTCGAGAGTCGCAGCTCCCTTACAAGAGCTGATGATTGGAGAGAAGAAGGCTAAGGCTAAAATAGTCTGGTCTCCAGCCGCAGAACAGTCTTTCAGTGAGTTAAAGAGACTCTTCTTAGAAACACCTGTTTTGCACTACCCTGCACCTGTTGGTAAGTTCATCTTGGACACTGATGCTTCTAATACAAGTATTGGTGCTGCCTTGTCGCAGATCCAGGATGGGCGAGAAGTGCCGCTGGCATTTTCGTCCAACAGTCTAAGCAAAACACAACGTAACTACTGCACAACCAAGCGTGAACTCTTGGCAGTGGTGGTTTACACAAAAAAGTACAGACATTTCCTATATGGTGGGAATTATCTCGTACGGACGGATCATTCATCTCTGCAGTGGCTCCTTAACTTCAAGGACGCTGAGGGGATGATGGGTAGATGGTTGAACCACCTCTCTGAGTTTGGCATGACGAATGAGCATATCATACACAGGAGTGGAGTAGATCATGTGAATGCGGACAGCTTGTCCCGCTATCCTATCCGGAACTGTCACCGTGTAGACTGCCGAGACTGTGGGTCTCACAATGCAGTGATTGCGTCTGTGGGTGCGAAAGTTCCTAACTGGACGTTAAATCACTTGAAGGATGAGCAGCTTGCAGATCCAGCTATTTCGAGGGTGTACTCCTTGAAGTTGTTGGGCCTGTCCAAGCCTGTTCGGCCCGCACTTTCGCTGGAATGTAAAGAAGTTAGACAACTGTTAGCTCAGTGGGATAATCTTTTTATACGGAACAGTGTATTGTGCCGCTGGAGGGTGCAACCTGGCAGGAAGAGAACAGCTCAGTCTGTAGTGCCTTTGTCACTCAGACTACAGTTGCTCAATTACTGTCATGGCCACCGAACTTCAGCACACTTTGGCAGACAACGGACTGAGGCAAAGATTAAGAGTAGATATTACTGGCCTGGTATGACTTTGGACATACGGCGTTGGGTGAGACAATGTCCCCAATGCTGTTTATCAAAGCCTGGGCCTGGTATTGGTAAACTACCTCTAAGTCAAGAGCTATTCGGTGTTCGATTTGCCCGGATCGCTGTTGATATCATTAGTGGTTTCAACACGACCCCCCGTGGGAATACCTGTATGATGGTGGTACAGGACTACTATACCAAGTATGTCCAAGTATATCCGTTGGTAAATCATACAGCTGTTACCTGCGCAGAAGCACTTTTCGAGAATTGGATCCTCACGTGGGGAGGTCCTTTAATGCTTCACTCCGACCAGGGTCGTGAGTTTGAATCTCGACTGTGGGCAGAACTGTGTAGTAAAATACACATCTGCAAGACGCATACGAACCCCTACCGACCTCAATCGGATGGTATGGTGGAACGTTTCAATCGGACGTTGATCCAATGTCTCACGACAATGGTTAATGAGCACCGGGATGATTGGGATGAGCACGCTCGCTATATCTCCCATGCTTACAATGCTACCGAACATGCGTCGACGGGCTGTACGCCTAATATGCTCGTAATGGGTGAAGACATAGTCATGCCTAGTGACATGGTCTATGGAGTGCAGGGTCACCAGCTCGAGCAACCCTGCACAGTGATGTTTGTTGAGTCACTTCGACAATCATTACGCGAGTCCTATGGAGTAGTAAGGGACAACTTGGAAAAATCTGCTAGTTTGCAGAAGGTGGGCTATGACACGGGCCTTAAACTCCGCCAATTCAAGGTGGGGGATAAGGTCGCGAGATTTAGCACACCAAATTCCAAAGTCAAGACCCTGTACTCCTGGGATGGTCCGCATACGGTTACTATGGTGGTTAGTGAAACTACTGTAGTAATACGGTTGCAAAAAGGGACTCTCACTAAATCACATGTGGCTAGACTCCGACCTTGGTATGGAGTTCCATATATAGATGACGGTGAAGATTCCCTCGGTGCTGGTCGAGTACCAGCACCAACCGACCCTGCGCTACCGAAGATACCGAAGGCAGGACCAACGGTCATACCGTCGGTACCGACGGTAGCGCGCCGAAGGGGTCGTCCTAGGAAATTACCGATTGAACCACAGTCGTGTGTTACCAAGCCCAAGCGCGGTAGGCCTCGTAAAAAAGGGTCAGCTGTGCGTAAAGGACTAACCGTAGGCACCGGTAAACAAAGCAAGGTGATACCTCCGGTGTCATCATTGCTGGACATACCGGTACAAGGTCTACGGAGGAGCACACGTGTCAGAGAGCGAGATAAAATTGTGTAAACATTTTTTTCTTACCTTGTTGACGACATTTTTGCTGCTGGCTTGATTAAATTTCCATGGACAGTTCCGTACTGGGCCGGTGGTCATTGGCCCGGTACTCGATCACCAAAACACAACGAGAAGAGACGGGTTATCTGGTGTGGTTATCCGTTGGAGGTAGAAAAGCACGTGTTCAGGGCGGGTGGCTGGCTTTGCCGATTAGTTCTAAGTATGGGATTAGTTTTGACCACATATTGCTTAGTAACACGCTGCTGTGTATATCCTCTAATGCCGGTATATCATTCCCGGTTTTCCGGTGGCTCCGCCACGAAAATTGTAAACAACAGTGAGAGTTCCCACCGTCGGATATGCCAGACGTGGGAAGGGCGCTGCCCGCGTCACCTGATCGATTTCTCCCGCCAAATGAGCCGTGAGAAATTGGGTCACCTCGGCGCGTCTTCGAGACGCGACCCCTGATTGGCTGAGAAGCCGGTCAAGGGGCGGGGTCACGGGGGACGGGTGGGGTATATAAGCCCCACAGGCGGCCAGGCTTCTTCAGATCAACACGTTTGCCCGTAGGGTAGCGTGTTGATCAGTGGTGCCTAGGTCTGCCCGGCAGTACCTACACTGTTGTTTACTTGCTGTGCTACTAAAGGCTCGGGTGAGTGAACCGTGAGGTTCACCTACGCCTGAGCTAACAGTATGGCAGCCCGTGTAGATGGCACATGCACGGCCCCGAAGAAGGCTGAGGCCTCCGACGGGGATGACCGAGTTCTCGAGTCTGACACGGAAATGGACACTACCGGTGCTCCAACCGTCGGTCAAGGCTCGGCTTCGGTACCAGCTGAACCTAACCCTGAGGGGTCGGGTGATGTTGTTCCGAAAACAGAACCTGGTCTGGGTGGTAGTAATACCAACCAGGAGGAGAACCCTGCAGGGGGATCTTCTCCGAAACCCGCCGGTGTATTGGCACAAGAACCGACGGTCCCTGATGGTGATTCATCAGACGGGTCCACGGTTCGTGCTAAGACCAAACGGAAGCGGAAGCGTAAGAGGAGGATTACATCTTCCCCTGAAACTCCTGCTACCGAAGAGGTCGCACCGACTGAGGCAGATAGGCTCAAAGCTGTTGCTGATAGAGTGTCCAAGGCGGAAGCCGAGGGATGGTCTGTTGCAGAGAGCAGAGCCAATCGCCGCCTCCGCGCCAAGGCAGCGCATGTTCGTCTAAACCTGTGTCTCCGTGATGATGACCGGAAGAACCTGAGCCTTTCTGACTTAGTTCAGGAAAATGGCAAAATGGCTCTTCCTGCACCTCACACGACCGAGGGTTCAGACGACGAAGACTGGTTGACAGGTGATTCCCACCCCATTGACTGGTACCTCGTGTACCTCAGGGCAGTGTTGGAAGGGAATAAACCTAACATCCATAGGTCATGCCGTCCCAAGCTGAAATATGCTTGGAAGAACTACGTGCCAGGGGATCCCTGCCCGTATGTTCGCTGTCAGCGCCTGAAGGGGGCTTCGACAGCTGCAAAACGGTGGCCGAACCTGTTCAAGTTCGCCCGTCATTTAGTAGAGAAGCACATGAATGTGCGTCCCTACTTGTACTGTGTGAGTGGGAGTACTAGTACTTCCTGCCCTGAGTACAGTGACGGGGAGCTATTCCGTTGCCAACGGAGGGCTGGTTTGGTAAGGCATCTTTGCGACAATAAGGGCGTTCACAAGCGCACTATTAGTCGTGGAGTTGAGGCTGCACTGAAGGTTTGGGGGTGCCACAAACGTGTAGGGAATCTACAGTATAAGTGGCGAACCAACAAACTTAAACAGTGGAATTACCTCACGGAGGCTGACTGGGAGAGATTGTGTAAGGGCGCCAAGTGCGAACAAACCGATCTCGGGCCAGATACAGAAACTCCGATGCCCACTGTCAGAAAGGATACCCCTCCTAAGAAGAAGAAAGATCTGAAAAGGGGCCGCCAGTCATCCAAAGATGATACCAAAGGTGGACGTGACCGTTCCCGCAGTGAACCTGCGAAGAAACGTGTCGCCACCGCCACGGTAACATCTGAGGTCGACCGTAGCCAAACCGTCGGTACCGTCACGGTATCTTCGGTTGCATTGCCCTCGGTTGCTGATCAACTGCCCAGGCAGGAGAGACAGAAACTGGGTGATGCACTGGCTATTGTTCAGAACTCATTGGGTGACGAGCAGGCGGGTCAGGTTGCTGCTGACTATGTCAAGCAGTACAAGTGGAGCCAGAAGCAAAAGAAAGCTTCAGCTCCACAGGAGAGTATCTCACCTATCAGTGACGCTGAACAGGTAGAGGTACAACAGCCGGATGGGGCGTCAGCCCAGCCGACTGCTCCACCCCAGCACGGAGCAACCTCTGACCCCGCAAGGGATGACGAGGTGACTCCAGTACCTGAGCACAGGGCTGTTGACGAAGGGCTAGCAGGGTTACCTGTGTTGCCTGGAGACGGTCCTGCTTATGACACTGGATTCTCTGACACTCTAGTCCCCGGATTTGAGTGCTACAGAGCTAAGATGGCTGAAAACGCAAGTAAGCTACTCCAGTTTCAGGTTTCTTTCTTGGAGAAGTCCTACTTTGAGCAGTACAAGTTGCTCAGAGAACAGGCTATCCGGGAAGGGAAAGCTTGGGTTGCTGAACGCACCAGAGTCCTTGCCGAGCGTGAGGCGAGTCTGGAGCAAGATCATGCCCTCTGGAGGGCTACGATCGAACAGCTTGAATCAAGGTTGACAACTTGTGACGCCAAGTTCTTCCGGCAGTTCGGGCTAAAGCTGACAGAGTGGGAGAGAACTGGTTTTCCAGATCTCCAGTCCAGGTTGGGGCTTGCCGCAAGGCCTGCTCCTCCTGTGACCCCGGTACTGTCAGTACACCCACCTAGGTATGAGATGCCATTTTCTTTCATGGCACAATCTACCCGGGTGGTCAGTGGCGGGGAGCCTACTGCGGCGCCGAGTACCCTCTCGGTAGCCCCAGGTGGAGCCCTTCCTCTCCAGGTGGAGGCTGCTGTGGTTTACACCACGGAGGCCCCTCCTGGAGGAAGTCCTGATGGGGAAGGAAAGCCATCCGGCGGTGTCCCTATGGACACCTAAGGTTGGTCCCCCGTCAGGCCCTCTGGGGTGCACTGTTCCGCCCCTCGGAGGTAAAACTAAACCATCGACGCAGCTACACGCCCCTGGACAACCGAAAGCAGACCGACGGTGCTGTCGTGACTTAACCTAGTCACTACTGCCACCACACTGGAAGCAGCCTGATGTCCTCAAACCGTGGTTTACTACTAAGCCACAACCGTCGGTTCTCTACTACTGTCCAGGGCTCCTGATCCTGTGGTCGCATTCTACTATTGTGACCTATGTACTATTATGGATCATCCTCCTGTGATAATTATTTATAGGGAGGCACGGACCTACCTTTTTATATTTATATTTCACAAGAGATGGAAGTACTATACCGGTACTGGACTCTATCCATCTCTACCACCATAAACTGCTAGGTACTGGAGTACCGCCCCTAATAAGGATGACGATCTATCCCACCTTATTTAGGATACGCTAATATGGATTTTTATATATAAACTTTTCTACGCCAAAGGAAGTGGGAACTGCTATAGTTCCAATTATAAAACTTTTCTTCGCCAAAGGAAGTGAGAGCTATTATAGTTCTATTATTTATATATAAGGACACTAACTCCACACGGATTCGCACCATTGCTGAATGTAGTAGGTGATGTGTTGAGTTTCCAAGGTGGTTATTTGGTGCCTTTACTTTTAACTGATACTAGTCTAGGACTATCAGTTGGACAGTTTTTATATCATGTGCCTACGGGACTATGGTTTGATACCAAAGACTATATTGTTGATATAAACTGTTATATACATGTTAACCTGGTTGTTCATGTATGTATGCCTGTTGTTACTATGAGTAGAAATGTTACTTGTTGATAAATAGATATACGTGGTATATAATGTATCCAAGAGGTATTATTATTATAAAACCAACCCTTCCTACATTCTAAAGGGGGGTAGTGTAACGGGTTGACTATAAAGTCTAACTGTTATTGTTGTATATCTATTGTATGTTGTATGATGTAAGACAACACGGTTCTATTGTGTTTAATAACTGTTTTATTCATCTAACTAGTGTCGTCGGTTCGTTACATACACCGACTCCTCTAGTTCGGTTATCTATACGGTAGTGTACCGGTACCACCTTCGGTTACCGTCGGTAGTTGTTACATAAGCATTTTACATAACTAAACCTAACAGGTGGCGCTGCTAGTACGGTCACGTGGCTATGCAGCGCTGTATATAAGACGGCTACTTCTCCATTGGAAGTCAGTCAGGTTTGGGACTGTCGTGACATGACCACCCTGTGCTCACGGGCTTAACTCTATGCTATAGGGTTGCCCCACTGTATTATATATCTGTTCTGATCTTGTATATCCGCTGGTTATACTTGTACTATAATACCCAAGAGTTACCTTTACAATAAAGTCGCCGTATATTAAAGTCTAATTTACCTTGTCTGGTTTTTGTACTCAAGTGTTACATACGTAGTAAGAGACCAACTACAGTATTACTGTGATTCTGAAGGTGTATAGCATTAAAATTATGTCTTGTCATTTGTAATAGGTTCTAATAGGCTTGATAATTAACACAAAGTTCATTCAATCATGGTGGACTGGTTATAACCTTGGGGACTAAAAGTATAATCTTGGACACTAGTGATAATTATAGTACTGGGGACTAAATACTGCCAAATTCTAGTCCTCTAATAGAACTATATATGCTGCTATAATCCCAATGACTGGCAACATGGGGTTTTCTTTAGTCACATGGAACATGGAGACCTCTATACAACCATGATGTCTAAAGCTGGGACTCCACCAACCGATTTTCTCGTCTGATCGGACCTATTCTCACAAATTGGACTCAAACAGATGTAGATATAAATAACCCTATGGTTCAGGGTTTGTTTATATTTACATCTGTCTGGGTCAGATTTGTGAGAATAGGTCCGATCAGAGAAGAAAATTGGGTAGTGGAGTCCCAGCTTATGTGTATCAACTACTGGTCTGCTCAAGAAAACATTATCTGTATAAAGTTATGTGGATGAATATGCTTTTATCTGTATCAAAATCTGTTTCTTTTCTGAATGTATTTCTGAAAATATATAGATAAAGTTGCACGAGTTTCAGTTTGGTTATTTCATGAGTTGACCTTGGGCCATATTTGACGAGGCCATAGGCCAGGTGAAATGCAGACCAAGGGTCAACGAGTGAAATAACCTAATCAACAGACTTAAATGAGTGTACCATTTGGTTTTTATTTGTTATTATTCAAAATACGAAATTTATGATAAGGAGGAGCCTAAAATTGCTACTTTCTTCCCTCTCCATTTTGTCACAGGGATGTGAAATATGAGCATGTTTTTTTTCATGGGGGGGGGGGGGGGAAGGGTGCGGCCAGTAGGAATGCTGTATTCCATAACATCTTTATACCATGTGGGAGAGTGGTGTGAGACCTGAAAGCAGCTGGATGCACTAGTTTCCAGCTCCTAATTTTGGGATGGATTTATACCTTTTCTGAGTGGAATTGGATCCTTAGCATGTGAGTACTTGTGTATGAAGTTACATAGTGAGGGCTAGAATTACAGTGATACTTTAGTGAGGTCTAGAATTACAATGATACATGACCATGTGATTGGTTCCTTGCTGATGGTGAATGCTTCATACTAAGAGTTGGAGAAGACATGATATTGATTAATCATGGAAACAAGTTAATGTAGAAAGTTTTCATGCCATTTTAAAGGCAGGAAACCAAGTAGTAGTTACATATATCCCATAATTATGGTAATAACAATGAATTACAGTGATACCCTATGTTAATTGCAAACTGACTTATGGTAATACATGTGAAAACTTCTCAAGCCTGTCACACACAAACCATGCCATTTGGCCTCTAAAATGCCATGCCTATGGCAATGTATATCTCCTATAAGTATATTTATGCAATAAAAAGTCATATAATTGCTTCTTAGGCTAAATCAACCCCCTTCAATTTGTTGTCAATATCCTAAGTGGCCACCTCCTATTATCTAAATTCGAATTAAGGTAAAAGGTGTAGACACTGTGACCATCAGATAGCTGCAGTGTAATACTACTCAGGTCAAGCCACTAGCTGAGCCGAATTGTCCTCTCCAGTTCCACTGCACACTGATATCCAAGTCAGTCACTGATAACCAGTAATTGCATGGTCATCTGTCTGGCCACCCCTATGGCAACCCCACCAACCCACAGTTAGATACTCCCTACTGTCCCCACTGCATTCGACCGCGAGTGGTCTTGGTATCTACTACATATATAGTTTTTTTTCTCTCACTATAGGACGACTCGTTGACTTGGGGGACAGTGTGACAAAATGCAGCAGTGCCTCATGCAGTCACAGGGAATTAGACACCTATAGTCTACCTTGTCACCACCAACCCCATCTGAGATGGGCATCAGCAAGGAGCTTCTCTCGACCGGGTTGAGCTGCTGCCAATACCATGTATGCTTTATGGCAATGTCTGCATCCATTTCCAGGTATCTTTTGCATAATGCATACTTTCGCCAAGTGGGTAATATAGATGGTCCAGAGGCCTGTGGTGTTACAATCAATCATAGAGCCGGGTATCATTCCACAAATAGAAGAGTCTACTATTGTGCTGCAATCTAACAAATGGGCCATGTTCCATAAAGCTCTTCTCCAAGTTGGGAATAAAGGGAACCTGTATGACTGTTAAGTGTTCATACCGATGGAACCGGATATGGATGTGCCAGCTAGTAAGGTAGCTTACCCTGTAGTAATAAGGTTACACGATACGTAAAAGTAACATCTATTTATCTTTATGTTCACGAAGCTGGTGCTTTCAGAAATGAGATATGGTTAATACGTTTCCCATGGAAGCATGTTTGATGTCAAACAGTAGTTGATTGACCGTAAAAAACGGAGGTAACACTAACAGCAAACCCAGCTACCATGGGTGTGCATGAATACAAATAGGTACAAAATTTAATGGTGTGTGACCTAGGCAGATGGTACCTAGCTCACGCAAGTGTACGGACAAACATTTACAGTGAGTCTTAACCCAGTCTTACAAATATCTTACAACCTTATCTAAACGTCTTAAAATAATAGGTCCCAATGTTGTTACCAATGAAGGAAAAAATGAAAAGAAAAACGGGGGTTCGGGGCAGAGCCCCCCCATGAGTAAGGAACCAGTGTAAGACCAGACACATACCAGTTCAATATTGACTCAACATTGACAGCCCACTGGGAATTATGTCACTTATTACATTATTGTTGATAGTAAATGGCTTCACATGTCAGAACCTCATTCCAGTCTTTATGAAATCTTTTGCACCCTACAGGACATTCGGTCCTGCAGATTTTTATTTCTGTAGGACCGGTTAGGTTTTCGCAGAACCAGATACTTCCAGACACCCAAGTGTTGCAGAGTAATCTAGTTAAGGTGGGTCGATCTCATTGAATCAAAGTCCTCAGATTTCCACAATCTTTTTTCTGTGGGTACCCTAAATCATTTGAAAACAGAAAATGAAAAGAAAAGTATGGGTTGCCGCGCTACTTTGGCAGCATACCGCTACGTTACTTACTTATTAAAGGCGTTGTTTATGAAAGTAACTTCATTATCATGACCAATAATTATATCCCTGTTTTCCCCTCCACAGTTTCCTTAATAATGGTCCGATTTACACACAAAAAGAACCAAAATGTAGGTTCTTCTGCCGGACCTGTGACATTTCTGCCGGAGATTTCCCATGTCCGGTATAGGATTCCAAGAAGACTATCATCCCATCCATGCAACAAGGGAAGAACCTGCATAGTCACTAGACGCCACCCATTCTATGCGTAATCTTAAATCGCCACTTCTGGTGTCATTTTATTCCAGAAAAAGAAAAAAAAGAGAGAAAGAAGAAGGGGGTGTGGGGGCAGAGCCCCCGATATATACAGCAATGTTACAAACTTACAGTGGTGCCATCTAGAGGATAGGTATCACCTGGAAACTGATTAAAATTACACCAGAAGTGGCGAAAACTGATTAAGATTATGCCAGAAGTGGCGATTTTAAGATTACGCACAGAATAGTCGGCGTCTAGTGCCTACCGTACGCAGGTTCATCCCCACGTGCTCCTGAGACAGCAGAGGCACTACTAACACCAGGACTATGGTGTAATATTGTACAATCTGTATCAGGTCAAGCTGCCACCCGAGCTGAACTATCCCCTCCAGCTCCACTGAGCACCGACATCTGAGTCGCCCACTGATAACTATGAATTGCCTGGTCATCTGTCTAGCCACCCCTACTGCGTCCCCAAAGTTCTATCAAATGGATTGTGATTCTGGAGATATACTCCCTACTGTTCCCGCTGCATGGTGCCACGTATGGTCTTGGTCTCCGCACTATACATGTGGAGCATCAGTTCTCTAGGTCCAAACAAAATAACAGAATAAGAATAGACAAAACTTTCTTAGCAAAAGTAACTTGCCTCATTCAGCGGCTCTGGGACCAATGTGTCAAAATCACACTGTATTTATCACATTCTGACAATACAACAGCGTTTCAGTCATGAGAAGTCACATATATGCCTACCCAGTATCTCCCTCAGCGCCAACCCTGTCTAAGGTGCCCATCAGTTAAGAGCTGCTCTCAACTGATTTGAGCTGCTCCAGATACTATGTGCACCCGAGGGAAATGGCTATTCCATTTCATGGGGAGCTTCCACACACTTTATCCAAGTGGGTAATGTGGATGGTTCACTGGGCTGCAATGTTTAAATCAATCAGGGAATTCCCTACAGAAGTTGAACCTGATTATTTCGCCATTTTCTATGACATATAGGACCAATTGAATAAACGTTTTTTTTGGGGTAGGGTATTGATCCCCTCTCAATCCTACAAATGGATCATGGTTCATAAGCTCTTTTCCAAGTATCAAGTAAGAAAATTTCTTTAATGTAGGGAATCTAGTGGCTGGGGAGTGTGCATTATAGTACTGGAACCAGAAGTGCCAGCCGGTAAAGGCTCTTTTAACCTGCACAGAGAAAAGAAACAGCGTCAAAAGGGAGTCCAGGTTGCCTCCAGAATGACTCCCCTCTCGAGGGGAGTCCAGGTCGCCTAAGGCAGCCTAGGTGACTCTCTGGCTAACCTAAGGAAGTCACCTTGGGGAGTCAAATGACCCAGGGAGCTATATGACTCCCCCAGGTGGCTCCCTTAGGTCAGCCAGAGAGCCACCTAGGCTCCCTTAGGCGATGTGGACTACCCTAGTCATTCTGGAGGCAACCTGGACTCCCTTTTGACGCTGTTTCTTACCTCATACCTTGTATTTAGATTTAATTGTTATGGCCTGAGGGATGAGAATGTCTAATGTTGGGTCTTTTCTGCAGGGAACCATGTTTTTTTTTTATCATTTGTTACTTGGCAGCCAAACTATGCTGCTACATGTATCTCAATATGTATGCGAGGATTCATTCATGATTATCACTCATATCACAAGGCATCATATCATCTCTGGCCGATGCTATACGCACGCATGGACGTGGGAATAGCGGCCGTTATTCGCACGCCCTCTGGGTGTGAATAAGACTGCTTATCCAAACACTTGGGCGGGTGCGAATAAGAATCCTTATTCCCACACTATGTGGGGTGTGTATAGAGGGTGTTATTGGCATACTAAGTATTTATAAGGCTTACAGGGATTCCAGGGGTGGCCTGCATCCTGTTGGGCCTGCATATAGTGGCGGTATAGGCGTAGGCCATATTGTTTCAGAGAATTTTAGTAGGCCTATATGCCTATATGTAGTAGGCTTCTGTTTTGCTACCTTTGTACTGGACTACTTTATAGTGTCTGTTAAAAACGAAATACATTTTTTTCTTCACATAATTATCATAAGACTTATCCATGTTGCATTGTCTAAGTTAAGCATCAGAAACTATTTCAATTAAAAATGTAGTATATGCAAATCAGCTACTAATATGCATGGCATATTTGAATGAGATCCAATGCATGGGTTTTCATTTGGTTCCATTCTGAAGTTTCTATCCCAATTATTGACAAATTCAGAGCCATTCTAAATATTGTGGGGAGAAGTATATCCATGCAGAACCTTTTCAAAATATTTGCAAACTGTTTACCTGGGCAAATACATAGTGATAGAAAGCAAAATCTATCACTTCTACTTTTACACGTTTTCCAACTCTAGACATAATTTACCTGACTAAACATCACTGGTAGACTTTGCCCCCATTTTCCCCTGGCTCATCTCTGGCTTGATCACGCCTGCACCCTAATTAGAAAGTAATCATGGATTAGGACAATATGACATAATGCCATGCACGTGCTCTCTCGGCGTGTTAGCTATGTACCCCAGAGTGCAGTGTATGTTTATCTGGAGAGATAAACAGACACCATGGTGCTTCTCTGCTATCTGCTATTCTGTGCAGTTTGGGATTATAGTTCTTCAGTGCAATTTATGTTATCGTGTTGGGTGACCTTCCCATCGTCAGTCCCTTGCAGTTGCAGGCATATAAAACTACATGAATCGTTTGGGATCACCAAAGACATGGATGGCCTCATTCTCCAATTATATGGAAGAATGTAAGTCCTATATCACGATCAGGTCACATTTTTCGTTTGAGCGTTATATATAAATACTTGTGGACATCTATAACAAATCTCATGTGGTCTGCATGGGTTTCTTAGATTGTTGTTATCATCATAAAGTAAGCGTTTTCGGTGCACATGATGTTGTTCAATGTACTTTTAGTGTGATTAAAGAGTGCTGAAATTGTGAATGTAAATTCCATTGGGTCTTCACAGAGCGAATAGTTTTAGAATTAAAATTCATTATTTTCCAATGAATAATCTGGGCAAAGGGCGTTGACTTGTTTATTTTGCCTGCTGGAAAACATCAACAAAGGCGGTCAATAAAACCGACTTGCTTTGCCTTAGAAATTGCACGACATTGCATGATAATTAAGCTGCCTCCAATTTGAAACAAGAAGTTACGTTTCAACAGAACAAGAGAAAGCACTTTCAATGAGGAACAGTCTCTCTCTGTCACTGCCTGTTGCTTCCGAAAAGCCACACGCCAATGCATGAGGGATGGTAAAGGACATATACCTCTTCTATGGCCTATATATATATATGCATGCGTTTAATTCTATAAAAGTATGATTGTGTTGATTGTATTATAATTATATAGCTGCCACATGCATGTCTCGTTATTCTCACGTGCTGAAATATTGTTAGTTTCTCAAGTTCATGCTTTGTACAACTGACAAAAAGCTTTACAATAGGGGAGCAGACAGATTCTGAAAATCCTCCAATTGGGAATAAATGGATGGTTCGCGTGTGTGCCGAGTATCTTGGCTATCGTTAACATGGCACCGTCCCTTTGTTACCCCCAGTCAGTAGATGGTTTATGTTCATTGGCGATGGAAGCTTCCCAGTTACAGATACTGACCTGACCCTAAAACATCACACATGCAAATCACTTCATGAATATTCAGTTCCCAGGTTTCTTAATTCTGGCCTCACCTCAGACAGAACAGACAACGCATGTATAGAGGTTCTCACCACTATAAAGGCAAGGCTGTAGTTAGGTTAATGTTTCCTCTATACTGCTCCACGTTGTTTCAGGAATTTTCTTACAGTAATGTAATTCCATTATCAATATACGATGCCCTGCAATCTTAGCTGGACAAATTCACAACAAAAAATGCTGAGGGACTGAGAGCACTCTCATACTTAGCTGTAGGAACATCGAAGGCATATCTAACAAAAGGGAAAACACGACTCTGCCAGGGAGAAAACCTCTGTCCTGTAGAGTAGATTGGGAGTCCCCAAGGAATTAGATACGAGCTGCTCGTTGCCTATTTATACAGAACTAGTATATTAGGCCATGGGGGCCACCATCTTGATACCGACTCCAGAGCAGTGTAGTGTGGGTAATCAGTTATCAACCCCCTGCCCAGGTCAATGGTATTCAATAAGGCTGATAAGCTATGTACACGCCATCCTTCCATAATCATCTTTAGAACAATACAAAACGCATACCCATTGCTTCAGGAGTGGAGTGAGGGGGTTAGCTTGGCTGCACTCAGTCTGGCTTAAAAGTAGGCCCTTCAGACTTTTCAATCGACCAGGTAGGCCTATCTCATAAAATCCCCATTATGTTAATCAAATGATAAAACTCTAGTTCTCACAAATATCCCCATAATATTAAAATACATTACACTGAGGAACATTTCTGCACTTTCAGAGAGCAACTGGTATAAAACCAACTGATCTTGGTTAATTCAAGGGTGCTGAAATCAAAAATCATAATGAAATTGCTGGGTTACTTCTCATTCTGAGTTATTTGACATTTTAGATGCATAAAATGCGACAAAACACCTGATACTAGTGAAAAGTTTGGCAGGAAGCTTATTTTTCACATCATTAAAATTCTTGTATTCTGGGTAATACATGTCTTCAACATCAAGGAAAAGTGGTATATAGCCACTGAGAACCTATTCTTCACCAATGGAATTAACACTTTTTAAATTTCAGATTCCATGATATCAGATATCGGTGCAATGAAAACATCACAGACGTCATCATATATTATGAATATTTTCCTGTGGGGTTTCCCTTGCATTGACATGCTAGATAATCATCATAACAATATTGTGTGACCCTAAAATAAGAATAAAATATACTTTGCCCTATTTATGATTCAGTAGTAGGCTAATACATAGAATATAAAATATTGGGTGAATCAGTACTTACACATAATAGTTATATTTTTAGAAAATGAAGGAAAAAAAGAACTTTCATTGTTATGCCTGTTGTCAGTGACCTAGACCAAAGTGAGTTTCAGTGGTTTCATTCCAGTTGCTTTTCGGCCGTTCCTCAGTGTTATCAATTAGATTTAAAACAATACTTACATTACTGATTGATTGGTTCATTATTATTTTCTTTTGTTGTCTTTGATTTTTTAGTGGTTAACCACCTAGGCCTACCATACACTCAGCTTCTCTAAGTTGACTCCCTCATCAAACCCCTGAAAACCCTTCTATTCGCATTAGGATCCTCTTCAATGTACTTCCCAATAGCCAACTGCAGCACATTGCAATTGTGCTGGCAACATAGTGATGGATTAGAAACACGTGCTCTCTTTGCAAAGAATCATCCATGTCTTTCCCAGATGACCCTTTCTGCGTGGCTCCGATAGTCCAAGTGCTGTTGAATCCACATGATGATGAATTCATCCCAGACCCTCCACCCTGAGGCCTGCTCTCCATGTCCTGCCTGTACATTATCCCACATCGTCCCCAGTGGATTCTTCTTTTCTGTCTCTGTTCTCCCTTGCATGGCGTGGGCGTGTGAAATATGTCTGCCTGCTATCTTTAGCCCGATCAGAATACCAAAGGGAAGTACTATACCAATATACAGGCCTGATGGATACAACAGGTAAAGAAAATGTATAAAAGATGATGACAGTGATACATACGTTAGAAGCCCTCTACTAGAGGGCTTCTAAGTTTCCTTTTATTCACGGTTGTTGTCCAAAGTGTCGTCATACGTACCTGCTTGATGGCACCAACATTTCAGCCTGAAACCTTGCCAGTATCATCTGAATCCAATATATCCCAGACATGGGTGAAAGCCTCAGATATAAAGCTTTTCAAATAATACTATTTCCCAAATCCAGCTGAGCCTGCAGAAGCCAATATCATATTTCTGGAAATGGATACTTCATATAGCGAACCAACTAGTGCCAATGTTAATATCATTTGCCAAGAAGTCAAGTGCTTCTAGGTACTTCGGGCAGAGGTGGCCAAAATAGTCACCTTAAAATGGTTTGTACGTATAGTAGTTCACGCCGGTATGTGGACATTATATTCTGGGTAATCTTAAAAGTATACACACTGGGCACAGCCCAGGCCAAAGAGGATGATCTGTATTAAGTAACTTTCATTGTCAACATTTACTGTGGTAATTATAGTATATTTTGCAAGGTATGTCGGGGTTCCCCCCCCCACCCCATTTTCTGAATTTTTTATTCTGGTGCGGTGTCTGTCTCACAATATCACAGGGCTCTATTTTAAGATTATGCCGAAATTAATTTAACAGTCCTAATTTAAGACTAAAACTATACTTTTAAGATAAGACAGGAAATAATGTCCACGCACCGGATTGAGTAATCCTGTATTTGCCTGATAATGTGCCAATACTGCCAATTGACTTGTCAAGCTTCTTCTCTATTAGATATGGATGCTGAAAACACCAAAAGGCACCAAGTTGCCCTTAATTAGATGTAGTGGGGAATGTGTTTATTTGCCGATAAAGCAATTACAGTTGTAGCAGTTGGACATGTATTGTGTTACCTGGTAAGCATGGGCGTTCATTTATAATCTACCCTAGGTAGAGCAATTTCTCCTCACTCCTGACCTCACATTATGTCATTTTCTATGGCCTCCTTTATTACATTTACCCTTGCAGTACAACCATACTGCCTTTACTGGCTCCTAGATGTACAGCAGACTCTGGGCTGCTGAGCAAAAGACAGAATCTCTTTATGACTCAGGAAAGTGGTTATCCGCTTGTCTATGGGAGATAATTTCTGGAGCTCTAGTCATGCAACACTTAGAAGTGTGCCCTGGAGACTTCCTTTGCACACTTAATACCGTACCTCTTACATCGGCTTTGGCCTATGGCCATTAGCAGCCCATAAGGAGGTATCTATCAAAAGCTTCTTGTTGTTAGGATTATTCTCTGTAGTAGGCATGCCATAGCTACTCTACTAGGCTAATGGAAGGATGCTATAATGATAGTATCTGATGCCATCAGACACACAGCCCTAACCTCTTTATTGCTATCCAGATTAGGATTTTGGTAGTTCAATAGTCAATATCAATACCAATTAACACCACCTAGGGGATTCTGACATAATCTGTTTATAAAAAAGGAAAGAATTAAGACCAACAAAGGATCTTCATAATTTGATGATGGGGGTTCCCGTCCTTATTGTTATATGGTTTTCTCTGATTAACTGTAGCACATCAGTCTGGGGGAACTGTAAAGGTGCATTGATCAGGGAAAATCTGAAATAACAATTTAGGCTAGATAGTAAGGCTAAGGTGTCTGAGAAGGCAAACATGGTCTGAGGACTCGGAACATCAAGAGATAGTTATAGGTGTCGCTTTAACAAGATATCTAGAAATCAGGGGACAAATAAGTGTATGCATGCATAGAAAAAGTAGGTATGAATAGTAGAAACAAATACATTGTGTATACTGCAGGACAGTAGCTATAGGTCACACTATCCCATATAGCCCTGGCTAAATGTGTGTCCTCCTGGGTCCCAATCACCCACCTGATGGCCGTCACACACTGTGATTGACACATACCTCAAGTCACCTCCCTCACATCACACCCTATTGCTCCGGAGGGAGCGGACAGTGAAGCCAGGGCCGTTCTCTGCTCGTTAAGTTTCCCAGAGCCTGCTTACCCATTCATCGACTGTGCCTATGGGCCCCGTGGGAGCCTGGTGTCTTGAAATTGGGAGTTTCTCCTGGTGGTTTACAATGCATGGCAATGTGTGGACGTTTTCAGGTGTTAGTCTCAGCAGAGGTAGAGGAATACCAGCTGGACAGTTCTGTTCTACACATGCAAATAAGTTTGGTTCAGAAGACCGGATGGTCCACAGGTTCACTGAACATCGCCAATGGAGTAATACAATGTAAAAATAGGCTATACCTGCATCTAAAAAAAAGACTCTTCTTAATATTAATTTTCATAGCATCGTAGTACAAGTCACTGTCTCTGTTTTCACAGGAGACATCCACAGGACCTCTCAATCAAGTGGACGCCAAAATGAGATAATAGAAGTAACACCGTTATCAACTTATTTCATTTCTCTGCTTAATATCATAATTATACATAATCCCCCTCAAAGTCATCAAAACACATAATGATCCAGATGATAGTTGGCTACAAAGACTCTGTATACCAATATGATGAAAATGTTGCAGTCCCTGCCGTTGAGAAACTATCTCAGGATCCCAGGTGTAGCAGGGCTTGCTTGAGTGGCTTAAGATTCCCATAGGATATACTATAGGCCATTGAGTGGCCATACTGTACATGTGTATAAAAGGAGCGTGGGTGTATAGGTGTGGGTGTGATTGGGGTGGGTAGCCCTACTCCAACTGAATACAGTCATTTGTCAGGAGCCTTTTTATTATATGTTGACATCTGTGCCATGTAAGGTGCCGGAAGTAAGCCAGAGTAGTGGTCGTGGAATGTAGTGACTAATGAGGGTCTGATTGTTGGGTGGGGGATATAAGTGGGAGATGGTAGCCAAAAGGACGGAAATTGAGGGACGGCAGGGAAGAGGAGGTTATATATGGAGAGAGGGAGAAAGAGAGAGAGAGAGAGAGAGAGAGAGAGAGAGAGAGAGAGAGAGAGAGAGAGAGAGAGAGAGAGAGAGAGAGAGAGAGAGGAGGGGGAGGGGCAGATAGCTATAGTTGGGCAGACAGCTATGTGGGCAGACACACAAAGAGATGTGGGGAACATTATTTGGGGTATACACTTTTATATGACATGATGTATGCGACTGCGACAGTTACTATGCTTAAGATCTGCAATCGCCATACCCTGTGGCATCACTGAGAAAAACAAATTTAGACTATTTTCATATTATATCAAATACAAAGGTCCACTCGTGAAGAACGGTGACTACACACTCAACTGCTACATTCATGCGTTTAATGAACTACAATTCAGTTAAATTCAAGTGAAGATTATTTATTTTCATTGCAACAGGGTGAGGCCATATGGTCCTACAATGTGGGTTCTCTCCCTCTTTTTTAACTTCTACTCTAATTACTTTCTTCTCTCTTATTATCCTTCTATCTCCCTTTCCATCCCCTCTCAATGTCCCTCCTTGTTCTATCTGTGGGTTCAAATTACCAAAAATGCAGAACCCTATATTATTGATTGTATCAAATTTGGTTGTCTTATTTAAACCCCTGCTTCATCATTTTACAGGTTTACTCTCTATCATTTTAGGTGTGGAAAAGGCAGAGAGTACAGCTGAGGAAGACCTCATGAAAGGAAAGAAAAACACATTTTGTATCAGATGAAATACTTAATTACAGATCAAAAGGAACTTTTCATCTGACTCGCATTGCAAGACGTGCAAGAACAACTGAACACATTCATATGTATGAATAATTCCGAGAATCTGAACGTTTTACAGCACAGATGAAAGACATGAAATATTGTTTTTCTACAAAGCTCGCTGATATGATACCATCAATAAAATGTTACCAGCATAACTTTCACTTCAAAACATTAGATTTCTAAACCGTCAACAGGATGGTCAATGACCTTATTCTCTCCATGCCGCCCTGGGGATGTGAACACAGATCCTGCAACGACACGCAAAACAAGCGTCAAACCTGTTATTTCACATCCCATGAACGCTTATGGCATGCAATGATCATCAATAATGTAAAGGTAACTGTAACCGATGAAGTAGGATGGTAACATAATATACACTTTGAACAGTGATATAGAATTCATACTCTCACCCAGCACAGCCTGGCTGGAGTCAAACTTAGCTTTGACTAAACATGCCATTTTACTTATTTCTCCATCTTTCGAGAAGTGGAACTGTGCGACAACAAAAACAAAACAAAAAGTTGTCCTCCGCTAGTGTATCAGGGGCCAGCTTATACTGTTATACAGCCAGCTTATACTACTAACAATGTGCAGCTAAACAGGTTGCTCTAACAGAGAAGACATTACGCTTTTTATTCGTTGTGACTGTTTAGGCATATGCCAATAATGGTCGGAAGCAGAGCAATGTTGCTTAGGGAAGCACATCTCTGCACTAAACCCTCCACAATCTGGTTAAGGAATTAAGTGTGTCTACGACGTTCCCAGGACTTCATTGCTAAAGCAATTGTTTGTCAGGGTGTAAGAAGCTACTAAAGGAATAGCCCAACCTACCTGCCTCCTCAATTTACAACAACTGATAGATAAATGAAATACAATATAGGGAGTAAATGCTTGCCTATCAGGTACTATAGCCACTGTAGAATGGTGTAATTGAAATATCTGATTAGGCTCCAGTGCGCTTCCTTCTTACGAATGTTAGCCTAGACATATCAAAATCCAGCCATTATGTCTACCAGCCCTCATTATAGTGTGAGGGAATGGTTTTCAGGTAGAATTCATGGGTTTCTTGCATATGAAGGACTGTGCTTACCTGATAGAGTATGCAGTGAGGCAAGTCTCTATATGAGATGCCAATAGCCCCATTATATAAATGAAAATCTAGATTGAACTCTTTAAAGCCTGTATAAGAATAGAGTCCCTCTGGCACTTTAAAAATGTAATGTAGAAGGATTATCTCCCTTGTTTTGTGAATGCTACTTGATTGTCATAGGTAAACATAATTATTCGCTGACATCACTTCATCTCATGTCATCGTTTTGAACATACTAACAACCAGGAAATCGTTTGTTTAAAAAAAATGTCATTTGTGAAAATATCTAAGTCATAAGGCTAACTATTATACCTATTGGAAGCCATAGTCATATCTTTTTATTATAAGACCGTCAAAACATTGTTGACTGTATTTTTTCGTATTACATGGTAAACTTTGAAACATAACACACCAACAAGACATATTGTATATGTTAGCAAAGGTTTATTGAGACTGACAGCTCAACTCCAATAGTAGCCACAAATATTCTATTCTATTTTTTCTATTCATATTCACACACCCATGTAATGATGCAGCACTCACATGAATTTCATACATGGAAAATCTCAAAGGAACATTACCGACAATAAAGCCTAATTTGTTTTTTTAAAAAGCATATAAAGGATCAGATTCTTGAAAAATGTCCAATTTGGTGAGAAAAACATCATATTTCAGAAAAGGGTCAGATTCTTGAAAAATGTCTAATTGGCAAGAAAATCGTCAAATTTCAGAAAAACTCCAATTTGGCAAGAAAAACATAAAATTGAATTTTTTCCCCAAAAAATCTGACCCTTTTGTGAAATTTGACGTTTTCTCACCGAAGTGGAAAATTTTCGAGAATCTGAACCTTTTGTGAAATTTTCTGTTTCTTTTTAAAAACAAACCTTTTTGTGAAATTTTACATTTTTGCCTCAATACTGGCTTTCTCTGGCTTATGAAACATATCCAATGCTAAAAGATACCTGTCACAAGTTGTTGACAGTTTGACTTTGAAAGTTAGAATGTCAAACCTGAAACCTGAAAGCACTTTTGCTGTTTTGGTTTTTCGCTTTTCGCATTTTGAGTTTTGCTTTTCACTTTTTGCTTTTCAACTTTCGCGTTTTGTGTTCCCATTTCACTTTTTGAGTTTCAACTTTTACGTTTTGAGCTTCAAATTTCGCATTTTAAATTTCTTTCCATTTGGCCCTTCTGGGCCACTGTAATTTGGCCATTGCCTCTGTTGGCTCCTCTGTCCAATCGAAAAATATTCTTACATTCAATTTAAGTTCATCTCGAGAGCTGTCGTCAAGCCATAATTCGCAGGTAGAGAGGATGGTAAAAGGGCTGAGTGAGAGCCCAATCTCCTTTTTTTGGGCTCAAGACTACTACATGCAGTTAATAACCACACAGGGTTAAGCCCTGGAGATGAAATGGCAGGGCAGTGCAATGCCTTCACTTTTTATCAGTGCACAGCATACATTACATTGCAACACAACTACCAATATGTCGAAGATTTTGAGCAGCTCAATATGCTCAAATTGCAACAAAAAAAAAAATTCCGTTAAAATAACAGAGATTCACTGGCACCACTGGGTGCCGGACTTTCACTGTTATTTATACGGTCACCGTTTTTTCCTAAGTCACTGTTATTTTCATGGAACTGTAACCGCTATTTTTAAACAAGAAATCTCCGTTTTAATTTTTTTTAACAGTGATTCTCAGTACCGTTAAAATAACGGTGATTCACTGGCACCACTGGGTGCCGGAATTTCACCGTTATTTTCACAGTCACCGTTATTTCTACGGAACTGTGAATCACCGTTATTTTAACAGAATACAAAACATCACTGTATTCTGATTCAGTGCCTAAACAATAATTGTAATGGTATTTTGTATAATTTAACTGATTTGTCCCAGTGTTATTCAGTTCATTTACCTAACTCCATGCTCAATATGGTTCCAAACCCAATTTGGTACCAATCAGCAATATCATCTTAGTGTCAAGACTTCAGACCTAACCATTAGGAATTAGTCTACAAAAGCCTTATAGAATGCTTCATGACACTTGTAATACCAGTCCATGAGCAGAAGTCACTCTAGGATGGCTACAGAGCAAACCTTACAGCTGTGTCTGTATATATATTTCTTTTCACCACAAAAATGGTGTTCCTAGCATCTGGGAAAATCTCTTCATGAACCAAACTGCCACCTGGTGTGATAAAACTGAAATCAATTAAACGTAGCTTCACCGTAAAATAACTGCCCAGCAAATTAGTTTGACTTAGTTTCTGGAACGTGCACTTTGTGTGACTGTTGTCCTATGATAGATGCCATATCATTTTAATGAAAGCAGCATTAAGAGGTCCAGATGCTAGACACCTTTCCTCTGGTCATCATGTTTGGATAAAAGCCTGGCTATCTCATGCTGCTCATGTGAACTCTAATGTTGATGGTTATAGTGGTACATATATTCATTAGCCCTATGTTGAAATGCTAGGAACCTGATCGAATGAGTTTGTACAAACCAGCAGCACGCACACCAATAGTGTGCTATGACAATACTGCTGGTTGTAAAAAGTATTACAGTATTTCCTATCTTTTAGTAATTCATAATGAAACTAAAAATACATGACTAGACATTTTGGTTTAGGGCATTATATATTTTGTCATTTGGTGTGAATAAGCTTTTTAAAAATCCATCAGAACTGTGTGAATCTGTTCCATGGAACACTGTGTCAGTGTGTGTGAGTCTGTTACATGGCATACATGTCACACAAAATGCACGAAATGAGCACACAGTTCCAGGGGTAAAACAGGGTGAAACAATCTGGAACTAATTTGCTGGGTGTGTTTCACTGTAAAGATAAACAGTGTTTCACTGTACTGGATTACGGATATTCAAAGTAAAATTGATTGATTTTGCATTGCCTCACCGTAATCATATGTTATGATGAATCACCGTAAAATTTTACACTGATTCTCCATATATTCAACGGAATATTTTTACAGTGTAAGTTTGATGTCAACTCAGTATTGAAGTATTGAAGTATTGAAAGTTTATTGAACATTCACCTCATTGAGGAGTTCTTCCATGAACAAAGCAGGAGATGGTTACACAGGCTGATATAAATAATAATCACACAGGTGTATTTATATTTCCGATAATCAGTTCATGAAGCATCTCGAGTACAATACCTCAAAGGAGAGGATGGGATGACAATACAATGAAGTATTTAATAGAAATGGTGATGGTTGTAGGGACAAAGGAGAGTGACGTGTAGGTGATAGTGTCAAGTTGTAACTTTCCGTTGATGATTTCCTTATCATGGCGGTTTTTCGGTCCATTTTTCATGCACTTTTGTTTTGAACATTGCTTTGGTTTCTGATTTCTGGGTTTCGGGGTCCAGATCATTCCAGAGGGCTACTCCTCTGTAGTATGGGCCTTTTTGATAAAAGGCAGACTTGGGAATTCTTTCCTTGAATTTCAGCTTCTGATCACCTCTTGTTCGGGCGCGTGGGTTCTGAGTTGTGTGTCCTTTACGAGATAATTTCCACATGTGCTGCACTAGCTGTGTGTTCCTTCTGTAGTCAAGCATGGGCACCTTGGTGTTTTTGTGTAGGTCTGCTATGCTTGTGCCTCTAACAGGAGTCCGAGTACATATTCTGAGGCCACGGTTTTGTAAACGCTGGATTTTGGTCAGTTCTTGTTGGTGTGCACTGCCCAAATAGAAACTACAATAATCTGGGACAGGCATTATCATGGTTTTGTATATCACTAGGCATATGTCCTCGGGTAGGTACCCACTCATGTTTTTTAGTTTATACAGCCTGTTGCCCATGTTCTTTTTGGTTTTGTTTACAAAGGGGGTCACTGTAAGTGGTCCATCCAGGTCCACACCTAGGTATGGGTAGGTCTTGACTACTGGTAGTATCTTGCCTCCCATCTTGATGGCGGGCTCAGGGCAGTTTTTCAACCTGTTTTTTGATCCGAATGTCATCACTGAGCTTTTGTCGGTGTTAACGGTCATGTGGTTTTTTGTACACCATTCATCAATATGGGTGACGTCTTCTTGTAGCAAGCGTGTTGCCTCTAGTGGGTCTTCATGGTTGGTGTAGATGATGACATCATCAGCATACATCGCCGCCTTGCAGTTGGTTAGGTTTTCACATAAGTCATCAATAAACAGTACGAACAGCAGGGGGCCAAGGGTGGACCCCTGAGGGACTCCGAAATTGACCTTTTGAGGGGCTGATCTGACATCATTTGCCTGAGTACTGTGTTGTCTGTCAGCCAGGTAGTCCACTAGCCAATACTTGATCATGATTGGTATTTTCAAGCAGTTTATTTTGGTGACAAGTGTGGGGTGGTCGACACAGTCGAATGCTTTCGTGTAATCGACAAAACAGGCCATAGTTACCTGGCTGTCATCTCGGTGTTCATATAAGTCTTTTAGTACAGAGAAGACTGCATCGCCAGTACTCAGTCCTGCTCTGAATCCAAATTGGTTGTCAGACAACAGTTTGTTGCTCTCCAGGTGGTTGCTCAGAAACTCATGGACAATTTTCTCCAGCATTTTCCCAGGTAGGGGTAGTAGGGTTATAGGGCGCCAGTTCTTTATCTGGGTCAAGTCTCCTTTCTTTGGGATTGGTACCAGGTTGCCACAGGCCCATGCTTTTGGGAATATGCTGTGCCGGATTGAGTTCTTGAACATGGAAACCAAGTGCTCAGGTAGCAGGGTGAGGGCGTCCTTTAGGACTGAGCTGTTTATTTCTTCAATGCCTGACGATTTGTCTCTACTGATTTTAGCTATGAGTTTGGTCACCTTGTCCAGTGTGATCATTTCATCTATGTCTATGGCGGTTCCGTCATCAGTCAGAGGTATAGATTTTATGTTGACTTTGTCAAGACCTGCATTGTTTCCCTTTGTGTCATATAGAGTCTGGCCGATGTTAGCAAAATAATTGTTGACAAAGGTAGACACCTCATTTCTGTCAATGTCAGTTCCATCCTCATCCTTCAGGTCTATCTGGGTAGTTCTACTGGATGGGTTTAACAATTTGTTTGATTCTCTCCAGAATTTGCGGTGGTCTCCTCTCGCGGCATTCAACGTGTCAGTGACACCTTCGGCAAGTGATGATTGCAATTGCCTTCTAATCAGATGGGACAGACGCTTTGCCTCTAGGTTTTCAGCATAGTCACCAGTCTGTTTGTATCTTTGCAGGCATTCCTGTCTGTCATTAATGTGTTCAATGGTGTGTCTGCTCACATGTTTGTCAGGGACCTTTTTAAGGATTATCGTCTTGATAGGGCAGGCGTCATCTAAGTATTCAACAATTTGGGCAAGCATTATGACCCATTGTGCTTGGGGATCTGTGAGGTCAAAGAATTCAGTCCAATCATATGATGTAAGATGGTCATACAGATCGTCAAGATGGTAATAGCGGTAGGATCTGCCTTGTCGGGTGACTGTGATTTTGACCTCTCTCTCTTTTTTCCTCTCAGCATAAATCGGGTAGTGGTCACTGAGCATTATGTCTAGTGTGCCTGAGCCCTTGACAATGTTGCAGTTGGTTAGAATGTGGTCAATGATAGTGCCGCCTTCAGGGTTAGGTGACTTCATTTATCTTTTGATGTAGGCCAGTTTCACGACAGAAGTCAATGAGTTCCCTTCCTGGTGGCAGGTCACGTTTTCTCATGTCTATATTTAGATCACCAATGATCCAGACTTCCTCGTCCTTCTCCTGTAATATATTCACAATATCACTTAAAGTATCAAGGAAGGTGGTAACATTACCCTTAGGGGGTCTATATGTGTTCAGTAATATCATTGCCTTGTGCTGCTCTCTGTTAATACTTATAGTTAATAGCTCGATGTCCGGTTCCATGCGACAGTGCTCATACAGGATAGTGCTGCAGGCTCCATATGCATTATCTATATAGGTCACTAGACCGCCTCCCTTATTAGCTTCTCTGTCAAGTCTGAAAGTTCTCTTACCTTGGATATATATCAGTTCATCTCCCGATCTTTCATCCAGCCAGGATTCACATGCGCATAAAATTGTAAAAGGGCTCAGCAACAGTGCAACTTCCAGTTTTTTCGGTTGGAGGCTTCGACAATTGATACCGCATAATGTTACGCCTTTCAACTTGTTAATCTCGTCTGTAATTCGGATCCTTTCCGGGTTCATGGTTCAGTTGTAACACTAGCTAGTAGTGGGTGATCTAGGTAACTGCACTGGTGTGCTAATGAGTGATGGTTCAAATGAGGGGGGGGGGGTTGATAAAAAAGATAAACAACAATCAGAGATCTGGGTCTCAAGTGAGAAAATGTATTAGGTTCTTACAGTTATGCAGGTGTCAGATTACAACCTATACCGCGTGGCCGCACTGGGTATAGTTGAATGATATCTTTGATTGGCTGGGCCTAATAAAGATACCCGAGGTATATGACTTGTGTTACTAAGAGACATAGGAACTGAGAGCTCTACTCCTCTGGGACACCCCTCCCACCACTTCTCCCTGCTGTTGATATCAAAATGTGTGACATACACTAACATTGACACGAATAAGTTTGCTGGACATGTGGAGTGCCTTTGGGGGACAAGATTGACTACTTTGAGAGACTGACAGTGAGTACATTTATGAGAAGAACACCCTTTTTACTCCCACTATAGGATCTATATGTAGCTGCAGTCTGGCGCAGTAGCGCCAGATGTGTCGGACTAAATGTATCATGAGTGTCCTTTGTAAATATGGCCTGCAAATTCTGAGCGGTTTGCACATGCTTCCCTATTAAGTGAAGGGGAGGTGTGTTTACCAAAGGCAGTTTTAAAGCTGCTTCATTTTCAAAACCCACAACTGTACCAACTAACTCCTCTATACATATTTACAGGGACACAAAGTATTTACTTGTAGGAGCAGCACGACTCCAAAGTTAGGGAAAATAAAGTATGCATAAGATATACTCCGCCTGTGTTTTGGGCCTATTGTTCTTACTGTAGGTTACATTCAATATTCCCTACCTCAGAGCACCAGGAGATTGTGGACGGCCCTAGCGGAGGCTTCAGAGGCCATAAGCGGAGGATTTGCACATTTGGAATGTCACTAACCCTAGTAGCAAGCCCGCACGGGGCCAATTTGGTTTTAGCTCGGATTGGCTGTTTGAAGTCGGGCAAAACTGAGCTGGGTTTCATGTTGGGCAGATGGCTGGGCTGAAGTGTGGCCCCAATCGGGCTGCCCATTTTGGGCTCAGATCAGTTTCAAAGCGGGCTGCCCGATTTGGGCTCAGATCAGTTTCAAAGAGGACTACCCGCTTTGGGTTCATGTTGGCCAGATGACAGGAAACCCGTCCAAAACCCGTTCTGAGCCCAATTCGGGTAGCCCACTTGGGGCCACACCAAAACCCAGTGCCCTAAACCAACGGGCGCCCGTCGGTTAGCCCACTCTGGGCAGGGCAACTGGTCTAATAGTTCTGATGATTGACACCAGATGTCACTACTATACAATATCTAGAGTTTTCCAACAAATCCAGATGAAATTGACATTATATCATAATACAATAAAATGTTAAAGTGATGTAGAATAGGAAACAATAAGTAGATGTTCTCACAGTTTGGAAATAAGATAGAATACATATTTGAATGATGAAAAGGAGGCTCTCTAAGCAGCTATCCAGTGTAAACACTATTTCTGTGGCATTACAATCTTAAAGGCGCACTGAACCCACGACGTCACTTGCGTACAAAACTCGGCAGGGCTAGGTCCTGAGCTTAGTGCGCCTTTAATACAAGACTCATGTGCCCCATGTAGGTATGAACTATGGCTTTGAAGGCCAATGTGCACCATAGACACTTGTCTATGCTGCATGTGGCTCAAACCTGATGATAATAGGCCAGCTTGATACTTCCATTATTGGGTAGGAAGAGTATGATTATGCCTTGGGTTGATTACCAGGACCTAGGATATCTGGTTCAACAAATACAAGAAATCATTGGAGAATGATTGAATAGATTCTAAAAACCCATAATTATCCGATCTTAGCCCGCTTTCAACCCGTCCAAAAACTGATCTAAGCCCGCGTTCAACCCGTCCAAAAACCGATCTGAACCCACTTTCAGCCCGTTCAAAAACCAATCTGAGCCCAAAGTGGGAAGCCCGTCCAAAAACTGATCTGAGCCCAAAGTGGACTTCCCGTCCAAAACCCGATCTGCGCCCAACATGGGAAGCCCGCACGGGGCCAGACCAAAGCCCAGTGCCCTAAACCGACGGGAGCCCGTCGGTTAGCCCACTCCGGGCCAGACTTGCAAACACAGTCTGGCCCCGTCCGGGGCCACAGTGTGTTTGCTACTAGGGAAGATTTGATTTATGATTAAAACACAATGATATGTGTGAAATTACTTATGGCATATGCAGTTAAATTGAATGTAGCAAAATAAACGCTGAAAAAGACAATACACGTTTTTGTCCTTATGCAATAACTTAATTGAAACGCCTTGCAGAAACTCTCCAGCAGAAATTTCATGGGGGGATTAAAGCCTTTAGACCTGACATGGTTAAACAGGGAAATTATAGAGAACTGGTGACATTACAGGAGATTGGTTTGTGGCAGTCTTTGGACAACCAGAATGACATTAGATAAAAGAGAAATCCTCATAATTGTACTGCAAAGATAAGAAAGGCAAGCCTTAGCTGGCTGCACAAATAGAGACCAGTTGTGACATGAGGTTGGCAATGACCTGGTGCTAACGTGACGATTGGCTGACCTCTATAGACTGGCCTGGGGTCCACCCATAGCTGCCAATTACATCTCCGGTGGAGTAATTTGGGTCTTTGTGAAATGACGGACCAATATGGCAGTGGTCAGGCTAACAGTGGCACAGTGCTTGCGGGAGCTGTTGCACTATCATGGTTCCTATAGAGTGCTGCAGCATGTCTTAATACATCAGTGGTGTTTTGCACAGCAAATAGCGATATCGTTATTCTTTAAAAATGTTATAATGACTATCTCCTTTAGGTAATCGTTACAGGTGCATTTCTCATAAATTAGAGGGTATACCTATCCAAGGGAATATTTTAATAACAATTGATTAAAAGATAGCATTATGATCTTTACTTTTATAAAATATTTTGTAGATATCGTTATAATTCTGCTGTGCAACAGCCCACAGTCCATCTTCTTGTTATTGCTATTGTGATTATTATATTAATAATGCTGAGAGAACTTTAGATTTACAATGTTTTATTATTTTAGACCTGTTTGATATGGTGCCTAGAGGTTCAAACTTCTCGATTTATTAATGAGATAACTGCTTATGCATGTCTTCATAGTCCTTTTTGTCTAACATACATGTCATTTAATGTAAAGCCCATGATGCAATTAAATTCTATGGTGGAAAGTTTCAGCAATTTTGGAATCTGTTACCATCTGTGTACCAGTTTGCAACAGATGTGATTACACAGGAGATAACCTTAAGACCGCCACAATTCATTTGACTGAAACTAACGGTCTCTGTTGTATGCACCTGATGAAAGGAGGGAGTAGATGGTTCAATTGGATTTTAATCTTGACTAGTCTGTAGATTTCCTAGGTTAATGAAATGTCTTACATCTAATCTGGCTGATAAATCAGTCAGCTAAGTTCTAAGATCAAAAAAGTAATTTGGGCAGTGATTGCTATATATTTTAATGTGGTAATGATGTAGATACTATATTTATATGCAAAAATAGGGGTCATGTCTAGTACTAGAAAGCGTGCACGGGTAAAGGGAATTATCTCTTCCAAAATTGAAATATGCACCAGCAAATACATTAACTACCTCAGCCGGTGATTCTGATATGCCATGGATGATGTCTCAGCAAATACCCAGTCAGCATTGGTCCCTGGGGCCCATATGTGTTTTACTTGGGCTAACTGGGCTTGCCCCTATCTGTGTTATGGTCCTTTTTGTCTAGGGCTACCAGTGGGAGCCCAGATGTGTCACTGGTAGCCCTGGACAAAAAGGACCAAAACCCAGGGTGGGCAAATCAGCTTGCCCAGGTAAAAACACATATGGGCCCCATCAAGCAATGTTGACTGGGTAAATAACACATGCCGTAGCTTCTACATGTTTAAATAGATAGCCGATTGCTAACTGTATGGTGAAACACTCTCTGCACTACTATAGATGCAACATTGAAAGTAGAGTGGGTTACCATGACATCAAAGAGGGTACTATGTTGACCTGTAGGAGTCATTCGCTGGGCTTCTCTCTTCATGAGAAGATACCCTTTAGGTTTACAGGATCTCTGTATCAGATGGGTCAGACTTCCATTGTGCTGATATACAAGGGTCTACCAGAGGCCAGCCTTGGCCAGCTTCTATCCTACCCGTAGATAGGACAACCAGGGACCAGTAAATATAGAATAATTTTATTAAGTCTATTGTATTCTATATTTAAAAAAAATATTTCAGAGCAGTTTAGCCATTCTGTTGCCCTATGGTGGCCAAATTCAGTACTAAAAATCCCCTACAGATAGTTAGTTGCGTCACAAATAATCATTTCCTTGAAATGGGCTATTGAATTACTCTAGAAGTGCCACTTCCAGTAAAATGTCTTGTTATATGAGATTAATCGAGCACCTCACATCATATCTAGATAGTGGACCTAACAGAAATTACTTTTACTAAGCCAATACAATAAACAGAAATGATATCTTTAAAAGGAAATGATTGAGGGCCCTTCAAAGTTTGGAAATTCCCAGTCATGCCTTGAGTATGGAGCAGGGAAGGAGCCGAAGACCACTCCAAGAAAGAGTAACAGTTTTAAAGACTGGAAGGACGATTGTATCAATGATGAATGGTCAATGACAGTTACATTTTGACATATCATTTGATGAATTCTGACCATTTCTTAAAATTACGTTGTCCTACCTACTACCAGTTGGATATACAGCAGAGGGACCGGAGGAGTGTTGGTATGGTTTCGTTAGACGCCTTCCTTATAAATCACCAAACTGCTTCACACCTTAGGAAACTGCAACTAAATGTGCATATACTTATCCACAGATTCAATTCATTCTGTTACAGCAGAATTTAACAACTGTGCCCATTATTGTTGTCAATTTAGAATTTATTGATGGTTAAGCGAATGAAAACAGTTAACACTCATTTTCTTACCATGTTATAGATTGCCTACCATGATGCAGTCTATAGATCCTCATGTATTATGTTGAATTTATGCAGTCGACCTCATGGAACATATCTTTTGGAGGGAAGACACTGTTTTCCTTTATTTGATTACCATGTAACAGTAGATACCCAGCTAACAAAAAAACGTTTACATTACCAGGATTTAACGCATGTAGAAGGTTTGCAAACGTTTTCAAAAACGTATATAGAACGTTTGTTTTACGTAAAAACGTTGACACTAAATAACGTTTTTATAACGTTACAGCCAAACGTTTGTCTGTAACGTTTTATGAACGTTTATTTAACATGTTTCCCATTAAAAAGATAACCATGACTGTAAGGATTAATAAGTAGCACATATAGCGGGACATCTAACCAAATAGTGTACAGTTTTATGGGTTTCACTATGCTAAACCTACCGTATTAAAAATGAGTAGCATTACAGTTTAACATTTTTGTATTACTACATGCTTATTTCTAACTAACATTAAAAAAAGATTTTCTTTCCTAACTGAGCCTAGAACTCAGGATCTTTTGCATGCTAGGCTAACACTCTACCCCTGCTCTATTGTGGAGGTGGTAGTAGGTATACTAAAAGCTATACTCAGATCTCAATATCCTGGACAGGTCAGTTTGTGGTCAAAGTCACCCGATGTCTGAATCGACTGGGTGGGTGAAATGGCAGAGGTAGGCTACAGGAGTTATACGTGTGTGTGGGGGGGGGGGGAGGGGATATCTGTGTAAGTGTTCCCACGGTAGATAGCGGGGTGGGGCACATGACATGGGGGCAGGTTGTACATGCGTTGGTTAACAATTACGTTACAATGTATGTATGAAAAGATATTGTATAAGGAAGCAGATAGTAATAGTAATAACATGTTCACAGCGGTGTTAATAGGGCCTTTAGCTACCACGTAAAAGCTCATTAAACGCAGACGTAGCAGTGCTAAAAGGATAGGATACATCTGGGTTACATGAGCTATGTCGGGTTTGCTAAAGGTCCCTAACTACAATCCAAAGACGTCAATGGAATCACAGAGCTGGCAAGCCATGGGTGTGAGACATGAACTGAGAGTCTGACTGGTGTGGGCTATACACACGCCATATACAGATAAAGAGCACCGAAGACCTTTGATATATATATGCATGGGACCATATGTTCCAAAATGGATGTAGAACAATGGAGACTATATTCTAAGAGAATTTTATTTCATCCAGAATATATATGTGGATGTACGATATGGCTTCTGGGTTCAATTGGGACCTTTAGCAAACCTGACGTAGCTCATAAAACGCAGACGTGCCCTATGCTTTCAGCACTGCTACGTCTGCGTTTTATGAGCTTTTACGTGGTTGCTAAAGGTCCCTATTGACCTAGGTAGGGTTTGTTAAAGGTCCTGCATGGACTATGTTTCTAATCAATTTGTCTCTGTACCAAATGCCTCGTTAGCTCAAACAGGAGAGCATGAGACTACCGATCTAAAGGTCCTGGGTTCGGTCCTCAGGGTGGCTTTTAGTGTACAGGTAGCAACAATGGTCACCTATAGACGTTCTCCAAGCCCTTGCCAATCCTTTTGCAAACCTTTCGCAAACCCTCTGCAAACGTTTTCCAAACATTTTGGTGTAACCTTTTCCAAGCGTTTTCCTCCAAACCAGGGAGATACGTTTGCAAACGTTTGGAAAACGTTTGCTGTTAGCTGGGTATGGTCAAGTAGGTATAAATACTCTTCCCTTTTATTTGTCACCACTCCTTTCTTGCCACGATATCTGCTAAATTATCAACAAGAAGCCTACGTTACAGCCTCATCCCCATGAAATGCTTGTTTAGATACCCACAACGAGGCAATATCTAGCGGATGGTCAATATCAGCGATAGGGAAAAGAATTGATAGCCAATGCATGGTAGATGGTTGCAGGCATGGTCCATGGTATGCATGTGCACTCACGTCTCTGCTTTTCTCTGCGCATATACTGAATATGTTTATGCACAAGTCAAAATGATGCTGAGAGGAATCTGTTATTGCAGTATTGTAACTTGATTGCTGATACAAATGCTTTAATAATGGACCAAAGTCCAAAGATATAATCGTTATGGCCATTCTACAAGCGATATTGACTGCAGCGCTCATGGAAAGAAAAGTCAGCCCTTCTTCTCCTATTACTCTAATGTGGTAAGGTTGAGTTGCAGTTGTTCTGTGGATGTGCCTGCTGTAAGGAGGTGGGCAGGGTACCAGAGTGCTACAGACACTCAGGGGAAACCCCTGCAGGGTGTTGAGTGCTGTCACAACCCAGTGGGGTTTCAACTAGAGACATGAACGTACCCAGCTCCCGCCAGTGTAGTGTCTGCACTAAAGGGTGGGAGCAGGAGAGCAGGCATTGTCCAGCAACGTGAGGGGCTTCTCCAGGCGTGATCTGGTCCGGGCTGCTCCTTCAGCAACAGGAATTTAGGTGCCACCAACAGGAGCAGCTAGCCAGGCGGAAGCAGCCTGAGGGGGGGGGGGGGGGCTGGAGGTGGGAGGTGGGAGGAGTAAGGAGGTTGGGCAGTGGGTGCTGGAGGAAAGACAGGATCAGAGCGATCTGAGAGAGCCCAGCTAACAAAGAAAACGTTATTTTACGTCAAAATAAAGTTTTAAAACTTTACATAACGTTATGCCATAGTAAGGAGCCTTAGGGAAAACATTATATAACGTTATGTAACGTTATACAATGTTGTGTAACATTTTTTGTTTACTGGGAAACTGGATATGGTAGCAAATGGAAGAGAAGAAGACACACGACAGAGCTGGACAGGGCTATGGAAGGCAGGACAAAAGTAATACAAAAATGTACGAGTGAAAGTAAAGATACAGGTAGTGGATAAGCAGGTGGTGCAAGTTTAACGAGTGATGTGGGATAGGGTGAGTGAGACTATACTGTAACGGTATTAGATGGTGGCTTATAACTAGGAAGGAAAACGATGAGAGGAGAAGTTGTGATATATAGGAGTTCTCTATTGACAGAAGTAGAGTACAACAATGAGGAATGTCGGTGCCTTTATGGCTAATTATGCTACCAGTGGTATCACATATACTGCTTAGTTATACTAATAAGAATCGTCTTGAGAAAGGCGGGGAGTCAAGCTCTGAGGGGAGTCTCTCAGGGAGCACAGTACGTCAGTCCCGAACAAGAGCCAAAGCAAGACTGGCGGCCCGCGCCGTCGTGCTTGCTTATATAGCACTCCGACGCGGGGCGCCCCCCTGTGGGATGGTGGCGCACTATACTCCCTGCGAGACTCCCCGCGACTCCCCGTGGCGGAGACCCCCTCCGCTACAATACACAATCTATGCATTTATGCAAGAGATAAGGACCAAAGAGGAGATAAGAGGAACATCATAACTACACGGGTAGGGATGAAATGTAATTAGTACTGAGGGGCTGAGGCATTGTGGACGATTTGAACTTTCCATAGAACTACATTAATTTTCTGTACTTGCAGGAGGTTTTTTATTTACTTCGTACAAAGTAAGTAAATGTCAGAGACCATCGTGTCTTCTTTTCTCAAACCAAAACCATTAGCTTACTTACCTGTTCAGATCTGAGTGTAGTAGAGGAACACAACACACCGTCCAACCCAACCTAACAAAACCATTACCGGGTAGCTGCTAAAACATTGATGGGAATAGTTTATATGTTGGCAAATGTAAGGAAGGTTCTACTTGCAGGAACTGTGACATTTAAAATACATCAAGCAAATTTAGTTGAATAGTGGAGTAGACTACACTGTTATTACAACACAGAGAGAACAGTGAGCGTCACTGTCGCCAAAAGCACCCTCACCTGAAAGTCAAGCACTGCCTGGCTTTCAGGTGAGAAATAGCCAGAGAAAACATGTTATTGGCTTCGGTATGCCATCTACTCATATTCCATTAATTATTTTGGGCACAGATATGCATCTCTCATTTTATCAATTGTATCCTCTTCTGCTTCATCCTCCTCTGATTACTCTATGGTCTTCTGAACCAAGCCAAAGAGCGGACAGGGGGGAATAGGACTACAAGACCATACTGGCTTGATCTCACCCTGCTTGATCTTCGCCCATTCTTTAAGTTTGTGCTAAAGTGGAATAAATCTGGGCTGACCCATCTGGACTCCCACCTATAGCCCTGGACAAAAATGACCATAACCCAGACATGGGCAAATGAGCCTGCCCAAGTAAAAACACATATTGGCCCCACTAAAGCGCTGATTCCACTGCCGTCACCTGACGGATCCGTCGGCATTTCGTCAATTATTTTGGACGGAACTGCGACGGACGGGGCAGTGGAAGCAGGTTTCACCCGTCGACGGGAGGTAAAAACGTCGACGGATCCAGCATTTTTGCTTCCACTGATCCGTCCGTCGACGGATCCGTCGACGGACGGATCAGTGGAAGCAATAAAAAGGGCGATCCGTCCGTCAGCGGGAGACATATTTGGATAAAAATGGACGGAAATGGTCGACGGATCAAATATTAAAAATTTTTAATATTTCATTCCGTCGGATTATGCACATGAAACCGTCGACGGATAGTCTTGTTGCACCTTCTTGCCACCTTGCGGAAAACACGGGAAGCTGTAGTGTCCGATTGAAACGGAAGGTGGCGCGACGGAATGTCGTTTTCTGATCATGTGATCCCTTCTTCCGGCCGTACAAAGCTGTTCAAAATGGCGACACGGACAACTCTGAAGCGCAGCAAAAACCCAAACAAAGGCTCCAGTACCCAAAATAAAGCCGGAAGAAGTTGGGAAACCTGCTCCCGAATCGACAGAAGACACCGAGACAGCGCAGGCAGCAGAAAAGAGGAAGCCTGGTCCCCAGAGGCGCCGAAGGAGAGCGGTTCAAAACACGTCGACGGTGAATGATTCAAATGTATCTGACACTGATCCTACCGGCACCAATGCGCCACTGTCAAGCAAGACGCTCGGGGTCAAAAGGGGGCGGGGTAAGACGGAAAAGTCAAAACCTGATGTTACGTCAACCTCACCGGAGATGGATCGGGCAGAAATCGCTGTTGCACATATGCCCACCAACACACAGCAAGAAAGAGACCTGAAGCAAAAGATCTACTCTATACTGAAGAAAGGCGCAGAAAAAGAACAGGCAATTTTAAGGTACTGTTACTTTGTATTATATGACATACTGATCTTTTTTTTAATCCCCCCCCCCAAAAACTGGTGTTTCCTCCCCCCCCCCCCGCTCCAGCGGTCCAAATTTCCCCCCCCCCCCCCAATACACCACCCCCCCCTGTTGTTATGAAATGAGCACTCCCTAAATTAAAAATTTGGGCCTTTTTTGTACTAAATTTATTTTTAAATCTGACATTGGGTATGCTACCGGAATTTTTTTTTTTTATAAGGTATAATATCTTATTTAAAATTGAGTTTTATTTTTTGCTTGACAGGGGAGAAACTGTGTCATTCAATGAACAGGATGAGGCAGCCGCGTCCAACATCTTGGATTCAGAGGATGAGCCGGACGAGAAGGAACATGGTAAAGGGGTGAAGACAATGGACGGAATGGGTGATTTCACAGCACTGACACCTGAAGCCCAGGCCCTACTGGACGCTGCAGAGGGAGATCAGGATGAGGAAGACGAGCCCCTCAATTTGACTAAAGGTAAAAATGTTAAAATCAATTGTCATGTAGGAAAAGTGTTCTGTAAAATGAAGTTATATGGTTTCATACATCATTGTACATTTCTGTCTGACACAGGAAGATTGGGTGCAAAAAATTAATACTGTCATGTGCAGGTACAGAAGAGAACCGTCATCATGATGTACCAAAATGTTGTCTTTAAAAAAAAAAAAAAACTTTCAAAATTCGTTCAATTGCAGGTGACATGCATATGATAGTTGAGGACACAAGCATATTTGAGGATCCTACTAAATCGAACGACGATTATTGGGAAGAGGACACCACCAGAGAAAAAGTTCTGTGTGAGCTGTGGGAAGAGACAGACGTCCTGTATGACAGCAGCAAAAGAGGCCACATGACTGAGGACAGGAATACCATCTTGAAGAGATTTGCAACCATACTACGTGTCCCACGTAAGTATGCATTGAAAGGCATAAACAGATATCTAATTTATTCTTTTAGAATATGTTTAATTGTGATTAAATCAGCTTTTTTTTTTCAACTTTTCAGTACCGGTATTGTACAGGCATTATGCTATTTCAATGGAAATGAGGAAAACTATATAGTGTAATATATTTCTACCTTGGGGGAGGGGGGAGGGGGGGGAAAGGTTGATCCCACATGGACGGAAATGGTGGACGGATTCAACAGCAAAAAGTTTTGATTTTTCATTCCGTCACATCATGCACATGGAACCGTCCGCGGATTGTCTGGTTGCACCTTCTCGCCACCTGGCGGAAAATATAGGGCGCTCTACAAATTTCACCCATTTTAAGAAAAAAGCCCACCTTAATGTAATAAAATAATTTTAAAAAATATGTGAAATATTTCGTGCTTCATTTTCAGCCAAAGTGATAGCTGACAAGATGGCATCCATCAGGAACATGTATCAGCGGCTACATAGGCAGGCGAAAAGTGGATCAGAACCTGAAGGGAAAACCGTCCGGCAGAAAGGTGCTGCGTTTAGCCTACTTTTTACGCCAGCACATCACTACAAATGACCATTTGACGTGTTACAAACGTGTCAGTCCAAGAAACAAGTCAACCCCGAGAAAGAGAGTTCTACCTGAGGTAATTAATTTGGGAATTTATTTCTTCCTTTATATCAACAGCAGGACACACATACTTTTCTTCAGTATTCGCTACATGGAATAATAATTAAAAAATTTAAGAAATAAAAGGAGTGGAGCATACCATGATGCATCTGTAGGCTACAGTAAAATGTAATACAACAGACATATATTTTAATACAGGATAAATGAGAAAACATGATTGGATGACAGAAAAATGCATTTTCAACAGTATCAGACTGTGTGTCAATTAACCTTTCAGTTCTATTATGCTATTCAAAATACTAATTTAAATCACTGTAACCCCACTGTAAAAAAAGATAAATTTCTTTCTACTGTCTGCTATATACAACATGAACTCATGTATTTTGTCACAGGTGACGGAAACTGATGTAGAAAACGCCATCGATTTGTCACAGATATCAGATCGTAGCCTAACACCTATGAAGGCGTGCCAACTTACAGAATCAGAACAGGGAGAAAAGGAGAATTCAGACGGAACGGAGATGGAGGAAAGTGAGGTGATAGTGAACAACAAACAGTTCAGCCGGAATGCTAGGTTGAAAGATGCTTCATGTGTTAAGGCCTCAGTCAAAAGGTCTTTAAGGCTGGATGATCCTGTGAATGAGACCTCCAGTCCCAAGAAAACAGCAAAGAAAACTGCCAGACCAGATTTAATTAAGAAGTCAGCCGTAATTTCAGCAGCCTCCACACCAAAACCAGCAGCGGCAAAGAAAACATTAAAAAAAGCCCCTGTTGCTAAATCTGTGCCTCACACCAAACCTGCTCTGTCTAAAACGTCAGGCAGCGTGACAGCAGAGGACAGGAAGAGGATGGCCAACTCTACCAAATCCAACTCGACAGTGAGTGAAGCGTCCAGTTTTAATTTCACCACTGCCGCACAGCGTCGGGCAGCAATGGACAAGGACTGGAACAAGAACACCAGCAGATATGATACTACGGTAGAGGAGAGTGACTGGTACGCCCGCCAGGGGCCTAGTGACCAGAAGAAGAAGGAGGAGGTCAAGAAAAAAACAGAAAAGGACAAGCAGACGGATATGGCAGCCATTATGGTTGAAAGAAATGAACAGATAAAAAAGATGACGGATGGACTTGAACAGTGGCGCACTCAGACAAAGACAACGGGTACACTAGAAGCAACCCCTATTAGCCCAGACCAACTGTGGGCAAATTCTTTAGTACCACATCTTGGTCGTATGGCTCCAGAAGTGAGGGACGAATTCATGGTACATGTTTTCAGTGTTTGTATGAAGGCAGTACGGGGGACATGGGATCCTTCTGCCTACTGAACTAACTTAGTGCAGATAGCACACACATCTTTGCGAAATATAGGCATACAGCCGGACTGCAGCTGGTTTCGTCAGCCCACACTGATTACACTTGATGGACGGAGTACAACTATGTCCCTGGAAGTGATTTTTACCCAGGGACTTGGTGTCTCTTCCTATCTGCACCCAGCCAGAATTAAAAACGCTGACGGAATGGGTATGAGGATTCTGCCCTATACACGTCATATGGATGTATGAACATTGTGCCATATTTATTTTTTACATTTTTATCTGCTTGCAGAAAGACTGGGTGTTTTTTTTTTTTGGAAAATACCAAAGTTCAGCTAGAACAAAGTATTACAAGATTGTGTTCAACTTTTTATCAATATACACAGGGTACTGATCTCACTATACCAGGAGCCTGGTGCAACTCCTGAACCTTCTGTATTTTATCCATGCATGTGGCTTTTTAATTTTGTTTTCATTTCAACTAGTTCATGTGTTACTTGTTAAGGTTGATAGGACTGAAATACTTGAAAAAGTATATGATATGTCCCTGATTCATAGTATATGTCATATGGTCCATGTTAAAGTTAAGTTAAAAGATAAGACAAACGTAACACAGTATGTTTTAAGTAGGTATATCAACATGTCTTTTAATTCTGTCTTGACTGGAGAACAGAGCTCCCAAACAGCAATACCAAAAACGTCCCACAGTATGTTATACTTAGTATAGACAGAGATAAAACTATTTATTTATGTATGCCCACTTTAGTGTGTAATATGATTTATGTATAACAACGGTACTCAGTTCAACTTTATAGAAAGATATATGGTACACTTTATCCCCATTATATGACAAGGTAAATGTGGAAATATAAAGATACAACAATATTTAGATATACTTCATGTTGTTCAACCCATGTTTGTTCATGTTTCCATTCCATATCTGTCCGCCGACGGTTTTGTAGAATAAGTCGTTCACTGTAGGAAAACCATATATCACATGATGCGCCAGTGTGACTGGAAGTAGAGTTATGATTTTTTTGTCTTCCTACGTGCTATGTTAAGTGATGATAATATATGTCAGGGATAACTTATTTTATATAGACATATTATATGATATGAAGGAAGTTGTACTATTTTGATATCTAATATGATACCGGTACTACACGTGACAACTTCTATACTTTTACATTCAGCTATATCTCTAAATACGTCAGGTACCGTATATAAGTGTTTTGTTTTGATGCTTGAACAAAGTGTTAGAGCAGCAGTGGAGGGTACATGGAAATGTGTTTTAATTCATACAATTTCTGAAAGCTACAGTATGTTTTTTCATGATAAGGGGGCCCTACCCATCATGAAAAGTGATGTCGTACAGGTGATAGCTTGTGCAGGCTCATAGAAATCAGCAGTCTGGTGTAATGATGTGTTTCTTCAAATTTTGGTCACTTTTTGAAGGCTTGAAAACATACAAACTCGAGTTTCCTAGCACAATATTGGCCTAAGAAAAATTATGATGATATCTACCCTCCCTAAATTGAATTCAAGGATCACATTGAAACAATTCTCATGTTGCTAGGACAAACGGTTGCCTAGCAACAGCGGTTTTTGCCTAGCAATGAGCACTTTTTGACCCAATGAAATAACTGCCCTAGTGATGATATAATATAGCATGGTGATTCTAGAAAGTATGTGTTCTTTTGAGGTAGAGAATGTTCATCCAGTGATGAAAGATGATTTTGTATCAATAATGTACAGACTATACTATGGGGAAATTAGAGTATAGCATGTTTGATAAAAATGTGAAATAATAACTATCCTATAAAATTATAAAATTAATGTAAACAGGAAAAGATATAGCGACAAAATTTAGGATAATACGCTATTTCTTCCAATTAAACTGAGATAAATCAAACTGACTTAAACTTTTCAATATAGAAAGAAGTTACATTCTCAGTTGATTGATTGATTTGTTTGTTTAACCTCCAAGTGTACTATGACGTGTGGAAGGCGTTTCCCCATATCTTATAATAATGATGCACATACAGTGGTAACATACATACAACATACGGAAATAATACACCAAAAGTATTTTTTTGGTTTCAGTTGGCCCTCTGCATACCATCTGTACCTTTTATAAAAAATTTAAAAAACATACGGCATGAAAAATACAGCCCTTCCAAGGTACGGTAATGGTCACCTGTCTCAATTAGGGAAAATATGCAAAAACCAGTCTTCATTCCAGGCAATAGTCTGGAATATTTTAGGGATTTTATCATCCATACTGGCCCAAGGAGCATTTCATTCTAAAATTTAGCGACAGGTATTTCTTAGATAAATCAAGGGTGCTGATCATGAATCTGCCGCTCGCAGTTCTGAAAAATGAAGATTTCCATGGAAACGAGCCCAAAAACAAAATGGCCGCCAATAATGCTTGAGAAAGCCTAATTTCTATATAAAAAAGCATATATTTATCACTAATGGGTAAAATCAACCATGGATATCATGATTGAAGGACAAAATTATGTCCAAATGAGGGTCCTTGGCCATTATTGTTGTAATGATAGAAGAAAAAAAATCAGAATATCATACAAGGTTACCATGGTAACCGTTTCACCTAGCAACACTGGTAAATGAATAAAAGTGCATTATGGTCAGCATATTAACAGCTTTAATGAAGATATCTACAATCAATACATTACTGCAATAATCAAAACATAATTCAGTGGCAGGCATATCATGTCTTGCAATATTGCCTCCATCTAGGCACCGTGAGCTGTTGCCTAGCAACCAGAATGGGATTTGCTAATTTGCTTGACAACAACCCTGTATAAGTCACATTACCCTAATTCTGAGGTAGTGTATCCCACTAAATCAGGCCGAAGCAATTTGAGTTTACTATTCCTCTTTTTCTAGCAAAAATGATTGCCTAGCAACAGCAATTCTAAATGATTGTTTGCCTAGCAACATAGTTAGCATCACAATATAAAAAAAGGAGTATGCAAAAATGATTAAGGCAGACTTTACCCATGTGCTTGGTGCATAAGGATCCCAGAGATATTAACAATGATACCATTGTGCTTGCTGCTTAAGTAAGTAGTTTTAAATGCATGAAAAACCTGTTTCTTTTGATGGTTTCTATGCATAGAACATTTTGAAAGTATTGTTGCTAGGCAACAGATTTCATAAAAATGGCAAACAAAAGGGTACAGTAATAAACCCTAGGGGGGGGGGTTGGTTTTTTTAAGTATACAATTAACCTCAAGGGTCAAATGACACTCATCCCATTCACTGTAGTCTTTGATAAGACAATAGTAGAAGATAGTTAGACAGTTTACCTTGTTAATGTTGCTGTTGCTAGGCAACAGCAAACTAGCAACAGCAAACCAAACAAATTTATTGAAATAGACACATTTGGTTTAAGGGTCGGGATAGCCCTAAACTGGTGACCTGTAACATGGGCCTGCAGCTTCTACTAATGCAGTACTCATGGCATAATTACTGCTAATGAGTGCATTAAACATGTAAAAACAAGGCTGCCCCTGGTGGGAGAATGGAGAACTATGCATGTTTAGCCCAAATGGGAAACTAAGGCACAATATTTAAGAGATCTTAGAATGGTGATGTAAAGTTTTAGAAAATTAGAGTTGATCAAATTACAAATTATGATAATATTCACAACCTCATAAGTTGAAATTAAGACCTTCTTTGCTAATTTTACCTAAATACTAAAACAATTGCCAAACTGAATACTGGCTTGACAACAAAGACATCAAGACAGACAAACTGGAGTCAGGAGAGCACACATCTGACGACCTCAAAAGAGGTGTTCATCATGATGCAACATACAGCTTTTCCAAATGTAAGTATGGAGTGTTTTATTTATGTTATATAGATTACATTGTTAATATGAAAAGGAATTATTATGGCAAAAAGAAAAAGAATTTACAGATTATATGTATGAATGGGTGATAATAGGGGTAATCCTCCATCCAGTATTCTCTTCAGGAGGCCAAGCCTTTCTATCATAGTCCTGCAGACAACCATTTTTCAATTGGCTACCATGTTCTTAGTTTTCAATGAATTGCTACGATTCTTTTTGGTACTAGTAGTTCTCAGATCTGTGAAGACAGTGCTTAAAAGGAATAGAGCTCTTAGTGACCTTGAATGACCTTGAGATTAGGTCAAAGGGCATAAAGTTTAAGGTAAAATTAGTGGTCGCTCAGCCTGGTATTTAGGGGCATTATGTTACATCACTGTGTCTTTACAACAGCTTTTATATACCGTATTCGACGTAATAAGCGCACACCCCCCCCGTTTTTGGCAGTTTTTAGACTACAAATAACCAAAAATATCTCAACTTTTGACCCCAATTAAACTCTTAACTACTAAAAGGTGTCCATAATCATTTTTTAAGTGCACTGTGCGCTTATTACGTCGAATACGGTAATCGTATTTGCGATTGTCCAGTCTGAAGCCTCCCTATTACATCCCCAACCTTACTACTCCATCTTTAACCTTCCTACTCTGTCTCTTACCCCTCACTCCATCCCCCAGTCCCCCTGGAGGCTTCCCTGGCCTCCACAGGGCAGGTGCCACCCTCAGTTCCTCTGGAGGCTTTCTTGGCCCCCTCAAGCCACAAATGGTACCTGTCAGCATTCTGGAGATTGGGGGGGGGGGGGTTTCTCCCAACTCCCCAAAAAGTTGATGAAAATGATGAAAGTCCCCCTCCACAAAAAAAAACAGTCCAAAATAAACGACACAATTTCATGACATTTAGGTAAAATTAGTGGTCGCTCAGCCTGGTATTTAGGGGCATTATGTTACATCACTGTGTCTTTACAACAGCTTTTATATACCGTATTCGACGTAATAAGCGCACACCCCCCCCGTTTTTGGCAGTTTTTAGACTACAAATAACCAAAAATATCTCAACTTTTGACCCCAATTAAACTCTTAACTACTAAAAGGTGTCCATAATCATTTTTTAAGTGCACTGTGCGCTTATTACGTCGAATACGGTAATCGTATTTGCGATTGTCCAGTTTGGCACACATAGAGCAGCGTACAGCAGCTGTATCTTCTGGGAAAAGGTGTGAAAGCGAGTGCAGATGAGTCCAGCCTGCTATACCAAGCTGCTGTCCTGGGAGAGTGTATAAGGGTGGCCTGAATTAACAGGCTGTCTGTTAAAAACAGGCCAGACTCCGCCTGATAATAGTCTGAATATCTTTTCTTTTCTTTTTAGATGGAGCCTCTCCTTAGTCTAAAGAGGAAATCCTCCTCAGAGGAGGATACTGAGGAGATATGCTTCTTCTGTGAGAAAAAGAAAACCAAACGTTCAAAATTAAATTCAGCTACAGACAATGGTGTGAAGAAAATTAATAGCAGCACAATAATCAGATCAGACTGTCATGACATCAAAAATGCAGCTGTAATCAAGAAAGTTCAAGCGTTCAATGAAGCAGGCACTATCATCAAACATTGGCATCATGTTTGTTACTCTGACTACACCCATTCTGAAAAGTTAAAGACACTTCAGGATGCGTATGCGAAGCAGATTGGCCAAGTTTTTCCACAGTCAGGTGGTGGTGATGGGAACCCAGGACATAATATTATGATCACTCGCAGCAAGGTCTCCCCATTGAACTGGTCCTTATGCTTATTTTGTCAAACAGAAGAAAGTTCCTGTGTAACCAATTTAATTTTAACACCAAAAAAGAGCAGTGAAATCCTTGATTTTTCTCAGTTTGATCAGTATCTTAGTCTTGCTTTATCTGGAGTTACTGATTTAATTGCCAATGATGGATGTTACCATCTGCACTGCTACTCTAAATTTCAGTACCACAGTAGAACGAAAGCAGCTGGTGCTCAACAAAATCCACTGCCATTACTTTGGCTTTCTGATGAGCTGATCTTGGCAGCTAAGAAAGGACTGGTGATTGAACTTGAGGAAGCTTGGCAAAGATATCTGGTGTTAGCTGACTTACATCAAATCACAGTACCGGCATCATTTGTCAGTAAAAGATCCACATTCAAGATGAAACTGGAGGAGATTGTAGGAGACACAATCCTGTTTGTTCAGCCCAAACAGTCATGTACCGACGAGCGAGGCATGATACTGATTCCAAAAGAGTTTTCCGCTGATGCCATTGCAATGCTTATAGCTGCAGAGGACGAAAGCCTTACAATGCCTGCATACGTATCTGATGACTCCTCTTTCCTCTCACTAGTGCATGTGGCGCTAAAGATCAGATCTGATTTGATTGAAAAAGATGGTCACAAAGGTCTGTCAGTTACCAAAGAGGACGAACTTGCCTGCATCCCCGAGAGTCTGCAACTGCTTCTCGGTATCATATTTGCTGGGCAGGATTTGCTAAATGATGACATAGACAAAACCAGCTCCTGGCAAAATAATGTGCTGAGCATTGGCCAGGACATGGTGTATGGTGTAAGTGGAGGCCACAAGTGGACACCAAAACACATCGGACTAGCAAACATCCTTCATCAAGCTACGCGATCCAAGAAGCTTGTGAATGTCTTTAGTAAGGCTGGCCACTGCCTAAGTTACCAACAACTACAACCAGTTGACACAGGTCTTGCAGAGAAAACACTGAAGAGTATGGATAACAAAACTGGTGCAGTCCTTCCTCCAAACTTGAAACCGGGAAAGTTTGTCCACTACACGGCAGACAACATTGACATTTTGGATGACTCTCTGGATGGAAAGAATACGTTCCATGCTACCCAAATGTGTGCATGGCAGACAGGTCCAGCAGAAGATGTTGGCTTTAAGGATATAAATCCCTCACAGAAGTCAACTCTTTCCGTACCAGCAGCTATGGACCAATTGATTCCAACTAAAGCTGGTGTCATTGACCATCCATGTCCAGTGTATGAAAATGCAACCCATAGCATATTTGATGTGAATACAGAGGTATCCCATTCAAGTCTGGCAAAAGACCTAGCATTCCTCATAAAGCGCCAAGATCAAGAGCTGAAAGATGGATGGACACAGTTTAATGAGGACATAAGTACTTTGGAAACATCACCAACTACAGCTGGATATCTCCCAATTCTGCAGGCACCAGCCCATGAACGTGACACACTGAATACTGTCATACAACGTTGTATGTACATATCAGAAAAGATGGATCAGCAGTATACAGTCATCACAGTGGATCAAGCACTCTTCTATAGATTGATGGAGCTCAAATGGCAAGTACCAGAATACAATGAAAAGGTATTCATTCGCCTTGGTGGTCTCCATATTTCTATGAATTTTCTCAGATGTATTGGACAGCATATGGAGGCGTCCGGACTCAAAGAAACATGGGTAGAGAGTGATTTGATTAGTGATGGCTCAGCAGAGCATGTCCTTGCAGGGAAGGACTACAAGAAAGGCATGAGACTTCACAAGCTTACATTCCAGGCTTTGTGGACAATACTCCTACCTGGCTTCAAGACCTATCTATCAACCAAGGATATCCATCTCCTACAGCAATTGGAATCAGCAACATCTTCAACGGATGTTATCTCACTCCTAGTGAGCGTTGATGTGCAGGAGTACATGGAGACATATGCCAACGATCAGTCCAAAGATAACCCAAACTTCGCATTCTGGTGGCAATACATGCAGATGGTGCAGATGTTACTTATGCTGACCAGAAGTTATCGGGAAGGGAGCTGGTGTCTTCACATAGAAGCATTCAAAGCCATGCTACCTTACATTGCAAGATATGACCACCTGAATTATGAAAAATGGGGTCCAGTGTATCTGATGGAAATGGCCAACCTCCCGCAAGCAATCAAAGATGAGTTCCTGAAAGGAAACTTCGTGATACGGAATTCAGAAAGAAAATTCAATGGAGTTGATGGGGATCATGCCCAGGAATGGCTGAATCGTGTTGGAAAAGTAGCTGGAGGAATTGTTGGCATAACAAGGACAAGGACTGCACTCAATCGATGGGCACTCTCATATAATCTCAGGGCAGATCTGTCAAATGTAACAAGTAGAGGGTATGGTATTGATGACTCAGACACATCCATCCCTGAATCTCTTCCTCACCAAAAGAAAAGGGACAATGCCGATGAAAAGAAGCTTACAGATCAGTTGACAGCTTTTGGTGTATTCTCCTCTACCGAGATGCTACAGAATATTGCAAACAAAGATGAAGCTACAGACAAGATTCAGGAATCACTGCTCTCAGCCTACATGAAAGGTAAAGAAAAACTGAAGGAGAACATTCAGTCCAGATTGGTTGAAGATAACAGCAAATTCAATCAACCAATGAAGAGAGTGAATGCTTTGACCTTTGCAGATCTCTATAGGGTGTCAAAGCAAGGCAAAGAGAAAGAACAGAAGACCATCATCAAAGCTGATCGAAATGTTATGCAGTGATTGATCGTAGCATATGCCTCTGGACGAGATGTTGACCTAGGTCAAGTTCTGCAACATGAATTGATGGCGGTACCACTCGCACTCGCAGAAGCCAATGGGAACTTGAGAACAGGAAACAAAGCACTGCTTATTGACTGTCTGACCAAGGACATAAGCTGTCCAGCAATGATCCCAAGAACACAAAACCATAAAACCACATTGATTATTGATGGGCAAGCACTAGTCCACGGGTTGGGCAAGCCATCAGGAAAAACATTCGAAGAATTTGCTGAGGTGTTCATGACAAATGTGCTAAGGTCGGGAGAATCCTGTGAACGGATAGACTTGGTATTTGACCGTTACCGTGACATATCCACCAAGCACCAAGCAAGGAAAAGACGTAAAAGGAACAAAGTCCCTATCAGAAAGATATCAACTGACAAAGACATCCCAATCCCTGCTGATTGGAACAACTACCTTGCCCATCCAGAGAACAAATGTGATCTGGCAGAGTTCCTGTCAGATTACATTCTTGAGAAGGTTGCTGACAAGATGATTGTCATAAGTGGTAGTTTTGAAGATAGCACTGAAGTTCGTAGTACCCTTCCCATAGACACAAGTGCTCTCTGTGCTGAACATGAAGAAGCAGACACTAGAGTTATCATTCATGCTTTACACACAACATCAGACACTGTCATTGTCCAGGCCAGAGACACTGATATTTTAGTTCTGTTGATTTCCCACTTTGCCAGACTAGGGTGTCGGGAGGTTTTTCTGAAGGCTGGGACCAGCAACAACAGAAAGTACATCCCTGTGCATGAAGTAGTGAAGACGCTCCCACAGGATTGTGCTGAAACCCTCAATGCATTCCACGCATTAAGTGGGTCAGACACTACATCATTCTTGGCCGGTCACACAAAACAATCAATGTTCAAAGTGTTCCTTCAGCATCACAAACTTCTTGCTGGTCTTGGACAAGAAGATCTCAGTGGCACAATTGTAGCGTCTGTGGAAAAGTTCTTCTGCCATTGCTATAATGCCCCAGAAGTTTGCTCTGTGAATGAGGCCCGACTCTCGCTGTTTGGAAAATGTACAAAACCTGAAGCATTACCACCTACATCCAACGCCTTGGAGCAACATATCAAGCGAGCACAACATCAGGCCCTTATATGGAACTGGGCCCACCTATTAGCACCACAGATTCCATCCCCATGTACACTAGGATGGAAAGAAGAAAAAGGTAACTTGTGGCCTGTGCTGATGACAACAGAACCCATACCAGAAGTATGCCTACAGCTGATATCCTGTAAATGCAAAGCTGGCTGCAGAAATCACAGATGTAGCTGTAGGAAACACAACCTTGCCTGCATCACTAACTGCAGATGCCAAGAACCATCCTTCAAGTGCTATAATGTTGCAGAGTCTGAATAGCCTGGTAAGCAAATATATAAATATCTATAGCAGTTGTACATTATGATATGATAATGAGATAGCTCTCTTGCCTGATTAAGTCTAAGTAACTATTGCATAATGTAATAAAACCTAAGGAAGAAAAAGTCATTATATGTGCTGCATAATGTAATATACAGGCATATGTACCATTGTCATATACCATTATTCTGTAACATTATAGGTGATTATACTTACATTCCAGCTCGGGAAAGGACGTAATTGAGTGGCAATCAACAACCTCAAAACACAAGGGTGGCCGTTGGGATGACCTTCTACCACAACCAGCACATAGGATCACAAAAGCTATAGAGTACCTTCAGTTTACTTTCTATGACGGTATCGCAGCATAGAATACACACAGAAAATCCCACTGGCTACAGTATACTTGCCATAGGTTTTACAGTACTATAGTCATTATTTTCATTACCGTTATATGGGTAATCGCCTCCTTGGATTCTTATTACACATTGAATGAAAATAACGATTGTAATGGGGAGCTTATAACAAGGCATTTTTATTGTGTATAAGGGTATTACATAAATGTGATATGGAGTTATCATTTAAAATACCTGTACCCCTTGTGACTGTATAGCAACATAAACTTGCACAAATCATCCCATCTTTTTGATAACTTGACAACCTTCTCTCTATGACCAAACAAAAGAGATTGAGGTTACATCTTTCAATGAATTCCCTATGTGACGTCATGATATTTATACACATACAGAGGTAGGCTGGGGAGGGTATAAATAGGGTCAGTATGTTTGAGAATGTCAGGAAAGAGACATGAGAGGTCAGGGAAGAGACAGGAGAAGTCGAGGAAGAGACTGGGGGTGTCGAGGGTATGGACTGGAGTGATCAGGGGATGGACTGGGGAGGTCGGGGTATTGGCTGGGTGGTCAGGATATGGACAGGGGGGTCAGGAAATGGAATGGGGATGTGTCAGGGAAGGGGGAGGGGTCAACTCAACAGTCGGCAGTGCAAGGTTATACAAATGCTATACCAATGGGAGTTGTAGTGTACAACACACGAGACCAGTAGTTCAGGTAGTACCACACTGGAGAAAAAGCTGTCACACAGTAATGATCCATCCAAAACAGATAGTGAAGATGAGTTGACCGAGGAGGAGATAAGCATTCGGGGTCATGATGGTAAGGATGATGATTATGACGTGGGTGAGGGTGATGATCATGATGATGACAATGATGATGAAGATAGTAGTAGACATGAGGAGATAGTAGTAGACATGAGGAATTGGTAGTGGATGTGAGGAGATTGTAGTGGACGTGAGGATATGGTAGTGGAGGTTAGGAGATATTAGTGGGCATGAGGTGTTGGTAGTGGATGTGACGAGATAGTAGTGGATGTGAGGAAATAGTGCTAAATGTGAGGAAATAGTGGTGGACATGAGGCGATAGTGGTGGAGGAGGGGGGCACACTGTATTTGAACCAACTTTTATAAGCAGGGTACCCTTTAAGGGCTGCACATGGTAGAAAGCGACCCTTAAAGGTATACTTAACGTTTATAGCAAATGGCTCACTCTCACCAAATAAATGCAACTAAAAAGTGGCCGTACATAATTGGTGGCCGTACATGATTGAAAAACCTCAAAATGCACCTGTTACCCCATGCACTCCGCTATTTAACTCTTCTAACCATCCCTACTGGCTGTAATGTATTTTTGGGGAGTTTATTAGGAAAATAACACTCCCAAAATATTTATAGGGGCCAAAAGGGGAGTGGCTCAATGCACAACCGATCATGTACATCACATGACATACACGATCGGTTTGGAATGTCATGTAATATTTTCTTATTACCCAATGCTGCACCTGTCTTTTATAATACATGTTAAGACTTACATCATATGTACACCTTTCTATGATTGATTTATATTTTAAATGTCATGTAAAATTATCTTAATAGTCGCATCTACACATGTCTAAAATCTTACATGTCAAGAAACACATCATATGTACACCTTGGTAAGGTTTATTTTTGTTTTAACATGATCAGAACACAGTCAACAAATCACCGATCATGTACGTCACCGATCATGTACATCACCGCTCATGTACATCACCGATCATGTACGGCCACCGATCATGTATGGCTACCGATCATGTACGGCCACCAATCATGTACGGCCAGTTTTTAGTTCCATCGATCTGGTGAGAGTGAGACAAACATATACAAAAGGTCACTCCTCCTTTATGTAATGCCCAATCTAACTGTGATAGCTGGCACAACCCCTCCAATTTCCTCCTGGCCCCTACCATCTACTCACGATCCCTACCATTTCCTCGCGACCCCTACTATTTCCTCATGGCCCCTACCATTCATTCCATTACCTGTAGATCCTTATTATAAATTCATTCTAAATATTTAGAATGTAATATATTACGAAAATAGGGGAGGCCCAAGCTAGTTTCTGAATATTTCACCTAATGATATAAAGCATGCTAGAATTGTTTAAGAATCACTGATTTTGCACCAAGAGGCAAAATTATTCTGGCACACAAGCTATATTCCAATTTTGTCCTATACTATAGTTCACAGAATATATTGTGAATACAATAGGCCTATTACCTTTTGTCCTTATAAGAACCTTCTCAACATCAAAAGGACATATCTCTTCTATAATTACCATGCTTTAAATTATCCCTGGGTCAGCTTTTTCCTAGTTGGCGTTGAGAGGGTCATTTGATATGTAAAAACGGCTGTTGCTAGGCAACCGCTTGTCCTAGCAATTTGAAAGACATCTCAATGTTATCCTTGGGTCCGATTTAGGGGGGATAGGTACCATCAGAAGTTTATAGGACTAGTATTTATGCTAGAAACTTCGGGTCGGTAAGTTTTCAAGTCATAAAAAAAGGATAAAAAATTTAAAGTTTTATCAGCTTAAATGTGCTGAATTTACTATGTCTGCACTATATTTGATGAGTACGACATCACTTATCTCTATCTAGACATGTTGGCAAAGATAAAAAAATATCCCATAGCTTTCAGTAATGACCTTGAATTAAACTCCCAGAATATTGCTCTTTTTAAGGGGCTGCTACTGCTCTATGTGTATCAACATGAATATAGCAGAAAAGCACATTTCATAGTGCTCCAAAAATATTTACAGTATTAAAGTTCCTGTTTCTAAATATTGTCTTTTTGATTGTATCATATCATATAGCAATGTCTGCATCATAATAATAAGACATAATGTCCTTTCACTTTCAACGAGCAAAATAGAAGTCATGCCTCAGGACCACATGGTATTGATGGCGCAGCTCGCCTTCCTTGGTTAGGCACCAATCCGCCAGGTTGGATCTCATATCCTTTATCTCCTGCTTGTGGTTGCGTACTGGGTTTGCCTGCCCACCAGGTAGAGTGGCTTCCCCCCTCCACACCCCTCGGTGCTGCCTGTAATCTCTATCTTCCCAATCCGTCGCTTCTTTTGGGAGATAGGGTTGAGACGCATTAACACGGAGATAATTGTGTAAAACAACACATGCCATCACAACTATGCTGGCATTCTCAGGCTCCATCTCTATCTCCCTCCTCAGTATGCGGAAGCGGGTAGAAAGAATGCCAAACCCGTTCTCCACTATACGTCGACAGCATGACAGCCTGTAGTTGAAGATCCGTTGTTTCATTGTGAGCTGGGCGGACGGAAACGGCTTCATTAAGTTGAGACTCATCTCAAACGCGTCGTCAGCGACGAAATAGTAGGGAAGCTTGCCTTTGTACCCGGGGAAATCTGAAGGAGCAGGGACATGTAATGGGTTGTCCTCCCTTGCCACATCTTTGCAGAAAGCAGAGTACTTCCACAAAGTTGAATCACTAGACCGACCCTCTGCACCCACATCCACGTACAAAAAGTTGTAATCCGCATCAACTAATGCAAACAGGACAATAGAAAAAAAGTTCTTGTAGTTCCAATACAGACTACCACTTTTCTTAGGCTTGGTTATCCTGACGTGCTTTCCGTCAAGTGCCCCGAGCACATGGGGCATGTTCCACCTGTCATGGAAGAGTTTAGACACCTGCAACCATTCCTCCTCTGTTGATGGTGGCTGAAAAAAGGTTCATATGGCACGTATTAAAATATGAACTGGCTGAGAGTTATAATATATCTACTATATTATTTTATACATCATATTTTTTATCCATATGCTACATTTTTCATGTGTCATATTATTTCATGTCATGTTTTTATCTATCCATTTACATGTGTTATATAACATATGACAACCGGTATTGAACTTAATATTTTGAATGACATAGTGATAAAATAAATATAGGAAAAAGATTGCATAATATACCGGTATATGACATCTGTTCAGTTGCATTTCTCACCTTTAGGTAGTCCTCGTGTAGACAGGAGTATATGGCTTTACATGTATCCTGTATGATGGGTAGAACACTGCTTTCGCCCACCAGGTACCCTTGTGAAAGGCTGGTTACGCTGTCTCCACGTGTGAGGTATCTCATGGTGAGACTCAGGCGCTCTTCCGGCGTTATGGCACGACGGAAGTTGGTGTCTTGATAGAATATCAATGGGCGAACACAATCCAGCAGTTCCTTGTACACCGTCGGTGGCATGCGGGTGGTTCGGCGGAAATCACCATGGCAACCGAGCTGGAAAAAAGATAAAACATTATATTGAAATGCAAAAAAAAGGTAGGGTTGGCCCTATTTTGGGTGGGCCAGGTGAGTTGAAAAAAAACAATTTCTTTTTCCCTGAACAGGGGATATTTTGGTGACATGCTGTATTTTTATGGTAAAACAATGATGACTGAGATACTACTTACCCTGAGAAAGTCAGACTCCAGCTTTGCCATGGTGTTTCTCTGCCGGTTGTCAGTCCTAGCGAAAAGGTAAGGGGACATCCAGAATTCATGCGTTCTTCTCCTCCTACCCATTCGCTCAATGAGCACCATTTCATCCTCGTCAACGGACAAGGCAACAGCCATACAGCCTGCCAGGATTCGAACCCGCTCCACCACCTCATCTTGGGGCGGATTATTAAATCGCCAACTGGCCGACATACTTGTTTCTTCCTCCAATTTGGCTATATGGGTAAGGCGTGCTCAACGTTTGAAATCTGAAAATGGCGCGTAGTATGGACAACAGGTCACGTGACCTGATCATGTGACCTGATTGTGTTAAGAATAAGCCAAATCCGCCGACGGAATGGGATCCGTCGACGGACGAGGCTCAGTGGAAGCAGATTTTTACCCCGTCGACCCATTTCCGACGGATTTCACCAATCCGCCGACGGATTGGTGGAATTCCGTCGACGGACGGATTGCAACTCGACGGCAATGGAGTCAGCCCTTAAGCAATGTTGACTGGGAAGATACGACATATCATAGACTCGAGACAGCCACACTCATTTCTGTGAGTAATATATTGCTTGTATTTACATGAGGGAATGTTCTAGCTTCTAATGAATAATCACTAGGTAGGGGGTCCTTATGCTTCGTTTATGGCTTTAAAAACTAGTATGTGTATTTAGCACACATTATGTCTTTGGGCCACAAATTAGTTTAGACCACAAATATCTCTAGGCAACAGCAATATGTCTATTTTATTTTGCATATTCATAAATGCAACAAAGTACCAATGTAACAGAGAAGGGTAGATGCAGATAATCCATAGCTGGATCGTGTAGGTAGCAGTGTACGCTCCTCCTTATCCTCCACTTCCCATGCCAATCTACTCCCTAGAGTAGTACATAGTATGTATACCCATATATGCATATATCTGGTGCAAGATAGGCGCAGGTTGCTTTAGGTGGAGGTGGGGGTAAGTGTGGATGGGATATCATCAGGACAGGGATCGAGAGTGGGGTAACTATATTAAATACCATGCCACCTGCCAAACCAACGCCTCGATTAATGTATAGATGTGAGAAACGGCTGCCTCGATCAGCACGAGTGATGAAGCTGACTGGATATCTATATAGGACAATGGGCATTTTGGTGTATCTACTATCATTATAAATGGCAGCACCAATATAAGGCTTTGGTTGGTTGGTGTTCTCAATCCAATCAGGTATAAGTAATATATAACGTATAGTATAAGGCTGTGTCTCACGACCTTGGGCCAATGTTTTTGTCTCTGACTGGGTGCCAGCTCTGACCGGGTGCCAGCTCTGACCGGGTGCCAGCTCTGACCGGCCTGAATAAAAACGGTTTTTTTTAGGTCAGATGATGATACAAATGGACAACTAGTGACTAGTTTAGAGCGTTATAACATCCATTAACCTTTTCAGACAAATTCTATCTACATCTGCCCTAAATAACCCGATTTTTTAGTCAGGCTGGTCAGAGCTGGCACCCGGTCAGAGCTGGCACCCGGTCAGAGCTGGCACCCGATCAGAGACACAAACATTGGCCCAAGGTCGTAAGACACAGCCATAAGGTGCTTGACGCATCCCCCCAACAGGCCAACCGCCATAAGGAGAAAGTGCTCCTTTCGGTGCCTTTACTAATTTCAGGTTATCTATCAAGTTAGTCCAGTGAATTGCTTAATACTGTCAAAAGTAATGCAATTAGCTGAGCCTTATAAAAGTGCAGATCTCGGTCTCTGATCTTAGTCTCTTGCCTCTAAATATTAGAAATAATGAGAAGAGAGACATTATTACATGTATACTTAGTATACACCATGGTGCGCCTAGATGCTGCTTGACTACAAAGGGGCAGAAATAAATATATGTAAGAGGGTGGTCATTTTTTAACAACAGGGGAGGGGGGGGGGTGGTGGAATTCCGCGTGAGCGAGTCGAAACTTTTTTGGTCCCCTCCACAGGAGGGGCTGATATTATTTTGGTTCCCTCCTCAGGCGAGTTGAAATTAGGCCCGGCCGAGCCCTTTGAGCTATAGTAACGTGCGGGCCTTTTCACTGAATAGGGGTGCAATTTTTTTGGTCCCCCGCAAGAGGGGTCCAAATATTTTTGTTTCCTCCCCTTCAAGGGGTCCAAATTTGTTTGTTCCCCCCCCCCCAAATACACCCCCCCCCCGTTGTTAAAAAATGACCACTCCCTAAAGGGCAAATTGTTTTAAGTGAAAAGAAAGGAGGACAATGTTCAACACAAACGTATATTCAGCTAACAGGACTATGGCTGTGTCTCATGACTTCTGGCCAATGTGAACGTCTTTGACCGGTTGCCAGCTTTGACCGGGTGTCAGCTTTGACCTGCTTGATGGAAAATTGTTTATTAAAGTGTTATAACATCCATTAACCCTTTCAGCCCATTTATATCTTCATCTGCCCTAAATAAACCATTTTTTTATGGCACCTGGTCAAAGCTGGCACCCGATCAAAGCTGGCACCCGGTCAAAGCTGGCACCCGGTCAAAGACGTTCACATTGGCCAGAAGTCGTGAGACAGCCCAATGCTCATCCTATATAATTTCTCATCAAAGGATACTTTAATATTGATACAGCTTATTATGGATATAGTTCACTTTATTGTTTATGGAATACGGCAGTGCCATTGGTTTAAAGAAGGAACTCCATATTTTGCCGCATAATTGAACAACCCGGGCCATGCCAGTATTCCACAGCACTCTTTTTTTAGCCTGTTGGCTGGTTATTTTACTTGTTGGACTTTGACCGGATTCTGTCTGGCCTATGACCTCGTGGAATGCAGCCAACATTCAACTTGTTGATCAATCTCTGCCAACAGTCTAAACTCGTGTACCTTAAATTTGTCTATTTATTTCCATGTAAATATAGTGGGATACACCACCATAATCAAACATTACATAGCTTTTTCAGGGCATAAACAAGTGATAGAAGGAAAAGAAAATATAGTTCTTATGATCGTACATTTCGAGGTTGATGGTCATGATTAAGACTCGGATATGTCCTAGTCATTAAGGTGGCTAGACCCCATTGCAAATACGATAACTGCGCAGGTCAGTGCGCATATGCACATCTAGTTGTCTCAGGAGACACCAGGGGGTGCCTTTGGTCATATTTTTGTATATCAGATATATATTTTCATGTATTGCCAAAATTACCCTCCAAGACCTGACCGAGCCTTGAACCCAGGGTCTCCTGCATGTGAGTCTAAGGCTTTACCCCTACTCTAGTGGGGCTCTGGTAGCAGGCATGCTGAAAGCTATACCTGTACCACATCAAGACTGTGTGCTCTATTTATATATATTTTATTTCAAACACCAAAAACCTTTAAAATATGCAGGGGACCATATGTTCAAAATATAGTTTTGGGGTGTAAAAGATTATAAACTATATCCTGAGTGAACTATAGGGAAAGTTAATTACTTTAAGATGCTATTCCATGCACATATGTACTATCTCAATATGATCCTATTACAGATCACTCCAAACTCAAAGCCAGATATCTCAGAAACTAGCTGGGGACCCCCCAATTTTCTTTACACCATTTGAGACTACTCATAATATGGGCCTCATGGCGAAAATCCTGACGAAATCTAATTACTTCTAGACTATGGGGACTACCCACCTTAAACAGTTTTTCACCCAACCATAACTGTATCTAGATTCCGTGTTTTTTTTTGCAAATATTCACACAACTAAGCCAGATATCTCAGAAACTAGCTGGGGACCCCCCAATTTTCTTTACACCATTTGAGACTACTCATAATATGGGCCTCTACACTCCGAAGGCAGTTGAGGTCGGCCTCTAAAGTAATATGCTGAATACGATTATATTGTTGGTTTACCATAAATTCATCCTATATTGGGACTTGTAATTAAATGCAGTTACAAACCTTATTTAATGACAATTCCTGCAAAAAAACATTGAAATGATGTTTTTCTTTGTTTCTAATGGCTTTCATTCTCACGCGAGCACGTTTTTGTTAACAAACATCCATATACCCCACACTGTAAAAGATTAATGAACTGTCTCACAAAACCCTTTTAGCTTGTTCTGTTGGTGGGCTAGGCAGGCTATGGAAGCCATTATCTCCATTGACATTGGTTAAAACAGTTGTTCTGGGACCAGTCACGTCTGAGGGCTTTTAAATGCTAGCATGCCGTCCTGCCAAGCCAACATTGTATCCTCGTTATAAATAATTTACATATTTTTGACGTTTCTGGAGGGACATAGACAGCTTGTCTTTATTTGATTTGCAATTTCAGTGGTTGAAAAGGCTTTTGGGTATGCACACGACAGAGTAGAATATAAATAGATGATACTTGAAATACTAATAGAAATTTTCATTAACAAATTGAATCAAAAGTATTGATGGTGGTAAAGGTGTATCGCTAACTAGCAGTGTCTATGGTAATTACAATGTACATCAGCAACGTTGATGGTGGGAAAGATGTACATTGAACCTGCAGTGTTGATGGTGTGCATTGAATCAGCTATGTTTCCTCAGTGTTTCTATAGGAGCCATGCATCTCATAAGTACTAAGAGCCACATTGTCTGCCATGTTTGGGCGGTCCCCATGCATTGCACAGTTACCATCATCTACACTACACCAGAAGCCGAGACCTATCTCTGTGTAATCAGACCAGGAGGAGACTGACTGACCCCTTTGCATGCATCAATAGTAAGAACAACACATCAGCTACCCAGCCAATGGCTTGATGTGCCCCATCTACGGTATTTCATCTGGGCAAGCTTTGGGCATTATTATCCAAGGCAGCCAGTGGGATACCAGATGGGCTCAGCCCAATAGCTGGATTTATTTTAGCTAGATTATAGATACTTTAAATCATACTTATCTGTGATTATTCTCAGAAATTACCATTCAAAGCTCAAACTTTCCTTGTGATGACAGTATCAAAGTAGGTTTGATATGCCCTAGATATAGTCTGGACAAGTTTATATGGATCCCACTTGGCAGCCCCAGGACAAAAGCAGCTTATCCTGGACCTAGATAAGACACAATAACTGAATAAGAGTCTGTATACTCCCTGTACAAAGAGTTTGGAACAGGGTATTACTGTAATACCAGTAAGAGTCAGTATATTATGAAATATTTCATTCTATTCAAGATGCAAATTATATAAGGCAAATATCCCTATGATTATATGTACACATACTTGTATCAGATAGTTCTGTAATAAAGGTCAATTGGATGTAGTGCATTGTGATGTTTACTGGAAGCCCATTATTGTGGTTCATTCTTTTTCGCTGCTGAGACGATTCCAGGAATGGAGATAGGAAGAGCTTTTGGGAAAGCGTCCCTCGCTGAATTACAAGTGAGCAGAGACTTTTAAGAAGATTGCTCTGACCTCTTTAAGACGAAGGCTGATGACTATGGGATTTAGATATTCTTTGAATTGCGCAATTAACTATGGATTATGTTCGTTTGTATATTACCAAATAAAAAACATAAAAATCCAACATTACTGTGCCAGCTTTTATTTAATGATATTTCAACTAAACTTAGTTACAGTGTAAGGAATAATGTCATTGCCCTATTAAATCATATCGCATTCTGTGGAGTCTGCGACATGATTAATACATGTACATACAATAACAAGACTAATATCCGCAGAATGACAAGATACAATGATGATGATTGTTATAATATTGTAATCAGTGTAATAATGCACTGGGGGACCAACGTTTCAACATGAGTAAGTGGATGCATAAGCACATCCGTCCCTATGTCCCTATGTCACATATTACTGGGCCTTATGTCATGTCGTCTCGTCGAATTTAGCTATCCACCCCCATATAAGTCAGTGCAGACAAACAATAGATCACGATAAGTTATTCTGGTTCCATTCAAGTAAGCATAATTTATCACTTGTTTTGGCTATTACAATCATGTATACTATGCATTAGAATAGACCATTCTTCCCTCTCTATCATTGATCATCTAGGCCTATCTAGCGTTCTGTTTCACCCAACTAAAACTAAGGACAAAATTGCCAGACTGCAATGAGTCAGGCAATGCTTATGACCACCGTCCACTGGGCTCGTATTGGCCGGAGCTATATATAGGAAATGTATGGGCTTAGTCGGACGAAGTTCCTCAGTGGACGGTGGCCATCAGTGTATGTGTCTACAATAATTTGTTCACACTCCTTTCTGCCTTCCATATCTCCCACTTCTCTACTACCCATTCACAAACTCACTATTTAATCAGAAACCCTATAATACGCCCTTTACGCCAGCTAGCAAATAAGGCTTCATATTTATTGGATATGGGGAAGAATAAATACCGCAATTAGGCGTCTGCAGACCAAGTATTGCGGGGAAGGTGTAAACATGCCCATAAAGCAATTACAGTCTGAGAAATAAATTATGTAAAACTGTACCTGATGTACTAACCATACATTGCCTATCTATGGCCTCCTTCATTGCCCACGCTCAAGATCTGAAATAGAATATCCCATTCACACTATAGGACTAAAGGTGATATACTTAAAATACCCTGCAGTGTGAAGTGTGCATAGGAAAAGCTATACTGTAGAAATTGCTTACAGAACTATATATGGCTTCAGTTAGAAGTTGGTACATTCAGGGACTACTTGAGGTTGCTGTGAGGCCTGCCTCTTTAGCTCAGGTAATGAAGGGTAATAGTAGTGTTAACGTAGCATTATATATGCTGCCGTTATTTGATCACGAAAGTCCAGCAAGCCCAGACCAGCAGGCAGCATCTATGGGACTGTTATTGGTTCACATGAGCAGGGGTGACGCGGAGGAGTGATGCATATTTAGAAATGTAACAGCTACTCAACTCTGGACATTGAATGGTGTTAATGATATTATATAATGATGACAATGACAGTAAGATCCAATGAGATAATAGTTTTGTTCTTGGAACTAACAATACAATAATTCTGTTGTTCACAGTTTGAACTGTAAGTAATGACCACTGTCCACTGTATTTATCACAAATCTTGCACATGATTTATATAGGAAATATATGATTGAGCCGGTTGTGCAGAGCCCAATGGACGGTGGCCATTAGAAGATTAAGGAGATAATCTGAGCTGCCAACAGTAACGGCCGCGGATGTATGGATCCTTAGTAGGAACAGGTGTCATTGATAGCACCATGTGTAGCAGAGGAAAGTCAATGAGGTTACATTATTCCAATTAACTCTGGCTGAATGTGTGTCCTCCTGGGTACCAACCACCCACCTGATGGCCATCACGTCTGTGATTGACACATACCCCCAGTCACCTCTCTCACATCACACACCCTATTACCCAAGAGGGAAGGTGCTTGGGGCCAAGGCTGTTCTCTGCTGATTAAGTTTCCCAGAGTCGAGTTACACATTTACCAACCACGCCTATATCCCCCATGGGAGTTTGGTGTCTTGGAATTGAAAGTGTGTTTTGTTGGTTTCCAGTGCAAAGCAATGTGGGAATGGTTCTGTGTGTTACTCTAAACAGAGAAGCAGCTCTGATAATATAACTAGGCCTATGTGTAGATCAGTTCTGTTTAGGGAGTGATCATTTTTTAACAACAGGGAGGGGGGTGGTGGGTTTTCGCGTGAATTTCTTACACTGCCCCGGACAAGGGGTCGAAATTTTTAACCCCCCCCCCCCACTTACGGGTCAAAAATCGGCTCGCGCGGGCCCTTTGAGGCATAGTAACACGCGGGCTTTTTGGCTAAAAACAGGTCCACATTTATTTACCCTCCCCCCAAACCCACCACCACAACTGAATTAATTTTCCCATCTCCAGTTCTTTTTATAGTAATTACTTATGTTTATGTGTGGTTTCCATTTTCAAATCACATGTTCACGAACACACATATTGGCAACTCGCAGCTGTTCAATTACCCCGTCAAATATTGGGTGGCTGCAAACCTTCCATTAATTATTTCGTAAAACAAATGCTTTACAATTCTATAAACCCATAAAGCCACATTTAAAACAGGGTTCACTCTGTGTTGCAAATAACAAAACATAAAAAGAGGTTTTATTCAGATGTAATAGAGAGCTAGAACGGTACAGCCGATATCATTGTGGGGACTCTAATGCCATAATTAACTACTCCATTAATAGTCTGATGTATTGATAATAGCGGATGTGTAACCCAAATAACTATTGTGTTGACTGTTGAGATATGAAGCAAGTGTAAACGAGTTAGTCCAAGTCTGGTCCCCAATCCGCAATATGCACAGAAAAGAGATGTGTGATGACCTTAAAGGTGGTTTAGCCCTAGCCATAGTTACGTGACCCTTACAACTGCCAGGTGCAATAAGCCCTGGTCATGTATCAGACCACAGCCTGGTAACAACAGTCAGAGTCAGAGCTGCTCGTGCTGGGACATGCTGCTATCCTCTCCCCTCAGTGCCTGCTCCAGTCCCATATGAGACCTCTGTTAAACACAACTAAAGGAATGTGTATACCTCTTGCATACTTGGACCTCTCACTTATCCCCACATACAATACGTTACAATGAATTTCCTAAACCTCAGAATCATTTACTTATGATAAATTATCTGATAGGGACAGAAACTTAATCATGTCTGCCGGGATTGGGAGTGGGCATGTTTAGACATTTGCATTTTTTGAAGAAGAAGCTAGCAACGGCTTTAGGCAGTCAGAAGCAGGAAGAAGGAATTGTCTGACTAAGACCCGCATTTCTCTTATTTTTTAATTGGTAAATATGAAGAGAGACCTGTATATCAATGACTGATACATGTTGTACGAGTACCGGTACCGGAGTACCTGATATGTTATGCTATTCAAAGAAAAGATAGGTAGGGACATACACCACACTTTAGACTTTAAAAAAGTCACGAGCCCAAAAGAAAGACAGGGACACTCTTTCCCAAGAAATTATATTAAAATAGTGTTACATTGTATAGAAATATGTATGTATGCACTATGTATTGACGATGACGAGTATCCTCGTCAATTTAAAAAAGACACTATTGATGAAAAGAAATCCCACGAGTTGGCAGGTGTTCTGAATGAGCCCCCAGATTCCGAGTATAGAAGTGAGCAAATCGTGAATTCTTGCCAAGGAACATCTGATGTCCGATGTCCTCCTGTCTCGTCCTTATCTCTGATTATTTTACTTACCTTCTGTTACTACCCCTCTATAATTTTGCTCTAATTAGCTCAAAAGGTGTTCTGAATGAGCCCCCTGGCCTTCCGTGAAATAATTTTTGTCTTTGTGAAATGCCTGACCATGCCCATGGTTCCCCACAAAAGTAGCTATTTACTATCCTGAGACAAACCTATATATATTTTGCCATTTAGCACACCTCATGGCAAGGATCATTTCCCCACAATACAAAATGCCTTGATTATGGACCAATTATTCTAGACAAGTGTACATTTAAAAAAGAGTTAAAGACATGTCACCTGGAAAAGTCAGTAGTCTTTTCTATATCGGTCTATAATCTAATGGTGGCCGTCTTATTTTGTGATTGTCCTAGCCAAACACCACTGTAAAGAAGTGTCCTGGCAGGCGGTGGCCTCCAGTGGAATGGTACTCCAGCATGCTGACTGCTGCCACACGCCGGTGAGGTTTCAGCTAGCGATGTGCAGCCAGCTACTGTCAATGTAGTGTCTACATTAAGGGTTGGAGCAGGAGGGCAGGCATCGACCAGCAGTTAGGGGCTTCTCCAGGCGTGACCTGGTCAGGTCTCCTTCTCCAGCAGCAGGAATTAAGGTGCCACCAACAGGAGCAGCTCAGCCAGGCAGAAGTAGCCTGAAGGCTTTCAGGGACCTAGCGGTAGGGGGTGCATGGAGGTGGAGGGCAGGGAGGAGAAGGAATTGGGCTGAGGAAGATGGGGAATAATTGTATGATATCAAAAGAGGTCATAGACCTAGATCGCTCAGTCTAAATAAATAAATACCAAATCAGGCAGGGAGGAGAGAGCAGGGTCTTGAACATCAGGGAGTACAGGGAAAGGCAGTGGGATTGGGCAGAGACAGATAGGGCAGAATAGCTCTAGAATAATTTTCAGCAAGGAAAGCAGGGCAAAATAGCCAAGAGGATAATTCGCGGGGGCAAGGCTAGGGCCAGTGAAAAAGAATGACGTATAAAATGATGGACGGGAAATAGATAGGTGGTGGCAAGGTACAACATACCAAGGCAAGCCGGGGTAAGACAAGAGAGATTGGAGCGAGGAGATGAGGTACAGCAGGAAGTAAGAGGACAGGGTAAATTCTTGGGGAGAAGGCAATGCAATGACAGAAGAATGGAGTGGTGGAGGAGGCAGGGATGCCACATAAAGGAACAATGGGGTGGATAAGCTAGCAGGGATGAGAGAGAAGGGAAATACATTAGAGGGTCAGTATAGGTAGGCAGGACAGAGCTGGGAGATTTACATAGGGAGGGGACCATGATGCAATAAGCATGTATATCTGCAAGCATAGCAGAAGATAGCATGAAATAGGCCTATAGACGGTATAGCTCTGAGGTGGCAGAGGGTGATGCCTTTTAGATCGAACACTACAGTCAGCAAAGCACAGCACCCTAACGAGCTTACAGTCGTGAATTGGGCGTTGTGGCGCATGCCGTCCGAACCCTTTACTTGTGAAGGATTTTCGACACAACACTATCCTTTGAATTCTTCCGTGAATTCCTGCACTGTAGCAATGTGTATCTAGGCCCCTGACCTTTCTTGTTTTCTGCTACCCAGGCAAAGGGTTCTCGGTTAATCACGTCAAAAAGATCAGGTTTCCCTTGAGTTCATTTTTCCTGGAAAATCTACTCCCACCTGCCCCCTCGCCAAGTCCTCTGATGCGTGTGTCATACTTATATGCCTCTTCTCGCAGTGTCCTTACTTCTTCCTTATCCCTACTCATGATTATTCTACTACAAAACTAAGTCTTCTTACCTGTTCAGTGTAATGCTAACTGTCTCCTTTGATTCTTCTTCCTATGTAGTCAGGACAATTTAGAGCTTAGTGAATGTTTTTCTTTCTATGCTTCACCCGCAGAAGGTACAAATTACAAGTCCTTGAACAACTATATGATTATAATTATGATGTGTACGTTTAACCAAACTGTATTAAACACTGTCAAAAAGTTATTTGTTTATTGGTTCATTAGCACACAATTTGACGTGACCATCCATTCAGTGATTGTTGATATTCAATATGACGTGACACATGTAAAAACAGTAAAGATAATAAATTCTTGTTATATAATAATTTACGGGATATGAAAGACATACTACGTCTACTGAAAGGTATGATTTATTACATTGACATTTGGATCTACTACTACTATTACTAATATTATTATTATTACTATGTGATGCCAATATTCACAGCAAGCAAATCCCTTTTCCAGTAACGAGATACATTTCATCCAAGTAGTCTAGGCATGTCAATGAACCCGTGAGAAGATAAAAGGTTATAATGATGTTTACCTCTGCTTATTGATAAGGAATGATTAGATTTCTAAAGGAGATGGGACTGTCTGAATGAATTACACAAAGGTCCCACTGAAGATAGGTGTTGATACCAAATGAGTCCACACATCTACGCTGAACCTAGTACAATCAACCAGTAATGCACAACTTAAAAAATGCAATACATAATCATATTAGAAATGGTCGATGATGTTGTAGGCCAGCTGTTATCACATCTTCCTGTTTGTTAATCAAATTATGGATGAGAAACCCGAAAGTGAGCAGCTCCGTGATCGCGGTCAGAATGTGGATACACATGGGAATTCATGATTCCAGATTCTACCTTTAGTACATGAGTGTATTTATTATCTTCCCAATTTCAGTCTATATGCCTCTCCCTTTCTTACATTCGTTGACTATGAGCTTGGGGTAGAGACGGTGACAGAATATAGTGAGGGTATGGGAATACAAGACGGGTGGAACACATGGTATGGGCACTAGTGTGGGCTGCAGCAGATGCTGTTAAGATGTAGCTGAAGGGGGAATGGAATGGGTATAGGTGGATGGATGTACTTTCCTCCTTATCCTCCACTGCCAATGCCAGTCCCACTTGCCTACTGACTATGACACTACATGAAAGATATGTATATCTCCCATAATATCGAAATCCAGCCTCAAGCGATGTACCGCTGAATACATACACAGTACATTAGGTTGAAAGAAGATAAGGTGTGGGTATGGGTATATCTGATCATTAAGAAAGGCGAGGCTCACAGTAGGGATCCTTAGCTGGTGCTATAGTGGGGTAATTATTATTTATTGAGCCACCTGTTATACCAATGCCTCAATGTAGATATGGCTAAGGCTATCTAATGGAACATTAGTAATAAAGCCGATTAAATGTTCATAAGTATATAGGCCAATAGACAACCCGAAACATTCATTATCACTCATGTACCCATAAAAGCAATACATAGACATGTTTTATGTCCAGTGCATGGTCTTAAGTCTTCGCGTGTAAAATGGCTGCCATGATGCTTAATGAAGTGTCTATGTCGCAGACCAAAACCTATAAATTATGTATAATTTCTCCTTTGGTGCGATATTGCAACTAGTGATTCACACTAATGATATAATAATTTATGCCAATGAGTGGATTAAACAGTCACTGCAAATGAGTGGATTAAACGAAATATCATCTCAGAAAAAGAATCTCACGTCAAGTTGGGTAGATTAAGTAGATCAGATTTAATCACGTTCAGCAATTGAGTATTCAAATGATACGATTGTCATAAACTGCTGCTTTTGCATTAATAAATTTGCTCACAGAATGCAGCCATCAAATTAAATTAGCATAATGTAGGTTCCCATCCAATGAATCTAATATGAAAATATGCATAATCTTCAGCAGTCCTTCCAAGATAGCTTCCATCACTACTATGGATGAGAGAATTATCGATTAACATAGTTACTGGGAGTTATACATGTATGTTCTACTAAAACGTTGACAATATTGAACTTGAAGTAATCCCTGGAAAGATGGCCTCGGGAACAATATAATCGGTATCGTGGGTTCCCAACTGTGACGCGGCCTCCCTTAATGGCTTCAGATCCCCTCCTGAGGATACACCGTAGGTCGTTGAGTGACCATACATGACACATTGGACGGGTGTAGGTGTATGTAGGTGTGGGTAGTCAGCTCCAGTTGTACTGAAATGTAGTTAAGTGCCTCTTTTTTTTCATTGCCATCTACATTGGCCACCCCCGGCGCTAGAAGCTAGAGCTAGAACAGCGGTCACGGCACACAGAGTGACTAATGAGGTCCTGATAAAGGGCATAGGGATGTTCAGCACCACAGCATGGCAGGGTAGGACAGGGTAGAGCAGGGGACTGCGGGGTACAAATGCTTAGAAGATACATAGGGATGCAGGGAAAACTAGAGGAAGGTACTGTAGTTCAATTTGAACATGTATGTGTATTATGTATGAAAGTAGATTTGGTACAATTAAAGGGGTGTTCAGATACATACCTCACCTTATAATATAGGCCCAAAACAGAGTGTATTAGTAGCAGAGCGGTTTAAGGCTGTCACAGGACGCACAGATTGGAGGATGAGACCCCCCTTTCTTTGTTTTTTAAGAGAAGATTTATCAATGATAAATTAAAGGGCAACGGTACCCACTGGAGATCAGCGGGGTCGGATCCGCTTCTTTGGCCAGAACAAGAAATTGCAGTGGGCATGGTTTGAGCTCTAGAGGCAACATTGGCCTGTAAGGGGCTAGGTGGCATAGGTACTCGGGCCGGTTGGGGAGCAGGGTGATAATTAGCTCACCTCTATAGTTGGCTTGAGTTCCACCTACAGCTGACAATTCCGTCTCAGTGATTTGCAGTACAGATGAAAGGCAGGAAAAATGTATTTTGGGTCGCTGACATGAAAACATAGTTGCTTTCTAGAGTAGCATTCCATTCCCGGGATTCCATTCCAAACATACCTCTCACGATGATCGGCTTTACAGCAATACTGCCAATTTCATATTCTTAAAATACTATGCTGTTGACTTTCAATCCAGTATACTATCAATCCAGGACCCACAAGTGTCAGTTGGATAATCAGCATTCATAAGATTCATGAATCACTACCATGGATATAGAGACTTGGATCATGATTGATTGCAATTTCCTATGGGTTTTGAAAAGAGACACTAAAACGGGCCAGTTCTCAGACCAAGGTTTGATGGGCCACCTGACTGGAGGGCCAATTGTCCTGTCAGGTCACCGACCATGTGATTGACACACACCTCCAGTTTCTTCAGATCACACCATAATTCTCCAGAGGGAGGACGCCTGAGGCCCAAGCCATTTTCTGCTCATTACTTCTCCGAAAGCCAGATTGCATCCTTGCATCTGAAGGAAATGTGATGTCTTGGAATTGGAAGTTCTTTTGATGAACTAGTATAGGCCTACAAAGCAACTTCATGTGCATCTACGATCCATCAAGCAAAGACACAATTTATTTTAATTTATTACCCCTTCATAAAGGAAATATCTTAGTGCTCTATGGCATAATCAAATTATCTTCACCATAAGAATCTGACTCCTAAAATCATTAGACATACTAGCAAGTAGAAAGACGCTTATCTGATATCATTTTGAGAAAGGAACATTTGAAAATCCCCCGCTCAAGCAATTTATTTTTCTTCATTGATTTATTCGAATTTAGCATTCCTGAAATTCACAAAACTAGTTGAGATGCCGCATTCAATTCAACGAGAAGATAATCTGTAACAATGCAGACACTGAGAAATATATATCTGATGTTTTATACTAGCTTTGAACATTTTGACAATAATGGCATATGGGTCAAACTCCTGACTTTGCAACAATTACAAGTGAAAAAAATGTAAATAAAAAATACTTTTATTCTGATTTTTTCTCAATTGCAATAGAAAATATAGGTCTTTGGGAACATCCACATAAAATTTTGTGATATAGCTATGATTATTTCTCACTGCATTGTAGCCATGAAAATACCATGTAAAATCATGATTTTTCATGGCTTCAACAAAATCGGATATTTTTCATATAAAAGGGCTGGTTGCTAAGCAACCATTCGAGATAGAGAAAAATGGATAGCCTCATTGGAATCCTTGACATCGATTTAGGGGGGGTAGGTACTCTTAGAATTATTATGAGATAAATATTAACGACATTATGAGCTGCCATATGTTAAAATCATCTGAGCTAAATATGGCGCCATATAGCGCCATATGGCGTAACGGACGCGTAACGGACACGTAACGGACACCTTAACATGGTCGTTTTGTGACATTGACTCTAAACTATTGAAAATAGGTGAAAAAATTCGAATATTTACATGCAAATGGTGTCTATTTATATCAGAAAAAAATTTCCAATCGTTCTGGACCATTTTCAATTATGCATTATTATGTTGTATATTTTTAAATATTTATACAAAAAATTAAATAACAGCTTTTTAATTTCTTTGAATTATAATGAATTTTTCTGTAAAACGTGGAAAAACTGAAAAAATACCACAAAAGTTCTAAAATGATACCCCTGAAAAGAGAAGATTACAAACTTTGTTCCAAGAAATGAATATGTATTCTAACTTAAATAATTCTAATAAAATATTCGAGGTAAAAAAAATAATCCACTTTGTGACATTTGGGTATAGCTATTCTGTGGTATTCTCATGAGCCTGAGCCATATGGGGTAGCGTCAGGTTGGCTGAGAGATAACTCTTTACCAAACTGCATAATCTTGCTGTAGGATATATAAAATGGTCTCTACTATGCTGAGGCACTTGTTTGTCAGGGTGTGAGGCCGGTAAGCATCTACTAAAGAAATAGTCTGAACAACTTGCCTTCATTACGGTGACACAATGTAGAGCATAACCACTCGCCTTACAGGCATTAGCCCCCTTAGATGAACATAACAGAATTCAGTACAACCTGATTATGGCTCAATACACCATCTTACGGGTAACATATGGGGACTGGCCTGTTTTAGGCCAGGTTCTCCATTAAGGTCTCGTCTTAGCGTAGGAAAAATAGACTAAACCCGATTTTCCATATAAATCTTGAGTTGTTTTTTCTTTGAATATCAGGAACCTCATTTTCGCACTTACAAACTCCCATTTTGGCCTGTCCTTTAATTAAATAATCAAAGCGTTAAAGATGAGCCATGATATGTTACAATATTGTGCCACAATGTTGAAATATATCAGGCCACTACAGCACCGGCAGACCAAGGGTACAATGAACAACCACACTATAACTAGATCTAATACTATTAGATCTAGTTATAGTGTGGTAGAAGGGGGTTTCTATATCTATGGGTTTCTTGCATATGCCCCTCGGGGTCGTTCCCTATTGTAAGATGCATTAAGCCGCATTACGTCTGATTTGTCTAGGAGCAAAAAGATTTCCGGAACAGAGTTTCCTGTGGTTTTGGACTCTTCCATGTCTACTTTACAATTACAAGAAAAGTTCTCAAAAGTCCTCCCAGGGGACCCTCTAAAATAGCCCCTTTTCCGAGGTCACTATAATATCTGCACAATATTTTCGATACAAAAGTATGTGAAAAGTTGAATTTAAATACCCTCTTCCACTGTGCTAAGTTCTTATTGGAGAACCTGGCATAAAACAGGCCACTACCCATATATTACCAAGATTGCACATTGAGGCATAATCAGATCATCCATAATTAATTCAAGTTCTTTTACGGGGGCTAATGCCTGTAAGGCGAGTAATCATGCCCTACATTGTGTCACCGTAATGAAAGCATGTTGTTCAGACTATATTTTTTTAGCAGCAGCTTACCAGTCTCACACCCTGACAAACAGATGTCTCAGCAATATTAACATAGTAGGTATCTGAATGACATAGGCCTATAGTCCAGTTCATGGAGAAGAAGAGTAGAAAAATCACAAAACCATCTCTCAGGAACCCCCGTGATATAGACCATTTTCAAAGTGACGCTGATGTCTGAAAGAATTAAAGGCAGTATGTGATAATTACTTCTAATGCATGCATGATTTCGAGTTGATGTGAAATATCCAAGTATACGACATTCTAAGATTGAGAGGCACATGAAGACGGCCATAGTGGATTTATGGCACTTCCCAAAGGAAGATTTTTGACAACGTATTTTTTCTGAAATGTACAAATATCAAAGAACTGAAAACCTTTTTGGAACTGAAGTCCTCAGCCATTAGACTATTTTATCGAACAAGGCTTGCACCCCCTGATCACCCCAGTGAAACAAAGGCAACTAAATGTCTGCAGGCTATCTGACCTGGAGCTGGGGCCCATCCTCTAGGATAAAGAGAAGGAGGGGATCGCCTTAAATGCGATTCAATTGTAGCCGTTGTAATGTAACCCTTACTGCTGTCGTGTGCACTAAGCCATGGTCATGTATCACCACGAACCCTGGCACCAACAGCTCAGAGCTGCTCGTGCTGGGACATGCTGCACTTCTGTCTACCCAGGGGCTGCTCCCTTTACTTTGCAGCCTCTGTTACAAGGAATCAATGTTACAATGAATCAATTTGAATAGGAATTGGGGAGGGAGGAATGTCTAGACAGGGGAGAGGATTATGATTACAAAATGAGTATAAACGAGCCACGCCACATTTTAAAAAGGTTTCCCATCACCATATTGAGAGGACGTTTTATGAGTCTTTTGTCTTACTTTTACGAGAGCAGTTCTTCACAGTTTCCTGATATCAATGCTACAGCTCACGACCTGTCTGTCCATCAGTCAATAAGCCTGTTTTATTAGTCAATAGTTAAATTGCATGTATTATTTGTGACAATGCATTGCCAGGACTGTAAGTTTCAATTGCATGCCAAATATGCCCATAACTTCTCATTACTTCACCTAACGATTCCATTTTAAAAATGACTAAAAGGCATGCTGACTGCTGACCCTGTGGGGTTTCAGAACTAGAGACGTGTGGCCAGCTACACTGCCAGTAGCTAAGTGTCAGCACTAAGAGGTGGGAGCAGGAGGGCAGGTATTGACCAGTAGTAGGGCCATCGACCAGCGGTGAGGTTCTCCAGGCATGACCTTGTCACTGTGTCCGGGTGACTTATTCAGAGGGACGAATTGATGTAACATCACTAGGAGCATTGTTTGTTTGTTTACAAGGATGTTTTATAGGATGTTTTAGGCCTATGATTTAGGCCTATGTATTTGCCTTAGGAAAATATGAAATATTGTTACATAAATAACAACCCATTGGTAGTTAATTTTTACGCACCATATAGCACCAGATAGCACGTGAAAGACTTGCAAACGCATTATGGTGTTGAATTCATCCCGCTCCACCATACTTCTGGATTTTCTCTTATGACATGGGAGGTATCTATAAATCTACTATTTTCCAGAAATGTATAGCAGAAAAACGTTGAATGTCGCTGGTATTATATATATATTAGTTACACTTCCACAAGGAATCCTCGCCTAACCTGCCCTAAGTTATGTGATTTAGAGAGTCATCTAGATATCCTCCACGTTTTGCTGAGAATGTATAAGTGGTACGTATGAAACATACATATAGCATCTGGAATAGTGGCCGACACTGCTGTGGGGTGTTTCTCAAGGGCCATTTAAGATTATTCTTTAAAAACTGTCTTACTCATCAGTTTCACAACCCATATGTAAGCTAAGGAGATCTCATTACATACCCCTTTTCATTCTTTATATCTCTGCTTTAACATACATTTGAGATAAAATTACAATTCTCACAGGTTAACAAAAGGGTATTCCTATGACGAATTCAGAAGCTTAACATTTCCATGAAAAACTAAATGTTTATTGCTATAATGTATCCAGATGACAGTAAGTGAATTTACACTGCAAAGCATACACAATAGTTACCGGTATGTGTGAATCTCTAAAAGCAATGTTGAATATTGAAGGTAAGTAGCTATTCATCGGTAGCCCTTGTTTACAATCAGAAATGTGCTGTTTACTCTTACTCTATGTTACCCTCCAAAGGCCTCTTCGTTAATCAGCTCACAAGAATCATGTTCCGTTTGAGCTCCTTTGCCCTAAAAGACCACCGCCCCACCTGCCCTCTTAACACATTGTTTGATGCTTTTGTGCCATAGTGTCCCAGATGTAGTGGTACATTAATGTCCCTGCTCTCGGTGCTCCCTACTGTCACTGAGTGTCGCCCTGTGATGGCTGATTAGCATTCAGGCTAGTACCATTCCCTCATGTATTTCCTAGTAGCTGTGATGAGGCCTGGGTCTGAAGAACACACATCTGCTTGTTTGTAGGTGACAGAGGGCAAAGGCACTTAGATTAATAACATGCTGTGAGGTAATTCAACTCATTATCACCCAATCTTCTCTTAGGGAAGTTGGGAGTTTTCTAGTGATCATGCCATGAATGCCAAGAAGCAGTGGAACATATAACCGTCATACTGAGGTAAATCTTCCCTTCCATTTAATATACGGGAGTGTATTGTGATAATGATAATAAGTACATGTGAGTAGCTATTACAAAGCATATAAGCAGGCAAAAGTGCCCTTGATTTTCTTAACGCGTAAAAAACCCCTGTTACCTCTGCATGTGCCGCCAGCTCCTCTAATGCTGTTTGATGTGTGTATTTAGGTTGCGTTCGCCTTAAGGTCAAATCCCACAACGCGAAAAGGGGGCCAGAAAGTGTTGATTATTGACATAAAAACAAGGGGCAACTGTTGCCAATATTGTAAATTACAACACTTGTCCCATGATCTTATGCCTTTCCAAATCCCACAGCGGTCAATAATAGGCAAGCGAAGTGTTGCGTGTAGGACTGGTTAATGGATCTGTTTGAGGGGAGAACTTTACTTCACAGCATGATTTGTCCTTACTATTCCCTCTCAATTAGCCTTAAGATATTTGGAGTGTCCCCCCTATATAAACCAAATCGTTAACATATTCCAATAATCAACATTTTCTAGGCCTTCTGGGGGAAAATATCTAACTCTTTTGCTCCTTGCGATTTCCCAAATCACAAGACAAATGTAACACTTTCCCACTGACTTGGGCCTGTCTTAGCCAATATAGGGCCCAAAATCGGCAATAAGACCAATTCACAACATTTTCTGACCCTCTCTTGCGTTGTGGGATTTGACCTTTACAACAAAGTTTAAGCCATTTAATGGTTTGACTTTAGGTCTAGCAATTCACTTTTTATTCGATGGCTTCACCTTTGATCGCGTATATTCTGATAGTGCCACTGCGCTGTTGTGGCAAAAGGGAGTTCAGTACTATATATATATATATATATATATATATATATATATATATATATATATATATATATATATATATACATATATATACATATACATACATATATATATATATATACATATATATATATATATATATATATATATATATATGAAGAGTTTGGATGCAAAACGACATAAATCCATTTTGAGAGTTTTGAGATAATAACACATTTCTAATTTTGAAGAAATGGTGAATAGAAAATATTGTTTTCAATCACAAATGATTAATGGGCAATGAATAAAATATCTAGAAATCGATTTTTGAAATCCTTGATTATTATTGAAAGAGAAAATAGCTGATTAAATGTGATTTTTTCAGGTTTTTTTTTTGCAAAACGACATAAATCCAAAAGTAGTTCTTCTGTATTTACCCCTAAATTGGTACCAGACATTTACATTTTTTTTTTTTTTTTACATTTCTGGTTTGAGTAGGACATCAATGAAACACCAACATGTGATCATTAAAGATCCTTGCATCATATTTCTTTGATTTAAATATATGCCCAATTATGTTTTTTTTTGCAAAACGACATGAATCCCAAAACAGTTTTTTGCAAAACGACATAAATCCACATGATCATAAGGTGCACCATGTCACTTTTGTGTCCATTTTTCACATTTCTTTAAAGTCAGAGTGCTCATTTTGTTTTGAGATAATACTTTTAGCAGTAGAGAGCAACATCATAATGTAATAATGTTTATTTAAGACATTTCACATGCAGGAATTGAGAGCCATACATGCAGAAACAAGGTTTAGTAAGGTGGATTTATGTCGTTTTGCAAAAAAATGCTTTTGGATTTGTGTCGTTTTGCAAAAAAACTGCATTTTAGGCAAGCTCTATCTACTATTTGAGGACATATTTTAAGAATAAGCGCAGGGTAAATAAGGGTATTGAAATGGAAATTTAGGCCATTTTGTATCTTGAATAAGCGCAGGTCTTGTATAAGCGCAGGGTAAATGGTACCATTGACATTAATAAGCGCAGGTGCGCTTATTCAAGCCACTACGGTAATTACATTTTTGTATACCTCTAAACTAATGGAAACAGAATCTGATCAAAGAATTTCGAAATTAGATATTTTTTAAATGTGATATTGTGGGATCCCTTTGTGAGGTTTCGAATGACCTTGAACTATGACCTCTGTCAGGACCCCACAACAGGTGCAACTATATGTATTATATGACATTGTGGGATCTCTTTTAGAATTTACTTTATAGAATTGCATGGTGATACATTCACTATTAGGAACTTACCAGATGGTACATAGATTATAATGTGGATCAACAAGGGAAAAGGGACCTCCGCGGGGATTTTTAGTATCAACTTTAGCCACCAGGGGGCTCCATATAGCCAACAATGTTCAAAATTCATAAAAATTGTTCTATACTACTTTTTGATGGAGAATACAATAAGCCACTTTAGAAAATTCCAGCTTTAGTGAAAACCTTCCATATTTGGAATGTAAAAAGAACGTTTTTGGGCCTAAATTGGTGTTTTTGCACTTTTTGTTTGCCATGGAAACATAATTTTCATTCTAAATTGAATTTTTCAAGAAATAAATGATTACAGGCCCCACAAAGATTGCCATGCTGAAAACGGAATGTAAATCCCATTTTAAGATTAAAAGCTGTGACTAAATGTTGGAAAAAGTTTGGATAATTGGGAATTTTCATAATTATGCTAATTAGATAGAGATATCTCTAAAACAAAGTAAGATAGAGCTTATTGGCATCTGAGATTGGACAGTGCCCACACATATTCAAGGAGCCAGTTCTCAAAAACTAGAAGTGGTACCTGCTAATGAAATATATCACTGGAAAGCTGATGACCTCAATTTTATAATTGAATTTAACCTTTGGAGGACCCTTTTCCCTCGACTGTCCAAATATATATATATATTGAGGAAAAGCACAAGAATGTGATGGTTGACTTTACTTTTGTCACAGTTGTCATCTACACTCTACCACACCCCTCACACTCCTCCTCAGTCGTCATCAGTACCCTGCCACACCCCCTCACACTCCCCAGTCATTAACGACACCCTATTTGGTTTAACACAGGTTTTTATAATTACACTGCTTAGAAATATATACCAGTCAGAGTTGATAGAGTCATAGGTTGATGGTGAATACTGCCATAGGAAGTATCCCAGATAGGGGTTTGCCCCCCCCCCACCCAATGTGTCCTTTGCTAATCCAAAGCCAACACTAAGTAAAATACTCCTGTACTAGGCCAAATTAGGTCAAGGGACAGCAGCTACAGACAACCAAACTTATGGCTCTCATTGTTGGGGAAAAAGCCTGACCTAGATAATATATGCATTTGTTTACATTCACAAATAGGGAACAGCAGGATTTATCTACCCATATCAAACACATAACCACTCCATGAATGATAATTATGGTATAATGCCAGGGTCCCACAACCCATGTAGAACAATTACAAAGGATCCCAGTATCCAGGAGCAAAACGGACACACTAATATAATATATGTACAGATATATTACCACCTCACCTGCTTTTGAGATCTGAGCTTGTGGGATTCTCAATAGGAACCTAGGATCCCACAAGTTAAATCAATATGTAATATACATATGTTCGTATATATTAGTGTGTGTCAGTTTTGCTCTTGGATAATGGGATCCTTTGTAATTTTTCTACATGGGTTGTGGGATCCAGACATTATACCATAATTATCATTCATGGAGTGGTTATGTTTTTGGAAAAATAATACTTAACCAGTCTAATTTCCTTTCTTATTGATTAAGCCCATATCTGATGGTTTTCTACTGTATATATGATATTTATATATATTATATGGATTAAATCTAAACGTTATTTGGCACAACCTTGTTGAAGACTATATAATGTGGAAGAGGCATAATAAAGACTACCGCAATACTCGATAGAAGATCTAGAGCTATAGACAGGGATATTAGTAATGATATTATTGAATGTCATTCTTTACTAAGTGGCCATTTTGAAAAATCTGTCTTACGACATTGTGAGAAGTGGGGTCTCAGAATTCAATATCACCCAAAAAAAGCACAACTATAAACGCCATTTGCTGTGAGCTCCAGGGGCAGTTCTTTGCTCATGAATAACCTGTAAATAGTTGGGCAAGTTAGTGCATCAGTAGGTATACCATAGAATCTACTGTGCTTTCACATTTCTTCTGTAAAGCTACAGATGGAGCCTTTGGAGACAAACAACATATCTCCATCCCTAAAATGGACAATATATATAGTGTTTTTGAAAAGCCAACCTGGGGTCAATTATAGTATTTTGTTATCAGAGGGAATCCTTCACAGGCTCTAATGGTATGAAAAAAACAGTAAATTTTGTAAAAATTGTTTGAGGATTACATAGATCTGACCATCCCTAGTTAACCTAGATTTTTGTCAGATGTTTGTCTCTTTTTCAAAAATGGAGCTTATGTCGTTTCATCCAAGCTCTTCAGATATTGATAAAAAGAGAGGTACACATTAAGATGCTGTCTTCCATGGTCAGTTTCAGTAGACCTCCCCATCCTCCCCATCCTCCACAGTGTCCAGCGCAGTTGTTTCAATAAATAATCGGTTGAGTCAAGCGAACTACAGCCATTCTAAATTCATGAAGTGGTGTCCCCAAGATCCAATGACCTTGCACACAGGTAGGAAAAGGGACCAAAAAATATACATTTAATTTCACGAAGGAAATAAAGCAGCCAGTCATCAGGGTGAGCTAGAGAGAGTACATTCTGATCAGGTGTAAACTCTAAGAGGCTTGTAATTTTTCTTAGATTCTGTATAATTATGCATTTGAATTCAATCAGATCCCTAGAGCTGGCCCCATACTTACTATGAGTAACTATCAGGTTTATAGTCATATTGTTAATGTTATAGTCATACTGCATGGGCCATGGTGTGTATTGGTTTCTTAGTCTCTGGAATATGCTACCTATGTTAATTTAGAGAATAAAGGCTGGGTTATTCTGCTGTGCAATCTGAGGCATTCTACCAATAGCGTCAGCTGTCTTATTGGTCCATAAAATGAATATAATTATGAAGTCGATCCTCAACTTCTCGAATTTGAAAAATGCAAGGAAATGATATGTCTGAGGAAGCAAATTATATTGAGGAATCAAGTCCAAATATAAAGAAACATGTAAGGGCAGTTCCCATGCAGCTGTCTAATGGCCACCGTCCACAGAGCATAAACTAGGGCACATCGTCGGAATAAAGCTTTTTTTTGTTTTGATTTTCACCATTGTTTGTATACATACTTCGGCGACTACATTGTGTCCATCGTAGTGTCCACTGTGTGTACGTTGCAATGACATTTTAGTTAAGAAATTTATGCTTTGTTTACACAAATTGGGTGCAACAGAAAGTCGGCCGATAATATCAAACAGGTTTGATATTATCGACCGAATCATGGCTATATAAAACTTTAAAGGATAGGAGTGGGGGGTGGGTAGTAGCTGTGGGCCATACCATAGAATATTTATATATAATGTGAATGTAAATAGAAGCATATCTCTGTCGGCAGTAAAACAACCTCTGACGTACGTAAAACAGCCTCTGGCGTATACGTATAACAACCTCTGACGTCCGTATAACAACCTCTGACGGCCGTATAGAGACCGTTTTAATAGTATGGTGAAGTAACGACAGAGCAAGGTGGGTGGGGGGGAACTTTGCGTATTGCTGAGTCAGCGATTTTATACCGACGACCATCGTCTATGCTCTGTGGACGGTGGCCATAAGGAAGTCAAGATTCTGGGGGAGTAAATGTTCGAGATAGTGAGGATCGACTGTAACACAGGCACAGGTCATTGTAGGACTTTTTTTTTATTGAAGTCGAAGTTGGTCGCTTTTTATATGGCCAGAGAGGTTCACATTGCGTTTAGGACGTTCTTTCTCACAGCAAGAGTCAAATGTTAACATATTATCATCTAGAAATAGATATGCAAATTACACTGCAGCATTTGGGACTGGTACAAGGTCATTTAGTACCAGTGCCAAAAGTATTATAGTGTATGAAGGTGCACATAGTGCATAGCTCAGTCTTTAACCCACTGAAGGACTCAAAGGCACATTCTGCCTTAAATCTATCTTTCAATGTCATGAGATTTGCTTGATCCATATCAGAAAATGTAATGTAAATGTCATCATATAGATTGCATCTACTGAGTCCTGATGTAACAAACTTCTTTTGTACATATATACAGATAAGTTAAATCTATATTTTCCACACTGTATGGATGCCTAATGATAGAGAAGTGGTCAATATTGCCTGTCCTCAGATAGATTTTTCATTTTAAGATTGTGATTTTAAAAGGATTCCTTATAGTAGCCCATAGTAGGTAGGTATGATCCGCATAATCATCATTCCACCTTTTGAACAAGCAGTACATGTTAATCCAGTGATGAACATACGTTTTATTATGATTTTTTATGTAATGATCCTTGAATTTACCTCATTTCCGAACAATTAATTACAAAAGAGCCTAAAAGAAAAGGTAAGCTGCAATAGTTGTTTATACGTAAATAATATAGATGAACTAGACGGGATATAATGAAAAATCTTTTGTATTATTGCCTTCTTCATTTTTTCTATGTTATCTGACTCTACATAATTGTGAAAAAAATCCGATTTTTTAAGGGTTTCATTTCCAAACAGTAAATGAAAGTGATATATGATTGATCCTTTGATGAGAAAGTTTTTTGACAAATAGTTTCCAATGATATGTAGCTACAAAAAATTATTTGATGTTGATATGAATGATTTATATTGCTATTTTTTACCTTATACATTTGATTTTCATTTCCGAACATTCATTTCCGAACATTTAATTATCAAAGAGTTTGAGGTTAGATTTTTTAGGAATCTCGTTGTTTTTAAATTCTTTCCTGTTCATGGGTATAATCTGAATAACCAATACTTTCCCCATATATCTTGTGGTATAATGGTCAATTTAAGTAGTAGATACATAGATAAATAGATAAATAACAGTTGCTTATACCCCCCCCCCCCCCCCACGCACACTTATTTCATGTAAGAAGGAGGTTTGGGAAGAGAAGGGAGAGGGATCGAGAGGTGGAGGGATAGGTATAGAGAAAGGGGCAAGCAGAGGAGAAGATAATCAGGGGTATAGGTTGAGTTAGTGAAAGACAAGAGTATACAAAGTAGTCCAAAACTTATACTGTTTTGAAACTTGTACATCTATTCTATTAGATCTATACCCAACCTTTAGACAACGTCTGTGTCTATTATTTGGTAAGGGGAACAATCATTCAATCATCCTCCTCCCACACTTTCCCAGTGTAGAACACCCTATTGATGGTGCCTATCTTTCTACCTATGCCAATCTCCTACACTTTCCCAGTCAGCTCACTCCTCCAGTTGACCCCTCCTACCACCCCCCCCCCCCGCCCCACAATCACACACCTGTAGCCCCATATTGCACATCTCCATACCGATACCCACACCCACACTCAGTCAGCCCCCTCCAAAAGAAGGTTATTGATAAAGATACAGACATTCTTGTGCTGCTAACTCATCATGCCCATAAAGTAGGCTCCAATGTGTGGTTCCTGCAAACAACCAAACCAAAGAGAAAAGATGCTGGAAAATAGGTGCTACAAAATCACACTTAGGTAGCAATATAAGCAGTTACATTCTCTTTGCTTTAGTAATACCACATCCAAGATGTTTGGCAAGTCGAACGTAGTCAACAAGTTGAAGGGGGGTTTGGAGCACAGATTTGGAGCACAGGTTTTAACAAGACCTTAGCTTGGTGAGTGAGGAGATGTCACTAATGCATACCCTGTGGCCTGTCGTGGAACTACTGGTATATAGAGTCTATCGTCACATTCAAGGCTAGCTGTGGACTTTTAGTTGCACACCTTCCTATTGTAACAGGCAGCGCAGACTGCTGTGTTATTTGTATACCTATTCCATGTGCACTGACCGTGACGGTTTCATAACAAGTTACATAATCATCTACACCAGGTGGCTCTGGTGGTGTGGTCAGGTGACCCCCACAGGCCTGTATATAAGGTGACTGCTTCCCCATTGGAAGCCAGTCAGGTTTGGGACTGTCGTGACATGACCACCCTGTGCTCACGGGCTCAACTCTATGCTATAGGGTTGCCTACTGTATTATATATCTGTTACTGATCTTGTATAGCTGATGGTTATACCTGTACTATAATACACCAAGAGTTTCCTTTATAATAAAGTCACCGTATATTACAGTCTAATTTACCTTGTCCGGTGTTTGATTCTCATGCGTTACACTCGTAGTACTTGACCAACTACATTGGTGCCGTGACCATTTGATCGAACCGACCGTGATAAGGTATTAAATAGGCTTATAGTGTATGGATTACCTATACGATATTGTCAGCTCGTTCAGCGGCAGGACTAAAACCCCTGCTGAGGAACGTGAGGAGGCCGTACAAAATGTTCGGTTCTTCACGGGCAAATCAAATAGGGGGGAGAGCCGGGCAGCCTTGGAGGTGCCCGGTGACAACCTCTCCCAAGGAGCAATAGGTGATCCTATTGTGGAGGCTTTTGCCAGAGGTGAGGACGGAGAGCAATCTCCGGTCCCAGGACCCTTTGATATCAGCCCCAGGAGATCGTTGGACTCCCTCTCCACGAACCTTTTCTGCCCCGAGGGTCAGAAAATACCGGGCAGAGAGACGCGTTCTCTCGGCCTTGCTCCCGTCTGTTCCACACCAACGGTAGCGGATCCTTCATTGGATCCAAACACGCCCGTGTTTACCGACGGTGGCTCCGACACACCCGAGGGTGCAGTCGGTGGTAAACCGTCGGTAAAGAAAGGCGTGGCAGCAAAGGCTCCTGTAACTGGGACCCTGCCGGCTACAGAGGAACCATCCAGCTTACCGCTGGATGCAACTCTGTTGGCTGACATGGGGATTGGGACAAAGCAGCCTGAACTGCGGAACCTCGAAGAGGCCCGGAGGGAGCTTGCTTCCATCAGCAACACTAGGAATTTATTTCTTAGGGAAGTTGATGAGAAGAAAAGGTTCCTTCTGGAGCTCCAAGGGGAGTTGACTTCTCAAAAGGCTGAGGTGGATAAGCTTGTGCGACAGAGGGTGTCTGGGGAATGTGAGGCGGCGAGTTTGAATACCTTGGGAAAGGATTTGAGCACGCAGCTCCAGTTAGCTAGGCGGGACCTCGAAAGCTTAAAGCAAACCAACCTTGAGCTAAAAGAGAAGTCAGAACAGGTACCACCACCAACTCCGGTGGTACCACCGGTCGTAACTACACCTAATTTGTACACATCGGTGACACCTTCTGGTGTCCCGACGATAGTACATACTACGGTCCCTAGTATGACACCTCAGATGGGGGCAAGCTACTTAAAGACTCCGGTCTGTGGTGGCGCCTTTGGGGGTTTGGCAACACCTCCAGGGTACACCCACCCATCTACTGGTTCAACGATGTTGAACCAGCAGCAGACCTTGGTCTCGGTTCCAGTACCGAAGCCCAGAGCTAGACAGGGTTTAACCCCGGTCCAGCGGGCTAAGTACGACAGGAACCCGGCCATAGAGAAGCTGGGTACAGACATCGTCCCGCGGGACATCGATGATTTGGATGAACGGTATGCTCCTTTCAACTTTGGGGAGACCAAACATCCAGATGCAGCCCGTCAAAAGGCCATCGATATTCCGCCTTTCACAGGGTCGCCACCCTGGAGAAAGTACAAAGTTCGGTTCAAGGCTATTGTGGAGAGCAATCGCTGGAACAATCAGCAAGCGCTGGTTGCTCTGAAGCAAGCACTCTGCAACGGGCCAGGTGAACCAGCCCTTTTGGCGTTTGAGAGAGCGAAGGTCAAGACATTGAGCTCGCTTGAAGAGACTGCTGAATGGGCGATTGGGAAGATTGGTGAGCATGACCCAAGGACTCAGTTGCTCAAGCGTGTCCAGCACAAGGACGAGCATCTGAGATCCTACGGATTTGCTTTACAGGAACTGATATCCGAGTGTTATCAGGGATGTAGACTCGACACACCCACTGTCATCCAGGAGTTAACCTCCAGGTTTGTCAATGGGGTCAGGGACACTGATCTCCAAGCATATCTGCGGGGAAAATGGCAGCCGGACTTGTCTCTGGCTGACCTGTTTGACCATGCAGATGTGTATGATACCAAACAGGCTGTTTTTCCAAGTGGCGGTGTGGCGGCATCCCCATCTGTAGCCCCGAAAGGAGCTCGGGTGACGGAGGCTGCTACAAAGCCACCAAAGGAAAAACAGCCCGCCTCTAAGGAGGTGGCGGCAGTGACGTCTGAAAGGGACATGGAAAAACTGATTGAGGGTTTGTTGCGGAAGCACTTGGAAAAGAGCTCCGCGTCCACTTCTGACTCTGGAAGGAGAAAGAGAAAGAAGAAGGACACAAAACCTCAACCATGTCGACGCTGTCAGGAGATGGGTCATTGGGCTAGCGAATGCAAAGCCCCTGAACCTGTTGCTGCTAAAACCGAAAAGGAGACGGAAAACTGAATGGGGCCCATCCTTTTGGTGAGGATGGCGCCCCCACAGTTAGCCATGCCTGTAAGGGTTTAGTAGACGGTGTTAACACTTCCATGAACCAAGGCCGCGCAGAGGCAGAAGGGTCTGATCAACCTGTAAGCGTCTGGCAAGGCGGGGCTGGCAAGGACAAACGGAATCCTAAGGATTCTGTAGTCGCTGGCTTAGAGGAGTCTTGGTTAGAATCGATTGCCCAGAGCAGTGCGATTCAAGACTCCCCGAGCGACCCATGTTGGGATTACCTCCTGACAAAAGGGGTTGCTATGGATGGAGGGGACAGGCCGATGCTGACCTCTGAGTGTGTTCCGTTACGGGGACAACGTTGGTACCTGAGTCTGGTTATTTCCGGGACGCGTGGTGAATTTTTGGTCGACACGGGTGCATCTCACACCCTGGTTGATCGTAAATTCATGGCCCGTCTTTGCAACCAGCCCGATGCTCCGCTACTAGGAGTAAAGGCTCGGACTGCTACGGGAGATAGTATGCAGACTTATGGCAGAACTGTAAAACCTATGTTGGTGGATGGCAAGACATACTGGATATGTCCAACCATCACCGACATCACTGATGATGGCATCCTGGGGATGGACTTTGCTGCTCTTTACGGAGTAACAATGAACACCGCAACAGGCCGACTTCAGACTAAACAGACTTATAAACAATCTGTACAGTGCGTTTTAAGGAATGGTTCTTCTGTGGCGTCAGTGGCACAGGACACAAAGCTAGCACCGGGACATGTTTCAGATGTCCTAGTCAGCTGCGTGGGAGTGCAGGCCAAACGGCCGGGAATGTTTGAACCAGAAGATCAAAAGCTCGCCGAGCTAGGTCTTGCTGGCTATCATACTTACCTGGCCAACGCTCGTTGGGGGGTGATACCAATCTGTAACTCGAGTAGTAGAGAAGTCACTCTACGAAAGGGGACACCTATTGGTAACACTACGCGAGCATATGGTGTTGATTCGCTGACTACGGATTTTGTGGACGTAGGTCTGGTTGCTGGACATCCTGCCCATGAGGATGCCCTAGCAAACTCCAGCCTACCGAAACATCTAAGATCCCTGTTGTGTGAGTCACACCTAGATACCCTGGAGAGCGAAATGGTGGCGCATGAGCTGTCAGAATTCTCTGACGCTTTTGCGCAACCAGGAGATCCTCTAGGGCGTACCGACACGGTACAACACCGGGTTGATACTGGGGACGCGCTTCCCAGTAGAATTCCCTACCGTCGGTTACCCATGGCTAAAAAAAGTGCTATGGAGGCTGAGGTAGAAAAGATGTTGGATGAAGATGTGATTCAACCTAGCGAGAGTCCATGGTCAAGTCCTGTGGTGATGGTCACCAAGAAGGATGGTTCCTGTCGATTTTGCATCGACTATAGGAAGTTGAACGGACTCACTAGGAAGAATGCATATCCTCTACCTCGGATAGATGAATGTGTGGAATCTCTGGGTGGGGCGAAATGGTTCTGTACACTAGATTTACAATCTGGTTATTGGCAGATCGGCATGGACCCCCGGGACCGAGAAAAAACTGCATTTTCTACCCATATGGGACTATTTGAGTTCAACGTCATGCCATTTGGGCTATGCAATGCCCCGGCAACCTTTGAGGCAATGATGGAAACCATGTTACGGGGTTTACTTTGGAAAAAGTGCCTAGTTTACTTGGACGACATCATCGTCTTCGGGGGCCTCGTCCGATGGACACGAAGGAGATACGCTCTTTCATCGGGTTTTGTTCATACTACAGAGATTTTATACCTGGATTCTCGAGAGTCGCAGCTCCCTTACAAGAGCTGATGATTGGAGAGAAGAAGGCTAAGGCTAAGATAGTCTGGTCTCCAGCCGCAGAACAGTCTTTCAGTGAGTTAAAGAGACTCTTCTTAGAAACACCTGTTTTGCACTACCCTGCACCTGTTGGTAAGTTCATCTTGGACACTGATGCTTCTAATACAAGTATTGGTGCTGCCTTGTCGCAGATCCAGGATGGGCGAGAAGTGCCGCTGGCATTTTCGTCCAACAGTTTAAGCAAAACACAACGTAACTACTGCACAACCAAGCGTGAACTCTTGGCAGTGGTGGTTTACACAAAAAAGTACAGACATTTCCTATATGGTGGGAATTATCTCGTACGGACGGATCATTCATCTCTGCAGTGGCTCCTTAACTTCAAGGACGCTGAGGGGATGATGGGTAGATGGTTGAACCACCTCTCTGAGTTTGGCATGACGAATGAGCATATCATACACAGGAGTGGAGTAGATCATGTGAATGCGGACAGCCTGTCCCGCTATCCTATCCGGAACTGTCACCGTGTAGACTGCCGAGACTGTGGGTCTCACAATGCAGTGATTGCGTCTGTGGGTGCGAAAGTTCCTAACTGGACGTTGAATCACTTGAAGGATGAGCAGCTTGCGGATCCGGCTATTTTGAGGGTGTACTCCTTGAAGTTGTTGGGCCTGTCCAAGCCTGTTCGCCCCGCACTTTCGCTGGAATGTAAAGAAGTTAGACAACTGTTAGCGCAGTGGGATAATCTTTTTATACGGAACAGTGTATTGTGCCGCTGGAGGGTGCAACCTGGCAGGAAGAGAACAGCTCAGTCTGTAGTGCCTTTGTCACTCAGACTACAGTTGCTCAATTACTGTCATGGCCACCGAACTTCAGCACACTTTGGCAGACAACGAACTGAGGCAAAGATTAAGAGTAGATATTACTGGCCTGGTATGACTTTGGACATACCGCGTTGGGTGAAGCAATGTCCCCAATGCTGTTTATCAAAGCCTGGACCTGGTATCGGTAAACTACCTCTAAGTCAAGAGCTATTCGGTGTTTGGTTTGCCCGGATCGCTGTTGATATCATTAGTGGTTTCAACACGACCCCCCGTGGGAATACCTGTATGATGGTGGTACAGGACTACTATACCAAGTATGTCCAAGTATATCCGTTGGTAAATCATACAGCTGTTACCTGCGCTGAAGCACTTTTCGAGAATTGGATCCTCACGTGGGGAGGTCCTTTAATGCTTCACTCCGACCAGGGTCGCGAGTTTGAATCTCGACTGTGGGCAGAACTGTGTAGTAAAATACACATCTGCAAGACGCATACGAACCCCTATCGACCCCAATCGGACGGTATGGTGGAACGTTTCAATCGGACGTTGATCCAATGTCTCACGACAATGGTTAATGAGCATCGAGATGATTGGGATGAGCACGCTCGCTATATCTCTCATGCTTACAACGCTACCGAACATGCGTCGACGGGCTGTACGCCCAACATGCTCGTAATGGGTGAAGACATAGTCATGCCGAGTGACATGGTCTATGGCGTGCAGGGACACCAGCTCGAGCAACCCTGCACAGTAATGTTTGTAGAGTCATTGCGGCAATCATTACGCGAGTCCTATGGAGTAGTAAGGGACAACTTGGAAAAATCTGCTACTTTGCAGAAGGTGGGCTATGACACGGGCCTTAAACTCCGCCAATTTAAGGTGGGGGATAAGGTCGCGAGGTTTAGCACACCTAATTCCAAAGTCAAGACCCTGTACTCTTGGGATGGACCGCATACGGTAACTATGGTGGTTAGTGAAACTACTGTGGTGATCCGTTTGAAAAAGGGAACATTGACCAAATCACATGTGGCAAGACTCAGACCTTGGTATGGGGTGCCATATGTAGATGACGACAATGAGGCCCTAGGCGCTGACACTGGTCCAGTGAAAGCGCCGACCGACCCTGTGCCACCAACGGTACCTAAGGTAAAACTGACGGTTGAACCAACGGTACCAACAGTGGCACGACGACGGGGTCGTCCGAGGAAAATACCGATTGAACCACAGCCGTGTGTTACCAAGCCCAAGCGTGGTAGGCCTCGTAAAAAAAGGCCGGCTACGCGCAAGGGGCTGACCGTAGACGCCGGTAAACATAGTAGTTCGGTACCGCAACCGCTAGACTTACCGACAGAAGGTCTACGGAGGAGCGCACGTGTTCGAGAGCGAGAAAAGAATGTGTAAACGTTTTTTTCTTACCTTGTTGACGACAAATAGCTGTTGGCTTGATTATATTTCCCTGGACTATTGAGTACTGGGGCGGTGGTCTCCGTTCCCGGTACACAATCACCAAAACACAACGAGAAGCAGAGGGCTATCCGGTGTTGGTTATCCGTTGGAGGTAGAAAAGCACATGTTCGGGGCGAATGACTGGCTTCGCCGGCTAATTCTAAGTAAGGGATTAGCTTTGATCACATATCGCTGAGAAGCATGCTGCTGTATCATATCCTCCAACGCTGGTACACTATCACCGTATTTCCCTGTGGCGCTGCCACAAAGAGTATGTGTGGGATGCGACGAATGTATCGTCAAATACCACACAGGAGGAGGTCTCGCCTGTTTGTTGATGACAACCAGGGTGATGACCAGCAGTCGACTGGGGCGTCAACCCAGCCTTCTGGCCCTCCACAGCAGGGGGCTCACTCATCACCTCCACAGGTGGTTGAGGATGGTGCCTCTGTGTCCGACCACGGGGATGCTGAAGGGCTCGGGTGTTACCCTTGTAGCCTGGAGACATGCCTCGATTTGATGCTGCTTTCTCTGATCTCTTGGCCGCTGGCTTTGAGCTCTTCAGAGAAAAGTTGGCAGTCAACTCAAGTAGACTGCTTTGGTATCAAGGCACCCAAGTAGGAAGGTACTACTTCAGCAACCTCTGGTTGTTGGGAGTGGAGGCCATTCGACAGGGTGTGGTACGGACGGCTGAACGTACCAGACTGCTTGCCGAGAGTGAGCAGAATCTGGATCAAGATCACGCCTTTGATAAGGCAATGATCACCCAGCTCGAGTCCCGACTGAATACTTGTGACACCAGGTTGTTTGGGAAGTTCGGGCTAAAGCTAACAGATTGGGAGAGGGCTGGTTTTCCAGACCTCAGGACAGTTTTGGGGCTGCCACCAAGGCCGCCATCATTACTGACCACCCCGATACTGTCGGCTCAGCCTCCTTGGTACGATGCTCCCTTTGCATTTTTGGGCAGCATACGGCCTAGAGGCTGGTGGAGGGGTATCTGTGACCCCTGCTACCCCGAGTACTTCCTCAGTGGCAGCAGGTGATGGCCTCTCCTCTCAGGTGGTGACTAGTGTAGTTTGCGCTGCACCTGTCTCACCTGAGAAAAGCCCTGATAAGGTGGAAAAGCTGGCTGGTGGTGTCCCTCTAGACACCTAAAGTCGTGCCTTATCAGGCCCTCTGGGGAGCACTGTTCCGCTCCTCGGAGGTAAAACTAAACCGACAATGCTACCCGCCCCAGACCGGAGAGACGCAAACCGACAGTGGAGTCGCTACCGATTCCTGAAGGAAGCAAACCGATGGTACTACCGTGGCTACCCTAGGCCACAACCGTCGGTCATCAACGACTCTAACGCTGGCCGGGGCTACCGATCCTGTGGTCATTTGTTATTGACCTATGAACTTTTAAGGATCGCCTTCCTGTGATATAATTATATATGGAGGCATGGACCTGCCTTTTTATACTTTATTTCACAAGAGATGATATTACACTATACCAGTGTAGGACTCTATTCATCTCTACCACCATGAACTGCTAGGTACTGGAGTACCAACCCTAATAAGGATGACGATTTATCCCACCTTATTTAGGATCTGCATTTATGGATTTTATATATAAACTATTCTTCGCCAGAGGAAGTGGGAAATACTATAGTTCCATTATTTATATATAAGGACACTAACTCCACACGGATTCCCACCATTGCTGAACGTAGTAGGTGATGTGTTGAGTTTCCAAAGTGGTTATTGGTGCCTTGTTTTAGTAACTGATACTAGTCAAGGACTATCAGTTGGACAGTTTCTATATCATGTGCCTACGGGACTATGGTTTTTACAAAGACTATATTGTTGATATAAACTGTTATGTGCATGTTAACTTGTATGTTCATGTATGTATGCCTGTTTTAACTATGAGTAAAAATGTTACTTGTTGCTAAATAGATATACGTGGTATATAATGTATCTAAGAGGTATTATTATTATAATTCCAACCCTACCTACATTCTAAAGGGGGGTAGTGTAACAGGCAGCGCAGACTGCTGTGTTATTTGTATACCTATTCCATGTGCACTGACCGTGACGGTTTCATAACAAGTTACATAATCATCTACACCAGGTGGCTCTGGTGGTGTGGTCAGGTGACCCCCACAGGCCTGTATATAAGGTGACTGCTTCCCCATTGGAAGCCAGTCAGGTTTGGGACTGTCGTGACATGACCACCCTGTGCTCACGGGCTTAACTCTATGCTATAGGGTTGCCTACTGTATTATATATCTGTTACTGATCTTGTATAGCTGATGGTTATACCTGTACTATAATACACCAAGAGTTTCCTTTATAATAAAGTCGCCGTATATTACAGTCTAATTTACCTTGTCCGGTGTTTGATTCTCATGCGTTACACTCGTAGTACTCGACCAACTACACTATGATACCCGGTATAGCTTCCTCACTCACCAAGCTGAGGTCTTGTTAAACCCTGTGGCTTGGAGCTAGTCCATTGGACATCCTAGGAAAAGAGCCAGATTTCTTCTAGAATGTAAAAGTGTTGACAAAAAACATCCTGTGTAACTGTAATCACACATTTTGATATTTGACCTTGAAAATAGTGGCCTTGACCTTAGCCCAAAGCTAGCAAGAATTGTAGACCTATTTCAGTTGAACACTCCCACCAGATATTAAACTACTAGCTCATTTTTCTTTCTTGATATACCCGATTTATTTGGATTTAATTGTATTTTAGTTTTCATGTGACCTTGAACTTTGACCTCAGATTACACAAAGATGGCTAGGGGAGGGGTCAGATTGAGGAAAAAAGACAGATTTCTTCTCAGTTGAACATTTCATGAATGTCAATAAACTATTAAACCAGGTAGAACTCTAATTTTGGCTGATATTTAGATGTTTGATCTTGAAAAAGATGACATTGACCTTTGCCCAAGGCCATTATGGTAGCAGAAGTTGTAGATCTACTTTAGTTGAACACACCTACCAAATAGTAAACACCTAGCTCGTTTTCCCTCATAAATATGACAATTCATTGATATTTTATCATAATTTGGTTTTCCTGTGACATTGACCTTTGACCTCATATCATATAAAGATGGCTACCACAATACTGTACAAAGGGCTAAATTAGCATCTTGTCTATGGGGACTCCTAGCAAAGAAAACAGATGTATATTCAATGAAGATGCACAAGCTATACATCAGGTCGAACTCTGATTTTGGCTAATATTTCGATGTTTGACCTTGAGAAATATAAACTTGACCTTGATCCAAGGTCATCATACTAGCAGGAATTGTAGAGCTACTCTTTTTGGACACTGCCACCAAATATAAAGCTAGCTCATTTTTCAACTTAAATATACCCAATTCATTGATATTTTATTGTAATCAGGTTTTTGTTTGACCTTGACCTTTGAGCTCAAATTATACAAAGATGGTTACCACACTACTGTATAATAGGGTCAAATGAGACTCTTGTCTAAGGGGACTCGTACCTAACAAGCCAGATTTCTTCTAAGATGTATATTTAACGAATATGGACAAACTATATCAGGTAAAACTTTGATTTGGACTAATATTTTGATGTTTGACCTTGAAAAATATGACCTTGACCTTGGGCCAAGGTCATCCTACTAGCAGGAACTAAAGACCTATTTTAGTTGTACATGTCCACCAAATATTTAAGAGCCAGCTCTTTTTTCTCTAAATTATACACCATTTATTGGATTTTTTTTGGGAAATTAGGTTTTTGGCATGACCTTGACCTTTGACCCTTGAGAAAAATGTCTGCCCCTCATTTCTTTCATTAGGATTTTTTTTCTGATGTTCATATATGTCTAAGGATTCAGAAAAACCATTGTACGAAACTACAGCAAGTTGTTTTGGGTTTACCCACATATGGCAATCGATTGACTGGACTATACCTCCACAGAGCTGCATTGATATCATGACGACAGTCAGGCTAGTTAATTTAATGTTGGGAAATGAATATTGCCAAAATTGAGTTACCTTTTTAAAGAACTTATTGCAAGCTTACTTTAATGATATACTGGTTACATAGTCATAATTATAATATACTATGGATCATAGCTAAATAATAATTCATATATCTAAAGGAAAATGTCTACAAAACATAATCATAATGTATACTCATTATAACTGAGATCACAGAATGGTATGGATCTTGGGCATGATGATGTACGTGTCAACTTTGAAAGCAAGATGGATGTACAAAGAAAGCACTGACATTCTCTGCTATGTTCCTAATTGATTATAGCGGTACATTTAACATCCTAATATAACAATTTTCAGAGCTAGATAAGGTTATATATTCAATTTTCAACCTAAAATGTTCAAAAAATTAAATGTTCGAAAATGAAAACAATAAATATGTAAATACTGCCACCCATACTTAGAGATCCGAGAACTAGGGAAATAATTGAGTCCGAGTGTTGAAAATCAGAATATATTATCTACAGAACACTGGGAATAAAATGTAGGCATCCCGAGCTGATTTTTTGAATCTAATATTTGGACCAATGATGACCCATAAGAGAAAGACTTAATGAAGAATGTGCCAAAGTGTGATCCCCTCACCCAATTAGGTATAGTAATTCACTGATCACATTGCTTCAAAGTGGTGAAGCCTCGCCATCTGGTGTATTTGATTACTGCTAATACTGCCTTAGAGGTCTCCAAGGAATTATACCATGCTCTAGCTTGCCTATGCTCGTTTCCTCTACTCAGGGGGAAATGTCAAGTGGCTTGGCAAATGGCAGTGACTGCAAAACAGGTCCATAGAGCTTGCCTGAATAATTATCTGATATCTAGCAGTGCGAATGAGCATAATAAATGATCTGGACAAACTGGATCTGTCTTATTGGTGAGATGGTGCAATATAATGCAATACTTTCAAGAATCAGCACTGCCATATATAATTATGGGACTTTCCAAATTCATAATTATACGAGAGTCTATAATATTGCCATTGAGTATTGTATGTGTTACTCTATTCTTCCATTGTGGTGTCGCCGTGGTTACTAAAGCCTGAGAATGAAATCAAATGCCAGCAATACTCTATAAATTAAAAGGCTGTCTTTTTGGGGTATGTCTAGGTTAGTCTGGCCACCATTACAAGTTGGGGAGGGGGTATTAGAAAGGGATCATTGTTCTCTTTTTTTTCTCCATGTCAAAATGTAATATCGAAAGCGATCATGCAAGCGATTTATCATAAAATACATTGCCATGGCAACCTCTTGAAATACCACATGTGACATCCTACAGACGATAATCACACTAGTAATTCTAAATACAACTCAAGTCCTTGACAAATAGTTAATAGACCAATTTCAATTAAATTCGGCCTGGAATTTGAGCGTGATAATTATGGTCCACAGTTCTCTCTAGTTCTGAACATTTTAATTTGTCCTTGAAGTTTGGCTATATTAATTTCTCACGTCATTCCTTGATAGATTCTTTAAATCTTTATTTTACTTGGTTTACATCACAATACGGGGTGCTTTTACGCTAAACCAAGAGAGTAGACAACTCGAGCGAAGATGTCTAGACAGAAATATATGAGAAATAATGTACAAATTAGTGTTCCTGAAGAAGTAATAAAAGCAATATATATGTACATGCTATCTAACTTGGGCACAGACAAGTTCTGTGAATTCCTGGTGACAGAGATATGGGAATATATAATGCAGATTCCCAGTACTGTAGGAGAAACAAAGCGGGAATCATCCGGCCATGAATCATCCTTAACCCTGGAGGGCCGACCCGATCAGTTTGCCACCTGCACCTTGCTGCCCTCAGCTCAGGTCACTGTCCCTTGTATGTCAGGGTATACAGCAGGGGTGAGGTGAGTGAGTGGGTGATGCCTGCCACAGGGGAGGGAGCAGACAGAGAGCTGCAGTATACATGCTATTGTTCGTGTCATGGGGCATACCTGAAATCCCCCTAACGTCTCTCTCACCAGAATAACTCATTTCTGTAGTAGTGTCATATGTGCCACTTATAATTATTTCCGCATCACCAATCCATCATGGTCGTGTGATGCACATTAATTTTGTTAGGACTAATATGCAATGCAATAAATGTCCAGTACAATTAGTAGAATACCCTAGTAGCAAACACAGTATGGCCCCATGTGGGGCAATGTGCAGGGGCTCCCAATATGGCCCTGAGTGGGCTGCCAGACTTGAGCCCAGTGGGTTCGGTCATTGCTTTTTGCTGTGGATCCACCTAGGCTGACCAATTCGGGCTTAGACTGGGTTTTGGCTGGGTTGCGTGTGGGTTTTAGATCCAACAAATAAAAGGCAGCAGCGAACTTTTTTGCCTGCCTGGTTTTAATGATGAATGATGAAAGTTCATATTGTGAAGTAGGGGCCATCTAGTTTCAAGCTTCAGAACTACCACATTAATTTGCCCTGTCAAAACCTCACCTCAGCCAACATAAGTAAGCCCACTTTAAAACTGATCTCCGCCCACATCAGGTAGCCGCACCAAAACCCATGCACTGACCAACGCCAATAGGCTGAAGAAGGGTTCTGATTGTTTTTCCCAATTCGGACAACCTGTCTGGGCCCTGCCTAAAACCCAGACAATTGCCCAGATAAAACTCAGGTTCTGAGATCTGCCCAAGCAAAAACTGATTTGGCCCTGTTTGGACGTGCTACTAGGGAACTAAGTTATATGAAAAAGGTCGATCCTCAGATCCATGAATTAAATGCATTACAAGAACTGCTATGATGATCGAATCACAAAATATCCAGTCTGTCGCAGTTGTCGCTGCTAGAGTTGATAAATTGAGGTGTTGAAATATGTTTGGACAAGGCGCCTCAATAAAGACATGTTATGCCAGGTACAAACATGGGATGTTAGGATGGGCAGACAATGCAGTCAATCTCAATTTACATGACTGTACGATTGTGGGCAAAGCATAGAAGCATATTAGCCATTTGCCGTGTAGTCAACTACTGTATATATATTCATGTCTGACTGTCATTTGATTTGTCTACTTTTCCACTATCTGAAACGATGCACAATATACATGTGTGTTCTCTTTATATCTGCCTTTTCCGAACTAGAATAAACAACTGTGAGCAGGCAAGCAGAAAGGATGGTCCCCGCGGGATTAGTTCCGATTTTAGCCACCAGGGGGCGCCACTATGGCCTAAAATGAAAGAATTAGGCAAAAAATTGCTCTTGAGTACTTTTTTCTGGAGAATTCAAGAGGCTTACATAAAACATTCCATTTTTGGCAAAAAGCTTCTTTATTTGGCAGGTAAAAGGAACGTTTTAAAGCCTAAATGGGTGTGCTTGTTGATATGTGTTGCCATGGAAACATGATTTTTATTCCAAATAGAGGAAAATTAGACATTAATTGATAGAATGGTTTGTGAGGATTGCCATGGTGAAAACAGAACATAATTATGATTACTAGATCGAATTTTATGACTTAAAGAATGAAAATGTATCATAAATTTCTAATTATCATAAATAATGCTCATTGCATATTGCCTCACCTTGATTTGTTTTGTTGCCTTCACATAATATTAAGGGGGCATACATGTACAATTTTGAGTTTTGAGTTTGGAAAAGTGTTATTGAGTTTTAAAAATTTTAGTTTTATATTTACCCTAATAAAAGATGATGCATGACTTAGTTTAGAATGTTGATAAAATTTAAACAGATTGTTGAGCAGGAGGTCTGAGGGGACACCACCATGCAAATGTCAAGTGAATTGCCAAACAGCTAGGACAGCAGAATAGGCACCACAAATCTTGCCTGGATAATAATCCAATACCTCCCAGTGGATGGGTTTCATGATCTGAGCAAACTGGTGTTCAGACTTCGGGTATACAAAGAATGGAAACGTAAGCGTGTCGCGCGCATGTTTAGACATAATGGCGTATCACTGCTTATCTATTCAATCTGTAGACCCCTACTGTACTATCTCTGAGGCAATATAATTTATGTTTGTTACATCCCATCATACTGTTATATATATATAATTAAAATTATTGTATACTAATAACTAGCAGTTCGATTTCAAATCCATAATCTGAAAGTGTGTGGTGCTCTATCTAAACTGGTTATGCGGGTGGTTATGTTACCATTGTATGCCACACATGAAAATATAAGGGTATTTCATTGAGAATGGATTCGTCTTATTATTCTATCGAGTTGTGCAACTTACACATGTGATCATTGAAACAAAACAATTTAGGCAAATCTGTTGGCATGGCAACCTTGTTTAAATCTTTAAAAAATTAGATTTCCCATTATTCATTCTGACATGCTGCAGGACAGTAGTAATAATCAGTATAGGCTACAGTATTGTAAATATGAAGTATCGATAATCCTTTTCAAAACATGTACAAGACACAAGAATATTCTGTAAATTCTGGGGTTACAGAGATCTGAGATATGCAATGCAGATTCTCTGCAGGAGGGGCACAGTGGGAACCTTTTGCATGCCATCAATTATGTTTAACCCTGAAGAGGCAGACCATATCAGTTTCTCACCTCCACCCGGTGGCTCACAGCTTGGGGTATTGTGCTTTGTGTGTCAGGGGAAATTGCAGTGGAGAGTTGAGTGAGTGGGTGATGCTTGCCATTGGGGAGGACAGAAGACAAAGAACTGCAGTATGGATGTTATTGTTCATGTTCTCAGCAATGTCTGGACACCTATCTCTTCCTCCAACCCCCTCACCAGCATAACACTCGATAGATATACCTGTTATATCCCATATGACCATCCACTCATAAAAATGTGTTATAAGGCTGAATCAAGTGACATGTATTGGCAACGACTCACCAAAATAATTGTTTCTGATATTGGAGAAATGAGCGCAAATACACTACACGAGAAATGTTAATTTGAGAATTAAGACGGAAAAGACACTTAATAGGCTTGAGCTTTGAAAACGTCATGAGGTTACACATATTGGTGGATAACTGAAACTTCAATTGAAACAAAGATAAGTAGTCTATGATGATCAAGGGCAACAACGTTTGCATCAGGCACAGTTTGGTATTTAAAAAGCAATAAACCGACAGTAATGAGTCTGCAAGTAACCCACAGTAACGAAATGTCAGATACCTGTCTAAGAATTATAAATATTTGCATTGATATTGAGAGGTTTTGCTCAAGGGAATTGACCTTCAAGGAGAGGGGTTATGAGTTAGGACACATAATATTATTAATGGCGCTGTGTTGTGTCTCTGAAGCCCAAATCCAACGATGCAAATTTGGCCGGAAAGTTTCTGCAATATAAGAATCTGTTGAGATATGCCTAGTTTAATCCAAATTGCAACAGATGTTTTCACTAAACAGCTAAACAGGGAGGTTTATAATTACTAAGAATTTGTTGCAATTTGGACCTATTCTGACATCTAGGCAATTTGGCATTTTCAGTCGCAATTTAAGGATATTGGCTTGAAATCGTGAATAAATTGCAATGTCTGTTCCCTCCAGTGCCTATATTGCAACAGATAGGCCCAAAACGCATATATACAGGGCCACATGATTCGTACAGTGGGATTTGGAGTGAACAGCTTTGCAATAGAAGCCTTGTAATTTCGCTATAGCTTCAAATTGCAGAATTCTGGGAGGCATACAATGTATCATGGCATTTAAGCTTAAGGCATGTAGAACTTACAAATGATTATTTGCCATTGCTTTTGAACTTGTTGTAGCTGTATCAAAGAGTGTACCTTAACCGTCGACTATGTCAAAGTTAGTTTATTACATGTAATGGCAGGATCTTCTTGTCCTGGAATTGATGTGTAGTCTACGACTCTTATCCAAAGTAATATACAGATTCTGATTTGTTGTTAGCTAAATCATGTGGTCATTACTCCACATTCTGCTTCATGTTTATGCACATGAACACTATACACGATCCTATTCTACCTCTAGGCAGGCCTACCTATTTGGAAGCAAAAATATCATCATATAGACACTGATAGAGCTATATACCTGAATGTGAAGTGACACACCGCAGCTATAGCTATTAGCCATTTAAACATGCAGAGGTTTGCCTGTCTAGATCCCTTGCCATGAGCCAAATACACAACACAGACACATTTTCCGCGTTGTGGCATTTTACCCCGTTACTTACTCTGATATCTCCTTAATGCCCGATCATCCGCATGTTTATATTTAACCCAACCGCTTGCTTTAGCTGGGACAACTCCATAATGCTGCCTGTACAATTATGTCTGACTGTGTGGTTTGCGTGAGACCGCATGAGCCACTGTGTGCTGCTCAACCTCTATGTGATGATACGTTTTTGGCTTGCTCTGTATTATCTATGTCTGCGTCAGGTGTAATGTTTGATGTTACTCTCGCTGTCTCCCCTTAAAAACGTAACGTTTCCAGTAACAGTCGGAGCTTAGTAAGGACCGGAACTCTAGGCTTTTATACAGGAGCTAGGGGGCTATTAACGCTGTATTAAGGTTAGGAAGGCTTCAGTACAGTACATTACTAGCAATCAGTAGGTAGTTCCTCCAGCTGTACTTACCGAAGCGTGTTGGAGCTAATAGGCCTTGCCCTACAGCATAAGCTACCAGTCTGAGCTGCTCCTGAGATAACCTAAAGTAAGACTATAAGCTCCTCATGAACCAGACTTGATTTGGGAATGTTGTTGAATAATCATTGTTGAATAACAAAACTAGAGCTGTCAACGAAGGTGAAGCAGCCAGCCATTTGATGGCTACCCGAGTCTTCCCCAGTAAGCACAGAACATTGAATCAGCATTAACAAACGGTTGCCAATATTGATTCAATTTTGATTCTATGTTGATTCAAGGTAGATTCAACATTGAACTGAATTATGTGCCCAGTGGGTCAGATATCGAGTAAGTAATTGTGGAATACAAACCCACAGGTCCAAAACATGTGTGCAAATGGGGTTGCCTAATTTTGAATGTAAGTGTGGTGTGTTACATAAAATCGAGCATGGCTCAAGGGTTACAATCTACTCGAAAGGGCCCTACAACCCTTCAACACAGACATATTTGTAAGAGCTTCAGTATAACTGCGTGGTCTGAGGAGAGTACCCAACTCTCGTTTTGATGAAAAACAAACATCTATAAAATACCCATGCACATACCTCTTTGTAATTCTCAATGATCGACCAATAAAATACAGTTCAGAATCCCTTTTTGAATTTGCTAGATACTTTTGGATCAATACGACAGTCATTGGAGCAATACCATTAGCAATCGAATATATATGTTCAGTCCAAGAGTAACCAGTTCAAGACTACAAGGTACTTATGACTGGTGAGAAAAACCTTTATATACGCAAATTTATATAGGAATTGGTCGCAGAGAGCTCGGTGGACGGTTCCCATCATACCAGAACAGAGGCAATGCCTCAGGGTCGATCCATCCAACATCAAACTGCAGATCACACAGTTCAGACATATACTATGTAAATACAGGCTCCCAGTGCAGTAAGGTACTCCGTATGGATCCAGCTCCTTGTGTGAGGAGGCGACCAGAATATTGGTAAGTTTCAGGGTTCTACTGAGAGGATACAATGTCAGCGTCCGCGAACAGGGTCCTCGCTAGGGCTTATGGCTGCTCCGACAGCAACTTATAGAAATGCCTTTATCATTAAAAGAATGAAGATAATGCAAGCTTGCATCGTTAAGATGATTTAATCTACGGTGGTGGGCTAAGACGTTTATTAGTAAGACAGAAAAAACATGTGCCACATAACCGTGCGTTAAATCAGTTAGTCTGTGGGGCAGCCGTTATATTGCACAACCCTGAAGAGTTTTATGTTAAAGCAGCAACTCGACCTCCTCAGACCTCCCCCAACTCTAGCATGAATTTAATATTTATAGGACCATCATTTGTTTTTCTTTAGGGCAGAGAAAAATAGCATAGTTTATAAGGCCTCTCTAAAGCATAATGGATGGGCTAAAATACAGATATTAATCCATCTATGGCGGGAAGGAAAGCCATCTCTGCAGGGACCAATGCCAATATGACCTCTTGTGGTCGAAGATGGAACTAAAATGGCTTAGTCTTGTGTGGCTAGTACACTTAGAGCAATCAGTACACACTTATGGCGGAGGTGTACATACAACAAATAAATAGGGAAGTATATATAATGTATAATCTGCATGAATGCACGTGAAAAGCCTTATGGTTGTGGATGGGAATAGTGCTTTCATTATGCATATAAATAGGAGCACAGTGAGAGGTAGTTCACCTCAAGCCCAATAGGAGGCAACATGGAGTAGGCATCCTGCAGATCGTTATGTTATCTGGTTAACAGTTGGTTGACTCTTATTCTCACAGGAGGTATTTTGCCTATTTTCATATAGAAAGAAGCACCCATATTATTTGTAAATCAACCTGTCCACATATGAGTCTGTGAAGATTGCTGACATATTATAGTCTAAGATTCGATGCTTGGAGCTCGAGTAGCTGCTTTAACCAATTATACACAAAACTACACTATTATAAGTTGTGCCACGTGGGTGATATCTAGATGTAATTGGATGCAAATAGCATTTTCTCACGGTCCTCCTACATACAACTTCATGATATGATTATAACTGTTTCAAATATCTAGATGCAGCCCCCTCTCTCCAATCTGACCTTAGACTGATAAATCCCAAAGTGATAGTAGGACCTGTTACATATGTGGCACTAGTACAGCATGAGAGGATAAGTGGTTTAAAATAATACAAGGTCCCAGTGGGCACGAAATTCAGTTCAACATTGAATCAACGTTAAATCAACATTGAATCAATATTGACAACCAGTTATCAATGTTGATTCAATGGTATGTGCCCACTGGGGTATTCCTTTTTAGATAAATATCTACGTGATTTTTGTGCCCGCCCTCCCTCCCCCGTCTGGCAATATATGAGTGATCCCTATACAGTTGATAGTGCTCCTCATGATGAATGGGAGTACGAGGACCATGTGATGAGAGAACCTGATGATGTAGAGTCTAACAACAAGGTCTGAGACTGGTCTCAATTAGTGCTGAGTGCAGCTCTAGCTCTACATCTTGACTCGCATTTGTGTTATTGCTGTTATTAGGATATGACTCTTGGATAGCTTTGTTGTACCAAAAGGGCGTCTATACTACTCATGAATACTGTTATATTTCAGCAAGGCCATCAGATTCTCAGATTGCACAGGTTTTCAGAGGACTGGACTTATCAGTGAATGCGTTATAGCATCTGTTCAGCATATATCATATTTGACCATTTGCATTGTCCAATACAGACAATCTAAAAGACTGAGCGTAGGTGTCACACAGCAGAATCCCTATATTTCCTTTTAGGCCAATTGTAGATTTAATGATTACTTAGTACGCAGTATTCCATGCCCACAAGACCACCAGTAGTTCAGCTAGCACGTAGGGAAAAGAAGTTAAATGGCTCTTCTAACTAATCTATCCAATTCAAAAGGCAGACTTAACATCAATTGTTGGTGTGAACACGGTTTGATTTAGACAGTAAGCATCAATTTAGGAGGCAATTAACTATAATTGTATTGTTCACATACTCATTTGTATAAACATGCTACAACTATATAAGCTTTTCACTTATGCATGAGCCCCCCCCCCTCCTCCTCTAGCTGCCTGTGGTCTTCTACTGAAGAAAATCACATGGCACAAAAACACCAACTTAATCCCTCGGATCTAACACAAAGAGACGTGTATACATAATGAAGATCCATTATACGGGCATGCAGTCCTTTTGAGGCGGAAGGTGCTATACACGTTGAGATGACATACAACATTTTATTAGAAAGGGATTTGACATAGCTTATAGGGATTAGTCAGTTCTTAGCACAACTGTGACAAAATGTTTACCTCCGATCCCTACCTAGTTCTTTGCCTTAATGGACTTTCTGTCTAACCCATTAAACGTTCCGCTGTTGATGCACTCCACCACATGCACCCTGCCTTTGTCCCACTTCCTCCAAGCCTGCCCTGGGGTAACTGACCAGGGCAGTTTTATGAGATGCCATGTCTATGATGCTTCAAGCACTGCTTGTGGCCTACCCCGATGTAGATTGACTTTCATTGCTTCATAATCAGACTCTATGGTGATCTTCTCTGACATTATCCCTGTGGACAAAGTGAGGGTACGTGGAGGGCAAACGGGTCATAAAGTCCTATCTCAGGTTTCTATCAGCTGTCTACATGGTGAAAACGGTGCAATTTTACTACTGCATTGGACTGTTTCCTAATACTAGGTACCACGCATAAGCGCTGCATTCCAGCAAAAAACAACGATTCTCAGAAGAATGAATATAGCAATTTCTATATGCCCCTAGATGCCAGGAAAATAATTACACAGAAATAGCAACCCCCCATTTGAAAGATATGGGTTTGATGGGTTTAAACTATTGTATATTTAAAAGTATAATGCGTGTTGTGCTTGCTCATTGAAAGAACGAAGAGTATGTGAAAACTGGTGTCTACTGGAGGTCACTTCGAGTGAAATTACAGGTTTTGTCACCTGTTTTCCTGCAGCTAATTTGACTTTCTGTCATATAAACCTGATTTCTCATTACACCAAATTGATAGGTTAAGAACATAATTGTCATTGAATTATCGTTTGTCCTACATGACCTCACATATCTAAAGTCCTACATGACCTCAACTTTTCTATATTTATATTTGCTATCTGACAGCTACAAACAGCTTTAAAACAATCAAAGTAGGAAAGTAATAATATAGAAGATATTTCCAGTTCTCCAGCTGGATGAGGCTGAGTATTCTCCCTACCCACTTGATGGTGATTATTATCTTCTTAGTTATTATCATTATATTTGATAATGCAATATGGAAGATCAAACTAATAACTGATCTCAACATTGTTTATCATTTCTGTGTTAGGGATGTAATACAAGAAGTATTTTATTGCCATAGCAACCAAATAGAAGGTTCCTCATTGGCTCAAAGTATAGCCAAACTAAGGCAAAGTTTGATGATTTTAGCCAATGGAATGTTTTTGGTTGCTATGGTTACAGAAAATTTTCTTTTTTTTATATAGGGGGTAATAGCATGAGAAAGGTTAATGCAACAGCTTTCAATAAATGTAATATGGAGCTTATGCCAGGGCGGCAAAGGACTTGCCAAGCACGATCTGTAATGAGAGGTTACTACATATTGCTTTTCAAAGCGCTCACCACGTGTGCCCAACCTCAGACCCACACCATGAGTACTTATAGACTGATTAGTCAGGTCCCTTAGCGAAATGATCGTTATTTTCCGGAAAAAAGCACCAAAATTTGTACACATATAGGTATGGGTATACTTTTGAACATTTTTCCTTGCAACAAGAAAAGAAATCCCTGGAATACATATTTTACGACATGTTTCAAAATTGTCACAAATTGGTAGGAAAAACTTGATTATTCTACATTATGAGTACAGAAACAATTGGTACACCCACATATAAATGTAAGCAACATATTTTGTTTCATGAAGAGATCAAATATTTGACTTTAACTCGTTAGGATTTATCACATATGGCTGCCAAAATAATATGGTAAACCATGGTATCATAGCGTGGTACATGATGGCTTGTACATCAGATGGTCCTCCATTTTTTAAATACCTGCTGACTGGGCCACTCATCATATAGTCAGCTGTCTTATATATTTCAATTTCCAATATGAGATAAGTCCAACTTGGAATATGACTTACTTCAGACATTTGCAAGAACAGAGGTCAGTGCATGGGAGACCAGTTGTCTTTGTCTAGTTTCCACCCCCAACATTCCGGTGACGGTATGTCAGGCTCTGGCACTCTGCTCTTTGCCCAAACACTGGCTTGGTACACAGCCCTTTTAGTATGCTGGAGGAGTGCATGGAAAAAACTAACCTTTGTTGGACGAACAACTTGCCAGCAATAAAAATTACCAACAATAAGAGAGCCTTTGCCATGCTTCCCAAATAGTTCCCGTCTTGCCTCATTTACACACTTATACTGAAGGGCATGTACCATGTGGATAACAACATGGGTATCTGATTCCTCATGGGAGCAGTTTCCCATGGGTACAGTGGTGCTTTTTGAAATGAGTCATTAGAAGTGATGTAAACTTCTTTATGCTGTGACCAAATATTGTCATTCACTTCATTGGTAAGATAATCAAAGAGCTCTGTTTTGTTCTTTGAGTCCCTCAGGAAGTCCTTCCAGTTATTGGTAAGTATCTTGTTCTGTGAGGCCACTTTAACATGTATGACCAATCTCATGTGTGTAATTTATCTCCAATATCATGGTGGTGGTCCACCTAACTTGACATGGTGACATTGGTATTGTTGGGCTTCACAGATAATCTATTGTTCTAAGAGGTTAGTGAGTAGTGGCTATCCAAGGTTTGTCATAGGAGCATCAGTCAAAAGAACAAACTAATATCTGAAAAGGGCTAAGGTAAAACTAACGCCTTAGTTAAAATGACTAACCCTAATATGTCTTAAAATGAAAAGACATATAGGGAGCCAAAATATGACTTAGTGTCTCTCAGTAATTTTCTGGCTCCCTACACAATCAATCTGTGCTACTGTAAACGTATTACATTTCGTGCTGTACATATTTTCGTGGATTTCGCAGATTTTTAAATCCGCGAAAAATATGTACAGAGCAAAAATTGATCCAACATAGCTCAGTAACTACCACCTTTCAAAATCCATTAATTTAAATCCCAGCGAAATTGCATTTTTTAGCAAATCTGCGAAAAATGCTGTGAGGTTAGTCAAATTGTCTTTAGTCTTTTATATGTGTATTAGGGCTAGTCATTTCGACTAAGACATCCGTTTTGCCTTATTAATTTTTGAATATAAATTAGGAGGGGTTGCTTTGAATCCCTAACAGCCCCTATAATGACCAAACAAAGATGACTGCCCCTGCTGTAATGATAGGTTTTCAGGGTGGGTCCCCATCTGAAAATATTTGTATGGACATGGTTTCCAAGCATACTCAGTTTCAAAAAGCTGATGGAAAAAGAACAATTAAAAAACATATTTTCTAGAATAAATGTCATTTTCTGCATTTGGTCAGCCATATTGAAAAAAAAGAAGTGTTCCAGTCATGCAATCTTTTGTTGCAAGGGATAGAATTGATCCCCACATTTTTCTCAATACATAATGATTTCAGGGCTTATTGACGCTAAGAGACCTGAGTAGATTCTCGAGAAGAAAACAGATATGTGTAACTGTAAGTAGTACAGGCCTACAGTATAAATAGACATTTGGAGCAGGCATCGATATATTGCTGTGTACAATCATCCATCAGGAACCAAACCCAGTAATGCATTCTAATTGATCTAAATAGAGATCATGATGAATGTATATATTATTGCTGCAGTAAAGCTCATAAATTACGTATTGGGATTTCCCATCATATGACCAAATGTCACAGATCGTCCTGATTTGAACTTTTTTCCTTCTCCAATCAATAAAATGTTCCAAATGCCATATAAAGTTATCTTTTTGGTCTAGTATGATTGGGCTTGGACAAATCTACGGGGGAAACCATGGTTTCACCTATGTCAGACCCTTATTTAGGGGGCCAGGGGGGCAAAAACACCCCAAAATGGACCTTTTTTGACAATAAAAAAAATAATTTGACATTATGCTGTAAGTACCCCTCTATAAATAGAGCTATCTGCACATATCTTTTTTTTGTCAGTTCCCCTATCTGGTACGGAACATTTTAAGACCATTTAGGCCTTTGTGTTGTGTTTGATAAATATTATGTATGGTCAAAAGTGCTGGGGTAGCTTTGCATAGACACGACTGAGCCCAAACAAAAATGGCCCTACTTAAATATAAATGTATTATGAACATAATAAAGCTTTTGCAGAGAAAGCATAAATTATGTACCTATACAATAAAAAAAAAATTGTAAGGCTACCTTCAATAGCATATCGTGTAGAGCCCATTGACTTTTGACCATGTTCCAGGGGTAGTTTGACCATAGACACGACTGAGCCCGAATAGACACGACTGAGCCCTTTGATGGAAAGATACTAAGGGGACATATTATGCACATCTCAAGTTATTTCTATTATAACTTAGAATGTATTATTCATATTTAAAAAGAAATTTCCTGGTAATTTTGGCTTATAGCTCAGAATACTTTGTTATACACCAGTTATCACAGTAGACACGACTGAGCCCTCCTTATAAACCTTTCAATCAATATAACATGCTCCAAACCATGTACAGTCAATTCCTACCTGATTGTAGCCATTCTAGTCTAAAAACCCTATAAAATGCACCACTTTTCATAGGGAATTATCCCAGATATATATAAAATTCCTACACTTTATAAAGAGGGCTCAGTCGTGTCTATGTTCACTTACATCTGACCCTCTACTGTAGACTTAATAATGATATTTAACCTTCCCCAATATATGGTCTCTAATTCCCAATACATATACTATATGTACAAAAAAAGTTTTAATCCTCCTCAAACATTTAATTTTGAGCCCCCTGCCAGCTCAAATCCAGACGATTCATGACATTTGGTCATATCCTTATCACCAGGTAGCTACTGCATGCAGGCCTAGAAGTTGCCCTGACCTCGGCATTGACCTGCTGCTACTGCTGCTGACCATAGAGGATGATTAGAGCACAGGGATCAGCAGGACCTAATGTATGACAGGAGGGTGACGTAAGTCGCGTGCTGTCCTTAATGAAGGTACAGCCTCCCAACGGTAATCACACCATGTGTCATTCTCCAGCCTCGGGCAGATCTGGGAATGGTGTCAGCGGTCTGTGGTAGACACTAAACATTAAAGCAGCAACTTTTGCTCCAAGTATCAAATTTTAGATTATAACATTTCAGCAATCTTCACAGACTCATATGTGGACAGGCTAATTTATGAATAATATGGGTGATTCTTTCTATATGAAAATAGGTGAAATATCTCCTGTGAGAATAAAAGTCAACCAACTGCAAACCAGATAACAATAACACTCTGCTAATTTCCTATTCAATGCTGCCTCCTGTTAGGCATGAGGTGAATTACCTCTCACTATGCTTCTATTTATATGAATTATTGGGGCACTATTCCTACCCACAACCACAAAGGTTTCCATGTGTATTCATGCAAATTATACAACATATATATATATAATGCCCTTTTATTGGCAGGACACCATAATCGTGTGCTGATTGTTCTTAGCTGTAAAGTATAAAAGCTACACAAAACTAAGCCATTTTAGTTCCCTCTTCTCACACAAGAGGTCATTTTGACATTGGTCCTTGCAATGGTGAATTTCCTTCCCACCACAGAAAGATCAATATCTGTACTTTTAAACCTTCAAGTATGCTAGAGAGGGAACTAATATACCACATTGTTTGCCCGCACAGATGGTGAGCCCATAAATGTTAACTTTATGCTAGACTTGGAGGAGGTCCGAGGAGGTCAAGTTGCTGCTTTAAGAAAAGGGACTGGAGAAGTTGGTGTAACTCTTCTAAAACTAAAGTATTCTTGAGCCCCAAGTTTAGATTCCGCGAGGATAATCCAGTTGTTCTTTTAGTTTGTTAGCTATAGACGCAGCTATTGTTTTATTATGGCATGTACCGAAGGATCCCCACACATCTGGGAGGGAAACTCTGAAAAGGTTGTCAATGGTATTTGTTAACTACTGTGACAAAGGGATTGTGATTCCAACAGTAGAGTCTAGCATTCTGGCTGAGTTAGTATTTCCACTATGGAAGTTAATATTATTAATTATGATTATTTTTGTATAGGAGTTCATTTGGTCCGATGGAACACGCATAAACCAGGGACTCTGCATTATAGTGAAAGTATCATACTGATTTTAGACTTACTACATGTGTATCCTTTCATAAATGCTGTTAATACAGGGGTACTTTTATTAGTAAGCACTGATGAGGATTCAGATTAGGTGTTCTCCTCTTTAAGAAAGATACTCCTGTCAGGCTTAATAAGGATTTCAATGCCACAAAACGTTTGGGAAGGTGGGCTTTAAAGATGGGTTGTCACCTAAAATTCATCAAATTTCTATTGATGCCATAATACTTTTGTGTATCCAATGCTATAAATACTCCCTTACTTTTAACAGGATGGGACATATCTAAATCTATCAAATAAGCATATTTAGTGCAATCATCTTTACTGTAGGTCGACACTAAAATTCCTGATGTTGTGGTACTGCATGGCTCAGTGCATTCCCTACCAGGCTAGTTTACCCTGTACTCACCTGGGGGAGTGACTGAGTCAGTGAGGTGAATAGGCTATATTGTTAACTATCTAAACTCATGTATTTATAGACAAATATCTTGCAAATATTGGGTACTGTGTATTAGCTAAAATGATAATGGAACCCATGGCATCCCTTTTAAGGAAAAAGTTTGGGAAGTGTTTTAGCTGATATACCATCTTTAAGTCGGTTGGTAATAACACTTTCCTGTCATTTTACGCAGTCAACATTTGGTGACCCTGTGTCTTCTCATTATTCAGTAATTCACAGTAATTATGTCTTAACAATTCCATCGGATTTTTCCCTTCAGGCCATAGAAAGCAAATTGACCTGTGGGACCCAGACTACTTCATAGGACATTGTCTGGAATATCCCAGGGCAATGGCTAGTAATGGTGGCTCCACTTTTGAACAATATTTTACAGGTCCAAGGCTTTATACGTGAAAACTAGTTTCTTCGACTTATATTTAACAAAAGTACTGTGAGTATCGTGGAACATGTAAACCAAATTGGGCTGACAAGTACATCTTTAGGTTTCATGGTCGTAAGTATCCATTTACGGTCTCAGTCTGAATGGCGTATTAAGGACTCAAATGTCAGTTTAAGGCTAATTGTTATTTCTAAATTAATTAGTGTGAAACTAAAGGTTGTGAATGCATGTTATTACGTAGGTGTAAATTGATTTGATTCAGGACTCGCAAGAACAATGCAACAACGTGAATTCGTCTGCCAACTTGTAATGATTATTGTACCACCTTACATAGAATGGAGTCTTGGCTTTCCCCCAGAATGACCCCCTTTCTGACCCTCTTTTGCACTCTTTGTGAAGGGAGTTAGTACCTGAAAACAGTGTAAAAGGGAGATATGTGACTCCATGTATATACATATACGGGGAGTATATGCTCATTCCTTACTTGGGGTTGCTAATAGATTATGATATTTAACTTAACTTTATAATTAGCTTTCAATCTAATTTTGTATGCATCATTTTTGATCAAAAGGTACAGGCGGCTGTGAGTAGAATACATTATTAGCAACCACTGTTGCCTACATCTGGCACATACTGTGAAAATTTGATGTAATTGTGATATAATATTTATCCACTGGCTTTGTTTTTGGCTGTCATCGAAAGGCGTTACTTTTCTAATATTTAGGATAGATCAGAGTTATTCTGGTTGGGAAGAGGCACAAGTTGTGCTGTCCACTGCAGAGCAATATCAGTTATCTGGTTTTTATCTGGCTGCAGGACAACAGGTGGGAGCTGTCACCTAGACCAAGCTAGCTGGCTAAACCCTTGTTACAGCACCTGGCGGAAGGAGTTCTGACAACAGCACACACCTATATCTTCATCTCCATGCCGGTCGCCAACAGCACAACTAGACAATAGATGGCAAGCTTGTTCTGCAACCCTGCAGCTCTTATTTTCAATCACCACCCACCCCCTGATACACACAGCTGAGGCAAGAGGTCCTCTAAAGGGCTTGCCACAGTTGACAGAAGGGCCGCTAGAACAGTCAGATGAATGGTTTGAGACCAGAGTGAGTCTGACTGGAAGTGAAGGAAACCTGCAGGGGGCATTCTTTGGCAGATGGAGGCATCAGGCTTGTCATCAAACACAAACTATTCCATGAGAGATGTGGAAAACACAGGTGTTACTCCTGTGGGCTTGCCCCAGGGAAGTGGGGGTCTGAGATACAAGTGGTTTCTGGTAGGACTATTAGGCAGGCTGATTGCTGGTGACCATGTGTCTTTAAGACACAGACTATAGGCCTGTAATCCTTGCAGCCAATTTGCATTGGAATGGTTTTCAAAGGATATGGAGGATCCATCCATCCAAAGCATTTCCTGGCAGTATGTTCAGATGCATTGTGGGTGGGGAGCTGCTCATGACGGTCATGTATTATCACTATATGTGCATTCCTACGTCTTTAATACCCATCCTTCTTTGATAATGCTTGCCTGAGGAAATCTATTTACATCTTCATCTTGAACAAATATATTGTTTTTATGCGTAATAGATTTCTAACAGATAGATTGCTTTCTGTAATCGATGACGTGTATTTCTATACTCAATATCTTCAGCAGCAGTCATGGAACTAGTACTTCATTATCTAACGCAATGTCTGTCACTGACAGTGTCAGCTTCATTTCTACCCTTGCATCATAATGATAAACTGCTTATTGAACTATTCCAATCAAACAAAATGTTTATCATCCTCTCACTGTTCAACACCCATTGGACTTTTCTGCCCCTCATGCATCATCTACTAAATGACACAAGGCAGTTGTGACTCATCAGGTTAGGCTTTGAATGTTAGTTTTATCTTCAATAAGGCTCCATCATGATTATCAGTTGTCCTAGACAAACATGCTGTGAGCATAGCCAATCCTGTCTTAAAAAATCCATTCTTGATATTAAATGCTATGTAATAAGCAGGGTTACAAGGGTTACTAGGGCTTGGCTAATCATAATGTCTGTAAGGCTTATTTGCTATGGGGGTGCTGTATAACTTTATATTTATATTGGACTTTTCCATGAAATGAGATGGTCGAATAATTTCCTTTATTTTCAGAGTGAGAAAAGGTAACCTTGGTGGACCATCAGAAAAAATGATTTTTTTTCTGTTGCCAGTGAGTATTTAGTTTATTTGAGGAACCCTAGATTGTACAATATGTAGCCAATAACTGACATGAGTACTTGAAAAAAAGAAGTTCCCTTAAAAGAAAAGACCAGCGTTTTTGTAAGTGCCTTTATATCATTAGTATTGATATTGATTAGCAATATTCTGACATACACAATATCATCATATGCATCATGTAGCTTTTAAACCTGAAATAAAGAAGAACACAGTGACGTCACAAGGGACCAAAGAAGTTCTCAGCCATACAATTCCTACACAAATACAGCATGTTCTACTAGGATTTCTAGTGCACCAGACAGTCAATGTATGATTAAGAAGCTATATATCGTGATCATTAAGTGCTTACAATCCCCCTTTTCCACCCATTTCATAAAGAAAGTAATCAGGAAAGCTGCAAAATCTAATGTAAATGAATAAGATAAAAAATATAAAATCGTCTACACCTACACTGCCCACTGATTGGCCCTTGAGTGGCCCTTAACTAGCCAGCAAGGCACACTGAGATTGGTGTAGATTACCGAGCAGCCAATCAAGAAGTCATTATAGTGGTGTCTAGACCAATCAATGGAGATGGGCTGAGAGTGTTTTTGGCCTCTTGTGACATCACTTTCTTCACAGGCTTCCTTGTTTCTTTGAGGTTTATTATATACAACATGCTGCATATTTTGATGGTATTTTTGTTAGAATATCGCTTATCAATATCAATACTACCGATAGAAGGCCACATAAAATTACGCTGGTCTTTTCTTTTAAGACTCTACAATAGGTTATATAAGGCAAGAGAATGAGACATGTGGTTTCTCAGAGCACTTCACTCTGTATGACCTAAGGCTAAGATAAGTCAATTTTCCACTCAAAAAACCAAATCATTATGGTCACATGGTACCTATTCTAGTATTGGCTCTCAGCATGAACACCTGGTAGTGGTGTGCATCCTGAGAATTAGAATACTAAACTACAGCTCTGCTGTTGTGCACTGAAACAACTATACATAAATACTCTACAATAGATTATGTTTTACTTAAATTATGAGGAATACACCCGATGTGAGTGATATTATACTGATGATTTAGAAAGCATGGCAAGGAAAAACCTTTGCCCCATTCAAGGAAATGACCAGTGTTGGCAGAGGCTGGGCTCCTTGTGACAAATTTGCAAACACAGATTTTCAATACAAAAGTTGTCCCTTTTGAAGGACAACCTGGCTCCCAGTTTTCAGACACCCAGGTCTGATGGCAGGGAGAGATAATATCAAAAGAACCACCTCCTTTATCTGGAATCATTTTCAACAGGACTTTCAGAATAAGACTAGTTCTTTATGGGAAGAATAAACCAAACAAAGTTGGCTTCAATAACAGGCAGACGCGTGCAGGCTTCTAAAGTCTTTGCCAAAATGCTAATAAAAATGGTCTACTGGCCCAAACCATCCTCCCAAGGCTTGTTGATGGAAGGCATGCATTATGGTTTTAACCACCAGTAAACTTTGTTGATACTAGATGAATAATATTGGCTGTAATGACTGGACTGATAAAATCCTTGTCAGGTTCAACAATTATGTAAATGTTATGGGTATACCTTGTGGAATCGATATATAAATAATTATTATTGATGACTAAACCAGTAAAAGGTCCAGCATGTCTCTTGTAAATACAGTGCTTCCTTATAATTATGTTGTTGCTATGAACACAGCTTCCACATGTATTCCATTAATAATTTCTTCTGTTGTTAAGATAAGCTGCTTGAAACTTTGGCTTAAGAACACTAAATCCCAGAAGTCAAGTTTTCCATTAGAATTCGACTAATTGTGTTGATTTTCTTGCAGATCTATAATTATTTGTGAAATACCACAAATCTCAAGGTTCCTTTTTGAAAGAATCCATGCAGTCATGCAAATACATGTATGTGTCAAATGGCAATCAATAGCACTTAAGCTGCTTTCGGATCAGTAGGTCAGTGAAGGTTACTTTCAGAATTGAAGGTAACTTAGCAGTAATCTAGGTTCGGGTGGACGAGTATAATAGAGGTATACAATATTACTACAAAAACATGATATTGCTATCATCCTGGGGCATTGGTAAGACTACATTAATGCCTGCGATAAACTGAAACTCTAAACTGACATGTACCTCCAAGAAAAACATATAACTTAATCGTCCTGACATGTGAAATATGATAGGCCTACTTAAAGTCAACGTTTTGATGATAGTCTGGAAATGGTTGGACCAGGAATTTGAGAATTCAAAAGGACATGTCAAATGGTTTATAAGTAATATATAACATAGTTGTTGTCACATTGTAAAAACCACCTTCTTGTATCTCCACAATACTAATGAATATGCTGTGTTTAGAAAATCATCCTACGAAAATAAAAACTTTATAAACTCAAAAATAAGTATTAAATAGGATGTCAGTAAAATTAACCATTTAGCATGAATATTTAGTCATCATTCCTATATCTTAATCTATTGACCTCAATTCACATATCAGTTAAGAGCATATAGGAGTATTGTCATTTCCAATATTGAATACATAACTATTAGATCCATTGGTTTATTAAGAAATCTGTATACCTCTATCAGTCCAGGTTTGTAACCATTCATTGACCTTGAACTTAATCTTAACCATGTGCCCCTCATTTGATTCTATTCAATTCTTAATAGCATATGTATGGCATATCAATAAGAAACATGAGCCTACTCTAGAAGGTTTTGCAATTAGTGATGGGTCATGCCCCTATCTGAGCTCAGCTAACTGGCCTAATGATCATGTAATTCCCGCTGCCAGGGCAGTCCTGAGTAGGACTGGACGAATTCCTATCTGAAGAAAATAATATGGAATCCTGGATCGTTTTCTTATGACCTAGGTTGTGAATGGCCTTAAGAAGATCTATATTCTTCTCACCTGGCTCTCACTATGTTGGTAGTCACATAAGTAATAATGCCCGAAACTATAAACGTAGTTGGGCCCTAAGAATGAATGGACACCTAATCATCTCTGCTCCCTCAAACTTTCCCCCGGTTCTCATCTGACACCTGATTAAGGTGTAATCAACATATAGAGCGGTTTCAGTGACGTCATATCACGTGACCCTCCCGCCATCTTGAATATCATGAGGCCACTCACACACGCTCTACCCGTACAGTACTGCCGTAGGGAATGTTTGTGAGCTATAAAAGCATAGTCAATTTATTATATAAAATGGTGATTTATTCCAAAATCAGTTTTTCTTCATTAAATCGCTTCAAATTAAAAAAAAAGATTTGAAGCGATTTGATTAGGAAAAACTGATTTTTCTTAGCCCATTCAATATAGCCACATTGAATTCAATGGGGGCTTTGAATACGGCCCTTCCTATAGTTAAGCATAGTAAATCTTGTATTTCAAAAAAATAAATCCAAATGCCAACTACATTGATACCTCTCTGCCGTATCTCACTCGTTGGGGCCAGGGCATATCCCACTCAGCCTACTCAGAAATACAGCAGAGATGCTATCAATGTGCGTTGGCATTTGTCTATGTATTATTGGCCTGAGGAAATAAAGATATCAACGATTATGTATCAATGGCCGGGGCATCTTTAAATATCAACAAAGAAAAGGTACTTGTAATAAAAATCAACGATCTCTCGGAATACAGCATCCTGACGCAGAAGGATTCATATCAAATCACTTAAGCTATTTTGTCCAATGTTCTCAATGTATTTCCCTTTCCTACATTAATTTGGTTAGTCTTCTGAGTGATGTTGGAGCCAATGGCCATGGTCACCCCTACATAGATTCTGTGAAAGAGATGCCCACTTGGGGAGTATCATTTCAGTCTACGGGGACCCACTTTCTCCCATTGAACTATTGCTTCTTAATGGGCAAGAGAGAATGATCTGCTGATCTCAGAGACCTTCTCTCCCCTACCCCCTATCACAACAACCCTTAAATTATATACACAACAAGTAGGCCCACATTCTAAAGTATAGAGAATTTACAGGTAATTTGCTTTTAAACTTATGTGAATAAAGCTAATAGCTGTGCCCTGAACTGTGAAAAGGGACCCTTGGACAGGATGCATTATAGTATATTTTCCCATTACATGTCACATGCATATTGGGCAGAGGTACAAGTCATGCTGTTACCTCCAGAGAGACATAAGTTATCTGGCTTTTATCTGGCTGCAGGACAACAGGTGGGAGCTGTCACCTAGACCCACACTGCTAATCCTCAGATGCAGTGCCTGCCTGAAGGTATTCTGACAACAGCACACACCTATCTTCATCGCCACCCTGCTTGCCAACAGCACAACTAGACAATAGATGGCAAGCTTGTTCTGCAACCCTGCAGCTCTTATTGTCAATCACCACCCACCCCCTGATACACACAGCTGAGGCAAGGGGTCCTCTGAGGCAGTGCCGCAGTTGACAGAAGGGCCGCCAGCACAGGCAGATGAACGGTTTGAAACCAGATCGAGTCTGACCGGAAGTAAAGGAAGCCTGCAGGGGGCGCTCTTTGTCAGATGGAGGCATCAGGCTTGTCATCAAACACGAATTAATCCATGAGAGATGTGGAAAACACGGGTGTTTCTCCTGTGGGGCTGCCCCAGGGAAGTGGGGCCCTGAGATTAAAGTGGTTTCTGGTAGGACTATTAGGCAGGCTGATTGTTAGCGACCATGCCCCTTTAAGACATGAACTATAGGTGTGTAATTATCGTAGCCAATTTGAATTGGAATGGTCTTCAAAGGACTTTAAGAATGCATCTATTGGAAGCAATTTCTGGCAGTGGATTCAGACATCATATAGGTGGGGAGCTGCTCATATATTTTCACTGTATATATGTGTTTTCCTGCTGTGAACTTCAGACATCTTTAATATCTATCTTTCTAGTCAGTGAAAATGAGAGCCATATAAGGTGTCACAATGACTACTATATCCCTTTATATGTGCCTTCTTTGATAATGCTTGTCTGAGGAAACCTTGTCTGAGGAAATCCATTTACATCTTCATTTCAAACAAATAAAATTTGTGACCAGGCACATGGAAAGGGGTACTCAGGGGGAATCGATGATTAAAGTTTATGTCATGATCTTTAAAATGAGACATCATAAAGCAAGGTACTCCTTGTAGTTTTGTGGGAATAGCATCTCGAACGTGGGTTGTTACTCATAACTGAAAGTGATAAATAAGCTCTAAATGCACTGTATCCCATAATAACCACTAAAAATGATGAAAATGTCAGATTTCCTAAAAATAGGCTAAATAAATACAAATATCTAATGTAGATTTGGTCTTAGGAGGATTTTTCAAGATTTGTTTTCAGTTTTGAGTTACTGATGGAATTCTCAAAAGACTAACACCAAAATATTCCAATTATTAGAATATTAGAAACCTTGGAATGGTTTCTATGGCAACCAGGAAGTGCGATATGTGCCAATTTCCCATAGAAAACGTTCCATTTACATTCCAAATATAGAATGTTAGCACCAAAGATGGAATAATTCTAAGAAGACTACTGTATTTTCCCTAAGAAAAAGTACCCTAAAGCATTTTTGACCATATCCTTCACTATTTTGCCATTGTAATGCCCCCTGGTGGCCAAAACCAGAACTAAAAATCCCCCGCGAAGGTACCTTCTCACGTGTTGAGCCACAAATTGTCATAGCCCTAGGTGATTTATAACAGATAGATTGCTATCTATGATATTTCAAGTGTATGCCTGTACACACTACATTTAGCAGTAGGACTTCATTGAACTTCATATTCTAAAGCAATGCCTGTCAACTTCATTCCTACCCTTGCATCATGATGATGAACTGTTTGTCGAAAGACATGTTCATTTTCCATTCACTGACACTTATTGTACTTTTCTGCCACTCATACACCATCTGCTAAATGACACAAGGCAGTTATTGACTCATTAACTAAGGTAAGGCAATGAATGTTAGTTTTATCTTCCACAAGGTCCCATCACGATTATCAGTTGTCCTAGACAAATATGATGTGGGTATAGCCAATCCTGTCCTATAAAATCGATTCTTAATGCTATGTAATAGGCAGAGTTTGCTGTATATTTACATGTGACTTTGTAGTCACAATGCTCTCTCATGTATCGGACCCTTATCCTCTAACTATTATCTCCCCTTTGATGAGGGGCCAAGGGGGAGAGCCATATCTATAAGTGTGCGCACAACCAATTTAACTTCTACGGTTCACAAAACCCTAACTTTCCATCCTTCTAGCACTGCAAACAGTTCAGTATTTTGATACGGACACTTGTTATTGATGGTGAAACTAATATAGCAAATATTCTCAATTTTGATTTATAGTAAGTATAAAATGCTTAAAATGTATGAGCACAAAAAGAAATAGTCTTATCATGACTCGCTTGCAAGCCACAACTTCTTTACAAGGTTTTATGTATGTGTGTATAGTGAGAGGGGGGGTAATTGGGTAACATTTTCAGGTATATGAGCCGTCTTTACCATCTTAAGTACCATTAATCTGGATCATCAGCGACATTACAACCCATTGTGTGTTGAGACAGGATGTTGGCCAATCAGTGGTGACACCTGCTACTGCCATTAGTGATCATTAGCACCAGCAGGTGCATAGATGGCAGGATGGTTGGTCAAAGGTGAGCGGGACAGGGTGTGGATAATGTCTGTATGGCTTATACTATAGGGGGTGCCATGCAGTTGGAAATTGGTATGGGCTCTGCACTTGGAGATGCGCAAAGAATGTTCTCAATTTCGAAGAAAGGAAAGGTGACCCTAGTGGACCATCTGAATGAGTGTTTTATCAGTTATCAGTTATTATTTTGTTGTTGCGTTTGGGTTAGTGAAACCCCGCACTGCACAATATATGTAGTAAATAGCTGACATGAGTACAATTAGAAATGAAAGTACGATTGAGAATCTACAATAGATTATGTAAGGCAAAAGCGGAAGTGGAATTTGATTGCCCCGGCCACTACACTCTGTATGACCTAAGGTAATTATATTAATGATTAAGCACAATGCTAGGAAACGATCAGTGTTGGCGGAGGCCATGGTCCTTATGACAAATTTTGCAGAGAGGGATTTTAAATACAAAACTTGTCCCTTTCAAATGATACGTTTCTAGATGCCCAGGTCTGACGGCAGGAAATGAAACGATAATATCAAAAGAACCACCTCCTTTGTCTGGAATCACTTTCAACAGGACTTCCAGAATAAGACTAGTTCTTCATGGGAAGAATAAATCAAACACGTTTGGCTTCAACAACAGGCAGATGCATACTGGCTTCTAAAGACTCTGCCAAAATGCTTGTAAAATGGGTTTACGTGCCCAGACCATCCTCCCAAGGCTCTTTGATGGAAGGCACGCATCACAGTCTTAATCACCAGTGGTTTTGTTGATACTGGATAAATAATGTTGGCTGGGATGACAGAACTATTGAAATCATTTGAGACTTGGTCAGGTTCGGTAATGATATGAATATTATGGGTATACACTGTGGAATTGGTATAAATATTATTGAAAAATGAAACAGTAAGAAGTCCTGTACGTCTTTTATAGATACAGTGCTTCCTGTGGTTGCTGTGCACACAGCTTCTACGTGCACTTTATTAACCATTTGTTCTGTTTTTAAGATTAGCCACTTGAAACTTTGGCTTTTGAAAGAAGCCAGATTCCAAAAGTGGAGTTTTCCATTGGAATGCAACTAATTGTGTTGATTTTCTTGTCAATGTTAAAGTTAGTTAAAGTCTTCCTTCCCACCCACAGTCTAAAAAGAACTGTGATGAACACTCATATCTCTTTCAATATAGATAGTGCCCCTAATAGGGCCTCTATATACAACAATGTACACCCATGTCTTATCACATTAACCTCCTTTTGCATGTTCTACTATATTTTCTTATCAACCTCATATAATATATATTACCACACAATATCTTATTTAGATCATCTCTAAATGTTTTCTTGCCTAGCTAGTAAACAGCTTCCCAGTCTCTTATGGCTTCCAGCATGTTTAAACACCAACCCACTTCCCCCAGACAACGTTATGCCAGGACAGTTTGATCTATCTTGTGCTTTATGAGTAAGGTCCTGAGGGTTAATGACTAAACTACAGTAGACGTCACTCTCAGGGAAATATTCTCCTTGAACCAGCTACCAATATTGGCGGTCGTATGAAGTGGGAAACATAATAATGCTTTCACTGCCTTCAGTGGGATGAGGAGCAGGAGATGTCTAGCCTGCTGCAAGAATATTGCTCTCTCCCTGTCTACCTGTCTCTCTTTCTCTCCCTCCTCACTTTCCCATAGGGAAGGACGCCATTTGTATCTCATTTGCCAAAATACAATAAAATACTTTCATGCTAACAAACTCCATGCGCAGAAAGAATCTTCCTTATTGAAATAATTAGTCATTGCTGAATCGTGTCATAAAATCTAACCCGGTGCCCATCATTAGTGTATTAGTGTTAATCCTGATTAATGTGGGTGTTATCCAATGTAATTACTGCCATGCCCTGACACCACTGGTCAGGGGTGAAAGTAATGAACTGCCATGACCGTCACTTCATCTAGTGTGGTGCCTTAATGAATGTAAGGCCTGTAGCAGAGTGAGGACATGACAATGATGGTAAGGTGGTAATGGCGCCGCTTTACAGTGGGCTATGCTAATGCTAATTGTAAGAGATGTAAAGTGCATCACCTCTGCCACATGTTTTAAACAGGCGATCTTCATATTATGAGAAGACACTATGTATGATCGGCAAAACCCTTGTTATTACTTTGTATTATAAGTCTGTGATATCTGAGAAGCGAATCACTTTGAATGATGAGGGAGGTTGTAATAAAGGAGCTGTTGCTCTTTTATATTTCAAACTACCTTCCCTGCATATCCCCCCAAATGTCATACCAAAATATCAAAGCTCTATTTGTTAATAGCTTTGGAGTGATTATCATGTGCTACATTTATTGCTCTTTATATTGATGCCATGGATTATATCTAAAGATTTTCCTTCGATGCATATCAGGTTCTATGTATTGAGGGTTGCATGTGTTCAGAGGATCTCCATACAAAAGATATATTTGATCGTCCTGACACATGAAATATGATAATAACTATATATTTTGATGACTGCAAGTCTGAAAATCGTTAGCCCTGGCATTCGGTAATTCCAAAAGAAATGTCTTATATGGTTTATGAGTATGTAACATAATTGCCCTGACATTGTCCAAAACTACCTTCTTGTATAACCAGAAATGCTGATACACAGCGTTTATTATTTTGTTCATTGTGTTTAAGAGATTGTCCTGTTACTACAATGGCATGCACACACCAGATATATAGGGTATAAGGACAAATATGGACACTAAAAACTTCCTAAGCCTTGTAGAGCAGTGAGCCCAAGTACCCATTTATACTATGTTGGACATACATCTTTTCAATTACCCCTTTTCCTTAAATTATAGATTCAATGGTATATATTATCTCTAGGGGGTTCTAGGGAACTCCACTTTGGTGTGATTCTAAAGGAAACATAAAAATCTCAATATGTTTTCATGAGATCATTTAATTGTGATCAACCTTAGAACCCAATGCAAGCAAGTGCTACTCTCATTGTTGCTACTCCTGGTTGGCACACAATTAGGTTGACTTAGACACAGCTAGGAAGCTCAAGCATAAACTTTATTGCAACGTTTCCTGTGTATTACTTTCATAAACACTTTCTGAGTGAGGTCTAACGATTTTGCTAAGCAGAAACGATTTAATAATTTGCAATTGATTCAACAGAATTTGATGTAACACCACTGCGTTGATAAAATCTGTTTTAGAACATGACCACGACATTTTGTGGAAAAGTACCTTAGTGCAGGGTGCATTAAAGTCGTTTTCCCCAGTATATGTCATATATGTTTCGTTATGACCTTCATAGGCAGCCTTTTTTAATCAGGTTTACATATACAAGCACATCTTTTTACCATTATTTACCCATTTCATGAGGTAGTACCATAGAATTTTCCACTTACCTTTATATTGGCAGGTTAAAGGTGCTGGTGCACCGAAGTCGCTAGTGCTGCTCACATTGACACCCCCTCTTGTGGGTGATTCAGGTACTAAGGTTATGATGGGTTACACAATGTTAGCTAAATGTCCAGGCAGAAGATGAGAGGTGTCTACAATTATTCTGCTCAACAGGGGTCACAGCAGGTGGTATCTGCCCCCAAAATCCATGTGAGCAGCTCAGACCTCCTGCTGTGAGGAGGTCTCACAAGGAGTGGGTGGGTTACATCTACAAAGAGATGGGCAGATTATAATGTGTCTATATTATGTAATGTTATGATTTAACACATATAGCCAACAAAACAGCCAAGATATGGTGGAGGGGGCAGGGGGCAACCCTGGAGGAAGGGGAAAGGCTGAACCAAGCCTGGAGGAGTTTGGTCTCTTGATTATATAATGCCAGCTAGTGGCCACGCCATTAGAAGCAGTAGGGACTGGGTGCACCAGCCGCTTTAAGCGGGCTTGCCTTCCGGGCTTACCTATAGAGTAGCGAAACCACATCACCTAATATATATTGTCATTTGAATAATAACAATTCAAGATGGCTGAAAGCGAGTTTTGCATTGTACTAATATAAAGATATTTGAACGCTGCTTTTGGTCAAAGTAAAAACTCATAAATTTAATTGCTTCTAGGTAGGCTACATCGACCCTCTTCTATTTGTTCACAAACTCCCATGTAGCACTCTTGTTTTACTGAAATTCGAATTACAGCAGTGGATGTCGACACTGTGACTATGTTAGCCATCACACATGCAGATTTCTAGCTACACATCTTTGATCAGCGCTGTAGACCTTACACATACGATCGAATTACAATAAAGGAAAAGAGCTGAGAAGTCGTATTCAATTTCCAATTAAAAAACCAAACCTTTCCATGACTTCATAAAATGGAACTAATTTGAAAGAGGCATTATCAGTCACCTTTATGTGTCATATACTCAAACACATTTCTCCGACAAAAGGTGCTAAATAATGCATGGCGGCCTTTGAAAGGGAGTCAGGAATTTTCTCCAAGGAGATTCAGACTTACACCTGTTGTCTCTGTCTATAGGAGAATGTTCACCTGGTACCTCACTCTGCATGCACCGTAATCAACAGTCTTTCAACGACAAGGTCTGCGTCCTCTTTCTATGCATTAATTAGCACGTTTCACCTACTTTCCCCATCCCACAGGTTCTCCGAATTCTGGGCCTGGATAGAAGGCAATCACACGGCCACTCACTGCCCCCTGTCCACAGCCTTCTCTCTAGACCACTTACTCTATATCAGCGTATATTGCTACTCTCACCAAAACAACGCCCACCTGAAGTGCCCTTTTGTTGTCACTACTGTTTCTCCTGTGTCTTCTAATCATGCATCCCGTCATTCCATCTTGCCTTTGACTAACCCTTCATTCCTTCTGTCCCCTCAATCACTTGCCCTGTCTCCCTGCTCCTTTTTACCTCCTCATCTCTTTTCCATCCAACTATCTCAGTTTGCCCTTCCCCAGTGGGAACAAATCCTTGATTCAACATTGCCAACTGTTTGATATAATATGGCTATAGGACTGATTAACCTGTTTTTAACATTGATACAATATTATGTTATCATTTCAACGTTGTCAACCAACACCTGTTTCAACATTGATGTACTGTTAGCATTTCAACCTTGAATCAACCATGTACGTGTTTCCCACCATTTCCACGAGGTGCCTCCACAACCAATTCTTCAGCATATCTATCTATAATTATGCTACATCTATTTTCCTTAATTGTCAGCTCTTGTTCTCTAATCAAAATATATGATTTATAAAAATGTCATTCATTCTCATTGACGACTATGGTGTGTGCATTTGGTTCACATTTAGTGTGAACTGACAAGAATACATGTATAGTTTCAGTAAGACTGATACCCTTTATATTGCTAGGAATAATAGCAAACACAGCCAACAAAAGACATTATTTCATGTCAAAATAACTTTTTTAAATGTTATATAACATTTTGCCACAATAAGGAGTCATGAAGAAAAGTTATATCATGTTGTATAACTTATGTTTACTGGAAAGCCTTGGTACTGACCAGGTCACTTTGAAATGGATATGAGTGGTTCTTAGTGTGATCATAAAAGGTCATGCATGCGCCCTAACTCTGGATGGTGCTAGAATTAGTATTTGATATTGCAAGGAATGTGTCTATGTAAGAATACTGCATTTAGGTTAAAGGTGATACACTTAATCTCAATATATGCATCAGCAATTAGTTGTCAATGTTAAATTAATGTAAATCATCAATTTCTATGTTTATTCATTGCTGATGATCATAATTATTTTGATTAATTAAGCATGGCCATTTCAACATTGAATCACTTATGAATTATCAATGTTAATGATCTCACTGATACCAACAAAATGACAACCCTGTAACAACCATTAATATTGTGTTACTGCACACATTGAATCAACGTTGAATCAACTGAAGTTTGCACACTGGGTCACTTAATTGCCTTATCATTCTCTGCCTTAGTAATGTCCTTCCCTCTATCCCTCTATCCCTCTATCCCTCTATACCTATACCCCCACACTCTGTTTATCTCCATCTCCACCTGCCAGCCTGCACACTCCCAAGGACCAGCTTATGTTCACCCCATGCCTACCCTATCCATTGACAGGGCCAAAGCATTGGTCGGTATAATAAAGAGAGTGTGACGTGGTGAGGCCTCCGACAGAAGTGATCCCTGACCTGGGTGTCAAGATGATAATGTGATGCCAATGTAGCAAGTAATACAATGTGGTGAACAGAGGTGGCTTCCAACATGCTGCTTCCGAAATAGACTATACGGTCCGTTCATTGGTGTGGGCGAGCAATACAATGTGGTGCCAAAGGGATTAAATATAGGGTCAGTTCATTGATATAGACTAGCAATACCATGTGATGCCATAGACTATAGGGTTAGTTCATTGATGTAGACTAGCAATGCTGCATCCCTGAGCTAGTGGTGAAGGGATGTGGGTTCCAACATGCTGCTTCCGATTATAAACTTTTTTACATTTAATCAATGTAGATCTGTTAATTCTATCTTGGTTAGACTATGAACAGTTACGCATGCAGCGTCTTAACCTTTTAAAAAGGGGAATCTCACTCTCAGTCTGACATGACTGGAAGGTCCTTTTCTACGCGAAAGATGATCGCAATGCAAATTTATTTAAGGCATGGTCTGATTTTTTTCCTAATTTTAAATCCTACTTAAATATGTTCAAAATGTTATTTCAGTAACATACCCAGAGGATGGGGCACAGGAAAAAAACCTTGATGAAAAGTAAGAGAAAAATTAAAGGGCCCCATGAGCTCAAGTATATATATAAATATTCGTTTTCAGTGTATTTTCAATGGATGGACTCATAGCGTGCACTCCAAAAGACTTAAATTGAGCATAATCTGATAATTCACTGAATTCCAAGCTGAATTCTGGTGAATAATGTGAAATAATATAATGTTAATAGGACATGAAGTATAGCCATATTGAACATTCTTGTTCATTTTTAACAAAATTATTTTTTAGCCCTAATCATCGGACCATGCCACTTAACTTTAAGAAGGTTTTAAAAGAGTAGAAAAAGGGAAATAATAGGGCATTTCTCAAATTTGAAGGGCAATAGATAAGGAAATATTTCATGTGACATGTACAAACTTATATTTTTCTGAATCACATGAAAGTAGCAAAGTTAAGATGGGTACGCGGCTTTTTTTTATCGCTCTCTGAAGCTAAAAAGACCTGGAAACTGGGTTGAAGATTTTTTCAGAACCATATGAACCGGCCATTTTGCCAATAATGTTTCTCTAGCATTGCAGTTAGATCCATATGTATGCTTGCGTGGGAGAGTAAACATATAGGCCCACAGATCCAGAAACATAATGGACCACAGCCAGACTGCACGTCTGCTAGACGGGATATTGGATTTCCTCCCGAGCCATTTTGAGTCACACATGTCCATTTTTTCTCAAATAAAATAGTACATCTCAGCTTGAGAAGGATAGAATAGCCAATGGTACCACATGATTCAATTATGCAAAGAGCATTACGCCCGTGACAACATTGAGTAGACTTTAGACATGTTTCATTAAACACAGTCCACTAAACTACGTATTGCACCAGCCACAACATCATCTGTTCATCGGGTTACGTTCATCCTTTCATGGGATTTACTGGAAACAAGGGAACCCCAGGTAACAGAGCCGTATGGGGTGTTAGTTTGAATGTAACCAATAACAGAATGTTCCATGTTCGTGCTTTCAATTTCAGATGTTCAGCTTTCTGTGAATTCATAATCCAATACTTTAGATACTGTAGCGTTCTGTAGATTATTTGAGGTAATGCTGCTGGAAATATTGACTGCAAATGTCTCACAAGAAAAGATGAGATAGATGGTCTTGATCAATATCGATTTGAATAAAGAGTCACGATTAGAAGTGTTTAATCATATATAGACATAACAAATGAGACAGTGTGTAGATGTTTTATGTATGGCCCAGTAAACACTGATTGAAGCACTGGCCTTTCCCGTCATCAGTACCTTAAAAATAGTGACGTTCTATCGGGATGTATGCTTAAATACCATGTTAGATCTAGTTTTTAAGCCAGCCGGCCGTTTTAGGATCAATCCTTATTTATTCTGGAAGGCTCCCAATGGAAAACAAATTGATCTATCTAAACAAAATCATATTCATGGTTTCGCCCTTTATAGCTACAGTGTGGTTATGTTCCAATCGAACCCTTGGATATCCCAGTGAGCACGGAACATTGAATCAACGTTGATAAATGATTGTCAATGTTGATTCAAGGTTGATTCAATGTTGATTCAACATTCAACTAAATTTTGTGCCGACTGGGATAGAACGAGTTATTTCCACCTAAAGCTACTTGTAACAGAAAACACTGTTGCCTTAGGAGCTAGTCATCTTTGGGTTCCCGCTAACCAAACCCAACAGCGACCCGACCACTACAGCAGACAGCTTGCTAATCCACCTCCAGGCATTAAATCCCCACCTCCCCTATAATGAGGCCCACAATACCTGTCCTCGCTCTATGCCAACTGTTACTGTAGGGACAGCAACACTTGGGCCTTTAAGTGGAGAATCCTGTAGACAACCCTGGTGCACTGTGCCATCCCCTGTCCTTTCTACCAGGTGTTTCTACAGACCAATTGGCTCTTCTGTCACCATAAGGGTAGCATTCGTATCTTTCTTTTCTATTGTAATACTTTTATCCAATTGTAGCCGGTGGGTGCACTCGGTTCGATGGCTATATTAAGTTATCGCTGATGGTATAATCAAGTATTTTTAGTAGTATTTAATGTATACATAGGGATTTCCGTTTTTACCCTACGAGTAACTGAGTGTATGTCAAAATAACCACGACAATTGCTATTGGCTGGTAATGAGGCCACCAGCCACTCTACCGTTGTTATTATTACATAACTCAGTTACAAGGGGGGGTATCTAACCCAAGGTGAGAAATCCATTGTATTAGCCGTCCACCGTGGGTTAACAAAGTTAATAATACGGTGGTTGCAAGGCTCCGCTTAATTGTAGGTGAAGCTGTGTTCTGTTATTGGCTGGTTACCATGTTTCAGGATGGTTTTTCCCTTTCCCAAATTTCGAATTCCCGTGTTTGAATTTGGCTGTAATGTAGGACGTTATTGTATTGGTAATTATTCAATTCATACTGAAAATGGTAAGGTCATATACCTAGATTTGAGTAATATCCAGTCGATGGGCAAGTTAATAATGGTTATTTCAATGTGTCCCCCAGAAAATAAGAATATAATCAAAGAGAGGGGTTGTCTGATTAGAGACTCATCACGGAGATAGAGCAATAGAGAGATTATTTATAATTATGTTGATTGCCTATAATAGGATCATGGGGGGGGGGGTGGACACCACACACCACTGCCTATTGGAACCCGAATTTCCAACCTATATCCAATATCATGTCAACTTTCCTTGCTACCCATCCCCTTCTCTGGTGTGGGGATAAGATATCTGATGAGTGCCTTTCCTTTTCCAACATTTCCATAATTCAGAATTTGGTATCAGCAGAAACATGCCTGTCTGGTAAATCACACTTCCAGAATCGTTATCACGGTGCGCGGACACCACTGCTATCAATATTCTGACAATGTTCAACCAGCCTCATGGACTCCCAGTAGGCATGCGTTGGGCATGTTGGGCCCTTTCCTTCCAGTCCAAGGATTCTATAAATTGAGACAGGGAGATCACTTTAACCAGTCCAGATGCATCTACTTTGACTTTCACCATCAGGGACATATTCCAGCAAAAAACATTTCCCCTTTCTTGTCAACCCCTGATCATTTATCTTCTCACTCCATACCACCCTTCCTTTCTACTTTCCCTGAATAATCCTGGTTTACACTATACCTACTTTTATCCTTGCTGTGTCCTATCCTTCTACCCCTCCTAAAACACTGACTCCTCCCCAGCGTCTATAACATGCCAATTGGTCATTCATTCCCCTTTCCCTTCTCACCCCGTGCCCTCATGCCAACTTCTTTCTCTTAGTACATCTTCCCATTTACCCACTGTACCTTAATTGTATCTCCCCAAACTACTTCCCTATCTCCCACTCTGGCTTAGCCTCAGGACCGGCCCCCTCTCTATATTTTCTGTAACCATCCTACTAAAGTGTACATTCATTGTCAGTTATCATTTGAAACATTGATCTGTATACTGGCAGGTTGAGGTGGCGGGGACTTCCATCGAGGTGTCAAGATATGTGGCGCCAACGGGACTATTGGGATTTGTGGTGTAAACACGGAGTGACTTAAAGGGATAGGATAGCGACACATCTCTGAACTATAGTGATGGTGATGATGTTCTGATGATGTAGTAATGCCGCCTCTTGTTGTTTTTGATTTTGCTACTGTTGTTATTATTATAGTTGTTGTTTGATACTTTTACTTTGGAAAAAGAAAAAAAAGCTAATTCCAGGGGAGGTTTTCCCATATAACCCCTGATGTTACATCAAACTGACGTTTTGTTGTACGGATTTGAGTGTTTGTGTGTTAACCTAAAGGAGACTCTGATCTTCAACCTTCATAGTTTTTTCCATGCCATCGTGCAAATGATGATAAGATAGGTAGAATATCTGTTTCCATTGAATACTATCCCATGACTTTTCGAGCATGTTTTTGCTTAATTGCTACCTGTAACATTGTAATGTCAAAACTTTCTGACCATACGTCATTGATGGGCATGTTAATATTCCACAATCCACCCACATCCAGCGTGTTGTTTGTATGGAATATCATTTCCGCTGTTGTAATGTATTTAAAGCCTCAATTGAAGCCACAGAGATGAACTGTTACAAAAAATGTTTTTACTTATATGTGATCCAGACATTTTAATTTCCTTTTGACATAGTGATATGCTCTAGTTAATCTTGTCTGGGTTCACATTGATATGAAAGACAAAGCTCCTCAGTGCTACATTATATATGATGTTTTGGGCTCAGGCCACATTGTTTCAATAATGGAATTCCCTTGTTTATTGTCACATCTCATTTTACCTGAAGGTCTTATTTCATTTCCAAACCATGAAGACATCATTCATGCCTTCAATGAGAAGCAGAACCAGATAATACAAGTAGAGAAACACACTGTGTTCTACTGTAATGCACATTGTGTTCGATTGCTAGTTAAATAACAGACCCTATGTCATATTGAACGATTCTTTTCCCGTCTTTGCAGAAACGAAAGCCAGACCTATATTCAAAAGCTACATACACGTCCAATTATTTTGGACTGCTTTGCCGTGAGATATAAATTTATGAGAAAGTTTAGTTAAGTGGAAATTTAAAAAAAAACATACATTATCCAAGCTTCATCTTTCAATTTGATTTCTGTGTTGCATACATTAAAATTACCCTTCCAAATATAATTATGAGAAGCTCATGAATAAAACATTTAGGTTTGCCTGTTTTCCTTCATCAGAGAGGAGGGAGTACGTACCTCACACTGGGTTGCTGACTTCTTACAAACAGGGTGTTACTGCGCATCTCCCTCCGTCACCTGACGTACGCTGCGACTTGGCACGGAAGCCCAACGAAGTGGCCTGAACGCATGCGCTCCTAATTTGGTGGTCCGTTAATAAGAAGCCATTCAGTGACTTCTTTGGATGTACTTTATGACTTTGATGTATAAAGGAGAGAAGGTACAATGGCGAGCCATGTCCCAACCCTCAGGCTTCTCCTTCTATTTGCCGCTCCCAATCAATGTCGACGGCCATTGTTCTGAGGCTTCTTTCCTCCCAAGCCAGAAATAATTGCAACTAATACTTTTAGTGATGCAGGGAATTGTCCCGTCGACCATGTGCTCTCTGATTTGTGTTTATACCTTCTTAGGAGTCGGTCTAACTTTCCTGGTAACCGTAATACCATGTCTTTACTTTCTACAGATTGTAGCGCCATACTTAATGCCATTTTCTGAGAAAGGTTGTACATGTATTCAGCATAGGAATTTCCCCCAAGCCAAATTGATTGATGTGTGGAGAAGCAAATCTTTATTCAAAATTATCATATTATTAAGGGCATCATCCACATGGTATTGTTGCTCAAGGCCATGTAAATAAATACCTAGATTATGTATGTCTCAGGTATATTTAAGATCAACTATGCATTGCAAAAACAATACGGATTTCCAGCTATATAGATACACTTCAGAACGTGTTATACTTTTATTACCACAGCATCTTGGTGTTCTGTTTTCAATTTGAGACAGCTTTACTAATAACAAATGCCACCCCCTAGCACAGATATTCATATGTTGATATATAGGCAAAACTTCACACCATTGACGTACATGTAAATCATACTTTACGAGTTTGACCTGGCACGCGATACGTGCCAGGTCCAAAGAGTGAAGTATAATGCACACAAGCCATGTGTAAATAAGAAGTGGGGTTTTGCCATTATTTGGCCATAGTGTCCTAAAATGAAGAAAATGAACAACCTTGGAGGTCACGGAGTACGTATGGCTACACCATACTCCATGTGAGTACAGAGTATGGAACTGCCATGGGTTTAACACAGGGAAAGCTTTATCCACTAATAAATCTCAATACTTTGAATATTGATGTTGAAACGAATGGAGTACACCTTTGAGTTTGGCGCGCTTTTGATAAAATGTCAAAAAGGAAAGAAAAATACAGTCAAGATAAGTGTACAATATCATGGTCAAGTCTATTCTAGTTTCATGAAATGTCCAGTAATTAAATCAGTATGCAAAGGGCTCTAGAGCAATGAGATCGATAATCTGTGTCAAGAAGCCCTTCTGTTGTTTTTGGTTTTGTCCTAGAACTTTGACCTCCGTTGTGGTAGATTTTCTTTTTGCGATGCTCCACTTTGCATTTACCTTGGCATTACCGCATGATATACCCGTTTTTGAGTCTTGGACATTGAAATCTGTGCAATGAACTGCAGTTAAGGCACATCATAAGTTAAGAAAACATGTCAGAGTGTGGGTACAGCGGGAATTAACCCCAATCCTTGCCTTACTTAATAGGTTATCGCCAATTAATGTGGTTGGTTAATTTGATCCGATCCCGATAATCTTGTGACAGTTATCATGAAGCAATCAGCGTCCTGGTGGTCCCTCAATTAATTGACTCCAATGAAAGGAATATGGACCACAGCTTAACCCAGTTTCTGGTGGCAAAAGGCAGGTCTCTCCCTCACACCCTGGTCATCACCTCTGGTACCACAAATGCACAGTATGATCTCTGCATATGCATAATTAAACGGTATAGCAGCTTTTGCAGTTGATATTGTTTGTTAAACGCATGAACTCTTGCAACCACTGAGATGATAGTAAACTTTCTCAGAAATCTGTCATGGTAGGGGAATGTAAAAAAAATTGGACACGTAGGTTTTGAATACAAGTCAGGGAATTGTTTCTGATGAAATGGGAAAGAAGCGTGATGTCTTCATTTTATGGTTTGAAAATGAAATAGTTTGATAATATTAATATGAATTGCAAAGACCTTTAGATAAAATGAAATTTGATAACTTACTTGAGAATTATATCATCAAAACAGTATGGTCTGAGCCCAAAACAACATCATATATACATTGTCAATTCCCATGTGCCCCTTGCTAATCATCCAAGACAACCAAACAAGTCAGCCATCTGCTCCCCAGCAACTGGATTAGGCTCGTATGTAACCAGCACACCAATGAATGGCAATTGGCAATTAGGCCAGAAAAGAATAAAAAAACAAGTTTCAGGTTACCCGACCCTATCTAGCAAAACAGGGACCACCCTAGACATTTTATCCAATTTTGAACAAATCCACTATTTTGAGCTATTTATTGGCTATTTTAGAGTTGAGTTGAGGCTCCACGAGTCGAAGCAATGTACACCTTTTATTTCTTTGGCCTTGGTAGGTATAGGCGACAACAGCCGTCCAAACCAGGTGTTTTTTCATGGATTTGGGGACTCCTTAGCTAGAAAGCTGCCAAGTTCTTGTGCAGAAAATATAATTATGATACACTTTATGCATGTGGTGAAAACCTGTCTTTGGAGCAGGAACCGATCTTGTCTGGTTGTCACGTGTCTGCCAATTTGAGATGTCATGTGTAATCCCAGATTTCCCCTCGTGCCAATAGTGGCCGATATAGGGACGGGTTGCTCGTGTCAATAGCACATTGTTGGCTCACATATGGTCCGAGAGCCATATCCTAAAAACAAACTTGAAAGGAATGCTCTTGTGAATACAAAGCTTAATTTGATCTGGGTAGAGAGTATGTGAGTCAACCAAGACGGAAATGGGCACTTACTGCACTGGCTGCAAATATATACTATAACTTGGTCAATGAAAACACCCTCAACGACAGTGTGTCAAAGCAACAGTACACTGTAATATTTATGAAGTTGCCTATCCAATAAGACTTAGTATACGTTATACGTTTCTATGGAGATAATAGTCATAGGAACCCTACTCATTCTTAGCTACGCCGTAGGCAATATAATCATCGTGTACCCAATTTACAGGAAGGAACCACAGGATGTTGTATTTGAAAGAAGCTGAAGATGGAGATTACTCTTAAGTAGGTAAATGTGCCTCAAGTGCTATGTTCATGCATTATCATCCATGTGTGTACATGCAAATCCGTCTGTAATGTGTTTGAGAGGCCTGTAGGGTGTTGCACCAGACCCTTTTAATGTCGCTATTAAAAAAAGAGATTGGCCTAATAGGGTAGATTCACCTGGAGTCGGACACATACCTTGAGACGGACATTTCATTCTGTGCTTATTCATGTATATTGAGCTCTTTATTTCTGAATAATGGTAAAGTTTAAGTGTTATTCTTTCCAAAACACAAACATCACTAGAAGTCATATTCTACATGAATAACATCAAATTTCATTGTCCGTCTCAGGGTATGTGTCCGACTCATGGTGAATCTACCCTAGTAAGTCACTGTAATGGTGATCCACTTTCAATCTTGCTCTTAACTGCTTATATCACTCTTAGTAAAGTGTTGCACAAGGGATTAGCAGTGACTTTCAAGAGTGACATTCCCTCCTAGCAGTGACTTAAAAATGACATTAAAGTGTTGCAGAAGGGGTTCTAGTGGGCACCTACTTAGCACCCCGCATAAAATTCAGATTATGTTAACAAGGTTATTTGCATATGCAGCACATGGGGTGTGGGCATGCAGTTGTTGAAGCACCATGATTTTGAAGGGTTAGTTTTGTGTTAATTCCAAGATACTTTAATAAATTTTGGGCAGTGATCCACTTGGGTACTGGTCAATCAGCTATAGGGAAGGTTACATAATACTTGATTGTTTCTATTTATATGTGAGGTGCGGTGGGCAAACAGACCACTGGGTAGGGTGACTCTGAATCAACCAGTTATGTATAAGTAGCAGTTATAGGACGTGTACCAATCTGTACGCGAAATACAGTGAAGGTGCCTTATAGGCGCCTTCACTGAATACCCCTACAGATTGGTACTAGTCGCTCCTATAACTACTTTATACCACTCGCTGTATACAGTATACAAGAGGTGTGAAATGCTTTGTTCTCCGTCCCCGCTGTGGTATAAATACAAATAGCCATACGTGTATCTTTAGGTGCACATGAATACATACATTAAACATATAGTGAAGGCTTTGTACCAACAGAACCAAGCGATAATTAAACACAGATTTTAGTGTAATAAGCCTGGTGTGTGGCTATCAATTTGAGGCATGTGTTGCCTTTGTTTGCCCACACTGTGACGTAGCAGAACTGTATATGTAACTCGACCTATTAGTCGTACTCAGTGACCCTCACAGTGAAGTATAGCAGAACTGTATAATATGTAACTCGACCTATTAGTAGCACTCAGTTACCCTCACAGTGAAGTATGCCATATGGCAGAGGGGAAGTCATCTGCTTAAGGCAGGTGGGAGTGGAGGGAAGGGTGAATGGGGGGGGGTATATACAAGGTGACCGGTCAGATGCCACCCTGGACATTGCACATGTACATAATCATAATGTACATAATTGGTGCTAAAGTTGAGGGTATCAACATTACTTGCATGTCACTCTTAGGACATAAAAGTGATAGCTATCACTCCTATGTCACTCTTGAGTCACTATTATCGTCTAAGAGTAAGACCACTCTTAAAAGTGTTATAATAGTGACATAATAGCAACAAATGTTGCACAAGCAGCTTGACAAGGAGTATTCCATAATAGCAATATAAAAGTGACTTAAGAGTGAAGACTAACAAACCTCGTGCAACACTTTAGTTAATAGTGATTCTGTGTTCCGATTGCATCACTATTATATTCTTAATGTTGACATTAACTCAACCTGCCTCGTGCAACAGCCTACTGACAGTGTTTCCTTAAGAAACATGAGAGGTTTCCGGGCAACAGTCTTTATGACTCTGTAGTGCATGATGTAGGTCGCCTTTATGAAGGGGAAGAAGAGAATGGAATGTGGGGGATTGCGTCTGCAGTACAGTTTATAGTTGCTATTATGAAAACACCTTTTGTCAAGATCTATGGCACAGTTTTTATGCGTTACCACATCTGTAATGTGAACCAGCTTGACAATTTTCTTGATTAATGTAAAAAAATATTCTATTACTCCAACCACCTATATTAACTTACTCCAATCTCTATGTATAATGTTTACAATGTTCCAGAAATAACAATAGAAAAGGTCCATCTTGTAATCGATCCCTACGAATTTCATTGTGGGTATGATTAGTATTTTACATGAATTGGCTTTTGAAAATAAATCCCTATGTATCGTTTACACAGACAAAAATTTACATGGATTGGCATGAATGATAACTTGCAAATCGAATGGCGAAAGGGGATTTTTTTCTATTCGTTCTCAGTAGATCGTTTATTTCATCTCATCTTAATTTCATGTTGTTGCATATTTTAAGCTTGCGATTAGACTGAGGTTTCAAGATACTTAGGGTAGCTATTTGGCCTTGATCATTAGGTGCAGTACACTGTATTATCAGCATCAGAATGATCTGAACATAGATCCACACCAGAAAAATCTGATAATAGACCCGGAAGGGATTTTAGACTTGAAAGAAGCCAGTTTGATAATGTTCCAAGACCGGATTTCCTTTCTCAGATGCCCAGCTTTCTGTGAATCTAAAATCCAATATTACCGCAGATACTGGGAAATATCCTTTGAGTTAAACTGGGAGGAAACCTACACAGTGAACAGTGGTAAATATTCTAAGAAGGAACGAGATCAAAAACAGTCTACTTCAAATCAATCAGAGTATACCTAGTTATACCTATACGATGTTACCTAATTACGATCTGAACATGGATTTCTTTAAATATTGCAGACGTATAATTGCAATCCACCCCTATGATATGAAATAATACATTTTCTCCTAAATAAATTCATAAAGGAAACCCCCTTTGTGGTAGATCTAGATATACTTTTAGGGTTGTTCCTTACCCATACAAACCGACAGCTGCATCATCGACATCTCGGCATAAGTGGTATACTGTGTCATCACTCCACTTCTCTATGACGTTGTTCACCATCACCAAAACCAACTCTGCCTCCTCCATCATGGGTAGGGTACTATATCATATCCACAATGTCAGGGACCTCCCCACACAGCAAATTCATATGGACAGATTACTGACATTCTGCTATACTGTTGCGCCTATGCTTAAGATGTGGATATTGTTGGTGCACATAATGTACTCCCAGCAGGACCCCAAACCCACATATATACACGCGCTAATTGTTATTGCCCTATACAGCGGATCCTGTTTGGTGTTATAACTGGTACCATGGGAGTCATAATAATGAGCGGGGGTGGTGGTTGAGCAGCTCCAGAACTGATAAACATCCTGACAGTAGCTCCATAGTTTTGATTAAGGATGGTTTGTAATATATTCCAGAGATATTTATCCGTGAGTTCAGCGATTTCTTTTTCCAGGTTCTGCAAGTTATACCGATGCCATCCCATTTCCATGGATATATGTTATGTACTATACATGTATACAGTAATAAATAATTACTAATAATAATACATGTATAATTGACAGGGATTAGAATGCAGTGGTATTCCAGTGAACACTATATAATATTTACACCAGACTCTCCATATCAACTAACCATTTTCTTCCTTCCCACCTCTACTTACGTGTTATGTATAGAAAACTCCACTACTTTTCCAATATGTTCATAATCAAACATTTCCTATCAGCAGGAGAATGCTAGTCTTTATCACCGTTTCTGAATGTACACCGGTATCAGACCTCTGCCAACAACAAGCTCTGCACTCCCAGAACGCACTCGTTGGGCACGTTCTGCCTCTTCCTTCCAGGCCAAATGTTCTATGAATTTAGACTAGGAGACCACCCGCAATCACACGGCGCACATTTGAACACCCTGGAATCTGTTTGTTTTTGAAAAAAGAATTGTCCATGGATTCCACTCTCCTAATTTTTAAAACAGTTCTTTTTACCTAGAACTTTTTTCTCTTGATTCCCACAGATCAACCAATTTAATAGATTTCGTCATGGGTTCAATTTAAACTTCTGTCAGAGACATACAAGAATTGTTGTTTGCTTCACTTTTCCATGACTTTTCCATGACAAAAGTTTGCTTGCTCGCACCATTATTTCAAAATTGAAATACATCGACCAACTTTTTTTTGCTGTGACCCTAGAACCATTAAAACAAATAGAAAAATGGGAGGGGGGGGGGGACCTATTCATGCCCTAAAGGGAATGCTCCAATACACATCAAAGTACAACAACACGTTACACCACGACCTGCGGTGGAACAAAATATAATAGAAAAATGTAATAAGATATTCCAAAGGGGATGAGGTCTAGACCCCAGTATCCCCCCTGGATCTGTCCTTGCCTGATGTATAACATATTCTGGTTATCCTTTTTTTTAGGGGGGGGGGGGCGCTTATCTTACAACGTTTGCTCTAAAATCCTTGATTATTGTCCGATTTACAAACTGTAGAAACTGGCATGTAGCAAAAGAAAATCCCAAAATCTTTTTAAAAAAGTGCTAGGGTCTGCCCTAATCTTATATCATGATTGTTGATGTAGACAGAATATTATCCCGAGTAATGTTTAATCCACATTTGATTCAACCAGGGAGCCAATACAGGTAGATCTGCTATAGTATAGTTGAGTGCAAGGGTGGGGTAACGGGGGACCGTTCTGCACGTGAATTGAATTGAATTGAATTGAAATTTCTTTTATTTATACTGAACAAATAAAGGTAGGTCGATGACTTGTATTCTCCTGGATCCAGTCGAGGGAACGTTATATCGTTGTATAATGAACATAAATAAATGACAGTACAATAAAGAGGCATCCCAGCTAACAAAAAAAACCGTTATTTTACGTCAAAAGAACGTTTTAAATTTTACATAACGTTATTTTATATTATAGAGCCTTAGAAAAACGTTGACATATAACGTTATATAACGTTATAAAATGGTGTATAACGTTATTTGTTTACTGGGATAGGCCTAGAACCATAATAGTACAGATATTAGTTTATAGAAGCAATGAAGTAGTGGTGATGTTATTACCACATGTGTGTATGGAGGATGTTATTTCCATAGGGTTGGACAGATATGGTATAGTCCGTGTTGAATGATGGTCAGTCATTCAACAGTAGTCATATGGTCAATAAAAGTTTCTCACAATCAACAGCAATCAAATCATTGTGTTTTTTCTTGTTCCAGGAAGTGAATTTTGTACTCTCTCTAAAGGCCCTTTCCTCCACTGTAAGGGCATTCCATGCCCCAGCCAATCTGTACCTCAGACTTCTAGAATAAGCAGGATTTTTTTGCTCGTTTTTGTAAAAGCAGCCTTTGGCCCCTTCTTCTAGTAGCTACATTAATTACATGTAGTTCTTCAGGAATCAGGGATTTCTTAAAAGCATGTTCCAAAATGTGCATAATATTATGCCTTCTGTCCTTTAATTTAAGTTTGGCTTTCCTTTGTAGGGCTGCTGTGTTTAAAATTCCTGTTCTCCTATAGGCAATCCTGAGGCACTTATTAACTAATCTTTGAATATTTTCAAGGCTAGTTTTAAAGGCCACATCATAAAACACGTCATAGTAATCAATGATTGGTACAACCATGGTCTTGGCTACCTTTACAGCTGCATTCTCTGGAAGGTCATATTTTACATAATTAAACATGAATACTTTGTGTCGTACACTGTGGACTATAGTAGGAATATGGTGATTAAAATTTAGCATCGGGGCCAGGGTAACTCCTAGGTATCTATACGATGGGGCATAGGAAATAATATCTGCCCCAATCCTTAACTGAGGTCTTACTAAATGCCTCCTAAGGGCTTTGTTAGCAAATACCATATAATATTTTGTCTTTTTACTATTTAATGATAATTTGTTAGCAGTACACCAGGTAGATATATGTGTTAGATCCTCATTCGTTTCTACATGTATATGTTAGAAATAATAAGGGGCCTAGTACCGAACCTTGGGGTACCCCACAGGTGATATTGTGGCAGTCTGAGAGTATACCATTTGCCCTAGTGCATTGTCTTCTGTCTGTTAAATAATATTCTAATAGGGAGGTAGCAGGGTTTGTTATGCCTAAATTAGTTAATTTTAATTTTAATAGAGAAGAGGGAAGAGAGACCCGAATTATGGATGTCATAATATACAAAAACAGAGTCCTTGTGCATGCTCGCCCGGACAGCAAGCCCTAAGATTTAGACAAACTCTTCAATGGTGAGCTTTTGGGTGTAACATTTATACACCTCATCTTTGAGTGAAACCCAAGATCGCAGAAGCAGGATGGCGATGGAGCGCAGATCAGTTGCAAATTATAAACATTTGATATTGGTATCTGATAGGGGTATGGCTGTTAAATGGGAAATTTGGATTATAGAGGATGTTAGATGTACCGAGCTCAAGTTGCTAAATTCCAATAGTATGTCTAAATTGCTGTATCGGTATGCAGCGGAAAGCCAACCAGGTACAAATCATGGCAAATTACTTTTTTCATGAACTGAACAATCTGTTAACAATCTGTTAACAAGGAACAGTATCAGATCTGGGACCATTCAGGCTGAAGCTGACACGAATTTGTTTGGGATTAACTACTTTATTTATGCTTCACGGGCATGTATTTTGTCTCATTGTGGTGGAAAGCGCCTCTGTGCAGTTTTTAATTCATTTTACAGAAGTTTTTATGTGATTAGAATAATGCGTGTCATCTGTCGTTTGGCTTCTTTCATATCATATTGTTTAACGGTTTCATTTGTAATTATCGACATATGGCATTGAAATGAGAGTGTTTACTAAGACAACGTTGTAGAACTCACACTAATAGTAATAAGAATAATGCTTTTCATTTGTCATTTGGGTGCTTTCATTCTGTTCAATCGGTTCATTTTTATTTTTTTTCCAACATGACCTCGGGATCATGAAAGTGTAAGGCTTTTTTTCTGTCGGACTCATAATCAATGAATGTTGTTAACATTCCCCATGCATCATTTAAGCGGGTGGTGATCCAATAGTTATTTCCAAATTAATTTTCTGAGACCATTAGAGAAGTTTACCGGGTTGTAGTTTTAATCATGATAGATCTACCATTTTGGGATGGGGATGTCCTTCCTGGTATAATAATAAATACTAGCTAATGGTCATTGTAAGACTCCGTGGGGGCACTCACACATATATTTACATGGGTGTGTTGTTGGGACTCTGACAACCCTTAGAATTGAAGAGGTCTTTGGTGATGAGTGACCATCGGTGAGGGGATTTAACCGACTTTCCCTGAGGAATCACTCTTGGTGAGAGGGAATGGGGTAATTGTATATACCGGTACTGTCGGTACATTTCATGACCACCGTTTTCAGGGGTTTGTTGAAATCTCCTAAAGGTGACTATAATTATTGGTAAGGAGAATTTTGAGAGAGAAAACGTTATTTTTAATGGGGAGGAGTAGTATAGTATGTATCGGAACGGGACTATAGTTAAGTACTGTTTATTACTCAATCGACCTGCAGCCAATCAGAGGCCTCCATTTGGTCACGTGACCGGAAGTGACCTACTTAGGGGATTAGTGGTGACGTCACGTGACCTAGTTAGCCAATCAGAGGCCGCCATTTGGTCACGTGACCGGAAGTGACGTCATATGACCTACTTATGGACCGGAAGTGACGTCATATGACCTACTTAGGGGACCGGAAGTGACGTCATATGACCTAATTTAGGATCACGTGACCGGAAGTGACCTGATGAGTCACGTGAGCGGAAGTGACGTCACATGACCTAATGGCCAACCGGAAGTGAGTGACCTCATTGAGGATCACGTGACCGGAAGTGACCTGATTGATCACGTGACCGGAAGAAGAAGTGACGTCACGCGACTTAATGAAGAGATGAGCGTCTTTAAGGGGTCACGCGCTTTAAAATGTGATATCTTTTTTTTTGGAGGAGGAGGAGGAGGAGGAGAAGGAGAGGAGGAGGAGGCGAGTCTCTTATTTTTTTCGGTAAACTAATAAAAAACACTACGATATAAGTTTTTTTTTTTTTTCATTTTTTATTGTTTTACGAGCGACTGGAAGTGACTTATTGAACTAGGTAGAAGCGTTCTTTAGAGTGTATAAGGGGGGGGAGGGGAGGGGAGGGGGGGGGGAGGGGAGGGGGGGGGAGGGGGGCCCCTTTAAGATGCATGGGGAGGGGGGCGCTTTTAGGATGCATGGGGCGGGTGGGGGGGAGGGGGGGAGGGGGGAGGGGGGCACTCTAGGGGGGTGGGGGGGCACTCTAAGGGGCGTTTGTCTCTTTTAAGAAAAAAAGAAAAGAAAAAGATTTCAATCGAGAGACACGCTTCTTCCTCTCGAGAGGAAGAAGCGTGTCTCTTCATTTTTTTTTGTTTATCACGTGCCTCGATGAGGCGATCAGCTGCGACTGGAGGAAGTGACACTTTAAGAGGGCGCGCGTCTTAATTGTTATGATATTTTTTTTTACTTACTAATAAAGAAGACGTATGAAAATAAAACACAACAATTCACATGTCCGTCGTTCTCGTTGTTTCTTGCTTGATAAAGTCAAGTAATATCGCGATGCCGAGGTCAAACTTTCCCATGTCCTCAGTCAACACTCGAAGGAGTTCAAAAGGTGTACCGCCGGCACCGTCAACTTCATCTTGCCACATTTTCAACACTCGGAAGGCCCACTCAGCGGGACTTCCTCCGTATTCGCATTCTTCAGCGATCTTATCTAACCTCTCAGGCGACAATTTTAAATGGTCCCCCACCTCTTTCCACCTGCTACCTAGACGTCTGCCGAGGGTGCCCAAGTGCTTATGCATCGCGCGCGAGTCGGGGTTTTCGAAATCCAACCCCTGTCTGTGGAGAAGGGACATCCACTGAGCCAACAGTTCCACGCGTCTAATGCGGGTGAAGACGCGACCGAGCTCTCCCCATCTATGACGATGCGGGGTTTCACCCCACCAGACTCGGAACATCGCCGTACACAGCTCCTCCGGTGTCTTGACACTGCGCTCTACTAGAGCATCCATACGGGCGGCGGTAACTTTTAAGCTACTGCCCAACTCTCTCCAACAGCCGCTCAACTCTTTACCTAGTTGACGAAGCAAGGCGTCGCTATAGGCTAACCGCCGCTGTCCTACCTCTCTGTTCTCCCCATCGGTCTGCCTCGCGCGTCTCACGTCGTCAAGCCGCATTAACTTTTTTTCAGGTGGACAAGGCGGTGAAGGCGAGCTTGAAAGTGGAATAGCTTGAGCCATCTCGTCTCGTCTTGGCGGCGGCGGCGGCGGCGGCGCCAGCGGCGGCGGCGGCGGTGGTGGCGGTGGTGGTGGTAGTAGACGTTACTGTGGTCAGAGGCGATATGGTTTTTTTCCAACAGAAATCAGAGCTTTTATACAGAGGGAGTTTAATCCCATTTCCAACAGCACTCCAGCTGTCTAGCGACCTGTCCGCATGACGCTTTTTCAGCCGCTCCGCTCCTTAAGAGCTTAGATGACGAGGGGTATGTCATCGCTATCCGTGGAGACCAGCTGAAAACGGTGTTTCTTCCTCATCCATAGCCTTACCTCCTACCCCCTACCTGAGGACGTCTCCCTCCCTCTGACATTCATTGTAACAAACGTCAGAGGTCAGGTGAAAATCGGATTTTTTTCATGCACAGCCTTAGTCAGCTGTCACCCCTCCCTATTGAACTAGCCGGCCGCCGCCTGACCGGCCCGGTCTACTCACCACCACTGCACGAGATTTGAGTTTTACAACATGTAAATTCCATGTAAAAACATGTAAAGCTCGTTGGGATTCTGTGCAAAGATGGTGATTCAAATTTACACCAATTTACCTGGCCTTTACATCGATTGATATTTACATGCATTTTCCACTTTTGTAAATTCCAAGTAAAAATGGTGTAAATCTTTGTAATTGTCACTGTAAATCGGTGTGCAGATTGTGCTCTAAATTTACACCAATTTACCTGGCCTTTACATCGATTGATATTTACATGCATTTTCCACTTTGTAAATTCCAAGTAAAAATGATGTAAATCTTTGTAATTGTCACTGTAAATCGGTGTGCAGATTGTGCTCTAAATTTACAACAATTTACCTGACCTTTACATGGATTGATATTTACAAACATCTGCTGTAAGCTGCACCATTGTCACAATAAGCGCCATGCTGGCTGGGTCAGGGTTCTTCCCAGACAACCCTGACGCCACAGGGGCCCTGCTGACCCCCCCCCCCCCATCCTTCATACCCGTGGATGGGGTGGGGGGGGGGGGACTGGCGAAACTGTGGTATAGCCAATGGGAGCACTGCAGCAGTGGGCAGTGGCAGGTTTAGTTCAGTAGGCATGTTGGAACCGACTGAAACACATGGTACCCATATACAGGGTGAGTACACTTAATTATATGTATTTCTATATTTATCCAAGAAATAATAGCATGAGAAGACTAGCTAATCCTAGCTAGCAACTCCTCTGTATGTGCTACTTATTGTATACAGTATATTACGGATTATGTAGATGTTGTACATGTAAGAACTAGCCCAGCTAGCAAGGATACGTTGGGCCAACGTTGGCATTGGTCGGCACCGTCGCAGGCAATATTTGAACGTTGTGCCAACGTTGGCTGGCAACGTTGGTACAACATTGGCAAAACCATGTTGGACCAACGTTGGTAATACTCCCAGTATTTTGCCAACGTTGATACAACATCACATAATTAATGTCAGACCAACGTTGGTAAATTTATGTTTTATCAACGTTGGCAATACGCCCAGTGTTCTGCCAACGTTGGTACTACGTCACATGATTAGCGTCATGCCAATGTTGGTAAATTTATGTTGTACCAACATTGGCAATATGACCACTGTTTTGCCAACGTTGGTCTAACGTCAGATAGTTCATGTCATACCAACGTTGGCCGAACATTGACCCAACATTGCTTTCTCAACAATCCACCAGAGGGCATTGAAGGTTACCTGGAGATATTTTTGCCAGCATATCCATTATATTCTCTCACAATTGGTCATTGATTAGGCCCTATGTGTATAACATAGCCTCTAAAACCAAGGATATTCAATCTATAATCTATATCATTCTTAATTACCACCTTTCCTCACAATATAGCCAAATGCTACTTATATTGCTACTATGACACCTTTTTGCGGGTAACGGCAGGTACATAAGATCTGAAGGATCAGGTGTCTTGGTATCACCTCTTGGCCCTAAAAGCTAAGATTAAGGTGAAATGCAAAGACAGAAATGGCTGTTTCTAAAATGATGATTCTTGATAGCCATGTCTTGAGCAGAGTTGATCTCATTAGAGTGAAAATGATACTTAATGTTGATCAAATCAGTTTCAGAAATGTAAATCTAAAGCATGTTTGTACAACGTCGGTCTAACGTTGGGCCAACATCATTTCATGGTGACGTCTTACCAACGTTGGCTCGTACGGACAAATAAACGTTGGGTCAACGTTGATATTTGACATTGGATCAACGTCCTTTTTAAGGTCTAAATATGGTTGGCTAGACGTTAGAACAACGTCAGAATATGACGTTGGGCCAACGTTGATCCAACGTCATTTTGTCTTGACGTCATGCCAACGTTGGCTCGTACGGACAAATGAACGTTGTACCAACGTCAGTATCTGACGTCAATCCGACCTTGTACAACGTTAGTCCAACGTTGGGCCAACGTATCTTTGCTAGCTGGGAGCATGCCTTATAACATAGCTGCTGTACAACATTGAGTAAAAACTAACTAATGGACTATCCATTTCATCTGCTGCAGTAATGTTTAGATAATAATCCTTATTACGAGTAGGAATACTAAAATAATAGTATAATAGGAAACATATTTGCATACTTTTCCATGATTGGTAATATCATTCTTTTCTTTTATCCATAGGAAGAGGACAGCATGCAGCTACATCCGACCAGAGGGATACGGCTTTAGTACATTGACAGGGACCCTCACCCCATTATTATACATTATTCTAGAATAATGTATAATAATGGGGTGAGTGTCCCTCCCCCCCTGCCTCATGCAGGCACGTGCATACCCACGTGAGACAAAGGCCCCCCCCCCCCCCTCAGCCCCCCTCCCCCCTGCCCGCATGTAGCACTATGGCAACCACACCTCTGGCCGGCGCAGCTGGTGGTCAGTGACGTGACCAGTGACCTACATACCTTAACTTAGCCCTGCTACTGGAGTGCAGGTAGCAGTAAACACAACACATAGCTGCTGGACATGGTGAGGAAAGGTCGTGTCTTATAGTAATACCATTCCTTATACATTTGATATTTCTTTATATATTTCTGCTACATGTAGTATAAAAATCATTGGAAGACGATTCCTCTGTATCCATTTGCTAGTGCAGAATATACACAATATATTAGAGGTATTATTACTTTAATTGAATTGACAATGGCATGTTATGGTAGGAATAATCACAAGACAAATTATTTCATTTTGATTTCAGAGGTTATGTTGTTTGCTGTGTTTTTTGGGTGTAAAATATACATTCCTTTGAAAATCCGAGAATTGAAATAATAAGTATGTAATTGACTTTGATATTTGCAGTTACTTGACCTCTTGTGTCATGAGGCGGACCCCAGCCCCTGGGGACGGACCCCTGCCCCTGGGGACGGACTCCTGCCCCTGGGGACGGACCCCTGTCCCTGGGGATGGACCCCTGCCCCTGGGGACGGACCCCTGCCTCTGGGGGCGGACCCCTGTCCCTGGGGGCGGATCCCTGTCCCTGGGGACGGACCCCTGCCCCTGGGGACGGACCCCTGTCCCTGGGGGCGTACCCCTGTCCCTGGGGACGGACCCCTGCCCCTGGGGCGGACCCCTGTCCCTGGGGGCGTACCCCTGCCCCTGGGGGCGTACCCCTGTCCCTGGGGACGGACCCCTGCCCCTGGGGACGGACCCCTGTCCCTGGGGGCGTACCCCTGCCCCTGGGGGCGGATCCCTGTCCCTGGGGGCGGATCCCTGTCCCTGGGGGCGGATCCCTGCCCCTTGGAAGCCCATAAAACTCCCCCAAATGATGTTCCAATTGATGAAAATAAATAAAATATTACATTACTGGATATATGTCCATTCCCCAAAAAGTGGGATTTCCTAGGGTAACTAATGAATTTATCTGGGCTTTACACAATTTGTGAGGGTAAAAATTACTCCCATTTACAGGGTTTTGTAAAAGGTGTAATGGTCGAAATTACTCACATTTACAGGCACTTACACAAAATGTAATGGTCGAAATTACTAACATTTACAGGGTTTTGTAAAGGGTGTAATGGTCGAAATTACTCATATTTACAGGCACTTACACAAAATGTAATGGTCGAAATTACTAACATTTACAGGGTTTTGTAAAAGGTGTAATGGTCGAAATTACTCACATTTACCGGCACTTACACAAAGTGTAATGGTCGAAATTACTCACATTTACACACCCTTACACAAAGTGTAAATACAGCCATTACGAGCTTTGATCGAGGTAGTAAAGCCATGCAAAGATCAATTTTGATCAGCTTTACATTTGAGATAAATTTTATTGTAAATACCTGTAATGGTCTGTAATGGTCTGTAAAATCGGCCTTTACACCAAATGTAAATCCTATGTAAAAGGCAAAGCTTGTGCAGTGCACGGCAGGAGGTGGTGATTTTTTTTTGTCTTACACTTAAGTCGCTCACCACATGCACACGCCTCTACTCACAGACAGACACGTTCGTCTTAGGGGGGTCCTGCTTCACGCCACACGCCTCCTGTAGTTTTTTTTGTATACACACTCTAAGCTCATCACCGTTAATCCTTTATACAGCTAACGCGCGCTGAATTGCTGAACAGGGTGGTAAGTGGCTTAGCTCATGACAGTGGATCCCTCAAAAAAAAGAGGGGAAAGGGATCCAGCTGAAAACGTCATACCTTATGTCTTTGTGAATGGCCGCCGGTCAGTCGACGGCAGCAACCGCTTAATCCTTTATACAGCTAATGCGCGTTGAATTGCTGAACAGGGTGGTAAGCGGCTTAGCTCATGACAGTCGATCTCTCAAAAGGGGGGAAAGGGATCCAGCTGAAAACGTCATGCCTTATGTCTTTTGTTTCTCTTTGTGAATGGCCGCCGGCCAGCCGGCGGCAGCTGAACAGGGTCAGTAAGTAGCTTAGCTCTAGAAGCGAGAAGGCGTATATAAGGGGCCTGGAAACCTCCATTCACTCACTCATTCTTTTGCTGCTCTCTACAGTCACCACCATGAGCAAAAACACCTAGCGCCGTCCAAGAACAAGAAGACTACGCGGAACAGCGCTCGTTTAGCGTCAGTGCCTCCTCTTGCTACTGAAAATGAGACTACCGCCGCAGCCGCTTGGTCTTATCACCCTCCCGCTGTAGCGAGCGCTCGCGGCAGTAGTAGTAGTAGTAGCAGTAGTAGTAGCAGTAGTAGTACTAGTAGTAGTAGTAGTAGTAGTAGTAGTAGTACTACTGGTAGTAGTCGTCGTGCTAGCGACGTTGTTACACTCGCGACGGTACACGTTGCTGCTAAGCGCGCTGCCGCTGCTACTGCCGCCCCGCCTGCTGGTGATCCTCGGGCTGCGGCTGCTGCTACCGCTGCGCCTGCTACGGCTGCGCCTGCTGAGGCTGCTGCGCCTGCTACTGTTGCGTCTGCTGCTGCTGCTGCTGCTGCTGCTTCTGCTGCACCTGCTGCTACCGCTACTACTACTGACGACAACGCTCCTGGCACAGCGCAGTACTGGCAACCGGGTTTTTACCTCCCCACTACTGTTGATGACTTTGATGACCTGCCGCACGTTGCACAGCCCCTCTCCTCCACCACTACATCGACCGACGCCCTCGACGCCGCTCGCGCTGAGAGTGACAGCTATTCGGACACTCAGCCCCTGAACCGAGAAGAAGAGGAGGAGGAGGAGGAGCAGCAGCAACAGGGTGAGACAGAGAACGACGCTGACGACGAGGCGTACGAAGAACCCGAAGGGAAAGGGGTGGGCGGTACGTTTTTCGGCTCCCCTCTTCGACCTTTCACTAGTAGCGCCCCGTCCGGTCCGTGGCGACTGCCCTCACCGCCACCTTACGAGGGCGGCGGCGCTTCATCTTCTACCGCTACACTCAGCACTGACGGCGTGTGGCTGCTCTGTTCCAACAACGAGGCCTCGGATACCACCAGCGCTGACGCTGCTCCTGCTATCGGTTCTGCTGCTGATTCAGCTCACGCTGATGGTGTTACTCATCCTGCGGGTGTGAAACGTTCTAAGGTGAGTTCCAGAACAACAAGGCCTAGTAAGAAGAGAAAAATACAAGAAAAAGAACGAGATGGACGAGAAGAAGCAGAGAAAACCTTCTCCCGTCTTCTCGGGTTAGAGTTCTGCTTAGACGGAGCTTTGACGCTGGAGATCTGGGAGGACGTGGCTAGACTGTCTAGGAGGCCGCGCTACACAAAAGACGGCCAGGTGAAAGAGGCGTCTCTGACCAGAAGCAAGCGAGTGCACTTCACGGCCGACGCGCTGCGCGAGCTAATAGCACGCATCGCCGATATCCGCGCAGTGGTGCGCATACGCGACACAGCGGCCGCGCAAGGAAGACCTAATCACACCCCCTGGTTCGCAGTGCTGGATGAGGAGGGCGAAGTGTACGCAGCTGTGAGCTACTACAGCGGTAAGAACCTCGTCCACGTGCGCAAGTACGAAGGTCCTGACAAAAAACCCACACAGCAGGGGGTGACGCTGTCCGCCAGAGCGCTCAAAGAGTTGGATGACAAAACAGAGATCATTCTGAAATATCTCGGCATAGATTCGGAATGAGAGACGCTCAACGCTCACGCGCGCACACACACACACACAGCGTTTGACGTACGCTGTATGAGACAGACAGACGGATACACAGACAGCAGACAGAAAGATAAATAGATAGATAGATAGACAGATAGATTGATAGATAGATAGATAGTTAGACGGCTAAGTAGTTGGTAACTGAGTGAAAAAAAACATGACACAGTACGTATGCGAAAAGTGTTTCAAAATGTTTAAAAGACCGTACAACCACGAGAGACACGTAGAAAATTGTAGAGTAGTACCTAAGTTTTGCCCTCTATGCGGCGAAGGCGATTGCCGAAAGATCGCCTGTCGACGCGAATCTCTGGACGGGGTGACCGTCCCTCCGCGCATATGTGCTGTACCGAACGGGGAGGAAACGTTCACGGCGAATTGGCCTGCGATACAAACGGGCGTCAGGATGCACGGGACTCGCGTGAGTGTAACAAACTTCAGGCTACCAACCGGCGAGTTGAGTGACGCTGTAGATACTATGCGTCGCATTCACTTGACACAAAGATTCAGATACAAAGTGGGTTTCTCGGTAGGCTTACTCTTACAACACAGAGAAGACAAGAGCAAACTGCGCTACTTTCACGCCTCCCAGAACAACGCAACTCTCATACAACCGCTCCCTACTATAACTAATTCAGAAACTTTGGAAGAGCTCCTCTCAAAGATGGAAAACACCGTCGCTTGCGAGGAAGTACGGAAACTTTGCGACGCTGACACCAAGTGGCACGTTCTTTTTCCTACCAATTTGAACATTTGCGTTTACATGGGACCGGGGGAATTCCCCATAGGCGGTAGGATCACTCAGGCCGGTCGAGTTGGAAAGAGAAGCGGCGTGTTAGATTTTCCCAACAAGGACAACCTCTGCATCTTCCGCTGCATTTCCTTTCACTTATACAACACCAGCAAGCGCGCTTCAGATTTGTTACGTCAGTTCTGTCCCGCTGCCACGTGCACACCTGAATCCTTTCCGGGTCTGAACATCCGCGACTTACCCGCGTTAGAGAACTTGTTTGACGTACAAATAGCGGTTTACACCGCGTCGCGTCAAGTGCCAGGGCGGAAGTTGAGAAGACGCGTTACTCTGATCAGACCGCCTTCCAGAACTCTGGCCGCCCGAGGTAAAGTCAACCTACACCTGACGGCGAAAGGCGGTTTGCACGTCTCTCTCGTCACGGACTTCAACGAGTACGCGGGCATATACGAATGTTGCAAGTGTAAGGCGGCGTTCACCACCGAGTTCTTGCTGAAGAGACACAGGAACCAGCTTTCCTCTTGCCGACAAGTCAAGTTGCGCTACGTAGGTGGCATCTACCAAAATTCGAGAACAATTTTCGAAGCGCTAGCAGACTTCTCCATTTTTTCCCCCGACGGACATTCCGGAATCTACCCTTACAAGATCGCCTTCGATTTCGAGGCTTTCTTCAGACCGTGCAAAGAACCGTCGACGGAACACGTGTCCCTGCTGTGGGATCACGTCCCTTTGTCGGCTAGCGTCGCATCCGACTTTCCGGGGTGGGAGGGGCCCGTCTGCTTCGTCAGAGAATCCGACGCAGATTCCGACCCCTTGTTGGACCGAGTTTTAAATCACATAAACGAGAACGCCAAAGTCATCGGGGAAGCTGTGCTAGAACTTTACCGACCGACCTTAGCGAAGTTAGATGCGGCGATAGGTGAAGCTCTCCTGCTGGAGGAGGCGACGTTCACCCCTTCTCCAGGCGGCTTCGCTGCGGCTCAGACCAGACACCCGTTAGTTCAACTGAAGAAGCGTCTTCTGAGATACATCCGTCAAGCTCCAGTCGTGGGCTTCAACTCGGGGCGTTACGACTTGAACCTGATCAAAATACGCCTTCACTCGTTCTTCGCCTCCGGAGACCGAAGAAACCAAGAATTCAGCGTCATAAAGAGAAGCAATCAATACTTGGCGGTTTACACACAGCACACGGTTTTCTTGGACGTAGTCAACTATTTGGCACCCGGTTACAACTACGCGACCTATTTGCGAGCTTTCACCAGGAACGAAGAGAAAGGTCACTTTCCTTACGAATGGATGACGTCTACCAGGAAACTGGCAAACAGAACGCTGCCACCGAGATCGGCTTTCGACAGCGAGCTGACGGGCGTCAAAATGTCCGAATCCGACTACGCCGCATGTCAGAAAGTTTGGTCCGACGAGAAGATGCAAACTATGGAAGACTACTTGATCCACTACAACAACAAAGACGTCAAACCTTTCATAGAAGCTCTGAAAAATCACGCTAAATTTTTCCAAGATCGCGGCATTGACATGTTGAAAGACGGAGTTTCTCTCGCCGGTTTGACTTTACGGTTCCTCTTCCAAAACCTAGAAGACGCGTTCACAACGTTCCCCCAGTTCGACGCCGTCCTCCACGCTCTGATCAAAGAAAATCTAGTCGGCGGTCCTTCCATCATCTTCCATAGATTTCACGAGAAGGGCACCACGCGGATAAGGGAGCACAAGTACGGCGAAGAAGCGAGACCGTGCCAACACATCCTAGGACTAGACGCTAACTCTCTGTACTTGCGCTGCATGAGCGAAGCGCACTGCACGGGCTATTACGCGGTGAGACGGCCCGAGACCGAGTTCAAGCCCGAAATTAGGCAAAGAAACTCTCACAGCGCTTTGGAGTGGTTACGCTTCGTAGAGCACGACCGCGACGTGAAACTGCGCCACGCTTTGAACGGCGGCGAGATGGTTGTAGGCTGTCGGAGAATTCGCGTGGACGGGTTTCACGCGGCCTCTAATACGGTTTTCCAGTTTCACGGGTGTTGGTTCCACGCTCACGAGTGCATACCGTCGCACCGATATCAGTGCGCTTCACTGAGAGAGGAGAGACGCGACAGAACGACCAGAGTAAGCGCTTACTTGAAAGCGCTAGGTCACAAGCTGGTCGTCGTGTGGGAGTGCGAATGGCGAGAGATGAAGCGTCGAGATGAGCGGGTCAAGGCCTCCCAACAACGCTGGAAGGTTGACGCTTTGAAAGTGTCTCGAAACGCGATGAGCGAGAGCGACATCCTTTCCGCTGTGAAAGAGGAGAAAATGTTCGGTTTAGTTCAAGTGGACATCACTACGCCGCCTCACCTACGAGACTACTTCGAAGAAATGACCCCCGTTTTCAAGAACGCGACCGTTTCAAAATCGGACATAGGACCTCACATGTCAGACTTTGCGCAGGAAGAAAAGCTGTTGAACACGCCTCAGAGATGTCTGATAGGGAGTTACCACGGAAAAAATATTCTCTTGGGAACGCCGCTTCTCAAGTGGTATTTAGAGCACGGTTTGATAGTCACCAAAGTGCAGCTGGTCGTAGAATACCTACCTTAACGCTCCTTTGCCGGTTTCGCGGACGAAGTAACGGCGGCGCGAAGACGTGGCGACGTGAACGAGAACGAGAAAATTCTGTCAGACTGTTACAAGTTAATGGGAAACGCTACGTACGGTAAAACAATCTGCAACAAAGAAAAACACACGGCGGTGAGATACACTGACAGTCGGAAGTTCGAACTATTGGCCAATTCGTGGCGCTTCAAAAAGGCGTCCGAGTTGAGTTCCGATCTGTTTGAAGTCGAACTACAACCGAAAACAGTCAACAACAACCTCCCTATTCAAATAGGGTTCATGGTATACCAGTACGCGAAGTTGAAAATGTTAGAGTTCACATACGACTTCTTGGATAGATTCGTCGATCGGCGCGATTATGCCCTTTGTCAAATGGACACCGACAGTCTTTACATGGCTCTCAGCGGTGACACGTTGGATGACCTAGTCAAACCTCGCCTGAGAGAGACGTACTTCAGAGAGAAACGAAAGTGGCTTCCGACAGCGGTGTGCGACGATCACTTAGAGCTTTTCGTGAAGACAAAAACGGAAAGAGTGCAAGAATGGTGTCCGCCGCCCGGCGGATGTTGTGAGAGACGGTACCTTCACGATCTGAGAACTTCGGGGCTTATGAAAGCGGAGTGGGAAGGTGACGGGATCCTAAGTCTCAACCCTAAGACTTACATTTGCTACGATCGAGTCAGCGACACCGGTGAAAGAAAATCCAAAAAATGGAGTGCAAAAGGCGTACAGAAGAAACAAAACCCTCAGGAACCAGACGACTTCTTGGATGTTCTTCGCCAACGAAAAACTCTCATTGCTGTAAATAGAAACTTCAAAGTGGTGCGAAACAAAATGGTCACCTACACCATAGAGAAAGACGGCGTGCGCTACTTGTATTATAAGCCTCGCGTGCATTCTGACGGTGTGACAACGAGTCCTTTAGAGATATGAAAAAAAATAAATAAGCGTGTGCATCTTTTCAAAAATAGAGTGTTTATCAAGATTGAAAAAAAAAGAAAGGAAAACAGAAAACAGGAAAAAAATAAAATAAAATATTGTTGTGTTTTTATTTTCATACGTCTTCTTTTACTAGTAAGTCGCGCAGTCTCTTAAAGCGTCACTCATGTGACGACGTCGCTTCCAGTCACATGATCCTAAAGACCCTCACTTCCTAAACAAAAAACTCCTTCTTCCGCTCACGTGATCAATCAGGTCACTTCCGGTCACGTGATCCTCAATGAGGTCACTCACTTCCGGTCGGCCATTAGGTCATGTGACGTCACTTCCGCTCACGTGACTCATCAGGTCACTTTCGGTCACGTGATCCTAAATTAGGTCATATGACGTCACTTCCGGTCCCCTAAGTAGGTCAGTAGGTTACCCAGAATGCACCACTAATCCCCTAAGTAGGTCACTTCCGGTCACGTGACCAAATGGTGGCCTCTGATTGGCTGCAGGGTTACCCAGAATGCACCACTAATCCCCTAAGTAGGTCACTTCCGGTCACGTGACCAAATGGAGGCCTCTGATTGGCTGCATGTCGATTGAGTAATAAACAGTACTTAACTATAGTCCCGTTCCGATACATACTATACTACTGGGAGGCTCTTTGTGAGGAGGAACTATACTCCCGCCTCCCCAGCATAAAAACAATATAATCGGTTCCAATATGTGTATTTAGTAAGGCTATTAGGATTATATCTATAGTTATAAATTACTAGAAACCCCGTATTCGACAGCCACCCCCCCCCCCCATTGAATACTAGGTACCCGTGTCTAATGGTCTGTGTCATCATCATGGTTTATGACGTCATCATGGGTTGTTAACTGTGTGTCCATTGATAACATTAAGACTCTGAACAACTAGATTGGACTCTATTATTGATATCCCACCGTATTGAGATGCCTTATACCATCTTGGAATATATGAAACAACAATCATTATATATCATATCATTGAATTGTACTGTGTTTAGAAAATCATCTTATGAAATAAACACTTTATAAACTCAAAAACTATTTGTATGGCTGAATTGGTGATTTACCTTTAAAACTTACTTCTTCCATATCGTAAAACAAACCCCCTGCGTGAGTTCCCTTATCATCATTCTTTACTTGTTGGACCTGTGGCCGCAGCACACCTAGCATCGTGTGATACGGCCTAACTCATGAGGAACGGCGATAAAGGAACTCAGGGTCATTGTCTTTTTCTTTTTTTCATAAAATAGAGGAGCGGAGGAACGGAGGAACAAATGTTCTTTTTACACGTTATGGCGTGAATGATGCTGTGACAAAAATGTAATGACAGATGAATGGAATGGAATCCATATACAATGTGTTTGTGTAATTTTGACCGGGTGTCATCTTTGACCTGTGTCGTCTTTGACCGGTGTAGTCTTTGACCAGCAAGTTTTAAAATGGCTGAAATGGGAGCTATGTACACAGAAATGGGGGGAAAGGGTTAATGGATATTTTTACACTATATACTACAAACTTCCCGGCATTTCTGTGTACATAGCTCCCATTTCAGCCATTTTAAAACTTGCTGGTCAAAGACTACACAGGTCAAAGACGACACCCGGTCAAAGACGTTTCAATTGTTACAAACCCATGAGACACAGCCCTGTTTGATCTGTAATCTTCTGTAATAAGAGGGACAAAAGCTGCGCTCTTCTGGGGAAAAGCGGCAGAAAATGGTACTTCTTATCTGGTTTCCTATCTGCATCACACCCCAGCTAGCACCTTATATAAAAAGTACGTCTTTTACTGGTCATATTCACGTTGATACGTAAAAACGACCCCATAATTACATCTTGAGGGAGTCAATCAATTCACATAGTAGTTTGACAGGAAACTTATGTATTATTTACATCTAAATGGCCATGTGAAAAAGACATTAGTCATTTGATATCATCCATACGTTTGAATGTGGTCACTATTTGACATAAAGAGTGGTAAAATCTTAATTAGAATATTACATCTTTTTTTGGAGAAACTATACACGTAAAATATTGGTGTCAAATTCATGACTTAAGGTGCATGCTAAAATGATGTGATAGATTTGACATCAATATTACGTATACTTTATACATGTGGTACATCCTTATCTGGTCAGATTATGACGTCTATAACACATCTGTACTTTACCTTTCAAGTGGTTCACTCTTTTAACACAAGATGTCTCCCTTAACCAATATCGATAGAATCCAATCTACATTGGCAATACTCTGACCATAAATATGTATTTATTCAACACAATAAATTTCCAAAGAAGATGAAATTTGACCAACTTTTGTCTGCAATGTATGATATGTCATTTTTGTTCCTGTAGAACGATCGTTTAAGGGAGAACCAGGAGATTGGTATGAGCACACCTTTTCTTTGGTTGCTACAACTATTCAAATCAAAATACTGACCATGAGCTGGCATCACATCTTGGCCAATTTGCTAGGATCAATGTGCTAAGTCTCTGTAGGACTATTGGTGATGTCTACAGGCAAGAAACCCTTGATTATGTTGATTGCCTGGATGTTACTTGCTTCTGATGGAGTACCACACACAGAGAAAATAGGTGCAAATAATGTTTTAGTTTTAAATGTTTTTAACATAATAATGCTGTCAAAAAAAAATTTATGCTGAGATCAGATTAATGTCACCCATGACCATCTAAATTACATTGTGTATATATATCAAATATATATTTGATGATGATGTCTACATCATGTAACTTATTTACGTAAGATACATATGATTCTTTTACATGGATATTACATAGTCAAAAGCACGTCTTAAAGATTTGCACATAGTATGTAATGGGCGCCACTTTCTGACGTAACCAAATGCAGTAAATATCTGTTGAGAAAAGACGTAGAGATAACGTGATTTATACGAGTTTTGCTAGCTGGGACAATGCATAGCACAATACACAAAGTTTGAGCATGAGGAACGTAGCGAGATTTCTGCCTACCGTAGATTGAGATATGAAGATAACCTTTGTAGGCCGGGGAAAATGGGGTCGAGAGAGTGCGACACTGTACACTGCTAGTAGATAAAGAGCTAGATGTGAGAGTGATTTCCCAAAAATTTGAATACCCAGGCACATAATTCGACATTGAATCAACACTGACAACCAGTTGTCAATGTTGATTCAATGGCCTGTGCCCACTGGGTAAGATGCATGCGACAAAGCAACAAGCAGCTGGCTGAAATCCAAGAGTCCAACTGCTGGTCACCAGTGCAACTTGTAAAAAAAAGACAAAGATGTGCTGACTAAGAAAAGCAGTCAGTTTAGTTTTTTTACCGATCGAGTCTTGATAAATACACGTCCATAGGGCTATGATATACATGCATGTGGGCAAATCGATTTGGGTAATATAAACATAACGTTACATTAATATGGCAGATGGAAGACGTGTCGAAGTCACCAGAAACCCAGAAAAAAATTACTTGTCAATGAACCTCAGTAAATAAACATCCATATCTCCATTGATAAATCCAGTATTCCCATTGCAGGACTAAGTAGAATTGGCATGAATTAATGTAATGAGGCATCTGGGTAGGTTCATATGTAAGGCTGTGTCCTGTATGTCGGGTGGCTAATGGAACATATAGACTCACTTAGTTCTAATCTAACCAAAATAATTACTGTCATCATGTCCCACTGTCATCTTGAAAGGGGTGTAGAGTGTTTAATATTCTTTATCCTGTTGAGATTCCGCATTCAATGAACAAAAGTCATCTACAGCTTTATATTGGTACCAGAGGTAATTTGCTACATTATTCTGAATAATTCTCAAAGATTCTGGTTTGAAATATGATTGCTTGTGAATTATAAAATCAAATACTGGAACCATATTTTCCCCCCTCAAAATACAATGGTATTGTCTCCGCTTGGTAAACATTTTTATAAGATAAGGTATTGCTGAGCAAGCATTATCATTTTGAAATCACACACAATCCAGTTTAAGGAATGAGCTCTTTTCACTGGGTAAGACTCACATTTCCCGGATAACATCGTGGTACAGATGTACCCTTTCTTAGGAAATGTTTACCCTTGTCAAAGTTGGGGAATCGGTACAATGAACAGGTGACCTGCAATGGATTGTATACAACATATATATAGGGGAGACCTGGGAGAATTGGGACAAAGGAGAACTGGGACACTGTGCATTCTGCCCATAAGCAATAACTTTAATGCATAACCACCGATGCTATTTTTTGGGCCAATAATATTTAATTTTTTTATGATAAGAAAAAAATTACTGTGATGTTAAATATTATACTTAGAACTATAACAGATTATAGCATTTTTCAGATCTCGGACGATTAGATTTACATAGTGTTACCTTTTGATGAGAAAATATTTTAGTGTTGCATTATGTAGCATTGATAGATGGCAAAATGACCAGCTACCTACAAAAACACAGTTAAGCATATTTTGAACTGTATTAACATTTTGCTTAAAAATCTCAACCTGGGGAGAACTGGGATACTCATTGCAGGGAGAACTGGGATACTCTTGACTATCAGGGAAAACTGGGACACTCAGGATGAAGATTTATTGTGCTTTAAATATTTCTCTCTGAGACCTATGACTGAAGCCAATATGTTACATATGATCATATTAAACATAAAGTAAAGCAAAATGATGTTTCATTGGTTAATAATCACACTATTTACACTGTCCCAGTTCTCCCTGGTGTGTCCCAGTTCTCCCCAGGTAGTGTCCCAGTTCTCCTCGAAGTGTCCCAGTTCTCCTTGGCATTTCTCAAAATTTCAAAAGGCCCTAGATGGGAATCATGGCAGGCTAGGATGAATCTAAATAGTCCAAATGAAAGGTTTATAGGTAGCCTTTCTTCATGAAACAAAGGCATTTGGTTATTGTTGGCATTGTGGAAATCACAAGCAAACATGTTATGATTTTAATTAAGTGTCCCAATTCTCCCAGGGCTCCCCTATTATATAACACCAATGTAGTGGACACTCCTGTTGGCTGGTAGTGGGACACCGATATAGCACCACCAGCAAAATATCTACAAATCAATCACTTTTGTATCAACCCGTTAAAAGAAATACAACCAAAAGTTCAATGGTGTAAATGAGGATTAATCTGTAGACATGATATGGAACAATTATCTTAACTATAAAGCACGTCATAGACAAAGTATTTAAAATGTCGCCTCTCTGACATTGCTTTCGAAAGCAAAAGACTACCTACCATGTATTTATTTATAAATATAAAAATTTCCAACTATTATCTATGTTCTGGTGAGGTTTGGTTATTTAGTGTGGAAAAGGGCATTTAGTTGAGTTGAGTTTAAACATTTTTTATTTGCAGAGATTAATCACAATTACACAGGGTGTTTTTCTATCAAATCCCAAAAGAAAGAAATACATCAGTAATGCACATGGTTATGGTCAAATTGAGTATTTGTCGATTTACTGTGGTTGTCATTAGACCATGATAGGATCTAGTGGTACAAGGTCTCTGTCAGTTAACAAGGTCAGAAATGGCTGTTTGTTGACTTTATGCTGTTGGTCAGGGTTCAGCTTGTCCCAATGTCTTGAGCCTAGGTGAAGAGGGCTCTTCAGATACACGTCCTTGTGATGTCTTGACATTTTCAGTTTCAATTTAGCATTGGCATGCAACACCCTGGGTGGAGGTACAATCTGTGTGCCATCCTTCGACAGTTTGAACATCCAGACAGTTTGAACATCCAGAAATCAGGAGTTGTCGGGCTCGTCTAGGTTGCAGGTACTCCAGTTGTCCTTCTGTATGCATCTGCCCTATGTTGGCATCTCGAGGGTTGGGGATGTTGTTGCAGATGCGCAGGCAGTCATTTTGGATGGTCTGGTATTTCTTGATTGCCCAGGCTGGTGCACCGTCTGTTATTAAAGGACAGTACTGCAGACAGGGCAACACCATCATTCTAGGATATCTTCTGGTTAATCCATTGCAAGGTATCATCTCCTATTCCCAGTGCGGCCACGCGGAATAGGACCCCATCTGACCGTTTGTATACTAAGGAACTAATACAAGTTGTGTTGAGACACTTGTCTCTGATCCCATTTGTTACTCTTTATTCATTCCCCCGCCCCAACCCCGCCTTTTATATTTATCTTCTGTTGGCCTAAATTGGCCCTATCTTTACGTATATTTGTATATAGGCTGTACAACTGAAAAATGAACCCGGAGAGAATCCGTATTACGGAGGAGATAAATAAGCTCAAGGGCTTGACCCTGTGTGGAATTAACTGTCGTAGCCTCGAACCGAAGAAGTTAGAAATTGCCCTGCTGCTTAGCGATTTCGACATTTTATGCGCATGCGAATCATGGCTAGACGACCGCTCAGGAGATGAACTGATATATATTGAAGGTAAGAGAATATTTAGATTGGATAGAGAAGCCAATAAAGGAGGAGGCCTAGTAACATACATTGGCGAGGCCTATGGTGCTGCCAGCACCATACTGTACGAGCATTGTCGAATGGAGCCAGACATTGAATTACTGACCATAAATGTCAATAGAGATAAACATAAGACCATGATTCTTCTTAACACCTACAGACCCCCTAGGGGCAATGTAACCACTTTTATTGACACCCTAAGTGACGTTATAAATATTTTACAGGAACATGACGAGGAGATATGGATCATAGGAGATTTAAACATTGACATGAGAAAACGGAACCTGCCACCTGGAAGGGAGCTGATCGACTTCTGCAGGGAAACAGGTATGAGAATGAAAATCAATGAAGTGACTCGGCCGAACGCCGATGGTGGCACCATTATAGACCATATAATTACCAACTGTAAAGTGGTAAAAAGTGCTGGCACACTGGACATCATGCTGAGTGACCATTACCCTATCTTTGCGGAGAGGAAGAAAGAGAGGGAAACCAAGGTCACCATAACGAGGGAAGGTAGATCCTACAGATATTACCATGTTGATGATCTCCATGAACACCTGGCCAGCCATGACTGGACGGAATTCTTTGAAACTGAAGACCCAGGAACTCAGTGGTCGCTATTGCTAGCCCACATCCTGCTATACCTGGATGAGACTTGCCCTGTCAGAACCATTACTCTGAAACGGGTCCCTGAGAAGCATGTGACTCGGCATACAATTGAACATATTAATGATAGGCAGGAGTGTCTACAGAGATTTAAATTAACAGGAGACTACGCTGAAAACCTGGAGGCTAAAAGACTGTCACACCTAATTAGACGCCAGCTTAAAGCATCTCTAGGGGAGGGAGTGACTGACACCCTAAATTCGTCCCGAGGTGACCATAGACGATTCTGGAGGGAACTGAATCGACTCCTGAACCCCGGTAGCAGGCACACTCAAATAAATCTGAAAAATGCCGATGGAAACAGCATTGACAATGACGAGGTGTCTACCTTTGTCAATAACTACTTTGCCACAATAGGCCAAAAGCTATATGACCAGAAAGGGGACAACGCCAGGACAGAAAGAGTAAAGATAAAGGACATACCTCTGACCGACGACGGAGTCAATGTTGACATTGATGAACTTGTGACCCTGGACAAGGTGGTCCACCTAATCTCTAGAATAAACAAAGATAAATCATCCGGGATTGACGAGGTAAACAGCACGGTCTTGAAAGACACCTTAACCCTGCTACCGGAGCACCTAGTCTCAATGTACAAGAACTCACTGAAAAAGAGTATCTTCCCCAAGGCATGGGCAATGGGAAACCTGGTGCCAATACCAAAGAAAGGTGACCTCACACAGATTAAGAATTGGCGGCCCATCATGCTGCTGCCGCTGCCAGGCAAAATGTTGGAAAAGATTGTACACGAGTACCTTAGCCAACACTTAGAGCAACATAAAATCTTGACGAAAAACCAGTTTGGGTTCAGACCGGGGATGAGCACTGGAGACGCTGTATTCTCAGTTCTGCGTGACTTGTATGAGCATAGAGATGACAATGAGTACACAATGGCATGTTTCGTCGACTACACAAAGGCGTTCGATTGTGTCGACCACCCCACGCTGGTAACAAAGATCAATTGCCTGAAAAAACCCATTGAGCTGAAAAAATGGCTTGTAGACTACCTGAATGACAGAAGTCACAGTACCCTTGCCAACGGAACAAGATCGCCAGCCCAGGATGTACGGTTCGGGGTGCCACAGGGCTCGACCCTCGGGCCTCTGTTGTTCGTCTTGTTCATCAATGATCTGTGTGACACCCTAGTCAACTGCAAGTCAGCAATGTACGCAGACGACGTCATAATCTACATCAATCACCGAGACCCCCTAGAAGCAGCCAGGCTTCTACAACAGGATGTCACACATATTCATGAATGGTGCAACAGAAACCACATGACAGTAAACACTGAAAAGAGTACTGTCATGACCTTTGGCTCAAAAACCAAGCTGAACAGAATGGTTGCCCCAATAATCAAAATGGGGGATCAAATCCTGCCGGTAGTTGATACATATCCCTACCTAGGGGTAGACCTGGACGGTCCACTAACAGTAACACCGTTTGTAAATAAGACCAAAAAGAACATGGGCAATAGATTACACAAACTCAGAAACATGAGAGGGTATCTACCTGAGGACATCTGCCTTATAATTTACAAGAGTATGATCATGCCAGTTCCGGACTACTGTAGCTTCTACCTGGGTAGTGCACACCAATACCAACTAGAGAAAATACAGCGACTCCAAAATCAGGGCATCAGGATATGCACCAGGGTAGCTATACGAGGAAACAGCATTGCTGAACTACACAAGAAAAATAAAGTCCCCATGCTTGCGCAGAGACGGACTTGCCAACTAGCTCAACATATGTGGAAGCTCTCAAAAAGAGGACATGTGACCAGAAATCTAAACGCTAGAACAAGAGGAGATCTGAAGCTGAAATTCCCAGAAAGAGTAGCGCATACCGCCTTCTACCAGAAAGGCCCGTATTACCGCGGGGTGAGTCTATGGAATCAGCTTGATCATGAAACCCAGAAACTTGAGGACAAAAATGCCTTCAAGCTGAAAACCAGAGAGAAGTGGGGCGAAAAGCCGCCCTAAACTCATATACACTACTGACCTGAACACCTGCCGTGAAAACGAGTATTATTCTATCCCCTCTAACTCCCCTCATCATCATCTCTATAAAATACTTCATTGTATTGTCATGTCATCCACTCTGATTAATTTGCGGTGTTGAACTGAGACGCTACGTGAACTGATTATATGAACCCACCTAATGGACATTTAGTATATTGATCGGCTTTGTATCGTCTCTCAATTGTTCATTGAAAAACTCCTCATCGAGGAGATGTGATCAATAAAATTTTCAATACTTCAATACTGTTTGTAGATCAGGAGTGTAGTCTCATAGTCTGAGTGTTTGCGTGTGTTTCTCAGGTGTGTGTACTTTGACCTAACTGTACCTATTACCTTGGTGCAATGTGGTCCAAATATGCCAAAGGTGCTTGTCTAGGAGGACACCCAGATAATTGAACTTTCTCACCACTTCCAGGTCCTGCTGGTTCACCTGGATTGTCGCATGTACAGGGTTCATGGCAGTGTTCATTGGTTGGACCCATAGGACTTTAGTTTTGACGGAGTTCAAGTTAAGTTGATTGTCTCAACACCAACCTACAACTGCATCTGTGTCATGCTGCAGTAGGTTTTGGATGCGGCCTGTGTCCTTCCCAGAGATGACTAACCAGCTGATCTTACCAACACTGTCTACTATTACCTGGTGTAACAATACAAATGGCACTACCTTGTTGATGTAATTAAATACTGGATAGAATGCTGGAATCTTTAGAATCTTTGAATTTAGCACACTTAAAAGTCACAAATTAGATTTTACAAGTACACTGCACTAAGGAGACCCTTTATAGATATGTAGAAAGTGAACTATCTATATATCTGAGGTGGTATGGCAGCTATAGGTTACTTTTTTGGATTATAGACGCAAGGAACACATCAAAGAGGAACTTAGATTTCAAAGAGACATACCTAGATGTGTCACCTAGAACAACTGGGGCGTAGTCATAGATCACTGTTTTTAGATGGCATTTTCGTCAATGTGCAACATTCAGTTTTAGTCTAGGCTGTATGTACCCCCTGAAGTAGTTCAATGTTTTAATGCTTGAAGCATGAAATGAAAGACATTGAGGATCAGATCCCAAAGGCAACAGCTTCTTTATCAACGGATATCAGAAAGGTTTGCATTTGATACTTTCCAACATTCTAAATTGCATTTCCATTTGATATTTGCACAATAATGCGTTTCCATCAGCAGTACAAACTATGTAACAAATAGTGCTGCCTTGCATCTCCATGATACTAAACTGATCTATACAGAAATGTGAAAACGTAAATTATAATGTATATAATCAATGAGTGTGTAACAACACAACTATCATAAACTAAATCTTAACATTGACTCGTAGTAAACACTCAGTAACACCTTTGGCATTATTTAATAAAAAAAAAACTCCCTTTGTATGTGTTCCATTTTACCAAATATAAAATCTCAACTCAAACTCAAAACGGCTCAATGAGAACCCAACAGAGCCAACCATTATGGCGTCTATATCTCAAGTATAGTTATCTCACTGTGTCCCAACTTCCTCTATAATTATGTACTATAGTAAGTTAATTATATGCATCATGCAGTTGTTCAGAGAAAATGGCAGTGGCTTGGTCTAGAACACTTTCCTATAGAACAACCCATTTGAATTAGCCCCAACTATGCGAATAAGCCCCAATTTGGGTAGGTATGAGTATCGTTTCAGCAGGTTCTCAGCGGTTCTCCCAAACCAGAAGCCATGGAGATGCTTGGTTTCCCCAAAGCGGAGCTCGTTTCACCATGGCCAACAAATAAGGTGGTCACAGGTAGCCGCCTGAACAGAAAGCGGAATGGAAGACCGCCAACTGCTAAATGCATGCTTACCGAGAAGGGCTCGCTGTAATGTATAGGCATGCCCTGAAAAAATAAATCAACACCATTCACTGTACTTGACGGTGCTTCCCATTATAAGATGGTTTAAATGCAGTGGAATTCCAAGAAATCAATTCTCCGTCTGAGCTTTGGCCTGTCCTCAAGCTACAAGTACAACAAAGTATTTATACCACAAAGTAGAACTGCTTTGTAGCCATCGGTCTTTTGGGTACAAATATTGCTTCAAAGCACAAATGTTTTAGGCCATCATTGTCTTTGGGCCTCTAAGTTGGCTTCCATACCAGCCCTTCCAGCCCTTTAGCTAACACACCCTACATTGTCGTCTCAGCGACTGGACTGGGATGATTTGATTGATCAAACCATTCAGTTATCAATCCCTAGCCGGCCTAACGTCTTCAAACAACATTTGTAACCTGATGACTTTAAAGCCTGATTTGTGGCAAACGACCCCATTAAAGGTTTGAAAATAGTGAATTTTAAATAATCTCAAACACATAATTCCTTAGCAAAATTGCATAAAAAATAAATCCTTCTTTAGAACCAATGTCCAATGTAAAGAATCTTGGCGTCAATTGGCTCTGTACTGTACAAAATGAGAATAGACTATCCTCAAAGCTTTGCCGTAGGAACCGTATAGTTTCACTACAATGACTTCTGTCCTGGTGGTTATTAACGATCTAAAGTACCTGATATATTATGCCTCTAGGTATCCCCTATATATAGATAATTAGGCTGATGGGGCTGACTGCTTGTTGAGTGCAAGCCTGTGCCCCTCACTCCCCACCCACTGTACTGAACGAGGATCACTATATGCCACACGCAGCCATGCCTCTCTGCCCATTATTACCACATGCCACTCGGCTTAGACCGGTGTGGGAGTTGCTCTTAACACCAACTCCTGTCCCGCTCTCTCCCTGAGCTGCTCGCCCATAGCCAACGCTAGTGGCGACACGTCGCGGTGACTCATGGAACTGCCACGAGAGGGCGCGTCGGACGGACGCTGAGGGAACGCGCTGTGGTAGGTTGTGGTGGACAGCAGTGCGCGCGCTGCTCTGGAGGGACGTACTAGGGGCCAGCTCTGTCTGGGATAGTAGTGAAAGTGTGGATAAGTGAGGATAGGAGGGGGCCAGCCGGAAAAAAGGTAAGTGGTGGTGTTAACTAGGCTCTAAGGCACTCTATCTGATTACCATGGTTCGGTAGGAGATTCGATTTTTAAAGGGTATATTTGTTTGTGTTTTTCTTTTACTTTGGGAGGATGTTTTTTCATTATGACAATTTAAGAACAATTTATAAAAAGGTTGTCCTCATATATCGCTTTCAATAGATACACGTGCATGCAAAGCAGTGACAAGGAACAGAGTTCACCTGAAATCTTGGCTTCGGCCTGAATGTTTGCCCAGTTTATAAAGTACCTTTGCCCGCTCCCTTTGATGACAAACTATAATTCCTTTCCCCCACCACCCACGCCAAATTTGCATTCATGGATTTCTTTGCAAAGAATTATGCAAATGGTAATAGGGGTCAGGGAGAAATCAATCGACAAAGTATAGTTTTACCAAGCCCCACATACCTAGCTTCTGCGAATACAAATGGGAACCGTTCATTTTAAAACTATAATTAAAACAGGGCTATCAATGAGACACTGGAAGTTGTCTTGCTTCTCATACATGATGATAATCATCATTGTTATTGAGCAAATGAGCATCAGATGAAAAAGATCCGTTCCAATGATGTGTATTGCTTAACCTGGTGAGTTCCTCATCACTGATGCTGTGTTAATGCATCCTGGAGACAGATGGAGATGAAGTATTTAGGCATCATGCCGGTCTTCTGGGCTAGACACGTTGCCAGATGCCTCAACTCTATACTTGGATTTTCAGCATAATATATATATATATATATATATATATATATATATATATATATATATATATATATATATATATATATATATATATATATATATATATATATATATATATATATATGTATACCTGAGAGACATTATTGGTCATTATACCGCAGTCGGCTGGATAAACAAAGGAAACTGCCGGGCTGTATAACACGTATAAAACAATCCAAAAAGAATCACAAAAGAATCACTGGGTATAAGTCAGATATGGCTACATGTGAGTATAAGTGTTATGAATCTTATGAATTACCATGTCCTTGGCTTGTAACACTTATACATCGACCCACTTGTACTTACATCCTTGCTTATTACTAGTGTAGTATGTCTACCAAATGATATGTGGCTTCCAGGCCAGCCTTACTTTCAAACTTTGTAATTTGACAAATCAGTTTATCCTCAGAAAAGCGGATTGTGCACTGTAGACCTTCCCGGCCTAATAACCATGTTGTCTGGACATGCCTGCTAACCCCCTAGCACTTTATTCAAATTACCGAAATATCTATAGAACAATGTTGGGGAAGCATTAATATATCATATATAAATTGGTTTACAATAAGTGCCGCAATCATTGCTGAGGACATGAAAGGGGATCCCTCGATAAGGCCATGAATTATACTTGGAGAAGGCAGGGAGAATGCAACCCTTACTAACCAAAAGGGCAGATGCCTGTCCCCTGTTTCACTGGTCTCTACTTACAGGCAGTCCAGAGGTCAACAGGCCTACACTGGACACATGTATGTGCCATGTTGTCCCTGCCCACAATCCCAAAAGCTATTAGTATCAATCCTCTAGTGGTGGATCCAAAGGGCAGCGTCTTGGGGCAGGGCACCTCGGCTTTGCCCACCCCCCTAAAAAGGAAATACACAGGGGCCTTACATTCAGAATAACATAATTTTATAGATGTTTTGCCACTGGCACTGACATTTTTACCTGTTTGGCCGGTTGTCTATCCAGTACTTAAAATAAAGGGCGTGTATACTAGGCGGCATTAAATCCTTCATGAATGTAGTTTGACACGATGTATGGTTTCACAGTTATTGAAAATATGGGAAAGTGCTAAAGAGTCTTCCACGAGCTGGAGTCGTTATGAACCAGCGATCTATGGCTTCATGTGATTGTGCGACCACACAACTGAGCAATCATTGGCTGATATATGGATTATTTATTGTAACACTTCTAGTGTCAGTATGAACAAGGAACTACCGCCCCTCATCCCGGCCCTCATCACAACGCTATGCCATTGGCTGTTCATTCCTTCCCATCAGTTTTCCCATGAAGGGTCCCTCTCATCCCATGCATCCACGGCCATCTACCAGTTCACCACAGATCACCACTTATGGGAAGACTACACCTCACTTGCAGGATCCACCCCTGGGCCAACACGACATGTGGCTTAGAGAGAGATAGGAGGGGGATAGTGCAGGGGGTAATAACGTGAGAAAGGCTCAGGGCAGGGATATAAGGGTGTCTCTATCAGCTACTGGCACCTACCGACACTTAAGGCCCTACCGTGAACGTGCCATCACCATGGAGGCCAGCCACTGGAGAAGGTGGCGGTCCCTGCCCACCAAAGCCACCTTGCCATGCCACCCAACTAAAAGTCAACTTTTCATTTCGCGACCCAATTAGAATGGAAATAATGGTCAAGGATGACATATACACGGTCCTGAAATAAATACACCATGTTATTGCCAAAGGTGTAATGTAGATATGGGCTTAGAAGTGAAAAGGGCGCGGTCGTTGTCTCCCATTTGATGCACGTTTCATGCCACTCACGTCACAGCGTCGCGAAATAAAGGCTGTACAGATTGGCCTGGGCGCCCTTGACCAGGTTGAGTTATTAGCTTCTAAATGGCGGCGGTAAAGGCCTTTCCTCCTGCGGGTGGGTCGTCTCACGCTCCCTATCTGTGACTGCTCCATTCACCTAGCTGTAGCCTACTCCTGCCCGCATGTATTATGCATAGTGGGCCATTAAGCTGCTTAAGGCTTCCTTCCACTACGTCCTATTTTTACTCAGTGATGTTGCTTTTAAAGTTGGTGATCCTGTGCATGCAACCTCTGAACTCCGAGGCCAACAGCTCCCCATAGAAGGTTTTGAGACGACAATAGCATGATAATTATACTGTTTCTGATAAAAAATAGACTACGTTTATGGATCCATTGAGTATGATCGAAAATGCAAAGCTTGTCTGGTATTTGAACCCAAACTCCACCAACAAGAATAAGGATCATTCGATTTGTCCAACGGTCACTCCTCAGTCGCTCATCGACCAATTATTACCAGTGGAATTCCCCCTTTATCAGCGAAACCATAACCTCATGTTCATATCACAGCCTGTTGGATAGTTATTTTGTCCGATTTAGAATAGATAAATAGGCATTTGATGCTATCTTTTTTTGTTTTAATGGGACTTCATAAACAGGATGCATCAAACACTTTAGCTCTTTCGAACCTTAATAGATCAGTGTATGGTACATCATACCTGTACATGTGAAATGCATTCTACATAACGCCTTTATCAAATTTCTTGTTTGGCACGTTGAGCAAAACATTCCATTTTGATTAGCAAATAAATGATTTCCTTTGAACAGCATTAAAGGAGTCAAACATGGTCCTCAGCTTAAATGATTGCAAACGGATCTAAGTGCAATGCCTCGGGTCACAATGTGTATTTTATCTTATGATGTAAGCTACATAACGTCAGTTATAATTGACCCAAGACTGGCGTTTCAAGTTTCCCATTTCCTTTTAAAAGCAATTGGAAAGTCTATCGTACAGAACCAGGGTCTGTAGATGTACAAGACCTGCACAAAAAGAGCATAATTCAAGGTTGAAGCATTGTTACATCAAGACCTGTTTTGTGTACGAATCAACGCCTCCTCCCAACCCTCCCCAGCGCTGCCCTTTTTGTCAGACAGACACACTAATTTGACAATTATGAAAATACCCTTTTTCCTGCCGCCGGACACCGTTTTGACAGTAACAGCCGTTATGTGTGTGTAATTCATCTGTAGCTATGGGACTAAGTGTGCACAAAGGTGGAGCTGCACCCTTTACCGTGGCATATTTATTTTTTATTTTCTCGTGTTCCAGTCCAGTTTATCATGTGGCAGGTCATGATAGCTGGTGATAGAACTGGATATTGCATTGTTATATAGATAATTACATCTGAAAAAGGGAATAATAACGCCGATGTATACTATTTTGTTAGCCCAGTAGCTAGTATGGACACTCTAGTTGTTTGTATCTAGGCAAAAAAGCTTAGATAAGTATGTATTAATCATCTGCATTGTGATGCATAATATGCATGTTAAACACCCAGATTGAAAAATATACGACAAAGCTGTACGCTTATTGTCCCTGTCATATGAATAGATTGTGTATTACTACATGAGAGAGGTACATTTACATTTTTGTAGCAAGAGGACTAGATTAAAGGAAGACCTATAGAATACACGAGAAACATATAAAAAACTGAAGAAAGTAATACATGGTAGTAAATGGGCTACTTAGCATCAAAATCCTTGTGCTAATTCAGGGTTGGTTTAACCATAATACAACGTTGATTCAATGTTAGTTAAAGGTTGATTCAAGGTTGGATTAAGTACACACTTGTAGTTTTTCAACCTTGAAATAATGTTAAATAGACATCACTTGGGTTGGAGTGGAGCGAGGAGAAAAGTGAGAACCAGAATTCTAGAGCCTTATATATAATAGCCTTATGTATAGGGAAGGCGGAGTTTTACGCTCGTCCATCATTATTGTTAGTTTATACAGCCATTACTTTATGAAGAAGGATGCCTGTCTTACTACCTCTGAATTTACTTACGTATCAATCCTTATCGTCTTCTAAATCGGGCTGTATAGTGTGGACGGTGAGTCTTGAAAGGATCTCTCATGTCCATTATACGCGCCATTTGCTTAATGTTCACGATGTCGAACCTGTGGAGACAGAAATAACCATAGTCAATCAGTGAAAAGAAACATACCACTGCTTACTGTGGGGCCAGGGCATCATGATAATGGAAAGCCCTGAGGGTAGAACAGTTGGGAACATCTTACTATGGACCCAGACATTTACCACGTCGGCTATGGCCGATAGTATCACGGATGATATAGCAAGCAGTGTCCGGTTAGTACTGGGCACTGGTTCACCATACATTTACGACATGAAGTATGAAATACTATAACGTCCACATCCCCGAGGCTGAAACACAACTTGTCATAGCTACTAATGAGTCCCTATACTTCCAATGCTTCACCTTTAATTATATTTACAGTGAATTATATAATTACCTTTTAGACCTCATGAGTTTATTCTCATGGGTGTCTAGTTGTTCGCGGGTCCTCACTCATCTTCCGTTACTGAGCTTCACTTATTTCAAGTCATAATCTAATCCACGGACATGATGATAAAAGGCGCAATAAAAAGAGAATACTGTAACCCCAGACGTCAAATCTAAAAGTGTTTATAAGCTGAAATTGATCCGGGTATTGTGTTATCTAAGTGTAAACTATTTTAGGTTTGAGTCATATTGGAGCTGGGATGTGAAACTAAATGCTAGATAAAACATCCTCCTGGACAGTCAGTACTCAATATTAGACTGCAGCGAATGGGAAACCTTGGCGTGATGTTCCCACTATGTCTCTGTCAGCGGTGGTGGGGAAGGTGTGTGTGTGGAGGTGGGGGGAGGTCTTCACCAGTGTTCACTATATATATATATATATATATATATATATATATATATATATATATATATATATTTAACCAATAATATATGAATATCGCCGACCGCGGGGTGTGTATCGATGAATAACGACCTGAGGTGCGTAGCACCAAGGTCGTTATTCATCTATACACAGCCCAAGGTTGGCGATATTCATATTATTATTAGGTTTATTATACGATATTTCCATTCAAATGTCTTTAATTACCTTTAAAACATCCTAATTTCGCCATTTTGAAGGATTATTGACTGAATATCACTCGTACACCAGTAGCGCCATGTTGTTTTGACATCCCACCAACCCTGCTCGCTGATTGGTGGAGCCTGGCTACGTCATGCCCTCAATCTCCAACACTGAGTCCAACATAGAATTTGTAAGGGGGCCAGCTTGGGGCGGTGTTATAGCATAACCAGCGTTTCCCTCCAGATTCACCACAGCAGGATAGGCATGGCCGCTAGTGTCTACGCCTCACACACCAAGGGTCCCCGGATCGATCCTGGGTGGAAACGAATCATTTTCAAAATGCCTATTTCTATGTGAAAAAAAATCCCTAGAATTATTTTAACAAAAGGCTAAGTAAGTCCAACTTCTACCTTTATAGTAAAAAAGAAATTAAAAAAAAATATTGATTTTCAAAGAAATTATACCAAAAAATGCCTTTTCTTCTGTAACTCGGTAAATAATGGTCTACAGGGCTGGAAATCCGCCTGTAGACTCCTTGTTTCGCCACCTCCCTCTACCAGCGCCTCCACGGCGTGGTGGTTAGCACGTCGGACTTCAAGTCTTGATGTAGCGTGTTCGAGTCTCCATGAAACCTCGGATTTTATGGCTGACGATTCCCATTCAGAATCGTTCTGATATTCTGGATTTCTTTGAAAATCAATATTTTTTTTTAATTTCTTTTTTACTATAAAGGTAGAAGTTGGACTTACTTAGCCTTTTGTTAAAATAATTCTAGGGATTTTTTTTCACATAGAAATAGGCATTTTGAAAATGGTTCGTGGATATTCTGGATATCAGAACGATTCTGAATGGGGAATTCAGAATCGTTCTGATATCCAGAATATCAGAACAATTTCACCTCCCCAAGTGTGCGCTATGCAGGAATATCAGAACGGGAATATCACCTAAAAAGCACGGTGTAAGCCCATATTGTATAATAAATATATATATATATATACATATATATATATGTATATGTATATATATATATATATATATATATATATATATATATATATATATATATATATATATATATAGCCATCAGTTATCTGATTCAAACTTTAATCTCTTCTCAATACAAGCTAGATTGTTTTCAAACTAAAATATGTCAGGGTTGGTGTGTATTTAACCACTTATTGATAGGTAGAAATAGCTCAGGTTGAACTTTGTCAGTCACATCAGGCAGTGAACACATCTCTAATTGGAGGATTACACACCATATGTCTCCTTTCAAATCAATCTGCTTTCATGGGGAGCAAACTACATTCTGTCCAATGTCAATATTGCACACAGCATTCGGTCAGGTATTCAAAAGCATATACGCGTAACATAATATGTTTGAGACTTGTTAGCCTGTGTCTCTATTCATAGTGTAAAAGGAGTGGCCTAAATGGCGGTGTGTGGGAGGGGGTGAGTAGAGGGTAAGTAGGATAGATAATCTACTTAAGTAGAGGTCACACCCCCACCCCTTTCCCTTGGTCAAGAGCCCATACAACAACATACCATATATGGCCCGATAGAATTCAAGGGGGCTTACAAAGCTAATATTGGGAGATGGAGATATAACTTACCTGTCTCATAATGATCGGGCGCTACACAGTTCCCCAGCAGAAATCATAACTACACGTCACCATTAACCTCATGAATCCCTGAATGAAGTTATTAGGAACATATTGCCAAAATGCCATACAAGTGCAAGTATAACAATGGGAGTGATTAGTCACTCCCTCGGTTAAATCTTATACCCATACATTTTATAAAAACGATTAGGCCGGCTTCCTGTGATGATTTCCTTTCTGGCACGTAAGGGGAGTCCCACTCCGAGGACTAATGTGACTTCCTACTTGTAACTGTGATTCAAAATCAGCATATCGACATAAGGCAGATTCTTTCAGGTAAAGGTAATACTAAAAGCTTTACAAAAATCAATCAAAAGCTGAGGCTTATATCGTGAGTGGGCATTGGGTAGTACGTACTTCTTGAGGCGGGGCAACCAAATACTGCTATTTCCAAATGAGTTAAATGTTCCTTTGTATTTAGTTCATCTGGAAATAATTAACTCATAAAAGCTCCAAATTTAAATTATTTTGAGGTGCACCTGATCGTTAATGATGATGCCTCAGGTGGTGAAATACTAGATAAGATTATTTAGGTAGGTGTGAAACTGAGGCGCCCCTACTTAAGTAAGAGGACTCTCGTATTTCCATGAAATAAGTAAAGCAGCCAACATCATTCTTGTCTTGTTGGTTAAACTGCCGAGTCCCATTGAGGCATTATGACCATAGTCAGCCAAAAGAAGAGACAAAAGGCAGCAGCTACTTCAAGCAGTGCCCTAATTTGTTGGCAGTTTTGCAAATGTTGTTTTAAGCAGGGGTCCTTCACTACATATATAGATACTAATTGCTGCAGCTGTAAAGGCGGAGCACTTAATAGTGCTTTTACCCCCCTTTTCCTGTAAAGCAGTGATTCCGTTGCCGTTAATTCGACAATCCCTCCCCGATCTGTCCAGCCAAATAGGCTACAACGCCCGCATCGAATGGTGACGGATCAGCGACGGATTGGCAATTTGACAGCAGTGGAATCAACCCGTAAGCGCCCATCATACCAGTCCTGGATTGTCCCCAACAGTCACTGAAAGGGCAGTGAGAGTTGGGCCTCTACATTGCATACACACACGTATACCCACGTGTATAGGCATACACACATGTATACTGCTTATTGAACTGAAGTCATAAAGGCTGGTTAGGCAATGTTTTGCTATACTCAGGGGCTCCAAATTGGGCTTTTGTAAGTTTGGGTTCTACCTCACCTATACAACATTGGTATGAATAATGGCACTTCCATATTCACCAGGCTCTTTGCTTGCCAACTTTCTGCCAACATTCTGACAAATATATCTTTGTCCCCACTTAACGGTCGAAAGTGGGCTTTAGGCCAACACCTACAAGGCGATCTACGGCTTGAAACCCTTTGCGTTTTATGTCTGAATGTTGCGATCAGAGTACCTTGCTTACACTCCAAATTGCAAGGGCTCTATTGCAAGTGTGCTTACTCCAAATCCAACGATATAAGTAGCATGGAATCTCTGCAATCAAGATCATACTGTTGCGAATCCTAAGCCCTAAAATGTTTGGGGGAAATCACTTCACACTTTAATGTATTAAACTTTAGAGTATATGCTCTGTAATATATTTAGCCCCATAATTATGTGTTTTCTCACATCATAGGCCCTTTTTCGTAGATTGTAGGCACATGTCCATATTTATATTCCGTGGGTTCATTCCCTAATAAATCCGTTTTAATCCAAAGGAAATCCAAAGTCATCCCCCTAAGGTCAAATCCCACAACGCGAAAAATGGGCCAGAAAATGTTGATTATTGACACAAAACAAGGGGTAACTGTTGCCAATATTGTAAATCGCAACACTTGTCCCATGATCTTATGCCTCTCCAAATCCCACAGTGGTCAATAATAGGCGAGCAAAGTGTTGCGTGCAGGACTGGTTAAAGATCTGTTTGAGGGGAGTTACTTCACAGTATGATTTGTCTTCACTATTCCCTCTCAATTAGCCTAACAATATTTGGAGTGTCCCCCCTATATAAACCAAATCATTGACATATTCCAATAAGCAACATTTTTTAGGCATTCTGGGGGAAAATATCTAACTCTTTTGATCCTCGAGATTTCCCAAATCACAAGACAAACGCAACACTTTCTCACCGATTTGGGCCTGTCTTAGCCAATATAGGGCCCAAAATCGTCAATAAGACCAATTCACAACATTTTCTGACCCTCTCTCGTGTTGTGGGATTTGACCTCTACCGTGCCAAATCTCTGGGATACATTGAATTCACAAAGCCTTTCTGGTTAAGCAACAGAAAATATCCAATTATGTAGATCTTACCTAACAGTTTCCTTGTATTCTAACTCCCTTTTGTAGCTACATCTAAAGTGATTAAGAGGGAGGTTGCCCTGTGGAGTTATGCCTTTTGAAGTACTCAGTGTTGTGAGACGCATACCTACACTTATATGGCTGGACTGGCTCTTTGATTGGCCTTCACACAGAAAAGAAGTAGAATCACTGTAACTCCCGACGTGATCACTGAGGTAACTCTCCCCAGGACTCTAACGTGACTCCTTAACATCAGCAGGACTCTAAGATAACTCTATTATGACTCTATAATGACTCTGTTCTTAGACTCCCTAATGATTGGGAGTCACTTTAGAGCTATGGGGAGAGTTACCTCAGTGATCGGGGCTGGACTCCCATTTGAGAGTTACAGTGATCCTACTTCTTATCTCTGTGTTCCCTACAATATATATTCCCGTTTGTTGTTCGTGGTTGAGGTTCGGTAGACGGTAATAACTTGGACCAAAGCAGTTTATAGTTACTACAAACAGACAAGTGAGGATACAGGGCCGTGTCTCATGAGATTGATATAATTGAAACGTCTTTGACCGGGTGTAGTGTAAGTCTTTGACCAGCAATTTTCAAAAGTGCTGGAATGGGGGCTATGTACACAGAATTGAGGGGAAAAGGTTAATGGATATTTTAACACTATGTATTACAAACCTCCTGGCATTTCTGTGTGCATAGCCCCCATTTCAGCCCTTTTGATACTTGCTGGTCAAAGACTACACCCGGTCAAAGACTACACCTGGTCAAAGACGTTTCAATTGTGTCAATCTCATGAGACACAGTCACAGACTTAGGTATTAATACCTAAAGTGTTGATGATAATCAACCATCAACTGTCACGCTCAAGAAATCCTGCCATTAACCTGCAATAATTCGTTCGAACCTTTGATCCGTTCTAGCAAAATCAACCTCAATGCTGGGGGTGGTGGTCATGTCTGCTTTCAGTCATCAGTGGCGCCAAAATGGCAAACTAGAGTGGAATAAACCTGAAGTCCATGAGGGTGCCCTTTATTTCAATGTAGAATGCAGGAGTCTTACATTTCTGGTTTCCATATTAGTCTTAGTATCCTGGACCATTCATCACAACTATAAAAACTGACAACGGACGAAGAAACACCTTTGAGAACCAACTATCCATTAAAACAAAATTACCCTTCGCTAGGTTATTCATTCGCAAACCTGAAAAGTTACAACATTATATGCAGTCATTATGATATGCAATATAGCCAGATCTTATTTACCGTTTTGGGTTTTTATACTCCAGTCAGGTTTGAGAGGCTCCCACAAAACAAATAATAATGTATAGGGTAGATTGACCTGAAGGTAACCATGTACCTTGAGATGTCCACATTAATTATGTAGTTATTCGTGTATGGTATTGTCTTTATTTGTCCGTTGCTGGAAGGAGTATCACTTAAAGAGTACCGGTAAGGTGGCACACAAAAATAGGGCTTATTATGGATGGATAACTACAAAATTGAGGTGGACATCTCGTGGTACGTGGTTGCATTTAGGTCAATCTACCCTATAGTCTGCATGTTAGCAGCTATACCTACACATTTGACATGTTGACATAGCTGAAAGTGATATAGTGGCTGAAACCTGATATATGCATTGACCTTCTGGTTTGACAGTTCCAGTAAAGGCAACCTAAGCTGCGGAGTGCAGAATCAGATGTCTGGACGCCAGCTGTGACTGGAGGCTTTTTAGCAATCTGCTACCAATATTCAGGTCTATAAAGTAGAGGGTTGGTCATCCTGCATTGCCAATAGCCCCTGCTGGTCCCTCCCCTGACAACATAATGACTACATGTCAGGAGCCATCTTGTCAGCCCCTCCCTACTATAGTGCAGTCATGGCCACGGCTAGAGGTAAGGGCCCTAAGTATGATGTGGCCATTTTGCTTTTGGACACCGATCTCGCTGGGTGGGGATTACAGAAAACACAGCTGGGATCTGGAGGACATAGTCTTGGAATTATGCCCAGCCCAGGGGCATGGTGGGTCAGTCTGCATGGCAGCTCTCCACCACACCCTCTGCTGTCATGATTGACAGGGCATTTCCCCAGATGGTATTATCCTCAGGGCAATATCCCAGGATTATCCACGCCCAGCCTTATTCAGGTTAGCATTGGGTCCTATAGGATCAAGATGCACTGTGCTCACGCATAAGGTGGAACAAAAAGGTAAAGACCACCAGCAGAATATATTGCAAGGTGCTGATCCTATAGTGAATCTCATACAAAATGGCCACCATGGCCTCTTGACCTGAGGACACAGGCGGCTATTATAGTTGCAAGGGGTGCATGGGGAAGAGAGCATAGCGCAGGTACTTAAGCAGCTGCTAGATTGGTCCCTCCTTCTTCAATTACCTGCCTCCCTAGTATGCATTACCCACCCACCTCCGTCTAACACTTCCTGTTGTAACCATCACTAATCAGCTGCTCCTGTTCCCCAATGTACCCTTCTTATACGCCGCGAGCGAGGCACTAATGGCTAGTGCTTTCATGGTATGTCTCCTCCTATAGCTATAGAGCATGTATAGAGACTCTATAGCCCTAGTATCAGTAAAAATGACAAAATGTACTATAATTTGTAACCTTACCTGTGTGGCTAGAGCTATCTCATGATCAAAGTCTAATGATCAAAGATGTCTTTCTTACGTATCTCCTTACATATACATATACTCAGAAGTTTCAGATTGTGTTTCATCTCTATACAGTCAACCCTCACTTCCTCGAACATTACTTTTAACACCTCGGACCCCTCACTTCCTCAAAGAGAAGCCCATGCAACTGGCCTTTTATGTTCCATTATATTTGGACTTAGTTCATCGAACGATTTGTTTCCCCAGACATTTTCCCTTGCATTTTCAGAGTTCGAGGAAGTGAGGGCTGACTGTACACTACTGTAGTGCATGTAGTTTGTATACACTAGGATAATTTTGGCAGTTTGTGTCACCCTAGCTGTCTGCTCCATTAATCAGCCATTCATCTAATTAAGTGAGATATCACTATTTGATGGAGGACACACGTTGTATTACCGTTTCATAACCTATCACATTAATCCATGCATAGATACCATCTGCAGGTAAGGGAAAAGAGACTCTTTTGTCTGGAATTCTCAGACAGCCCAGCTTCCATCTGATAGTTGTAATAACTATACAATAGCCGGCTGCAGTTGACACCTTTACAGTAGTTTTCATGTTTGATTTATACTCCTTCAAGGAATCTCAGATATATCCATCTGCCATTCACAGGCATTGTACTGGCTGAACCACGAATAGAATTTCGTTCCATTACAGAACAAGAGAATTGGATCATACAGAGGAAGTCTGGCTGGCTGCAAAGGTAGATGAATTGTGTAAATGAAAGCCTCAACTCAATAAGAGAACAACAGACATAAGAATAAAGATCAGCCAGTCATTATGGAATCCAATTATCACATTGGCTGATGCGAATATTCAATCACCACCCTGGGGAATGGTTTAATACCTTTATGAGCTTCACGGGCTCTATGTACTCAGTGAGTTAGTTCAGTCCAATATCAGCATCCAAACAGGAGCCTGTGAATTTCGATACCCTAATTGCTAATGTCATAAACAGCTCCTAGTTCGATAGAACGTGCCTCCCACCTATACCATACTTCTTTTTGATGTTCTGGAATAGCTGGATCGCCTTGGATTCAGCGAGCTTAATGGGATGGTAAATGTCAACAAAAAGGTTAATCAATATAATAGAGAGAGGGCAACTGATGTGTCATCAGATATACTAGATGTATGATGGTAACACAGTCCTCGTTTTGTTCAAGTAACTATATCAACTCCTGAGATGGGAGTCAACTTTTACCCATTCTTAGTAATGCTGCAATTCATTGAATACGTGTTTGGAAAAAAAGACTTGCTTCATAGCTGTAACCATTGAAGTACAGTCAACAAGACCAATGAAATAGAAAAAGCTTTTTCAAACCCCATATTTTGGTTAATAAGTACGTTATACTTTTAAACACTATCTCAAGTTATGATTCATAGATTTCATTGGAATCAGCAGTAGATGTAAATTATATACCTTAATGCTCACACATTTTCCAATCATTGGTCAGGGAAATGTCAACAGAGTTCTTAAGGCAAATTCGATAAATAACTTACATTTGATATCGCCATATGGACCCATTATTGTTAGGGATGGAAGGGCTATGATGTCAGGTATACGGTTTTACTCAGGTTATCACATGCATACTTTTGATTTAAATCTAATACATAATGGATACAGCTGAGAGAAGTGGAGTCATTAATGCATGAATTTAACAGCAAAGCATGTAAATTCCCATAAACAGGTGGACACATCTATGCACGGGCTACTATTCGTCGGACACTGGCGGCAGTTGGGAGAAGTGGATTCATTAAAATATATAAAAGCATAACATTGAATTTAACATAGACATGTAAGCACAGCCATTCATGGGCCACTATTCACCTGATTAAACCTACTATATATATACCAATGCATCAGGAAAGGGTGACTTTTTGAAAATAAAGTTGTGTTTATGTTGCTTTCAGTAGAATGCACGTAACATTGTTTGTAATAGCTATATTTGCACCTCATACCAAGAGGACAATAGTATATATTAGAATGCAGGATTTTGAGGCTAGATTCATGTATTTGCCTATCACATTTCAAAAACTTTATCAACAAGTTTTTTGAAAACTCATCCTTTCTTGCTGCATTGGTCTATAGACACTAGAGACAGTTGGGAGATGTGAAGTCAACAATGCATTTAACAGCAAGATACAAAATTCCCAGAAGCATCAACAAAGCTTTAAAGAGTATCTGGTTCATACGATTAGGGGGTCATACAATTAGCCTGTCTTGAAGAAGTCAATTTACGGGCAGGTTGTCGAACAGCTAGTGATAGCCATCGATTAGATATACCCATATCTTTGGAATCCTTTGATTAAACCCAATGCGCTTGACACATGAAGAGCAAGTATGGCTTCCCTCACGTGGATAATTGGTTTTCTGCTTGCCTTTACTTCATATTCGGGGAAAACGTACGCTCGCTTTATACCATGTAGCATCAAACCAAGAGAGTTTAAGTTCTGTAAAGAATGTTTATTTGTCTTTTTATGACATATTAAGTGATATTATTATCAATAACCTGTGCATTGTGACCCAGCTAAAAAAAAAAAAATAGTAAACACTATAGTTTACTATAGTATACTATAGTTAACTACAGTATACTATAGTATACTATAGTTTACTATAGTATAGTGGTGCCCAATCTACTGTAGTTTACTATAGTATACTATAGTTTACTATATTTTTTTCTGAAATAGCCGTAGATGGTGTTATGCTATATCATATGTTACTATAGTTTACTGTAGTTAACTATAGTATACTGTAGTATTCCTTACACACCTTGCCACTATAGTAAACTATAGTATATTTTACTATAGTTTACTGTAGTTTACTGTAGTAAACTATAGTGTTTCCCGCACACCTTGCCACTGTAGTAAACTGTAATAGATTTTACTATAGTTTACTGTAGTTTACTATAGTATACTATAGTGTTTACCGCGCACCTTGACACTATAGTAAACTGTAGTGTATTTTACTATAGTATACTATAGTGTTTCCCACACACCTTGACACTATAGTAAACTGTAATATATTTTATTATAGTTTACAATCGTATTTCCCTCACACCTTGACACTATAGTAGACTGTAGTATATTTTACTATAGTTTACTATAGTGTTTCCCGCACACCTTGCCACTATAGTAAACTGTAGTATATTTGACTATAGTTTACTACAGTATTTTTCCTCACACCCTGACACTACATTTTACTATAGTATTACACTTTAGTGGTAAACTACAGTATATTTTACTATAGTTTACTGTAGTGTTTCCCACACACCTTGACACTATAGTAAACTATAGTATTTTTTACTATAGAATACTATAGTGTTTCCCGCCCACAATGCCACTATAGTAAACTGTAGTATATTTTACTATAGTTTACTATAGTATTTCCCACACACCCTGACACTATAGTAAACTGTAGTAGACTTTACTATAGTATACTACAGTATTTCCCGCACACACTGACACTATAGTAAACTGTAGTGATTTTTACTATAGAATACTATATTATTGTTTCCCGCCCACAATGCCACTATAGTAAACTGTAGTAGACTTTACTATAGTATACTACAGTATTTCCCGCACACACTGACACTATAGAAAACTGTAGTATATTCTACTGTAGTTTACTATAGTGTTTCCTGCACACCACGACACTATAGTAAACTATACATTTGTAGTATATTTTACTATAGTTTATTATAGTATTTCCTGCACACCTTGACACTATGCTAGACTGTAGTATATTGGACTGTAGTTTAATACTATAGGATTTCCCGCACACATTGACACTAAAGTATTTTCTCTATACTTAAGGCCACTGCAAATAATATCCTTGTTTCTCATTACCGCGCTCGTCACCAAAATCGTCTTTCTGCAATATTTTTTTTAATATTTTTTGCAAATTATAATGGTGAAACATGACAAAATTAGACAAATATAGACATATTTGGTATCAAATTAGGGAGGGTTCATTATTTATGGCCGGGGGGATGAGCATTTGAGGGGGGGGGGCAATTTTTTTAGGGGTATTCAAAGGGGGGGTTACCCTATTCTTAGGGGGAGGGGCCTTTTTTTAGGGGTATTCCCTAAAAATGTCGCGAACTTTGGTGACAGCCTGTGTTATATTTTACCAAATTATGTCAATATTTTCTAAATTTTCTAAAATTTTCCTCAAACTCCCAGCAAATTTCTCACTGCATCACTTTTGACACTCAGAATAGCCCACCGTTTGTCAGTCTTCAAAAAAGTGCCAGCCTCATGTAAGCACTGAGGGTAAGGGAGCTTCCAACTTATAAGCACTGGGGCCCTTAAACTCAGCGGTATGCAAGTCAAGTGTCTGAGGTTTGACTATTATCACTCACCAGCGAGTATCATGAGACGTTTACACTAAAACACCTTACGAATGGATGTATTTGTTGCAAGGTAGTAAATTGTAGGTAAAAAAGTGCCCAGGATTAAATGCATACAATTAGTAGACACCAACATCGTTTTTGTAATAAAGTTGAAAACGATCCAGGGTGGGGGGGGGGGGGCGCTTATTTTCAACCTATTCCGAGGGGGGGGGGGCTTTTTTCAACCTTTTCCGAGGGGGGGACCAATTATTTTTGACGTATTCGATTTGCCAAACGCTCACCCCCCCTGCCATGAATAATGAATCCTCCCTTAAAGCTTATAGTGCGGGGAATGTAATGGGTGAGGCCCACAGGAAGCTAATTTCAAAGATATCTACGGGCCCGGACCCAAAACTACGGGCCATTGGCTCCCGGGCCAGCGTTAGTGTCTACCCCTGGTTTACGCACACCTTGACACTATAGTAGACTGTAGTGTATTTTACCATGGTTTACTTTATGTTTCTCACACCTTGACACTATAGTAAACTGTAGTATATTTCACTATAGTTTACTATAGTATTTCCCGCACACCTTGACACTATAGTAGACTGTACATAGTATATTTTCCACACACCTTGACACTATAGTAGACTGTAGTATATTTTACTATAGTATATTATAGTATTTCCCGGCCTACCCTGCCATTTCCTAAGGTAATACAAACTTATATTGATAATGCATTCTAATTATCACAGGAAAAAAATAAAAACATGTGTGTAATGCTGAGAACGTATGTGACTACATTCTGATGTCATTGACAGCTATTTCATAATAATTAATAATTTTTCATATTTTGGTTGGGTAATACTCACCCCCCCCCCCACGCCTATGTTCGCACCTTCACCTAAGACAATAGCCCCCCCCCCTCCCCCCACGACACCCCTACCACACTGCCACACTGGGTGCTGCAGCAAGCCGTGGGTCACGTGTAATGGTGCATGCATGTATTGGTGGTGACCTACATACATTATAAATGACCAATAGAAATCCAGTATCAGGATTGGGTGGGCAGTTTGAATTAGTATACCGTTTTTAAACAGGGTGACCAGTACACCACAAGGCAGCAGACATACTACATGTACATGTGGGTACCTACGTACATTGCAGGTAATTCTACTCATAATTGGTCAAATTAGATAGCAGTAATGGAATTTCTGACCATTTTAACATCGATGCATATGTCATTTGTCTAATTTGAGATAATTTATCATTTATTTTTCTTCAAGTTTACCTGTTTTCCAACCCTCCATGCCCATGGTGACTAGAGATGACCAGGAGCCGGCCTCAAGCCACCAGGAGCCTGGCTAAGGCCTCCAGGAGCCGGCCCCAGGCCTCCAGGAGCCGGCCCCAGGCCACCAGGAGCCGGCCCCAGGCCACCAGGAGCCGGCCCCAGGCCACCAGGAGCCGGCCCCAGGCCACCAGGAGCCGGCCCCAGGCCACCAGGAGCCGGCCCCAGGCCACCAGGAGCCGGCCCCAGGCCACCAGGAGCCGGGTCCAGGCCTCCAGGAGCCGGCCCCAGGCCACCAGGAGCCGGGTCCAGGCCCCCAGGAGCCGGCCCCAGGCCCCCAGGAGCCGGGTCCAGGCCTCCAGGAGCCGGGTCCAGGCCTCCAGGAGCCGGCCCCAGAAAATTGATGAATATGATGAAATACCAAAACTCCAAAATAAAATACAGCCCCCCGTAAAATGCATTAAAAAAGTATAGTGATTTTACCATAATTTACTTTAGTAAGCACTATAGTTTTACTATAGTATACTTTAGTATACTATAGTAAATTTACTATAACCCTCTGTAGTAAACACTGCAGTTTTACTATAGTATACTACAATATACTATAGTGAATTTACTATAGTGTTTACTATAGTCCGTGAATTTACCATAGTTTACTGTAGTAAATACTATAGTTTTACTATAGTATACTGCAGTATACTATAATGAATTTACTATAGTATACTACAGTCAACTCCCTCTTAACGGCCACCCCTCCAGTGCAGCCAATCCCTCTAATGCAGACACTTTTCATAGTCCCAAACATACTACAATGTATAGAAAATGACCCCCTCCAATGCAGTCACCCCACCAATGCGGTCACTTTTTCATAGTCCCAAGGGTGCCCACATTAGAGGGAGTTGACTGTATAGTGTTTACTATAGTATGTGAAATTACTATAGTAAATTTACTATAGCTTACTATAGTAAATACTATAGTTTTACTATAGTATACTGCAGTATACTATAGTGAATTTACTATAGTATACTATAGTGTTTACTATAGTATGTGAAATTACTATAGTAAATTTACTATAGTTTACTATAGTAAATACTATAGTTTTACTATAGTGATTTTCTACCTGGGGATGGTTAATTCGTAGGAACCAATCTATCTACCGTAAACTATCACTACTCCGATCCAGTGCGCACATGAATGATATACTTCTCCACACACAGAGGCACTTTCTACTAGTAGATAATGACGTATAGGACAATTATCTGGGGTTAGGCTATCTATTAGAATCTTATTTCCAGATTAATAGTTGAATTTCCCAAAATACAAGGGAATGTTCCCTTTGGAGCCTTACAGCTTACTGGCTAGGCATCCTCAGCAGTTCCCTAGTAGTCAGTAAGTACGCTGCCAATGTTTTCTCTCGTTGATGCATTTGTGTGCACACAAAGTGACCTAATGATTTAGTCACTTTGTGCTGATCTGGCATTACATGATTCCATACACATCTGCCAGAGGGACACGACCCACCCCTGAGCACTGTTGCTTTGTTTATAAACACATGGAAGACCCCCCATCACCTCTTTAAGCCACATAACAGGGTTGCCCTCATTGGCAGAGGATCCAGGGGTAGGTTATTATTATGTTTACATACTCCTGGTTGCTCGTCCGGTAAGGTATGTGATGCTTAGACACTGCACCTCTATATGCATTATTGAAATATTAAGTGCAGGAGGAGGAATTAAGAGATGATATTGATACCTCCTTATATGAATACAAAGCCAGTAGTAATACTACTCCTCATAGTTAATGTGTCCTCTCCCGATGTAGTTTTCGTCATTCAAGTGAGGCAATAATTGGGACATAATTGAATGTATGTGTTGGTTATTCTAAGAGACAGGTTAGGTTTCATAGCATAATCAAGGCACAGATTATTATTACATCTATTAGAAGCTCCAGTCGTCCGGATGGTCACCTAACCCCTTACATACTACAGTATTATGTGATTTGGCATCATCAATATGGGCAAGGAGTCCACAGTCAATTCTAAATACATGTATAATCTAAACGTGCCTCTGCCAGTTCCGCTGAGATCTAGTCCCGCACATCCCTTTCACTGTTTTTAATTCCCATATGTCATTATCTGTGGCGATCTGTCTGAGGTAACAAGAAACGTTTGGTGAACGTTAACCGACTATTTACTGGACCAACATTAAGTTATGAGACATTATATCAATGTGGTGATGAAAACACGATCTAAAAAACATTACCTCAATGTTGAAAAACAGTTTGGAAACTAACCTATATTATTTCTTCTTATTCTCTCTCTCATGCTTTTGCTCTCCTCTCTTTACATGTGGCTTCATCCCTCCACCGTCTCTCTCAATTTGTCCCTCTCTTTCTCATATTCTTTCATTCTATACCGTTATGGTTCCTTCCTATTCCCTGACAACATTGGAATCAGCAGTAGATATATATATATACCTTATACACTGAAAATCCATAGGTAAAAAGGGTTAGTCAGTACAGACTAACCTAGGTTGGTCATATGAGTGTTAGTCACAATGGCAAAGTTATATTAAAAAATGACCGAGGGGTCAGTCAGTTGTGGCTAACCTAGGTTCATCATTGGTGTGTTGTATGTGTATACCGCTAGAGGGTGCCACCTGTGATGACCACTCAGTGGCTCCCCCTGGAAATAAAAAGACTAAGGTGGGTTGGTCAGTAGTGACCAACCTGACAATAATAACTAATCTATGTTGGGCGTATAGGGATCCAAAAAATGACTAACTAGGTTAGGCACTAGTGACTAAGAGGTTGGGCGTATAGGGATCCTAGGAATATCAGTGTATGCTCACACATTTTTCCAATCATTGGTCAGGGAAATGTCTGGATACCTCACGATATCTTATATCCACCTAGAATATGAACCTTAGAGGTGGTTAACCAGGGATGATCTGAAGAGATAGGTCCTGACCTTCAAAGTAGGGAGTCCATCACGCTTTCCACTTTGAAGTCCCCCTTGTCATCTTAAGAGCTCTGTAGGACACCCGCATGCCCGGGATAGCTCTCCTAGGTGCGCGGACAAACGTTAACAGCGTAATCTTAACACAGAATTAAGATTGTCTTAATTATCTTAAAATTAGTACTGTAATTCCTCAAACATTCTGAGCGCAATCTTAATCTTATCTTAACCCATCTTAATCCTATCTTCAACTATCTTAGACTATCTTAAAAGTGTTACTAAGCAAATAAAGACGGCGCCACTAGTAGTGGTAAGACTAGATAGTCCATTGTAGGATAGGCTACTTGACTACCGTAAAACCTTGCATATAAGCCGCGGCTAGTATGCGAGTCAGGTCCGCGGTGCGGCTTAAAGGATCGACCCAGGTTCAGGGTGTGGCTTATACGCAAGTTTTGGCTACTATATGGTACAGTACTAAATGTCACCATAATCAGATCTCTGGTGTTTATGTTGTCTGGGATTTTAATTTTTCACTTTTCCACTATATACAAAGCAGGGCTGCCTTAGATTACTAGTAAAACATTTTAAGATGTATAAGATTAAGATTGCGCTGTTAACGTTTGTCCGCGCACGTGGGAGAGCTATCCCATATTTGCAGCACACCCTGCTGCGATTGACCACCATCCCCCCCCCCCCGCCCCGCTGTGTGACTGTAGGTGGTATAGGCTGATGGAAATCCTGTTTCTGTTCTGGCGCTGTAGTAATAAACGTATATATTATATATATATATATATATAAATATATATATATATATATATATATATATATATATATATATATATATATATATATACATATATATATGTACATGTATATATATACGTATATATATATATATATATATATATATATATATATATATATATATATATATACGTATATATATATCCTATTGTGGCAGTGAAATGCGCTGATGCCATTCTTGTTAGACTGAGATGTACGATGCAACATCACTGTTGTAACTATAAGTAATTTTCTAAAAGGGCATAGCAATTACTGACTTTCCCAAAGCACCCTGATTAAAATATGGGCTGCTATGAGAAGCAAATTGTATCATTGCCTCAGATAGTTATTTTGGAATAGTCCTAAGCTATGCATGGTATGTGATATCTTTACTTTTAAAATGATAGTAATTAAAACTTAGACTACCTAAGAGTGTATGACCATATAGTTGGCATACCAGTGTCTGTATTACAGACTAATTCCATTCTTGTATCGATATAACTTTGTCCAATTGGCATTGCGTGATTCGTTCTGATTAGTATAATGAGTCCAATGTCAATTACTGACAAGTGTCTTCACATAACAGGTTAGAAAACAATTGCCATTTCACATTATAAGTGAGAAAACAATTGCCTTTTCGCATTATGAATTAGAAAACAATTACCATTTCCCCAGGGCACGCCTGCGTTACAATATAGTAGGCGCGCCATTTCTCTCATCGGACCTTTTCCACTTCCAACTATATAATTCTATCATGCCACTATAGACTATACCGATAGATTCATCATTCTCCAAGCGTAGAGGACTACTCTTTAGAAACTCCTTTAATGTATTCCGACCAATTTTCCACTGAGAGGGGGTCCATTAGTTCCCAGGGTTGTTATTGTGCTCCTGAATGACTGTAACACCTATAGAGTGATCGATCTTTGTCTGGAAACCTTTGTAAGTGGACTTGACGGATTTCCCCCACGGTTCTGCGAACATTGTCGACGGCTCTATCAGTCTATAGGTTACATGGCTTGACTGTGTAAGAATAAGGCATTGTGGTTTTGTTGTTATTTCGTTTGTGATACCAGTTTGTTAGACTAGGGCTTTTGTTATGCAGTAGTTTCCCATGGAGTTGTCATAGGAAGTATAGCTGGTCATTGGTTGATCAGGCGAGAGGAAAACTATAACATGCACATTATATCACATATGGGTTCTGAGCTAAGGTTTTCAGGAAAAGATTCATAAACGTTGCTAATTACCCATACCCCTCATATATTTCTAAAGCGAGAACAGAATTTCTAGTCGACCCTACACGACCAATTCCATTGGAGTGAGAAAGAAGGGAATTATCTTGAATTATCAGATAGCGTCTCTATGTATACACTGTAAGTTAAAGGCAGTCTCCCTATTCAACTAGAACATATCAGAATCTTTCCGATCAGTAACTCTGGAGGGTCTTTCAGAACAACTGACGTGGTCGTAGGCAAATGGTGGCGTGACGAAACCTGTTTCACAACCACCAGTAAAATTTCTTTCCTGTCGAAATCTATAGAAAATGAATGTAGATACCACAATTTGCCAGCTACAAATACCCTCTTTAATTGCAAAATTTAGTATTACGAAAAATCCAATTATGACGACTGACGAGTCCATTCTGAAAGACCCTCCAGAACTGTCAACAAGAACTCCATGTATGAAAGGTGAGCTTGGTCGGAACTTAAGTCTACATAATGAGGTGTTGTATGGGAAATTGCCAGCCCATTCCTTAAATGGTGAATATAGACATATACATCATATAAATGATATATGACATGATCTGCAAATAGGGGTCCTATTGTAGGGGCAGTGAGGTCCTACTGCTGTAATATTGTTTTGCTAGTAGCCTTTATTATTGATAAGGGGTTGGTAAATCCGTGGGACCAATGTCGTCTGCAGTTGTATAAATTGCCGTCTGCTGCAGGATAAAACGCCGGATATATACCCGGTGTTGGTGAATTCGGTCTACCCAAAGCTTTCAGCCAGCCCAGTGCCCAGCCTTCCGCAAATAGGTACGGTTCGCAGGGACGCAACCCCATACTTCTGGGGGAATTCTCCACAGACGTGACATAATTCCATAACTCCAGTTCGTTCACAGTAACCCCACTGTGTAGGATTGGTATCAAATGTGGCCAGCCTCGACAGACTACCTCTCATAGTCATATATTGTCAAGTCAGAGCTCTAGATGACACTGTGACATGAGGTTCAGTTGTTGTCACAACTCTCAGGGGGAATGTAAGCTCCATGTCCAATCCTCATTCTTTTTTCTCCTTTTGGTATTGACCGTCAACTCCTGTAGATATAGGGCCGAGATGCTGGCAGGTCGGCAGGGTCTGGATGGTTGACACTTGAGGAAGGAAATAGACCTTTGGAGATGAAGGAATTCTGTCAACATGGGGAAATTCGCGAGGTGGTTGGATCAATCTGGTCTGAGGAGAAACAAATAACCCAAGCAAACAGCAGCTAGAGTCTGAGAAAGTCATTTCGTCGCTGGATTGAGTGAGCTTGAACACAGCAAATGTGTTGACATTAAAATGTATACCCATCAATTCACAGCACTAAATCAACGGCTATCGCAACTTAAAAACGGTATCACATCCACTACTCCAACTTGTCTCAATACAAACTTTTTCAAACGGTACTTGTGATGTTTGTTCGGTTGTATCATATCAACACATTCAAAAAGCTCGTGTCAGCGCTGTTGATCTCATCAGCTTAGACACACTATTTATATTCTATCCCTGCTGACTACAATGCACCAAGGTAAACAGACAAATTACATGTTATTATAGTTTTATAAGATAGCGATCCGTCCCCTTTGAACTATATCTCAGCGAGGAGCCTTTTTTTAAAAAACAAATTTAAACTTTGAGCGTCCATAAAGTTGGGTTTACAACAGAATCTTCAGATAATTATTAATAAATAGGTTCTTATCACTCTGGCTTTTGTTCAAGTATCACATGCCATTTACAACAATGTTTTGCTTATGAAACACACGTACAATGCGCTAATATTTTTACGGCATCACATACTTGATAAAGAACAGTTCATAAAATGGACGAAAACATTATATTAAAGCTGACTAACAAGTTTGTGACCCTACCATCATCAGTTAATATTGAGATTCATGAAGATAAGATTTGTCCAAGGAGAAACGGGCGGAAGTATTTAGTAACAAGGCATTGAAAAAATATTTAGGTTTATCACCGGTTGTACGATATTTATAATCCCTCCAAACAGCACCCGGGAATTGAGCGTTTGCGACTGGAAGAAATCTGGGAAGTCACCACAACTCCAGAAAATGCCCAAGATACTCTAACGAGTATTTTGGGTGTTTTCTGGTGTTCTGGTGACTTCCCCATATGTTCCCCAGTCTCGAACGTTCAATTCCCAGGTGGTGTTTGGAGGGTTTACTGATGTTTCGATGGAATCGTACTTGTATATCCATTTTCACTTTGTCTTTAAACTCTCCGTAAGAAAACATACTTCGTAAGAAAACATATTTCTAGTCTCAGGAAGAAGTACGTTCCATTAACTGGCACATACAACTAAAGGTCAATTTTAAGATGCCCAGATATCTTGGAGTAGGCCTATGCCAGTGTTGGAATACTGGGAACTGACCCAAGAGCAATACAATTAGTAGAGATAGTAATTGGTGTTTATCCTGACAGAACCTGTAGAGTGACAGGCAATTTGTTTCCTTGTTTGTAACTCTTTATAAATACTACAGGTGGAGAGGTTAACGCCCATCTCACACCTTCTGAACTGTTGACTATACAGGATCCAGCCAACCCTGAAATAGGTTCTTAAGTGTGACTTCTCGAAAGATCTGTACTTATAGACAGAGGTCCACGATGATCTGTCTGAATGACAGGTTTCTCCCCGAAGGGTGTAGAGAACGACCATTCGAGTACTTAAGTATAGTAACTTTGTTCCTCCACATGAAATAAAGATATACTAATTATGTTTCAGAATTATAGGCCCTACATATTCATACATTTCTCAAATCCTGAAAATGTTCATAGGAAAAACTATGTATAAAATTATGTTTATTAAAATATGCTGGATATCTTTCAGAATGAAATAAGACTAAATCGAATTAGCTATTTTAATCCCGGGTGCACGACATATGATATGAGCGCTTGATGCTCAAGGGAGCCATGCATAGTCAGGAAACAGATGGACTATAAAGGAAATCTAAGCTCTAATTCTAATTCCGGATTCCTGTGCACGATTGGTTTCTGTGTTAGATAATAGAAGTTACTTGTAAACAGAAATATAATCTTCCAGAAACCATGCACATGTGCAGCAACAGTCCCTTGTGATTTGGAATCTGAGAGAGGAGGAGAAAATATTTAACAGTGGCCCAACAGACACTTTTTAAAAACCATGCTTCCCCCTGTCAAAACCCAGGGGCATAAAACCCAATAAATACCACGACCCTGGAGACCTGGAGAAAGGGAACTCCCCGGTGCGGTTTGGTTGCCTTTAAACGGAAGGAGAAGGAGAACAACGTTTCTTTCCCCCTCATTTCCAAAACCATAAAACCAAAGCAGCGCCGGGCCTTTCTCTTGTCTTGGGCCAGTATTGATCAAAAAGCAGTCGGCTCTGGTTGCGTCTGATAGGCCAGAAATAATCCGGTTACGGTAGGAGAAGGGAGCACGCGCTCTGAGTATCCCTCCGCCACTTGTACCTTGATCCAATGATGGCGGATGGGGGGTCCCACAAGGCTCTACGCTGACTGCCGCAGACACGGTTACAACCCCTTACTCAGCCCCAACCAGTCCCTCGCCGCTCCTGGCCAGGCGATTGGATCTGACCACTATTGAGAGTCAATGACCAAGGGGCGCGGGCCGGGGACCTTTACTTTCCGAGCCGGAAGTCGATCCTATATCCAGTGACCTCAGAGCAGGGTGAACTCAGAGGTGGAGAGTAAGTCTTGGGAACATTTTATAGCAGTTATTTATCTCGGATCTTGGGGGATTCTTGATTTTTGCGAAGGAACTTGACTTTATTTCTTCTGAAAGTTGCGTGATGTCCTATTAGTATCACTTTGGCATTTTGGGGTGAATCATGGTTCACTTAGGTGCAGACAGGGCATGCTACATATAGTAAAAATCCCTACATCGCATATCCCCTCCCTGACAGGGACATTCTCCGGGTGTATTGTCGGTGTCAAAGGCTAGGGGTTGCTTTCAGAGGAGGATTTCTATCTGTCTAAGTGAATAGTCACTTTGTTGAGGCAGACGCCCATGGTTAGGAGGTTTTTACTTTTCACAATAACTGCACAGTTATGTTGCACTCCTTTTTCAAGTATGTCAGAGATTATTGTGTAACGATAATCAACTTAGATGGACACTGTTTCCACGATACATAATGGAGGTAATTAAGGGATCTCTGTGTCATGCCTTTTAAAAGAAACACGATTCTACAAATGTATTTGTAACACCTGGCAAACTTTGTATCATAAGAGATCTGTTACTAATATTCAGATGCAGAATGAATCGCTCTGGAATAATATGTTCATTACATGTGGTAAAATACATTGTCATGGAAGGTCTGGTATGAAGCTGGTGTAGTAAAAGTTAAAGACTTGCTAACTGAAAATGGTACATTCATGTCACACGAAGAGGTCTATGAAATTTACAACATCAAGTGTAATTTCTTACAACTGAAATGGGAAAAAGAGTTTCCAGCTTTGATAGAGAATGATCTCAGATGAGTACAAATATATTTATAAAGCACCATTCATGGCTGTCCGTGACACAAAACTTCAGTCTATACAGTATAAAATTATCTACAACATTGTACCAACACGCAAATACCTCTGTACAAGAAAGGGGATTTTTTTTTTTTTTTACTGTCTGTCAGTTGAGGTCTTCCTTGTTAGTATTGCCAATCTCGTTATTGACCAATTAAAGCTATCCATGGCCAATGTCAGCCAATAAGAATTTGTCTTAAGTTTAACAGGAAAATATCTAAAAAAATCCAGAATGCTCAACATGGTCATCCTTCATATAAAACATTACATCTATAGGCAGCATCTCTTCCGTGAGAACAAATTGGATTTCATATAGTGGTTATTTGAACTTATTAAGAGAAAAACAGATTTGGAGAGCTGAGTTAAAACCAAGTAAGTTTTCTAAATGGCAAAATGCCATGTATAATGTAATCGTGATTAAATAATGTGGTACTTAATTTCAACTTTGGCATTCAATTTGGCATTCTCTGTGGTGTCCTGTGGAGTCTATTTTTATGACCACATGTATACTGATTTATATAATTCAGATATCTATGTTCAACCTTGATTTGCACACGTATTTGTAGTGGTAAACCACTCAAGATGACCCATAAAAAGTATTCAGCAATGTTGATGCATTATGTAACCTATATTGAAGAAATGAAGTGAGCATGGCTCTGTTTAAAGAAAAAAGAAAGTATGTCAGAGATCAGAATATAGAATATCTTAGGATTATACTTTGATAACTCCCCAAACACACATATTAAAGATCACACAGTATCATACTATTTTCCAAATTTGGTAAATGTATCTTTTTGAGATGAGTGTGCTGATGGACAATTGAGTTGCCTTCGATCAGAACCAGATTTGGAAATCTCCAGTATATATAGATCATCCCCGAGCAAAATATCAACATTGAAAAATTGCCTCTCAGCATATTCCCATAGAGCAGTAGCCATGAATGAGGTTAAGCTGGAGCAATATTATGTTCAACTGAGCCTAGGCTACCAGCTTTAAGCAAAGAGCATATCGTGGAGTGGACTCCACGTCTGAATCCTACAACCATGCATGGCTTAATGCAAAACCAAGTGGTTCACCGTGCTGACTATGGATGAGTACAGGTAGCACTGTATAACGTGGCTACCGAAGAAACTATCATACAGTAGGCATACTCAAACAAATGCTAATGCTGTCTCATGCACAGTGCAGTGGAAAATAACACAGTCGTTTCACAGTTGGTCTGGTATACTCCAGCTGGGACATGAATGGAATATAATGCTAACTAAATAGATGGTTTTGCTAAATATAAACTGTAATATTCTCCTCATTCATATATTGGGCTTACAACTGAACTCCGGCAGGAAGAAATAATTTAGAATCGCTATAAATGGAAAATTAATTTCAACACGGAGACCATTCCCTGTAAATCAGTGTGATCTATTCCATTTGGGTCAGTTGGGTAATCCGACTTTCATTGTGACATGGTTACTTGTTCTTTTCTCCTTGTTGTTTGAATAAAAGGAGTTTTGTCCGTCTACTCATATAGTATACACATATGGAGAAAATGAATCAGTGTTCTTCAACATTAGGGTGGTATTGAGAAATAGGATGGTATTGAGAGTATTTATAATATAGATGTCAGCTAGGTGGGTCAAGTGAACATGTAATTTTAACTTATGTCATGCCGAAAAGGGGCCATGTCAGCCGCAGGGAGGGGGTCACAGATGTCACACCAAGCCGTGCAGGCTAGGTTGACATGTAGGTTGAAATATATAATGAATATGGAAGTGTGTTGAAGCTATAGCACATGTGAAGTAAAGACCACCGTATATATTGCATTAGATAAACAAGTGGATGAATTAAATTTTCTTTATAATATTTGTATCAGCTAAGCATCTGTGAAAATATTTTGGAATTGAATTTAATCGAATTGAGGGACATATCTTATCGTTTGATCCAGTGCTTACATGAATACAGAAACAAATGGGATGCGACTCTTATATCAGAATATATCAGAAGGCAGATAGTACGTGTAGAATATACGCCGACGATCTTGCAATTGCTGAAAGGTTTCTTACAGCCTGTTTGTGTAGTAATACTTTACGCAACAAGGGGCAAACTGAAACAAATTTGAGACACCTCTAATGCTTGAGACTAGGGTGAGAAATTTTAAACATATACAGGTTTGGTTAAAGTATTGTCATCAGTCTAACAAATAAAAGAAAAAGCAAGAAAATGGGGGTTGAGGCAAAGTTCCATGTGTATAGGTAGCAACTGCTACTCAGTCTATTGGAGGGGATTGTCCTCATTGCGCCATCTAGACGGATAGAGCAGTAAGACATTGGGAGATATGCTTTTTGAGACTAGGCCTACACAAGTTATGCTTTTTGTCAAGGGGCCTTTTCCAGTAAGCCCCATGATACATACTCTACAGATAGTCTAGGGTGCAACATGTGGCATGCACTTATAAAAGATTAGAGCAAACAGGAAAGGAAAATCTGCTTGGATTAATGTAATAACATACTATGAGACTATCAATAATGAGTCCTTCACACATATAACCAAACGCAATCACACTAACAGCCCACTAGCCTGCATGGCCATTATCAGTTTGTTCCTGAATGTTATCAGAACCACTGCATCTGGATAATGCCCTTCCCGACAGTATCTAGACAGGTAGAAAGCTTTGGTTTGTCGCTGCAAGCGGTTGTGAGTAAATAAGCAGACTGTGTAAAGGCAGGGGGTCTGTGTGGGATTGGCCAGACAGACAATTACCAGGCTGATTATTGTGTGAGCGAAGCAGGAGGTTCCGTTTCCGGCTGTATAGTCGCATATATATAGGGTTTGTGTCCTCTGGTTATACTGGTCATTCATTTGTATACGGTTGATGCTTACATAATCAGACAATTACACTTGTACCACAGTATAATACCTGTCTCCGCACTGAATGTATATACTTTTAATATTTCTTTAGGCTATGCTTAAGTAGTAATTCTCGTCGTCAAGAACACTGCAGGAAAACTAATAGTTGCATCGTTTTCTCTACCTCCTTTTCTGGAGAAAAACGGTACATATTTTTTTACAGAAAAAGTTTAATCTAGCTGCTTAAAACTCTTAAGAAAACACATTTAAAAATGGAATTTCATGGATCCTAATGAGGAAAATGGACGCCAGTCCCTAGATATTTCGACTTTCCAGGATGTAAAAAAACGTTTCCCACATCAAAGAAATCCGCAGTGCTCGCAGCTCGAAATTCGGTGACATCGTTATACTTCCGCCACTTAATTATTTCTGAGTTACTTTGGGGCTTTTTTTTATACAGGGTAGCTGCGATGGCCTGTCCCTGCCACACGTAATGAGCTGGACATTCCAGAGTAGGAAATCAATGTCAGAACCACTTGAACTACAAATTACACGTAATTATCTAATGAAGCAAGTCAGTTGTTTTTTGTCCTAAATTGTTGCAAAAATCTCATGGGGCAATCTATTTCGACTTGCTGGGGATAGTTCTACATAGTAATAGTCCTCATAATATAGGCTACATTCGAGTTTCCGCACTATAATATGATACAATATTATTGTTATGGATCTATATTTTCCATACATTCTCCTCATTCAAGGCATAAATAATATAAAACGGCTAAGGGGGAATATGATAAATATTATTCATTTGAAACTCCTAACACGGTTGGTTTATAAAGGATGCCAGTTGGGAAAGGAGTGCTTTATTTCCTGATTACTTTCAGGGTTTTTAATTACGATTGGCACATCACATTTCCGTCAAGGACAGGAAAGATGTTTTATCTGGTTGTGCAGTTTTAGCCATCGAGGGGAAATGGCTGGCATGTCCTTTAGAAACTCATTGTTCCATGGGCTTACAATGAGGAGGCACTTTGGGCTTGAATATTTTAACCGACATTTTGTAAAGATCCTGTGAGCATAACCCACATGGTAGCATTCCACGAAGTCTATAACAGCTAATGCTAATTCATATGTCAATTATTTTGTGACTTTTGTCAAAACGTGATCGATCTATGTGACACTTCTGGCCACATATTACAAGCATTACGAGCATGGAAGACATAAACAACTGATAAAGGCTCTTGGGGTGTTGGGTACTAAATGCAATATGGCCACTCTCCCTCTAGATCTGTTGGTTGTAACGGACAATGTCCACAGTGCTCTGTCAATGTCTGACACAACCTACTGTTGTACTATCTACTATGGAATTGTTGCTGTATTAGATTCTGGCAAGAATGTTCTATTGTCCACCCTTCCTGCCCAGCTATAAAACCAGGTTTAAATATCATTTCAATGTTTCGGGGTATATGTAAACATGATTGGATGAGAAATGGCGACCATGTTATATATAGCCATGCCTTAGAACTTTATCCCATGTATCACCTCGAAACAGGGCTCTAGCCTAGACTCAGGGCTATCCACTTTAAAGTAACAACCCTACCAACAGCACTTCTCCTAGAGAGGATGGTCTTTCTTCCGTAATCTTTACCACACGATTTATCATGAGGCTGTGGTGGATGGGAGAGTTAGGGTGGTTGGGAGACGGTTCCCGGACAGCTTACCAGCAAACCCCCCTTACTGTAGTCATGGATCATTGTTGTCTACTGTCCGCTTCATATTGGAAGTTATACTCCACATAGTTGTCTCTGAAGGATATCAGCTGGTACCTTGGGTAACGAGAAAATAAGTCTGTTCTGGGGGATCTTCTCCCTTGGCTTCGTGTTCCATCCTTATTCGCTTAGTTACAACTATTAAAGTATACAAGAGGCAGAGCTAAGACTGCCAAGCTAGGGAGCGCAGCTTGGGGTGCTTTTAGGATTAGATTGGTATGGATCCACAAAAGGCAATTAAATACACAGATAAAAACGTTCCTCTTCCATATAAATTGCTAGATTAATTGGTTTGATAGCCATGGTTGCTCAACAATTGCCTTTACTTGTAAGTAGTATAGGTTATGATAGAATTCCAAATTAAAAACACAATATTGTATATCCATATCAATAGTAAGAATGCACTAGGATATGGCGTTGTGTTGCAGCATAGTCTTTGCCTTCTGGCCGAGTTCCTCAGCTGAGTACACTTGGTGCACATCTACACCTGTAATGCTGGAGGCAGTGTGACGGAGGGAAGGGCTGGGTAATACCAGTGGGTGGTCAAACTGATGGATTGAGGCTCTGCAGAGCGCTTCACTGTGGGATTGAGGTTAGCGCCTCCCTAGTCTTATAGTATCAATATGAGATAGTGCAACCACAATACAGTTATTCGTTGTATGTTAAAGTTAGTTGCATGGGTTAGGTACTCCAATCTAAATATGGGAAACCACTGACTATGCATGTGATTTTAAATCTCTTAGCGATAAGTGCCTCTGCCACAAATTAGATCAGGCTAGGCCGAAAAATGCTTACATGGAATCTACCCTTTCAGCACATGGAAACGAAAAGAAAGCGGAGGAAAGGGACAGCATGAAAGATAAAGTAGTGAGCAAAATGTCTAGGAGGGGGACAAGGGTCCCGATTTTGGGGGGCTATGGGTTATTGCATAGGTTTACACAACGGTCCCTCTCGCCCACCCATCCACTTTTGCTACTCCAGTAGGGAATGAGAAGCGGAGCGAAGTGTCAAACACAAACAGATTGGAGTATTATTATTTTGACCAATTTATCGATCATGGACTTTTCCAATACATACTCATTTCAAAAACGTGGAGACAGTACTTGCGCATGCCTAACACAATGCCTCAAGACCCACCTTCCCCAACTCAATTGTTCCCCAAAGCACCTCCCAACTCATTGACAACCACTGGGATTCTCCATTAGTGTTTTCAGAGTCAAGGAAATACATGAGCAGTCAGATGTTTAAGAAGTAAAGAATTCCTATTGAAATTTGAGTGCTGAACTTACATCGCAGGAAATGCCAAAACAACCATTCTCAGCTCAATTGAAACAGTGCTTGTGCATAGAACTTCAAAACAGAGTTGCAAAGTGTTAATGTTCAGTTTAAGTACAGTTTTGCTCTCCAATGTAATCTGGGCAGGTTCTTCATCGTGTGACCAAAAAGAAAGAAATTCATGTAATCCTGCTTTTCCTAGCAAAACGAGGCCAGGTACATGCTTGTGGTATGTTTGTTTATATTCACGATGACCAACATGAAGGGTTGATATACACCCCAAATGTGTCTCCATGAAGCATGTGAATACAGTCCTGGTTATGCTTTCTAGGACTGCATTTAGGCATCATAACAACAAAGGGCAAATATTTTATTTCCATTCCGGGTTTGAGCGATCTACTTGTTGCTAATTGATATCAAATGCTAAAGTTAATTAACATCAAATGTAGGAACTTTAAACTTAGATATTCTTAGCATGTCGCATGAAAATAATATTATACTTTCTTCCAAATGTACACTGTATTGAACTACCAGTGACTACTGCCCTATTCTCGCATCTGTTTACCCCATCTTGCCGAATCGCCAATGGCTTATTCCTATGGACGTCTTATACTGGTATAAATCAATTGCTGGTTGTTGGATTTTAACATTAATGCATGATATGAAACCGGACGTTAAGAAAGCCTCAATACTATGTATAGACAATGCGAATTATTATCATTTTTAAACCCCAAAATGGAAGGTTTTCTGGAGGCTGCGTTATCGAGGCATAATCTAATTAATGTGTACTGTATACACTGCTGTTTACTATAATACTGTGTTTTGCAATCAGTCAAACATGACTGGGCTGGTCTGCTGTTGGAGCGTGACAACTTTCATGGGTTTTGGTCAATAAACCAATTTGAAAATGATTCAGATAAATGCTGACGTTGTGTAATGGGAACACCTCGGCGTTTTCTGCCATAAACAACCCATTATAAACATAGGATAAAATAGCCTCCTTAATTCCACATTAGACATATATTTGTTTTGACCAAGGGATTATTGATACACACATGTAAATGTTTCGGAGAATGAAGCAAATCATTCAATGTCATATGGAAATGTAAACAACATACCATGCATCCTGACATGCGCCCTGCCGGTACATCATATTTTATTGACAACATGATTCAGGTTCAGGGCGAGATAAATCAAAGATATCTAGGTGTATGAGACACATGTATGCCAGTCTGATCAAATTACATACCTAAAAATGTGAATATTGATTGACAAATTTTACACACATGACACAAAGCCATAAACTGGTGCACTGCGGGACATGGCGCTGAAACAATTGTATTCATTTCAGAAAACACTGGCACGATTGGTATAGCAGTGTTGAAGGCATTGAACCCATCTCCTTCCCCTTTACGACACTACCTTGACATGATGAGTAGAAGTGACAGTACACACATATTTGAGAAAGAAGCCTTGCTAGTGGTGAGGGACATGGCCATTACCCATCCTGACACATCCTAATGGGGTTTGGCTGTTAGCTCTGCAGTCAACAACCAATTGTGTGCAAATTACATGTCAGTTGGAGGATGCAGGGCTAATCTGGCTGGACAGCTTTAGCCAACAGAAGTGGATCAATAACGTGCCAATTGTATAATGCGGCTCAATGGTGGGCAAATTTACATGCTTTGAATATGTAGTGGATTGGCAGCTAGTGATCGAGCAAGGGCTTAGCATGCATGGGCTTGATGCCAGGTGACAAAGATACCTCTTTGGGTTGAATCACAATTTGCAATTTGAGCCACCAGAGTTCATTAAGCTCCAATTGTTTAATCCAATTGGACTTTCTAAATTTAGGCAATAGTTACCAAAATAGTATTCTAATAAGAGCCATTGGGGCAGTGATTGGTTTACAATTTGAAAATGTTCTACTGCAATAGTGTTGGTATCTAAACTTTACTAATGTTTGTTCTAGTTACCATTTAACACCCAGGGTGTATACCTAATGCATGTAAACCAATACCACAAAATGTATTTGTGCCATGATATATACCAAGAAGGAGTAGCTTATGAATAGTCAAGAACCATAAAAGCCCACTCTCCCGTGCCCTAAAATATGCTTTAATGCTTATTCCACCTGCAACAGTGTAAGGACTTTGCACTGCCAGAGGAAGATGTCCCTGGAATACCGAGATATTCTTATACCCAGCCTCTAACTGATACTCTTCCACAGCAATGTCGAATTCTGTGGCAGGCATTACGACCAGAAGGCATACTAAAGTAGGTTTTAGGGCTGGGTGATGTGCCCCTCCCTACAGTACACGCACATACGCTGTAGTACACCTAGCAAGAGTTCTGCATTAAGGCAACACATCTCAGATCCTACATCAAATATACTGCGACCCATTGCTGATCGTTTTCCAAGTACCTGCTTTATGTTTGATCCTTTCCCCACAGGCATAAACTGATCTGACTTCACATCGTGTCAGCTTTGGATAGAACACATCAGCTCATGTAATGATAAAAGCTTTTGGAAATTGCCGACTGCAGACTCTAGTAAATATGAGGAACTCAGTGACATTACAGTGACATCACAGTCATACATATCAGGCCAGTTGCAGATTATGATACTTTGCACTTAATACATCTGCCTATTTTGCTAGTGGAATATTCAAAATGTTTTGAGTATTTTCATATCCCAAGGATGGCCGATGCTATTAACTAGACATTATAAATAATCTATTTTTTACTGTAGATAGTACAAGTTATCGTCTGTTCCTATGAACCAATATAGATTAAAGAAGTCTCTAATGGCTACCTCACTGTAATTTTATAACAGTTTTCAGTGACCTGTAATATAAAAGACTAAGTAGCAACCATCTTTGACAAGGCCAATGAGGTTTACCACTGCCACTCCACATCTTAATGGTCTTCCACCTTCAGAAGAAAGTACTTCATATTCATGATATGCATGGCCTTCTGTTTGTGCAGTGAGGAATGCATTGCTGAGATGCCTGTCGGAGATGGGGATAGTGGAATAAGTAGGCATTGGGCCAGAGCGTAATAATTGGGGTCGTGTTATAGTCTTGCCCTCTTCAATTTACACACCCTGCGATAAAAATGTTTGCATAAGAAAAATCAATACAATGTAACAGATACCCTACTTTTTTCTGGCTGCGGTATAAGGGGGGTTTGATTCATTCAAATGAAACGGATTGATTTGAAACCTTCAACAGTAGGTCAGAAAGGTATTAGTCAATTGCTTATTTCTTTCTGAGTATGTGGCTGTGTCTCACGAACATGGGCCAATGTTTTCGTCTATGACCGGGTGTAATCTATGCCCGGGTGCAATCTATGAACGGGTACAATCTATGACTGGCTTGGAAAATACACTTTATTTAGGGCAGATGTAGATATCAATTGAAATAAAATGAGTGATATAAAGTCTTAAAACACCTTTTAATATTTTCCACCATTTATATCTTCATCTGCCTTAAATAAAGCATTTTTTTCCAAGCTGGTCATAGATTGCACCTGGTCATAGATTGCACCCAGTCATAGATTGCACCCGGTCATAGACAACAACAATGGCCCGATCTCATGAGACACAGCCATGTACTGATATTGGCATAATATTAGTTCCATACGGGGCACGGGATAAGCATACAACTAATAATTAGCTGAATTCTAAACTAAATTTTATGAAATAAAGTAGGTATGACATGAAGTATGGCCATACTGAACACTCTTGTTCATTTTTAAACTCAATTGATTTTTGAGCCTTAATCATCAGACCATGTCACTTTAAGCCACATTATTCCCTCAATAAACACCAGTAGCTATACATGATTTATAAGCATCTCACCACATGGAAACATAAAAACTGTACTGAATCCCTACACATTATTGATTTCCTGTTACCTTCGGATTCATCAGACGTTTTTGTACTTCTTTCAAGAGCACCACATTGCTTTTCTGTAAGAGCTGAATCTTTTCTTAAAGGAGCCCTTCTACCAGGACTGTTAGGATATTTCTTAGAATTTAAGAATGTTTAGGTAAGGCAAACTCAATCGCCGTGTTATCCTAACCAACACGACATATCATATTGGCCACATATTCTATCACAATACGTCCAACGGTAGCTAACTCCAGCAGTTATGTCTATAAATAGTCAGGTCAGGTTATATCGGATTAATAACACAAGCATGCATGGGTAGTCCTATAATGTAATACAAATATGGGGAAAACGATATGGACCCTACATGTCATTCATCAGTCTAGCATGGTTTCCAGTTCATCAGCACACGTGCCCGGGATACATCCCATCTGGCTTCCATCCTGGCTTCTTATCCAAGAGACGCACCTCTTAGAGGTACAGAAACCTGATAGAGGTATCTGCTACTGCAATGCACCATCCTGCAGTATGTCAAGGCTATCTATTCCCAGTGCATTCAAGGTCCCTCCCAGGTAACAAAAAACGTTTTCCCAACGTTTGCAAACGTTTTGGAGGAAAACCTTTTTCATACAAACCTATAGAAAACGTTTGGATGCAAACGTTTTCAAAACGTTTGCAAACGTATGGAAAACGTTTTTTGTTAGCTGGGCTTGCACTGGTCACTACTCAAAGTGTTCTCTCTGTCTCTCTACACTGATGATCGAAATGCTCTGGGTCTTGGTCTGTACTGGGCACCGCACACAGCGTACTCATAATGTTCTCACTCTCTTTACACTGATAATCGAAATGCTCTTGGACTTAGTCTGTAGTGGCTATCTAAGGTTAGTTTTAGGGATATTGGTCCATATGACGAGCTGATGTTCAAAAATGGCCAAGTCAAAACAAAATTATTATGACTAATGCCTCACCCAAAAAGCCAAATGCTCATCGAAATGGAAAGACTAAAGTGGGTTGTCTGACTAGTCACTAATCTGATGGTGACTAATCTGATAGTATTAAGTACAGTGGTTGGTTGTATCAGAGACATACAGATCTATGTAGATCTCTGGTTGTATAGGGAGCCAAGAAGTGACTAACTAGGTTGTTCAGTAGTTCACTAATGACTGAGTTGTGGGCCAGTACTGACTAATGTCAGAACATCAGTGCAACTGTCCCAGACAATGTCTCCACCTGGCTGTGTCACACGACCAAAGTGTATATCCTAGTCTATGGCCAGTATAATGTGGACACACCACAGCATGCCTAAAGCCAAAGGGCTAAATCCATCAACATGTGTTTCCCAACACATCACCTAATTTTGTTATCTAGTTTTGCATCTACAGTACTATGTGCTAAATCTCATAGTGGCTTGATGATTGGTGGGAAGGGTATGGGTATAAGGGTTGGTGTGGTTGATGTGTCCTGCTTTGAATGGATGGACAGGTACAGTAGAAAGAGGTTGTTCATCAGCTACTATGCTACGAAAGGTTGAACCGACCATCAAACACAAGAAGAGATGGATATTGAATCATTATGTGGCTGTGACTACAATGTAGTTACTATGATAGCAAAGGGTTCCAGGTGTTATGCCTGGGGGTATACCTCCTCGATGATGAATCCAAATAAGCGTCTATATAGTGGCCCATTTACAGATTGATCGTGAAGCCAACCAACACTGAGCAGAGACTTATAAGTTGTAGATGTTCTTTCCACCACTCTGGTCCATGATTGGTTTGATGTATATTGTGCAGTCTACCACCTGCCTTCAATCGATTGATTGGTATATATTGGACTGTGCTAGCATATTTTGCAAGATACATTTATGATTAATATAATGTACAAAGTAAATCATCCATCATTTTAACCCCAGGTTGATTCGTAAATCAATATCAGGATTGGCTGATTGAATAACTTCAAATTAAAAGTCTTTATTATTAAACGCCATTAAAAAGGACCGCTTCCAAAATCATCATTTTAAATTACAAATAGAAGCAGGTGCCTTGGGTTGGTCTCTTTAACACTCAAATACTCACTTAAGCCTTTATGGATTGATGTTCCTAAAAGATGACATTTTGTCGTCATGATGCACCAATGCAGCCCCGGCAATTAAGTAACTCACCGGTGCTGCATTGGTGCATCATGCCGGCCCTTTGGGAGTGTCTCGATCCCGTAGGGTTGGTATGATGCCTTAATACAGCCCTGAGGAGTTACTCGCCAGGGTTACGTTCAAGAATCATGACGACCAAGGGCATTAAGGCATCATGCCGTCCTTAAAGGGTTTATCTTCTTTATCATAGTGCTCTGTTCGTGACAGTGGCTGGTATCATGAGAATCTTGCATTAATTTATTGTTAATAAGTTTAATTTATAAACCGTAAATAAGATCACTTCTCTTGAATAATATCTGCCAGAAATAGCAGAGTGGCTAATCAGATCAAACTAAGAGCCATCACAGTGAGTAGATCTGTAAATGGTACTTTAATATAAGACAGATATTCGCCTCACAACATGTGCTTCCTAAAGATGTTGCCATCACTTATTTTTCTCTGTTAGGGCATGGAAAGAGAATTGCTGAAAGATAAAGGTTTTTGTAATATAATCAAACTCAGAAACCAGAACAAAAGGTAAAACCTGGAGTAAATGCACTTCGGGGTGACCAGTCAGACGGACGGATTAAACTAAGATCATTAATTTTGGTATCAACAGATTGAGTGTTATACAGATGTCTGTTATGCGGTAGGTTTAATAAGGTTATCACGTGCATCAAAAGGGATCAGGAACTACTCGATTCAACCTCATCCTGACCATGTCCATTACTTTAGGTAAATCTTTGAGAGTTTAGGGCCTCTCCAGATGTGCCCCTCCAACCTGCCTTTGGTTGTGGTTTTATTGTTGGAAGTTGTTGAAAGCTCTTCACTTATGGGAAGTGGAATGTTTTCAACGCATGGAGATGTAGGATAATAATATTATATATAGAACACCAGTTACCAGTAGCAGTATATTCCCAATGAATTGTATAGTGGTATCTGTGTTGTCCTCCCGGTTAGATTGGCCTAGGTCAGGATTAACTGTAGCATTAATTGTGCCATTTCACATTGGAAGATGGTGTAGTGTCTTGTAATAATTGCCACAAGAAGAATTAAACTTAATAAAACCATCAGGTGTTTATTATTGGAAAAATAAAAAATGTGAGATTGAAGTCTTACTTGACCAGATTACAGTCTTCCAATCAGAGACTTTCCCAATATTTAATCATACTACTTTCACCTGAACCATGGAATCATCACTTGCCTTACACAGTGCTTCGAGGCAAACCTTCCTTGCCTCAAGTGTGCCTTAAACCACCCAACCCATGCTGACTGCAGATTTACAACCACTGTGGAGTTCAGAAGAACCTTTCCATTAGGACTTTTTTAAGTAATGGGGATAAAGTTGGGAATGAACTTTCAGATTTGAGTGATGAACTCACAGATATGAACTGTCAAATCAATAATGCTCACCTCAATCAAAAGCATACTCAGAGCTGGAACTTGAATTCTAAAAAGAAGGCCTAGTTTCAAAGTTTCACTTTTCCATTAGAGTTCTGCTTTCTTGTGTACTCTGGGACAGTTATTTATCGTGAGGCCAAACGAAAATCCGTTGTTTCAGATAACCCTAAGTTTCTTAGAAAAAACGTATACATATGACTTTATAACAAAAACGTGTTTGCATAAATTTTCATTCTAAAAGCAAGGACCATTTCTGCATGTTTAATATGCATACTCCTTGGTTTTTTGATACTTTAACCTTACCTGAAGCACATCCATTACTTAACCTTGAAATAATGCTGATGTTTATACTACAATTATGAACACTTTAGCACTTCTTGTCATGATCTACAAATATGAGATATGCTCATTACATCTGGTCCGTGTTGTGGCTATTGGACACATATGTATAGGCCTACTGACTGAAGGATCATTGGTAAATATTTCAATGATTTAAGCATGACAAACAACATAACGCGCAACACAGTACAGGACATGCACTGGTCAGAAAAATTGGCATGTTTGTTTGAGTTGGTTGGTGAAACCTATTGATGAAGGGGGGGGGGGTATACGACAGGCATTATTGTAGTGTGATTTCCTGCCGCCAAACACCAACATGACCATTGATTGACAATTGAACACCAATAATTTTGCTAGGGCAAACGGAATTCAATAATTCTAAATATAACAGTACCTTTATTTTTACTATCTTTATCTATGTTCATCAAAGAACACTTATATTATTGTGGCTTGAATATCATAATTAGAAGCTCCTAATCCTCCCTTTTAGTGATTGTATGGCAACAAAATAGTTCTGATGAGTAGCATAGGGCAACTTCAAATATTTGGGATGCCTCGCTAGTGTGACTGACAAGGCCATTACCCATCCCAACACACCCTAATGGATTCAGCTTTTGGCTCTACAGTCAACATTAATTTGTGTACATACCGCATGTCACTGGGGGGTGCTCAGCAAATCTGACTGGACAGTTTTGGCAACCTGAAGTGGATCAATATAATGTCCCAATCATATAACATGTCAAAGTGCTACGAGAGGTCGATCTACAGCCTTTGAAAGTGTAGTAGCTGGGCAGCTGGTGGGCAAGATTTCACATGGGCCTTAATTTCAGGTAGACCTTGGTTTCAATGACTATTCGGAGGCAGCAGAGTTAATTAACCTAGAGGTTATTAGAGTCCTTGAACAGTGTTGAAGCCACAATTGTTTAAATCTAATTGGAGTTTCTAAATTTAGGTAAGGGTTACCGTAATACTTTCAAAGTGTCTGGCAAAACCCATCGGCTAGGCGATTGTATTTACACTGTAAAGAGTTGAGTTGTTCCTAAACAGCAAAATGTGCTGTAACTATACAGTACTATTGCTGTAAAACATAATAAAGTAAATTTTGCTGTGCATGTACATTCCTGTTGCTGTAGATGCAGCTTACAGAAGTGAGTTGTAGACCTACAGCACTTTTCACTGTAGTCTTCTCTCGTTGCTATGTACACAGGGGGTCCTGGGATCGATCCTTGGTCTAGCCACCTCTCAATGTGGTACATACTAAATGGTCACAAGCAATTTAACATCATTCTCTACGGGCCTTGTCTATAGTTTTCATTGTATAGTAAACAATTTTAGGTGTTAAACAACAATGTCTGCATGTTGCTTAAGGTGCCAAATATGAGAGCCATCCTGCAGGCCTTAATCCAGCTGCCTCGATAGCTCAATCAGACACAGCGTTGGACAGTGATAGGAAGGTCCCGAGTTCAATCCCCAGTACATACTAAATGATCACAAGCAATTTTACATCATTCTCTATGGGCCTTGTCTATAGTTTTCATTGTATAGTAAACAATTTAGGGGCCATTCAAATATTACGTAACACAATTTTGGCCACTTTTTGACCCCCCCCCTCCCTCCCTTGTAACACACTGTAACAAAATGCCAGACCCCCCCCCCTCCATGATTATGTAACACAGGCCGTACCCCCCCCCCCAATCATTTAGTAAACCGTATTAGATCTACAAGCAGGCTTATGTTGGGCAGCAGGCCTATGTGTATCACTTTGTGCATCACTTTTTCTTATTTCTCAACCTTTAAAATTCTTTTATTTCAATGAACATATGCCATGCTCATGTCCCTGCAAATGCCTTGCATGACTCACGGATTGATCCAAAGAATACAAAAACCTCAGGCCTCCTGGCTTTCAATCCTGCTGGGCCTAAGGGATGAGGACCTGGCTTTTAGATTGGTAGATTTCCCAAAATAAGGTACCCGTTTCTTGGATATTTTTTGAAAATTGTTATGTAACACTTGGCTAGACTCCCCACCCCCCTCCCCCTGTAACACATTGTAATAAACTTCATGACCCCCCCCCCCTCCCCCCTATGCTGTTACGTAATATTTGAATGGTCCCTTAGGTGTTATACAATAATGTCTGCATGTTGCTAAAGGTGCCAAATATGAGAGCTATCCTGCAGGCCTTATCCCCAGTCACACTAGTCATGAAACTACAGTGTCTTCATTTTTTTATTTTTTTTCCTAAAAGTGATATGCAAATCCCCACAAGATACTTTTTAGACATTTTTTAAAGAAAAACATGAAATGTTGTTTTGTATGCAGGACAAAAGAGACCTTTAGCAAACTCTACACAACATATGGTTCTAGCACTACAAGGTCAACCTTGCACTTGATTTGTGGGAGGTCCTAAATATCTTTTCCTTTTGCTCATCCATCTGATCATCTATATGAGAGCTAAGCTGCATACTGTACAGTATATGTGCTGTAAATATACATGAGCTGACTTGCTGTAGGTCTACAGCACAATCTCCTGGAACCAAAGTTGCCACCAGTATTTGCTGTACAGGAACACTACTTACTTCTAACAGTGTACTATTTGAAAAACGTGTATTGCAAAAAGTGTATTGTTACTTAGAATTGGAACGTCCAGGTTTAAAAAAAAAGGGCTCATACAACCTGTCATATTCGCAAAGGACATAATATTATACCCTTAAAATCACAAAATATTTCAAGATCTCATCCATGCCCATTCAACTCCATGCAGAACCACAAATGTCAGAGTCTATGAAAAAGGACACTACATGTGCCCACGCAGTAAAACGACACACATATATATAGCGGAGTTGTACACGCAGATGTTGACAACTCCCAGGTACTGACTAATGGGTCCATTATCCTCTCAGCATGTTTTTGAAGGTCAGGTTCTCTAAAAGCACAAGGCTATAGGAGGAACAGGAAGAACAACATGGCGGAGGATTGGAAATGTCGTTGTTCCCACTCACCTACTCATCTAGAACATCCACATTATACTGTTAGGCTACCCAGTGGGCACAAAATTCTGTTCAATGTTGAATCAATGTTGAATCAACATTGAATCAATGTTGACAACCATTTATCAATCTTGATTCAATGTTCTGTACCCACTTGGTAGGGTGTGAAATAATTGATAAATTTTGTAACTGTAATGATTAGTGGTATTGTTCTTGTTGTTGTTTTTCTCCACTGACTCGCGTTTCCCAATGATACACGTGAGATCGAACTTTGGCTTTATGGTCCAAATTTAACATCCTAAATTTGAACCAACTACAGCTAAAGAATACCAAATATTCAATCACAGAAGGGAAGGGCCTTTTGGTGAAGTAGTAACTAAGATAGAAGAGCATTGGACACTCTATCTGGGCTTGGCTGATCAGCTCATTTGCACGCAGTAGGGACGACTACCGCCTATCGATGAGTCACTTTCAGAATTGGACAGGTCTTTGACAGAAAGTTCATGAAATTTCCCCTGACGTCGATGTGCAAAGTCCCATGAGTATTTAGTATGGCTTTGTGAGAAAGTTCAAAGAACTTACTGAGGGAAAATAATTATGGTCAGATTATTTCCGTGGATAATTGAGCACATTCTTACATTTATAACATACTCATTTTGTATATTAGCCACTCTAGTGTTGCTAATCATACATTTGCTTGGATAAGGAAAAATGCACATTTGCGTTCTAATCATGAAGCCTCTTTCATCTTCATGAATTATTGATCCCGCAGCTGACATATTTTGCATATTCTTCTTTTCAGATATGACAGTCTATCAACTGGGGTTCCAAGACTATGACTCAAATAGAAGGTACGGTTGAGTTGAGTTTTGACATATTCATTCTATTTCGCAATATATTTCTTGTATGATATGGAGAGTCGTTTAATCTCTGTTTTTACCAGTTTCTAGTATAGTAGGCCTACTGTTGACCCAAAGAAGGATTTTTTTTACTTGAGCCGATCCTACCTAATTGGGTCATTGCAAAGATTTGCTTATGAGATATTTTAATCAGGCCAATAATATATTGAAGCTGTCAATAGCTGAACAACAACCTGTTTTAAATCAGCTGACATATAACTCAATGTTAAGTGTATTAGAAAGTGTCAACAGCAGAGACATAATTGCAATTACTGACAATTCAGGTGAGGAACTATATCTTTTCAGTTTTTGCATTCGGAACTGTCAATAACAGGGATATTTCCAACTATTGACAGTTTGAACTGATAATAGCGTTTTTGGTTTAGTATAGACAATGGTTAAACTTGCGACGAGGCACGCATGCACGGCCTACTGCCACGATGAAGATAATGAGTAAAGCTCCCTGTAATTTTATAAAATGTCAAGGGATCTGTAATGAATTGCAAGTATCAACCATCCCTGATAGGAGCAATGAGGTTCGGTCATGCCACTTCGTGTTCAAGTGGCCTCCCACGCCTTAAAAGAAAGTCGTTCATATTCATAATATGCATGGCCTTCTGTTTGTGCACTGAGGAGTGAATTGCTGAGATGTTTGCTTGAGGTGAAAATGAATGGATTAAGTAGGCATAGAGGTCAGAGTGTAATAATTCGGGTTAAATGCTACAGACATTCTCTATTCAAATCACAAAATTATAGCTTGGAAATCAATGACTTGTAACAGATACCCTACCTTGATCATCTGTGCCCATTTAGTTATTGCGGAATGGCTACTGGAGCAGATTAGGGGTAGTTGCCACTTGGTGAATAATACAATTTGGTGATTAATTAAAAACCCAAGGTGTGTTCTGTGAAATCTACTCAATATTACAATCATGCAGGTATGCTTACTGCTTCATATTAAACACATTGCGGTACATAAAGGTGGGTACCCTTGGTGACAATGAAAATAATGTTATTCTTGTTGTAACTGCTGTATTCAAACATACACTCTCCACATAATACCATTGGCTTTATATTATGGTGGTTTCATCTAACTGGTGGTAGAACCTCAGTTAAGACCCCAAATACCTCACCATGTCATGCCAGTGGCAGCAGCAGAAAATGAAATCCATTTAAGGAGTCTATTTTAACATATTTTGACCCGCTAATGTGGAATAGTATACCGCAGTGTGTTTCTATTGTTACGTTAGATTTCCTCAGTGCATTTCCATCACTTTAAAAGATTGATAGGATGTGTTACATTATAGTCATGCAATGAAGTAATAACTTGCGCTCAAGTTTTGAGATGTGTCATTACAATGTGAGTTCTCTGAGTCAACACCACCCAATCATTTAATAAGCTATCTCGTTCCAACTGTATTTTCATCCAATTGCTTCGACACCAAGGTCAGGCAGGGTTTAATTCGTTTACAAATTAGAAAAATGCACATATGTGGGCAGCTAAGCAGAAATGATACTCCGCAGGGGATTAGTTCCGATTTTAGCCACCAGGGGGGCCCCACCATTGCCTAAAATGGTATGAAAGGGCTAAAATGGTTCTAGGGTACTTTTTCCTGTAGAATACAATAGGATTATACAAACCATTCCATTTTTGGTGAAAAGCTTCCATATTTGGAATGGAAAAAGAACATTTTAAAGCCTAAACCCTGTTGATTTGGGTTGCCATGGTAACATGGTTATCATTCCAAATACAAGAAAAACTGAGGCCTATTGAAAGGTTGATTCATGAAGATTGCTATGGTCAAAACAGACTTAAATTACCATTCCTAGATCAAATATTATGACCTAAGGAATGAAAATGAGTGATCAATTTCTTATTATCATAATTATGCTAATTAGATAGAGATATCTTGGAAACTATGAGACTGAGAGCTTATTGGGATTTTAGACAGGGCAATACTACACATATTCATGAAGCCATTTCTCAAAAACTAGAATTGATATCTTCTAATGTAATAAATCATTGGAAAGCTTATGGCTTTTTCCTTGGAGTACCCTTTCCCTTGCCTGTACACATATATGCCAACACTCATTTGGAACAGTGTTCAACTAGAGTATCTAATTACAACAGTTTTTGGTGCAAATATAGTACAAATAAAAATGATACAGCAGCTGTATTGACATTTTAACATAATAAGCCTCATGCTGCGGTTGTAAAGTACCTACCTCCCTATGATTCATTTATGCTCATATTGCTCTGAATCCTGTTTGGCTACGGTTATGTGAGAAGCCCTATGGGATTCGGTATCTCAGGTTACCGCAAGATGTATGCCATAAGGTAGAACTCTCCTGATAGAGGTGCCTGTCACTGCAATAAACTGTCTCACATGAGGTCAGGGGTGACTATTCCCGCTGCCCTGCAGGTCTCTTGCTTTGGACACTGCACACAAAGTACCCATAGTCACCCATAGTGCTGTTACTTTATATCTGTCCTAGACAAAGTACAATCGTCTTGGCACTCCTTTCACAGCCACAAGGAAACTGTTGCTTACTACTGAAAGGGCTAATGCCATAGATATCAATTTTACATTTCGCCACCTGGTTTTGTGATCCTATGCTAAGCACATGTCGGCTTTTGGAGGAGGGCTTTTACACTCTATACCGAATTAGGCAGCCAAAATTCATGGTGCCTTAATTTATGAGAGAGTTTATTGTGAATGTAACTTTGCTTAAAGTACCATAGCCATTTCTCTTTTCTTTTGGGTGACATGTACATTGATGAAATTGTTGATGATTCTATGGGTTAAATACATTCTTTAGCTTGGATAGATGAAACATTATGAAGGGGAGAAAAAGCAAGGTCTACACACAGTCTGTATCGAAATACCTGGTAAATGCTCTGCCCACCTGCCTACATGTAACCTTAAAACGCTATTCTCCATCAGGCAGTTATTAACAAGATGCTATTTTCCCCTAAAGAGCCCTGGCAGCTCTTGGCAGCCGAATGGGAAAAAATACTAGTGGATTTAGCCCTTGAGCAACTGAAAACAACATCTTGCTATTCTTGGAAGCACCTGAGGTGATAGTGACAATATCAGGTGGTAGGGAGTTATGGGACAGAGAGAATATTATCAGTGATTATCTGTCATAATATTGTTTGGATCTCAGGCATATAATGGCCCACAGGGTATGCAACACTATAGTTGAGACTGTGGAATGGATAAGGGCCAATTCATTATCACGCGTTATCACTGCACAAACCTGCGCTTTAATGAAAATTGTATAAGGTTTAAGTGTCTAAAGTACAATAAAATACCATGACAATCTCATTAAATTCTATGACAATCTTGAAGCCCAAATTGTCATGGCAATTTATCAAATGTGCAACACATGTATACTCAACCTGTTTAAGAAATTGACCTTATGTGGTTTCCATGTACATGTATACATGGGTCGGAGTAAAAAGACAGATGCAGATCCGGGGGTATACATGGGCAAATTAACAAATTCAAAGTTTCTTTAAACAGATTTTTTAGGTTTTATGCAGCCATATTAATTGTTTAGTAAACTCTAACATAACAGGGTTATAATTTGAGAAGTTCTTTTTAATATATTGGTTCGTCTCTGCTTATGGGTTTGGTGTATTTTAGGTTTTGTGTATCCTACCTTCAAAAGATTGATAGACAGCTGTTCAGGGGGACATTTTGCAAACAGACTTGTGGTGTAATCCCCATCCTTAAAGCAGCTACATCACCTCCATTTTCAACTTTTTTCTGTTGGAACCATGTGTGTTTAGTAAATAGTCATATTCATCTAGATCTGCATTTTTAAAGCAATCAGAAATGTCTTTATCTATGAACATATCCATAAACTATCAGAAATGAATGATAGTTGGATGACTAAAACTCAACATACATGATTGGCACATATTTGGCCACTCAGTGCTGCCTCCGTGTAGGTATCAGGTGAACCGCCTCTCACTATTCTTCTGTTTATATGAACTATGCAAGTATAATCTTCATCACCAACTGTTGTGTACATCATGCAAATCATACATTGTATACTGCCCTAGTTATTGACAGTAAGGTAGACTTCCATCATGAGTGTGTACTGATTGTTCTTAGCTGCAAAGTATAATAGCCATATAAGACTAAACCATTTTAGTTCCTGCCTTTAACACAAAATGTCATGTTGGAATGGGCCTCTCTAATGGTGCCTTTCCTTCATGCCACAGAGAGAGAAAAATATGTGTTTTAAACCTTTTGAATATGCTATAGAGAGGCCTGTTATGCTATTTTATTTTGTTATGCCTAATAAAAAAACAAATGAATGGCCTATAAACATCAACTTCATGCTAAAGTTGGAGGAGGCCTGAGGAGGTGAAGATGCTGCTTTAACCCTGAACTGTTTGGTTAACAGCTTGGGGACTGGTGATACTGATGTGATGGTACACTCCATTAGCCCTACCAGGATTATATCAGGCTGAGGAACGTCTTCAAAGGGCAGTCTTCAAATCCATTAAAAGGTACACTTTCAAAGGTTTCCTTTCAAGGTCCAAATAGGCGCAGATATCCTGGATAGGCAATGGCTAATGCAGGAAGCATCCTGGCGTAAATGCTTTAGGCCAGGGCATGACAGTGCTCGGATGAGAAAGTTATGTGTGGGCATTATTTTGAATCATAAATATGTTTGATTAACTCTGCTCATTAAACAGGCCACCTGTCAACAGATTGTATGATCGGATCAAACTATGAGTTATTAAAATGAGACAGGAAAAGGACTCCCGCACACAAATAAAAGGATTTAATGTTGGCTATAAATTGAAGCGGAAAAATGGGTAGTAGCTTAAGATAACAAAACAGATTTACGTCATGAGCTTTGCTCTTTATTGAAACCTTTCGAAAAGCCTTATTTCATAGCTTTGATTGAACGTGAAAAAAGAAAAGAACATTTACAGAGACATAATTATAATTGGGGAAAAGATACAGTAGTCATAGCCGCTGTGATAATAAACTAGGTTATAACTACAGTTTATCTCCAATTCAGTAGGTGTAAATTATATCATTTGATAGCATAATTAGTTTGCAACCTCCAGCATGGCTTATAGGTACCAAGGCAACATTGAAAGATACCACTGAGGAGGGGTTTATGTTACCTAGTGTATTTCTGACTTCAGCAACAAGAGGATCACGATCACAAACTACAGAAGTACTTTATCGTACGATTTTCTATTAGTCGTAGAAATGTAATACAAAGGGAGATGGCATCGACAAAGAGCGGGAAATACATGGGCAGTAGAACCTACGGCCAAGTAAACAAATAACGTTGTACACCATTTTATAACGTTATATAACGTTAAATGTCAAGGTTTGTCTAAGGCTCTTTATTATGTCATAACGTTATGTAAAGTTTAAAACGTTATTTTGACGTAAAATAACGGCTATTTTGTTAGCTTGACTGTTGTTTTAGAGGGGGATTCGAAAAGACGTATTTTGGGGTTCATTACAGATGATGAATCTGGTAAGTTGTGCTATTTGCATTCTAATATGAAGGAGAATTTTAAACGACATGGAGAAGGAAATGATAAATTCATGTCGCTAAGAAGCATGTGGCACAATCAGGACATTTGAATAAACCTAACACCAAAGTTCAGGGCTTGTCATCACGGGGATATGAGATAAAAGGCGAGGGAGAGAACAAAGCGATGCTTAACACGAGCCCAAGCCATAAAATGGGGTAACATAATATGGCGGGCTTTTAATTGATGAAGGCATCATGAGACTCACCTTGCATGTTAAACATAATTATAAACAGAGTGTTGCAGTCTTGGATCATGGGGAGATAATCCCGTATAGTGTATGGTTAGAATAAAGGAGCGCATTCCAACATCAGCGAAAATGGCTTAAACTCGATATAATTTCAATGATTTCAATTGGGTGGGGAAAGGGGCAAAGAAGTAAAAGTCAGAAAAGATTGAAGAGTACCTTTGTTAAGTGAACGCAGCAGGCACAGATTAATGGTTTAGATACCTGTTACAGTACCCTCTATAATCACTCTGCTGATGTGAATTCGATATCACTCTCTGTTGATGTGAGTTCTGATAATCAGAATCCGGTGCTAGCCGACCAGGTCTGAATAGCTCCATGGCACCATGCTATAGGCAGTTGTATAAGAGCCTCCATTGTTGTAATATTTAAGCATTTGGTGCTGAGAGATCAGCCTTATATATATATAAACCCCACATGCCTTTCTAATGCCATTGTGTATGAAGCTGCCATTGTGTGATACATTATCTACAGCTTTTGTTTTAACATGCAATGGCCGTCAGGACAATACTAACACTATAACATATAAGATACTAAAGGACTTGTGCAGTTATGTACTGTATAATAGGGGAGAGATTTTGTATTGAGCAGTTACCTTATATCATTGCGCTATATGAAGACCCATGGCAAAGCAAGTATGGTCATTTGTTTTATTTCTTTTGATTTAAAAAAAAATAAAATCTTTGGGTGGTTCAATGTGCCCCATGTGCTGGGCAGGTTGACCCACACACTGAGGCACCTTGAACCACATATCTTGAATGGGTCAGACAATCAGCAATATGGATTTATTATTGAAAGTTAAGGTGGAAATACTTGCTATTGTTACTTTTGCGTAGGATTGAGTATGAAAAATACATATTTAATGCATACAAGTAATTAAAGTATAGCTTCTACTTTAGTCACAGGGTTAGAGCTTTACAAATCTTCCTTTAGGTTAATATAAACCATCTTCAGAGGATTGCTGCTATTTGCACATGCCATATAAATCTTTAATTATACTCTTTTATGATATAACAGGCTGTTCTGCCTCTAAAAAATGATATATCTGAGAAAAAACACATCATAAATATGCTATGAAATAATTTATCATCACAACTAACAAAACATGTATTCTATTGTACTTGTAGAACCAAAGTGTATATTGATATTGTGTTTCTTTCTGGGTGGCTTAATTCTAATGAACTATGGGTAGTTTAACCCATAGGCCTACCTGTTGGGTTAGCCTATGGTTGACCCAGAGATGGAACTGAGCAAAATCATCTCATCTATTGCCTATAAGCTGACAAGTCTGCCCTCTGGTGAAAAATGGTGATATAATGGAACTAGTCCTTTAAGACAGAGGTTTGAGTACTTTGAGCATGGTTCAATGTGCCCCAATTTTTGTGGTTCAATGAACCCCATTCTGATCATCATAGATAAGGTTGATTTAATTCAAATTACATAACAAATTCAGGATTAAAATCAGGTTCTATGCAAGCGTTCAGATATACACTTTGACCTCCATATAGATCTTAGGCCAACAATGTTTTGTAACAACATAAGAAAAAAAGTTGAACAATTGCAAATTTTTACTTTCAATGGCTTAAATCTTTCATGTTGTCTGAGCTTCTTCGCAGCATCCCAAAATAAATATGATGTTGCTACTCTGAACTGTCTATATAAGGGGGTAATATGGTAGGCAAAGTGCTGAAAGATTCCCAAAGGAATAGCAAAGAGAGCATGTGGTTCAATGTGTCCGGGTGGTCAACGTGCCCCTCTCTCCCCTACATTAGTTTTGGATAACGTAAGAGAGCGGCTCCTCAAATTAATGATAGCAAGCATGGTATAAGATGTTAAAGCTGCTGCCGCTTGGTGTTTCTAGGCTATATTAATGCCCACGGTTCTAATGGTACAATATGCTCTAATCATGGATACCATATCATAATACATAATCCCTTTCTGGTATCAAGTTGATACACATTTTCCTTTGTTGTCTATTTCCCTTTACATCTTTAGCATCTAACATCTACAATTAGCCTACCTTATGAATCATCCTCACTGACCTTCCCTATCTGTGTTGTGACTGATAATCTCTAAGATGAATTAAAGCTATCCGGAAGCATCTTGATTTCTATCTCAGGTTGACTATAAAATACCCAAATGCCAACTAGTACGTCTCTTCTTCTCACCCCAACTAAACCATCCCACAAACAGCCAAAAACCAGAAACCTGGCGTTTTGTGCCCTCTTCTTTGGGTTCTTCCGTTCTCCGCACAATGGCTATATCTCAATTAAATTCCCTGACCTTTCATTTGGCGCTGGTTAATAACAGAGTAAGTGGCAGGAGACAATATAAATCAGCGAGCAGCTCTGATGAGTAGCTCAGTATGAGGGAGCGATGAATTGTGGAGGTGGACAGGGCATGACCAGGGTACTAATTAGGGCTATACAACATGATGACTAGCCATTAACACTAGCTGGAGGCGCTCTCTTTTTTAGCTGCTTACCTGTTGGTTGAACTGATGGCTGACATGCATGAACAACACATGGGGTGATGTTTAATGCAGTACTTTAAATGTTATCTGTGCGTAGGCGGATTAATGAATACCAATACTGAAAACATGAATAAATCATTGAATCTGTATTATATTCATAGTTTCAGTCAAACTGTTGTGTGCATAAAATTTATGGGATGTGCCCTAGAAACAGAGACAGAGAGATAGATATGAGTAGAGAGTATGTTATATTAAATCAAAAAATCTTTGCATGCTTTAATCCTACAGTGCAATTATTCATCACAAGCTGTTGCAATATAAATGTATAGGAGCATCTACATACAACTCAACATACATACAGAAAAGGCCTCCTATTCCCCTGCTACCGAAAAGAAGTCATGATCAGAAAATCTTGAGATGGCCTCTCCAAATCACTCCATGTGTTGAGTGTAGAATAAGGGCCACAGGTAGCGGCCCTGGGCGTGAATGGAGGTCTCCAGGCCGTGTTAAGTACCATCAAAGAGGTACCCACCCGGAAGCGGACATGATAAAAATGCCTCCTCTAGCCTGGACACTTTTATGGCGGTGACCATGCCAGTTATGGAATGGATCCCAATGTCAGAGGCTCCCCACCCGGACCCTGAGACAGATGCCTGAGGGCTTTTAAAGTAGATCGGTCGGTTGGGGGCAGGGGCTTAAGGACCCTAAACAATATGTGTATACTCGAACAGTGGGGCTGGGGGGAGGGGAAAACTAGGGCCTTTTTTTGCATCAAATTTTGAAAAATCATTTTAAAATATTCATATTTTCTAGATTTTAGCAAATTGTTGGTCAGAAAGAAACAGCTCCTACTTTCAGCGTCCTAAATAATTGTCTAACCCCAGGAAATTACCTTAACTAGTCGGTCCAACAATATCGTGAGACCACGTTCTCTGGATGTATAAGTTTACTGCAGCCAGGAGGATCTGTAACACCATAACATGGCGCTCCCACGCCAAAAGGATTGAGTTGGAGGCATATATAGCCTTCAGGCTATGAAATAGTTGGGTTAGGGCTTTTAGAGGCGTGGGTGGCGTTTCGGGGCTCTATATATATATATTCTTCCCTACATCTCTATCTCGTTCCTCTTATCACTTATACTTAATGATGGTGTTGAATATAAAGTAGTATATATGTACAGAGCTAGGTAGCATACTGATTCATCACTCACCCTACTGCAGCTCTCAATTTGCACAGGGAGATGCCCCACTCCAAGGTGACCACCTCCAGGGTCTGACCCACCAGCCTTAAGACAGATTACCTCTACTCTAGCAGTCAGAGTGCCAGCTAACCACTTAGCATTGATGCCATCCCCTATTTATATCATCCCCGCCCATTCTAGGTACAAAGGTGAGAAGTGTTTGACTAGTAGTGCAATAAATGTGTACCATTCGTTGTCTGGTCCACGGTAGTTACAATGGCATACACTTAAGGCTTGCTGCGCATTTATGATAGTGCGAGAACGGAGTACATTTTAGTCTCATCTTCACAGATATGACTACTCCCTTTGCTTTATATTGGGCATTACGAATGCACCTATTCATATACAGCAGTTAGCTTGACTTCAATCAAATATCGCTGAGGTCACAAATTTGCAACATAATAAACTGAGCAGATCCCACCGTTTTTCAAAAAGGCATCAATACCATGCACGGTTATATATTATGAAGTAGTTATAGGACGAGTACCAAGCTGTATGCGAAATAAGGCTCCCTTCACTGAGTACCCCAACAGCTCGGTACAAGGCCTATAACTTATTTATACCACTAGCTGTATGCAGTATACAAGAGGTGTGGAATGCTTTGTTCTCCGTGCCCGCTGTGGTATTTAATGCTGGTATTGCTCTCACCGGATCACACGATGCTGCATATCCATTATCGGCCATTGCTGTTTTCTACAATTCCTCTGGACGTAGAATGATATATACCCTTAGCAATATTGATTAATACTGTCTGTGCTGTATAATATAAGCCCATGGAGAAAAGGAAGAATCTCTCCCAGAAAACATTTTCCGACCCATATGGATTCTCCCCCTCATCTCTGATATAATGCCACAGCACGGTAAGAGTAGCCTAGTTCGTTTGGTAATGACATGTTGATTCATTAAAGGGTACTCTCTCTAAGTAATTCACTTATAGTACAAATAGTAGGCAGAGAAGATTGCATCTTTGCATCATTTTGGGCCGTCATAAACAAGTTTGATTAACACTTCATAAATAGGCAACCTCTTAAAACATTTTCTAATCGTATCAAATCATCAGCCATGGTAGAACATGAAAAAAGGTTCCACAAAAACACCATACTTTAGATTAGTTATAATTGATATCAGATCACAGTCGGTTGAGATGGTAGTTGAAGATAAGAAAGAATTCCACCTCACCAGATCTGCGCTGCGCTGCCTTCTTTCTAAACTTTCTGCCATAGCTTATAATCATTTAGTAATCTATTGTGAGGCGCCTGGAATGAATGATCAAAGGGAAAGCCTCTGTTGACGGAAATATGCGGTAAACCAATGCTTCAGAAGCGAGACCAATAGGGAAATGCTGGTGCAGTCACAGCTGCTGTGATAATCAACTAGGTTATAATTACAGAAAGTTTTTTCCAAGTGGGAGGAAATTGCATCATTGTGGTGATAATTAGTTTGCAACCTTCAGTGTGGGTTACAAGTGGCAAAGCAATACGGCAAGAGAAATATGTTATGTTGTCTAGCAGATTCATGACTTTATTAACAAGAAAGTTTGCATCGCAAACAACACAAACAAGAATTAGTTGTTAATTGCAATATCAGTCATTCGATTTAATGTTGCAGGAATAAGGAAATGACAAGGAGTTGTTTGGGGGGAAATCACCTTCAATTACCTTTCGAAGTTGAACCATATCAATTGAACAGTCGTTTGCAGTAAAAAGACAGGATGAACGAGTCATCTTCGTCATAACCATAGGCCAGTTCTATTCTACAAATACACAATGTTAGTTAAATGATGAATTGCAAGCTAGGTTCCCACTCAAATAAAGTGTGGTGTTCAGGAAACACGACATGAAAATATTTTTGGTGGATTTCTTCTCACATGAGGTTAAAATGGTCAAACAAGGAAGGAGAGGTTTTATGTACCCCAACAATGGCAGCACAGGTTTAAACTGAGTAGCACGCTCATGCTTGGGGTAGATGACTGTATATAAAACAAGGTATGACACCAGGTTGGGGTCGGGACCATGTTATTAGAATGTACTAAATACATAGTAAACCCTTTCCATTGGGTCTGTACCAAGATTATTGTACTGTGCACCATCCTGGGTGTACCATAATCTTAGTACACCTTGTGTGTTCACTGGACCGTGACCCCTGCTCATGCAGGTAAATGGGCCAATCACAGCCCAGTACTCATTTACCTTACCTGTGGTCACTGGACTGTGACCCTCATCTGTGCATGTAATTAGTGGGGTCACTGGGGTCATATGTGGGACTCGGGAAACCACTCTACTATTTTATATTTCAAACTTATATTTACATTATATGGCTTATTTACTACATTATCAAACATCACTAAGTGAAAACAAAAACATGATTTTTTGGGCCTTAATCAATGATTTTGAACATCCTATGGGTTCATTTTTATTAGCAGATTTAACAAAAAATTAGCAAACTGATTTTACTAAACATTTACTGAAGGAAAATATCTATGAAGCCATTTCTGAGATAATATTCCGATTTTAGTTATGAAAAAGGGTGCATTCATAAATTATAGACCTCTGCTTCCTATAGTGGCATCAGAATTATGCATTTTGGCATGGAAATGTGAGAAAAGTGACAATAAAGAGTGTACCAAGTTCTTGGTACACCCTGTGTTCTGAGGACTGTCATTCAATCTTAGGGCGTACTAAGAAACTGGTCAGTCTCCAACCTGGACACAGCCCATCATCTTCATACCCTAGATGTCCCTACTGTACCATGTATTTGGACATCTAGTAGCGCCATCTAGTTAGTAATATACACACTGGTTAGTCCACCATCATCTTAAAACTTCAGGTGGAGCCACATGTCTATTGCTCAATACATGGTACAGTAGGGCCATCTAGGGTATAAAGATGATGGGTGTCTAGCTGTGTCATACCTTGTGGTATATAGTCATCTACTCCCAGTATAGCCAGGCTGTTCAGTTTAAGCCTGTGCATGGCAGAGTATGGTTGGTGGTATGAATGATGCAGTCACACTTTAACAACACTTTGGCAATATGTGTCCTAACTGGGTAAGGGAGTAATCACGGGGTGATGCGCTTTCATGCAGAGTGCTCACAATTTTATGCCACGGTCAAGAGGTCGAAATCTCTCTCCCCCCTGGTCGAAAATCGGCGTGCATGCGGTCGCTTTGAAGCATTGTAACGCGCTGGTTCTCTCACTGAAAACAGGTCAATTTCTCCCCTTCCCGAACAGGAGACAACGTTTTTTTTACCCCAGAAATTACCATAGTACAATTTTTGTGCCTCTACATGGGGTAAAAATTGACACGCACTGTAAAAAATAGATGAACTTTTTACAGATTCACTCTGTAAAATTTAACGCTGATTCACCGTTATTTGGAATACAATGAAGCATTGTAAATATCAGCCATTTCACAGTGGATCCTTGTCAAATGCTTACCTGGTTTGGATTACAATGATTCAACGTAAATTCATCTTCTAATGTCAAATCCCAGAGGGAGCCACATATAGTGGATCCTGCCATGGATAGGTGGCCTGGTTTGTAAGAAGATTTTTCTGGACAGTGTGAGCCCTTGAAGTGGAGCATACATGTTGAAATAATGGTAAATTTTAATTAATCTATATGTTTGACAATTTAACAATTCAATCTTGTGATAGGTTTGACAAAATACCATGATCACTTGATAATATCCAGAAGAAAGTAGCTGTATGGATCTATACACCTATTTTGTGGTAAGATGCATGCATATATATATCCCCACCTCTGGAACCTCTGTCTTGTATCAATCCTATAGAGTAAAACCTGGAGCTCCTGTCTAGGCCACGGCTAGTATGCAAGTTAGATTGCTAGTGTGGCGTATAGGATCAGGACAAAGTCAAAGTATGGCTTATCCGTAAGTTCTTAGATGTATACTATACAGTAACTAAAGTCACCATAATCAAACTCCCTGTGAGGCTTATAGAATATTCCCAAAGTCTGTAATAGCACTGGCAATAACGCTGAATCTCTGTATATTTGAATACTCTGAATCTATTTATTGTGATTCTACATAAAATTAATGGTGATTCTATGTAAAATTAATGGTGATTCTATGTAAAATGAACAGTGATTCTACGTAAAATTGACAGTCACCGTCACCATCAATAAAACGGTGAAAGTTATGTCCCAAAAGTTGTCAGTGATTCACCATTATTTTGACGAGATTTTTTTTACAGTGCAGGCGACACGGCCCTTTTAAAAGTCGACAAAACATAGACATAGACCAAGTATATTCTATACAGATAAAAATCGACACAGTGATACGGCTACATTGCTAAAAATCGACACGGCGACACGGTAAAAAAAAAAGCGGGTACCCATGTGGAGGCACATTTTTGTAATGTTGTGCAAAAGTGGGTTGAATCTGGGTTGGAGCTGCGTGATACTTCAAATATGGGCAAGCCTAGTAGATGGACCCCATCACTTAGCCCTAGACAATGATGACTAAACCCCAGATGTGGGCAAGCCCCAGTTAGGAGACGCTGGGCCACCGCCTCCGACACTGACCTTAGAGCAATTATTGAAAATGTCAGCTACAGTAGATCTGTGTATTACCCGAATGAATGTTAAACCCGAATGGAGTTTGTATGTGGGCGGCTATCGTCATCAGGTTTTGGTCCCTTCTCAGGAAAAGTAATTTGGTACTGGACACTCTATCAGCAGCAGCATCTCATTTCTTTAAATGCATGTGCACTGGTATTCTCTGGCTCCCATTACGACCAATCTCTCAGTCACTATCGTCTAACCACGTCAGTTATTTGTTGCTCCCCTATACGACCAACTCGGTCAACCTCAGTGTTCTCCATTTCAATGAGTTTTAGGGTAAGTCCTTTTAGGTAAGGCATTAGTCATAATTATGTTGTCATCCCTCAATAATTTTTGAATAGCACTTGGTCATGCCTGACCAATGTCTCTATGACTAACCGGGGATAGCTACTTCAAACTATTATAAAGGGCCGGGGCATTTAGATTTTCTGTGTAGACCTATCGGATTCCATGAATAGGGCATCAATGTCAATAATTCCAGCACTAAGACAACCCAATACTTGCAACATGTACACAGAGAACCCATCATGCGGGGGAGAGGATCCCCGCTGTTTATACATAGCATAGCTTACTTCATAAAGTTAACACGAAAATCCCAAGCTTGGCATAACAAGTAAATGAGATCTGAGATGATGACAGAGACAAATCAATGCTGAACATGAACACATCATTAAGTGCCATGTCTGTGCTTATAGCCCAGACCATAAAAGGGGGTAATAAAATATAGCGGGCAAGGGCCATTAATTGATTAAGTCATTATGATGCTTACCTTGCATGCTATACACACATGGGGAGTGTTACTGTGTCTGCTTATAGTAATGGAAGGTGCTTTTATGTGTCTCAATTATCCTCAGGGATGATTGAACTATGATGTTAGAACTATGTTGTTCATTATCATTTTTCATACGGAGAAACATGATGTTAGGACTTTTGCAGCTATTGCTTTATACCAGGATATTACATCAACGGCCTCTTCTGTGGTGAGTTATGATAAGCTCAGTTTCCCTGCTAGTCTACTAGGTCTGTATAGCTGCCTCCCTGTGAACCTGTTGGGTATTAACAGCCTCCAAGCCGATAATAGGTTAGCATTGGATGTGGTCAGAGCAGACTTATCTCTGAACCCCAGTGCGGTTGTTATGGCGTCATACATAAACAGCGTTTTACATGGCCAAGGCATGTTGATTTATGTAAGGCCATTACTGGTGTATACCTGCAACATTTCTCACATGCAATGGCAAGCATGGTGCTACTCTCATTGTGAGGCAGTGAGGTACAACTAGTCTATAAACTAGCAGATGACTGTGAGAACGTCATAGATTGTTAACCGGGAGGGGTCTGCCTTACCTGACTTTTCCTTTAAATATGGGCACTGTATGCTCCAGGACCACCTATCATTGATTATGGCATGAAATATATATTAACACATTTAACGAATTAGTAAATACAGTCATGACAGCCACTTTCAAATAATGAAGGTCTTAATCAAATGTAATATTTGGCTGCACATTTAACTGTTTATTTACTGAGGGATTTTGTTGTTAAGAACGGGAATAATACCATATTACATTAATGTTAGTTTATTCATAGTGTATAAATGGGACACCCGTATAGGGTAATCAGAGTCTGCCTCTAGTAGCAATACTCATATTATATCATACTGTGATTTATGACTAATACTTACCAGCAGAATATAAAGCTCCTTCCAAACAGCAAGCTCTCCATCTCTAAATAAGCAGGAAAACCCCGAAGGCAAACCAACCCTTTCATTCAACCCTGTGTAAGATCATCCCAAAGAGCAGATCAAAAAGACCAAGCATCTCCCCTCCCCAATGTTATGCCCCTATCCCACATTTTGTGTCCCCTCCTCCGGTTTTGTAGCCTCCTACAGATTGTCCACACAATGACTACCAGGGAATTTAATCCCCTGCCCTTTCTATTGACGCTGGTTAATATCGGAGGTAGCTGCAGCAGGCAATATAAATCAGCGAGCAGCTCTGATGAGTAGCTCAGTGGGAAGTAGCTTGGAATGAGGCATGGAGGTGGAAGTGGGGGCATGACCAGGGTGCTAATTAAGGCTATACGACATGATGACCTACCATAAACACTAGATGGCGGCAGTGTCGGTTTAGCTACTCTGTAGAAAGTCCAACCAGGGACACTGAAATGATCACAGGGGGTGATATTGATTTATTAGAATACATCATTTTGAATTGCCCAATCACAGGACTGTATTTTTTCCAATATTCCTGTGGACACCTCAGACAGGTTTCTATCCTATATACATGGGGCTTCAACTTAAGCTGTGCATAGACAGACTTGTAAATACCAAATAGAGTAGCATGGGTAGATGATGCACAGTTGGTAATTGCATGTATTTATCTTTTAAACATTAGGTTCAAACCATTTAAGTTAAGGATGTTGTTTCGCTAAGGACCTCAACTACAAAAGCATTGGCGGATCCTGGGGTGGGGGGCGACAGCCTTGCCCCCCCCCCCAAAAAAAAGAAGGGAAAACTAGCCCATTAATCAACCCTCCATCCTCACCCAGCCAAACTTTGGAGGCGGGGACATACCAAAAGTCAAGTGTAAGTGTGTCTATGGAGAAGTAGGCCTAGTAAATATCCACCCTCCCCCCCCCCCCCCACATCCATCTTTTTTTTTCTTTTTTTTTGGCGCCCCTCCCAGGCAAGTCTTGAGGTCCTCCTCCCATCCCTCTTTCCAGGGCTGCCACCCCTTACCCCCTTACCCCCTCAATCTCCTGGGATTCTCACCCCTCTTCTTGGGGGCCCCACTGCTCCTCCTGGGGTCCCATGCCTCCTTCCGGGGCCCAAACCCTCCTACCATGGCTCCCACCCCTCTTTTTGAGCCCCCCCCCCCCCCCACCCTGCGAGGGTTTCCATCCCTCCAGCTTAAAGCACTCCTTCTGTAGGATCTCTCTTTCCTTCCCCTCCCTACCTACAAGTCCTCACCTCCCATCTCATGTCCTGTCCTCCCCTCCCAGGTCCCCTTCCCCTATTCTCTCTCCCCCTGTCATGTCCTGCCTTCTGCCTTTGTACTTGCTTTCCCCTGTATCTCAGGTCCTGTGCCCTCTGTTCCCTGTCAGATCCTGCCCCCCACGCCCTGTGTACAACAACTCTGCCCATCACAGTGCCCCAGTGAAAAAGAAAGAAGGGAAACATGGCTGAAACACATAGTATTTCTGGCCCTCCTAAGCAGGTCCTTGGGACATGAGGTCCTTCCTGACCCCCCTACCCCTCCTTCTCAGAAAATGTATTTAGTATAATTTTGGATGGGTTTGCTTGAACGTGACATCGAGTACATTACAGTTTGGCTACTCAGCAAGATTGGGGTGGAATTGAGGTGACAAAGAATCTAAAGAATCTTTCCTTAAGAATGACTGTTTCTCACACCAAATGATAGAGGTTTGATGTAGATCAAACTTTTGATAATATGTGTGTCAAAATTCATGAGAATGCAGCATTTAAAGGCCATCAATTCAAAATTTTCTTGCCCCCAAACCCCCCTAGTATATCGCAAATATGGATTAGCTCTCCCAGGTGCGCGGACAAACGTTAACAGCACAATCTTAATCTCACATCTTAAAATGTCTTAACCCCTTCACCACTAGGTTTCTTGTAACTCAATGCAATTTTGTGCAATATATTGGCTTACCGCGTGGAAGGGGTTAATCTAATGCAGCCCTATTGATATACAGTATGCCGTCGGCCACCCAGATGAGACAAAATAAACATATAAAAGAAATAAAAAGAAGAACAAACGGGGTTAGGGACAGAGCCCACCATTACATACTACATGTAGTTAACTAGCCTATCCTACGATGGTGAAGGGTAACCACTATGGGAAAGAACTAGTAAAAGACAGAGTGGAGCGGTGGCATCGAAAATCGCTATAGGAAATATTTTGCAGAAGGGTAGTGTCCTCTAGCGGTTAGAAAGCTAATGGGTGGGACACTCTATTGAGGAATTACTTACTAATTTTAAGATCACTAAGACGATCTTAATTCTGAGATTGCGCTGTTAATGTTTGTCCGCGCACCTAGGAGAGCTATCCCGGGCGTGCTAGTATAACCGCTGCGCTTCACTTGTGGTGACTGTGGCGCTACTGTGCATAGCTCCAACACAAGAGAACCAGACAGAAAAGGGGGGGGCAAACAGAAAAGAGACGGGGGGTGGTGGCATCAGACATATTTCCTGTTTCCATGAGTAATACGTGTGGTGTTTTTACTATTGATTATCTGATTTAAGCTGACTTGTATGTGTAGCTTACCACATGTATACGCCTACACAGAATAAGCGTACATTGTATTCAATAAATGAGTCGCATGACTGTTCCATGGATGCACCAAGAGTATGATATGCAGGAAATTGCTGTTCAGTGAGGGATTCTGTAGGTTTATAATTTTCCGCCGTTATCCACCCATGCCAGCTATTGTCAAGGTGCATTAGCGTTACGATTTAGCTACTTTGTAGTGATGAGAACTCTGCCTGATGGACTGAAGTGCCCAATGTTAAAGAACGAAATGGGTTCCCCATTCTTAATGTTAAATCCTGTACTCCAGTTACTAATTCAATAGACATTGATAGACTGGACAAATCCAACTCAGAAACTGCACGGCGTTTATTTAAATTTGTTCTGTTTATTCATTGAATTGTTTTTGCCATACACTGCATCGGCAATGTATTCAAAGAACAGATATTGTTTGGAACCCAAAGAGTTGATATTACAACTATTGAAGCTAGGGGAACTGTAACAGATATCTTTCCATTATATGAATGTATAGGTATATGCATGAGAACACCCTGGATAGCACATGAGTTCCTGAGATCGGCTTGGCATATATTCCCTAAGCTATTTTGAGTTCATAGACGTATTTCATTACACAAAGTGATTTTACAAAACACGATGATATTAATAGCTTCCCAGTAAACAGAAAACGTTATACAACGTTTCTCTATGGCTCCTTATTATGGCCAAACGTAGTATAAAGTTTACAACGTTATATTGACGCAAAATAACGTACAACAAAAGTCAGCGTCATTGTCGCTAAAACTACTCTCATATGAAAGTCAGACACTGACTGACTCTCATCTGAAAGTGGTTTTAGCGATAATGACGCTGACTTTTCTGAGTGTGTGTATTGGTTAGCTGGGTTAGTGATGGTATGAGGAAGATCATGGCAATGGTCGCCCAAGATTGTGTTATGACTTCAGAAGGATGGTAGAAGAGGTTAAGTGCATCGGGTTGATGATCAATAAAGTGGCAATACTGCTATCCTTTAATACTTGTTATATCGGCAGTGGGGAATGTAGGTATGAGCATCAAGGCAACAGGCCTTTCTCATGAACCTGCTTTGGGCCTTTCCCTTTTCCTAATACCTTTGACTATACAATGTCTATTCTCTGTCCTTATCAGCTACACTGGATGTATATGTGTGTGTGTGTGTGTGGGGGGGGGGGGGGTATGTACAGAGTAAGACACCCCCCCCCCCTCATTCATCATCCACCCTGCTGCAGCTCTCACCTTGCACAGGAGATACCCCACTTTCACAAGCCCACCTCCGGGGGCCAGACTTACCATTCCTAACAGAGATTGCATCTATCACTACTTTAGCAGTCAGCTAGCTAGCCCCTTAGTATTGATCTCAACCCTATTTATACCATCCCTAGCCACTTCTAGGTATCAAGTGAGACATGTCTGACTAGTGTTGCAATAAATGGGTATCATCTGCTGTCCGGTGCAGCTAGGTAGGATTCTGTTTTATTCGTTATTGCCTTTTTAATGTTTAATGTACCAGGAATGAGTCACGAATCATACCGACTGATGGGTCATCAGGATGACTCACTGATTCCTCCACACAATCGTTGGATGCTGTTGTTAAAGAAAAGAAATTCCTGAGGTTTTCACAAGTTATTAGACCACTGAAATCGGTAGGAGCTTGTTATTTTTCAGCAAAAATACCTGAATCTACAAAATTAAGTATGAATTAGAAATAATAATATAATTTAAATAAAAAGCTAGGGTCGGGTTACCTCCTCTTTTTGGCGCAAAGGATAGTCTCATAATATGTGTGTTGTGCATGCTGTGTGATTTAGAATACAGTATAGTACGGATCATCCTTATCCACACATGTATGGCATGTCCCTTTGTTTTCTATTGGACAGGAATATAGATCCGCGTAAAGATGAAACAGGTCAAGTCTATCAGAGTTTTGCAATGATCAACACTTGATTTCCAAATCCATAAATTTAGCTGATTATCCCTGACTTTAGTGAGCATCTAGAGGATAGTGGTATTGCTCTCCACGAGTACAGTACAGTCAGGTCCCTTACCCTTATTGCCCTTGGCTGCATTCTACAATTTCCTGTTGTATAAATATGACATGCCTCTGTCCTTGACCTGTGTACCTTAGGGCATGCTGTCTAATAAAGGATTGCTGGATATGCGATGATCCCTCCCAAACAAAACCGATGTCTCAATACACGTTGGTCTGTCGAGCCGTCCGTCTCTGAGAATTGTCAGTGCCGGTCTCTCCGAAGTAGTGTGGGCTATCCCTATATGATATATTCTATTTAACCCTCATCAAAAATAGGATTTTGAGATCCGAAATTCAAATTCAAAATAGCTCCTATTATAGGGGCCTAGCTATATATGTATGGACATAATATATTGAGGTTTGGAAGTGTAAAGCTGGGTAATCTAATGGTGGAAATTGAATCAACGGGAATTAAGCATTAATTTATTAGTGCAGATCATTTTTTCCCGCATGTAATTTTTGAATTCATGCAACAACTAATCATTATTGCAAAGATTATGACGATATTTTAAGAAACCTATTATTTGAGAAATGGAAGGGAAGAGCAGGCAGACAGGATGGCAATCCGAGCGGAAATTGAGTACGCTTATCTGGTTGTTGCTTCCTGCCTATATGGAGTAGATAATCATACATGATATTGTGATATAGCATTTCAAAGCTTAGGACATAACCTTAATTTCCTCTAATCATAATGCTACACGTATAATGAAAGAATGGTTCCATGGCAACCATAGCTATTGGAGGTTCTGCGCAGAATACGGGAAAAAGTTTTAATTGGCCAAATTCCACGCTGTTTCCCATGTTTTCATCAATGTGTCCCAAATATTAGACCTAGAGCATTTTACCTTTTCCCTCGGATGAACCTTTCTGCCTGCCTGCTCACCAATGCTGTTATGTTGAATTCACATTTACCTCAAATAAGTTCAAAGAGTCTTTTAAAGCGGTCATTCAAAAGCCACTACTTTAAGATTAGAATGTTCATAATGGCCAAGGGAAATAGTTAATTCAACAGAAGGACCACCATGTGCTCATTATACTGGCTTCCCTAAATGAAAGTCATGTGGACATAGATAATTTATGGATGCTTATGACTGTGAAGCCCCAGTAAAACTAATAATGGCATAGCCAGGGTAGCTGTATCATGGCTAGGTGGCCACACTATTGTGGCTGTGTAATGTAGTGATAATGGCCATGTGATCTGCCATCTCTCAGTAGAACACAGCACCAATTTGAAAGAGGGATCTGATCTGATGACATTTAGAATCCTATATCATAAATAACAGGGAGATAAATATGAACAGAAGACGTTAATACGCTACATTGTATTTGAATCGAATCATGCAATGAGCCTATCCGAATGCCGGTGGTGAACAGTATGTGACATCCTACCATACTTATTCCCGAATTATTAGAAGAGTGAGAGCCTAGTTTTAAATTATTATAGTATACCTTTATCGAGTAGGGAATAAATTTCCCTCCATATCTGTAGACCGTTTTTATCTAATTAAATGCCGTTGACATGTGGTATAAAATATATTTAATTACTTTACATGGTTTTCGACTTTGGGCCGGGCCTTAGGCATCCAAAATGTCTTCATCTGGCATCTGAAAATGGCAGCCTTTGGTTTACATTGTTGAAAAATAGACACCATGGGTAGTCGAAATATCATGGCGAAATAATGAAAGCGAGAAAGCGAAACTAGCTAAAACCATGGTATAAGCAGACAAAATACATGGCTAGCCATTCCCCCTAGTGAGTTAGCCAATGCAACTTGACCATACTTGCGGCGAGGTGGGAAGGATCAATGCCTAATGAAGGCATGTAGAGGCAGTTCAGGACTGACCTTAGAAGGTCCTTATGGTCATATGTCACCACATGATTTTAGGGTCGGTGCATTCAGGCCAGAGTCTTCGATTTCATGTCCAATAATCGATATGCTAGTCACATCTGGGTTGTAGGGCTCCTGAACTCGTTAAATGTCTTGCAAATTATGGGCGGCAAATACATGCCCCATCAATTGCCTGGGATGGAGCTCCCATAGGGTACGTAAGGTCAAGGGTCAAGCTGCCCTTGGGGCCTTGGTACGAATTAGGCATGGATCTGTATCACAATTTCAACCCATCCCACGTGGATATTCCCCAGTAGATTTGTGCCTTCGTCCCGTGCTCGCCCACCTCCTTTTTCTTTATGCACAGCTCCCTACAAAAAAAAACAGAAGAAAATTCCTTGACGTCCCCTGCATTGTCATGATTCAAATAATAGTTTTCCACAGCCTGTAGGGGGCACCAATTCGAGGATCCACTACTCCTCTTGGCTGTTGCCCTTATACATGTTCACCATAAGGCTATTGAGATGTGCTTTACATATGATAGTTAAAATGATTAGGGAAATTATGCTATCACCTCTGAAGCATGTGGAGAAGCAATCAACCTATTAGTTAAAAAGTAATGGTCCCATAATTACTGTCAACAATATACTGCCAAAGCCCCTCATACCAAGGAGGCCAGTACACTGATAAAATCAAAGGTTGTCAAATAGTAGTCTTATGAGAAGACGTTTAGGGCATTCTAATTAGTGACTGCAATAAAATAAACGACTTCGTCTATCTACGATGTTGCCTATCTAAAGACCTGCCAGGTTACCATCACACAAAACAACACTTGGCATGTTTGACTGAGTGTTAGCCCAGGTGGTGGCCCATTCCAAGAGACAATGCTAGGGTCATCAAATTCACAACCCTAGAATTGTTAACGCTTTAAGGGCTGCATATTTCCTTAAACGTACTTCATACCCTTTGCCATCATGATGAATGAATGCAGCCCTAGGGAGTCTATTCTCCAAGCCTGCATTCATACATTGTGTCAAACCTTTGGAAATATATCAATGGTTAAGCAAGTCTACTACCCAAGTCTGAGTTCATGCATCATGATGACATAGAGCATATCAGTATAGTATGTATCGGAACGGGACTATAGTTAAGTACTGTTTATTACTCAATCGACATGCAGCCAATCAGAGGCCTCCATTTGGTCACGTGACCCGTTGCCATGGTAACGTGACCTACTTAGGGCTCTCAGCCAATCAGAAGCCAGCATTCTGGGTGACCTACTGACCTACTTAGAAGCTCTCAGCCAATGAGAGGCTGGCATTCTGGTAACTATGGTAACGTGACCTACTTACGTCACGTGACCTACTTAGGCTCAGCCAATCAGAAGCCGGCATTCTGGTAACTAGGGTAACGTGACCTACTTAGGGTTTGTTTGTAAACAACACCACGTGGCTCTCTTGTTTGTAAACAACACCACGTGACACGTGCCTGTTTGTAAACAAACAACGTATATATAGAAAAAAACACAACAAGTTCCATCTTATGTTAAAATTATATTTTCGAATAAAAAAGCACATCTGTAACAGCGTCTATGTGTAACTACGCGCGTTCTCATTCAAACACTATAACACTATCATACCGTAGCAGCAGCAGGTAGGACCGGAAGAAAAGCAAGCGCACGAGCAGAAGCGACGACACCATTTGCACCATCCGGCCGTCGCGTTGGTAGCCCTACTACCCGTCGCGCGTTCCACTGGAGCGGCTTTAAGAGTGACAAATGACGATTCTTTGTCGACGCGACTGCTAACATCAGCATCGGCAGCAGCATCGGCAGCATCGGCAGCAGCATCGGCAGCAGCGGCAGCAGCCTCGGCAGCAGCGGTAGCAGCAGTAGCAGCAGCGGCAGCAGCAGTAGCGTGAGCATTAGCAACAACAGCAGCAGCGACAGTAGCAAGGGCGGCAGAGCGGGCACTAGTAGCGTTATCAGCGGCGTCATCGGCAGCCGCAACAGCATCAGCAGCAGCAGCGTCGGCATCGGTGGCATGAGTAGCTGCATCGGCGGCAGCAACAGCAGCAGTCACAGCCGCAGCGGCAACAACAACAACGTCATCACGACCCGCGTCACTAACAGCCGCAGTAAATGCAGCAGTAGCACGCTGAGCAGCACTAGCAGCAGCAGTAGCAGAGGCTACAGCATCAGCTTCACATTCGCGCGCCGCTTCGTCATTCCGCTTCATGTCACGGTAGCAACTTTCCATCACGAGGATCTGCAAATTGAGGCGCGGTGCTGGTGGTGGTAGTAGTAGTAGTAGTAGTAGTAGTAGTAGTAGTAGTAGCGTGAACGATGATGACGATGCTGAATGTGGTTTCACTCCCCTTATATACCCTTACGCCCCGCCTTTTTTCAAGCCACCGGCCAGCTGCCCCTTCACGGCAGGTCTTTAGATCAGCCTTAAGTCGCTTACTACGTGGCTCATCATCCCTCTAATCGCATTTTCCAGCCGCCAGCCGGCTGTCTGCTGATGACAGGCGAGGGTGATTTGTTTTTTTCTTTAGATATAAGCCGCTTACCACACGCGCACCCTCTAGTCACAGACAGAGTGACAGAAAGGGAGGGGGTCGCTTTGTTCACGCTACCTGTAGTTGTTTTTCTATACACACGCTGAGCCCATGACCCGTTAATCCTTTATACAGGTAACACGCGTTCAACTAATTACCCTATTGTATGACAGTCGGTACACGGATTTAATTTTAAACCGCCTTCCCATCTGGGATCCATGTCTGGCGGGGTGGAAGGATCCAGCTGAAAAGTGTGATTAGGGCTTTTGTTTCTCTTATGCTAGCAGCAGGTCAGCATGCGACAGCTGAAAATGTCAGACTCGCCGCTCCTATAAAAGACTGAGATGCGTCTCTCTTTCCACACACCCTTCTACCATCGCCGCCGACACCGCCACCGCCGGCCAGCCGACCGCCGCCACCGCCTGCAGTCACCGCCATCACGCCAGCAGGGAATTTCGAGCTGAGTCTGCTTATTGCTTATTTTTTTTCTTTGAGCTTTTTGTTTTCTTAAATTTGTATTTTCACTCAGTCTTTTTTGTTTCGGAGGAAAGAAATATGGCGCTGCAGAGGGCGCGAGTTTCTAAAAGACGGTCGCGCGAACAAAGCGCTCTCCTCAACTGCCCGGCTATTTTTTTATCTCAAAGGAGAGAGCGTCACGTAGTTGAGGTTCACGCTTCTCTTGAGGCGTACCGAATTCTCGAGAAATGCAAAGCTGAGCGCCATCGTCGTTATACAAGAGCGGAAAAGGAAAACGTAGCGACATGGCCGAGAGCCGTCTTCTCAGAACAGCATTTACTCTACTATTGCATAACAGCTGCTCTCAGCGCCCCCACTCGTTGGGCGTTTCATGAAAAGAAAGAGCGCCGCTACTCTCCTCACCCTGCCTCCTCTTATAAAGTGAGAATAAGTGCTATGAAACGATTCGACAAGCCGATCGGTTTCTTGGGAGCGACTGCAGCTCCCACTCGGTGGGCGCGCGTTGTGGCCGACGTGAACACGGTCTCTAAACGTTTCGACGTCGTCACTTGTTATCCCGCATATTGCAACGCAGCCGAATTGAAGAAGATAGGGACGCACTATTTTAAACCATACGCTCCAATATGTATTTGTCACCGCCGCGCTCACACGCCTTATTGCTTTTTCGAGACGATCTTGTCACAACACAGAAATAGAAAAAAAAACGGCAAAGCGACGAGCTTTGCCTAAATGATCAAAAAAAAAAACAAAAAAAAAAACTAATCTCTTCCTCCTCCTCCTCCTCCTCCTCCTCCTCCTCCTCCTCCTCCTCCTCCTCCTCCTCCTCTTCTTCTTTTTTTAAAAAAAAATAAATATTTGTATCAGACTCCTCTGGAGTCTGATACAAACATTTATGACTATTGAGTGAAAATAGAATTTTATCGCAAAAAAAAGTCACTTCTGCCGCCGCTACTGTGACACCGGCCGGAATCAATAAAAAGGTCGGCGGACTTTTCTCCACAACCATTCACCACCGACCGTTCGAGTGAGAAACACAGCAGACAGTCAGACACACAACCGCTCTCTGACGCGTCCTGAAAAAAAAACAAAAAAAAATGTCCAGTAGTAAAAGCAAACTCTTCACAGAAATTCATTTCGACGCTCGACTACAAGGACCCTTTAGTTGTATCATTAGCGGTCCGTCGGGTTGTGGAAAATCGCGCTTGGTGGATCAATTTCTGAGCGACGTGAACAATTTGGTCACGCCGCCGGTGGAAAAGACTTTTTACCATTACGGCGAGTGGCAACCTCTGTTTGAAAAAATGGCAAATCGGTACGGTGTGGAATTCAGAGAAGGTCTTCCTAGCAAAGAGTCTATAGCGGGAGACGTGGAAGTAGCAGAAGACGCTGTACGACCCCACACTCTACTGATATTGGACGATCTGATGAGCAGTTCCAATCAGCAAGTGGTAGCCGACATCTTTACTAAATACTCGCATCACTGGAACGTGAGCGTCATATACATCACTCAGAACCTCTTCCAGAAATCACCCGACTTTCGAACTATGAGTCTGAACGCTCACTACATGATCGTTTTCAAGAACCCGCGCGACATGGGGCAAATAGCTAGTCTGTCTCGCCAGGTGTTTCCGTCCAACGCGGCGGCCCTCTCTAGTATATTTACCCATGAACTCAAGCGACCTCACTCATACCTCCTCCTGGACTTCAAGCAGTCAACACCTGACGATCTGAGAATACGCTCCTCTTTGACGGCCATACACTCTCAGCTAGTGTTCGTACCGCTAGACAAAAAAAAGAACAACAGAAAGCAGTAGCAAAAAAAAATGTCTTCTCATCTACTCGAAAGACACTTTGGTACTCTCAAGCACTTAGCTAAGTGCTCGCCAAAGGACTGCTCGCATCTAATAGACTCTGGAAGCGACGAGCTGATCGCAGCGTTGAGTGAGATCTGTCACAATTTACTGGTAGGGAACATCCCGCTCAGCGACAAACAACTGGACAAGCTTCGAGAATCGGCTGACGTGTTGAGGGAGGTCGGCAAAAAATCTACGCCCATCAAAAAAAAGAGACGCGTCTTGGTACAAGAGGGAGGTTTCCTCATTCCGGCTCTCATAGGGATGGCCTTACCGCTTATAAAGAGCATTCTCCGTATATGAGACACGTCATTCGACACCTACTCGCCGACAGCACCACCACCACCACCACCACCACCACTACCGCCACCACCAGCGTCATTGCCACCGGCGTCCCCATGACGGACTCAGAGCAGCAACAACACTACAAACGTTTAGCGCTCGTGGATCCTGAGACGCTCTACAAATCATCACGAGCAGGTCTACTTCATCATGTGCCCGCTGCTGCTGCTACTACTAGCGCTGCTACTACTGCAGTCGCTGCTGCTAGTACTTCTACTGCTCCAAACCTTCCTCCTCTTCCTGATGAGCGCACTGAAAAGAACGAGAGTTCCGCTCCTGCCACCGCCGCCCGCCTACCCGCCGACATGGCCTATTACCACAAGCAGGCAGAGCAGTCCCTTCATCCCGACGCGGCCTTGCACCAGGTGCTACAGTTTATCTACAGGGACTTGGATTTAGTGTTGAACGACCCCACTTTGGAATCGCGCGAGAAAATGTTGAAATACCGAAGGTTGTTGAATAGATTGCAATTTTTTCTCGCGAATCCCCACAACAGCAACATCTCTTCGTCCTACTCTTCTTCGCCCCCGGCTCACCTCCGTCAGTCTGCTGAAGAGGCCAGCGCGTCCCTACTCGAGCGGTTGGCGAACCAAGTTCCCAAGAGGAGTCGCCGCCGGACCGTGGAGCTGTACAAACAATTGGAGAAATCCGGAGTGATCAAGTGGAACGAGGACGGGGCGGTGCGCGAGATGTCGGGTCGGAGAATACCACCTGAGCATCGCATCAACATAGTGGACTTACTGAACGACGCCGCCAGGTTCAGGAAGACGGCGCCCAGACCGGCGGGCTACTCGCCGTTCACGAAAGCGCTGCGCGAAGCGGTTCCCACCACAGACGCCTTGATCGGAAACCATCTGTATAAAGCGAGCGGACCTGGCCAAAGTTTGGACACACGGCTTGCTGACAGAGGTCGGAAACGACCGAGCTTCGAATCGGAAGAAGGAGAAGCAGCAGCAGCAGCAGCAGCAGTAGCAGCAGCAGACTCTTCTCTGCAGGTGGTGGACGATCAATCCTCTGACGACGAGGAGGACGACCGTGAACTTTTCCAAACTCCGACTTCCTATAGGAGCGCGCCGCGTAGTAAGAAAAGGAAAGCGCGCAACCGCCTAGCGGCGAGCTCGTCTTTCACGCCCTCAAGAGACCCGCGATGGGCAAACCAGTGAAGAGACTGACCAAGAAGGAAAAAGAAAAGAAGCGCGTAGTAGCTAGATATACCGACGTCAAAGCGCCCTCCAGTTTCACTAGCGTGACTAAACTCCAGAAACAGCATTTTCGCCACCTGAACCCGGCCGTCATCCGAGATGCTTTAGTGTCGCTGGACGCCTACACTAAACATAAACCCATTCGGAGAAAATTCGCAAGGAACAAGACTATAACCGGCGCAATCGATCAGCAGTGGCAGATAGATCTGATGGACATGCAAGCTTTGGCGTCTCACAACGACCGCTTCCGGTACGTGGTGACGGCGATCGACGTTTTCTCTAGGTACGCGTGGGCCGTTCCCATTAAATCCAAGAGCGGCGCTGATGTCACCGAGGCCTTCCGAGAGATGACAGGCCCTGGCGAGAGACGACCGCGCACTGTTCAGACAGACAAGGGGAAAGAGTTTTTGAACAAGATCTTTCAAGATCACTTGAAGAGCGAGGGCATAGAGTTCTTCACTGGCGAGAACGACGACATCAAAGCTAGTCTAGTGGAGCGCTTGAACCGCAGTCTGAAGGAGAAGCTGTGGCGTTATTTCACACACAAGCGCACGTATCGCTACGTAGACGTGCTGCACCATGTAGTGTCTTCTTACAATCGCACTCACCACAAGACGTTGAAAATGGCGCCGGCTCAAGTCAGCTCGGAAAACAGCGAAACAGTTTTCTACCGACAAGATCTCCCAACTAACAAACAAATCGACGAAATATGGAAAAAGAAGAAAAAAACAAAGACGTCCGCCGTCGACGTCATCGCTCCGGGTGACAGAGTGAGGATGTTGAGAACCAAAGGCGCCTTCGACAAAGGGTACGAGGGAAACTGGCGCGAGGAAGTGGTGGACGTTGCTAACACGTTGGGAAGCAGAGGGTTCGAGCTGAAAGACGACAAGGGCGAGGAGATAAAAGGCGTCTTCTACCCGGAAGAGGTTCAGAAGGTGTACAAGAGTCGTTACGACAAGAACTACCTGATAGACGAGGTGTTGCGCCGCAAGACCGTCGACGGTAAAGAGTTAGCTTTCGTACGTTGGTTAGGTTACGACGACAAGTTCAACGAGTGGATCCCCGTCAAAAAAATAACGTAACAAAATGAACATCACTCTACCTAGCAACAGCTCTATGGAGTATTATCCTGACAACAGCTTGACGTCTTTCCGAACTCACTTCGACTCGCCGCTCCTTCTGCCCGAAGCGTACGAAGCGGCTCTGACTGAGATCATCCTCCCTACAGAATGGACTAACGTGCACGACGACGACTTGATCATCGTTGTTCCTCTGCGCACCAAAGGTTCGCTAGAGGAGGCGATCCAGGTTTTAAAAGAAACTAATTTCTCCGAAGGAAAAAAACCACAGGTAGACTGGAAGAGAATGAAAAACGCGAACGGTCTGAGCAAGCTAACGTTCAGCTCAAAATTCCCGCTGAACTGGAAGGAAGCGAGCTATGTAACGGTGGAAGAGATATCAGACACGTCGGAAGAGCAGCAATTGAAACCGGAAACAAAAAGGTTCAAGAGAGAGGTCGACTTGAGACAGACGAATGCCGTATACAAGCAGTTCTTGTCCCCGGCGGTGAAGAAGAAGACGATCAGCCATCAAGCAAGACAGATGATCGAAAAGATGGAGAAGGACATGGGAGTGCGCAGTTTCATGCCAAACATATTCGAGATACCTCCTATTTTCACCGGAAGCAACCACACCCTAATCGAGCGCTTGAGTGAGACGTTGCGAGATGACAGACTAGAGGGCGACAGCTTCTTGCTCAAACCGATGCGGATCTTATCGTACGACGCCAAGACGAAACGCGTCACCATCAAACCGCCGAGACACTGTGCTGTCCTGCTGAGTCAGCATCTCGCATGCGTTCTAGGCTTCGGAGAGAAGACGTGTTTCGCGTCGCCGACTACCGGCGCCTACTCGATGGATGTTTACGGGGACGTGCACTCTGTGTACATATACACCGACATGATCCAGGAGAGACGTGTGGGCGACATGCAAGTGCCGCTGTTGCGCTGCGTGGCGGTGGACAGAGGCGGAAAGCGTCGAGGTGGCGTGCAAGCTATCAGTTTTCCCCATTTGGATTATTTCCCCTTGAAATCCAAGAGGTTTACCGAGGTCGGCATCTATTTAAGAGACCGATCCGGTCATTCCATCCCATTCGGTAGAGGCGAGGTGACCGTGACACTTCATCTGAGACCTATTGAGCGCTGAAAGAGAGAAAAATGATGCGTCAACGCGTTCCGTACTTTCCACCCAGGCGCACCGTCGGCAGAGGGTACAGCGATTACTACAACGCGCAGCTGGGCAACGGCGTCAACGTGTACAGCGGGCGCTCTTTCCAGAGCGGGCACGGTTTAGGCGGCGCTCTGTTAGGTCTGATGCGCTCGGCTACCCCGCTATTGAAGTCGGTGGGAAAAACGCTGCTCCGCGCCGGTGTGGGCGTAGCTAAAGATGTGCTGGCGGGTCGGACTTTAAAGAGCAGCGTGAAAGACCGAGGCGCAGGCGCTCTGAAGAGACTGGCGAGTACGGCGTTCTCGGGAGGAAAGACGCCTGTCGCGTCTAAGAAAGGGTCGAAACGTCGCCGGCATTCTCCTCAGACGGGCGGTGGCTCTTGCAAGAGACGTAGAGGGGATGTATTCGACCGGTAAGCGCCTAGGCGTTCAGGTATAAATAAAAAGACTGGAGGGGGCCGGCGTCAGTCTGTCGGCCGCATGAAGAGAGAACACAATGGCTTACGTACACGAGAGCAGTAACGAGTGCGCGCTCTCTGAGCTCGACCTGCACACCGTAGCGCCGACTCAGACTACTATCTTAAAGTCGTCTTTCCTGGGGATAGAAACAAAAAACTCTTTAGAGGATGGAGGTAACATAAATTTCACCATCAACAAGTCGCAAGAGTACACAGACCTGAACGAGAATTACCTTCATCTGGAATGTCAAGTGCTAAAGGACGGAGCGGCGATCGAGGACACCGACGCGGTAGCTCCGGTGAACAACTTGGCTCACTCGCTCTTCAAAGACGTCCAAGTCTCCATCGGCGGTTTCAAAGTGTCTGGCAACACCGAGACCTACCCTTACCGAGCTTACTTGGAAGGGTTACTCAACTACAACAAAGACGTGAAGGACGGCGTCATGAGCGCCCAGGGGTGGCATGAAGATACGCCCGGTCAGTTTGACACGTTGACTGACGCGAATGCGGGGTACAAAGCGCGCAAGAAGCTAATCTCCAACAAGCGCTTTTCGCTGATGGCGCGACTGCACTTTGACCTGGCTCATCAACCGAAGCTCATCGTTGGAGAGACAGAAATCAATCTCACTCTGAAACAAGCGGCGCCCTCTTTCTATCTGATGTGCGCCGCTGACGGAGGCTACAGCTTGAAGATCTACAAAGCAAAGCTCTACGTGCGACGCGTGCTGGTGGCGGACGCTGTAGCGGAAACGCACGAGAGAGCGGTGATAGAACACGGGCCCTTCGACTACCCGGTGAACAGAGTGGAGGTGACGACCTACGCCATCCCTCAAGGTAACAGAGATCACAGCTACACGCACTCCAACACAGGCCAGCTTCCCAAGTCGATGATGATTTGCTTCCTTGACCACGACGCCTTCAACGGTAGCTACACCAAGAACCCGTTCGAGATGAAGCATTACGACATCAGCTCGCTTCAAGTGATAGTGAACGATCAGAAAGTGCCGAACGACGCCTACGTGCCCGACTTTAAGACCAAAGCGGCCGTGAGAGAGTACTTGGCGCTACACACGGAAACGGGGATGTACGAGGGCGCGCGCTCCTGCGGTATTTCATACGAACAATTCCTGAACGGTTACACGGTGTTCCCCCTCGACTTAACCCCAGACAGATCGCACGACGGGTGTCGCGTGAACCTTATAAGAGCGGGTCAGCTGAGGGTGGAAGTCAGTTTCCGCTCGGCGCTACAAGCGACAACAACGGTGCTACTCTACTTGGTGTACGACAACGTCGTCGAGCTGACCCGAGATCGACACCCCGTCACCGACTACCACATGAACTGAAGACAAGACGGCGGTACTTGGCGTATCGTATGAACACGCTTGAAATAAGCAGAGTGTTGAAGGAAAACGTTCACACAAAACATCGTTTCCTGGGCGTTTTCTCTTGTGACACTATTCCGAAGCACCCTATCAAAGACACTTGTTTCGTGAGCAACACAGATCCGCAACATTTACCAGGTCAGCATTGGGTGGCGTTTTACGTGTCGAGCACGGGTGAAGTGTACTACTTTGATTCCTTCGGCTTACCGCCGCTGAGTGCGGAGTTCTTGTCTTTCGTGGAACGCTCTGCTCCGTTCAAGTGGCAAAGAAACCGCATTCAACTACAAGACACTTCTGCTGACACCTGTGGACCTCATTGCGTTCATTTCCTAATTGAAGCATGTCGAACAAGAAACCCCAAGAAGTGCGTCATGCGCATGAGCAAAATCCCAAAGCTGAGCGACCGGGTCGTGAGTCAGAAGCTATCGATGATGCTGTTGTGACGGGTTGTTGCGATGGCGGCCGTTTCATGGAGGCAAAGATTCTCTGCCTTGCCGAAATGGTGTTGGATTTATCCAAAGTCGTGCAATGTCTATTGGAGAAAAGTCGTCCGGGGTGTGGTGGTGCGAGTGACGGCGGCGTGAGACTTTGCGGCCTGTTGAGTTGCTGCAAATCGAAGAAGCAAGCTAAAAAAGCATAAACTTGTGTGTTTTTTCTGATTGAAAATGAAAAAATAAAGAATAAAATGAAAAGAAAAGAAATTATCTTGTTGTGTTTTTATTTCTATATATAAGTTACATAACTTTTTTTTGTTTGTTTGTTTACAAACAGTCACGTGTCACGTGGTGTTGTTTACAAACAAGAAAGCCACGTGGTGTTGTTTACAAACAAACCCTAAGTAGGTCACGTTACCCTAGTTACCAGAATGCCGGCTTCTGATTGGCTGAGCCTAAGTAGGTCACGTGACGTAAGTAGGTCACGTTACCATGGTTACCAGAATGCCGGCCTCTGATTGGCTGAGAGCTTCTAAGTAGGTCAGTAGGTCACCCAGAATGCTGGCTTCTGATTGGCTGAGAGCCCTAAGTAGGTCACGTTACCATGGCAACGGGTCACGTGACCAAATGGAGGCCTCCGATTGGCTGCATGTCGATTGAGTAATAAACAGTACTTAACTATAGTCCCGTTCCGATACATACTATACTACTCATATCAACTTATTTAAAGCGCTATGCATCCCCGAAAGTTAAAGGGTTAACCTGTGCACCTCTACTACAGGTGGATTCCACTGGGTTCTGAGCTTGGGTATAATTGTTGTCCATGTTTGTCTCAACTTGTGAGATTTGTAATAGCTTAAAGCCTCAGTATCCTCGCATTTAGGTACACCTTTTTGCTCCTATAGCTTGCTAATTTGCATTGTAAGACCCGCCTACATGTCACTACAGTTCAAGTTATGTAGGTTGGTAATACGGATACTGTAGGCCTGCACTGCGCGAACACCCCCCCCCCCCACCCCTCACTCAGAGGAAGCTGTTGCTACTAGGCCCGGCTACCAGGCCCGGGGGGGACACTTGGTATATTTTTTATACACATGTGTGCGGCTGGGAAGGGCACTTTTTGAGCAAAATCCCCCTCACCAAGGGTCTATTTTTACCAAAATCCCCCTCACCAAGGGTCACTTTTCTGAGATTTCTACAAATTTCTCCTAAAAAAGGTAATATTTCGGAGTTTTCGCGAAAAGGGTCCTTTTTTACCAAAATGCCTCTCACCAAGGTTGATCCCTTGAGAAAAATGGCTAAAACCTAGGCACTATTTTCCAAAATCCCCCTCAGCAAGGGTCACATTTCTCCAAAATCCCCCTCAGCAAGGGTCACATTTGACCAAAATCCCCCTCAGCAAGGGTAAGGGTTGTCAAAGGGCCAGCCGCACACCGTGTCAAAAAAAAATTGAGTGCCCCCCCGGGCTACCAGGCCGTTGCCCATGCATGGTAATTGGAAGGGTAAGTTGTAGAACTGTGTAGCAGGGGGGCCACTCTCAAATTTATGGACACCATGTGCGTGCATCATCCTGAATTTGGACCCCTTTTAGCGGGCCCAACTGCCATAAAAAACACCCCCTTTTGGCGGGATATCCTCCTTAAAAGGCAAGAAAACTATACCCCTTTCTGGACAATCACCTTGAAATGGCCAAAATCACACCCCTTTTGGTGGGATACTCGATAAACTGGCAAAAAACACACCCCTTTTGGCGGAATACTACTTTAAACTGTCAAAAGCTATACCCCTTTTAGTGGGATAACTACCTAAAATTTGGACAAATTCACACAAAACATACCCCTTTTCAGATGGATTTTTGGATGTTTTGATTGGATATTTTTGGCCAAAAAACATACCCCTTTTCCCCAAAAATGGCTCAAAAAGCACCCCTATTGGCGGGCCCACCAAGGGCCTATTACATCGTGCAGGTGGGCATTGCAGTCATAGCTATAATAACATGTTTCAATGGGCAATCCATATGCCTTTATGCCCTTATAAGGTACCTAGTATTGGAGGTAGGCAAAGAGGGAGGGGCACCTGGGTGTCACGGCAATGCCCTCTAGTGTTATCCGAGCATGTCCAAACACGAGGATACTAGGGCTTTAACCATGCAAATATAGTTTAGGCATAACTTCCATTGGGGAAGTAATCCTTATATTAGTGGGACTAACAGTGCCCCCTGGTGCCTCCCCTTGGAAGCAATGGAACTCTCCACCATAGGAGGGGAGTAGCACCATTAGAAAAACTAGCAGCAAGCAAGCAGAGCAACAGCAAACATACTTTGTTACTCTTTAAGTGCATGTCCCCGCAACACACATATTCTAGAGTAATAGACTGTTTACAAAATTATATGAATGTATTTCTATAATTATTATTAAGATCAACATAGAAACAGAGACATAGAGGGGCTAGCCCCTGATAGAAGTTAAATATTTATTCCCCCACTATGTATGTAATACATGCCATACCGATGCCACCTACAGCGAAAAATGTCAACCAGTTCTTGGTTGATGAGTCTAGGGCTAGCACAGTGCTGCATCTGGGACTGGCATACGTCAGGTCTTGGGCTGCCACATGCCAAGTGGGTCTTCTACCCTACAGCTAGAAGACCTGCTTACTTCTAAGTTATAGTTAAAAGAGTATACGGATGGGGTTACCTTGTCAGTGTACTGTGTCCATGTCCCACAGGGATGTAGAGTCAATAGCAGACCACCTGATACCAAGGATGAGACCCAGGGCGGTCGACTATCTTCGTGAATCTGATCTCCTATAAGTCAAGTTTTCTACATTAATTGGGATTCAGAGTGGATGGATAAATGGCAACCTGATGGAAAGGACTGAAGTAAGTAGGGGAGTGTCAGAATATTGGCTGACTCGCTGATATGCTGTATCCTTGATGGCCTGGTTTTCTTTAATACTGTTGATGTAAAGTCCTCCTTCCGCTCTTGGCTTTTTTGATCATATCACCTAGGACAATGCTGAAACCTACTATATGAACTTTACTTCAAAGCGGCAGTCTGGACTATCACTGTTCCTACTCCCACTGCTTTTGGGCCTTCTCTACATTTTCATTAGTAAAAGTGTCGCCACTGGGCAGATCTCAGCGGAATACATACTCCCACACATACATGTATCTCATAGGTGTAATATAAGTCACCCTTCACCTGGAAATACATTAATATACATATAGACCTGTGAGATGCACTGAGCCCTCAGGCTTAGCAAAAGCCCCACTGTGGCATGTGTAGGTGTGATCCTTGCCTATGGCAATACGTTATATAAAGTTTTAAAACATTATTTTGACGTAAAATTACATTTTTCTGTTAGCTGGAATAGGGCATTATACACCCCTCCATTCAACAGTTCAAGTCGCAGGACAATGTATTAATGGAATGAGACAATGGATAAGCCAGCACAAGGGTTGGGTAGCCATGCTCACCTTGTAAAGTTGTGTTTCACAATGCAAACTCATATTGACTGACCTTGTGACAATGTGCAGTGTGGTTATCCACGGTTTTAGGCAGTGCCTACAGCTGATAACAGTGGTAAAATCCTCAAGAAACTAACCAGTCCAGTATTTTGCCACAAATGTATAGGGCATATCACATTGAATGAGCATTTTCAATATTGCCAACATCTGAATATCTTTGTAAAACAAAATACGATTCAAACCACCGAACGATGAATATTGAAAGAAATGTTCATACTGATTTTAATCGTTATTGTTCTGATAGCAAAACACTTTTTTCTTTTTTTTCCTACATTTTTAAATGGCTCTTCCTGAGATTAAGCATAGTTGGGGTTATATTATCTTAGACGGTTGAGTTATATGCACCGCAGTACATACATTTGGAGTGTATATACGAGTTTATACAGAGTTATCTCTAACATGCAGAAGCCCTGTGGTATAAAGTGACTATAATTATGCACACCACCTATGCTGAAGGAAAAATAGCCTCTACCCTCTCTAAGCAATAAGGACTCAGGTCTTGTCACCGGAACTAACGTGTCTGGGTCTTTTCCGGCGTTAATTTGCACTAGGGAGTCAGGAGAGTGAATTGATGGTTGATTCAATTTCAAATCAAGGATGCCCAATTCGAAGTCTAAACTGCGTTTTAAACAGTACACACATTCTGCAACTGTATAGAGTCCCTTACTAGAATGTGGAAATGCTATAGGTTAGTTTTCTGTGAGTTTGGAGCTCGTGAGATGAACCGTAGCGGTGAACAATTCTCGAGAAGTTATCTATTTATTCATGTCCGGCCACACTTTTTGTTGTAGGAAACATACAAAAGGAAAATGAGCACCACAGAGAAACATTATGTGTAAAAAAACGACTCAAGCTGGACACTGGCTATACAGACCCCTTGTTAGCCTGTCCGTCTCTACATGCATTCTTAATGGAGTGGGAGGTAACAGAGAAGTATAGGCTACTTCGGGTTCTACTTCTATAGGCACGTGGCGGGTTTACCTTTAGGCCTACTGTACATACATCCTCTAGGTACACCACAAGCTTCTGTACGTGAGGAAGAAGACTGGCAATCCCTGGTTTTATTTGCTTACACAGCCCTGACCTTATCCTACTTGTAACCGTATCCGAATTGGAACCGTGTGAAATAACTATAGGGCGTAAGTGCTGGATTCTTTTCTTTAAAGTGGCTCTATATCCGATTTTTACCAAATTCAAAATCATATCTAGATATGTTTCAAAGAGGGTAAAAGGACATTCAAATGTTATCCATTGTCAGTAACATCTGAGAAGCAGGGTCACATGGGGCCCAGTTATGGGCTTTTAAAGTGTATTTTCAATGGGAAGAATTAAAGCATGCACATTTTTATTCCAACCATTAACCATAGTTGGCCAATAAGATCAAATTTGAGGAAAACGATAGGTAATGAGCATGCTGGGCAACATGCTGGGTCAATTTTAAGAATACTGAATTTTGAGTCCCAATCATGGGATATACGTGTACTTACTTTTATTCCTTGAATTTACCATGGTTAAGGTGGGTCAATATGATGGTATTTCCGTTCACTGCGCAGCTTTCTGCGCAGGTGCCTTCTCTAGTTTGACCATAGATCACCAGGGGACTTCATCTAATATTGGAACAAGTTATATCAAATTGTCCTAAAATGGACAAAGGTGTTGCCTAACCGGGGCGAGAACCATCAACCTTTGGATATGAAGGCATGCATTCTGCCACTGTGCTATAGAGTCTGTAGTGGTGGCTCACCTTCAGAAGTCATATACATAACTAGCCCTTAGTATATTTTATTTCCTTTCAACTTTTTTTTTTAATCAACAAAAACTTAAGAAATATGCCTGGGACCATATGACCAAAAGGGATTTTCTAGAGAGAGAACATTAAAACCTATATTCTGAGAGAGTTATATAGATATTTAGCTACTTTTCAATACCATTTTATGTACATATGTGGCAAAAGACTATAATTTTATACTCCTATGATATGAAACACTGACTTAAGGCTTGAATATCTCAGAAAACAGCTCGGGACCCTTCTATTTTCTCAGCTTTGTTGGAAAGTGTATGCTATTATGGTCTTATGGCAAAAACTTTATGACAATCTAGCTACTGTTACACCAAGGCGTTGACCCACCTTAAAGGCTACTAAATAGGTTGAGGCTCTGTTAGTCTGCTAGTACACTCCAACAAGGAGACCGTCTATAACTGTAAGGAAAGAGAACTACCTATACATCTGAGCTTGCATACTAGTAGTAACTTTAACATTAACTTTAAAGGCGTAATAATTTCCATGGTGAAAGATGGATGTAAGTTTTCGGTGTGACCATCCCAACCACGTTATCAATTGTCCATACAAAGTCAGTCATATGGTTTGAGTAGTGTGTGGAAACAGTACATGTTACAGGCTAACCTGGCATTGTGGGTCTGCCCCGGTCTCTGCATAAATGCAATCAGTATAGGGACAAAATAAATACTACCTACAGGTCTTACCATTTCTTTATAATACTGGTCATTGGACAGGAAATAGTTCCCCTTTTATTCATGAGTGTCAGAAATTATTATTCCGTTTAATGAATTATTTTGATAATGAAACTTTTTTGTAAATTCTGCACAATTTAGCCACAAAAAAAACACGTTCTCCTAATTTCAATGGCCTGCTTGCAACTATGGAAAACTGCCACGGATTGCTTTTATAATACGAACAAACACACACTTTGTGTGAGTGATTTAGCAATAGTGGTGTGCTCAAATCTTTTTGTTGGAGGGGAAACGTAGGAACTGCAAGATGCAGATACCATTGCCATTCATTATCTATTTGCAGTCATCTAGCAGCAATGAAACTGAATATTGATAATGAATTAACAATGTCCTCGACATTCACTATAATCTATAGTCTGGTTTCTACAAGGTAGGGTAGGTGCCCCAAATGAGACAGCTTAGACTACAGACACCGTGCTACATCTCTAGTTTAAACAACTGATATATCTGGGAGACCCTCCTGATATTATCTCCAACTGTCTAATACCCTCATCCTGCAAACATGTGAAAACATTATGAGCAGAAGGGGAGGAGGTATCCGAGGGGTAGGGGGAACTTGGCGAGGAGCCGTCTAAGAAGGATTATCGGGAGGGGGAGTGTTTCTGTCACCCACACATGTCTGAGAGATTGCATAGGCCATAATAGTGCATTTCACAGCGGACTTCTCGGCACCCTCGGACTTGGTTAAACTAAGAAAGGCTGTCAATGTTGGAGAACCATCTCGGTATATCTCGTCAGGTTCTTATCTACACAATCGTTTCCAATATTATGATATGAACATAGTCTAGTATGATGTAATATCTGCCATTGGTTCAGAAGCGCTCCTCTACCGTTTTGGTAATATAATAATCACAGACTCACATGGTAAAAACGTGGGTAGTTGTTGACATGACTAATTTACGCCCATACTCTGAGATCAAGCACGTTAATGTATAATGGACCTATATCCCTGAGACGTTTCTTATGGAGGAGTTTTGAAAAAGGCGGGAATTAAGGTTTCACTTTCTTCTTTTTTTTAAAGGAAGACTGCCCTCATTACTGAGAGGACTGAGAGTCAAAGACTTTAAGACATTTTGCTATAATGAGCATGAATGCCTAAGAACAGTGTGCTGGAATCTGCGTGCGGATAGCCCTAGTACATAGACAGAGCTGCACGCTAAAGTGACTGAGTCAATGGTTAGGGGAGACCGGGGCAAAACGGACCCCTTAAGGGAAGATGGCATATAACTCAGAGGTAAACCCCTGATTTGAAACATTTATTTTTTCATAACAAAGCATAGAAGTATACCATCCATGAAAATAATTAATATTGTGCTAGTATCATTAATAGCATTGTGGGATAGCGTAACATATTCTGACCTACGAAGGTCATGGGCTAAATGTCCCGGGGCAAAAGGGTTTTTGGGGCGGGGCAAAAGGGACCCTGGAAATTTCTTAATTTTGAATTATTATCTTTTTTCATGATTTTCTTGCTCCCATCTTTTAGCTATGTTATTACTCAGTTCTTTAGGTATTTCTTTGTTGTCATGCATGACCATTATCTGTGACACGATCTGCGAAAAGGGACCTTAGTGCAGGGTACACTAAGGTCCCTTTCCCCGGTACATGTCACAGATTCTACCATTTTTCAATTTCATTTGATTTTTATGACCATTGAATATCATGCATTTCAATAAAATTTCCCCCGAATTCAGGAAAAATTCTCCAAAACCCCCAAAATACCCCCCAAAAATAAAAATTGGCTAAGAAATGATTTTATATTGAAATAAGCATGTCTCATCATTCTTATCATTTTTTAGGCCAAGCATGGTTATTTTTTCATGTTTTGATCATTTTTATGGGGTTTCACCATAGGAATTCTGATTGTAAGGGGGGGGGGGTCCGTTTTGCCCCAGCTTCATGAAAAATATGTGAAAAAATGATCTTGCCCAAATAAATGACTGCAGGGTAATATTTTTTCCCACTTTGCAAATATGTTACACAATATTTTAGCTATGAAATATTATTGTTTTAGCCATAAAACATTAACATATACCTCTTTTTTAATTCTCGGAAGCTTATAAACTGATTTTTGCAAAATTAGATCATGATCTCTAGTTTCAGTTTTTTCTTTATGGAATCCAGAATACCATAGGTAGCATCGAATTTTTTTTTTAAACATGTTATTTCTATCAATAATATGAGCCAATTTGAAAAAAATATGGAATTTATAGCTGAGAACTGAGTTAGGGGTCGGGTCCGTTTTGCCCCGGGGGTCCGTTTTGCCCCGGTCTCCCCTAGACCCCAACACCGTCACTCGCTACTGGCGTGTGTGGGGCGCTAGGTCTCCCCTACTGCACTCGTGGTGCTAGGGCCGTATTGCACGCTGGCCGTGAGTGCAGTAACCATAGAAGAGGTGACTTTTAAGTGACGCTCTGTATTTATTTCAGGGTATTTTAGTCTAATATAGATACACAAACCATGTTTGTTTACTTCTGCAACGTTTTTTTTTTACTTCTGCGGTGTTTGTTTACATCCGTCGGCCGCCATTTTGAATTCCGCGCAGGTCACGTGACCTTCGGTAGCCTAGAAACGCCCATGGCGACCCCATGGCGACCCATGGCGACCCTCGGGAACGTGAAATACGGGCACAGCGTGCAATACGACCAAGGGTTATTGCACGCTGCCCTGGGGAACGGCCCTCCCATTGCTTTAACCTTGACAGTCCGTATTCACCATGAAATAAATGTACTGTACCCTTTCAACTATTGGTGTTCTGCACAGAGCATTGTCTTGTATTGATGTATGGGTCGTCCTGGAATCCCTACATCCCTTGCATGTGATGGTATATATGGGAATACTGAGATACACATTTTCGATCAAAGGCACCTTGAAGAGGATGATGCTCTTTGTTCCATTTCTTCTCTGGCCTTCCGCTTTCTTATATGAAGCACATTGACTATACCCTTTGTCATCCTCAGTCTGTTTCTCGTACAATGTTATATGATGCTGATATAATGTCTCCCAGCATGTCAGCTACTCAAGCTTAACGCACATCAGCGGGAAAGGTCATGTGACCTCCTTTTGACCAATCAGGGCATAACTCTACTGAAGCTATGGCCAAACTCGGATTGATCCTAGATGTTAGAGTTAGTCAGCTATTTGGCTGGTTCTGGGTGGTTTGGATCAAACTTCTCAAATGACTGTGTCCACCATGTGTAGAAGAATGGGTATAGGGCATGGGTCAGTCAAGACACAAAGCAGGCTTAATTTCCATGTTTGGATGCTTTTGAAATATGCTTGCCGTACCCATGGCTTCTTCTGCGTCAATTCAGCTGTCCGTAGGGCAGAATCCGAGGTCTGACATCTTATGATCTATACATACGATTTAAAGGTAATGATATGAAGAGTTCCATTGCAAAACGCAACAAATCCATTCCAGAATTGAAGCATGTAGTGATTTCTCTAACGCTACCATATTGGCAGTTATAGTGCCTCGGATATAACGTGTACACCAGAGACGACCTAAAGACATGATAAAAAAATGTTTCAAAATTGCCTTTACCAATTCCTGACCTACACATTTGTCAAAACTCGGTGTCATTTTTTTTAAATGGCGCTTATTGTGTTTGGAACCAAACTCTTCATATACTCTTAAAAAAAGATATTACAAATCTGTAAAGATGATGTCACGTGGCTTTTGTTCAGTTTAATCAATTGCCCAACCTTGGTAACTCAGAGATGGCCACCAGGATCCTCCAGGGGATGTGGAATCCCTTTTCCCCCAGACTATCTTCAAATCTAGAATGATGTTAGTTCTTGTATCCATATGAAATAAGAAATGTTGAACTATGAATGCATGTTCAAACCTTTCGATTGCTAATCCCAGTCTTTGCCAAAACACGCCGGACAGTGGCAATGTCCGCCTAAAATGACTCTGGTCTGGCAGAATGACTAGTGTTGCAGGACCAGATGTCCTCCACATTCTGGGCTTTCAAAAACTGAAAGAATTTTTCAAATATTCCAACTAGAACTGAAGTTACAAGTTCTAGAGTGCACACTAATATTCTAGGCAAATTAAAGCAATGTTTTGTTACTATTTTCTTTTCTAAATGCTATTCTATTCTTAATATTATGCAAAACTTTGATTTTGATATCCGGTCCTGCAAAAATCTATCCGGTCCTGCAAAATTGGCTAGCTGCAGGACCGACTGTCCTGCATGCCAAAAAAGTTTTCGCAAAGACTGCAATCCAAACGGGCAGGTTAGAGCAAAGATACAGGCAAGCAACCAAAACAGGACAAAACAAACAATGAGCATGACCGCCACAGTAGGAAGAGTGCGCTGGAACCTGCGTGCGCAGATAGCCCCTGGCGGGACAAAGGCGCACTGGTACCAATGATCCTGTGGCAGTCAGGAGACCGGTAAAGAACAAAGGGCACGCCATCAACCCGCCCTCTACGGACCATGTTTACATGATAATTATCCATCAGTGAACTTCTCTTTAACATCCACCAGATAGGGCACAGGGAACCTGACTGGAGGTCTCTTACAATGCACCCTGTATACCGAGAAAACTAAAAGGAACATCCTGCCCCAAGCTGGCCTAACCCTCTTGCAAAATAGATGTCATCATATTGATGTCACTTCAGTATGCTGTCACAGACCTAACACACCTGGCATTTTATATCTGGCTGAGAATCTACCATTGGCTCAGCCTCTGTGCATCATTCCCACGGGGAAGGAGGCCGGAAGGCGGGCATTATTACCACCTTGTAGTGGTTTATAGTCACTAGACACATGGGACTAAGGTGGCGTCTTTAACAGAGCCCATGCTCTTTGTACACTTCCGGTCCGCTCCTGCTCCACCGGAACTCGAGAGTCCTCATGCAGAGCTCTGGACATCATTTGTGTGGAGGGGAAGGGTTGTTCTCAGGTGGAAATGGATGCAAGGCATCCAGAGTGGGTACAAGTGAGGCCCCGGAACTGAACTGCCGCATCACATGAGACAATTGTGGGTGGGGTGAGGCGGGAGACCCTAAATGGGGTGTTTGTCATGGATGGGGCAGGTACCCGTCTAGCAAAGACAGCTGTGTAAATGTATGTTTTGGTTTCTACGATGAAGCGGATAGACATGGAGAGGTAGGGAGCGAGAGAAAAGGCAGACAGAGGGATAGCTATATATAATATACTGCCATAGAGAGGGACAAAGAGGGGGGCAGAGGAAAAAGAGGAGTAATGGAAAAGGGAGGGTGTTGGGGCAGGGAAAGACAGACAAATTTCACCATGTCATATTACTGTGCTATAGGTGTTATCTACCTTCCAATTACTATGGTATCACATTTCTAATTTATGAGACAAGGACTGATGTCTTTGATGATTTGTGCTATACTCATTTTAGTCCCTACATTCATGAGGATCGTTAGTATTCTGGCATTTGGACATTTATTCCGTACCATGAAAATATATAGTGAATGCTGATGGGCGGGGGGATTAAAGGCTTTTTCTTATCATGATTCCCAGATGTGTGTTCACGTGTAACTGTGTGGTACATGTAATTGAGTAGAAAATAGCAAAAATGATAGATCACTATTTACATTTGCTTTTTGACAGTGTGTTGATGGTCATTAAATTGCCAGATATGCTGCACACAACGCATAGGCCTACCCGTTTAAGTGCTTTCAGTATATATAGCTTTGCAGAAAGACTACTTTGTTAGACCCCTATCTACCGATTCAATGGGATTCGGTAGATAGGTGCCTGCTGGTAGAGCAGGGCCAGTTGTGTGTGGTCACGGGAACTATGGTCAACATAACAGTGAATAGGCTACAAATGCAATATACAAACGATGGCAGATCATGACCGATATGGGAAGATGGAAAGTAAGGCATCTGGATGGGAACTACAGGGCATGTGAGTTCTAATTTATCACGTATGTGTGCCGGTGGTGAAATCGCTTCATTCTGTACTCTCTAGTACTAGTATCTCTATTCCCAAAAATACATCACGGCAGCCTCAGTTTTTGGTCTTATAGCTGGCTAATGTGTTGTATTTTCCCCCTATTCCTCTAGAAAGAATGTAAGGTTTGGACTGCATTACAGGCTTCAAGGATTGTGCCATAGAATACTAAATATTAAAGCCATTGTATTGACGGACTGGTGTGAAGGCTTTATTACAACCTACTAAAGTAACTTATAGGGTTGATACACAGAAAATAAGATGAGACTCAATGTCGCCAAAACTGTGTACCAGAAACAAGGTCCTGCTGATCCATAGACTGCATGGTTTTACCTCTCTGTACTCTGAGACCGAAATATGGACGGTACTCTTGTTATAGGCATGTAGCTGGATGAATTATCAACCAATCAGATAATTCCCTGGTCTTCACTGCGGAATTCTTAGGGGGCATTACGTAACCACTGGTACCCATAGGGTAGCTATATCAGGCCTTATCTCGCCACTACCAGATCAAGCAATGGACGCCCGCATAAGGCATCCAGCTACCGCGGTATAGCTTTGGAGGGGTGAACCGTTTCTCTGGGTAAAGTCATATGCATTAGCTTTAACGGACCAAAGAATAATGTTGAAAACTAATCAGTATGCATGTCACGTTTTGCCAGGAGGATCTTTATTTCAAAACAAACTGATGTTTGTATCTATATCCTGTACTAACCCATGGGTCACCCAATGGTACCCAAAGGAGGACCTGTGGTGATTGGTTTTGGAATGGGGAATTGTCTGTACTATCCCCCCAAAATAGGACTAACTTCTATCAAAGCCATTTCATTGTGTCTTTCTCAGGCCTCATTACCAAGAGTATACAGCCATGCAATCTCTGGCCCATCATTGAATCTTGTTTATTTTCTCAACTTAAGGCATATTCCTATGAGTGTCTATGATTAGTTAAAATACCAGTAGATGATACTTATGAATATTATATTAGTCTCAGCAAACACCAGGTTTAATTAATGGCAATAATACTTGCGGCACTATGATTTCAAACCGTCCTGTAAATAATAGTAATGGTATTTTGTTGAAGCTATTTTAGTATAACATTCTTTTTGAATGGCCCAGCTTGGTATTTATCTATTTGGAACAGGAGGGTTACCACATATACTTGGTGGTAAATAAAGCCTGATCACAAGACCCGAGCCATCCTGCAGAGTTTTAATTAAGTAAAAGGCCCATACACTACCAGCGTCTCATGTTGGTGGTCATCAATTATCCTAGTCTAGCAAGATTCATATCAAGGGCATTATATCATAGAAAGAGAAAATGAATAAGCACTAAATATTGAGCATCAGAGTTACATGGTACGGATCCTGTCTACATAGATGGATGTCCTGTACTTCTGATACCATAATTAAATATTGTTGTGATATATGATGATATACTATATGAACCTGCACCATACATCATGTTCTCAAGCGGGATGTCTCGTATTCTAGCTGTTTAACAGTATACAGCTGATATATACCCATATTACATCATCCAACCAGGAGTCGCAGGACTATAATACATGGATGGGAAACAAAGACAATGAGACACACATAAATACAGAATATAATTATGCTTTCACCTTTCAATCCATGGACGGGTGAGTTATATTCAGAGACAAACAGGGAGCAAACAAAATTCGAGATATGGGAGAAAGCAAATTCATTCAATTATTGGGAGGAATTCATGCAAATCTTCATCACACCCCATAAGATCCCACCAATAGCCAAACCACTGTAGCTGCTAAACTGATTATAGGGTAAAGGCACCCTGACTCGGACAGCTACCTTGAGTCGGACACCATTGGCTTTGAGTCAAATAATTAATATACACATGTAGCTGTGGTCCATTATAAACATTAATATAGTGTGTGGAATACCTAGGTCAGTTAGGTAGCCCCAGCTACATGCATACATGACTAAATGTTGAATGAACAGTTCATCTGATTGTGCCCAATACTATATGATTGGGGATCTATAAACAGAAAAAAAACAGTTTCAAAAACATAACGATATTTTTCCTACAAGAATGTTGCATTTTCTGTCAAGCATACACATCAAGCCAATGAAATGACAAGTGTCCGACTCCAGTATCATCTCTGCCATGAAGTGTCCGACTTTAGGTGTAGTTTAATCATTTAAAATCAAGATTTTAGATGTAGATTTATTTATACTTATATGGGAGAACTTATTGTGATCTCATCAGGAATATAACCTATACCCAGTGGGCACAAAATTGAGTCCAATGTTGAATCAACATTGAATCAATGTTGAATCAACATTGACAACCATGTATCAATGTTGATTCAATGTTCTGTGCCCACTGGGATATAGATAATGTGTCCAGTGAGGTAACCTATGTTAAGGATAAGATCCTACAAAGGTGTTTATTTCAACAGGCAAAAGTGATGACATCTTCTTTGTCAAGGAGCGTCCGAAATGGGTGCCTTTACCCTACTCCCGTTCTGTCTTTAATCCGGCTAATGGAAAGGGAGATACGAGTTGACTGATTGGACCTGACCTAAATCCCCATCAATTTCCCTTTGTGTCCATCTGCCATGAACTAGTTTTGTCATAGTGGTGATTACTGAGCAGCAGTTTACAGACGATAATGTCGAAATTTACCCCTTTGGGTATGATATCAAAATGTGTCAGCTATCTGCCTTATAGTTCACAGCATGATGCTCCTTCCACATGCGGGCGGTCTAAACCCCCCAAACCTTAATGATATGTCTATCACTACGTGCGTGGTCATCTGTGAACAACAAGTAGGAGAGGAGCATACGAAGCAAATTTATATTGGGGATTGGTTTGGGGGAGCCTAAGGAATTCGATGGGGGGCTATGGTATTTCATATAGACTTAAATAGGGCCCCTCTCATTATACTCCTCTTGGGAACTGAGGAGAGGACACTGCTTTGAAGCTATGTGCACATGATTAAAGGTTGATACTAAAGCTATGGTGACTCTAGCTGAAGAACGGGTATACCCCTTACCATCTGAAGACACAATTTGAGTCTTTAGGTCACCCAATTTAAAGCACAAAGTTTCTTTAAACTAGAAATGTCTTAAATATAGAGGCTGAATGTGACCCAGTATTTCATACAAGAAGGCCAACTATATCTAACGATATTTAGCCCACAAGTATATTGATAGAACCATGTATACATTGTACCCACTCTAGTGAACACTCATGTTAGAAGATAATGTATGTAAGGATGGCATAGTCAAGTACAACAGTCAGATGTAAGGCATGAGAGGCATGGAACCGGTACTCATCATTCCAGTTACCCAAGAGCCGCACTATTTGTGAGAAAATCACCGCCAAGGTTGCTGGAAGTGGACCCAACACCCAGAAAAATAGAAACCTCAGCCTGACGCTGGCGTTGTCGCCAAAAGCAACCACCTCAAGCACCCTAGTGAGGGTCAGGTAATGCTGGACCTTCATTTGGAGACTGGACTCCCCCAAAATGGCTCGAGAGTCAATGCTGGTCCCTCTTCTCAGAGTATGATAAAGCTGGACTCCAAGCATCCTCATCACCCAAGAGTCGTATCTCATATTTCCAATCTTATGACTAGTCTTTCCAATAATCAAAAAGAAAATCATATGTTTTTGTAATATACATCCACATATTGCTTAGGTAATCATGACCCTAAATACACCATGTAGAATCACTATCCGTCACCATGAATATTGAACTGTTTTCATATTGTAATTGTACTAGGAAAGATATTGAAAGTCCCATTTAGAGAAATTTGTATTATTTTGGTTCGTCCAAAAAGCCTACTTGCGGCCATACTCATGAGTTAGTAGAAATCAAAATCTCCTCGATCACTGTAAAGATGTTCTGAGAAAAATCATATCAAGAAATTCTCACTTATTTGCCTGCCATCCAGAAAATGTTTCATGGAGGTGATTCTTTTAATCTCAAAATGTCAATTTAGTGTAAGAGATTGAACGATTTACAAAACAGTATCTCATGTAAATTGAGCAAAATCTCAGTGTTAGTGGCGGATCGGACGCAACAGAGCATGAATCGAAAACAAAGGCAGTTGTCACCACATGGATGTTGTATTGTCCTAAGGTCTTGACAACTTACTGGAAAAACTGCCAATATTAATTGATGTTATGAGGAAGTTAGTATTTCCTATGATCACATTAAAAGTGCATCTTACGACAAAAAAAGCTATAGGGGATGATCGGTGTCTGTCTCTTATGTTAGTACTAGAAAGAACTGTTTAATATCCTATGTTTTTATTAGCGATTGGGTGTAAAAAGGAATGCAGAGAGCCAAAGGCAAAGCCGAGACTATTACTGCCTGACTTTCAGGTGAGAGTGGTTTTAGCGACAATGACGCTGACTTTTCTGAGTATGTATGCAAAGTAGCCATGCGTGGCCCTGAGGCCGACAGTATGATGACACAAAAGAGAGGGTAAACAAAGCTTGAGGTGCAGCTCAATCATAATTAAATTCCTGGGTGATCAGGATATTACTTGATTAGGAAATACTTGAGAGCTGACGCATTTGTAGCATCTACTCTCATTCATATTCCTCATAATATTGGTTACACTGTTTCCTACACTATACGTCATATACTTACATTCCACACATGTTTGGAGAGTTTATCAACCTATATAGTTGGTGTGCTTGGTCTAACTCTATGTTAATATTTGTAAATATTATACATATTCTCATCAGGTAAAGGCGACTGAAAGTTTTCTCTGACTTTGTGCTCGACAGTGATTGAATGAGATCTGGGAGCCATAAAGAGATGATTTAGTAAATTGGTACGATATCGGGGAAGCAAGGAATCTGTATGAATACTACAGGTCATGTGAGCTCTCTGTTATTATCATGTGTACTGAAGGAATCACAGTATTTCCCACCATGCATTGCCTGTCTAAACTCCTGCTTCGGAATTTTCTTAATATGTTGTCTGTACAGTTCAGTGGTATACCATTCATCGAACTGGTTAAAACTGCTGGCATGTAATATCTAGCCTGTATCTGCATCTAGGTCATTGTCTTGGATCATACTTATTTGGGATTCTATAGACATTCTTTTGCAACTCAAGTGTATGGAATGGCTACCATAAACATTGAGTGGATACTTGCTCGGCATTTCTATAATTATGGGCGAGGCAGTCTGGAAATCTGAACTCTACCTTAGCTAAGTAGAGGGATGAAGTGTCCCTGTGTAAAGGTCTGGCCTGAAGGTCTTAAATGTCTTGACTGTGGTGCATTCTCTTTAGATGAAGAATATCATTATCAAGTTCTGTAGAATTTTGATCAATAGACAATCCGATATACTATGCTCCCCTCAGTGGCTAGTATCACCTTACCTCATTTCATCAATAGCTGAAATATATCAGGAGATTGAAACATACCGAAAGAATTGTGATAAGAAATTGAAACTATAGACTAACAATCATCAGGGAGTGAAGATAATGTTTCAGACACTGACTACATAGACAAATGCCCTGTGGCTAAAGGATCCATAAAGCATGGTGAATGCCTTATGCCTTTCCCTATGATAGCTGGAGACCAATCGACTGTCATACCTTGAGCATGCCGGCTTGCCTTAAGGCATCGGTGGGTGTCATATGAGGTTTGATCATCCATCTAGCAAATCCACTCGGGGTTCGATTTTATACCAGATGACGTGAGGTATGCCCTATACGTCTGACTCTTCCATTTCTATTTAATTGAAGGTATTTACACAATTATGTTAAATGCTAAGAAAATAGATAAGAACTAAGATATTTAGTGATCCGAATCCGCGCATTTACATGATCATTTTTTTCATTTTCATTTGGTGGTTTTTTCTTTACATCCTGCAGTGTATCTAGCTTTATCTTGGAAAAAAGATGTACCTATTATAGTGTATGTCACCTAAGCTGACTTACTCAGCTGGTTCAACTTTCCATGTGCGTAACATATCTCTATGATGAAAGCATAATATTTAGATACAGAAACCATGATCCTCATAACAGAGTGGTCAACGGGGCAAATGCCCCCCCCCCCTCTCAAGTAGGGGGGGGGTGTTAAATGGCTAATTTTGTCGTACGGTTTCAGGGACAGGCTCAAACTATGCATTTGGGACCCAAAACTCGGAAAATCACAGAAATATTTTTTTCAGACCCCTGTGACCCCCCCGTACATGGGGTCCGAAGATCGGCCAAATAGTGAGAAAACAGCCCAAATTCAGGCTCTTAGATTCCTACTCAAACCTCACCATGCTTTCATGAAAATGGTCAGAAACCTTCATTTGGGACCCAAAGAGAGCATTTAAAGTCATATTGTTGTGATTATAGGGGTGTTTCCCCCTCTGGGGAGGGGGTGCGTCCATGGTAAAATACCGATAAATCAGCTTTTTTGAAGGCATTTGCTCCTATACAATCAGGTCCCTATACTGCCATAAAACATCATCATGAGCCATTCTGGAGGGCCCCCTGTTTCTGTTAACTTCCCCTCTATGGCCCCTAACCCCATAGCATGCACCAATAGCCATCAGATAACTCCCTTCCCCCCTCCGCCCTCGCCTCTATATTACACTGTACTCAGAATGTCAGGATCTTTGAACATCAACAGTCATTCACAGACACCTTAGCCTGTCTTGGGAGTAAGACAGTGGTGTGTTAAAAGAGGGGTGGGGGATAGGGAAGGGGCCCAGACCTCCTCCCTTACCCTATACAGATATAAGAGGAGGGCTACCTCAGTCCATCTAAGAACTCCAACCATCAGACCTCTTATAAATTATTTATCATACATGCATGAATGGCTTTACCATGCACCTCAACAGAAAACTGATAGGGGACCCAAAGAGACTATTAAAGGTTATATTCTTGTGATTGCATGAATATAACCCAAATTTTCGAGGGCCTTTGCTTCAATATATTTGAATTGTCAACATATTAAAATGAGTTTAGATCAGATAGATAATACCCTTTTCAAAGGTCTCTATATTTATTTTGAGTTACCCTACCAATGATCACAGCCCCCCCCCCCTTCGTTCTATGCCTAGTACCTCACCCCATGTGTATTCATAGTCAGGATGACTGCTTCATGTTGTTACACTTATTATACATAGTAATTCTATAATAGTTATAGCAGAGACCTAATATTAACATTACTAATAATCTGATACTACAATAAATAGAAACCCTGACTCTCCTCCTTAACCAAGTGGTTAAATGCATAGAATGATGGATGGTAGAGTGGTGATGGGGGGGGAGCATGAAAATGACTCCAAATAAGGACTGGTGTCCTTATCTCTTAGTCTACACCTTGCATGGTTAGTATCCTAGATAGAAGACAAGAGATAATTATTTAATTCAATTCTCTGAGGTGTTAGATAAATACTCTGAACCCTAAATATTATTGGAGCCAATGATAAAGCCTGCAATTATATTATGGGGAGGGGTAGGTAACCCTGATACCTCATGTGCAATGCTAAAGATCAGATTTTGTCAAAGACGGGCATACATGCAACATCTGAGGGTGCTGCTATAATATTCAGATATATGAAAATATAACAAAGGCATGGTGCTTGGTAGATCTATGCCATCCCCTATATGGGGTAAAGGGTAAGTTGGTAGAACCTAATATCAAACTTTGAGGACAGATGAATACATATCTTGATATTAAACCAAATATTGAACCCAAATTTGACTTGAAGTACAGTATCCCTCTACCAGCTGTAGTAGATACACCTACCAGGGTGATCTCAAGGACCCAGCTCACTCATTCTTTTTTTTTTTGGGGGGGGGGGCCTCTTTTAACCACACCACTGTCCCACTCCCAGGCATGATACATACCATGAGAGGCAATGCTGTGCACTGTGCCACATGGAGGGAGGGTGGGCTGATGGTTGTACTGAGTAATATGGAGCCGAGGGGGGGGGGTTATTTCATGGCTATTAGTTTGGGGTGAGGGTGGGGATGGGGTGGAGGGGTGGAGGGGTGTCATAGGGGTTGGTTAACAGGAACAGGGAGCCCTCAAGAAAGGTTCAAACTATCAGACAGGTTTTATGTTAATACATTATTTCAGTATAGGGTAATATAGAGGCGAAGGGGGGGGGGGGGGGGGGGAAGTTCTCTGATGGCTATTGGTGCATGCTGGGAGGGGGGGGGGTCATAGAGGGGAGTTAACAGAAAGAGGGGACCCTCCAGAAGGGTTTAATCTGCCTGATTAGGTGTCCTGAGGATCTTTTATGGCAGTATAGGGATGTGATTGTAAGGGAGCAAATGCCTTCAAAATAGCTGATTTATCTGTATTTTACCGAGGACAAACCACCTCCCCAGAGGGGGCAACACCTCTATAGTCACAACAATATGACTTTAAATGGTCTCTTTGGGTCCCATATGAAGGTTTCTGACCATTTTCATGAAGTCATGATTTGATTTTAGAAGGAATCTAAAAGCCTGAATTTTGGCTGTTTTCTCACTATTTGGCCGATCTTCGGACCCTATGTACGGGGGGGTTACGGGGGTCCGAAAAAAATAATTTTGTGATTTCCCATGTTTTTGGACCCAAATGCATAGTTTGAGCCTGTCCCCGAAGAAAAGTAGATTTATCACCCCCCCCCCCCTATCTCAAGGGGTCCACAACTTTTGGTCTTCATTTCTAAAGATGACCCCCCCCCCCCTCTAATGGTGTCCCAACAGTAAGCCTTCACAGGCTCCTCAGCTGGTATATGGCCAGGGAGAGGCTACTACCGGTAAGGCTCCCGGGTATCGTTTGCATTGGGAAGGGAGGGTTATTACCACCTTAGTCACCACACCCACACAACTAAGGTGACCAGTGTCCTTTACAGAGACCATGCTCTCTGTATACTTCCGGTCTGCCCCTGCCCTACTGGGAGTGAGTAGTTATGGTGGTTATCAGCAAGTGCTCTATAGACACCATGTATGAGGGGAGGTGCAGGGAGGGGTACTAGAGGGGGAAAGGGTCCTGATGGAAATGGATGCCTGCCATAGGTGGACTTGAGGTTGAGGCACCGGAAGTCGTCACACAACGAGAAGGTCACGTGTATAGTGAGATGAGGGACTGGCGGCACTGGCTGACACTAAATGGTATGGAGGTCATGGGGATGTGGAAAGGGACAGGTACTTGTCTGACAATGGCAGGTGTAGAAGTCTATACTAAATTATACACTATATTTATCTCTTGCCTCACCCACTTATCAGCATGAGAAGAGATTGATGTATCCCATGAAACAAGCACTCTGCGTCCCATGATGAATTCTTTTGGTAATCGAAAGAGAAAGCAAAAGGGTCTGGCAAAGGTACGCCCAGAAGAGCTCTCCTAGGTGCGCGGACAAAAGTTAACAGTGAAATCTTAACACAGAATTAAGATCGTCTTAATTATCTTAAAATTAGTACTGTACTTCCTCAATTGAGTGCACCACCGAGGACAAATGCTCTGAGTGCAATCTTAATCATATCTTAAACTATCTTAGACTATCTTAAAAGTGTTGCTAAGCAAATGAGGATGGCACCACTAGTAGTGGTAAGACTACACAGTCCATTGTAGGATAGGCTAGTCGACTAGTATGTAATGGGGGACAGACTGGTTTTTCTCTCTTTTTTTGTCTTTTAGATGTTTATGTTGTCTCATCTGGGCGCAGGGTATATACTATAAAGGCAAACCCCAGCTAGCATTACGTGGGTATGTGACACCACTAGGTGGCAGATACAAGTCTCAATACAAAACAGGACTGCCTTAGATTAAGACATTTTAAAGTTTGCCCGCGCACCTGGGAAAGGCAGTGAGAAAACAGACCAATGAGGTTGATACCATGGTGAATCTATAACAGTCGTGGTATTCTAAAAAGCGATGTCTGCATGGTGATTGAAAAGATGGATAAAGGTACTATATGCGGTTCACCCCAGACTGTTTATACCTGAAGAAATGACTGATTACGTAAATTTCCCAAGTTTCACTCAGAAAGTGTCCAGAAAACGTTTCAGAAACATTCTGAAATTCTCGTAGGGATCACGAGTAATGACTCAAGAATGGGACCAGTTCTGCTTGAGATTTTGTTTGCATGGGTGCTATCATCACCGTGGGTGTAGACTCTAGTTAAGACTGGCTACTATTTATTTTATTTGCCTTTAGTGGTCCCCCTCCCTGCCCGAAATAAATGTCCTACTTTAATAGAGGGTTTCTCATATTCGATAATCTAATTTCCACCCACGGACAACAGCACCGGCAAACATGAACCATAGGCCAACCACTCAGAGGATTCCTCCGTGCTTTCTCGAGGAGTCAAGTCACATACTGAGACTTTGCTCTCTGATTGTGCAGAGCCAGAGTGTAACCATGGCACTATACAGTTAAAGGTCTTGTCTAAAGGCTTTCAGTGGTAGCGAATATTTCTATAGAGAAGAAGTATGTTCCGTCTCTTCCTTTCTCTACTCAAAGGTCACTAGATCAGTGGTCATCGAAGCGGCCAAGACTGCACCGGCTGTTTTATATAGTCTATGCCTTTTCTATTGAGAACCATGTACTACGAATTATAACGTAGTTTGAGGATTACAGTTAATCCAATCTGACCAATCTGAGTTCCAAAACGGTGTCAAGGAACCGTCAAAGGCATTTTATACTTAGATGCTTTCATAATATTCTTATAAATATGATGTCCATAAGATTATATATCCCCAGAGCGTTTTAGTCTGTATAGTCTTCTTGTTTAAGAAAATGCAACTAAACTGTTGCACCAATATAATTATCGTAAGTACGATAAGTTCACAGATAAACGTACAGTCTATACACAAGAAATCCATTTCATAAAAGAGTACGCCTACATCAGTGTTTGATATTATTCTTAGAAAAAGATGCCATGGGGGTTACAGAAAACAGTTCTCCGTATGGCCACCGTCCACTGGGGAACTTCGGCCGATTAAGTCCATACATTTCCCATATAGCTTCGGCCGATTAGAGCCCAGTGGACGGTGGCCATAACACATATAGACAGATCTCTTCTACCACTTCCCTCCTTCTCCAATTATAGTCAGTGCAATGTTTAAAGATCAAATCAACCCTAAATTGTATCGACAGCTATCCATATTCAACCCCGTGGCATGTGGCATTGGCATTTGGCATCATTTGGGTGAAACTGGAAATCGAAGGAAAGAGCCAAGCGAGAGTCAACACATGATCAATGTAGAATGCCCTGACTTGTTGAGGCATCTACTACTTAGAGGTTCTATTAGTTATTGATCAGAAATGAATTCATTTTATTCCTTCACAAAATGGACAGAATTGATAGATCCTGTGAGAGTTCCATGCCATGACTATGTGCTTCTCGCCAGTATAGTCCATTAAATGAACGTTTTGAGCCTAAGAAAACTTGGTCCAGATGTCTCAAATCCCGAATTGTGTTTATCTCTGTCTGTAACCAATAGAAAAAGAAGTATACTCCTCTATAAAAGAAGAAAAGAGTCGGATATAACATACTGAGGTTTCTCGAAGTGAAAAAGGATCCTGATCCTGAGAGCTCTTAGCTACAGAAATGAAGGGAGAAGAAACCTATGCATGAAAAGCCAACATATAACATAGGATTTTGAGGAAGTCTAACTCAGCGGAAACTAAGCCCGTGCTCTACAATGATTGAATGGGATTCTGGGGATAGGGGTGACTGGTAGGCCACTCCAGTTGTGAGTGGCCACAGGCAAAGGGGGCAAAGGTGACTATGGCAGAACTGCAATATAAAAGGATGCTAGTAGATCAGGGCCGATATAGGGAGATAGAAAGCAAGGAATCTGGGCGAGCAATACAGGTCATGTGAGCTCTCCTTCATCATGTGCCTGCTGATGGAATCGCTGTGTTCTGGACCCTCTATTCCCAACCATTCAAGCACTGCGGAAACCCTTGCTTTGGAATGTTGCTGCTCTATATGACTCTGTGTATAGTATATAAGTCTGCTACTAGTCATTTGCCAGGCTATCAATGCTGGCATATAACATCTAGACTGGACCCTCATCTCTTTGTAAAGGGTGACTTGGAGCTGGACTCCATTGAGGCGGAGGGGGAGAGGGTAATGTATCCCTGGGAAAATGCAGTGGATGTTGGTTTAAAATACCAGGAGGGAATTTATTTAAGCAAACTGATGATTGCGTTTTTATTCTTGACCCATCCATGGATTGTCAATGGACCTGAAGTAGTAAGAGAAACCTCTGGAGCTGGTTTTGAAATTGGGAATCCTTTTTCACTATCTGCAAAATAGTCTCATTTATTTTTGAACAACTCTCATTATTAGTGGCAAACAATGGCAATCAATAGTGTGCTTCCCTAAGGGCTTTCTCAACCTTTTTGTGTCTATCCATCTCGAATTTAAACAGAAATAAACATCATGATGACACTGACCGTTTTGTAGCCCTTCCAGTGGCTATGATACCTTAATGATAATCTAAGTATGTATAGTAATCATCACCATAACCCTAGAAAGTGATATACAGTGTAAGCATACGTAGTGATATGCCTACGGAACCATCACTGTAAATCAGCAAATTATTATAATGTTGTGTAACCCTTTATATCATTTTTCTCGGAATGGCCACAGCTAGGTTTTTAATTAGGTATCTGCATAATGAGGGGGAGGCTATTAAATACACTCGATTGTAAATAAAGCCTGATCACAAGAGCTCGATCCTCCAGTAGGGATTTAATTAAAAGAAACGCCCATTAGCCACAGCCGTCTTGGTTGGGGAAGGGTTCTACCTCGCCCATAGCAAGGTTGTACCAGGGAGACTAAGCGCCATCAAGATAAATGTGATAAGAAATTGGAACTGGACCCCAATAATTAAACACCAGATAATTAAGCATCAGAGATATTGCAAGGGCACTATATATAGGGAGATACGCTTAAAGGATACATAAGGCATAGTTCTTGGCTGCACATCTGATTCTTTAATTATTGGAAAACTATGATCCTATACCATACATCATTCCCTGAAACAGGGTAAGCCTGCACACTGATAACATTTATAAGAGTCTATAGTCTCATTTATTAGCTTTGCTCTAAAATAGTATCTACAAATTATAATTACAATCATGAATTGGAAGTAGAGTTTTTATCTATTTTTATCAAAGTGTACATATTTACATTTAAAAGCTGTAAAGTGGCAACTAATTGCAATACTTTAGATAGAGCAGTAGATAGGTTATAGAAAGGTATATGAATGCCGTGGACAATTTTATACTGTTTCGTTTTGAATCAGTTATTTCCTGATCAATCAAGTTAAATGACAGACCAATCTTGTGTATTAGTATAATCTATGCTTGCAATGGCGTAGCCAAATAGAAGTCTAATGCTTATCGCAAATGAAGGGATTACGATTACACTGCTTTTTTTTCACTCCATCGCAGTGTGAATTATATTCAAAGTCAAATCAAGAGAGGTCTAGTTCTGGCAGCAAGTGAATAGATTTGATTATTGTGAGGAATTTATGCAAATCTCCATTGCATCCCCATGAAACCCCACCAAACACCAAACCAATGTAGCCGCTAAACCAATTAAAATCACAATCTGTCTTTCGTTAATCCAGCTAATGTAAATTGAAACCGATACAATTTGAATGATTAGACCTGTCCTGAATCCCTATCAATTTCCTTCTCTACTCATCTGCCATGAATTGCTTTTATCAAAGAACTGGATACTGAGCAGCTGCCTGAAGATGAGCAGGCCCTAAAAAATTGTGTGGTTCAGACCATACAGTGATCATACGGTGATGAAGTAGATCTGCAACATCATATTTGTTAAAACATGAAAAACCGTTGCATTTACTCCTCACTTGTATGGTCAAAAGATGATAGAAAATTGTTGGAAAATATCTAAAGATGTCAACCCTGTTTTTCTAGGCTATGATGTGTTACTTTAACCACACTTTTTTGTTGCCTCTACGCAAACCTGCCTCATGTTACGAACCTATTCATCATAATGATTCTGGGGAGCCTGTGATCTGTCTTATTTGTGATCAGCTGCTCCCTTCACATAAAATATTATGGTTGTTTAGCACCTAATATGATTTTGCAAGATAATGGTATTATATTTTCTACCGCTAAGTGCTTATTAAATGTCTGCTATAGTCCGTAAGTAAGAACATATAACCATTGGAATAGGGATAAACTAACATTTGGGCAAGATATATATGTATATATACTTGGGTGATTTAATATGTTAAAAGGTTTATAATTACTAAAAAATGTGAGCATAAATGTTATTAAAGGAGCTTGTTTTCTCTAACTACTATCATTTTCTTTCTTTCACAGACTACCCCAGACGGCATCCAATTAGGCCATCCACTTCAGATCCCCGAACGCCCACCTTACAAACCAGCAACTGACCCCACCAAAAAAAATGTCGGACATCATAGAAACCTACACCACCCAATACACCCCAGTGACGTCGTTAACTGACGTCAACACGTCACTGACGTTATCCAACACGTCATCAGCAATTGCCAACTTCCAGCCCAACGTTGCGGACGCTGACTTTGACCAGAATGCCCGGATCATTATTCTGTGGTGTGAGATCGTGCTGGGGACGCTGGGTGGTATACTGGTGTGTATGTGGCTGTGGTACAACAGGAGGAGACGCTCCAGGGTCAACATGCTCATCCTGCAGGTGGCACTCACCGACCTGGGGGTCATCTGGATAGCCTGTGTGCCCCAGCTCATCTGGGAGTACTCAGAAAGGCACTGGTAAGAAGGACATTCTAGTGGGTTTTTTCTGTGTGTGTGTCTGTGTGTGTATATTTTTAACCAATAGAACCATATTACCTACTGCATACACTGTAAATAGTTGGATGCATTTTTTTTAGATACGTACATTATAGATTTACTGTAGGTGTACAGTTTAGTGTCCTTAAATGGTTAATGAATTTCAAATTCGCTATTGATTTGCTTTCAACTTTTAACTATTAGGCAAACATCAATTTCAAAGGCACACCAAAGAAGCGCCATTGGCTTTCAATGGGAACTCTTCACTGTAATTATTATGCTTCAGGCGATGTTAACTTGCATCCATCCCGAAGAATATGGGCGACAAAAGGCAATCCCTTCTTTGCTTTTTCTTCTATGGTATCATTACGAATGTAGCTTTATGTATCCATATTTTCCAGGAACATATCATTAACACATTTTCACCAGGTTTCGGGTATCAGAGCGACAATGAGGTATTGGCCTAAGCCTGGCTGTTTGATGTTTCTGTCAGTCTGGCCTGTATAGTACGTACGCGGTGACTAACTGAAAAAGGTGCCTTGATGCTTTTTGTCAATGCACCTTTTTCAGTTAGTCCCTTATTACGTATTACGCATTAGCAAGATAATCACTGTACGGCGCCATTTTGTCTGGTCCCGGTGGTCTTTCTTCTGATGAATATAGCAGCAAGGTGATTAGCTGAAGCTGGTTCCCGTCATGTCCGAAATTTGGAGTTTTTAGGGGCCATGTCTTTAGTTCTCTATTATTATGAGTCCTTATGTCATCTTATTAGATTGGGGTACTGGTTAGGACACTGGATTACTGGTTCACACACAATTTTAAAATGTATTTTGATAGGTCTAAAGAATTTTTCAAATACAATTGATTCAAAAGTTTATGACCCCTAAAACTGGGATTGGATTTCAGACATGTTAGAAGCCAACCGGGTAACAAGAAACGTTTGGTCAACGTTGATCAACGTTCCCTTTCGGTTAATTGGTACAGTGGTTATCATTATTATTTCTGTCTTAATCTATATGTCTTAAAGCGAATATTGTAAATGTTTTTGTTTTCAAACACTAACGCTGGGCCACTCCAAAGAAAACCGTGGCATGTTATCCGGCCATGAAAAGCATTCCCTCCTCTTTGTTATTGCCGATATACCATGAGAACCAAATGTTAGTACATGTATAAAGCTTCAAAGTCTAGTCAGAAACTCTAGCAACTATGTGGAATGCTAAAAGAAAATGCATGTCTGGGGTTGAGCAGTTAAAAAAAAAAAGGTTTTACTGCAACCATCGACCAGCGAACTTCGGATTACTAAACAAATGAAGTGGAAAATACATGTTCTTTATGGGTGTATACTGCACCTGCTTCTATATCGATTCTAGGGATGGCATCGTCTTCAGTATAGAGCCGTTTTCAAAAGGTGCACCTTGGCTATATAAGGTATAGGTCATCCCTGCTAAAGGTCAAATCCCACAAAGCGAAAAATGGGCCAGAAAGTGTTGATTATTGACATAAAAACAAGAGGCAACGTTGCCAATGTTGTAAATCGCAACACTTGTCCCATGATCTTATGCCTCTCCAAATCTCACAGTGGTCGATAATAGGCAAGCAAAATGTTGCATTCAGGACTGGTTAATGGATCTGTTTGAGGGGAGTTACTTCATAGTATGATTTGTCCTCACTATTCCCTCTCAATTAGTCTTAAGATATTTGGAGTGTCTCCCCTATATAAACCAAATCATTGACATATTCCAATAAGCAACATTTTCTAGGCCTTCTGGGGGAAAATATCAAACTCTTTTGATCCTTGCGATTTCCCAAATCACAAGACAAAGGCAACACTTTCTCACCGATTTGGGCCTGTCTTAGCCAATATTATAGGGCCCAAAATCAGCAATAAGGACAATTCACAACATTTTCTGACCCTCTCTCGTGTTGTGGGATTTGACCTTAACAGCACCCTGCCTCTTATTGTAGGGTATAGCAAGAATAAGGCCTCTATATCTTATCCCCCTACCCTGCCAGCATGTCACCCCTTCTAGCATATTCTGTGATCTATACGACCCACTGTGGTATCCATATGCATTGTATGGTAGGGAATCCCCGCGATACTGCCCCCATCACAGTAGCATGTGGAGCCAACAGTAAGAGGTAGTGACGACTGTCTGCTTTGCATTTGCAGGAGTTTGGGGAACGTGATGTGTAAGCTGCTCAAGTTCAGCCAGAGCGTAGTTCTCATCGCCTCCAACTACATGGTGGTGGTACTGAGCATAGACCGCCACCAGGCTATCAGAGCCCCCCTAAAGGAACCCATACCGGTGAGTAGTCAAGTCTGGGAACTGGAGGAGGAGGCCATTTATCCTCTTGCAGCCATGTGTCAAAATGTTGGGGCAACCTTCGCTTATCATAGCCATGTATCAACACTTTGGAGAAAACCAAGTATGTAGTCATGTGTCAAAATAATATGTTTGAGTAAACCCAGTCTGTAGGCATGTGTCAAAATGTTACAGGAGACCCAGCGTGCAGCCACGTGTCAAGATATTGGAGCAAACCCAGTGTGAATCCAACCGTCCAAATGTTAGAGAATTTCATGATTTTCAGTGAATCGCTTAGTATTATGTAATTATGTTAAAAGATTAAACAGCGCTACGAACTGATGTATACCATAATTATTAGCCTATGCCCGAATGGGAAATCAACTTGATAAATGAAACCACTGCAGTATGCTGGCTCGGGCTCATGACCTTGCAACAACTAAACGTGAAAAAGATCGAAATGAAATATCTCAGTTTCCTCATTATTTTCTCAATTGCAATGAAACATAGTTATTTGAGAACATGCCTATAAGATTTTGTGATAAAGCTATGGGTATTTCTTAGGGAATCATTACTACTAGCTTATTTTCACATAAAAGGAGGAAAATAGGCTCAGTCTTATGTATTTGGCCTTTAAACACTCTTACAATAGAGATGCACAATGCTATGTTTGTCATATATTGAATGACTTCCCAGTTGTAATGGAGTTTTTGTGGGGTGCTTTAATTCTATTAAGAGCGAAAACACATTGGGTGTAAAAGGGAGCCCCAGTCAATTAAAAAGAAAACATGTTAACAGTCTGTTCACTTTTTTTTATTAAACTATTTGGTGCCTGCATGTCCCACCCCAACCAATTACTTCTAATGGGTCGTGGGTCAATGGCAGAGCACTTGATTGGAAAGCTATTATGGTTTATGTAGACTTTTCCCATTGGTCTCTCCCTACTTAAACAAGACATTAAAGGGGCATTCTCACCACTCGCACTTAACCACAGAGTAGACTAGAACAGTACTTGAATTGTGAGTTGGATACGCTCGGTGATTATGCCACTTTAAAATACTACCGTTCCAATGAGGATAACTAGTATCTGTCTGAGTATTTCCCATGTACTGTGTATTTCTATTTTACAGACACAGACTAAGCCGAAAGCATAATCGTTTCACTTGATTGTTTCAGTGTCATCCAAACTTACGTTTGCAATTATGTTGTGATATGTGTGTCTTTAGACTGATTGTATACCACACTTGACGGAAGGACAAAAGAAACTGCCTGCTTGTATAATACGTACAAAGTGAGAAAAACACTCACCATTGGTGTGGCATAAGTCAGTTACATTACTGCCAGACCCCTGCACTAAGGATATTGGCTTAGTCATGGCTGATTACACTTGTCTGCGACTAATGATCAGCCTAGTCACCAATAACCTACGTACAGGGGTCTGGCAGTGGTTTAACTACTATGTAACTATTTCAGTGCGGCATATCAGTATGACTGTACTAGTCAACATAATCACTGTAGGAACGCTGGGTCTGGAATCTAGAATTAGCTCATCCTTCACGGCCGCTGTTGAGTAAACAATGCTAACAGATGTCTATTTGTACTGTACATACTTGATATTATTACATGATAGTTGGTAGAATCTTATTTGAGGTATATGTGGTGATGTAGGCAACTGCTAGCCTCATTAAATCATTGCAATGATAGAGAAATCAGCCTGAAATAAAGACTAGGCTAACTATGTTGATGTGACTATGCTAACTCAGTATGTTGTGAGAGGATATGACTAGGCTAACTCAGTAAAAAAGTACTAGGCTGACTAATCCTTATACACATTTTGTTCCTTTACAGTCACAAGGGAACTCCGGTGTGGCTTTTGTGAGCTGAGCAGTGACTCACTGTGGCACATTATTGAGCATACCATAAGAAATCATGCTCATGGAGATATAGCCATCAGGACCTCGAAGCTGCAAGCTTCAACGGGAAAGATGGTGTACACTAATATCCATTTCCCTATTAAAGTCCAGGAAATTAAAAAAAAAAAAAAGATGGCTACACATATGATGTTGATTGGGACACTAAACGACTGCTGTGTGTGGAAGCTAAGACTCCTATATACCATGTAATTTGATCTGACTAGTATGAGGTGAAATGCAGTGCTTACAGTTGAGTAAGGCCTCTGGCCGCATGGTTGGTATATCCTTGAAGTATGCATAAACAGCCAAGGGCAATCCAGATAAATGGTATATGATAGCCTTCTTTCTGTACAGTCTTGTATTTTTGAGTTAGCCTAGTCCTTTATAGTTAGCCTAGTACATGCAACATGATCCTTGTTATGGGTTAATTCCTTCTCAATTATCCAACTGACTCTTCTTCTGTTATGCTTTACATGCACTATGTTATGTCTCCATACCAATATCACTAATGCACATCACATAAGGGTCCTAGGGTGGTAATTTTATGTCACCATATGTTCATCTATGCCCTTCACCAGGAACGTAGTTATCCTAGCCATGTATTTGTAGTTATCCTAGTACTTGTTATGTAGGCCCATGTAGTTATCCTAGTCATCCATATCATAAAATCACGATTTCCTGCTCTTACAGACCATTATACCCCAAAACCATCAGGGCACTACATAATACATGGCCATGGCCACCAACACATAACTTTACAATGTTCAACTTCCTATAAATACTGTGCAATCACCCCCTGTACTTTTGCTTAGAAACACAATCATTCACCATTAATGATGAGCTAACTCTTGACTGTCCCTTGACTGTTCCTACAGTGTTAATTAGAGGTGATGGGACATGAATGGGAAAGATGATGGCTTTATACTTCTACGTCCATAGTTTCTAAGGGTATTCACATTGCTCACAGTGGCAGGAAACAGAAAATACACATTGGTCTGTATGGAAATGAAAGCGACACAAATACATTCATGATAACACATAGAACAATAGAATATTTAATAAACATGACAATCATGAAGTTACCACAAGAAACATTTACATTCACTAATTCTAGTCAAATCCAGTTCGATGTTAAAGCGTTTTCCGATTATCACGTACCAATGGACACATTTTTATCGGATCTTGATGTTTTAGGAGACAGATGGCGAAAAACACTAATTACGTTACTTTTTAAATCATCAATTTGCCCAAACCCTGCCAGGGACATTAAAAATAAAGTGTGTTATCGCGCTTCTGAAGCCAAAAATACCTTAGGTTCTATCGGCAACTATTTCAGGCAGACACTAAATATGAACACTTATAGGGAGCCACCGTGGGTTTCAGGTTTTGTATCTTCAAATGAGCTTTGTTCCTATTTATTCTCTGAGGGGATTTTTTCTAGATAGGTCTATATTTACAGATCAGTTAGCCTCAAGTTGGTTGCGATTCAATGGAATAGCATCATGTGAATGGCACTTCATAGAAAGTATTATCTGATTATTCGCCGAGAAATATTGTCTCTTTAAGCCGGGCGATAATGATGAAGATCAAATCAGGTTCCCAAGGATTTTCAGCAACACAATGTCACATCTTGATTATTATTTCAGAAGATAAGAGAGAAGCAAACAGATCCAGTCCCATTATAAAACAGTCTGTATTTATTTTGCTCTGTAAAGCTTCTCAATTTTAAGCAGATTTTGTATTTAACATTTAACATTCATCACAAATTGTGACTACCTCATGGAAGAAACCCCGCTGACATGCGTTGCTAAGGAAAGAATTTTGAGGACAAAGATAACTGATTTTTTTTTAATGTTTTATTTTTTTATTTTTTTATTTTTTACAAAACTATCGGAGCTAAACTTTCCAATCTGGGGGAAAAAAACACTGCCAATCCACACATGGATCAGCTGATCAGCTTAATTATGTAGTTGGGTATTTAGGTTGACCTTTATTAATTAAATACCAACTAAAATGTTATAGCAAAATGACACGCTCTTCTTAGTACACAAAGCATTTTAATACCTTAAATCCCCACCCACCGTACATATGGTCCCGGCCCCACTCCGACTGTTACTGTAGGTGTGTGAAAAACTGCTACAAAATATGTGGACTTTGAAATGGGTCTTCTTTATAATCTTGACTATATCTTGAAAATTCCACCTAAGGCCCAAAAAAAGAGAGGTTTGTTTCAGGTCACCCGACCGACCCTGTCAAAAGAGGGCGGACCCTACGTTTTTTTATGCAATTTGGAAGAATTTTCCTTATTTTTAGCTTTTTTGGGTCAATTTTCGGGTCTTCGGAGAGGCCGGGTAGTACTTTCATGTTTTAAAAAAAAGGGGGAAAAAAATCCGACCTACCGACCCTACATTTTCATGCCATGTTACCTGAAACAAACCTTCTCTTTTTTTGGCCTAAATGCCGCCGATTGAGAATGGCCAAAGGTATAACTATCAAACCCTCATTCTTTTACTTTATTTCTTCCCTTTATAACTCTCTTGTAGTTGAAAGAGGATTTATGGACCTTGGAAATATCCCAGATAGACGACCAGGTACAATGATCTGAGTGAGGAGGGGGTATTTGTAAAGGATACCAGACTTCTTTATTGCCGATTTCATTCAGCGTAGCCCTGTGGATTGACTAGACTCTGTAGGCTCTAGTGAATAAACCGGTCATTTGGAGGGTCTAGAATAACATACAGTCCTAACAGATACACAAAGGATTTATTTTTTCTTTGGTCACAACCAACTGGTGGACAAATTACATAAATATATTGTTTTTTAACTATTTAGTGTGCGGCATACTTTGTAAAGCCACGCAGAGTTAATAGATCTATACTTAATTGTAAATTTATAAAAGTATTTCACTCAGTCGTTCTAAAACCTATAGCAAAGAGAGGTACTCCGACTGCAATAACAGATAAAGAAAATGAGGAATATTTTTGATTTTCTCACCTTCCCTCTTTGATAGAATAATATATGTCGGTATTATGTACTCTAATCATTTTGAAGTCCAAATTGGGGTTCTCCGTAGGTTACGATTCAAGGGCTGAATGCGATGGCAGATTGAGACCATGCTCAATCGGCCATGTTCAAGCTAAAATACAGCGTATGGCTTCCTGCATGCGCACCCTTGTGGAAGCCACTGAAACATTCCCAGCAGGCACCATGCACAGCAGTACACACACAGAAATTCGAGCGCCACTGTCGCCTCAGGCAGTGCCCAACTTCATATTGCGTGACGCTCATATTTCTGTGTGTATACTTACCCTCTGGTAACTATAGTGTGTAAGTCAGGTGGCAGGTATCAAACTCCATCTAAACATGGCTAGTTACTTGTATTAACATATTGTTATGATATTTATGATATTCAATATTCAATATGATATTTTAAATGTATTATTAATAACATGTTTTATTCTCTGATTGATGCTCTAGGTGTGGAAGATGACGCTCACCTCGTGGGTGTGGTCGGTCCTCCTGAGCGTGCCCATGCTCTACCTGTTCCGGGCGCGCTTCAACACCAACCCAGGCCGGTTCCAGAACATGGTGCTCTGCGAGCCCATCTTCCGGGAGCGGCCCATCATCGAGCGTCAGGTCTTCCTGACCTTCATCTCCCTGGTACACTTCCTTTTGCCCTTTGTCATCGTCGTCTTCTGCTACGTCAGAATCTTCCTCAAGATTGCTGAGAAGGCTGCCGAGGGCAAGGGCAACAAGAAGCAGACCGTCAAGCCAGGGAAGGTGCACCTCCAGAGCACCCCCTCCAGCTCTCTGCCCAGGGCCAAGGTCAAGACCCTCAAGATGACCCTTGTCATTGTCATGTCATTCATCCTCTGTGTCCTGCCCTACCACATTGCAGAGATGATCCTTAATTTTGGCAATCCTGCCATACTTGATAAGGTTCTGTATGCTGTTCTCGGGGGTATGGCGGTGGCTAATTCGGCCACTAACCCCTATGTGTTCCTGCTCTTCAATGCCAACGTGAAATGTGCTCGTGGCTTTGTATCCAGTGTGTTCCCCTGTGGGGCTAAGGGGCGGGAGAGGCGCGCCTACTTTGAGTCCACGGCCAGTACACGGTCTGAATACGTCGTCCACAGGTCGGAATACACCCTCAACACAGACATAACTCGGACAGTCTCCAAGTATAGCCCCTCCAACAACGTCATTGAGTCTGTAGAGATGACTGTTAAGGGCAACGCCCCTAACAGCAACAGCAAGAAGCCAAATTATACGTTGATGACGGCTAAAACTGAGCCGCAGGACGTGCCCAAGCTCTGAGTGAGCCGTTCAGGAACTGCTCGCAGAAATAAAGCAGGAGCTGCTCATCATACCGAGTCCTATAGAGGAGTGACTCAGAGATAGAGCCAGGGACCCTCAAAATATTTCTCCATATTACACATATGGATCCATACTCCTGAAGAGAACCTATGAACACCCATAGAGAGGTCCATAGTACGCTGTACTATTGTAAATTAACCAGGAGACCGTTTACAGGGATACTTGATATTGTTACTATGGCCTCCAAAAATACATGACTACTCTAAACTCAGCGTTAATCTTGCGCTATAGCAAAGGTAAGCTCATTCAAAGTAGGGCTTCTGTTCATAATAACTGACTCGGAGTTGTTCTAGCTTACCCAGACATCCCTTGAGCTACTCCATTAAGACCTCCTCGTGTTGAGCTGCTCTCCTACTTAAAGATGTATCCGGGATGCTCCAGGAGTAGCTTGTGCTAGGACTACAGAGGGATTAACGACTGTGCATCCCTCTAATGAATGTGTTGTCGTGTGGTCGCTCAGTGTGTACATGTACAGTTAACCACAGAAGGTACTGAGAGAAAGCTAACAAACAGTATTCTAATAGTGCATATATAGTAGTGCTGACAGTATGGCAAAGAAGTATGCTTTGCCTACTTGATTGAATTATTAAGGAGAGTGCCCCGTCTCTTGACATCTGCCATTCTGGGAAAGTCATCTCTTGACATCTGATATTCTGGGAAAGTCATTCCCCTTCAACTATTTGAAACTTGTATTGGTCTTGTTGGGTATGGACAATCGTTCAGCAGGTCTTTGTACGTACACAATTCGATTCATTAAGTTATTTTCCTAAGCCATGATCGTCCTGCTTCTACCAAGCTTAATGGGTTGACATTAGCTCCCATTGTTGTATCTATTTCAGAGAGAACCTTTACTATAGAGGGTATTTCGTACCTTGGAGCACCCGAACGCATTGCCATTCAGCTCAACATTGACATTGCATACATAATTTTCAGTAAAAAGCAGTGTGCGGGAGGTAACAATGGAAAAATGGTATAATATGTACATAAAAGTTCCAAAAAACAAGTATTTTGTTGGTAGACTAGAATAGCTATATAATATATACTGGTGCTTGACATCCCTAGTAGCAAACCTAACTGGTCACCAGTTTGGTTGGAAACAAGCCCAAGCGGGCTATAGCCCAAACTGGGCGCCGACACTATGTGACACATGTTGGCTTTATATTGAATTTATGAAAAGTGTATCTCGCATTTGAAGAATTCTCTCTATATCATATACTGAGGCCATCTAGTGTTAAATCTTAGAATCAAATCACCATCTAGTGTCAACACTCCAAACCATCAAATTAGGTAGCCCACATCAATCCCATAGAAAGCCCAACTATAATTTTCCAGCAAAAATCACCAAGAAAACAAAATATTTTATATTCATTGAGAGCATAAAAAGAAGATTTTAGCCCATCACATTCCCAGCATGCGCTCTGTCAAGTGTTGCCTACAGTTTGGCCCCAGTTAGGCTGAAAAGTGTTTATATATTTATATATTTGTGAGCAGCCAAGCAGAAAGGATAGTCCCCGCGGGATTAGTTCCGATTTTAGCCACCAGGGGGCGCCACTATGGCCTAAAATGAAAGAATTAGGCTAAAAATAGCTCTTGGGTACTTTTTTCTGGAGAATTCAATAGGATTACATAAAACATTCCATTTTTGGTAAAAAGCTTCTTCATTTGGAAGGTAAAAGGAACGTTTTAAACCCTAAATGGGTGTGCTTGTTGATATGTGTTGCCATGGAAACATGATTTTTTTTCCAAATAGAGGAAATTAAGACATAAATTGATAGAATGATTTCTGAGGATTGCGATGGTGAAAACAAAATAAATTTACCATTCCTACATCGAATTTTATGACCTAAAGAATGAAAATGTATCATGAATTTCTAATCATCATAGATAATGCTAATAAAATAGGGATATCTTGGAAAATATGAGACATAGAGCTTATCTGGATTTTGGAAAGGGTGATGCCCACACATATTCATAAAGCCATTCCTCAAAAACTAGAAATAACATCTTCCAGTGTAATATATCGCTGGAAAGCTTATGACAACAATTTCAAAGTTGGCTTTTTCCTTGGACTACCCTTTTCCCTTGCCTGTACACATTTGTTTAATAGAGAGCATTTGTTCAAGTTATCAGGGTTATTTACGAAGCATTTTGTTCACTTAGCCTAACTGGGGCCTCATCAAAGCCTATGTATTTGCCCAGCCCAAAACTCAGCCCTGTCCAGCTTGAGGCTGCCCAATGTAAACCCAACTGGGCGCCAGTTGGGCATGTTACTTGGAATGCTGTTTTATAGATGTATGGAGTTTCCAAACCACGATATTCTATACCCATTTACCTTTGAAATAGCATATGTATATAATCAATTATATTTGTCAAATCATAAGATCTCACATGGGGGATATCCATGGGCGTACATGTAGCTTGTCCCATTGATGATTAGCTACAAAGTTCTAAGTACCTTATTTACCAGTTGTATTTACAAAAATATGTAAATAAAAGCAGCAAGGCCCCAATAGATTCAGGAACATTACAGCTATTGTCTGTCTAAAGGAGGATACGTCGATCCACGAGAGTCTGATAGGATGCTGTAGGAAGGGAAGAGAATAAACAGAAAATTGTGAATAATCAAACTTTGAGTGCATGAGCTAGACTCCTCGAGCCCCTCTGTGTCACCACTTCCGATGCAGTTAGACACGTTTAAAGTCCCAGTCATCTCTCTACATTTTTATTGGTTGGAAAATTGATATTCATAATGACAGATGGGGAAGATTGAGAAACAGCTAGCAGGCTAGGGACGGGTCCCTTCGGGGCTCTTTACCGGGAACCTTGATTGCACCACTATATAATTCACCACTACACCCTCGGGCTGCTTTCACTAGCCGGCCCTTTAGTGTGAAGCATTTCCCTCAGAAAGCCAATGCTTGTCAGGTTGGTACGTGGTAGGTACGCCTTGTTGTACAAAAGCCCTCTCAGACACTCGCCCGACCAAACACCCGTCTGTTTACTGTGTGTGCCCTCAAATAGTCCCTCCTGTGAAAACTGGCCTCATCACTCAACCACCCCTTTGTCGTATTACTGCGCCGGGGGTATTCTGTTGTTAGGTCTCGACTCAATATGGAGTCCCTATGCCAATGCCAAGGCCAGACGGTGGAATGATATATGGTGTATTTTTATTGGCTTTTGATTTTGAATAATTGCTGTCATTACACATGATTGACTTGGATGTAAGGTATGATTTAGCATACTGAAAGACTAGTCTCTGGCACAGCAGCATAATGTTCTGGGAAAAGGGACCTTAGTGTACCCTGCACTAAGGTCCCTTTTCGCTGATCGTGTCACAATTATTATGTTCACTGCGTATTCTCAGGAGGCAATGATTCGGAAATAAGCCTAGATCCATTTGATTCTGTAGTTCACCAACATGGGTTGTTTTACGTGTATACATGGACAAGATAATGCTGATTACATTTCCTGTTTGACCCTAAAGAATTATCATTCCCGGCCAAGGCAGCACTGCTTTATATAGTTCCTCATCAAAACGTTAAAGTCAGTTGGTAGACCGCGCATAATCACATATTATACCCACTTTTTATATCGAAATTCCACCTCTTAGCATGTTACACTAAAGGAAGACTATGTCTATGTTCATATATAACCTGATTGTTCGGTTATTGCATTGTCATGAACATAGCGCTAGTTCTTGATTAACTAATTGAAATCGGACCTACATCTCAAACTCAACATCAGGGATCTGGTGAGGGCCATATATATAAGGACCATTGGGAGGTGTATGGGATCTATGGGATGTGGATGATGCACATTTTTGGGACTCTCGGTAAGGTGTACATGCATTATTTACACCCACATGTCTCTCATGGGTGTCATGAGCGTCTCCTCTGAGAGGGACATGGATGTGCAGATTTATTTTTTTCCTTGGGGGCCATGGCAATCAGACCACAAGAAACAAGGGCTCTGGTTTGTTATAGCTGACATTCCTCGGTGATTCGTTCTGTCCATTCACAAAAAGTTGTTTTATAAGTACGATGCCTGCTGTATGTGGCGGATTTGGGTTAACTAGATTTGATATATGTAGGATTGGAGTGTAAATAAGCACATCCCCCTTGACAGATTGTTTTAAAAATACAGTAACAAACGTTTGCCGATATACTACAACAATACTGCAGATTGGCCTCATGTCAGTTGAGAAATTAATACTATGGACAAATTATGTTGGAAACAATAATTTATTACGTCTCATATTCCATCTCAAGAAGTGTGTAATGCCTCGAGGCATTTCCTCAAGGGACCATTGGGAAAATTAAGCATGGTTATTCTTGAAAGCATGTGTTCATCAATATGTTATATTCTGAATAAATGAGACGGAAAGTATATTTGGAGGTATATCGGAGGCAATGATCACAGATTACCATGTATACTCACTTCTTGTATATTAAGGTTTGTATATACAATCATATATAATAAAGCCATCTGTATACGAAATGAACCTGTTATCTGGATGCTGGTTTGCCCTATATCGCTATCTGTAACACCATTTTAGCCTATTGCTGGACGAATGCCGGCTGTGGGTGTTATCTTTATGGCCAGTAATGATAACAGATTGCTCTGCCTGTGGCGGTAGCGATGGATCGTAATACAGAATAATTATTCTCCATTCCCCACCTGCTCATTTATATGTATGGTAGCTATAGTAGTGGCTGTGTATACTATATACTATTCCGATTCGACAATGGTCTATGCTATACCATGGCACACATTTGTGCAGAACTCGGTTGACTGAAGATGTCGACCAAGCTGAACACTGGTCTTGTACATAATTATCTCCTGTTGTTTGTAATTTATTATTGTACTTGTTTCATTTGTAAGTCACGTGATTAAAGATACTGCAACATTGATACCATGCGTTTTTTGTGGTTTACTCCTGGTTCAAAAAGCACACTGTTATATCATATAATATACAGGAGACATAACTAAAGTTACACAGAGAAAAGAAGTACAATCACTGTGACTCCTGACTTGATCACTGAGGCAACTCTCGCCAGGACTCCCTAACATTAGCAGGACTCTATAATAACTCAATAACGATTGGGAGTCACTTGAGAGTCCCGGGGAGAGTTACCTCATGCAGCGATCGAGTCCAGACTCCCATTTGGGAGTCACCATGATTCTACTTCTTTTCTCTGTGTAAGAACACCAGAAGGGCAACCCGACATACACATTAAATGCATGACACTTCAGATTTGTGGGTTCTAAAACGAGCTACTCGATCTAGTTGGGCCAATTAATGTAAAAATTCATCAGTTCTATTAATACTAGTAAATCTAGTGGGATTGAGGGAATTAATGCTAAAATCTTGAAGAATGTCTACCTATAATTGTCCTCCAAATGATTTCTATTTTCAGAAATTCCATTAACCAAGAATTCTTCCTGACAAATGAGCAGTCAGCCTCGTTGTGCCTATCCCTAAATGTGGTAATTTGAAGAATATTGCTAATTGGAGGCCAATTAATTACCAGCAATTTATGGATCATCTTGAACGGAACAAGTTGTGTAAAGAATATTATATTGGTCATGGCACATTGAACAGATGAAGAAGTGGCTGGAAGCTTACCTACGCCTGTGTATAGTTTCAAAACACTTTCTTGTACCACATTTTCAAACACTTTTCCAAAAGTGTTTCGAATCAAAAGTGTTTCGTCATAAAAAAAAGTGTATTAAATTAAAGGTGATGTTGCCCTAATGTGGGATAAAATCAAAGCTGACTGACACAAAGTCAAACTGTATACCCTGGTCCTTTCTCTATGCTGTGTTATGTTGCCCTGTATACCATGGTCCTTTCTCTATGCTGTGTGATATTGGCCTAATGTGCGGCAGAATCAAAACTGAGTGACACAATGTCACACAATGTCACACACAAGGGTGTGTGTAGTGTTTGAATGTGTTTCAGTCTGTTTCATATCTGACACTTTTGATACAATGACACAGTGTCCCACGGTTATTATTAGTGTTATGATGTCCCAGCATGTTTCAGTCTAAAACTGCCTAACACAATCTCAAACAGTGTACCATGGGGACAAAATCCCTTCAAACAAGGCCACAGAATCTGAAACAGAATTACACTAATTTGCTTATAACATATTCACTGAATGTGATATTAGATGAAGATCATCTGAGGCCCAGGTTGAACGTGGAGTGTCACACTGGACAGGAGGGGTTTCAGGAAGTTCATGAATACAAATATCTTGGTGCTATTATTGATATCACACCCACTATGAAATTGCACGTGAATCGTGAATAAATCATGATGTTAAGTCATGAAGTAAACCTTCTAGCGAGAATTAGAGAGTTTCTAGATAAAGAAATGTATATTCTATTATACCAGCAAATGATTGTGTTATGCTAACTATGCCAGTTTCCTGACTGATTATAGCATTGCCGACCAAATTAGCAAAGTCCAAAAGCTCCTGAATAGGGGGCTGAGGGTTTGTAAATAATCTTGTATGAGAAGTGCTCAGCTATTGACTTACTTTTACATGTATATTTAATTTAGGCACACAAGCCACCACAGGGCTGCATCAGCTACTTACTCATAATGTTTAAGTAAACCATGCAGAGATTCAATTATATTCATAAACCACTGTGTAAAAGTCCTATGTATCAGAGATTATAGGAATGGGACGATCTGAAATCACGCGCCCAAAGACTGGAGAAGAAGGATGAGTTTAAGAAGAAGATTACAAGCAGTTGAGGCCTGTTCTGGTGTAGGAGTCCATGGTGCGTACAACACTCGTTTTCAGCTGATTCCGAATATGCCATGTGTAAAGGGATATCTGTGTCGCATCAAGTCAAATTCAAGGTCAAAGGTTACAATTTTATATAAAAATGAGTGTACACATTTTAAAACAAATGAAAAATATTAAAGGTGAAGCTATTTTTTCTTATGTATCTGACTCATATCTGCTTTAGTCACACTGTTGATATACTACCAGTACAAGTGATTGCAAATAAATTAGAATGAACTATTTGCTTTAACTGCTATTACCCTGATTAAACCGTTATATGTTTATTGATTGATGTTTCATTGACATTTGACCTTGTATTTGACCTTGTTGCGACACAGATATCACATAACACATGGCAGATTCGGAATCAGCACCCTCAAAATAGCCTAACACAAGTTTTGGACAAAGTATTGGTAACCACAGCAACTCCCCTTAACATTTTTAGCCTGGTCCCAAATTAAATAGTATTCAGGGAAACTAGCATTGGTACTACTAGCTTGACTACTAACAGAGACACTGTTCATCAGGTCAGACAACTCGTATAATCGTAGGTACCCCAACCACCGGCCAGCTGGTATTAATTAATATCAAATTCTGATTTCCTATGTGATTAAGGTAGAGAAGGAAGGTTTATCACTTATTCACCTCATTCAGTATTTGCTTAGTTCACAAATCTTCACATTGTATTTACTCATGCACAGCCAGGATGTTGTGCTATTTTGCATACTTCTAACAAGATTGTTAGATTGATATGATATTATTATCATGTGTATTTATACATATATGATGCAATATTTTCTTTATAACTTCTTTAATCAAGGATCCGTCCGATATTGTGCTAGAATAACATTTCATGACTTGCAAGCAATAAACACTTTTGAAACTGAAATTAAAATTGGTTCTCGTTGGACTCGTTAGGCGGTAGTGACAGTTGTGACAGTAGTAAATGTCCCCTGACAGCTATAAGCCCAACGCTGTCAATGTGACCAAAGTGGAAAGTGGCAGTCAGTCTATAAATGCTGCATATCTTACATTGCCATAGGGGAGATATGTCAAAATTAATTGTAATAGTGCTCAGACAAGCTGGATTAGCTTGACATGCTAACACATTGTTGGATAGCTATTTAACATAATGCATGTAAGCGGCAAAGGTAAGCCTACAGGGGTCGATGGCCCGTAGTTTTACGTCCGGGCCCGTAGTTTTCTTCAGAATTACCTTCCCATGGGTTTGGGTGGCCCACAGGAAATTTTGTAAATGTTTTAGGGGAATATACCTGATAAGTATAGTCATGTAATATGTCATTAGAAAGGAGAAAATGTGAGCGTGTAAGGCAGTTTGGTTTCATTTTACCATAGATACACAGAAATATGTATGATTTTTCCTCTGAAAATAAACAAGTAAAATCTGTTCCCTAGCCCAGAAGAAGTAAGTGTTTACCCCTGAGGCATTTCTCAATTGATAAAATCTAACAATCAAAAAATTCCAAGAGATACACATCTCACATTTCGAAAAATGGAATTCAAAATATATTGGCAATCACCAAAGATGGAATATATAAAAGCATCTCTGAATATCATTTTGCTCTATTTCTCTCGGCCAATATGCTGCTAAATGTGGCTAAAACCTATATTAGAATTACCCCCGGAGACTCCTCTTTACGTCTTGATCCACACTTTGCTCTTGATCCACACGTTTCTAAGCATTATGATGAATTGAGAATGTGACAGCTCATAGGTTAAATAATATATTATGTTGACTACTTATTTACCAATTAATGATCAAATGATGGCACTGATTTACATATTAAATGGACTAGATATCAGTGTGCATTATACAGATCGATAGCATTGCCAAAGATTCCATTGTGTACAGGCAGGGCCTCTGTCAATGTGTACCGGATACGCCCTGGTTTGTGTCTTAAAGGGAGAATGTGTGTTCCCCTCTAGCTTCAGGCAGGGATAAGTATAGTAAGGGTTTTATACCTATATATCCTCTCTCGTCATCTAGATAGCCTCCATCATGAGTTAGAGAGACAGGGAATCGCATGGTCGTACTTCAGCTCTTAGTGATGGGATATTATTTATAACACGCCCATATACATTGGCATTGTTAGAAACATCCACATAAAATCCTTATAGATCTAGTTTTATGCGGGTGGTTTCCATTATCCTCATAGCGTTCCTTTGCCTAGCAGATATATGGCCTAAACACAGCCCACTCTGTCATGCTACCTTTAATCAAAGTCCACCCGTTATTTTTGCATATAATCATTACGTATATATGCACGCAAAATAAAGCCTGTTAGTGTGCGAATTCGTTTTTACTGATATTATGAAGGCCATTGTTCCACTGAATAAAGTGAATGGCCCCATACCCGCAGTTCATTAAACTACTTATCCAAATTTGAGCACATATATGTGTATGGTTTAATACTGCGTGTATATACCTAATGAGTGGGGCTATTTGTGAATCAATTTACAGAATAAAAAGATGAACTGCATTGATCAGTAGCGTCTGGGGTTAATCAATGGTCCACATAAATTGTTGGAAGTGTCCATAAAATGTGTGTTGTTGAGGTTGTGTTTGATGTTGATGCTGTCAGCAGCTCGTACGATGAGTCTATATGGCTGCATTTAATGGGAAATTAAGTACTATGCAGGAAGTAAAGTCTACTTTTTAATTAACACCACAAATGTGATGTGAAATTACCTCAGTCAAGGATAGTTGCCAGTTAGTCAGGAACCAAGCAGTTTTTTTATCTTCTTCTTTTTTATGCGTTTTAGCCTCCAATCCCATGGGTGCCCATCCTCGTCGCTGGGCTGTTAGCTCGCCCATCTGGTCCAATGGTAAAGGCGGTCATGCTCCGTGCCTCTATTGTATGCGTCTCTATATGCCAGACACATCAAACACTGTAGGTACCTCTCTATATATATACATATTCTTTATAAGACATGTTCTCGTTGCTGACCTTCCATGTGCAAAATAAACAACCCGAGAACCAGCTCACCACTGTAGATTATATCAATGACTGTGTCTTGTGTTTGTCTTGCAAGTAAAAAGCAGCACAATGCAGGGTTGTATATATATGCCTACATTATACAACTCTGCTGCCACATCTTACCATTATACACCCACAGAAAAGTGAGCGTCACTGTCGCCAAAAGCACTCTCACCTGAATACCAGGCAGCGTCACTGTCGCCAAAAGCACTCTCACCTGAAAGCCTAGGCAGTGCCTGACTTTCATGTGAGAGTGCTTTTGGCGATAGTGACGCTCACTTTTCTGAGGGTGTACCATTCCTTGTAAATATTCACATCAGCAGATGTAGCTTAATTCTGGAGGATCAGACAGGTGTGTTGTCTGTTGATGAATTGAAAAACTGTGTGAAGCTTTACATTTCAAGGTTGATTTTTGTTGCATTTTTCACACGAAACACCATTTAGATTCCAGGTAGGACATGCAGACCTGTTACTAAGCTGGTTACAGGGGAACGTGTGAACCAAATGGATCTTAACCAGTTCTACACAAGAACTGTACATTACTCACAGCTGAGAGGACATCTAGCTATCCATTCAGGGAAGCAGGAAAAACTCCTGGTCTGGGTATCGTCTAGGTATTGATGCAGCGTTTTAAGTGGGAGCATGTTGGAACTGTCTATGTCACTGAGTACTGTATTGACCCGTTAAAGCTTCCCGGTGCTTATTGATTTCAATCCGCCTGCACTTATACGAGACCAGTGCATTTTGAGACCAGAATCTATTTTAATGCTGCTGTACCCCCGGCGCTTATTCAAGAGCGGCGCTTATAATTAGGACCCCAGCGCTTGTACGGGTCAACACGGTGCTAGGAATTATTAGTGACACCGATTTCAAGGATATGGATTCTGATACATAGTAATATTATTTACGTGGAACTGTATTCTTGATCTATTGTTTTGTTTCATGGTATAATTTCCAAAGAACCTTCTTCAGCAGCTAATTGCTAAAGCGAAGCAGTACTGAATTCCAAACCCGACAATCATCTGATCATTGTGTTGAAGATTTGTTTAGGAAAGCTAGGCTGCTGAAGTGAAATTGGGAAAATCGTCATGAACTGTCACTGTGCACGTTGTGTCAGACTTCTCTGACTTCCTTGTTCCACATTAGATGGGTTTTATTCAGTTTATATGATTTTCCCCCACGGACATGTGTACAGTTAATTAAGGGGACACAGAGAAAGAGTGACAACTAGATATTGACAGATGGATAGCTCTAGCCAGACAGATAGACTGAAACACGCACCCTCAAATAGAAAATCTAGGATGGCTTTGATTGTGTCTCCTCTTTCGCCATTATCTTTATCCAATACTCCAAATACAACATAATCGTGATCTCATTATAGAGCTGGAACGCATACTTTACTTTGACTAGTCCATAGGCAGCCTGATGCTGTTACCCACACACATTGTGAATATATACAATAAGACTACAGTAAATTGTCCACTAGTATGTCTGTAGTTCACCCCTGTCTGCAGGGAGAGTTTCCTATGATCCTCATCCACCTGCCATCCTGATGGTGGATACGGTGTGATTAAGGGTCGCCTGACCTGGAGCACTATAAAATGATTGGCTACACTCACTGTCCCTTCCTACCAGACATTTGAGGAGCTCACTAGACAAAGATATACTAGTGCCCACTACAATACGGCCTCAGGCGGGTGTCGCTTCATTAACTACAATATTAGATAACCCTCACATGGACCATGGACCTGACTTGACGAACCGTCCAGTCACACTTCGGTGGCTTCCCCAGTGGCTTCATCACCATCCCCCCTCCTTACCTAGTCTGCTATCACCACATTCTTCAAGCATCAATCAACACTCATCCCATACCATGGCTCTATAATTACTGGTCTTTCCCTACTAGAGGGGCTTTAAAATCATGTCATTTAATAGCATCTATGTGTGTGGGTTGGGTGAATGCGGAGGGCTCTTGGAGTAAGAGCAGTTAAACCACAGCGGAGGGGTAAGACAAAGGAATTCACACCTTCGTTATTTCCACATACCCTCACATAACCTTACAGCTGTGGTTTAAACAAAGTAAACTGGCCGGCACCCTATAACGGTGCCTGCCACTCTACAGTAGTCATATTTTGAGTTACCCTTACATAACCATTGTCTAACTATTGCATAGACGGGGTAAAAGGGGAATAGTGAAATATCACCCATGTTCTATTCCATGTTCTGTTACATATCCCAGGTATGCAGGAGCAGTGTAGAACGAAGCATATTAAATTTTAAAGTAAAAAAAGGCAAAGTAAAGTTAAAAATGCGTGCATGTGGCTCTGCAAAAACCACCCATACCACCCCACCCCCTCCTCATATGTCGATAGTCACAGAATGCGTAGTTTCTCCTGTACGCACTATATATGTATGCAGCATGGGTACTTGGACTGTTATAAATGGGGATGCATTGTGCTGGACTAACAGAACATGACACCTGTAGTCATCTATATTAATACGTGCCCTGGTAGTATGCCCATACACACATCCTCATTTACCCGGACATAAAAAGGCACGGAGGATGAAACTCACCTACAGTCCTGGCGTGGTCTGTGTGTGTGCCATGCATATCTATATAACTCTTGTTGGGTTGTCTGCGCAAGTTCCCGGGATATGGTATTGGTGGGATAGTGTGGAGGAAATACCGAACAGACCTGTATATTACACATATAGCTTACGGCAAACTAGCAAAGTCCAGGATGTGAGAACGCATTTGAGTTTCTTTTTTGTTCTTTATGGTACAAGAAGATTTGTGTTTTAGCAGATGTTGTCTAGATATACGACATACATAGATGAAATCTTTCATAACATATGACATATCATAGGGTTTGGTTTTGACAGCCCTTTGATTTACTCGAGATGATAGAAATATGCGAAGTGATGAGTGTCCAATTTCCAATTGCTATTGCACTGATTAAATTGCATAAAATTCTCTGCCAAGACATGATACTTCGCTTTACCAGGTACTAATCCGAATGACAATAATATATATTTACCCCATGGTGGAGGGCTACGACAAAGCATTTCTCACCTTTGTTATATCGTATACCCTGACATAACCGAAGGTTAAGTGATACCCCCTGGTATGTAACAATAACAATAGTCGGGTCCTATGAGGCCACCAGTCAGTCTGTCGTTATTTTGACATATTTGGGTACCACATATATTATATATCTTCTCTACTTCATCTGGTAATGGTAACACGATCAGAAAGTTCTTACGATGATACTCTCAGTACTGCCCAAGGTTATAACCAATGCGCAAATAGAACTCGTATCTACAGCTTTGCCTGGGGTCTAGCTATACAAACCGTACAGATGTATAACCATGTTTATCTGGGAATATGCCATTCCTTATAGAGGGTTCAAGAAGCAGCTGCATGTGCCTTTGTAGTTGAGGATCAAACATGTGTGTTGATCTAAAGGAATACATTTCTTTATGTTTTCATATCTCACGCAAAGCACCACTTAAATGGATTCTAAGTATGGGAACAATCCTAGAACAGACAGTAACAGGTAGTTCAAAGAGTACTTCTTAAGTCATTTCTACATGAGAACCTAGCATCAATCACTTCTAATGAGACAGCTGGCCAGATATGCAATAAAATGTGTAGGCGGTGTGAACACTGATCTATGTCTTTTTAACGTGGGGAAATGTAGGTAATAGATGAATGTGACACAATACTCTTAAATATAAGGACACTGACTCTAAAGCCATGTTATCTGCTATTACCTTAAGATTGACCCACTTACATACCCAAGTTACATTTTTTTGCCGTTTTTGTTACCTCTTGAAAATTATCTCTGCTATCCAAATCTGAAGGAATTTCGGAGATAATTGAAGTAGAAGTGAAGCAATTGAGTGGTGCTATGTAAAAAGAATATTCGAAAGTCTACAAACAAATCGATCATGGCGTTAGCATTGGGACATCCTGAAGTAGAGAATAAATAATTAGATTGAGAAATACAAGCAGCTAGATTTCGGTTTATCAGGAAATCTTCCTATCAGTGGCCATGGCAAGCAAACCAACAAAGTTTCTGATTTTTAATCATTCCATTGTAAGATATGTTCTCTTTCACAAAATGGAGTTCACCAGGTAAGAATAATCTGCCATAAGTATCAGTGCTAGTTACCCAACCATAAACATCTAATCTTATCCCTTGGAGGCAGCATCAATATGGTAGCACCAGCCAGACAGCCATAATCAACATTAATCAATGAATAGTGGTGATTTGCGCTTCTCTTGCATTAGATATATCTATCCTGATATAATGGACATGGTTCTTTACTTTCTTAGTATGGGGTATGTCAGGAATATTGGCTAGAACTATAATTCTCATTTTCAATAGCATAGGAGAGCATTCCTGTATCATCCCATCACTGCAGTGTGATATATAACAAAGAAGGGGGAGAGTCAAGTGGTATTATCAAATGTGTTTACAATATTACACACACACACATATAATTATATATATATATATATATATATATATATATATATATATATATATATATATATATATATATATATATAATATGTGTGTGTATTTGCAGAAGTGAAGGATCTGATAGATATGATATGAATACAGGTCTGCAGATATGCCTTTATATTCTACTCCACAAAGCGCGTCTCCTCCTTAGCTGATATACGTTCGCCATATTCGTCAATAGACTCATATTGCCTAGGGCTTTACCCTATACCATCCTGAGCTACCTACCTATAAGCACTGCAAGAGCCCTACAGAGCTCTACCATAGGACATTCACTGATCCATTGAGATGAATGATAGTGCAGGCACATCTGTCAGCTCTACCATATAATACCCTCAGAATCTGCACACAAACACATAGATCAAAGGTATTAGGTGCTCCCGGAGGTCAGAATTAATGTATCCCCCTTCTGGATATATGTCCAAATATGTGACCCACATTGGATGATGAAAGAGGTTATTATAAGTTTCCATTGACATGAAAGTTCTTTGATTGACATCTGCCTTATTATCCTAGATAGTGTGGGATTGCTGATGGATCACTGGGTGTTATTCTATTTGCACTCTTCTTCTTCTAGATAGCAGTTTCAGGGCACAAGGGAGATCTACTTACAGAGATTATATGTTTTGGATTGCCAAACCCTAAGTACTGTACTATGGGAAAGGGCGGGTGAGAGGAGAGGTATGAGGAGTCTTGATGTGTAATAACTCAGTCAAGAGTAGGGGGCTGTGTCTCAGGAACTTGGGCCAATGTGTTTGTCTATGACTGGGTGCCGTCTATGACCGGGTGCTGTCTATGACCGGGTGCCGTCTATGACTGGGTGCCGTCTATGACCGGGTGCCGTCTATGACCGGCTATCTAAAAAAGGTTGTTTGGAGGAATAAAAAAAGATTTTCTTTTTTCTTTTTTACATTTTTCTTTACATTTTTTTTTTAAATTGTAAAAAAAAATTTTAAAAATATTTTTATTCCTCCAAACAACTTTTTTAGATAGCTGGTCATAGACGGCACCCAGTCATAGACGGCACCCGGTCATAGACGGCACCCAGTCATAGACGGCACCCGGTCATACACAAACACATTGGCCCAAGTTCGTGAGACACAGCCATATGGGATCATGTGTGCTGTATTGGTTTGTTTTTTTATATTCTTTTTTAATTGTAGTATTGTTTAAGCGTATACTACTAGCAGGCCTAAATATCAATAGCTATCCATCCTCAGCCTTAGACTGCTCACTGTTTAATCCCACCATAAAGGTTGGTGTCCTTATGTCAGACACTTACAGCATACTTCAAGTACTTTCACGTCTTTTTATGAGGCCTGTTCTCTGTCTCTTGTCTCTGACTTACTGCATGGGAGGGAGATCTAGCTCAACAATGATTGGACAGCATGTGCAGGAGAGTAAAAGCCCTGTTACACGGACGTCATCTGACGTCAATAATTTTGAAGGCATCTGCCTTCAAAATAACTTGCAGTTGAAATCAAACACGTTCTGATTTTGAAGGCATATGCCTTCAATGTGTAACTCAAGTTTGAAGGCAGATGCAGCCACTTTTTGAGGCAAATAACTCTCCTCTCCCACCCTATCCCTCCCTCCCCTATGCTGTTGACGGCGGCTGTTGACACCAGTGCAGTGACCAAATCGTGAAATATTTGGTTCGCCTTACACTAAGCATCAAGTTCTATAATTGCCAGATTCTATTGTAGAAATCTCTGCATAGCCGGGATCAGGTCACAGCATTATATTGTGGTAGCACATCATACGAAGCTACCCAGCTAACAAAAAAAACGTTTCCCAAACGTTTGGAAATTCTGTAAGTTTGTATGAAAAAGGTTTTTCTCAGAAACGTTTGCAAACGTTTGGAAAACGTTTTGTGTTAGCTGGGTACAGCCATTTCCTGCAAATAGCAATTTGACGTTTGTTCAGACAGATATGCTGATGAACTGAAAAATAATCTGCAGAAATATCCTACTTTTTTGGTTGTAACCGGTACATCTTAACACTTAAGTGAATTCCAGGTAGGAACTGTTCTAGATGTTCACAGAGAAAGTGGTAAATCAATTGAGGAGTCCGTGTAGTATTACTCACACCTCAGGAGACAGCCAGACAGCCTAGCAAGAAGTAAACGGTATGGGTATTACTGCAAAAATTAACAGAATCCTTATGAAATAATTACAAATGACACCGAGGACATGCTTTCTGACCAAAAGAATCATTGTGTCTCTTATCTATGTCTAACAGTCTACAGGTCTACTATGAGCGGAGCGTCCGCAGCAAATACACCAATATTCTGCAACTGTTATTAAAACTCGCATGGTGTCTTGTTTCAGTTTTGTGCCACAAAACAAAAACTATTATGTATGTCTTTAATTGCCGCGAGAGATTGTGAACGCTGAGCACCAATTTGCTATGATTACAGGGAAGATGTTCAAATGTCTGAGCATTGGCATATTCCCCTGTTGCTGCATGTGTTACAAAATAAATATAGACAAAGGCCCCCGACTGTTGAGTCTGTGAATATCTGCTGAGTGGGCTTTTAAAATTTATTTCATGACATTTTCTACTAAAAGGATTTTAAATATAATTATTTATCCTGTAGATATCATATCAAAATGCTCTTCGAGATGGCGTCACGGCCCATGAGGACCGCAACATTGTATTCAATGGAGGAGGGGTGTGGAATACAGAATTTCTATTACTTATCTATTGTAATTCTCGTATCTCGCATGAAATAAAGGTATATTCCACGGTTTCCTATTATTCATGTCAATACCTCCACAATAGACTTCTCTTGTCTGTTTCATCATGCAGATGTTTCCTCCAGTAAATACCCAACATCAAACATCTAAGTTGGACCTAAACATATTAGACAGCAGAGGGAACGAAGCATAGTAGTCCATCATCTGTCACCAACAGCAATAATATGCAATTTCCATGATAATGATGTGCACCCCAGGTACATGTATCCAAGACTGTTTAGGAGTATACCGCACATCCGTGAACTGTTAGCAGGATTTAATGTAGCTGAGCAGTAGAATCTACTGTAGTTTCACAGTTTACACTACGGTATTAGTGAACATGGACAGTAGAAAAACCACTGTTGGTTTACAGTATAGAATGACTTATTTCGGGTTTCACTATTGACAGTGTACATTTGGCGTGATCTAGGGTAAGGAGAAGGTAGGTATTATTTTATTGTGAATTTTGACTAACGCATTTAGGACTATACTTCATTTGTACATTATGGATAATTATGTCATTGCAATTTTTTTAGGCAGACCATGTTTGCAATGTTAAACAGATCGTAATGTCCCTAAGCTTAGAACTATATACTGCATGTTTGAGCAACCTATTTTATATAATAAAATATTACTCACTGGTTCAGTATATATCATACTACATGTTATGTATTTCTTTGATAAAGTGTATACCTCGCCCTATATCAAATGTAGGCACTGCAAGAGCCCTATTGGAGTCAAATTTCTCCAACAAAGCCGATTCTTTCCAACAAAACATGCACTGATCCCTACAGTGGCATTGCTGAGCACCACAAAGGTAGGTGCTGTTGAATTCTCTAAGGTCTTCAGGTCAGAATTATGCATCCTCCTTATGAATAACGTATGTCCCAATATGTGACATTTGATTATAAAAATGTCTATAACAATGCCTAGGATATCCCCTGACACGAAAAACGTTTTGGATTGGCAGTCTAAATAGGGCCAAACATGTTGGTTTCCAGTAACATGGCCAGAAACAGTAGGCCCAGCTGATCTTTTTTCGGTGTTGTTCTGTTTTGCCTCCCTCCTGCCTGACAGGCTCTCATCGCATGGCAGTTCAGTTTCAGACACCGTAGAACTTTAAACAAGGAATGTAGTGGTTTGACTTCAAGTTATTCTTGCACGTGTCCCTAATAGCAAACGCAGTGTGGTCCTGCTTGGGGCCAGACCGTGTTTGCTCATATAGGTTTTTGGACGAGCTGCCCACTTTGGGCTCAGGTCGTTTTTGGACGGGCTGCCCACTTTGGGCTCAGATCTATTTTTGGATGTGCTGCCCAATTTGATGCTACAGTGCCACCTGGGTTAATTATGTTTTTTTAGAATTCATTCAATTCTTTCCCTGGTCTTTTCTTGTAATTGTTGAATAAGATATCCTAGGCCCTGCAAATTAACTGACCCAAGGCATACTCATACTCTTTCTATCCAAGTATGGAAGTATCAAGCAGGCCTATTATCATCCGATTTAAGCCATCTGCAGCTTAGACAAGTCACACTGATTTGGTCTAAGTATAGTACACATGGGCCTTCAAATCCATAGTTCATGCCTACATAAAGCAGTAGTCCAGTGTTAACCAAACTGTGTTGCAACAGAAATGGTGTCTATACTGGATAACTGCTTGAGAACCTCCTTTTTTATCATTCAAATGTGTAGTACATGTATACCTGATTTCAAATTGTAAGGACATCGGTTTATTGTTTCCTTTTCTACACCATTTCAACATTTCTTTGTATTATTGTATAAAGGCTAACTCATCTGGCTTTATTGAAAACCCCTACTTATAGTATAGTAATGACATCTAGTCTCAATAATCAGAACTACTAGACCAGTTTGCCCTGTCTAAACCCAACCTCAGCCTAAATCAGGCAGCCCACTTTGAAACTGATCGGAGCCCAAATCGGGCAGCCTGCTTTGAAACCAATCTGAGCCCGCATCAGGCAGCCTGATCAGGGTCACACTTCAGCCCAGCCATCTGCCCAACATGAAACCCAGCTCAGTTTTGCCCAACATCAAACAGACAATCCAAGTTAAAAACCAAACTGGCCCTGTGCGGGCTTGCTACTAGGGATTTGATGATACCAATGGGCATATGGGAGCAATATGAGAGATTTTTTCTTTTTTATAATTTTTGCTCTAGCCTGGAAAACTAACATTTCCACTTTTCCTTGGCCTAGCATGCCACGTGTAGTTTAATGTAGGTGCTAAGGGGGGTAGGGGTGTTTTCAATGCCAGGTCCTTATGAGAGGATCATAATAATTAGTATCGTGAAAACTACGTAGCATCAGATTATGTTAGTTTAGCTAGTTTTGTGGATAGAAATACTGTGAGGTGGCCCAACATAGCATAGCTCATAATTACGAAGGGACTAAGAAGTGACTACAGCAGTGTCTGCCAATATAACCCATTGGTAGCCAATGGCATGACATAGTGATGTGAACAGAGGCAATCGGACAACACTAACTAGATAAGGGATATGTGAGAAACTGTGTGCTTAGTCCAACTATTCAGAAACGACATACAAATGTATAGCTATGGCTAATTCACGGACTTCATTTTAGTGTCTGTTTTTTAAATAGTTTTATTGACCACATTTCACATTAAGTAATACGATCTTCCAATGAAGTCATGGCGAAAAACAGGGACGAACAGTAAGTGAGGTAATCCATGTGTGACATTATGCAGAGTAAGAAAATAAAAGAGTTCGTCTATGAGTCCTTTTGAGTGTTCATATCGTTTAAGTTGTTAAAGTTTCAAATATATCAGCAATATTGTCCTTGTGTATACGCACTATGTTTTACCAGATATGAATCGCTGGAGTCCATATTATTTTTAACACTAGCAGCAGTCTAAACCGTACGAGAGTACTATGGTTAATTGTCACTTATGTTTAATTGATTGAGGAGTATTTACTGAGTGACAAAATAATTACTTAAATTTTATGTTTGCAATTTTGGCTTTAAAGATATGTCCAGAGTCACTTTTCTGTACTTCACATGGGACTTGATCCCAGAGTACCATCCCTCGGTACAGAGGTCCCTTTTTATACTTCTCGCGTTTCGGTCTCTCCACTTTAAGTTTCACCTTTTTGTCAGATCGGGTTCGATTCTGTTGTAAGACTCTGTTATTGGGATCTTGCGCGACTTTGTATATTAATGATACAAGATGCCTTTTCCTCCTTGGGCCTAGGCGTTCAACCTTACACTTTTTGTGAAGGGCATTTGTTGACATGTCCAAAGGCTTGACCTTCAGGCACGTACGGAGACCTTTATTTTGAACGGTTTGTAATTGTTTGATGTGTGACTTTGGTGCCGAGTCTACCAGGAAGTCACCGTATTCCAGGATTGGAACGATTGCATGCTTATAAAGACAGATTGCATCTTCACGATTTATAAAGTATCTAATTTTTTGCAACTGCTTCACACTGAGATCTGTCTTGATGACTGTGTCCTCCAATTGTTTTTTAAACTTCAAAGCGCTGTCCAGCCAGATACCTAGGTATTTAAATTGGTCCGTGTTTTGCATGATGTCATTGTCTAATCTCACGTGCAAACCAATGGTGCGTCCTAGTTTTGAATCCGGGGCGAACCACATGCCCTTGGACTTTTTGAGATTAGGTGTCACTTATAGTTCCCTGATTAATATATCAAACTCTATCGCTAGGCCCATTGTGTACTATTCGCCCATTCAGCATAGCGCTGTTAAACTTCTTCAAGGGAACTGTATACATTAAAAAGCAATGTATGATAGTACAAATCACGTCTATCTAGTTCTGAAAGTCCCCAGACTGTGCCATCTAATGCAGTAAAAGCTACTAATGGCCTGAAGTGCTGTTGCCATCACCTCATACATAACATGCTCTATTCTTTATTATTGCCTGAATTTTCTATTCGAGAAGTTCGTCCTAAGAAAACACACTCACCCTAGATCAAACTCCTTTACCTAATATGTCATTGTTCCTTTATCTTTGTATTTTCTTCCTTTCCTTCGTTAACTCCATAGGCATAGACATAGGCTGCAGTGTTACATAAGGCCAATGCTCTGAAGCAAAACCGTTCTGTGGAAATTAGCGTCATGTGTGAAACTTTGAAAGGTCAGAGCTTCATCAGCTCGGACTTCAGGTTGATTATTGAAATCTCAAGATCGTATGGAAATCCCTTGAGACTTCTTACAGTTCCTTAAAAACATATATATAATACCCAAACTAATAGTAAAGTGATTGATCGTCCCATATTGAAACTACAGCTTTCCACAAAATATAAATCTTAAGGTGGGTAGCGGCCATTGCAGAATTGACTACTGCGCATCTTTCTGCGCATATAGGTTAATTATAGTAGAATAATGCGATTTTTGGTAGGCATAAGCTCGGAACAATATTCTATGCTCAAAAGAAATCTTGGAGGATTTTGAGCAAAATTGAGCATTTTAGAGCACTTTATATTATTTATATAATAATTATAGGTATTTTGGGCATTTTCCATGATTTTTCAGGAGCTATCATTTATGCAGTAATAAATATCATTTGAAAGAGCATAAAGGAGAACAAAATGCTTGAATACATCCAAACCTACATAACAATATCATTTTATATGCAGATTGTTGGGAATTTACCCATAATGCAGTGCTTCAAAGATTCAATTTAGTCCGTTTTTCCATTACTTTTTCATTTCAAAGGACCAAAACCCTCAAATTATGCACGGGACCCCATATCAAAATTACTTCTATTCACCAGCAAATGATCTGAGCAGTCCATTGAGGAAGTTTAAGAAAAATCTGAACATTTTTCCTACTATTTTTCTTTGGTTATGTAAAGAAATAATGAAAATTTATTCCTACTCTTCTCCAAAAGACGACATTTTCCACCAGAATGCAAAGTGATAAAACTCTGAAACTATTTTTAGAATAAAGGTATATATCCTGGTGTTCATTGTGTGATATTTCAGAATTCTGTGGTCATTAGTTGATAGAAAATAAAATCATAGGAATTTTTACATTATTTTCCCTTTTTAAATGTATAATTGAAATACTTTTATTTTTCAAAATTCCATATTAAATTTTTAAAAAGTAGCTCGGGTACCCCTATTTTTCTTTTCATTTTCCGTTTTCAAATGATTTAGGGTACCCACAGAAAAAAAATTATGAAATTCTGAACACTTTGATTCGATGGGATCGACCCACCTTAAGGTCAAATCCCACAACGCGAGAGAGGGTCAGAAAATGTTGTGAATTGGTCTTATTGCCGATTTTGGGCCCTATTTTGGCCCAAATTGGTGAGAAAGGTTTGCCTTTGTCTTGTGATTTGGGAAATCACAAAGATCAAATGAGTTAGATATTTGCCCCCCGAAGGCCTAGAAAATGTTGCTTATTGGAATATGTCAATGATTTGGCTTATATAGGGGGGACACTCCAAATATCTTTAGGCTAATTGAGAAGGAATAGTGAGGACAAATCATACTGTGAAGTAACTCCCCTCAAACAGATCCTTTAACCAGTCCTGCACGCAACACTTGGCTTGCATATTATTGACCACTGTGGGATTTGGAGAGGCATAAGATCATTGGACAAGTGTTGCGATTTACAATATTGGCAACCGTTGCCCCTTGTTTTGATGTCAATAATCAACACTTTCTGGCCCATTTTTCGCGTTGTGGGATTTGACCTTTATAGTTGAAAATAACCGTGTTCTGTATATATACCGATTATGAGATTTACCAAGAATGGGCTATGGACTCTTCGTCAACCCTAGTTAGTAGTTTAGGGAAATACCCATTCTGTAATATATCAAAATAACAGAGTAGGTTACCATCATATTTCTATGATAGATTAGAAAATGAATCTATATCCAACTTATCATCCAAATAAAACTTGAGATATGGACCATTGTCTATCTCAACAATACACCTTGCTGATACTTGCCTGGCTACTTTGTTGGAAGGGTCGAGGGTTCAAGTCTCTCTTTAAATTTACTGAAAAATATTTTCTGAACCAACAAATTAGCAGGAGGCAGTGAATTTCTAAATGATCTAAACACATCCACGGGTTCCCGCCACCAGTTTCCAACAATCATCCCCAAACATCATTCCCCAGTTTATTCTGAACTATGATATGTAGGTCTATACCTGTCTGGACTTGGCTGTTATGAGGGCATAATTGACAAGTCACGCCACCTACAGCCATAGTTATTAATGTTGACAGCAGCAATATGCCCATACATGTATTCTCATTTACCCAGGACTAAACATTGTGCAGAGGACATTACTCGCATACTTGAAGCCATAGTGTGGTCACACTACCCCTCTCTACATGTCCATGCACCTGATTCATGGCTCTCTGGTCAGGTTTTATTGTCATTTATTCTGATATGGCATTGTGGGGCATAATGTTTTTAAAAGAATTATAGCCTAGGCACATCACATCATACCGCATACTAGCATATTCCCCCAATCGTAGAGCTGGGATATTTTCAATATACCGATCTTTTACATGTCCACGTTTTCTACCAAACAAGAAAAATTATGTGTTTCAAAACACTGAACTATATCATCCAAATTAAGGTGGACATGATCAAGCCATCGCAGATGTATTGTGATGATAGTTGAATACGATGCTATGATTATTCTTAACAGCATGTGCTATACATTGGCAATGGCTATAATATATCTTTAAAAGACAAATAATATATCAGAGGACCATACTAATTATATCAATACATCAAAGGTCTAGATATGACCACAGTTTCACATGGTAAGCAACCGTATCCTTCAACATGTCATTGTCTAAGACTTAGTATCCAAGGCAACAGCTGTAGCTATTTCCTGGGGGTACCTGACAGGTGTTATGGTGAAACCTAGCATTGTTTGGAGGATTAGTTTTTAGATATTGTATTTTACACAGAAACCATTTTAATTTGATTCCAAGTAGGAACTACTCTAGACCATGGAGTAACAGGTGATTCAAATCAGAGTTCTTATCTTAGTCAGCTCTAAAACCGTGGTGTTTTTGGACTACCAGATGTGACTGTCTGATTAATAGGATAAAGAGGAAGCTTCTATGTTGAGAGAGGCAACGGCAGATACAGACACAGAGAATCGATAATAATAGTTTTAAATCAGTGTCGTTCAAAAAACATACACCTCACCAAATAACCCAAAACATTAAAGCTGCTATACTGTTACCTCAATCTAATGACATCACCATTAAGGTCACATGTAGATCGTAGCAGTCACAATAAACATAACAGCTCATCGACTATTATCATCACCAATCGATTTGTAATTTCCATATTGGTGATTTAAATATCAAATACACATGTAGGTATGCTAATAATATAGGACGTGTGTCTTGACTACGTCTAGGCTGTGTATGAGTTTTTAATGCAATAGCAATACAGTTTACCATGAGGAAGAGCATTTCAGTTGTTCATTGTGCATGCTTCAGTCACTGCAGTGTGATTTGATGGAAGAGATTTTTTTTAAGCCTTTGGTAAAAAGACATTGCTACACTATGTTGGTCTACCTATAAACCTAGGTAGAGCGAAATAAAACAGTGATGAATCGTCTGGAGTCGTGCATGTACATTTAAATAACACTACTCCGAACTATAGACTGTTATTTTCTATAAAAATGCATTCAGAGCTTTACCACACGACATTAACTGATCCATACAATTGGATTGATGCAACCAGGAAGTCCATTAATCCAACCTTATTCAACCCCGGAATCTAAAGGTATAAATTGGTAGGTGCTCCTGCAGGCATTATAACGCATAGGATCGATTTATAGTAAGGTGAATTAAGTGTATTATAAAACAGTAAGCCGTTCGTTATAGTCTCAGACTCCTATTGGGCTAGACACACCTATAAATACTATTATCACTCTTTGATCTTTGCTCGGTAATATGCAACATTCTTAGTGCCACTTAACAGCCGATCAAGGGTCAGTCCAGTGCCAATCATAAAGCCACAGTGGGCGAAGATGACCCTTTGTTTTAAGGCGGAGCTCTTTTTTGACCATTTTTCTCTTGTAGAGAATTGTCTGGGCTTTCCAGAACTGAAAGAATTTTCCGAATAGTCCAATTATTAGTGAAACCATTAAGGGTCAAAGTATATGAAGACTTCTGAAAATGAAATAACCCGAATTTGCATAAATACATTATCTATAAAGATATGACGTCATAAATATGATGTCCTGACGTCAAAATTGGGTAAATTCCCCTTCCCTTTAAACTGCAATATCACAAATTTGGAGCATTGTAATGATTTGAAACCAATTTTATATGATGATGATAGGTAAATTTAATTAAAATTTTTATGTTGAGTGGCCACAACCAAAGTGGTGTTTTTTGTTACCATGGCAACCAAAATCAACAAAAATCACTATTTTGGGATATTTGGTTGCCATGGAAACAAGGATTATCCATAGAAATCCATCAAAAATCATCAAATCTTTTGTTTCCATCATTTTCAGCATGAAAAAATATTTAAAGTCATTTTTGACCAAAAATAGTGATATTATTTGATATTTCTGATGATTTTGACCTTAAATATTGCTTTAAACATAGTAAAACCTTCATTAAATATCTTTTGATTTGCCATTGCTATATCTTCAAGGGAAAAGACTATAAAGACAGACACCTTGGACTTCCCAAAGACCAAGTTCCACAGATCAAGCTCAAAAAAATTATTTTGAATTTTTATGACTTTGTCACTGTAATTTGGTACCTTAAAAATCCATTAAAATATGTCAAAAATGTCCTACATGTAGGACAATCGCCCAAAATGGGTTATATTTGTTTCGCTTATGTTGGCTATTGAGGCTTTTATTTTGATAACTTTCCTCAGAAAATGGAAAGTAAATATGGTTAGTAACCGGTTTATATAGCAATTAGAAAACTCGTTCTTCACTTCTGGACTGTGTGTTGTCCTAAAATGCACGAAGGCATCTGACAACTGACAACAGACAGTTTCGACGTGAAGAACATCAATAAGGGCGAGTTAGAGTTGTAAATTGCACATAATACTAGAACAGTGGGGGGCAAACAAAAGCCACGTGGGTCGTGCTTTATTTGAACCATATATCTCACACAGTTACAGTCACGTAAAATACATTGTAAATTACCATAGGACTGGAATAATCAGTACACTCTTACATGTGAAAACTGTAGAGTTACAGTCTACTGCAACCCATATGTACTGAAAACAAAAAGAAGGCCATGGTAATGGTATCATCATAACACAGCTACCCAAGTACGTGGAGGGCTGCGTTTTATCAGTGATCGCGTCCAGACTCCCATTTGGGAGTCACCATGATTATTGAATTGAATTGAATAACGTTTATTGTACGGAATCGCCATTATAACGGCGTTCTTCCGCGTACATTGGCCGGAGTACGGAAGATAAGTGGTTCTTAACCTGGCCAAGGTGTATGATATGCCATGTTGATTGTGAAGATAATATGATTCGGACGAAAGTAAGATATAATAGAGTTCGCTTATGTGCTCAGGAGGGTTAATCAATGCACCCATACGGGGATGCGGTTCATTTTTAGAGGATAATGTCCAGGGTTTACTGAGGGGCACCCTGTGGTGCCACCAATTTAATCATTGACTTGAACTTAATTAGGCTTTCAGCCTTCTGTACGTTCTCATCCAGTTTGTCCCACATTTTTACTCCACGATAGAATGGGCCGCGCTGATAGAAGGTGGTATTTGCTCGTCTTATTCGGAATCGCACTTTCCTGTCCCCTCTAGTTCGCACTCTTCTGATGAGCAGGTTTTCATCTTTTCTAGATCGCTTCCACATCATTCCGAGCAGTTGTAGTTCTCGTTTGTCAGCCAGCATTGCTGTTTTACTGTCCGTGTGCAGCTTTTCCACACTGATGCCCCGTATTATGCTTCTTTTCTCTATGAATCTTCCTTTCTCTAGACACAAACATAATAAATTTAATCGGTAATATACAACATTCTGAGTTCCACTCTAAAGCCAATGAGTGGCAACTCAAATGCCCATCATAGACTACTGTAAATGCAGACTGTAATGTAGTTCTTTTTGTTTCGTTTATGTTGATTATCTTGAGTTTATTTTGTACAGTTTTCATGAAATAAGAGTGAAATCAGGTTTATAATCGTTTCAGACAATACACAACTCGTTCTTCACAAATGCTCCAACGTGAGACTTGGACAAATTGGTGCCCATATTTTATATATGTCGTAGGTTGTGAGACTAAATGTCAAAATGTGATATGGATAAAGTTCTTACCTCTAACATTTGCATGAAATAATACACCTTGTGCCTTTCCTGAAAACAATTATATCACGCTCCTGTCACTTATCAAACCCCACTGTGCTCATCCTCATCTATGCGACGTATGTAATATGTAGTAGATATGGTACAAGTGTCTTGCTGTATAAGGGTAGTTGTCCAAGGTGCCAGCCGCAGATAATTGTATTTGTTATTTTATAATTATTTCGTCAATCGCATTTTAAATGTGATCTTCCTGGTGAAAACAATCTTGTTTGTTTTGTCTTCCATATTTTGGTCAGACTAGGCTATTAATATTTTACAATCAGGAATTTTCATGAAATATATCAATATCACAATTAGAATAGAGATGATACATAGGATAGTATGACAAATGTAATAGAATTATGTACAACACACAAGGTGTAAAAAATATAGAGTAATATCTCAAGCGTCAAGTTCTGGTTGGTCTAGTGTATGGTTGGAGCAGGTCAATTGAAGGAGGAGTAGGAGCAGCATCCACATCAGTGATACAAGGCATGAGGAGGACGGGCTGGCGAGGGTCAAGTGGCTGTTATCAGATAATAAGTATGAATATATTAAGTAATAATCACTATGAATGAATACAATAAATGAATGAATCAACTTCAAGACATATCACAAAAAGAATATGATTGCTATCAGTTGCACAATAGAGGCAGGTTATGATGCCTGCCCTTAGCCATGGCAAATTTTAATCCAGGTGTTTGCTCTGAAATATAGAACAACCAGCACTAGTATTGTTTATATGACAGTAAAGTCTACAGTAGCAACTTTAGTTTTGAAGCTATCTCTGCTTACAATTTTCTGCACATCATGCGGGATTACGTCCCATAAGAGTTTGCCTTTGTACAAAGGAGATTTCCTGTAAAGGTGTAGTCTGGCGACTCTCAGTTTAACCTTCAGGTCCCCTCTAGTTCTTATCATGTTTTTGTTGATAATATTTTTATCAGATTTAGAGACTTTATGCATTACATGCGGCTATTGGAGGTCTCTTACCATTGTCCAAGGCTTATAACACTAATGTCTCATGCAGCTAGTCACGCTTATCATATCTGACTTACACTCACAGTAGGAGATTGTGCCCAATGGACCACATTGACATACAGACATATGTAAAATACAGTCAGGCCATTTCTTTTGTTTTCTCAGCCAACTGTAGTGTAAATGTATTTGTGTGCTCTCCCCTGTAAGTGTAACATTTCCCACTAGTAGATGTCTACGACATGGTATTGTCCATAGGAAATTACATTAGTGGTTCTAAAAATATTGAGGGATAGATGACACTGAGGTAAAGGCTGGGACAACCGAAACATACTTATCTCTGATCCTTTTTTTTCTCAGAGCATTTTTATTTCTGTGTGTACTTACCATGTTCTATATATAATAGATAATCCCATCATAAAAGCACAGGGAACCTGGCCATATTCAGAGGGCATTCAGACAAATAGACTGGGGAAGACGTCCTTTTATACTGTAAACCAGCAGTAGATCCCACTGCCCATGTACATTCATACCGTTGTATATCTCTTTATACTGTAAGACTACGGTACATTCTGTGACTTAGCTACATTTACTTCTAACAGTGCACAGTGTTGGGATTCTGGGATTGCATTCATTTATAAAGTTGGTAACGCAATCCCAGAATCCCAACACTGTGCACTGTTAGAAGTAAATGTAGCTAAGTCGCAGAATGTACCGTAGTCTTACAGTATAAAGAGATATACAACGGTATGAATGTACGTGAGCAGTGGGATCTACTGCTGGTTTACAGTATAAAAGGACGTCTTCCCCAGTCTATTTGTCTGAAGGTATATGTGCAGGAGAACCAGAGGGCTGTATCTTAGCAGCTGTCTTAGGGTTGCATGAGAGACCGCCTTTGACTTTGTGGTCTAAATCCGTGCATATGCCTCTGAAATAGCAAATATTAAATGCTATATGCATTTCCAGTCCCACCCACCCTGCATCATGTCTATTCCCCAATACTTTATTGATCGATATGTGCTATTCTTCCCCAGACAAAATATAAAGGTTCTGGCTCTTGGCTATCATTGAGACACCATTAAAGCAACAAGCAGATACTTATACATAAGGGGTTTATTGGCTATGCTCCCGGTCGTCTGATACAATGAACAAGTTTATGACAGTGATGGATAACATAAGTAAAAGTGTAGAGTGGATAGATAAACATTGGAAATGAAACAATCAGCAAAGTAGTATAAACATTAGGGAGTATGTAATGTATAGATCCTATGAGAAGACATCCTACAGTAGTTACTACGTGGTACATGTAATGTATACATACAATGATTAATATACTTTGATAGCTGTAGTAGACTTAGTGCATATATGTGATCCAGTATACATGTGTAATATATATAATTAGGTTGGCCAAGGTGATGATTTTACAGGTGGGTAAGTGCCTCGTACACAGAGTCTGTGTGGTTGTCTGGAGCATGGAGATAAATCCTGACACAATCTGACCTCCAGCCACCCTGCCTTTTAACGTCTGTTATAGTAGCTCCAGCTTTAAAGTAGCTATAGCTGGCTCCACCCCTACGCAGTGCATGCAATGAATAGAGTTCAGGATCATACCCTGCCGACCTGAGAGCTGATTGCCAGTTCTTCTTTATGTACCTGGTTGTCATGGGATTGCCATCCTCAAAGCAGATGAGTGGAGCAGAAGGGGGTCGAGGAGGCACTGACTTCAGGGCAGCCACCAGGGCACGTTTTGGACACAATGTAGAGTTAGGTAGTACAGGGAGTTTGATATCATGGCACTCCCCCAGTACCTGACGGGTCTTTGACCATTTGACCTTGACCAGAACACTGTCTGCAGTGGTGGAGATGTCACTACGAGTCATGTGCCTAGTAGCATCAAATGTTTTAACTGTAGCAGGATGAAGGTTACTTTGTCTCAGAAACGCCTCAAACATAAGAAGGATCGAGAGCCTCATCATCTTGCCATTAGGGTACCTTTTAATGATGGGTAGCACATCTCTGAGCAGCTCAGGTGTAACTGGTAACCTCCCCTTAGTGGGATACCGCAAGTCCCTGTCAAGTGCTTTAAGGGCATTATGCACCTTGAGAGAGTCCAACACGTCATTACTTAATCCCTTGAGTTTACGATGTATTCCATATAAGCACACACATCTAGCTCAGCAGGCTTCTTATAGTTGAAGTGTCCACATAGAGCAAATTGTCTGAAGTCACGCATTGTTGACCTCCTGTTAGCAATAGTCCCAGGTCTGTAAGCTCCTTTATGTCTCTGCCTAGCCCTAGCATAATAGCATGATGTAGAGCTGTCTAGAGGAAGGCCGAGTAGTCCAGGTGTCTTTTGTTTACTTTTACCCATTTTACACCCCTACGTTGTGCCACCTCTCTAGCCTTCTCAGCAGCCGCTGGTGAGCTGAATGCTCTACTCAGGGCGTCACTATCACACATGAGAGTCCCTGGCACATGTGAGACGACAATGTTGACATTTAGTTCTGCTGATAAGAACCACATAGCCCTGGCACAAGCTGCGAGTACTCTGTCTTTGGCCCTCCCATGTGTGTATGAGATTGTGCTAGGCTCATTGTCACACTTTATGAGAACAGTCTTTCCTGTGTGTGAAGTGTTAATGAATGTGCGAGCTGCCAGCAAGCAGTTTACACACTCTAACTGCGTGCTGGTGTGTGTGTCATTCATCCTATCTGAGACTGGAGAGGCATAACACATGGTGTGATCTAGAGCCCCCAGACCACCACGACGTTCTAGGCCACCAGGGCAGGCGTCTGCTTCTATCACCAGGGTCGGCCTGAGGTCAGTGATGATGGCCTTCCCATTAAAATGCCTGAGGTATCGTTTGAACCAGGCCAGGTCAGCCCTAACATGGTCGTCTATGATAACTGTGTTATCTTGAGCTGCTCTAAGGGCCTCCAGTATCCGGCCCATAAAGAGTCTAGCAGGGGGAACTGTTTTTGAGAGGTGATTGATAACCCCCACCATTGTTTGGGCCTCTTTGATGGTAACTGTTTGACACCCATCAGCTGCTAAAAGAATGTCACCGATCTGTTCCAGTTTAGCAGTTGGAATGCTAATGGTGTTTGATGGGAGATTGATATTAATGCCCAACCAAACGTTTTCCCTACTGGGGGGTCTACACTTGTGCTCAGCTACAGTGAGACCCAGGGACTGGAGGAGGGCCTTTGTGTCCCTATAGGCCCTGTAGGCTTGATGACGTGACTTTCCCACCAAAATAACGTCATCCAGGTACATATATCCCACTATCCCCTTTCTGGCTAGAGCACGGATAATAAAATCAGCCACTGACTGCATGACATAACTGCTCATACGCGCACCGAACGGCAGGCTATTTTGGCTATTTTGTCCAGGGTAGAGATCCAAGCCCTGTGGATCCCTACTATAGCCTGCAGAGCCTGCTGCACAGTGGGGAGCCTGTGGGTCACGAATTCACCATCATAGACATGGCGTGGAATGTGCTGATTAATCCCACCATCAGGGAAGCTCAAGTCACAGATTATCCGCCTGTCCACTGACCCAGACTTAGCACGTGTCATGAGAGGGCTGACATGGCACCAGGGGTGAAAAGGAGGATGGGGGAACGGCCCTAATATGGCATCATGTGACAGCTCCTTCTGGATGTACTGTAGAACGTGCTCAGGGTAAGCAGAGGCTGATGAGTGGTTACGAGGGTGGGGGGAGGGAGGGAGACATGGGCCCCCTGTATACTGCAAGGGGAAACCAAACTTTACACCCTGCAGGACCATGTGGTCCATGTCATGGCCTGTAGCCAGTGCGTCCCACACATCAACATTGAGCTGAGAGAGAACGGGGATCTGTACACCCTGAGCATTATAGCAACCAGACTCACAAACCCTGTAGTATGTACGGGCCAGGTGCCCAGGAATAAGGTCTGTGATCCCGGGCCTCTGGTACCAGATGGGTGTAGGCAGGCACACAGAGGGAGGGGGGTCGTCATCTAGAGTAGGAACAGACTCAAAGAGAGAAGGTGAGATAGTTGAGGTGTCTAGGAGAGGAGGAGGGGGCAGGCACGCGCCAGACCCAGCCGGCGGGAGGCCCGCAGCTTGTGGATGAAGTATAGCAGGACATGTCACGCTGGAGGCTGCCCTGGAGGCAGGAGGGGAGCTGCAGGGGGCAGCAGGGCCCGTGGGTGGTGTGCAGGAGGGGCGACGGCCGGCCTCAGAGGCAGCGGCCGCCCGAGGACCTAGTTTTTTGATGCAGGGTGTGTGTCGGCGTGACGTGGCCGCTGGTCCTGACGTGGGCGGGAGGTAGGTGGACGGTGGTCCTGGCGCCGGTCCTGGCGATGGTGGGACCCCTGGGCCTGAGCCGGGGGTCCGTCAAGGCGGGTGGAGAGGCGCTGCTTTCTGTTACAGGCCAGGGCAGAGTGGGTACAGTCCTTGTTCCGTACACCATACCAGCAAACAGAACGCCTGTGCTTCATGCGGGCAAAACCAATACGATGACCGTCAGAGGACGGGCAGTAACCACTGTTATAAGCATGGCAAGGCTGTGACTCCAAGTGGCATCTGGGTGAATGCATCCATGCATGCTTGATACCTAACTCCTGCAGTCTCCCTGAGTGGTGCCACTTTAGGTCGCCAGAGGCTCTCTCCTCAAAGCAGGTGTTAGAGAACAAGAGGACGTTATCCCAGTCCCGTTCCAAAGCATCCTCTGCAACCATATAAAAGTGGTCGAGCAGGCCCTTCACAGAACGTTTTTCCCCGTAGGTTTTTCTGATGATTTTTACCATGCCATACATGTACTCCTCCAACGAAAGGTCATCAAATGACGAGCGGTCCTTTAGATCAGCCATGATGTAACGGGGAAGCACCATGTGGGGCCTGGGGTAGAGCGGACGGCGGCCAGCCCGGCGGGAGGCAGTGGAGGACGGCCTCCCCAGTGCAGTCTCCATGTCAAAAACAATGGGCTGAACGCCATCCTCATCCCCATAAGGATTGGGTTCACTGGACGGTGGCCCATGGGGCAGGAAGCTAATCTCAGTGTCTTCATCATCAGAAGAGATCTCACCTTCAGAGGACGAGGAACCCTCCTGGGCAGCCAAGTCTGATGCAGTGGACGTTGTGGTACGTCGGGCCTTAGAGGCGGGAGCCTCAGCATCACCTGAGTCAGCCCTACGTTTTCTGGGCAGGTGTGTGCCTGCAGCATGTGGAATAGCAGAGGCAGTAGAGGGAGGCCGAGAAAGCAGGTCCATCCTCGTGGAGAGAGCACTTAATTCCGCCCGAAGCTGAGTAACTGTAGCCTGCATGCCCTTCCACCCCCCAGGCCTAGTGGGCTGCACAGCAGAAGGGGCTTTGGTAGGCAGACTCCCACCTGCAGGTGTACGGGCAGGACGCTGATTTGTAGTCGTAACAGGTACTCCAGAAACACCTGGAGTATGATGCACAGGAGGGCCTCTCCGAGTGGAGGGCCTAGAGGCCGATTTCCGCACATTTAAAGGCATGACAAAAGTAGAATGTATGGCTGGGAGAAATGAGAGCTCCAGCCTGGACGACTGCGGGTGCTTGTGTGGTGGGTAGTATAGGAGTAGCAGGGAGTGTGGTATGGAGGGGGTAGTGAGTGCAGGAGGATGGGAGCAGGAGGAGGAGTGGGTGTATCTGCTCGCCTTAATGATCTGGTATTCAGTAAACTTCATACCAGCCACATGAGCTCAGGTCCCTGTCTTTTTATAACCCAGGTCTGGTTGTTGGATGGGACAATGGGGAACACCATGGTTAAATGGACAGACACCATTAAGTTGGCTTATTACATATCTTCCTTTAATAAATCAATACATGTTGGCAGCATGGTGCACGTGAAGGTCGGTAGGGCAGATTTTATTTAGAGTTTGACATAGGAAGCATGGGTGAAATGATTCAGCTGCCAGTCATCTACGAAGACGCAGGCAGATAATGTACAACATTGTACAGGGATGAAAGTGACCAAGCTCAAAAAACAACTTGAAATCCTCAAATTGAGGCCCCTGAATAAAGGTTCTCGATAGTTTTGGCTATAGGTCTTTGCGATATCAAAAACAATTGAAATCAGCGAAAAACTTTCATGCCTGATTGTAATGACACAAGATGTAGCTACAAATGCATCGACTTATCATACGTATGTCCGTTGATAACCCTGGTTGCAGGGGTGTCCACCAAGTCGATTGACCATCAGTCTCGAACCCAGTCAACTCTATTAAATGGCGGAACGGCTGAGACTGATTGACCATGTCCATACATGTAGTGTCACCTGGCGAGCAGGTCCCACACTATAGCCACTCCCCGTGCTGCTCTCTGTGGATATCCTCACCTGAATTACATTTGTTATAGAAAAGGCAATGCAAAAAGGTTAGGGAGAATTGTTTGGCAATTAAATCGAGGTAATTCGAGATTTAGAAATACGAGCGAAGCTTTTATATCAAACTGACAAGCGACCAGCAATTAACTCTTCCGCCCCTCATGTCTTTTCTTCCATCTCTTCATTTGCTTAATTAATCTCCCATTCTTTCTCTCCAATTTTCTCTCGCTCTCCTCTTCTCTCTCTCCATCTGTAGGACCATCTGTTTCCCGAAATTTCCCCCCTAAAAATAAAATAAGACCTCCCCATATCCAGTTCGCTGGTCCGAGTCGTGACTCCTAGATCGATTTCTTCTGGCTGTGTCTTATGAGATTGATACAATTGAAACGTCTTTGACTGGTGTAGTCTTTGACCAGGTGTAGTCTTTGACCGTATGTAGACTTTGACCAGCAAGTTTCAAAAGGGTTGAAATGGGGGTTATGTAGACAGAAATGCTGGGAAGTTTGTAATATACTATATAGTGTTAAAATAACCATTAACCTTTTCCCCCCATCGTCCATGTTAGCTCGTGTTATATCATTTAGGAAAAGGTGGCGATTTCATAATGACTGTATTGTATGGGCGTGGCAGTAGATTAGAGGGTGGGGGTGGGGATTTATTTTACAACTTTTTTCAAGTTGATATGTCAGAAGCCTTGATGCCTATAACCAAAAGCATAGCGTTCTTTTTTGCACCAGCTCCCTGCATTCCTGCATGAATACCCTTCATGTATGCCTGTCACACCCCCCCCCCCCTTCTTCAGTATAATCTTTGTATCAATGAAATACCATATTCTCTCATAGTCTAAAGGTATGTAATACACGAATAAGCCAGTTAAAAGGCTTCGTATATGTTCAACTAATTTTCTATGGTGACATTTTCAAAGTATCGAGATGTTGTAAGTAGTATAGTATGTATCGGAACGGGACTATAGTTAAGTACTGTTTATTACTCAATCGACATGCAGCCAATCAGAGGCCTCCATTTGGTCACGTGACCCGTTGCCATGGTAACGTGACCTACTTAGGGCTCTCAGCCAATCAGAAGCCAGCATTCTGGGTGACCTACTGACCTACTTAGAAGCTCTCAGCCAATCAGAGGCCGGCATTCTGGTAACCATGGTAACGTGACCTAATTACGTCACGTGACCTACTTAGGCTCAGCCAATCAGAAGCCGGCATTCTGGTAACTAGGGTAACGTGACCTACTTAGGGTTTGTTTGTAAACAACACCACGTGGCTTTCTTGTTTGTAAACAACACCACGTGACACGTGACTGTTTGTAAACAAACAAACAAAAAAAAGTTATGTAACTTATATATAGAAATAAAAACACAACAAGATAATTTCTTTTCTTTTCATTTTATTCTTTATTTTTTTCATTTTCAATCAGAAAAAACACACAAGTTTATGCTTTTTTAGCTCGCTTCTTCGATTTGCAGCAACTCAACAGGCCGCAAAGTCTCACGCCGCCGTCACTCGCACCACCACACCCCGGACGACTTTTCTCCAATAGACATTGCACGACTTTGGATAAATCCAACACCATTTCGGCAAGGCAGAGAATCTTTGCCTCCATGAAACGGCCGCCATCGCAACAACCCGTCACAACAGCATCATCGATAGCTTCTGACTCACGACCCGGTCGCTCAGCTTTGGGATTTTGCTCATGCGCCTGACGCACTTCTTGGGGTTTCTTGTTCGACATGCTTCAATTAGGAAATGAACGCAATGAGGTCCACAGGTGTCAGCAGAAGTGTCTTGTAGTTGAATGCGGTTTCTTTGCCACTTGAACGGAGCAGAGCGTTCCACGAAAGACAAGAACTCCGCACTCAGCGGCGGTAAGCCGAAGGAATCAAAGTAGTACACTTCACCCGTGCTCGACACGTAAAACGCCACCCAATGCTGACCTGGTAAATGTTGCGGATCTGTGTTGCTCACGAAACAAGTGTCTTTGATAGGGTGCTTCGGAATAGTGTCACAAGAGAAAACGCCCAGGAAACGATGTTTTGTGTGAACGTTTTCCTTCAACACTCTGCTTATTTCAAGCGTGTTCATACGATACGCCAAGTACCGCCGTCTTGTCTTCAGTTCATGTGGTAGTCGGTGACGGGGTGTCGATCTCGGGTCAGCTCGACGACGTTGTCGTACACCAAGTAGAGTAGCACCGTTGTTGTCGCTTGTAGCGCCGAGCGGAAACTGACTTCCACCCTCAGCTGACCCGCTCTTATAAGGTTCACGCGACACCCGTCGTGCGATCTGTCTGGGGTTAAGTCGAGGGGGAACACCGTGTAACCGTTCAGGAATTGTTCGTATGAAATACCGCAGGAGCGCGCGCCCTCGTACATCCCCGTTTCCGTGTGTAGCGCCAAGTACTCTCTCACGGCCGCTTTGGTCTTAAAGTCGGGCACGTAGGCGTCGTTCGGCACTTTCTGATCGTTCACTATCACTTGAAGCGAGCTGATGTCGTAATGCTTCATCTCGAACGGGTTCTTGGTGTAGCTACCGTTGAAGGCGTCGTGGTCAAGGAAGCAAATCATCATCGACTTGGGAAGCTGGCCTGTGTTGGAGTGCGTGTAGCTGTGATCTCTGTTACCTTGAGGGATGGCGTAGGTCGTCACCTCCACTCTGTTCACCGGGTAGTCGAAGGGCCCGTGTTCTATCACCGCTCTCTCGTGCGTTTCCGCTACAGCGTCCGCCACCAGCACGCGTCGCACGTAGAGCTTTGCTTTGTAGATCTTCAAGCTGTAGCCTCCGTCAGCGGCGCACATCAGATAGAAAGAGGGCGCCGCTTGTTTCAGAGTGAGATTGATTTCTGTCTCTCCAACGATGAGCTTCGGTTGATGAGCCAGGTCAAAGTGCAGTCGCGCCATCAGCGAAAAGCGCTTGTTGGAGATTAGCTTCTTGCGCGCTTTGTACCCCGCATTCGCGTCAGTCAACGTGTCAAACTGACCGGGCGTATCTTCATGCCACCCCTGGGCGCTCATGACGCCGTCCTTCACGTCTTTGTTGTAGTTGAGTAACCCTTCCAAGTAAGCTCGGTAAGGGTAGGTCTCGGTGTTGCCAGACACTTTGAAACCGCCGATGGAGACTTGGACGTCTTTGAAGAGCGAGTGAGCCAAGTTGTTCACCGGAGCTACCGCGTCGGTGGCCTCGATCGCCGCTCCGTCCTTTAGCACTTGACATTCCAGATGAAGGTAATTCTCGTTCAGGTCTGTGTACTCTTGCGACTTGTTGATGGTGAAATTTATGTTACCTCCATCCTCTAAAGAGTTTTTTGTTTCTATCCCCAGGAAAGACGACTTTAAGATAGTAGTCTGAGTCGGCGCTACGGTGTGCAGGTCGAGCTCAGAGAGCGCGCACTCGTTACTGCTCTCGTGTACGTAAGCCATTGTGTTCTCTCTTCACGCGGCCGACAGACTGACGCCGGCCCCCTCCAGTCTTTTTATTTATACCTGAACGCCTAGGCGCTTACCGGTCGAATACATCCCCTCTACGTCTCTTGCAAGAGCCACCGCCCGTCTGAGGGGAATGCCCACGACGACGTTTCGACCCTTTCTTAGACGCGACAGGCGTCTTTCCTCCCGAGAACGCCGTACTCGCCAGTCTCTTCAGAGCGCCTGCGCCTCGGTCTTTCACGCTGCTCTTTAAAGTCCGACCCGCCAGCACATCTTTAGCTACGCCCACACCGGCGCGGAGCAGCGTTTTTCCCACCGACTTCAATAGCGGGGTAGCCGAGCGCATCAGACCTAACAGAGCGCCGCCCAAACCGTGCCCGCTCTGGAAAGAGCGCCCGCTGTACACGGTCACGCCGTTGCCCAGCTGCGCGTTGTAGTAATCGCTGTACCCTCTGCCGAAGTCGGTGCGCCTGGGTGGAAAGTACGGAACGCGTTGACGCATCATTTTTCTCTCTTTCAGCGCTCAATAGGTCTCAGATGAAGTGTCACGGTCACCTCGCCTCTACCGAATGGGATGGAATGACCGGATCGGTCTCTTAAATAGATGCCGACCTCGGTAAACCTCTTGGATTTCAAGGGGAAATAATCCAAATGGGGAAAACTGATAGCTTGCACGCCGCCTCGACGCTTTCCGCCTCTGTCCACCGCCACGCAGCGCAACAGCGGCACTTGCATGTCGCCCACACGTCTCTCCTGGATCATGTCGGTGTATATGTACACAGAGTGCACGTCCCCGTAAACATCCATCGAGTAGGCGCCGGTAGTCGGCGACGCGAAACACGTCTTCTCTCCGAAGCCTAGAACGCATGCGAGATGCTGACTCAGCAGGACAGCACAGTGTCTCGGCGGTTTGATGGTGACGCGTTTCGTCTTGGCGTCGTACGATAAGATCCGCATCGGTTTGAGCAAGAAGCTGTCGCCCTCTAGTCTGTCATCTCGCAACGTCTCACTCAAGCGCTCGATTAGGGTGTGGTTGCTTCCGGTGAAAATAGGAGGTATCTCGAATATGTTTGGCATGAAACTGCGCACTCCCATGTCCTTCTCCATCTTTTCGATCATCTGTCTTGCTTGATGGCTGATCGTCTTCTTCTTCACCGCCGGGGACAAGAACTGCTTGTATACGGCATTCGTCTGTCTCAAGTCGACCTCTCTCTTGAACCTTTTTGTTTCCGGTTTCAATTGCTGCTCTTCCGACGTGTCTGATATCTCTTCCACCGTTACATAGCTCGCTTCCTTCCAGTTCAGCGGGAATTTTGAGCTGAACGTTAGCTTGCTCAGACCGTTCGCGTTTTTCATTCTCTTCCAGTCTACCTGTGGTTTTTTTCCTTCGGAGAAATTAGTTTCTTTTAAAACCTGGATCGCCTCCTCTAGCGAACCTTTGGTGCGCAGAGGAACAACGATGATCAAGTCGTCGTCGTGCACGTTAGTCCATTCTGTAGGGAGGATGATCTCAGTCAGAGCCGCTTCGTACGCTTCGGGCAGAAGGAGCGGCGAGTCGAAGTGAGTTCGGAAAGACGTCAAGCTGTTGTCAGGATAATACTCCATAGAGCTGTTGCTAGGTAGAGTGATGTTCATTTTGTTACGTTATTTTTTTGACGGGGATCCACTCGTTGAACTTGTCGTCGTAACCTAACCAACGTACGAAAGCTAACTCTTTACCGTCGACGGTCTTGCGGCGCAACACCTCGTCTATCAGGTAGTTCTTGTCGTAACGACTCTTGTACACCTTCTGAACCTCTTCCGGGTAGAAGACGCCTTTTATCTCCTCGCCCTTGTCGTCTTTCAGCTCGAACCCTCTGCTTCCCAACGTGTTAGCAACGTCCACCACTTCCTCGCGCCAGTTTCCCTCGTACCCTTTGTCGAAGGCGCCTTTGGTTCTCAACATCCTCACTCTGTCACCCGGAGCGATGACGTCGACGGCGGACGTCTTTGTTTTTTTCTTCTTTTTCCATATTTCGTCGATTTGTTTGTTAGTTGGGAGATCTTGTCGGTAGAAAACTGTTTCGCTGTTTTCCGAGCTGACTTGAGCCGGCGCCATTTTCAACGTCTTGTGGTGAGTGCGATTGTAAGAAGACACTACATGGTGCAGCACGTCTACGTAGCGATACGTGCGCTTGTGTGTGAAATAACGCCACAGCTTCTCCTTCAGACTGCGGTTCAAGCGCTCCACTAGACTAGCTTTGATGTCGTCGTTCTCGCCAGTGAAGAACTCTATGCCCTCGCTCTTCAAGTGATCTTGAAAGATCTTGTTCAAAAACTCTTTCCCCTTGTCTGTCTGAACAGTGCGCGGTCGTCTCTCGCCAGGGCCTGTCATCTCTCGGAAGGCCTCGGTGACATCAGCGCCGCTCTTGGATTTAATGGGAACGGCCCACGCGTACCTAGAGAAAACGTCGATCGCCGTCACCACGTACCGGAAGCGGTCGTTGTGAGACGCCAAAGCTTGCATGTCCATCAGATCTATCTGCCACTGCTGATCGATTGCGCCGGTTATAGTCTTGTTCCTTGCGAATTTTCTCCGAATGGGTTTATGTTTAGTGTAGGCGTCCAGCGACACTAAAGCGTCTCGGATGACGGCCGGGTTCAGGTGGCGAAAATGCTGTTTCTGGAGTTTAGTCACGCTAGTGAAACTGGAGGGCGCTTTGACGTCGGTATATCTAGCTACTACGCGCTTCTTTTCTTTTTCCTTCTTGGTCAGTCTCTTCACTGGTTTGCCCATCGCGGGTCTCTTGAGGGCGTGAAAGACGAGCTCGCCGCTAGGCGGTTGCGCGCTTTCCTTTTCTTACTACGCGGCGCGCTCCTATAGGAAGTCGGAGTTTGGAAAAGTTCACGGTCGTCCTCCTCGTCGTCAGAGGATTGATCGTCCACCACCTGCAGAGAAGAGTCTGCTGCTGCTACTGCTGCTGCTGCTGCTGCTTCTCCTTCTTCCGATTCGAAGCTCGGTCGTTTCCGACCTCTGTCAGCAAGCCGTGTGTCCAAACTTTGGCCAGGTCCGCTCGCTTTATACAGATGGTTTCCGATCAAGGCGTCTGTGGTGGGAACCGCTTCGCGCAGCGCTTTCGTGAACGGCGAGTAGCCCGCCGGTCTGGGCGCCGTCTTCCTGAACCTGGCGGCGTCGTTCAGTAAGTCCACTATGTTGATGCGATGCTCAGGTGGTATTCTCCGACCCGACATCTCGCGCACCGCCCCGTCCTCGTTCCACTTGATCACTCCGGATTTCTCCAATTGTTTGTACAGCTCCACGGTCCGGCGGCGACTCCTCTTGGGAACTTGGTTCGCCAACCGCTCGAGTAGGGACGCGCTGGCCTCTTCAGCAGACTGACGGAGGTGAGCCGGGGGCGAAGAAGAGTAGGACGAAGAGATGTTGCTGTTGTGGGGATTCGCGAGAAAAAATTGCAATCTATTCAACAACCTTCGGTATTTCAACATTTTCTCGCGCGATTCCAAAGTGGGGTCGTTCAACACTAAATCCAAGTCCCTGTAGATAAACTGTAGCACCTGGTGCAAGGCCGCGTCGGGATGAAGGGACTGCTCTGCCTGCTTGTGGTAATAGGCCATGTCGGCGGGTAGGCGGGCGGCGGTGGCAGGAGCGGAACTCTCGTTCTTTTCAGTGCGCTCATCAGGAAGAGGAGGAAGGTTTGGAGCAGTAGAAGTACTAGCAGCAGCGACTGCAGTAGTAGCAGCGCTAGTAGTAGCAGCAGCAGCGGGCACATGATGAAGTAGACCTGCTCGTGATGATTTGTAGAGCGTCTCAGGATCCACGAGCGCTAAACGTTTGTAGTGTTGTTGCTGCTCTGAGTCCGTCATGGGGACGCCGGTGGCAATGACGCTGGTGGTGGCGGTAGTGGTGGTGGTGGTGGTGGTGGTGGTGCTGTCGGCGAGTAGGTGTCGAATGACGTGTCTCATATACGGAGAATGCTCTTTATAAGCGGTAAGGCCATCCCTATGAGAGCCGGAATGAGGAAACCTCCCTCTTGTACCAAGACGCGTCTCTTTTTTTTGATGGGCGTAGATTTTTTGCCGACCTCCCTCAACACGTCAGCCGATTCTCGAAGCTTGTCCAGTTGTTTGTCGCTGAGCGGGATGTTCCCTACCAGTAAATTGTGACAGATCTCACTCAACGCTGCGATCAGCTCGTCGCTTCCAGAGTCTATTAGATGCGAGCAGTCCTTTGGCGAGCACTTAGCTAAGTGCTTGAGAGTACCAAAGTGTCTTTCGAGTAGATGAGAAGACATTTTTTTTTGCTACTGCTTTCTGTTGTTCTTTTTTTTGTCTAGCGGTACGAACACTAGCTGAGAGTGTATGGCCGTCAAAGAGGAGCGTATTCTCAGATCGTCAGGTGTTGACTGCTTGAAGTCCAGGAGGAGGTATGAGTGAGGTCGCTTGAGTTCATGGGTAAATATACTAGAGAGGGCCGCCGCGTTGGACGGAAACACCTGGCGAGACAGACTAGCTATTTGCCCCATGTCGCGCGGGTTCTTGAAAACGATCATGTAGTGAGCGTTCAGACTCATAGTTCGAAAGTCGGGTGATTTCTGGAAGAGGTTCTGAGTGATGTATATGACGCTCACGTTCCAGTGATGCGAGTATTTAGTAAAGATGTCGGCTACCACTTGCTGATTGGAACTGCTCATCAGATCGTCCAATATCAGTAGAGTGTGGGGTCGTACAGCGTCTTCTGCTACTTCCACGTCTCCCGCTATAGACTCTTTGCTAGGAAGACCTTCTCTGAATTCCACACCGTACCGATTTGCCATTTTTTCAAACAGAGGTTGCCACTCGCCGTAATGGTAAAAAGTCTTTTCCACCGGCGGCGTGACCAAATTGTTCACGTCGCTCAGAAATTGATCCACCAAGCGCGATTTTCCACAACCCGACGGACCGCTAATGATACAACTAAAGGGTCCTTGTAGTCGAGCGTCGAAATGAATTTCTGTGAAGAGTTTGCTTTTACTACTGGACATTTTTTTTTGTTTTTTTTTTCAGGACGCGTCAGAGAGCGGTTGTGTGTCTGACTGTCTGCTGTGTTTCTCACTCGAACGGTCGGTGGTGAATGGTTGTGGAGAAAAGTCCGCCGACCTTTTTATTGATTCCGGCCGGTGTCACAGTAGCGGCGGCAGAAGTGACTTTTTTTTGCGATAAAATTCTATTTTCACTCAATAGTCATAAATGTTTGTATCAGACTCCAGAGGAGTCTGATACAAATATTTATTTTTTTTTAAAAAAAGAAGAAGAGGAGGAGGAGGAGGAGGAGGAGGAGGAGGAGGAGGAGGAGGAGATTAGTTTGTTTTTTTTTTTTGTTTTTTTTTGATCATTTAGGCAAAGCTCGTCGCTTTGCTGTTTTTTTTTCTATTTCTGTGTTGTGACACGATCGTCTCGAAAAAGCAATAAGGCGTGTGAGCGCGGCGGTGACAAATACATATTGGAGCGTATGGTTTAAAATAGTGCGTCCCTATCTTCTTCAATTCGGCTGCGTTGCAATATGCGGGATAACAAGTGACGACGTCGAAACGTTTAGAGACCGTGTTCACGTCGGCCACAACGCGCGCCCACCGAGTGGGAGCTGCAGTCGCTCCCAAGAAACCGATCGGCTTGTCGAATCGTTTCATAGCACTTATTCTCACTTTATAAGAGGAGGCAGGGTGAGGAGAGTAGCGGCGCTCTTTCTTTTCATGAAACGCCCAACGAGTGGGGGCGCTGAGAGCAGCTGTTATGCAATAGTAGAGTAAATGCTGTTCTGAGAAGACGGCTCTCGGCCATGTCGCTACGTTTTCCTTTTCCGCTCTTGTATAACGACGATGGCGCTCAGCTTTGCATTTCTCGAGAATTCGGTACGCCTCAAGAGAAGCGTGAACCTCAACTACGTGACGCTCTCTCCTTTGAGATAAAAAAATAGCCGGGCAGTTGAGGAGAGCGCTTTGTTCGCGCGACCGTCTTTTAGAAACTCGCGCCCTCTGCAGCGCCATATTTCTTTCCTCCGAAACAAAAAAGCCTGAGTGAAAATACAAATTTAAGAAAACAAAAAGCTCAAAGAAAAAAAATAAGCAATAAGCAGACTCAGCTCGAAATTCCCTGCTGGCGTGATGGCGGTGACTGCAGGCGGTGGCGGCGGTCGGCTGGCCGGCCGGCGGTGGCGGTGTCGGCGGCGATGGTAGAAGGGTGTGTGGAAAGAGAGACGCATCTCAGTCTTTTATAGGAGCGGCGAGTCTGACATTTTCAGCTGTCGCATGCTGACCTGCTGCTAGCATAAGAGAAACAAAAGCCCTAATCACACTTTTCAGCTGGATCCTTCCACCCCGCCAGACATGGATCCCAGATGGGAAGGCGGTTTAAAATTAAATCCGTGTACCGACTGTCATACAATAGGGTAATTAGTTGAACGCGTGTTACCTGTATAAAGGATTAACGGGTCATGGGCTCAGCGTGTGTATAGAAAAACAACTACAGGTAGCGTGAACAAAGCGACCCCCTCCCTTTCTGTCACTCTGTCTGTGACTAGAGGGTGCGCGTGTGGTAAGCGGCTTATATCTAAAGAAAAAAACAAATCACCCTCGCCTGTCATCAGCAGACAGCCGGCTGGCGGCTGGAAAATGCGATTAGAGGGATGATGAGCCACGTAGTAAGCGACTTAAGGCTGATCTAAAGACCTGCCGTGAAGGGGCAGCTGGCCGGTGGCTTGAAAAAAAGGCGGGGCGTAAGGGTATATAAGGGGAGTGAAACCACATTCAGCATCGTCATCATCGTTCACGCTACTACTACTACTACTACTACTACTACTACTACTACTACTACCACCACCAGCACCGCGCCTCAATTTGCAGATCCTCGTGATGGAAAGTTGCTACCGTGACATGAAGCGGAATGACGAAGCGGCGCGCGAATGTGAAGCTGATGCTGTAGCCTCTGCTACTGCTGCTGCTAGTGCTGCTCAGCGTGCTACTGCTGCATTTACTGCGGCTGTTAGTGACGCGGGTCGTGATGACGTTGTTGTTGTTGCCGCTGCGGCTGTGACTGCTGCTGTTGCTGCCGCCGATGCAGCTACTCATGCCACCGATGCCGACGCTGCTGCTGCTGATGCTGTTGCGGCTGCCGATGACGCCGCTGATAACGCTACTAGTGCCCGCTCTGCCGCCCTTGCTACTGTCGCTGCTGCTGTTGTTGCTAATGCTCACGCTACTGCTGCTGCCGCTGCTGCTACTGCTGCTACCGCTGCTGCCGAGGCTGCTGCCGCTGCTGCCGATGCTGCTGCCGATGCTGCCGATGCTGCTGCCGATGCTGATGTTAGCAGTCGCGTCGACAAAGAATCGTCATTTGTCACTCTTAAAGCCGCTCCAGTGGAACGCGCGACGGGTAGTAGGGCTACCAACGCGACGGCCGGATGGTGCAAATGGTGTCGTCGCTTCTGCTCGTGCGCTTGCTTTTCTTCCGGTCCTACCTGCTGCTGCTACGGTATGATAGTGTTATAGTGTTTGAATGAGAACGCGCGTAGTTACACATAGACGCTGTTACAGATGTGCTTTTTTATTCGAAAATATAATTTTAACATAAGATGGAACTTGTTGTGTTTTTTTCTATATATACGTTGTTTGTTTACAAACAGGCACGTGTCACGTGGTGTTGTTTACAAACAAGAGAGCCACGTGGTGTTGTTTACAAACAAACCCTAAGTAGGTCACGTTACCCTAGTTACCAGAATGCCGGCTTCTGATTGGCTGAGCCTAAGTAGGTCACGTGACGTAAGTAGGTCACGTTACCATAGTTACCAGAATGCCAGCCTCTCATTGGCTGAGAGCTTCTAAGTAGGTCAGTAGGTCACCCAGAATGCTGGCTTCTGATTGGCTGAGAGCCCTAAGTAGGTCACGTTACCATGGCAACGGGTCACGTGACCAAATGGAGGCCTCTGATTGGCTGCATGTCGATTGAGTAATAAACAGTACTTAACTATAGTCCCGTTCCGATACATACTATACTACTGTTGTATATCGACACGTCACAGGTATGTCATAAGGAATACCTTCTGTACCTGTTTTACCATACATGCCATTGACTCCACGGGATGTCAGAATCCGCAGCCAAATCCATACCGCGCATATCACAGGATTATAACTGTAAATATCTGAAGTGAATTTTGAACAACCACTGTGTCCACTAAGATACATAAAACTGTTCTGGCGTCGAAAAACACGTTTCGGCGCCAACAAAACAGTCTGAAACATCCTAGCGGACACAGGCCTACTGGTGCCACATTCATTCAAATGAATGTTAGTTTTTGAATAGTTTATATTACTAAACTGGTAAAACAATCCTTAAATAGATTGAAATAAGAATTTGAATAACATCTTGGGTGTACCCCGGTTAAATGTACCACACATCCGCAAGATTAGGAAGTATTCAGCAAGTATTCACAAGAAAACAAGTACAATGAAAGGAAGGCCACAAACGGCCGGCAAATTCATGTGGTATAGGGCAATATTAATTTAGGGAAACGCTCGTGAATTCTAGCTCAAATTTAATATAGTACATGGTTGGTTTTCAGTTATCATGGTACAACATTAGGCCTGTGTCCACTCGGATTTATCAGAAAAACTGGTTTTTGCGCCGACAAACACGTTTTGGCACCCCGACAAAACAGTCCGATAAATCCTAGTGGACACAGGCCTATTATAGTCAATATATATGGCATACCTTCAATATCCAACCACAGAGCGAGCCCCTAATTCTATGACAAACTTGCAGGAAACTGGTTATAAAGGGAAGGGAACTGGCCCGTGCCTCGTTAGCTTATTTAGCCTTGCTCAATGCTAGAATATTCATACAGTTTTACAAACCCAGAGAGATCTACACATATATGCTGGTGAGGAATAATGCGCTACATTAATCCAAACCAGCTACAAAGGGTAAATAATACCTCACACATGAGTTTGTGTCTACCTTTGTATGGATGTCATTATTCACACACACACAAATCGTGGTGCAACGTAAATAAATGGACTACACTATATAATAAGAACGCTTAGTCATTCTGTCTGGTGAATAGGTGGCATATGGAGTAGGTATTATAACAGCAAGATAAATGAGTCTTTAGCTTCTAATAATAAGAGGATTTACGATACATGGGCCAGGCCTCTACCTGACCTTACTGTAGAATAGAGTGGGCCAAATTAGTAACATCCGCCAGCGATAATCCTTGATCCATGCACTAACCCGATTAAAGGAGCAAAGACCCGGGTGCATAATCAACCTGTGTTTCAAGGGGGAAATATAATGTAATCCCAAGGAGCCAGTTGCTTGTGTACCATACAATGGAAACACAACCTCAGTGGAGATACCAAATGGTTGCGGAGTAAGGGGTGCATGTACACTACATCGGAGGTAACATTGGATATACGATACCAAAGATTAGTGACCTATCTTGACAGGATTTATTATGTAGGTAAATAGAGGCGGTTGTAGCAGACATGGAACATTTGTGTTGTTGGACACGGGGCCCTGTGCCCACCTGCACAATAATAACGCAGGTGGATTAGGAAGTCCACTGTAACGCACTGAACTGCATGCTGTATGCGCTAAATATACATGATCACAACCACTCCCATCAGGAATCTTTGATACAGATCGAACAACCAATTAAATGCTTTCATGGTTATTATAACCGCCAACACATTCTGCAGGCTCTCACTGGATTACCCAGGGGCAATTATAGAATGGACGCTGGGCTAACAATTGGACCCAATTATAATAACACATGAGGAATTGGCTTCATTTGCAGGGATTCTACAGAGAGGGCCGCCATAGCTGTAGACCATGAATTCCAATAATAAAGGTGGTGGAGGGGGTTCTGCGCCCCATGGACCCAGTATTAACACTAGTGTGAGCGCTGGAGGAGGCAACTCCGCAGCGCGCCCTACTCGCATCATCGTCCGACCGCGCGGCGTCAGCAAATCCTGGAGCGGAACGCCACTTCCGGGACCGCCGACGCGGCGCGGCGCAGGGGCCGGAAGTCAGATCAACAAAGCGCTGGTAATGAGTCGCGCGCAGAGTCCGGCGCACAACCGGACAGATCCGGTCCTGGCGCAGTTTAAAAACGACATGGCCTACACCATGTACTTACTGCGCCGACGCGGCAGGCACGTGGAACGCGACATAACGCAGCATTACGAAAACGTGCGTCAGATCGCCTGGGAGCACGCCGAGAAGGAATTCCACGGCGGCAAGTTCCACCGGAAGTGCCTAAAACAGCTGCCTACGCACGACGGAGATGGCAGTGTGCACTCATCCAACTACTTCCTGTCGCCGCGGTCAGTAGCGACGTCCACCACCGGAAGTAACATGACCACACCGCGCGTGTCCAGGAGCGTGGCGGGGATTGGCGGAGCTCAGACCGGAAGTCAGTGTGAGCATCGGGGGTCAGCGTTCTTCCGGCCCTCGGTAGACCGAGACCTCATGCCGCCTGTTGATTAACTCCTTGTATATATTGGAGGGGAGTACAGGGACTGAGAGTACTAATATCAAGGCGTTCAATGTAAATATGTAAATAGTTAGTGAGCACATGTTGGAGCTTACATGTAGAAGCCTAGACCAAGGGACCGATCTGTGATGGAGACTTCCATTACAGATTGTACTCAAATATGGCAAGTATAAAACAATGGCCGAGCAAAAAGTCCTTAGAATGAGTCCTTAAAACAGAATAATGCCTCGCCTCACCTATATCCCACTTAATAAATTGATAAATAGCATGGAGAATAAATTGTCTTCGCATTTTAATTAGTCTGGTCGTGATTATTTGGGTTGTTCATAACCATTGCAAAAATGTGGAATTTCGCCATAGTTGAAAGTTATTTAAGGTGGGTCAATGCCTTGATGTAAAAGTAGCTAGATTTTCGTCAGGTTTTCACCATAAGACCATAATAGCATACACTTTCCAAAGAAACTGAGAAAATAGGGGGGTCCCGGGCTATTTTCTGAGATATTTAAGCCTTAAGTTTATGTCTTATGTGATGGATTATACAGTGTTTTGCCACATATCTACATGAAATTGTATTGAAAAGTAGCTAAATTTCTATATAACTCTCCCAGAGTATAGGCTTTGATGTTTTCGGTCTAGAGAATATATTTTCAACACATGGTCCTGCACATATTTCTAAGGTTTAGGCCCATCAAAATAAAAAAGTTGAAAAGAAATAGAAATATACTGAGGGCTACCTATGTATGACTTCCAATGAGGACAACCACTACAGACTGCATAGCGCAGTGGTAGAATGGATGCCTTTATATTCAAAGGTTGGTGGTTCTCGCCCCGGTCAGGGAAAATCCATAAACTATTTTATGACCATTTGATATTACTTAGGCCAATTTTAAACAAGGGTGCCCTGGTGTTCTATGGTCAAACAAGAGAATGTACCTGCGCAGAAAACGGCGCAGTGGACGAAAAAGGCATCATATTGACCCACCTTAAGGTATTTAAGTAGTTATGTGACATACCCCTGTACAGATAGGGTATCTGACATTACTCTCCTTTAAAAAAATACCCTCTTTAAAGGCGCAAATATCGGTACCCCTCCAGCGACAGTCGGAGTGGAGCCTGGACAGGTACTCAGCCTTACTTATTAGGGCGCCCGCTGGGGGGTTTAATTAACCCTGGTCAAGGTAAACTGCATCCTCACCAAAATCCGGAGCAAAGAAAACCGTGTCCCTTACCTTTTGATGTCAATTCCTCTGTCCACTCGGTGTGCTGTACAAGTATCCACTTTCCATTGCGGGATAGCTGAGACCATATGAATACAATTGTATAATTGACCAAAGAGTGTTCATTCTACATGAAAATGCAAACTAATTGAGTGACTGGAAGACTGGCTACGTTTCCTCAACGTGGATACTTTAGGCATACACTATACTGGTGATAGTGCCGTGTGTGCTATATCAGAGGTAATCAGTCAGCCGTGCCTTCAGTAATTACCCCCAAAGTCACTACTAGTTACATGTAGGCCCATTGCAGTGTGACCAACGTTCCTCCACTGTATATAGGGACCTACATATGATTAACTTTGGTCCTTTAAAGGGCAAAGCCAGTTAATTAGGCCGAAATGAACTTGATTATGACAGTCTTTGGAGTTGTAGATTCTTAACACTGACTATAGACCTACACTGAGTTCAATCTGGGCATCTAACCGTCAACAGTCAATGATATGCATAGATCCTTGTTCAATTCTCTGAGCTGTATCACTGTTGAGTACAGTACCGTATGGTATATAGACAAAGGCCCATGGCCAGAGGATATTTTGGTATTGTTCCCCTGAGGTGGGGCTGGGGCCATATCCCACAAAGCCACCAAGGGGGGAACAATACCAAAAGATCCTCTGGCTATGGGCCTTTGCCTTTATTTCATGATTTTTACTCTTCAAAATATGTTTAATTGCATATAAATGGCCATAATAATTTGAACTAATGATGACGTCACAGGCCATGGGATACTGGAACACCGTATGCCATGGGGGACATGGGATACAAGATTTCTAGTACTTAAGCATAGTGGTCTTTGTATCCACCATGAAATAATACTGGCACCCTAATGAGTGTTTTCTCTTGGTGGGATTTCCATGAGATATTTTGAGAGTTTCTCTTTACCCATAGATCTATGCAGTAAGGTCTCCATCATACTTTCCATCAGTTATCAGTGTACCAATGTATATTGTCATGAAAATATTTATGTTGGAATGACTCAGGATTTTGTTGGTATTACCGACATGGGTGAGGGTATTACTGGCACCCTTATGCTTTCCTTAGAAAAAAACAATGTTACAAAAATACATACTGACCATGTTGGGGACAAAGAATTATGTGACCTCCGTGAAGAAATCAAGATCAGAGACATCCTGGCATCCCATACCTATATATCATTGATATATGTACACTCAAACACAGACCAGGATCCCACATCGTGGCAGTTACATTGTTTGTGAATGTTGTTTTGGATACCCAAAGATTCCTAATTATTAGGAAAACGGATATTTCCCTGAACCAAACATATATATCTTCACAATGCAGTGTCAAAGAAAGAACCAATAACTGATTGTTATCATGTTTATCTCATCTAGATAGGATGACAACAGGACAGAGTGCTTGGTATATAACTGGCAACTCTGCCATCTAGGCGGTATTGAGATCAAGTTAAAAAATGACTGTTATAGCAGACAGAGTATATAAATCAGCTGTAGAATTCTGACTAAGGTTTATGAAAACTCCTACAAGTGAAGCTGGAAATCTGGATCCAATTCCTCTTACATCTTAGCAAAATCCATAAGTAGACCAATCTTGAGCTTAAAGCTGCTATACCTCCTCCCACTCTTAAACCTACATTTTCCTCATTTGATTCTCAGATGATTGTATAATCATTTCCCTCTTATAATCTTTCATTTATTCTGACAAGAAAGTCTTAATATTATGTTAGACAGGACTCCAATCTCAACTATTATTATATTCTGGAGGGGCTTGGATATTTAGTGTTGACCAAAGCCATCAGTTGGCAGCAGTGAGTGGAGGGGAGCATGGAGGTGTTACATTGCTCAACTCACAAACACAGTCTACTAGTACAGGTGTATCTCTGTAGATGGCACTCCCTTGTTGATATAATTAAGTGCTGAATAGAATGCTGGAAGCTTTTTATTTTTCCTCATCTATTTCCTTAAATTTAGCATGGTTAAAAGACAAAATTTATTGGGATGCTACCAGTACACTCCAACAAGCAGACTCTTAACAACTATGCAGAAATTGGACTATCTATATATCTGAGGTAGTACAGCAGCTTTAATGACTCAATGATCCTGATTTCAAATCCTAATCAGAAAGTTTGTTTTGACTTTGAGGGGAAGGGGGTAGGTCCCAAAAATGTAGAAAACGGTCATTAGCTACCCTAAGCCGATTTGCGTCGCAAAAAGTTCTACACAACGCCGCCCCCCCCCTTCCAGCAATAAGGGACGATGGCAAAAACTTAGACGTAAACCCCTGAATTGAAACTTTTCTTCTTTTCATAATGAAGCATTGAAGTATGTCATCTATTAAAATAATTAAAATTGTGCTGGTTCCATTAATAGCATAGTGGGATATCAGAACATATTCTGAACTAAGAAGGTCATTGGTCAAAAGTCCTGGGGCAAAACGTTTTTTGGGGCGGGGCAAAAGGGACCCTTTGAAATCTCTCATTTTTGATTTATAATCTTTTTTTCATAATTTTCTTGCTACCATCTTTTAGCTATGTTATTACTAACTTCTTAAGGTATTTCTTTCTTGTCATGCATGACCATTATCTATCTTATTTCAATTTTGATTGATTTTTATAATCGTTGAATATCATGCATTTCAATTTTTTTAAATCCCCCAAATTCAGGAAAAATTCCCCAAAACACCCCCAAAAATAAAAATTGGCTTATAAAAAATAATTTCATATTCTGATAAGCCTGTCTCATCACTCTAATCATTTTTTAGCCCAAGCAAGATAATTTCTTCATGTTTTAATCGTTTCTATTTGGGTTTCACCATAGGAATTATGATTGTGGGCAGCTTCATATTGTCATGTTAGCTAGCATTGCCGACGCGGGAACGCAGTCAGAGACGCTGCGCAGTAGTGACGTCATGTTTATGGTTTTGAATAAAACACTTCCCGACCTAGATACGGACTCGCTTGACGTTACATGGTAGGCAGCGTGGGATTTCTCCAAATTCAGCCCCAAATATGAGTCTGCAGATATGACAATATAGCGATTTTGGAGAAAAGACCCTAGTGAATAAGTTGGATTGTTGTTCTATGCATAAAAAATTGCAAAAACAGCAGATTCCTACTAAGTGATGACCGTCAGTGTGAGCGATAATATAAGGAATGAGCCATACCTACAGTAGGCTACATCCACCAGGTCCATAAAATAACAGGGAAGTCACAACATCAGACATCTAAAAAGTAATAATAAAAAATAGGTGTCAACAAAAACATAAAGGAAAGTTTAACAACAGGGAACCACCAACAGTGCCTCTCCTAAAGTGACAGTGTGTAAAATTACATAGGCCCTAAGACTTAGCCTAAGAAGGTGGAATCCCAAACAAAAAGTGTGCATACCAAAAGTGTGTTTTCCTAAAATTAAAATAAAGTGATAGTCTTCTGGCAGAGGGCTAACTGTAGTGAATAGGCCTAAAAGCTATACAAGGATACCTACAAGTTTGAGGACGCAAAATAAATATGGCAGCCAAAATTTAAAATGTCCCCACCATGGAGTTTGCAGGTATTGGTGATAAGACAGAACAGTATGAGCTGTGGAAACAACGAATGGGATATTTCACACTTACGTCAGGCAAAACAGGTGCGGCCCTGGTGCCATATATGCTTCAAGCTCTTGATGACGAAGGTCTAAAAATCTACAATTCATTTAATCTCACAGAAGCACAAAAAAAGGATCCAAAAGAGATCTATGCAAAGTTTGAGGAACGTCTCAAGATAACTGAGCCAAACTTCAGAGCAGCTCGACTCGACCTTCACTTCCTGTATCAGAAGGAGGGTGAGACTCTGGACACATTTTACACTCGCTACAGGGGTATATCTGTAAAGTGTGGGTTTACTCCGGATGAGGAGAAGGAGAGGTTTATCGAGCAGCTATTGGCAAGCACACCGATATCTGAGTTCCGTAAGTGGCTCCTTCGCCAGGATCCTGATGTAAAAATAGAGGCCGTTCTCGAAGAAGGACGGGATCAGGAGACAACAGAGAACACTATAATACACATAGATGGTCGCAAGGGGAATGCGACAACAACAGTGACGGAGGCAGTAGATGCTGTCCGCCATGACAAACGTGGTCAACGCGGTCATGACCAACACAAAAAGCAATACAATCAACAGCGACGGCCAATGCGTGGCAGATGCTTCAAGTGTGGTGGAGATCATGACAGAGATGAGTACAGCTGTCCAGCCTATGATTCTGAGTGTTACAACTGTGGGATGATCGGGCACTGGGGTAACTCATGTCAGTACAGAAGACGAACATCATCAGATTCAAGAGATAAAGATGGTCATAGATCCAAAGGATGGGGTCGTCAGGATGGACATAAACCACGCATTGACAATGTCAACACGAATGACACAGAAAATGGTCCACAGTATGACTCAGAAGATGGGTTTGAGACCATAGTGTACAGCACTCTTACGGTTGATGTTCCAGGGAACACAGGGAAGAGTAAGCGTCGCACGGAGGTATTTGCCGAGATAGGCATACAACCGCCCAACAAGAGTGATAATAAGAGACACATACTCAACATGAAGATAGACACTGGTGCGATGGGTAACACAATGCCGCTTAGGGTGTTCCGGAAAATGATGCCCGAGATGATAGACAACAAAGGAATGCCAGATCTAAACAAGGTTGCCAGTGCCAGGAATGCCAAGTTAACAGCATACAATGGTATGGGTATTAAGTGTTTTGGTGTGATCACTCTCCCAAGCAGATACACGGACACAGAATGGGCCAAACACAACTTCTACATCGTCAATGTTCCAGGTCCAGCTGTGTGTGGTCTGCCTATGGCTGAAGCCCTAGGCTTAGTGACAATTAACTGTCCATAAAGGTGATTGCAGACTGGAGATCATAGGTAGTAGTTCAATACCAAGAGTGCCAAGCTGGTCAAACAAGAGACTTACAGTACTCAGACGCTACCATGAAAATGTAAAAGACTGAACTATTACATTTTGTTTTATATAGGCCTATATCTATAGCCTACGTATATTAACATATATTCAAGAGACTGAAAAGTTATATCGTGGTTGATATTAACAGTGATGAAAGTTTTTTTTGTTGTTGTTTTTTGTATAAAAGGGAGAAATACCTCCAATGTATGTGTATTATATCTAGTATGTGTTTACCATGTGTTTAATGCTAAATACCAGCCAAGAACTAAATGTGTTCTAATCAAGAGACTGTATATGAAGTCACTAAAGACTTATAGGAGAGACTGAAATATTATATTATGTCTAACATGTTTATCATCTACATATATGGTATACTAAAGACTCAGACGCTACTTAAGAGGATTGAAAAAAGACTCAACTATCATATTGTGTTTATATATCGACATATACTCAAAGGACTGAGTTATCACCTTACATATATTGTTTAACATGTTTATCATTCTACTTACACTAAAGCTGTTCTAATCACATTCGGAACAAAGACTCACACGCTACCAACAAGGAATTGAAAAGAGACTCAATTATCATATTGTATTCTACATACATATCTTTATTATAATACACTCAAAAGACTGAGTCATCATTTTATATATATTGTTTCCCACTTGTATAGAAAAAGGGGGATGTCATGTTAGCTAGCATTGCCGACGCGGGAACGCAGTCAGAGACGCTGCGCAGTAGTGACGTCATGTTTATGGTTTTGAATAAAACACTTCCCGACCTAGATACGGACTCGCTTGACGTTACACATATAAAAATGTAGGCCCTAAAAAGAAAATTAAAAAAAAAAGGTCTTGACAAAATAAATAACATTTTACTGTAGGGTCTTCTTTTTCAAATGAATTTGCAAATATGTTACACAATATTCTAGCTATAAAATGTTATTGTTTTAGCAATAAAACATTATCATATACCGGTACCTCTTTTTTAATTCTCAGAAGTTTATGAACTGATTTTTGTAAAATTAGATGAAAATCTCTAATTTCAGTTTCTTCTTCATGGAATCAGGAATACCAAAGGAAGCATCAAAATTGTCTTTTAAAACATGTCATTATATGAGCCAAATTACAAAAATATGAAATCGAAAGCTGAGAACTGAGTTAGGGCCGGGGGTCCGTTTTGCCCCGGTCTCCCCTAGCCTCCCAACAGTAGCCCCCCCTCCCCCCATTATTAGCCCTCTTCCGCCCCCTTCTCAATCTCATCCCCTATATCCACTTCTTCTTTTAGTTTCTCTGTCCACGTTAGGCCTATCCTCACTCCTGGGTCTCCTCCCGATCCTCCTAGATCATAGGTAGTACAGTAGGCCGAGATATGTAAGGATTTAGTAGCGCTCAATGGGTCGAGGGGCGTAGAGCGAAGCGCGCAAACGCTGGGTATACAGACTTTTAGTTTCACCCACTGCCACCTGGCGGGGTACATGCACGAGAAAATCATTTCATATTTTATTCCCGTATCATGTTTTCGGTTTAAGTAAAATCGGAAAGTGCTTTAGATCTAATCACTTAACAGAAATACGCTAACAAAATTAGAAAAAACAGTTTAGTGTGACGCTAATAGCGCATCAAAAATTAAAACATCTTGCTCGGATGATTAGCGAAACTTGCAATCAAAACGGGAGGCAACTATCTAGACAACAACGTCCACAAAGTTCAGACGGTCGGCGTTTTTAGCATTGAATCTATATATGTATATTTACTGTGCTTAACTAAGTGCAATGGAAGGCCAAGGCCCTAAAGATGAATCCTCACTTGGCGAGGACTCGGATCTTATATGCCAAAGGGCAGAGATTTTCCGGTCCAAGTTGATCGCAGAATTCCACCTTTTAGACACGATCAGTGAAGCTGGTGCCAAAATTGAAGCACCCAAACACACCACCACAGATTTACTAGGTGAGTATTTAAAGTTCAAGTTTTAGAAGTGTTTATTTTTTCCTACTCCTAGTACAACGGACATCAAATTATTCATCTGATCTTCCAGTAAAGTCACACTAGGGAGGTATAAAAATGCAAAGGTCAGACCTCACAGTTCAATATGCAATGTGACGTACTACGTGTATTGATTATTATAGGGAGTATAATCAATACACGTAGTACGTCACATTATAATATTAGGGAGTGTTCATTTATTAGTTACACTGGTCTCAGGTGGTAGTACATTCCATTGGGCCTGAGCTTGATATACAGAATTGTTTATAGGCCTACCAGATGCTAACTTCGACCTCGCTTGCTCTATCATAGGGGCTGAGGTTGCTCTTACATCGTTTTTTTTCTATGGATAATGGAATCCTCCATATATATCTATCATAACATTAAGCTAGATTTCACAATGAAAGGTTAGACTAAGACTTTTCTAAGTATTTTCTGACCAAAACTACTCAAAAATGAGGTTTGATGATGCAAAGTACATGTAGAAAAATGTATAGATCTAAAATCATTTTGAAAATGTTTATCTATGTATAACCTGTCAAAATCAGTACCTCGATCTACCTATTCAAAGGTTTATCTACCCCTGTAATTAATAAATGAACACCCCCTAAACACGTACATTACTAGACAAGGTCTCTCCACACTCTCTCCAGGGCTCTAGACACTCCCTAAATTGTCTTGACTGTTTTATTCCAGATGACCCCCAAAGAGAGGCTCTTCTGGTAAGCACTCCACAGCACCTTGTTAGACTTGCGGTATACAACATGAAAACTGTTGGAGCATTGCAGATAGATCGTCGCCAGAAACGTGTTAGAAATGCACAGACCAAGAATCCAGCCATTGATATTTGGGCTCACTGGGTTGTAGAAAGTATCCTTTTGTCAAATTGGCCTGACACATATGGGTTATGGCTAGGCCTAATTGTTTAGCAAATCATTTTCTGTAATTATCATAATAACATGATCATACTTCATAGATGTATTTAAATATGCTTTTATCAAAGTGGAGTACTGCACAAGTTTAAAGTTCTTAACTCTCCAAGGTAGCCTCTTCCAGAATTTTGTACTGATGCTCATCTTGGCTAACAGCATAGTGCTGGGAGTACAGGGCGGTAAGTTTTTACACATGTAGACTCACTATAAAGGTACTGTTTCTTTATAAATTTGCAGACCTCCATAAATTTATGGAACATCCATACACATTCCATAAATTTGTGGAATAATGAATAAAGTTGTTTTTGGTACTTAAGCATACAAATACGGACCTCCATACATATTTGCGGAGCTCCACATGTGTATTCCGCAAATTTGTGGATGTCCATAGATTCATGGAGGTCTGCAAATTTGTGGAGAAACAGCACCCTGCTGCGAGTAGATATACTTACAATTTGTTTGAAAGATGATCCACGTATATGTATCCTTTATACATGTACCATTTACTCTATAACCCTGATACTTCTATCTTATCTTTGCCGCAGAGCTCAGCTCCTACGATGGGCCAAACATTGAACAAACCAAGTTGATACTGGATATTTTCGACTACTGCACAATGATGGTCTATATGATAGAAATATTCCTCAAGTGGACAGACAATTTCTGGGATTTTTGGAAAAACCGGTGGAATATATTCGACTTTGTAGTTACATTTCTGGTAACTACTTTAAGTCTTTCATTACCTAATATCTTTAAAGCTGGTTTTTATTTTTCCAATAAATTCTTTTATAGTATGTTTTGGTTTGAATAATTGGTATGTCCCACAATTGTACCCCGCTTCTCAATCCATGGACGTAGATACAACTACCACTTTAAAATACCTCTTAGAAAAAATATTTTATTCTATTTTTTAAAACAACTTTTAAATACCTCCGTTTCTTGTACTTGTAGTTCTTGATACCCGAGATAATGAACCTTTCAACGGGTTCATTTGGAAAGCAAGGAGCAAAGTCAGAGTTGACAGTAATATCTAACAATCTCAGGACCTTCCGCGTTCTCCGCTCACTCAAGATGGTTTCCCGCTTCCAGAAAGTTCGCCTCATTGTGTTAGCAGTTACCAAAGCCTTCCAGGTTAGTATATGGCTGCTCTTTGGTCAATGCGACTGAACTTCTTTTGTTTCTGTTTTGACAAATTATTTCAAGATATTCCATAGAATACCCAGTTCCCTAATAATCTAAGTAAGACTATGACAACAGTTTTTTTTCCAAATTGCATTCTGGATGTTAAACCTGTGTTGAATTTGAAGAGACGGCTTTACAAAATTAAAGAATTTGAATATGTCTTACTCTTTGTACCAGGATGCTGTTTCTCCACAAATTTGCGGACATCCGCAAAATTTGCAGACGACCGCAAATATATTTATGGAGCTCCGCAAATATATATGGATGTCCGTATTTATATGCTTAAGTACTAGAAAACGAAATTTGCGGACATCCACAAATTTACGGAATACACATTCGATAAATTTGCGGAGCTCCGCAAATAGAGATATTTGTGGAGAAACAGAACCCAGGTTCACACTATTACAACTTCTTTTTGCAGGCTATGGTATTCATCACTGTCCTGTTGGCGCTGTTTGCTTACATCTTTGCCATTATTGGTGTTATGTTCTTCAAAGAGAGCTACGTCAATGCACGCAAAGATGGACGTGACCAGAATCTGACCTACTCCGACAGCTTCACGTGAGTAAATCTTGCAACAATAAGGAGTTATTGGATGATATGATTAGGGTATTAAAAGACCACAAGCATAACTCATGGTATTTAGCACTTAACTATAGGTAAAACCAGAAATAACCTGCACATAGGCTGGGCCTCAAATGGGCTGCCATCTGACATCAACAAAGGCTGTGGCATCTGCCCTAGACCTGTGTGACAGGTCAAAGGCATATGCCTTCAAAATCAAACCATGTTTGACTTCAAATGCAAGTTTTATTTTGAAGACAGATGCCTCCAAACTATTGATGTTGATGATTCCTGTGTAACAGGGCCTTAACTAAATTAACTAAATTGTTTCACCCCATAAGACTGATATGTAATAAAATAAGTGAATAAAATTACTGTCTAAAGCCACAAAATAGAATCTCATTGTTCGACAGGTCCATGAAGACTGCGCTGATTACCCTCTTCCAGCTGTTCACCCTGGACCACTGGCTGGACGTATACAACGACGTGACTAGTATCGCCGACCCATATTTTGGGTCTTTCTACGTCATACTCTGGATTATCATAGGATCCTTCATATTCAGGAATATATTTGCAGGCATCATGGGTCAGTATACATTATATACATGTAATAAGATCTCATGTTGTCATTCCCAAAGAGGGTCTTAGAGCAGGTTATTCATACAGATTGTAATTCTCGCGTACAACCTGCTTTCCACATTTAACCCGCACCCCAACTTCTGTCAAACCCGCACCTAGGGTGTAGTTTGCATTAACCACGGGGGTTACACACAGGAAGTTATACTGTTTGAGTAATCTCTGTTTGTGAAGTGCCAGTGTCCAGGTGCCATTTTTGTATACTACTGACTGGTACCTGTTTGAGAAGCGCCTGAGTCGACGTGCCACTTTTGTATACTACTGACTGGTGCATGTTTGACAAGTGCCAGTGTCAATGTGCCATTTTTGTATACTACTAACTGGTGCCTGTTTGATAAGTGCCTGAGTCGAGGTGCCATCTTTGTATACTACTGACTGGTGCCTGTTTTAGAAGTGACTGAGTCAAGGTGCCATCTTTGTGCACTAGTGGACACTCACACGGGAGCGTCAACAAGAAAATCTGTCCAGTCTTCAACTATCTTAAAGTGTCCAATCTTAAAAACGTTGGAATATTAAATTTACGATAATAACATTGATTTAAGAATGTCCCTTGCAATATAGTAAAAAGGGGAGAGAAGAACGGGGGTTGGGGGGCAGAGCCCCCCATACATTTTAAAAGATTTTATGGACGTAAGACTTTAGTAAGAGCACTCAAAACGTTTCCAGAACCGATGATCTTATATGATTGTTAACTTACTGGACTTAAAGATTGTGACATTTTTAAGATTGGTCACTTTTAGATTGGACAGATTTTCTTGTTTTGTTTAAGATGGGTCAATCCCTTGGTGTAAAAGTAGCTAGATCTTCATCAGGTTTTTACCATAAGACCATAATAGCATACACTCTCCAACAAAGCTGAGAAAATAGGAGGGTCCCGAGCTGTTTTCTGAGATATTCAAGCCTTAAGTCAATGTTTCATGTAATAGGAGTATATCGTGTTTTGCCACATATGTACATAAAATAGTGTAGGGGCACGAATAATACGTGTACATACAGGTCAGTGGAGTCAGAGCGGGAAGTGCCTCCATCGGACACTAGGTGGCAACACCTACGCCATGTCCTTTCGGTTATCCGGTAGCGGAGCCAGGAAGGGCACTCCAGACGGTGCTACGGAGGAGTGCCACGTCGACACTGCTTGGTCCGCGCTCAGGGTATATAAGAGGCCGAGGTTGGCTACCTCAGGGAGTTCGTCCCAGGACGAGCTCTGACCCACACCTTTCGATACCTTCGTTACCTCTTTGATCGGGGCACCTACAACCCCTCCCACACTCTGGCTCCTGCACCAGTCATGCTGGCTCAGGACCAGATCATCCAGCGTTGCTGACTTCGAACTATCGATAGAACACTGTACATCTTCGAATGGTTAAACCAAGTGAACCGAGCAAAACCTTCGTGTTACCTTAAGGCTGTGATCGAATAAACCTGTTGCATTCAAACCGAATTTGGAACCTGTGTTAGCGTGATACTTATACAACCCCTACAATAGTATTGAAAAGTAGCTAAATTTTGGTATAACTCTCTCAGGACATAGGTTTAAAAGTTGTCTCTCTAGAGAATCCCTTTTGAACATATGGTCCCGGGCAAGTTTTTGTCCATTGAACAAAAAAAAAGTTGAAAGGAAATGGAAATATACTAAGGGCTAGTTATGTATGACTTCTGAATGACAGCCACTGCCACAGACTCCATAGCACAGTGGCAGAATGCATGCCTTCATATCCAAAAGTTGATGGTTCTCGCCCTGATCAGGCAACACCTTTGACCATTTTAGGACAATTTGATATAACTTGTTCCAATATGAGATAACAGTCCCATGGTGATCTATGGTTAAACTAGAGACTGTACCTGCGCAGAAAACTGTGCAGTCAACGGAAATGGCATCATATTGACCCACCTTAAGATAGTCCATTGACATTAAGAGTGTAACGTTTTTAAGAGTGGCCTTTATAAGGTCTTTAAGATTGGACAGATTTTCTTGTTGACGCTTCCTCGTGAGTCTGTCCTGTCGAGCCATCTTTGTATACTACTGACTGGTGCCTGTTTGAAAAGTGCCTGAGTCGAGGTGCCATCTTTGTATACTACTGACTGGTGCCTGTTTTAGAAGTGTCGGAGTCGAGGTGCCATCTTTGTATACTACTGACTCAATTCCCATAGGACCCCTTTTCACGTTTACTTTTGATTTGATAATAGTACCAGCAGCTCCGCTGCCGGTGATAGTGGCGCGGGAAAATCGTGGAGACAGCGTTCGTCTGCCCTACTATACTGCATGGCGGGAATGCCTTAGCATATCGCAAATAGGGTCGGAGTGGCATGAAACATCATTCTCCCAGCAGATGTTAGGTCTGTTGTTTCCTACAGTGGAATGCAAAGAGTAGGATGGAGAGTGAGCAGACGAATTGCATTCTTGGGTAGGCACCCGATTTCCCTGTTGTTGTTTAACTATGGTTACTTCTGCCTAAGGCTATGAAGATTGATGCAATGCGCTCTCTTCACATAATGTCTGTGTTGTGTTAGTGAACATGTGTGAGCTACATCAATGTACAGCCTCTCCCTGACTGTCCCGTCTGAGTTGCTGTGTTCAGTGAACATGTGTGAGCTGCATCAATGTGCAGCCTCTCCCTGACTGCCCTGTCTGTGTTATTGTGTTTAGTGAACATGTGTGAGCTGCATCAATGTACAGCCTCTCCCTGACTGCCCTGTCTGTGTTATTGTGTTTAGTGAACATGTGTGAGCTGCATCAATGTACAGCCTCTCCCTGACTGCCCTGTCTGTGTTGTTGTGTTTAGTGAACATGTGTGAGCTGCATCAATGTACAGCCTCTCCCTGACTGCCTTGTCTGTGTTATGTTTAGTGAACATGTGTGAGCTACATCAATGTACAGCCTCTCCCTGACTGCCCTGTCTGTGTTGTTGTGTTTAGTGAACATGTGTGAGCTGCATCAATGTACAGCCTCTCCCTGACTGCCCTGTCTGTGTTGTCGTGTTTAGTGGACATGTGTGAGCTGCATCAATGTACAGCCTCTCCCTGACTGTCCCGTCTGTGTTGTATTCAGTGAACATGTGTGAGCTGCATCAATGTGCAGCCTCTCCCTGACTGCCCTGTCTGTGTTATGTTTAGTGAACATGTGTGAGCTACATCAATGTACAGCCTCTCCCTGACTGCCCTGTCTGTGTTGTTGTATTTAGTGAACATGTGTGAGCTGCATCAATGTACAGCCTCTCCCTGACTGCCTTGTCTGTGTTATGTTTAGTGAACAACTTCCAGAACATCAGGAAGGACCTGTTCCAGGAGGTGGATGATATCCTACAGATGGAACTACATGACGCTGACATGCAGCAGTTCATAGACGAGCTACATCACCAAAGGTGAGAATGGCCACAACCTTTAATGGGGCATTCAATAGTCACGTACTAAAGTACAGTACATAGATGTCAACGTCCACTGTTACCGTCTCTGAATAAATGACTCGTCCATAAGTTCGTAATACATATGTTGCCAACGTTCACTGCAACCAGGAAATACGTTCGATCATGTGTACGTATTAGTTTAATAATTATTTAAATTCATTGTAACCCGCCTTTACAATACTATATTGTACATTCAGGGCCTCGTTGACCGATCTCCGCGCAATGGATAATACCAAGTGAGTACTACATCATTTAGCACAACCATAACAGATTTTAGATAAATATAACTATACTTTACATGTAAATCTTTAATACATATTTTCAATGGAAATATCGGTATATCAATATCACAGTTAGGAAGACCTTGGGAAATTGTCAGGTATGAAGTATGTTGAGACGCTTATCGGTACTTTTTTAAACTTGATTCGCTTTGTGTTTGTAGTGCCCTGGATGACATACAATCTGGAGACCGTGGTAAGTTCAGTTAACTCCATTGAGTCCAGTTAGGACGCCCCCCCCCCCCCCCCACCCTTTTGGAATTTTTTTAAAGGTTTTTCTGGTGATACTTTTCCGTGAGTCGTGGAGCGACACTTTTCATTACTTTGGTGTTTGGTGGACCAGCCCGTTTTCAAGACTCCGGAGCCACCCCTGCTCAGTATGATACTATAAAGTACATGTATGTACAAGATTAAATGTGCATCTATTATTGCATCTACTCTTGCACAGATTGGTTGGAGGTGGTGCAGCGACATCTTCAAACCCTGGCCAAAGATGACACTTCAACGTGTTGGCCGAAAGACACGCTCTTCCAATATTACCAGCTACTAGAGGCCCTGCAGGAGAATCTTAGAGAGCGACAGGACTTGATGACTCTAATGACCGAAGCACTTCTAGCCAATGTAGATGTCTGATTACTGTTCAACATTTACCTAGTATTCATTTTGCGCAGGCAAACAGTGTGCTGAATGATCTCTGGGTCAAGTGCTTACGATGTCTGCATTGGACTACTATTTCATGGGGTCAATGGGTTATATGGCACAGAATACTAACTACACATTATGCTTATTAAATCACTTTTAGAATATACGTTTTTCGTGCAGTTAGTTATTGCTCATGAATGTTGTTGAAAAAGTTCCAAATATATAACATCTACAATGTGCGGTATTGGTATTGATGCAAATCTCATGCGTCTTAGGTTTAAGCGAAGGTTTATTAAAGTATCGTGTATAGCCAAATGATGACAAGTTAAGATGGACGAATATATTTTACTTATTTTGACTCAGTTTTTATCAAACGTATATCATTAAGAAAATAAAACAATGTGTGTATAATAATATATCACAGGTTTACATATACATGTATCATGCACTATGAGGAATAATCGTCATCTCAGAAATTCCCTGGCATTGTATAATTGCTGATAATCAATAATAAGAAAGTCAATAATTAGGGCATATTTTCAAGTCATCTCTACAATAAAAAAACAAAAACAATAAAGATGCATCGTACTAAGGGCTTTTCAGAGCTGAGAAATGATAATCGGTTTTCAGAGATGACGCCTTGCTGAAGTCGAACCCTGTTGGTGGTTGTGGTTGTGGGCTGGGTGTTTGATGATACTGTTCATACTGCTTCAGCTGGTCGCTGGTCAGGGAAGGTTTTAGTGTCTGCAGTATAGTGTCCAGGTGATGCTGACTGACGCACTCGGTCTCCAACCCGTCCACCGAGAGGGCATGAAGGGCCGCCTAGAGGGCGAGAAAATTAATGTGTATTAAAGTGGCATTTTCGCCAAGTAACTCAGATATGCCACTCACTGGTTGACAAAAATCAGGAAATCCTCTAAGTTTTTGGTCGATTCTCTGTAGGAAATTAATTTTATTCAATACAAAAATTCTAGCCAAAAGGTAGGAATTCCTGCAAAAGTAGGAAAAGTGGTGTCTCTGTGGCAAGGGTTTACATGTCGGTTTCCAGTACTGCCTATACTAGTCAAATAACGAGTGGTATGGCAATGGTGAGAGCGAAGTTTAAATTGTAACCAAGCCTAAAACAGGTTACCACAAGTTCTGGTTTCCACATGAACTCTTTGGTTCCCCCTGTGTGTAGAAACTGGAACTACTATGAAGTACATGAATGGCTCACCGGGTCGAATTCAACTTTTAAATTCCTCATAAGCTCAAAACAAAGCTCTTACCTCTCGACAGAGATTTTCTAGGTCTGCACCAGAAAATCCTTTGGTTCCCTCTGCCACCGATTCCAAATTGACATTGTTAAGAGGAGTACTTTTGGTATGCACCTTAAGGATTTCCAACCGTGCCTGAAACATCAACACACGTTATTTAGAAATTATATAGCCCTAACGATGATGTGTGTCTATGAGACTCCACACATAGTTACCCCATTTTCAGTATTAAAATAGAAATAATCAGAACATCAGTGTGAGTTATAAGGTCTTCTCAAAATCTGGATGCGGGTTATACGTGAGGTCAAGTTTATACACGGGGACTTTGAATCGTGTTATATTTTTTAAATCATAATACTGAAAATAAATACCGCTACACATCGCAAATTCAAGACTACGTAGACTACTCACTTCAAGGTCAGGTGGAGGGACGTAGATGACTTTGTCGAGTCGGCCGGGGCGCCTGAGGGCATCGTCCACCATGTCTGGGCGGTTTGTGGCAGCCACCACCAGAACCCCACTGTTGTCAACCGACTTGGTCTCCTGTGCCTCTACAGAACCCTGCAGAAGAAAAGTATTGGTTCTTTAATCTGTTGTTACTGTGTATAATCATGCTATAAAGTGTATATATATGGTACTTTTTACACCTCAATGAAAAATACAGTACAATAGTTATACAGGGTGGCTACTGTATGACGTCTTCAAAAAGAGATTTAGGAGACAATTCAATCTTTAAAATCTACAGGAAGCATATAATGACTGCGACTTTAAAATAGAAGTACGCCATTGCTAGTGGGCAGCTATGCTGATGCCTACCTGTAGAGATGTATCTCCTTCTGCCTCCATCACTGCGTCCTTATTCCTGACCAGGTTCTGGGTCCGCACACCGATACCGTCCAGTTCATTGAGCAGCATCGACAGCACCCTCTCGTGGGAGCCACCTGACTTACCGCCCTCTTTCCGCTTACCCAGCATGGCATCGACTTCGTCTAAGAAGAGGATAGACGGTGCCCCTGCACGGGCCTGATGGAACACCTGGTAGAGAATGGGAAATTGTCAGTATACTTGTAAGCCAGAGGTAGATATGAGGGAGACTGCACTCTAAAACACAGGCATGGGATTGGGTTTTGAAGAAAAATCCAAAAAGCAACCAAAAGACGTGATCTGGGGGAAATTTTGTATGATTTGCATGGCATGAAGCCCTCTAGAGACTAAACGCCCCCCCCCCCCCCTAAAATATTTTTTCATTGGATCTGCACAAATCACAGGGATGGCCTTTTTGGCCCTTAAAAATCCGGATAAATCCGGAAGAATCCCATGCCTGAAAACATTATGCTAGTCAAAGGCAAAAAGAATTATGAAAACTATATAACTATGACTGTGAAATAATTATCAATATTTCTTAGTTCATTCAGTAAATAAAAAGAATAAAACTGTCCAGCAGCATCAGAAATTCCACTTAAAATCGGGGAATTATGCTGGGTCCTTTCAGAAGTTAGTTACCAGGTAGTCAGAAGTAGGAAAAGTATCATATCTGCAGCACTTACCTCACTGAGTTTCTTCTCTGCATCTCCCACAAAAGGTGAGTGTAGCTGAGCACCACTGATGGCGAGGAAGGTAGCACCGCAGGCAGATGCCGCAGCACGGACAAGCAGGGTTTTCGCACAACCGGGTGGACCATACAGCAAGACTCCGCTAGGAGGCCGGATCCCCAGACGGGTAAAGGCTGCTCCATGTTTCAGCGGCCACTCCACAGCCTATAGATATGATAAGAAATGAGCTATGAATGATCATGTTAGGCATGGAAACATCGAGCGTTATTTTATAAAGTTTTTTTCTCTCCTGGAGGTGGTAAGAGTAAGATCAGGACATGCAATGTATGTTATATTATTTTATACCTGCTTGAGCTGTGCTTTGACATCATTCAGGCCGCCCACATCAGCCCAGGATACCGGCCGGTGGTCGACGAGCACGTCTGACCCACGCTGGGTGGAGGGTACAATCTCATGTAGCGCCTTCCGAAAATGACCCATCTGTAATAGAAAACATACTGGTTGAATACAAACAACACAGTTTAGTCAATAAACTGAATACCAAGGACATGCCTCTTCCATCTTAAGAGCAAACTTATGGAGGAGTATGGTAAATGATAGTTACACAAGCACGATCAGCTTGAAGAACTAGACTTTAGACCATTTGGTCATCGGGCCAACGCACATATGCTAGGTTTAATGTAGTATAGGGGGCGAAAGCCTACCCGTTTACTTTCAGTTGTGCAGGTGATTTAAACCCTCGAATCAGGACAGGAAGTCACGGCGCGGTACGTATTAGGTATGGGGCCTCCCAGAATCTTTCAGATTTCTTCCTCCAGAAGCATCCCTTTTGTACCAAATTTATGGTACCGTAGGGGGGGAGTCTGACACACAAATATATGAAAGGATGTCCAGTAGAGATTCCTATTTGCTGAGAAATAATATTTTTTCCAAAATTCCCCATAGCGTGACATCGCTTCCTGTCCTGATTCGAGGTTATTTCAACACCCGTTTTTTACGTGGTATCGGGTCACTTACACCCCCTATTACTATCATGACTGTCTCATTTACCCGAATAAAACACTTGTTTCTTTAAAAGCACCTTAATCATGTATATATCCACTGCCTTCCAGAGGGTGGTTTCCTCGTCAGACTTCCATTACTAATACTGCGTGTCTTACCTTAATACAATCATCCTCAGTACTGGTAGCGGCCAGGTAGTGTGCGTGGTTAACGAGAGCCTTCAGGTCCGCAGCGACATAGCCAGGCGTGAATTCTGACAGCTGACCCACATTAACGCACGGTCCGCACGGCTTACCCTCAGTTAGCAGTTCTAATATCTGTTTCCGCTGAGCCATAGTGGGCACTCCCAGCAAGATCTGTGGATGAAAAACATTGGGACATCGGTTAGAAATGCATGTAAACTCATTCAATACAGTGAATTGACAAAAATTTATCGTCGAGTTCTATATAGTGGGCCAGCCTACTTCCTACTCTTCTTCACATGTTTACAGATGTTTTTTTCTGAAATGCTTTGTAATCAAAGAAGTTTACTAAAAAGTTTGACATCAATTATCTCTAATGATTCAATATCTCACAAGTAGGTATAAGTGGGTAGCCGTTTACATAAAAGCGCATAGCTTTGTAATTACAAGGCACAGCAATGTATATATATATATATATATTATATTTTTCTATAAGTCATGTGAGTTCAGTGGTTTCCGTACTTACCTCCTTCTCGAAGCGCCCCGGTCGTCTAAGCACTGAGTCCACCTTCTGTGGGTGAGTGGTGGTACCGACCACGAGCACCTTCACCTGACTCGTCAGCTGGTCCATACAGGCTGCGAGCTGCAGCACCATCCGCTTCTCCTGCGCGCCCCGCCCGCTACCACTCCGACTGGGACACATGGCATCCACATCCTCAATGAGCACCACGCAAGGCGACTCCTCACTTAAATCTATCGCCTTCTTAAAGAGCTGCCGGATCTTCTCTTCGCCCTCTCCCGCTCGGGATCCAAACACTTTAGAGCCGTCGGTTTTTAATATGATTAGATCCAAGTCCTGTGCTACTTTGGATACTAATGTAGATTTGCCTGTGCCCGATGGGCCTTGAATTAGGAGCCCATGTGGCCAGTCGACACCCAGCTCGCGAGCAGCTTTCGCATGATCAGTCGGTAGCTGGAAGAACTCGGTCAGTAACCGAACTTGAAAGTCACAACCGCCACAGACAAATCTCTTCCTGCCACCCGTGTGCAAGCTAAACTTTTCAAGGCTCACAATGTCCCTTACTTGTACTTTGGTACTGGAAGATACCATACCAATTTTGATATTTGGGTCGCTACTCGAGGCTTGGGTTATTCTCAAATGGGAAATACCATAGAGTTTGGCTATTCTGAGAGTGACACAGTCAACGCACATGTTTTCTCCCACACACAATCTGTGCAGGATATCCAAAATGTTCTTTTTCAAAAGTCCTAATTTAGTTAGATCTTTGCGTTCTGTTAGACAGTGTTTGTACTTCTTAACATCTTGTACATTTGTAAACACTACGTCAACCGAGAAGCTGATGATTTTCTTTGACTGCAATCTTTCCACAGTGTATGATCCTTCCTTTGTGATTGCCGAATATTCAGTATCCTCAAGGCAGCATATTGGATCAAATTGTAGAAGCTTTTCAAAGCCATCATCCCTTGGCCATGCAGAACAAACATACGATTTATTGGGGGTTTGGACTTGAATGCAGTCCCCTATATGTATCCCTCTTGCGTCCATCTCTTCAGGACTCAATCGACATTTCTGCGTCCCTTGGTCCTTTTCATCACACGACTCAAATCGAAGTTCCATCTTTAGAGGTGGCCTGAAGCTGATGAGGGACAAAAGTCAAAGGTATCATTTCAGGGTAAGACTACTAAGAGATTTGCTACATTTGCGTTAAAATTGAATATCCCTAATGGCCAGGAGGGTAATTTCTCCTTTTGTTGTTAACACAGCCATAAAGTGATGGGTTTATCATTTTCACTGAGCCTTTTTTTAATGCTGAATATAAGGGGCAGTCCTCCTGGGTGCCGTTCAGGCCTACAGTTTGTGTAACACCTGGTTAACCCATTGAGGCCGGCCCAAGGAAATTAATTTTTGCCAGGGGGCCGGATTTTTTTCCAAAAATTTTCCCTGGGGCCGGGGGTTTCCTAATTCCCATAGAGTTAAGTCAATTATAATCGACATCCGGCCCTTCATGGTGTAGTAAATAGTCGACATCCGGCCTTGGATGGATGTAGAGTATTGTCGACATTCGCCCTTAAAGGGTTAATACAATGATATATACTCCCGTCTCACATAGGCCTACACAGGAAGGTAGATTATTAGCAGTGCATGCAGGCTCTGGACACTCTTAGCACTCTTCACGGGCCATATGTCACAGGCCTACTAGTGGCTGTGGAATATTTACTTTGGAGGGCCAACTAGTCATATAATATTTATATTAGCCTACCGCCCGGGCCCGGGGAGGGGGGGGGGCACTCCCTCAGAATTGATTACTATGTGTGAACACGATTTCAAGGGAAAGGGTATGTTTTTGGGCCCTAGGCAAGGGCCCGCGAGGGTCCTTGCAAAGGGGTCTTTTTTGGGGGATTTAGGAGATTTTAGGGGATTTTATGGCTGCTTGACTGAAAAAACTCTCAGATGACACTTCAATCCACCTTTTTCTACATTAAAAACACATTTTTTGTGCTGGGTAAGGGTAAGGCCTACCTTTTGAGGTATATATCACCCTTGATAAGGGTATTTATATCCATACCCCTTATTTGATGGCATATTTTTTGCTTTATAGTTTCCAGTGAAAAGGGTGCTATTTTGTTGATTTTCCTCCCGTGATAAGGGTCCTAGATTTAAGGTGATGTTCACACATAGTTACTATAGAAAAGATAGGGAGTGGCCCCCGGGCTACCCCTACTCCAGGCTACTGCCGCGCCCACTGGGTGGATCTCTAGATTTTTGCAAATGCCAGCACTCAGCAGCAGAGGGCTACGCATAGCCCGCCATAGGCCTACACTGATGATACAGACTTACAGTTGTATCATTTCATCACTCTGACTATTGGCTAGTGTCTCCTGAGAGTATATAGATCTAGGCCTAGGCTATGAGATGCCCGGGTATAGATGACAGGGAATTCCAACTAAACTTCAAGTCTAAAGACTACCGGTATTAGTAAAAGAGGTGAGAGAGTGGCCTGTGGCTGTGCCAGCTGTCACTGTGGTCATTGTGGGCGATATTCGATGAAATGCGTTTTCAGATGCCGTACAATTGGACATACAGTGCTTACACATTTCCATATTCATAAGTTCTATTAATGATGTATTACTCTGTATAAATTTGGATTTAGATACTTTTAAACACACAGTAGGGGTTGATTTTCCTTAGTTTTCAGCCTCACCTGACCTAAATCGTCTGCACGCGGAGCTTCGCTTATCCCGTCGCCGTCAGATGGCGCTTCATATCTCCCGCGTTATTCACTAGGTGGCAGTGTTGGGCGCTATTTGCCAATTTGCGCAGAACGCCAATATTGGCGTTCTGCGCTGCGCCATTTACAAATAGCGCAGCATCAACGCCGCGCAGAACGCCAATCTGCGCAGAATACAAATTTGAGGGAATGTGCGAGTACCTGTTTCATTTTTAAGCTCTAGAATCAATTGAGCCCAAATCAGTTGAAATACAACTATGACATCATAATATTTGATGAATTATGTACATTCAGCCCTTAAAATCGGAAAACTTGCTATAATCTTAATCTATATCAAACAAGTTGATTACGATCTCGCATCTATTTGTATACAGCGCACTGGACATTGGCGTTCTGCGCCGATTGGCGAATAGCGCCCAACAGCAGCACAAAAATTGTAAACATGGGATTCTTACTGTCAGCAATGGCCGACCGGACGTAGGGGGCGCCACTCGAGCGAGCGCGAGTGGCCCGGATCTTGCTGCAAATACAGCAGCCAGGAGCTTTTTTTTCCTATACTGAAGCATAGTAGCTGTCACCCGGTGGCTGTGTATTCAACCTTTGGGGCCCTGATTTAGGGCCTTATACCCCCTAGATACCTTAGATATTTTAACCGAGTGGCAAGGACGATATGGACATGCATATATGTCAGCCATAGATCCCTAGCTTAAGCAGATTTTGAGGAATTTGAGTTTTAGCGGAATTTCTAGTACTTAAGCTATATAGAGATGGCGGCCGGCATTGCTGGTGTAAAACATGACGGATATTGCCTCATATCTTAGTAAATATTATCAATCCAATAGATTATCTAGGCTATAAATATCCGGGTGGGATATTTGTAACATATTTCATCTTTTTCCCGATCAAATTCGGCCCAAAAACGATATTTGCAGTGTTTTACTGAAGCACTGTGCCATTGAGTGTGGATTCCGATGCGCGTAGTCACGTGACCAGTACAAGTCTGCCCGACAGGGAGAATTGCAATTGTTGTTATCGATTTGATGTGTTTTCTCTGAATGTGAGTATCTAAACGAGTTGAATATAGTATTTCACAGTCATGACGTTTGCTAACTTGTCTTGTTCCTTAAATCAGGCTTACTTGAGCAATCCTGAACTGATAAATTGGTTTTGAAATTTGCGTGGGCGATAATGGGTGCAAATGTGCATCTTTTATCTTAAAATGCCTTCCTGAGAAGGCCGAAGTATAAACCCTGAGACTGAGTAGAATAGCCCTAAGTAGGGACGTCCGGTGGTTTTTGTTTTACAAGAAAATACAAAATCTGGGAGTCCGGTGAAGGAGACTCTGACTCTGAGAAGTCCATTGCCACAACCCAGAAGAAAATATATTATCTCTGACTCTGTAAAGTGTAAAAGCAGTTTGAAGGTGCATTTTAATATAAAACCCCAATCTGCCAAGTACATTGCAGTTTAGCTACTGACCCCTCTCAGGTGGACTGAGTGGTCACTCAGGCATGACAGTCAACAGTCAGTTGCATAGTGTTTCATAACAAATGCTTATTCATTTGACTAATCAATAGTCTTATTGAAACACTACCGGTATGCACCCCACTATTGAAAAAAGTAGTTACTGTGAAAGTACTTATATTCACGAGTGTAAATTTTCGCTGATGTGGCAAAAAAGACGAATTCACGGGTATTTATTCCATACTGTAGCATATATAAGAATTTCGCGGATTTTTCATTTCCGCGAATATAGCGAAAATATATAGGCCTACCCAGCGAAATAAAGTACGACCACAGTGTTTTGATTTTCCTTCAAAATCTTATGTGTCTATGTCTAATATTATGATGATACATTGTACCTTGCACATTGCCATTTATGAAAAGCACAGGCCCCTTAATAATACCTACTTAAGTTATTCCCTGTAGAACTAGAGGACATTAATATCTTTTCTTGCCTAGAATCTCTCCTGTTTGTCCAATTTTAAAGGGCCTATGTGCAAAATGACCGCATGTCAATTTTACTTGTCCCTATGGTCTCAATATTGATTGGCAGACCCATGATTTTGAAGGAAATGACTTCATAGACAGAGCCCTCAGTACACATACACCACCACTGCTGGGGCCGTTGAGTGCCGCTCTGAGGTCTGTGTGTAGTGGGTCCACGGAGAGCCGTGTGTTGGGTGTCCCTACTATAAGTGTACATAAGTGAGTTGATTGAGATCATCACTTGCTCATCGCTTCAATCAATTCCCAACAGCAAAACTGTGGTCGTAAAGGAGAGTGTAAAGGATCTTCCTCTCCAAATAATGGTATTACTGTTAGGCCTAGAGAAAGGCATATGTTGCCTTGAGAAGTTGAGGGACCTGCATGTTGAAGCTCAACTTTTTTTGAGTCAAAAGTCAAAGAATAAAACTTAAAGTTAAAGGGCGTCTGAAATGTACTTAAAAACAGTACCATAGGCTTCAATATTAAAGACATATTTGACTATGTATACCGGTACATTAATCAAATGTAGGTTTGTGCATCATCTAGATCTAGTGTCGATGAAAATATAAGCTCAACTATAGTATGGGGGCGGGGGTCTGTTGCTCTGTCTCTGATTCACCAGGGATATAAAGCCTTGTACCCGGTACCATGGATTTACAAACTGAATATACCGCCCTGTCATGATTTTTTCCCCTTGCTTTTCAAAGTAGTCATTCTTTTAATTCGTCCAGATGCAATGAGAAATCTGTTTCCCTAAATGTATGGATGTCGAAGGGCGATAGGTAGCTGTGTGGCAAGGCGTCTGGTAGGCGAGGTTGAAAGCTCCATTAGGCGATAGGCAATCTCATCAGACCAGAGACTCATGAGAACCAACATAGCCAACATACATCAAATTACACCATTTGTCTTGTAAACCTAAATATGTCCAAATAGGCCCTACAGATCTGAGCCTTGATATATATTGTGCCAGTGTAGACTAGCAGCCCTCTTCAGAAATCCTGGATCTGCCACTGTCTGAACCCCAAATTCTCAAAGCTGTTGTAGACTTGCAGCATACCTCTCATACCATTTTATGTGGTGTAGGAGGTTAAAGAACCCTTGCTTCGGTAAAAGAGCGAGATTTCTATTTTCAACTCATTTCATGGATTTGATCATCCCGAGATACATATCCATGGTAGACTTTTGGCCTACCATTACCTGTGAAAAGCTTGAACTAGAGAAAGTCCCCTTAGACAAACAAACATCAAATCACCCCAAGTACACACTCATGCCATCATAATTGCATGCATTCCTCTGCTCTATTCCCAGGCCAAGCCTAGAAACAAGCAGTATGTACAACTGGCTGAGATAGTCCTCCACCCGACCACAAGATGGAGCAGCTGCCGCTGAAGAGCGTGGTGCTTTTCATAGCCTGCGGCACCATGGTGAGTGCATTCAGTCAAGTGCTGGTTTTACCACCAACATATATATACCAGGAACTGAGACTATTGAAAGTTTGAACTATGTGGAAAACACCCCCCCGCCCTCCTCCCCCTAGAAAAGGCGATGAACTATAAATTAAAATACAACCCTGATGAAAGCTGTTAACAAACGAAACTCTAGGTTCAAATTCATTCAATAAAAGCCACCTTGAAAACCAATTTTGGGATCTGGTTGTTTTGTTTATATGAAAAATATCAAAATTAAAACTACAATCGCCCAGCACAGGAGAGCATACAGACGGACTATACAAACAGCCCCCCTCTGATTTATACCAAGTGGGTAAAATACCTATCCCACCACTCCCAACGGAAAGCACTCCACATGTATTTGTTTAACTTGTTATTTTCTCTTTTTTTCCCCAGGCTGTATTAATAGTGTTCATCTTTGCCAAGCGGCAAATTACAAGATACGCTCTCAAGTCGAGGGGACCACACATTCCTGTGGGATCTGATGCGCCAAAAGTAAGGACCAATTATCTGATATCCATAACCCGTCAGTCTCATGATCCGGTAGAAGATTTAGGAAATAATTACCTTTGGCTTCATGTTAACGTTAATATGATTTAATAATGAAATAAACATGAAGTCTTGAGGCACTATTCCGTCCTTTAAATTATTGGTTCTCTTATATTGCGAGGTTATCTTCACAAGTCTGTAGCCTGCTGTTGGCCTAGACTGAAATCCAAGCAAATTATCTAATAGGTTTATTTGCTCGACACCTCTATTTTGAGACTAGCTCACAATATTTGAGACAAAGCTAGGAGGTCTCGATCTTCCTCCGCGCGAAGCAAAAAATAATGATAATAAAATGAAAAAATCTCTTCGAAAGTCTCACAATATAGCAATTCCCTCATGCTCTTCCTTTCAGTCTTTACGGACAGAAATAGAGCGCCGGTTGAAGCGTGCCGCAGAGATCCAGTACGAGCCCAAGCTGTTGTCTCCGAACAGTCAGCACTACTCGTCCTCTCCAGGTAACACCCCGCCCCCACCCCTACTTTCAGTATTATGAAGGTTCTTGGAATTTATAAGCCCAGAAATGTCGGTAGTAATAATTATCCATCTAGTCAATTGATTAAATTTGTTTCCAGCTGGTATATTTATTACTGGACATCGATTCTCTCTCTTTGTAGCTCTATAGTGATCGATGCCCAGTTTTATACTTCAGACCAGTGGCTCATTTTGGCTGTTTTTTGCCTCACAGATTGCTTCTAGGGCAAAATCCTGACTAGGTGCCAATATATTCTCTATGCCAATGTGTAATATGAGGGTAGAAAACACTGGAACCTCAGTTAGAAAAAATCCTACTGAACAGTTTTGAGAAAATTAGGGTTTTGTTGCATATTTTTGGTGTTTTTAGTACATTTCCTACATAAACCGTGAACGCCAGCATTTCTCACTTTTCAGGTATTTAGAATCAGAATTTGACTTTTTTTTATTCGCAGTAGGATTTCTGAGTATCGAGCCATTCTAGAAAAGCTATTCTTTGGAAAAAATACTGAGTATTTCTTGATGATTTTCGTTGCACAAATTTAGGGTTGTAATATAAAAACTGCATTGTCATCCAATCAAAGTGTTTATGCACTGTTGATGGTCACCCCCTCCCACCCACTTCACTCTGCATTGAAGGAGAACAGGCAGGGGAGGTACATGTGTCCGTATATAGCTGTTGACCTGGGTGCTGGGTGCATTTTTAATTTATGGGGTGCCAACTGTTCATGAAAGAAAAATCAAATAGAATATTTTTTTTTAGTATCAGATTAATGCAACTACAATTCGAGATTGCATTTTAAGCATCGGAGCATTCAATGAATGGTAGTCATCTTAAATATTAGGGGTGCTAACTGTTCATGAATTTTAAAAAAAGAATAGAATTAGTCTTTTTTATTAGTATCAGCTTAATGCAACTACAATTTGTGATTGCACTTAAAGCATTGTGGCATGCAATGAATGGTAGCCACCTTGAATGTATGGGGTGCCAACTGTTCATGAGAGAAAAAAAAGAAAGTATTTTTTTTAAGAATCAAATTAATGCAACTGCAATTCAAGATTGCATTTAAGCATTACATGGCATTCAATGACTGGTGGCCATTTGAACTAAATATAGATTTCTGTTGGAAGGATTCTGTTACATGGATGTCGATGTCCAGTTTTAGATATATATCCATATAGTGCATTGGAGTGCTATAATGTTGGACTGCTGTATATTATTATATTTATAGTTCCATGTCATATGATGTTCTATTATGTATTTTAAAGTAATATACTCGGTGTGTATATGACCCAAACACCGTATCAAGTTGTTAAGATCTTTGTGGAATCACGTTTTCAGAGACGTGTAAATTCGTATATCGGATGAAGGCTGTGGATGCATTGGCACTGCTTGGTAAGTAAATCACAAGAACATTTCTATTATTTAAACCTACAGCTTCATAAATGTCTACTGGTAAGTGGCCTCTTTAAATTTATGTAACCCGACCCTAGCTTGCAAAGTAGGGCTGAATCTCGATATTTCTATCCAAAGCCTACCTTACACAACTAGTCTCCATCCATACCCAACGTTATACATACCGACCCTGAGGATATAGGGTCAACCTACATTTATCATAATGCAATGTGTCTGAGATATAGAACACCTCAATGATATCTCGGGTTAGGTATATCGACCATAGCTTTATAGATACGTGTGTACCTAAAACCTCGCCTATAGGCCGCTGCTAATTCGCAAAGCAAGATTGTCAGTGCGGCTTATAGGATAAGGCCAAAGTCATGGCGCGGCTTATAAGCGAGTTTTTAGAAGTATACTACAGTACTAAAATCGCCATAATCAGACCCCCTGTGAGGCTTATAGGATATTCCCAAAGTCTAGGTGCTGCTGATATGCGAGCTTGGCTTATACGCCAGGTTTTACGGTACATAGCGATAGAGGTACATTGGGGGCAGACCTGGGAGCAGTGCTATCTCTAAGTACACACCTGTATTGTTTATATGGCAGGCCTGAGTCCAGCTGCCCCTAGACTCACAGTTTGACAACACTGGGTGAGTGCAGGTGTTCTCAGGTAGTACCACACCCATGTACCTGCCTCCTGCCAGACACAGGGAGGGCAGGGACACCTGCACCCAGTGTACACTGTAGTAATAGTAGTAGAAGCCTCAGTAGGTCAGTAGGTATTGAGGAAGTAGGCCAGTCTGCCATAGTACACAGTTTATCAGCGTATAAGGGCACTTGATGGTGCATCTTTGTGTAATATATATCAATCATAAAGGACTCTTTAATTGATTAATTTTGTCCTTTAGTGAAGTGAAAACACACTTATTCTGAAACTGAAATAATGACTTTGCTGCTATATGATGTTAGTATATTGAATACATTGTAGTCGATTCATATTTTTTAGAAATAACTTAGGATGGTGATATTTATGAATATGGGGCAATTTTGTTTAAAAAAAAAAAATTCATTTTGTGCAATATCGTAATGCTCTGATGTACTAGTATCATGAAAGATGCTTGCCTACTTTTTTGGAAATGCCGGAATGATGTACATGTAGTTTAGAAATTGTAGCATAGTCACCACCAGGTACACAGTGAGGGTTGTCACATTGTAACGTTGGTTCAAAAGTTCATCGTCCAAACCGGTTCAACATGCTAGTACTGATAAGCTTGCCCCTGGAAGTGATTGTTATCCAGGGACAAGGTACCAGTCAGGGTGTGTGTTATTAGTGATTGTAACCGGAACCAGCGAGATTTTAAATGACGGACCCACTGAGCACGACTACAGGCCTATACCTAGGTCTAAAGGGTCTAATTTTTAAAATATCATATAATTGTGCTGACTGACATAATATTGCAGGCATTGGATTTTTCTGTTTTTGCCCTCGGTTACTATGGGCTCATTGAGGAGCTATTTTGACATTTATTTCTAGGAGGGGGTGGGTCTTACTTAGGTTCTGGATTGACCAACCAGTTACGGGGCTTGTCAACATATCGGTAATCAAGTATACCGGTACATTCCAGACACAAGTGGCCCTCAGACTCTGCTCACAATCTCCCAGCTTAGTTCAGCATGGTTCCATACTTTACCACTGATAGGTACCAAAGTCCATCTGTGATTGGAGATTGGCTAGCCCGAAGGACCACTGCATCTCAGTCGGTGGTTTAGTACACGTGCACTCTGTGGGTTCTGTGACGGCCTCCCCTTTAGTGCACATGCACTGATGTGGTTAACCACCACAGAGAGAGGTTGGTGTTATCTGATAAGGACGATATACAGAGGTGGGATGTGGCCACGTGGTATTGTTCAAGGATAGATAGCGTTATAGTGACACTACCTGGCACGTACCAGGAGGTCAGCTGTGTCGTTTCAGAATGCATTGATTAATGTAGTGACCTTTTCAGTCTTTGTGAAAACATGCAGGACAGTGGCAATGTCCACTAAAAATACCACTCAGGCCAGTCTATTCACAAGCGTAGCAGGACCGAATGTCCAGTTACATTTTTGGCTTTTCTGAACTAGAAGAATTCAGTTGGGCTTCCAAAGCTGAAATATGTTTGTCAATATACTGTGTAAAGCTATATGTCTATCCTCATGTGACCATAAATTATTGCAAATAAAATGTATTTCTAATGGACAAAGCTATTCTATATTTGAAATGCATAAATTGTCAGATATGTGGCCATCCCGTCCTTCAAAAATGTAGCTGCCCCTGCAACATCTAAAATTTACAGGACTGAATGTCCTCTGGGATGAAAAAGTTTTCACAAAGACTGTACTTGCTTGATCACCTAACCGAAAATTGATAATTTTAAAATTTTCTCTTTTACTTGTAGAAGGGGATAGGTATTCTAATGTCATAAGTGTATGATGTTTATGTGCATAATTTGTGAAATTCTCTTGATTTAATAAGAAGTAATTTCGAATCATCAGATTAATTTCAAGATGATCTGCCTCTCTTATGAGATCCAAATAGTCTTTAAGTTTGTCAAAATACTCCGCAACAACCACAGATAAATAAAGAAATAAACCTAGGAAATGAATGACTAGTGGTGAAATTTGACAGGTGTAGAAGGGGCGGGAGAAGGGATCATGAGTGGAATTAGTGCAGTCTAGTACAAATGTAGTTTCCAAGAAAGATGAAACCTAGATTTGCATATCTTTAAAAACTGTTTAAAAAAGAAACTAAGGGTACTAGTGTAACAGTTTCCCAGATCAAAGGTGAACGGGAAGATGATAACCCATGTGCCTGTACTGGTCAGTATTCTCATTCTAATCTAGAATAAGTGGTATAGTTGACCAGTCCAAGGTCAGAAAAGTCTTGTCGCAAATTATTGTGTTTAAGCCTAATCCTCGTAAAAAACGCACCTAAACTTTGGGGCAATCCTATAAGTCGCGCTTAGGGTAAAAAAAATTGCAACATGTACTTTAGTACTTTACCAGCATAAACACTCTGGGGTTTTGAGTCTCGTACAAGCCGCGGCATCTATGTAATTTACGGTAGTAGTAAGTATATTATACAACCAGTATTGAGGTATATTATACAAGCAATATGGTGGCCAGATTAGCGTGTCATTTTAGTCCTCAGTATATCAAGGATAGCTACCCATTTATTGTTTTATAATGAATTGTATAATCACTGTAGACTGATGCACGTTATACAGTTATATAAAATGTATCTGATATTAGAAAGGAAAAGAGAAAGAGGATTGAAAGCAAGGTTAGAGATACAAAAACACATATATCTCTACTATCCCGCCTACCTCATCCCCGACCGGTACAAATCTCTTGATAAAACCATTCAAGTATCTCTATAAAAGGGGTCCAATTGGGTCCAAGTGTCACCACGCTCTCGGTCCTTATCCCATTCATGTCTGAGGTACACAGATCAAGAAGGACTGTATGTATATATCCCTGGGTACCCCTGTACCTTAAGGTGCATCCTCCATGCACTAAGCGTAACAGCACCCCCACAGTCTGCTGTCTTGTTAGTACACACAGGAGGAACAATGATCATGTTGGTGCTAGGATAGTGGTAGGGTCTCAAGGAGCAGCCAGGTGGAAGTCCAGGGTGTGAAGAAACTTAAAGGACTGTGACCCAGCTGATGTTATACCTCTTGGTGATGTCCCCAGATAATCAGAATCTGATTGTTGGAGAACTATTATCAGTTTCTAAAACACCACGTAATATCCATATCTCTAGTCGTGACCCAGTGGTAATATTACTGATGTTTGCTAAATAAAAATAGGGGAGTCTTTGTGAAGATATCATGAGAATGATAGGAGTGATTGTCAACCACTCAGGCCAAAAAAAAAGAAGGTTTGTTTCAGGTTACCCGACCGACCCTATCTAAACATGGCCGACCCTACGTTTTTTTATGCAATTTTGAAGAAATCTTTATATTTTTATACTTTTTTGGGGTCAATAAACTAGGTTTACAACATTTTGAAAAAAATCTCTCCATTTTTACACTTTTTTGGGTCAATTTTAGAGGGGAGTTAAAAAATAAAAAAGTTAAAAAAAAAGAAGAAAAATCCGACCTACCGACCCTAGAGTTTCTTCTAATGTTACCTGAAACAAAACATTTTTTTAATTTGGCCTCATCAAAGTACTTGTACATTTGTATTTCCAAACCTACACTGTCATTGCATGAACGTTTCTCATTTGAATACATGTAGTATTATATGCTACATATTTCAACATTATGTAACTGTGCACTGGACCGTTTTTGTAACGTTATGGATAAAGCAATACATGTATATCCCAAGAATCTGAAGTATAATCACAGTGGCCTTTGTTCTGACACGCCTCATTAACACCAAAACCCAACACACGTAAGTGAATTCCCTATGTGTACGTAAAGTTAACCATGCAAGGGCCGCGTAAAGTAACTCACCAATGCTACATGCAAGTACATGTATTATTACACCCAAGAACATAGCACATTAAAGCACTATGCGGCCCTTAAAAGGTTAATGGCGGGAAGGGAGAGGAGTGGTTTACACCTGGTTATGAGGAAGGGATCCCCATGCGGTCCAGGTACTATTGATGCCTAGCATACACATACTATTATACCGTAGTATGTAGATGGTATGTAAATGTACCATATGGGAGCTAGTAGGAGTCTGGAGTTTAAGCTTATTACCATACTAGGTGACCATTGCCCCCATGGTGTGGCTAGACCTGGGTCCCTATTCGTCAAGTGGATCAGACCACCTGGAGGTGCAAAAGGTCCTGAACTGTGACCCTCAATGATAGGGTTCATCAAGCTAATATCGTGTGTCCCTGACCTGTTCTCAGGTTTATTATGTAATCCACTCCGAGATAGTGAAGAGCTATTCTTCTTTCTTGGGAATGGAGATCGTCGCTGATAATATTATGTTATCTGATAGAACCTATGCATGGATTCTCTAGATTAATTGCATGCAAATAGATGAATGCATTTTACCCGTAAGTGAAATTTCAGTTTCTTCATCAGACCCTAACCACAGTTTTAATAGAAATCTAAGGAAGATGTAAAAGTGATATTTTTCCGTATCAAAATAAAATTGCAGGCTTCGGGTGCTAATTCTACTAATATAAGTAATATTTTACAAGATATTTGATCACTTAATGAATACATTCTTAAAGTAGAAATAATCCCTAAAGTCTAGAGGCCATCTTATTTTATGACATTAATAAACATTAAAAAGAATTGTTTTCTGTCTTCTCAGATGCGGAGCTGGTGAGTTTCCGTTCAAATCTACAGCGTCGTGTGGGTGGCAATCTACGCGCCTTCCTGCTCGACCAGCATCAAACAGCCGGGGCGCTAGAAGGGATGGAAGTCAAGACGATAAACCGTCTGGTCGACTTTTATGAACATGCACGTCACGATCCACAGGTAGTAATATACACTATACTGATATTGGGGATGATAAAAATGTATTTAAAAAACTAAATCTATATAGAACCGGACAGGACTGATGATGAACGCAAGGATGCTGAGTCTCTGAGGAAGAAGGGATAAGAAAACTGTATTAAGCGGAGGAAATCTTTCTCAATAAAAAGTTGATGAAGTAGAAATTAGATATTAGGAAATGAATACAAATCTTTACCTAAATGGTTAAAAAATTGTAATCTGTATGATTTTAACAATGTCAACGGTGTGGAGCCTTTTCACTTATGGCGCATGTAGGTCTATGTATTTTAATTCAACTTTTTTTGTCTCATTCCTTACAGGAGTTCCAGCAGGCGCAATACCAAGAATACATGGATCTCCTCACGCAGATGATTGAACAGTAAGTAACTTATGTAGGCCTACCATATATCTGACTAGATCATGATCACAATATGCAGTTCAGTTTGACCTTTATATATATCTATTCAAAGGAATTTCCCAAAGAAAGATGATCACCCGCACGTTTTTACCGCCTACAATTTCAATTAGAGTCCAACAGCTAAAATACTAACACAATACCGCTAATACTAATACAATACCGCATACATAATGACAATTGCAGCATCCGTAATCGGAAGAACAGAAAGCGGGAGCAGCAGACACCGGCATCCGATAAGATGGAAAACCGAGACGAGGTAGACAATGGAGAAGGTATAGAGCTGGCCGATGAGCTCACCGAGGAGGCGCTGCCACCGCTCGCCTCGCCCGACTCCATCGACGTGGGCATCCCGGCTGAGGAGGTCAGCATCGAGAGTAACGATGCCCAAGACGACGAGGTGCAGGTCACATACAAACCCCTCAAGAGTGAGGTCCCAAACACAGGTGAGGTGCTGTCTTTTCTGTACATGTTTCTCTATACAAAATGTGATGGTGTGGCGACAATGACTGGTAACATTCTGATAGAATTGAATTCTTGTTTCCCTGGCAGGGCAAATAAGGATAGGTAGTCTATACAAAGGCTTATTAGGAGTAAGAGGTTTATGTGTAGATTATTTATGTCTGAAATGCTTAGATGGTTTAATCAGATCTACCCTACCTTTGTATATATATGTTAATTATAGTGTAAAGCAATAATGTAGTTAAACATGGCTGTTATAGTAATATTGATGTTGTTAAAACCCCTTCCACGCGGTAAGCCAATATATTGCACAAAATTGCATTGAGTTACCAGAAACCCAGTGGTGAAGGGATTATTAACCTCCACAAACTACTGGCTGTAATACATTGTGAAATCATTCTGATTAATCTCCGCAGGCAAGTTAAGAATGCGTCAAGGAGCCGGTAGCGGGTCGGGCCGCTCGGACGACCAGGACAACCGGAGTAGTCACCTGGTGGACGAGGGGGACGAGGTCAGCCTCTGTTCAGGCTCCAGCCGCAGCAGTTCACACCTGGAGACGCAGGTGTGACACACGGGCCTGACACACCGAACCATGGGCGGGACACACCAAGACGCAGACATGACACACCAGGATATGGGCATGACACATCTACATGTGTGAGTGAGTGAGTGAGTGAGTGTGACACGCTGGCATGCGTGACACACTGAGACACACATATGGGTGCGGCACACTGTGACATACATACCCATATGTGTGTGTGATTCTAAGATAGCAACAAGTGTGTAGTTAAGTGTGAATGTATCAGGTGCCATATCTTGCTTGTCAGGTGTGTTCACTGTTGTCTCATGACGTGTCAGATAACAGAGAGGTGTGTCGGTAAAACTAAAAGTGTGTCCTCAGTGTTGGGGTAGTCTATGTGATTCGCATCACGTTCAGAAATATTAACACAGTTTAGTTGGCCATCCAGATATTGGGAAATGAAATAACCAACTCGGCCGCATCTATTGTAAAAGTGACAGAAGATTATACGAATTACTAGTATTAATAAGTGTCTAGTGTATGTGCAATAAGCATAGGTTGTTTGGCAAGCAATTTCTAGTAAGTTTTACATGATTGCCTATATATGATATAATATGCGCTAATATTCATTGACTAGTCATCGTTTCTGTAATATAATGTTACTATCAATATGACGTATGAATGTGTAAAAAATCGTTTGTATACTTTAGGAAGATAGATCTTTTAGAACAGTTGGATGTACATATACCGGTAGATCAATAGCGTGGATGAGTAGAAGTTTCGTAACATTTTAAAATAATCTGTATTGTAACATGGCTTATTTGGATTGCAACATTATTTGTATATATTATATTTATTGGTGCGGTGTGTATATATTATGATTACAGTAAAGGAGCATGTAGATATCAGGCGTTTGGTTGCAATGATTAACGTTTTGAATAAAGCACGGCTAACGTATGTAATATAATAGGAATCTGGTATTACAATATGGCAGTGGCTTTTTTTCTAGGTGATGGAATTTATTGTGCCCCAATTTGTAAAAATGATGTCTATTGATTTAAATCAACAGATAAACAAAGAAACTATTTTGAGAAAATAATCAGCAATTTATTTGTATGCAACATTGTGCACAATAATCTCACAACCTGGAAATGTATCTAGATTAGAATGTGCGGACATGGCGACATTCATATGTACATATATGTGTTAATGCAATGTAATAAAGTGTAATGTAATTCAAAGTGACCTTGAGTGTATTATGTGGGATATCCCTGCTTCCAACACGGTTCGTGTTATCATGTACAAGGACCCGTCCAGGTCTGAACATACCAGACCATGGTTTTTACTCCCATAGTACAGCAGGTCACTAAGTAGACTGATGGTTAATATCAGAGCAGGCTTAGGATTACATTATGTAGGTAAAATAAAAGGTCATAGTACTTAACTATAGTATAAGCTATCCAGTATTTGGACTGTATAGGGGCTTTTGTATCACAGCTAAATCTCCTTATGTAATGTATTACCCTCCATGGGTGTTAAAGCTGTGGGAAGCATTGTTGGTCTATATATAGCCGACGTCCATCTTGTTTGGCAATATAAAGTACAGTAACAATGGCAAGTTCATAGCTCGTGCAAGGCCACTCGTCTAGTGCAAGATAGTGGTAGAACCAGCACGTTTATCTAAGACCAGCACGTTTATCTAAGTGCATTCGGGACTTTCAATGAACTAAACCTGGAACTACATAAACTGCCTGACAGTGGGCCCGATAACCCATGACACTGTTGGTATACAATATGTATGATAACTTACATCTTAATACCAAGAATAGTAGAGTGTAAGCGTACAGCTATATGCCATTAAATTTTAGGCTCGTTGATAATACAGCTTGTTTGGAAAGACATTTGGTATTAGAATGAAACAACTGCTAACACGACAGCCTGGCACTATATTTAGCACGTATATACATTATCCGCAAAAGGCCATAAAAATAGCATTAGCCGCATTACAAATCCGTTAGTAGGCATGTGGAGTGACTTTCCTTTGCCTTCACGAGAAAGCACATGCATATAATAAATAACTCTTTTAAATACTAGTACCCATACAAATACGCTACTTGTATAGGGTAATAAATGATCTACTCAGCTCAACTAGTGTTTACATGCTATGTCATGATCATTTTTGTAGTACATGTAACAGTGCTTTTCATGGCGTAAAGATGAATATAAAGATATTTACTGGTGACTGATCTATAGAAATAGAGTGCCCTTAGTGTATGTTTTTGACATAATTACCCGGTATTCGTGGACATCGAGCCCAGTGTTTCTCTCTGGTCAGTACGGTTGTTTACATCACAGTTGGCTGAGAGAACAAAAGAAATGGCCTCACTGTATTTTACGTACATGGCTGTATGTTGATGCAGTCCATTGAGCACACTGTCATACTGTTAGTGTATGTCAGATATGATATGCGGGACTAGCTGCATAAGTGTTACAAGCCTTGGACAAGGGTAATTGTATTTGGCTGGCGCCTTGGACAATTACCCTGTCCTTGGCTTGTAACACTTGTACAGCAAGTCACTTTGTGTATTTTGAGAGTGTGGAATTTGAACCATCTTAGTCTATGTGGGAGTTGGAGAGGATTCCACCCCTTTTCAGAAAAAAAAACTCCACGTCACTATACATCAACGGGGGTGGCCAGAAGATGTCCACGTACCTGCACAGAAATCCACCCATCTCCTCCCCATATTGTTAAATCATGACCACTCCATTTGTCCACGAAACAATTAACCTCCACAGGGGCGGACCCAGGAATTTGAAAAGGGGGGGTCCACCAAACACCAAAGTACCAAAAAGTGAAGCGCCGCGACTCGTGGCGGATCAAATTATCATTTAAAAAAAAAATTAAAAAAAATTCCAAAAGGGGGGGGGTCCTGACCCCCAGAACCCCCCCTCTGAATCCGCCCCTGCTCCATGCTACAAGAATCGCATCGAAGCGGTTTCATTTGTACCGGTAGTTGTTAACTGCACTGTGGAGAGCGCATACAATGTTGGGTGCCAGATATTTAAAAATAGAAAGGTACGACAATATTTCATTTTTATACAAACGTGTAATAGGCCAGCATTTCTCTACAACATTTTTAGCAAAAGTATTAAATGCGTGTGGACCATAACCTAAGATACTTAAGACAATGGGCACTGGTCTGATAGAATGCTTACGACCAACCATGGTTATATTTACTGAAAGCATTTGCAAATACATGCACAATGTACTACATGCCTAATGTAATGCTATGATTAGAATTACATTGAATACCCAAGCTATGCAAAGAAATGAATATTTCAATATACACATGTACAAGAAGGACATTGAATTATATGTAAACGAATCCAGCGTTCACAGACACTTTTATGTCCAGACATAGTCTATGTGTACTTTTATGCTCATGGCATTCATTGTATATATAGGTCTGTGTTATATTGTTGCAGTCTTCACATCAGAATACATGTATCACGTCATCCATGTATGTTGAATCCTTGGAAATCAGTGTTCGTATTCAGTTCTACGGAAATGGCAGACAACCCCATTTGTTTAGATAAACAACACACAAGAATTACCCTTATATAGAGGAAGACGTTTTGCAATTTAATTTTGTTTGATGTGGCCATTGCTTTTTCCGTTGGATACAGCTCCATTGGTGACTTTGCCATTGACTTGTGTGCCGTCCCTCTGCCTCCTGGCCTCTGCCTTCTCCGCAGCTGTCTCCGCCTCCCAGGCCAGCAGACCGTCGGGCTTGTGTCCCCCAGCCCCCTGCCCAGGGCAGTAGGACCCGAGCAGCATGTCATTGTAGTTGAAGAAGGGTGCAAAGTTGGTCAGAGGCTTCTGGTGATGCATGTCGTGCTTGATAGAGCCACCCCAGAAGGGGTTCCAGCGGTGGGGAAAGCCGGGGAAGTCGTAGCCAATGTGGGCTTCTACTGAGACCATGATGCTGAACTGCTGGAAGGCCCACTGTGTGAGGGGGTGTGAGTTGAAGAACCATGGGGATGTGGTGGTGAAGACACCCACCGAGACCAGCTCCCAGGGGTGGAGGTACTGGGTGACCCACGAGCTGGGGGAGTGGTACTGGTGGTGGATGGAGTGCACGTACTTGTACAGGATTCTCACCTTATGGTGGATGCTATGCCAGATGAAGTACTCCAAGTCGAAGATGACCAGGGCACCCATACATTCACTGCACAGCTCCCAGACGGTCGGGGCCAACTTAGGGACAGGGACAGATGGAGTCCACACCCACTGTGCCATGGAGACGGGCAGGATGAAGATCAGGTGGTTCCATAGTGTCAGAAGGATGGCTTTACGCACTGATGGCCAGGTCACATCTTTGTCAGGCTGGATTTTGTATTGTTGAATGAACTTCCAGTCCTTGCAGAATAAGTCCAGTAGGGTGAAGGGTACCATGCACATGAAATAGAATACCACAGAGATGACGATGGGAAATAAAGGAGACTCCACATAGTCTTCATAGCCAAGGTGCAGGTCCCATAAAGGCTGCAAAACGCGGTATTCCAGCTTGGTATTAGGTAAGTCTAGTATGGTAGTGTTATGTGCCATTGTAACTGCTGGGGCTCCCCCTTGAGACTTGTCCACAAGTGCTAAGCTGCTTAGTCTAACCCCCAAGACCCGAGAACTCAAGCAGTCAATGCATGGGACGCTGGGTTTTAAGGCGCGAAACAACGCTAGTGCTGCCCCCTGGTTTGTTTACATCGCTCTCACCACGTGACTCCGTGACCCCGGGTCGGAGAGCCTACAAACCAACCCACTCTACATACATCAGTCGTGAGGGCCGCTTATGATCATGAGAATAAGTAACTATAAAAACGGTTAAAACCAAGATAACAAACTTCAAGATCTAATATAACTACAAAAACAACAACCCTAAGGATACTGCCCCTACGCCGTATAACTACTATAGCCGAAAAAGTTCGAAAAATTAATTTTTAAAAATAATTTATTTTTAATGATAGAAGCGGCCTTCTCAAAAAGTACGTAGACCGGGTAGGTTTCTACGAGTTCGCCCCGGGGTCACGTCCTCGGCAACGTGTTTTCTCATGAATTCTCGCACCTTGCAGATTCATTTTCTGTGTTTAATACAAAAAATAAACCTTGTCGAGAGATACTGATGCATAAAATGGGCCATAATTTGCTATTTCTAGTGCAGGTGGGTCATTTAGTGGGCGTGTTACTGGAGATTTGCCGACAAACCGCGTGTTGACAGCTGACGCTAGTCACGTGAGCGTTGCTTTCCGTCAAACATGGCGAATTTCTGGAGAGAACTACTCGAGTCCTGACATAAGAAAAGGCTTTATTATGGTTTAACGCTTGCTACAATGTATGAACAGTGTCAATCTACGCGCAGATAGAATCCTTCCAACATGAAGAAGGCGTCTGCAAAGTCAGCCGACTCCAAACCGGAGACAGACAAGGCAAAACGAGTCTACAGGTGGGCTTCTTGAACTTCTAGCATTTGTTGACATCAAGATCAACAGTTGACTGTTCTGTCTTGTGTCAGTTGTGAGTTGTGTGTGTGTGTGTTGCACCGGGGTGTTGCAGATTATGATGATTACCGATCATCATTTCGCAGCAGCATGCTTGTCTTCAACAGTATGGTGACTTGAAATTGACTTAGGGATCCTAGGGTCTTTTAGTTTTACGGCGGGTTGGCAGGACGAGCCTCCAAAAAAATGAACCAAAAAAAGGAAAATGCTTTTTTTTTGAGATTTCATTAATTTATATCGTTTAGAACCCATGTATATAGAACAATTAAAACCTCAAGCTTCTTATTAACTATAAATATCTATGTGGATGTACAGAAAGGTGTGGATGGTTCTGCTGACTAGACTGCAGTCCAATTGATGAGGGTTGTAGGCTAGATCAGGAATTTTTTCTAGGGAGGATTCATTATTTATGGCGGGGGGGGGGGGGTGGGGTGAGCATTTGGCAAATCGAATACGTCAAAAATAATTGCCCCCCCCCCTCGGAATAGGTTGGAAAAAAATCCCCCCCCCCCCTCACCCTGGATTGTTTTCAACTTTATTACAAAAACAATGTTGGTGTCTACTAATTGTATGCATTTAATACTGGGCACCTTTTTACCTACAATTTACTACCTTGCAACAAATACATCCATTCATAAGGTGTTTTAGTGTAAACGTCTCATGATACTCGCTGGTGAGTGATAATAGTCAAACGTCAGACACTTGACTTACATACCGTTGAGTTTAAGGGCCCCAGTGCTTATAAATTGGAAGCTCCCTCAGTGCTTACATGAGGCCGGCACTATTTTGAAGACTGACAAAAGGTGGGCTATTCTGAGTGTCAAAAGTGATGCAGTGAGAAATTTGCTGGGAGTTTGAGGAACATTTTAGAAAATTTTGAAAATATTGACATAATTTGGTAAAATATAACACAGGCTGTTACCAAAATTTGCAACATTTCAACGTACTAGATTCGCGACATTCTTAGGAATACCCCTAAAAAAAAGGCCCCCCCTTAAGAATAGGGTAAAAAAAAAGGCCCCCCCCCCCCTTTGAATACCCCTAAAAAAAATTGCCCCCCCCCCCTCAAATGCTCACCCCCCCCCCCCCCCCCCCCCCCCGGCCATAAATAATGAACCCTCCCCTAGGCACCTGCAGTGTTTTCCAGTTGATAATTTGATGAACTGCTAAAAAGCCAGCTTGGTACTAGAATGGTAGACTGGAGCCGTTCTGTCTCCGTGACTCTTCGTCCCCGACCAACTACGGTAACAGCGCTGCCTACTAGAATGGGTATCTGTCTCTAAGGGGTTAGAGAGGATCGGGAGGTTTAGTAGGGGTATGAAAGTGGTTAGCTTGCTATGGACATCCAGTTGTGATCAAGATGCAAGCATGGATGGGATAAATCCTGCTGTAAGAAGGAGATTGGTGTCCAGGGGTGCCTGAACATGATAAATCCTGCTGTGAGAAGGAGAGAAGCGTCCAGGGTTGCCTGGACATGATAAATCCTGCTCTGAAAAGGAGTAAAGTGTCCAGGCAAAAAAACACATTCAGCTTAAAGGAAAAACTCTCGTCCTGCACCTCCAGAAAATACTATATATAAATTAATATACAACAACAGAAAAAAAGCACCTTGTGCCATCACCCTTTTCCAAATATTGTTTGTACAATTTTTAGCTGACTTTAGGCCTACCCTTATAAAATACCCTCCAATCACTCCCAATACCATATTCACCATTCCTGCTATTAAACTGCGTGCACAGAGAAATCTCCACATTTGTTTACAAATACCTCTTTAGGCCTACTCTCTGTACCCGGTACTACTTGTTTTTACTCAAAATTTGCAACCATTGGGTTATAGTGGAAAACTAAAGAGGAGCAAAAAAACGTTTAGAAGGCATATTTATTGACTTAAAGACTACACATGATATGGTATGTGAGGGAAAAGGGGGGACGATATATATATATGTATGCGTATGTATGGGTATAGTACGTATATACTGAGTAGACAATGGGAAACTGTATATACAATAGCACAGTCCAGAAAGACCAATATAATAAAGGGAAAAGATGCCGCTGTACAGAATCACGTGGAAATGGAATAGGTCTGGTACATGGGCCACACAGTAAGTAATGAATATAGTATTAATATGAATGAAATCATATTGTCCAATAAGAGACTTGGCTATAATAAGAGTCAGAGTTCGTTGGATTATGGACTGAATATATTCGACGTGGGGTCAGGGCTTAGAACCCAAACAGGGAAGCAACACATAGAATAAGATCCGGGCTGAAGCAGCTGGTAGGGAAGATAACGGCGGGATAAATCCAGGTCAGGAGATAGACTTGAATGGTAGAGGCGAACAGGGAGCAGGGAACCCGGGCCGGCGGCAAGGGGTAGTAGTACATGGGGCTGAGCCTCAGCGTCAGGCGTAACCATAGCCAGGGACGACATCTAGGCAGGGGAGAAGCGACGTGGGGGGTAGACAGGCAACGGAGGCTGGCAGCCAGGCCTGGTGCATGGTGTGGTCGTGGACCAGGGCCGCCTAATCACCGAACGAATGGTCGTGGACCAGGGCCGCCTAATTACCAATCGATGAGAACTGAGTAGCAGAGCATGGTCACGGAGGGTGGCCACCTAGATATTGATCGGCAGGGTCTGAAACAAGAAACAGAGAATATAAGCTAGGGAAGGGAAAGGAGCAGTCAGTTACCAGTGAGCGTTTGGGGGAGTACGATCGAGAAGACCAGATGTCATTGTGTAACTCCTGAGGAGGATGTGTGTGGAGATAGTAATACAATTTATTGGTTTCGTCAATCCGGAACTAGAGCGTCAACTATCTAGACTTGCCGACTTAATGCATTGGAATGTGATTGTATGTGTATATCCTGGAGTTGTGGAGATGGCTCAATGATTATGGAATAGATTGCACCTGGAGTTCTCTTAATACCAGAATATCATATCAACCGGTATAATGGAGGAGTGTACAGATCAACGATAGAACACGCTGAGATATATTATTATAACAACCAATAATAAGTATAAACTCGGATTGAATGTATTTATTGGTCTAGCGGACAACGACTAGTCTTACCGGGTTCATGTAGAGGAATCCTGCTAGATACTTATATGAATACCTTGCCTAATTTAAGGCCGTCTCATATGATTATCGGTGCAAGCCCTGGAGCAAACTGACACTAATGATATACATATCGTTATATATATATGGAGAAGGCTGTGATTGGGAAATTACCTGTGAAATCGCTCTATGTTTGCTATAACATCAATAACCACATAATAAACTGGATCTCACTACCCTTGCGTTATCTTTGGGCGGAAGCCTACCTCTGACTAGTTTACCCCACAGAGTAGTAGTAAGTACGACAGATGTTGAACCCCATTTAAATACATGAAAACGCTATATATCAAGAGGACATTAACTATAGCCCACCATGGACCTAGGCTACAATGTTTTGACACAATAAACATTGACCTGTTTTCCTATGACTAGGGCCTATGTTCATTCAAAAATCAACACTGTAGACCTTTCCTAACCGGTAACCCCCTAAAATGAAAAGGCCCACGTTTAATAAGTACCGGTAGATCTACAAAAAGTCAGATTTTTCACCTCAGTGTAGACAAACTGCAATGTGTTGTGTGTTCATTTATAGCGTATGAGTATGTGGCATAGTGTATGTGGTATAAATATTAAATAGACTACACCTGGACACGGTTCCTCCATATACCCACTGCCCAACAGGGTCAAGACGAGGTGTTATACGCCGAGTCGATGACCAGTGGGAAGTGGGTATGTGGGAGAACCCTGGCCAGGTGTAGTCTATCTGACTTAACCCTCAGTTATGTTAGGGTATACGATATACCCAAAGTGTGAAGCCTTTGTCTCAGCTGTCCACCGTGGGTTAAGCATTTCATGTCTACTTTGCATTCCTATGTTAAGTCAATTTAAGCTCTCATTTTGGTTCATGCTGATCTGTGGACGAAAGTGGCCGAAAATCTTATGAAGTTCTGCTGGAGAAAATAGAAACTCAAATATTGTTGTTGTTAACCCTCTGATCGACTTGATTGTATCCCGCAAGTTTGCCCACACCCACACTCAGTTGCTCAGGAATAATATATTTTGAGCCAGCACGTAGGCCCACAGGGGTGGACCACTAGGGTAATCCATACTGATCCAGTAACATAGGGAGCTTGTAGGTGGATATGTGTATTAAGGATCCATGGTGTAGCAGTAGCATGCTTGACACTGGTATGAGAGATCTGGTTTTGGTTGCCTGTGGATCTAGGAGAGAACCACTTTTCACCTATACGCGACCTCTACAATCTAAACATTTGTCCATATTACTTCTGTACTCTTGGTGGATGATATAACACACTTGATCCCGCCCAAAGGGACAGTTCTTTTCAGCATGTTACCTGAAATATACAATTCATTTTGTTAGGCATTAGAATGAAGTACCGGTACATTAGGATGAAGAAAATTTCAAAAGAACAAAAATCATGTGGTTAAGGTTATTCGGTCATCAATATTACGTGCTAAAATGTCAGTAAATATTGCATTTCAATTCCTTTATTTTAGCCGAGATTCCTTTAAAATTCTTTTATCAAAATGCCTTTATTTGCCGGCGAAAAATTCCTTTAAAATGCCTTTATTTGTTTTCTCTGAAGTTGGGAGCACGTACAGTATCTGTGCAACTTACAGAATGAGATATGTATTTAGCTTTTATTTGATAGATCACTGAATACTGCACTGCTGATAGAACCAGGGAATTAGAAGCCATGAAAAATCGAGTCGGGATAACATTTTCCCCCTTTGTTTGTACCGTGATACTACAGGGACCTGTAAAGGTTCCTAAATAGTTAATCTTTTAAATCCGACCAGGGTGTTATACATAACACAAACTAATATATACCCCGGTACCTGTACGAAGATCTGTACGGTTTTAGATACGGTAACTATTTCTAGGTAAGATATAGGTTTCAACCAATAATTCCCATATGCCCCTAATACAAAGACTAACGATCCCTAAAATCAGCCCAGACAGGTTCCGATCTGATTCAGACACCATACAAAGTCCATAGTACGGTACCTCTGAATGGGAAGGGCACCTTTAACCATTCTACACAAAGTAACTCAGCCTGTGACCTGCCATGCGTGTCCACGCCAGTTGGATCTGGGTCACGTTGATCCAGTTTTCTTCTCGTGTTATGTACCTGGGGCGGTTTGTACCAGGCACCTGGGGGTCATCAAAAAGAGCCCTGGAGTAGATCCAAAAAGAAGCTTCCAGAAGGATCCTCTGCAGTTAATGTCTTAGACTGCCATTACGTATACCACCTGTTATGTGCCTATAAATAGCGAATGCCATACTAATTACCAGTTAGAGGGCTACACATATTTTACACCACCTACTATACGTGTATGTCTAAGAAGGGCGAATTGGTTACCATACATATCAGTTGAATTCAGTCGAACAGTAATATCTCAAATAAATTTAGGAAACAACAAAGTATTCCCAAAGGCTTTATGTTGCTACAATGAAAGAAAGATTAACCCATAATTTGAGGGTATCTACATTCCTACTACCGGTAGTTTCGGACATTCATCAGGGAATAATATTCATTGTTAAAGCAGAGGGGTTATATCTTGTGAGTCTTTTCAGACCTTTGTAATGCTTGAGTCGTTTCAACAATTTTAAGTGGTGCCCTTGATTATTTTACACATTGGAGTTGTTTCACATGCTGATGAATAAATTATATTGAGTTAATATGTCCAACAATACATATAATAAATTGCCACATACGTTATTGACAAAATATTCAAATGCAGATTATACCGGTAGTTAGGCTCATCTAGGTACGATCAGGCAAAGCATGACCACATCTTCATTGTAGACTCCTCTTGAGGAGGGGACAAAATAATGTCACTCTTTTAAGTGCTGTACCATGCGTATCCCTTTTTTCCCCCTTTTTTTTTGAAAACAAATTTATTCATTTTCATAATATTCGAGAAATTTGTATCTCGTAGTAGTACATTAATTGCGATTTGAGGAAAAAATCCACTCCACCTGTTAGCATTAAACTGTTAATGCCTTAAATCACAGATGTGTAGGTTTGTTTATAAAGATAAATGATTGGTTTTAAAATCATTTTTCTCCCATTTTGCAGAGCTGCCCTTGACACTATCCGGCGACATGATGATATCCTGAAACAAAAGAAAGCGTACCGAGATGTTTTCCTACCAGAGGCCATCAATCTCCGGACAAGGTATGTAAACAATACATGTATTTTACCTACCCCTGTAATAGCCGGATTAGAATTAGTTTACTACAATAATCGCCTAAATTATCCAAGAAATTTTGAATTGGGTCAATTTCTAAATAGAGAAGAAGCTAGAAAATCCAGATGAAGTATTACAGACATCAGGTTTATTTAAAAACTGTACATGTCACTAGTTTTGACCTGAAATATGGAACATATCTCTGCTTTTAACTTAGATCTATGCTAGAACATATATTAAGTTAAAAAGTAAAATTTAATTTAATATTCATCCGACCATACTATAATAATATGTCTATTCTTACGCCTATACTAATCCACTATTTTCAGGCTGGCAGACTACTGTGAGCGGCTCATGTTCTATGACCCGCTCGAGTTTGGACGGAAGGCGGAGGAACTGCTCTGGCGTAAAGTGTACTACGACATCATCCAACTTATGAAACACAACAAGAAGGTAGGGAAGCTTACTACTGTGGAGAAAAGACATTGAGGGACTGATTTGAGTGATTGATTTACGCTTCTAGATTATGGGAAAAACACTTGTGCAGACACAGTGCCTACAAATAGTGCAAATCCTTCCCCAGATTATGGAGGAAAAACTTTTGTGGACACAGTCCCTACAGATCTTTCCCCACATACGGTAATCTATTGTGAAAGTTTTATTTGGACAAATACCATACATTTTCAATACATTGTCATTTTGTCTTACACTCCCAATGCTATTTATCTCAGCAAATGAAGCCGAGCAGCTCGCTTGAGTCAGCGTTCCGCACACACCTCATGTCGGCCATGGGTTACTACCACCACCTCATGTTCCGTCTCCAACATGAACACGCCCTGCGCCTGGACGGTATCGTCGACTTCTACCTCGTCGCAGAACCACGCGCCCACAAGAAACCCTACAACCCCAAGAAGGGCGACCCAGACCCGCATCTCGTAGACTGGGCGTACAGAGCCTGCCATAGGTGTCTCCTCTACCTAGGTGACATAGGTAAGGCTTAGTTTACCCCCACCCTGCCCATTGTCAAGCTCGATGAATATAAGTTAACCAAGGTTATATGATATTGTAAGACGGCTTAAATACAAATACCCACCTTGATACTGCTATAAAGGTATAAACAGAAATACCACAATCAAGTGTGAGGATGTTAGAGTCCCTATGCATAGTATTAGTTATTTTGTGGCATGGAGACATGATTAAAAAAAAACACATGAAAATGTGAGTACCCGTAATATTGTCTTGTGTTTGTCCAAATTCGATAAACAAATCTTTTCCACAAATCTATTCCACTTGTATCCACAAATCTATACCATTAATATACACAAATCTGTTCCACTTGTATCCAGCTCGATACCAGCAGGACTACGACGAGGCCGGCAGTCGGATCCTCTCTCAGCGCTACTATTATCAAGCTCTGGCTCTATTTCCTGACATGGGTAAGTATGTGCTATGTACAATGTTTCTTCGTGGATACTCAGTACTGGGTCATAGGATGCATAGGTAAAACAAAAATAATTGAATTAAAAAAATAAATTTAAATGCATGGATTAAACTGTATACATGTAATGATAAAGGGTTGAGCAATAGTGGTGAAAATATCTGCTTGTTGTATTAAAGCTTGATTGAATCGGCAAGACATTTCGCATAGACAGCTTATTTAACCACAATCTTTCCAGAGTCCTCTAACGCTCTGCGTTCTGAAGTCAATCTAGTTCAGTGAATAAAGATTTGAAGCTGAATTATATTGTATTAATAAACATATTACTGTTGGTCCTTTTTCATCAGTAATTATCAGCATGTTTCTTCAATACCACAGGTATGCCTCACAACCAGCTGGGCACTCTGGCTAGTTCGTCCCACTACAACTTGAATGCAGCCTACCACTATCTCCGATGGTAAGCCAATCAATGTTCAATATGATTACTTCGTCCTCCTTTAAATCGAGCTATTCAATTCAAACTTTCAATTTAAATGTTTATTGTCCTGAAAAAACAACAATACCATTACACCACCAAGTGCAGTTATCTGATCGATTGCCTGTAAAATATTTATCCCTCATACATAAGACTAGGCCTATCTCTTTGGACAGTGGCATGGCAAAAGAGGCTTTGTCCCAGATAAAAATGCAGGGACATTTCTTTCCTCAAAGACTCAATGACCCTTCATCAGACCACCTGGGAACTAGGACATTTTCAACTTTTGATTTACATCATTGTCTTCATTGCATCATTCATACATCTCCCCAAAGCCTAAAGCAACCAATAAAGCGACCCCACTCTCTCTTTCAGTTTGACGTGTCAGAGCACCTTTGAGGGTGCGCAGGGTAACCTGGCGCGGCTACTGGAGAAGAACCGGCGGCGGCACCAGGAGTTGGTAGCGGCCGTCATACAGGAGCACCACCAGGAGCACCAGAAGTTTGGGGCCAGCAAAAGGTGAGAGTGGTAAACTGTTAACTACGCTTGGTCGTCATGATGCATTCATGTATTCATTAATGCATCATGCCGACCCTTTGGGACTGTATTAGCCTTGCATGGTTGGCATAGATGGCTTGAATGCAGCCTTGGCTCGGTGGTGTATGAGGGGAGTCTCTGATAGCATAGGTATCATTATCCTAGCACATTTTTATCATCAAACATAAAATATAGATGTGGTGTGGTCTCATAGTTTAGCAACAGCTGATAGATAGTCAATTGACGTATCTTTTTACATCAATTACCATTCGTTTTTAGGGTTAAGGATGTCAAACGGTTCATCGTCAGATTTTTACATCTTCTGGACATCTTCTACGGTGGAACAAACAAGTAAGTGACAGCCTGCTCAAATCAGCTGAGGCTCTTAAGGATGAGCGCATTCAACCCTGTTTTAAAGACACCTATTATACCAGTGATGGGGTTTGTCCATATTTTCCCCTAATGCTTTAACAGCATTTCAAAATATATTTACACAATTATATACACTACCTTAAACAAAGGTTTATAGACTGCCATTGTTGAAGGGTTTGATCACTCTTAGCAGTCACACTCTAGGACGCATCGCAACATTAAACAATACGAAGAAGCGCATTGAACCCCCCTCACCTTTGGGGTTTTATAACTGCCCATTCGCTATATATCTCTCTGTCTCTAAGAAAATTGATATTACAACTGTAATTTAACAAAACTATACTCCTGGTCTGATGGTATCTGAACTATGTCGTTGTTCATCTGACGTGTCCGTTTAAGCGTGTGGTATCAATCCCCTTGTTGTATATAATGTATGTTTTTAACCTGTTCATCTATATCTCGCCTGTACAATCCTCCATCTTTGTATCATCGATAACCAAATGTGCTTATAATTTGATATATATGTTCAGTCACGAAAAGGAAACTTTATTTGTTGGCATACTACCTACCACATGTATATAACTTGTGATTTGTCAATAAAATATTACTCAAACCTAAACAAATATATAAATGTCTTTGCTCATAGGGTGGAGAGTCGTGAGCTGCAGGAGAGCTGCCAGTCGACACTGCAGGACTTTAACCTGGTCATGTTCTACCAGCCGCCGCACGTGACAAACCCTGGAGGAGGCCCGGCGGCCAGCACCTCACCCTGCTCGGACCGCCCCCAGTACCTGGAGGACGCCCTGGTCATGAAGGTGGTCATCATGTGTATGATGGCCGTACTCAACCTGGAGCGGGCAGGTAAGGGGGGAGCACTTCTTTAAACCTTTAAGGACGACATGTCACTAAAAGATGGCATTTGTTGTCATGATGCACCAATGCAGCCCCAGCAAGTAACTTACCAGTGCTGCATTGGTGTATCATTCAGGAGTGCATCAACCCATAGCGTCGGCATGATGCTTAAATATAGCCCTGGCGAGTTGATAAAAATAGTACTTAAGAGTAATATATAGTGTACATAGAGTAGACTAGTGCAGTCAAAATGAACGATATTTCAGATAAGAACAGCAAGTTTAGTTCAGTGAATGTAATAACATATAGATTCTTGCTTTGGGTTTATCAAGGTAACAAACAGATGACAGCTGCCATCGCCTTCAGTCTGGCGCTTTTCTCACACGTCTTGAACCATGTGGTGATCCGACTTCAGTCTGCACTGTATGAACTAGAGAACCCCCGACGCACTATGAATGCTGAAAGCCCAGGTAGGTTACTGAATATTTACTTTTTATGTATATAATACTAGTGGAACCGGTAAAGTTCATACATTTCTAGATTAAATTGATGATTTTAAAATGATATACGAGCGTTATGTTTATAGGAAGGAAAGGGGAAGATACGGAGATTCAAGATGTGTTCTACATCAAGTAGGCATATTGAACTAGTACTAATGTGTTCTTTTGTGGCTAGACCCCCGCCCCATCACAAAAAGACCATTCTTAATCCATTTTGCTTTATTATCAAGTAGATCTGGAGAACAATGAAGATAATAACTCCCATGCAGAAGAGGAGGAGATTCTAGCTGATGACGTAGACCAAATAGGTGCCCAGAGCCAGGAGAGGTCCGACACCAAGGGTCAAGTAAAGGTCGGTAAAACGGTATGCTCCCGCATATTGGCTTGTGATCTGGTCATTTACTATCTTATGATATTTTACTGAACACAGGCAAGTACATGCATGCTTTAGTGTGTTCTCCAAGGTTTATAACAGAGTTGCTGCTTTTCCTGAACGTTTTCGCATGAACTTCTGTATAATTCAAAGTATGTTAATCTCAGGCAGAAACGTAATCGAAATAGTCAATTTTGTCGATACAGAAGTGGCATCGAGATATAATATTTGAAAATTAACATTTCCACCAGTAAATTGACCAAAACAGAAGACAAGACAAGCAGCACAGTGACAAATTGTAGTACAGAATGTGCCACAGAAAGATTTATTATTGTGAAGATTTGAATACACCTGCCTAAATGGTTCAATAAATCCGTCTGATTTAGTTGGAGAAGAAGAGGCACAAGTTGGCTGAGCTGAGACGGAGGCGGCGCAGGCGACGCGGAGATGGGGAGGAAGGCGCTGGTTCATCTGGCGACGACTCTGACCTTAGTGAAGGAGGTGGGACATTGTTCTTTGTTTTCTTTTGCATCAACATTTAATTCCCGAATTAAGTTTTCTCTCAATGATAATATTCAGTGAGGTAAATAAGATTTGTCCATACTACCGGAGGGAAAAATTGTATTCTTTAATAAAGGTAGTGCTACTAAGGGAGTGGTCATTTTTTAAGAACAGGGGGGGGTTGGTGGATTTTCGCGCGAGCAGGTCGAAATTTTTTTGGTCCCCCCCACGGGAGAGGTCAAAAAAATTTTGGTCCCCCCCTCAGGCAAGTTGAAATTGAGCGCGGCCGACCCCTTTGAGCTGTAGTAACGCGCGGGCTTTTTCGCTAAAAAGGGGTGCAATTTTTTTGGTCCCCCCCTCAAGAGGGGTCCAAATTTTTTTGGTCCCCCCCCCCTTCAAGGGGTCCAAATTTTTTTGGTCCCCCCCCCAAATCCACCAACCCCCCCCCCTGTTGTTAAAAAATGACCACTCCCTAACTGTCCTTTTTTCCATACCACTATGGACATGATACTGTGAAAAATGGGGGTCTCTTTGATTAAATTAAATATAACAAGTCTGCTTTCCTTCTTCTGCATCTTACACACCTCAACAGAAGACATAGACTCTGACTCAGGCGATGAGACCATCAACTACCTCCAGGAGGGGGAGGCGTCGAGCGACTCAGACAGTGAGGACAACCTGATGGTGTCCCAGGAGCTGCGCCCCGGCTTCTCCTCCAGTGAGACCCAGGAGGGCGGTAACAGTGGCCTTAACCTGGAGGCCAGCCTAGACCTCCTCCAGCAGAGCTGTCTCTATACCACGTTTGACGGAGATATGTCAGGGTGAGTAAATATCTTATACTATATACAGTTACTGTACGTATAGTAACATATCAAAACGTACACAAATGCCATGATACTTTTAGCACACAGAAACAAGAGATATTTGGAATGCTGATACACATAATTTTATACTAATACTATTACGCATATAAATAGTGTTGCAATTTCTACCTTTACCTGAGCTAGTTCATAATGCCAAAACAGAATTCTTTTTGAGTTGACATACACATTCCAGATTGCAAGAGGAGTTCATATCAGCACATATATAGTTAGAAGTAGTATATTAACGTCAGTAGGCCCGATGAGTAATTCCATGACAAATAACTCTACATATCTTCTCCACAACACATGATGCAGTCCCCTCGCTAATGGCTTTAGCAACAGCACCAACAGTGAGGACGCACTGAACGATGTGACAGAGTACCTAAAAGGTCTGCCCACTGACTTTATGACGTCCACTAACAACTTCTTCAACCAGATGAGGATGGACTCCCTATTCCCAGGCTCTGGGGGGAGGGCAGGGGACCAGAGCGGGGAGGAGGACGGCAACTCTACACATGCCGCAGATCTCAAGGCTGTCATCCAGGGCAAGAAGGAGGTCAGAGTGCCGCCTGGTGAGTAGAATGGGCACTAGGGAAATCTGGGAGCTTGGTAGATGCAGTGGTGCCGTCTGGTGTCCTGAAATATTAGTTAGTTAGTTGTACATTCAGTATGTGTTATCGGAAATCGTAGTGTTAGTTCTCATTCTAAATTCTCTACTCGTTCAATAACGTGTTGAAAAAGAACATAGGAGTGTTAGCCATGGTAGCTTTAAGTATGTTCAAAATACATATCAAAACCAACATTGAAGTTCCTTTTTAAGTTTGTGTCAAAACTATATTTCTTGTGCTGGTTTGATAGGTTAGCTTCGTCCTAATTGAGGACAAATGTGTGGTGTCTAAAATAACTCTAGCATGGATGTGCGAGGGAGGGGGGGGGGGCATCCTTTACTACATTATACTAATAACCCATGATCACACTTCTGATTAAAATAAGTAAATGCCAAATTAACTTTCAGGTTTTGAGACGAGTCCTGACACACGCCATGTACTGGAGATCACAGAGAAGCTGGCAGACTTTGTGATAGAAACTGACACAGATATGAGCAGTATGCCGACCGACACCGAGAACTCGAGTCTACCCACCGAGAGCGAGCTAGAGGGTGAGACCACCGAAACAGACCGGGAAAGTGCAGAAAGTGTCATTGACAAGTAAGTGGCCCTATTTCTTTTATTTTAAAGAAAAACAGATAGTGAACCCATGAATGTTAACTTTATGCTGGACAAGTTGCTGCTTAAAGTAGATTTAGTGCCTGTAGCTGTGATATCTTTTGCAGTATTGTTCCCATGTCTTCACAATGATCCCTATCTCTTGCAGGCATGAGTTGGAGGAGCAGCGTTTGGACCGACTAGTACAAGTGATCAGTGCCGAGGGTCTGCTACGTGCCATCAAAGTCTACTGCGACTGGATGAGCTGCCACCCACACATCATAGCCACATGTGCACAGGTACGGTACTCACTCCATAATGGTATAGACAAGTTTAAGCTATAGTTGGGGTGTAATGGGGGTAGTAGTATATGAAAATCGAGGTTCAATGTAGGTAGTATTACATGTATATAGGAAGTTTAATGCATATACAAATGTAATATCAGTCTTTGCAAAAACATGCAGGACAGTGGCAATGTCCTTCTAAAATGCCACCGGTCCAGCAGATTTACAATTGTAGCAGGACCGAATGTCCAGTCACATGTTTGGATTTTCTGAACTAAAAGATCTCAGTTGGGCTTCTGAAGCTGAATGTGTATGTCAATATATTGTGTAAAACTATATATCTATCCTTGTTTGGTCATAAATGATTACAAATAAATTGCATTTTGCGAAGGACAAAACTCTTTTATACTTAAAATGCAGAAATCATCAGATATGTGGTTATCCGGTCCTCCAAAATTGTAGCTGGACCTTCAACTTTGAAAATTTGCTGGACCATATGTCCTGTGGGATGAAAAAGTTTTCGCAAAGACTGCATATAGAGGTGTATATATTGGAAGTGGAGGTTCAATTTAGGTACATATAATAGCATATGGAAGTTGGGGTTTGATGTATGTAATATGTGTATATGGAAAGTGGGTTTTAATGTAGGTAGTATTATATATGGGAGTTGGGGTTAAAGTTTACTGTAGGTTGAGGTTTACTGTAAGTAGTAGTACATGTATATGGAAGTTGGGGTTTGATTATGGTACATGTACTGGTATATGGACGTTAGGTTTAATGTAGGTAGAAGTATATGAAAGTTCGGGTTTTAATGTCGGTAGTAGTATATGAAAGTTGAGGTTTGCTGATGGTCATACATCTAGTAGCTAGACATTTCGGTTCAATATAGGTATGCCACAGCTTGGTCACAAATCAGAACCAGTAGACAACAACAATACCGAAGTCTTCATATTTAATCAGAACCCCTGTGCAGCATATAGGATTTGTTGGGAAGTGGCTTATATGAGGGTTAGGTATATACGAGACTTTTAATACAATAGTAGTATATGGAAGTTGGGGTTTAACATAGGTAGTAGTATAAGGAAGTTGGTAGTAGTATATGGAAGTTGGGATTCAATGTAGGTACATGTAGTAGTATATAAGAAAAATTGAGGTAGGAAGTTTGGGTTTAATTTTATGCAAATACAATATATTAGTACACTTTGTTGGACCCCCATTTTGTTATAAGAATGCTGAACTACTTGTTACTTCATACTAACAGAGCTCCAAGTCACTGTGGTCACGTCTGGCTGTGCTACTTAACTTCCTACCACTAGAAACAGACCTCTCCAGAAAGGGTAAGCTTATATTTTGATCTTTAGTCTAAGATACAACTTTTTGCACCATTTATGATATCAGGAACCGTTTCTAGTGTTACCAAAGCCCTTTTACAAAGAAGCTTACTATGCTTCATTCCCATAACTAATCACTAGGGGGCAGCACGGTCTTGCAGGACGGTGCTGCCACCTAGAGCTCAATCATATGACGTCACCATACAACACCAAAGAAGTCCCCGTTTTCATATATAAAATGTCTTAACTTTTAATTTTAAATGTCTTTAAAAACTTCCCTCTACATCATATTCGGGTAATGGCAACCGACCAGTATTTCTCCTTGTTCCTATGAGTCTTGTACCAAAATCAACAAGTATTGTCTTTTTTGTTCATTATGAAAATTCAAAACTGTTATACAACTATGAAAATCCTACACTACCTTTGAGCCTTTGAAAAATTACAAAACAAGCTTTATAGTAAGCAGTGAATTCTTCCCACACAGACCTTTGTGAGGACATGGATGTGGCTGACCAGGTGCGGGCAGCAGGGAGTCGCGACTGGAGTCCGAGTGAGCCACTCTGTGAAGATCTTCACCTTCACAAATTCCCACCGCTAAACGACGCCCACGAGTCACTCAACTTTGATCGTGCTACCATGCTCAACCCAACCAGCAAGCAAGAGGTTAGTACATAACCACTGCCATCAATGCGTAAAATATTGAGCAGGGATTAGAGAATCCTGTGCCCTCCTGAGGTAAAATAATGTGCAATGGGGGAAAATAGTGTAAAGTATAAATAGAAATAATGTTGAAACAAACAATAGTTTAGTAAAGGGCATTGCTATGAATATAAATACGTGTGACAAAATGAAAAATATGCACTACTGTTTTATAATATAACGTTGAAATATAGTCACCATTATGATGTATCACTCCATGATAATAATCATCAGAAATGTTAACCTCACACAGTGTAGCACTATTATAATACAGTATTCAAGTTCCATCGCACTATGATATCTGATGCACTCACCCATTTTGACATTGTTGTATATAGGCCGATATTAGAATTAAAATTATCAAAAGTGCCTGATATCGCGTCCTCTAGGCTATCCTGCGGATCTGCTGCCTGCGGCGGTTCGGGTACCAAGTGGCACACATGAAGTCTATCCAGTTCACCTACGACACGGAGAAGGCCATGTTTCTTGGACCGCTGCAGCTCGAGGCGCTACAAGAAGAGAAAAAGATCACGGAAAAAATGGTGAGTCAATTTAACCTTGCGTGCACACAGGTAGCTCGCGCTGACGTTGATGGTGTCAGGAACTTCAATATATTGTCCACACATAACACTTATACATTGTACTGGTACAAGTATATGCAGATAATCTGAGGTGGCTCTGGGATTTCAGTGGAAATAACTAAATACATACAGGGCGATACAATGTATAACGCATAATCATAGCATAGCTTTATGTTTAATATCATTGTCGTGTTATGAAGTGAGTCATAGCTATATGGGAACATTCGGTGTCGGTTTTCAATGAGTGTTGTGTCTGTATTAAACTTTTATTATCAAAACAATGGGGGAAAAAGTATATCTTGACATTGTATCATAACAATGGGTAAAAGATAATGGGGCTGCAACATTGTATCACCAAAGGTTAACATTCTAGAAATAACATACAAACATTGGAGTTTAACTTCCAAGCTATGATACAAATATGATGATACATGTATGATGGTGTAGGTTCCCTAGAATAGGATATCATATCGCAGTTCATACTTGGAGTTAGTTTAGATTTGATGTCAGTAATTTTTGGTCCTGAAAGGTGAAAACAAAAATACTGATTTAAACATAGAGAAAAAACTATTCGCATTCCTAATGATTAAGCCGGACATCAATTCCTGACAGCGTCCAAGAAGTAGAGATTTGTATGTCCATAGTACATGTAGTTAGTACTGGTATATGTAAGTAGTATAGGGAGGTTGGTGTTTGTACCAGGGGTATTGGTGACACGCGCTAGGTAAAAATCCCTGGAGTTCCGACGTTAATATGGAAGCAGGCAAAAGATGTTTCAGTTGGTATCGTTACAAAAAGTGCATTATTCGCAGACTATGCTGAGGTCAAATGATCTGGAGTTTTCAGAGCGTTCACAACGGCTTCAAAAATAGGCTTCATGGAAAAAAAAGAAACTCTCAAAGCTGGCTTTGTCCGTACCCCATATATCCCATTCTGACCCAGCTAGACTATTGATAAACTGTGGCCCCCCTCCTCAGTATGCCTGTTACATCCTTATCCACATCATGTTTATGCTGCTAGTTGGTGGACCTTGACCATACAGCCTTATAAGTAGATACCCCAAGCACCATCTATACTATACAATACTATACTATACCATACTACCTGTCCTGCTCAGACTCCCCCTCCCCCCGCCCTACACTTCTGCTGGTGCTGCCCTCCCTGTGGGTGATGGACAGGCCAGTCATCATCCCCCCAGGCCGGATTACCCATACTGATTACACGCCACCCCCAGTTGGGCAAACACCCTGCTGCCCCTCCTCCTCCTGTACCCACCCCACCACCACCATGCACACAGGCCCTAATACCCAGGGCCCCCACCCTGGAGGCGCAGGGCTCCCATTCTGTATACAGTTAAGCTCAGCCCTCTATTCAGCCGCACACCCAAATGTACTTTTCCTGCCTGCCCGGCGGGGTTAGGATTGCGCCCGTAGAATGTGTCTAATCACTTGTCCAAATTTACAAACCCAACAAGCAAACCGTGGCCGCATTCAATCGGTGAGCTGGGACTGGGGCTTTGTCGGCTGGAGGAGTGGGTAGGGGTAGGGGTAGGTGAGGCTGGGGGCAGGGGTGGGGGTTGAGGGAGGCTGCACTAAGAGGAGGTTGGGTATGGAGGAAGAGGGAGGTAAGGTGGGTGGGGGCGGGTTGTGTCAATATGTGGGTAGGGGCTGAGAGGGGTGGGCGCGGAGATTGTACGGCCGGGCTGGTGTTTGGTCAGGCGCCGCACCGCGTGTGTGCTCATTCCGGCCATGTGTGCCCAGCGCCCGGCCGTAAGCCGTTAACGGAGTTTGTCCAACAAATCAGCCCGCTATTACGGCCGCCGGGAGACCCCAGGCCGAGGGCTGCCGACAATATTGACTCGTCGTCGGGCTCTCTACTGGGTATAGTGGTTGGGTGCCTGCATGAGTCGCTCAGGCCAAAAAAAAAAAAAGGTTTGTTTCCAGTCACCCGACCGGGTCTACCCAAGCAGGATTGGCTATTTTTTTTTTTTTTTTTTTTTTTTTTTTTTGGGCTACATGCCGATTTTTACGGCTTGTAAATCTGACAATTATTAAGGATTTTAGAGCAAAAATTGTAAAATAGTCAGTTTTCCCCCAAAAGTTTGGATGACCAAAATATTTTATGCGCCACTTTTCATTTCATTTACATGCCCGTTTTACAGTCCTAGGTGGGATTGTCAAAAAAAAAAAAAAAGTTGCGGCAATATGTTCCAGGTAGGCTACATACATGTTTGGTTGGGCCCCCTCAAAAAAATTGAAGAACTCATCACCAAGGTCTGAGAAATGTGACGAGGGAGGTCTTTTTTTTTTCCTTTTACTTTGTGGGATAAGATGTATAGGATAATCTATGTTTTTCGTGGCTGAATTTCACATTTTGGTAGTTGGGAATTCATTGATCTTTAAGAGTGGGAAAAATATGCCAATATTTGACCACATTTAACACATTTTTCATAAAAAAATAAGTTTTCTCCAAGTTACGATTTTTATGATGCGCGCGGTGATGAGAAACCCTTGAGTGGCCTTAATTACATGCATAGGATTATAAAAGCGCAAAAATTTCCAACCCCTCCTGAGGGTGGGGGGGGGGGGTAAAAGATGCAGCTACTTTTAAGCAAAAAAGTCCACGCGTTACTATAGTTCTAAGGGGGGGTGGGCGAAAATTCTACGCGCTCTCGAGGGGGGGGGCATAAAGATTTTTCGCGCCTCACTACCCCCTGTAATTAATAAATGGACACTCCCTTAGCCCCCCACCCCTCTTTTTCAAATTCCGACCTCCAATAGTTCAAATTAGCCTATTGGAGCCAAAGATAAGGTACTTCAAAAAAAAAAAACTGAAACTAAATCGCCCCATTACTGGCCTTCCGGGAAAATAAACAAAAAAAAAAAAAAAAAAAAAAAAAAAAAAAAATCCGACCGGCCGGGTCTATGCTCTCGGGGCATGTTACTGGAAACACACCTTTTTTTTTTTTTGGCCTCACCCATGTCTGTCTCTCTGGTGGTCGCTCACTTCCCTGTACCATCTCTCCTGACATCCCTCACCCACACCTGTCCACACCTTCCAAAGCTGGTGCTTACTTCCAGGGGACAACTAGATCTACTACAACCTCACATGGTCCATGGCATATCCTTGGTGCTTTCTGCTCTGTGTACAGCACTCTTCTACTCTGCCCTGCACTCTTCTACTCTGCTCTGCACTCTTCGACTTTGCCCTGCACTCTTCTACTCTGCTCTACATTCTTCTACTTTACCCTGCACTCCTCTACTCTTTTCTCTGGACTGTACTCTGCTCTGTACTCTATTACTTTCCCCAGGTCTATTCTACTCTGCTTTGCACACTTCTACTGTGCCCAGCATTCTTCTACTCTGCCCAACTCTCCTCTACCATGGCCAGCACTCTTCTCCTTGCCACGACCTGCATTGCCGAAAGGTCCACTTGTCTTTTGAGGGCTAAAATGCAGAAGAAGATTGCCCACAACTGAGGGCTGAGAGGATTCCTGTCCTTCTCCTGTCTGTTGCCCACCCACTAACCTACCCTCAACCCCCGCCCCCTTCACCATGCCCCCATCCACTTTACCCCAGGCGCGGTGAGAGCTTCCTCTCAGCCTCTGTTGGCTCTCTCCTCGTCTCCCGCCAAGCTGCGCCCTTCGGTGGCTCCCGGCTCTCAGGGGATCTTCACCCCGACCCTCGAGTTCCGTATAACGGGCTGCACAGTGCAGCAGCAGGGTAGGATGGGGTAGGAGCATGCTGACTGGGTGGTGGGGATGGGAGGTGGGAGGTCATGGGTGATGGGAGGTAATAAGAGGATGCCATCATTGCCATGGGTGATGGGATGAAGTAGGACCTCATGGGTGATGGAAACTACGGTGCCATGGTACATGGGTGATTGGAGGTGTCTATAGGATGGCATGGGTGTCATGGGATGTGGGGTATCATGGGAAGTTAAGTAGGATCTCATGGGTGATGGAAAGTACGATGTCATGGGAGGTAATAAGTCATACCTTGGTAGGTGATGGGGTGTTTAAAATGCTCGGATGGATGATGTCAAAGGTAGCGGGAGGTAAAATGTCATGGTGGGTGGTATGTCATGGGTGATGGAAAGTAGGGTGTCATGCGTAGAGCCCTTATGTAGGGTGTCACGGGAAGTAGGATGGCATGGGTGGTTGGAAGTAGGATGTGATGGGATGTGGGGTGTCGTGGGGAGTAGGTTGTCATGGGCGGTGGGAGGTAGGGTGTCAATCGGCTTTATTCCTAGAGAATCGGCATTTCTGACCCTCGCATGCAGACACCCTGTCGTTCTAGTCTGCTGTAGTGTCTGTGATGATATAACGCTCGTCTCATAAGAACAATGTCAATACCTCAACAAGTACGCTATATGATTTACTGCCCTTAATGAGCAATATATGATACAGAAGGTTGGAAGGTGACTAGATAATCATTTGTTTTAATACTACCGTAAGGGAGTGACAGGGGTGGAGATGGAGGGGGGGGCCTAGTGCAATGCATGTTACAAGTATATACCTGTATGGTAAATTTCGAGAGTCGGGTATTTTATTTATTTCCCAACTTAAAGTTAGACGCAACTGCAATATAACCCCTGCATTGGTGAGCCACCAAGGCACTCACTCTCTCGGTCGACTTCTCTCTAGACCTAGCTGCACTAGACGTTGACAAACATATTTGCACCACATTCACGCAAAAAGAGGGGAAAATAGCAGTACTTGAACCAAGCCAGACAGCGGTCGTCCTTGTAATAGTGTGGGGATGGGCGTCTGGTGTCACCCACTAGGGAGCTGTTTGCTGACAAACAGATACCGGTACGTATAAAGAGAATGTATGTACACCGGTAAGTGTATATCAACCCTGCCTCCCTCTGCAGGGGCCTGCCCATATATAGCTGTGTTCTCCCTATATATGTCCTCTACCCCTACCCAAACCCCCTAACTGACCGCTATATGATTTTAAGAGGGTTCTTCAGTGTGTTCAGTCGTCTTTGATAACACTGGTTAGGTGGTTATAATAGTCATATATGTGTAGCCCCCAGGTGTAGCCCCCACCCACCTACCCCAAAGTTCAACCCAGTCTATCATCAAACTCACACTGTTAGTATCCATGGGTGGATATTCCCCGCCCTGCTTTCCTCATCCACCCCTACCCCTTGCCATGCCCCTCCCTACATCCCTCTATCCATGCCCCCTCCTTGCAGAGAGCATCCCTCTCCCCATGCACCCTCCTTCCATGCACCCTCCGTTCATGTCCCCTCGCTTGCTCCCCTCTCTATGCGCCCTCCATCCATCCCTTTCTCCCCATACCTCCACCCATGCCCCTCCCTCCCTCTCTCCATGCGCCCTCCCCCCATCCCACCACCTCACCAATTGGTATCACCCACAGCAGCACGTCCCTCTGTAGCCCCTGTTTGAGTTGGGGTAATATTTGGCCACATTTGAATTGTGTTTGCGCTGAGCTGTACACTGCTAGCTAGCACCATGTTTAGGTGGTGGCTCGGCCTCTGTTTGATCAAGTTCACTTGTCAGTGGTATACAGTAATGAGGTACCCCCCCCCCCCCCCCCCCCCATCCTCCTCCTTTTCCTACACGGCATTCCTGTTGTATATAGGACTGTGGGGCTACTGTTGCACATGGAATTTCAGTACAGAAACTATCCCACATTGTAATGTGTACTGGGCCTGGGGAGATGAATGTCTTTGACAACAATGTTATTTTCAGTGGGACTTCTACCTAAGTTTAAAGTCTGCTCAGAGTCATAGTAAAATAATCGTCCACTTTTCTCGATTAGCTGAAGCTGGCCTGCATTTGGTCCAACCACTAACTTGTCTATTCATCCGGAGGTAATACTGATGTGTTTCACCTATGGCCACTAAGACCTAACCATGCCTAGTCTTATATCGAGATCATTGTCCAAAACATGCAAAAACATGTATTTGAATTCCTTAGAATAATGAAAACATGATACCCTGTGAGTTGAGCAGGTTACACCTAGTGGCTTGGTGTATGTGTACATGGAGCTAATATTAAAAGTCGGTTAAGTCCACAAATTGTCATATATGTGTGTAGGCAGTGTAGCATGATATCACATAAATGTATAGGAGTCATGTACATGTATTATCCATTGCTACTTCATGTTCATGCACACTCCTATAACACATATATGAGAATCAATAAGAGAATTTAACTGCCAGCTACATCTCTTCAGACATCATCTCAAGAGTTCTATTCCACTCTAGACGTCGTGTACAGCAACGTTGAAACCAGTGCTGTGATGAGTACAAAAAAAGAAGATAACTTTTTTTTGTAGAAACTTACTGAACTTTTGTCTGAGATGAGTTTGTTGGTTGGCTCCTTTGTCCTCCCACAACCTACCTCCTCCCCCCATCTTTTACTTTATACTTTCTCCACCCACCATCCCCCCACCGCTCTCCCCATCGGACCCCGTGGTGAGCAGCACCTCGGACGCGGCCTGTTTGTCGGCGGCTATTTGCTGTCTGTATTTGCCCGTGTCGGAGCGTGACCGGAGGCTGGGCCGGCTTGTTGACGCCCCGCCCGTCAATATGTGCAAGCCAGGCAGAGGCATGGGCCGTGATGCTGGGGGATGAGCCTTGGGGTGGGTGGAGTTTGGGCAGCAGGGCAAGGGTGGGAAAGTTAGGCAGGGATGGGGGTGGGTAGATGAGCAGAAAGGAGCATCTCAAAAGATACCCACACACTCTAAATGAGACATAGATATTATTATTAGGCCAAGTTGACTAAACTAGGCAGTTGTATTTGCCTACACTCGAGTGAACATTCCAATAGTAGATGTGCTGCCCAGAAACTGGTCAAATGGTAACACATGAGGTGTGGGGTACTAGCTGACTTATGGGGATAAAGGTCGGGCATAGGCAGTTAGGTCAAGAGGTAGCGTGACTAAATAGAAGAAATAGGGACTTTGTCTAATACCCAGATTGACTGAAGAGCAGCCCAGACCTAATTAGGTAATAAGACCAAGGTGTGTGAGCTGCCCAGTTGGTGCAGTAGCCAGGCTGGGCAGAGAAGGGCAGCAGCGGGTAAGGCATGCCCGGGCTATAAGGACAGGGCGGCAAGTAGTGTGGTGTTTGGTATTGAGGAAGGAGGGGGATGAGGGGGTAGTGTTTGCCTGGCCTCGTCAACATTTGGACAGGGTGAGAAGCGCCCCATGCGGCGACATGCACGCCAGGAGCCCGCCATGTTTGGCCAACGCACACACCCAACATTGGTCACGTGTTGACTCTCAGCTTCTCCAGACCCACTCGGCTTACCCCCTCCCCCGTCTAACCACCTCACTCCGCCTTACCACCTCCCTCCCACACCGCCCCCACCTGCCCTCCTACAGTGCTAACACACCGTGTTGAGAAACACCGTACAAATCCGCACCACTTGATATTAGACAATAGCCTACCTGGAGGTATAGCGAAGTCTCGGATTTCTCCGTCTGGGCAGCCATGTTAGTTCTGAGCTCGCAATTTCTCGTGAGACTTAGGCAGTGACCAGACACTCACAACCCATAGCTTCCGGGCAACAAGCTGCAGCACGAGAGCAGAGCCAAGTTCTCACGAGATTGCTGGTGTCAGTGTAAATATTGCAACTGCGGGAACAAGTCCGCACCAGTTAGAGAGCTATAGGCCTGGCGAGCAAACACATGTGTGTATACACACACCCATGTCTATACACACACACTCACACACATGGTAATACAAACTGCACTGGGAATTTTACTCACGTTTTCTGTCTGTGTTGACAAATCGGCGTATCACCTCAAACACTGTATAATAACGGACGCATGCAGTGCTGTGGCTCCCCCCATTTCCATCTTTTGATTTTCTCTCACACTGCTTTCTTGAATGTATTGGTAAAGAACAAACTACAGAAAAAGAACTAGCTTAAAAATAAAGGAATGTGCAAAAGAAAGGACACTGGCAAAAGTAAATGTTGATGGTAATATTAAGAACAGTTTTTGTATCCCTAGCATAACTAGGGACAAGGGGAAACCTATGAAAAAATATATCGTAAAATAAAAATAGATACATAAATAAAAGTAGTAAAGTTAAACCGACTGGAATTTTTTTAGGCACATAACATGAGGAAAACTCAGAAGTAACTTCTACTGAATGCCTCTTTCAAGAATGGCTTGTATGACGGTGTAAGTAGGAGGAAATGTCACTGTTTATACTGGCCCCTATATGGTTGCCCTATGTAAATAGCAGGGGTAAATATTAACCTAGCCAGTCACCAAATACACTCCCCCCCCCCCTCATTCCCTCCTTTCTCCTACTGCCTGTCACCCTAGCAAATACGTATTGATCAGCCAGAGACTGCAGCTACCATTTTGCTCATGTTTGTGCCTATTTCTCAATCTTAGTGGAATTGTATGACCTTTTCTCCAAATATAAGATGTAAAGTCCTGGTCGAGTTTTATAGAAATACCCGGACTTTATTTAGATTTATTTAAATGCTAATCGGTGTGCTTTCTTTTAATGCTAATTAAAAGATCATGATTGCACAAATATTGACCTAGTGTGGTTCAATGATTATTCGACAGAGGGCAGTAGTGCTCCATGGGTAGGGCACTAGATCTACTCCTTCAATACTATGTGATGTATGCGCGTATACATACATATACACAAGAAGTGTACGCTGTACCATAGTGGTCCAGCAGGTGCTGCCACCATTATATGTGGCCGTCATAGAAACTAAGAGGAAAAGTCTGTGTCATTGCATGGTCATTGATAACGTGCTAGCGACTAGCCAATTTGCCAATATGGGAAAGTTGCCAACTGACACTGAATATAGACATAGTCAAGAGCCCCACCCCTTAGGGAGTGGTTATTTTTGGCTTTGGGACCTTGTCCCCAAAGCCATTTGCACCACTGACCACAGTGTCGCTTTTTCGACAAGAAAAGACTAGCATAGGCCCCCTTGTTCATTGTTAGATATAGCCCTAGCTGGCCCTTAAACCTTGCCTAGGACTGGTATCCCCATGTGTCCTTGTAGGCATGTGCAAGACTAATTTATCCTAGATCTGGTTTTCAGTTACTACATGTAGAACCAATGTACCTTGTGGCAAGGCCTAGACATCTTGTGAACAGCCATATTTTGAGTTCTCTAATGTGGCTGTCAATGGCAAGGATAGGTACCAGCCTAATAACTATTGACTCCTATGTCAAGCCAAGCTGTCAATGTCAATGCCAATTCCCATACTATGCACATACAGGACCTATTCTAGAAGTTGAGTGGGTCCAGGGTGGCTCGTGAAATCACTCAAGCCCGCCCAAAGACAAACTGTGAAGTCCAACATAATTACCCCTCCCCCACCCCACACACACATGCACCAACCCTGAAATAATAGTTTACAGTCTTTCAAGGAAGGCCATCACAAGTCCTCCTTGTGCCCCCTTCTCCTCCCTGTGCCTCCCTGTGCCCTCTCCTCCTCCTCCTGCCTCTGCCCTCTCCTCCTCCTGCCTCTGCCCTCTCCTCCTCCTCCTCCCTCCTTTCTCTGCCCTCTCCTCCTCCCTCTGCCCTCTCCTCCTTCCTATGCCCCCTCCTACTACCCCATCTACCCCTCCCCCCCCACTCTACCCCATTTTCCTCCTTCCTGTTACCTTCTCCTCCCTCTGCCTTCCCTCCTTCTGCCCCCTCCTCCTCCCTCTGACTGTCAAGATGGCTGCCAAAAACTCAAGATTGTCTGATTTCCTTGTGTGATACATGGATAATAGGGTTTTCTGGGATGTAGAATCCATTTTCAGGCTCACAATTTCAATCCGAGAAATTTCCAAGATGGATGCCAAGATGGCCACCAAAAACTCAAGGTTGTCTGATTTCCTTGTGTGATACATGGATAGTAGGATTTCCTGGGATATAGAATCCATTTTCAGGCTCAGATTTTCAATCCGAGAAATTTCCAAGATGGCTGCCAAGATGGCCACCAAAAACTCAAGATTGTCTGATTTCCTTGTGTGATACATGGATAGTAGGGTTTTCTGGGATGTAGAATCCATTTTCAGGCTCACAATTCCAATCCGAGAAATTTCCAAGATGGATGCCAAGATGGCCACCAAAAACTCAAGGTTGTCTGATTTCCTTGTGTGATATATGGATAGTAGGGTTTCCTGGGATATAGAATCCATTTTCAGGCTCAGATTTTCAATCCGAGAAATTTCCAAGATGGCTGCCAAGATGGCCACCAAAAACTCAAGATTGTCTGATTTCCTTGTGTGATACATGGATAGTAGGGTTGTCTGGGATGTAGAATCCATTTTCAGGCTCAGATTTTCAATCCGAGAAATTTCCAAGATGGCTGCCAAGATGGCCACCAAAAACTCAAGATTGTCTGATTTCCTTGTATGACACATGTATAATAGGGTTTTCTGGGGTGTAGAATCCATTTGTAGGCTACGATTTTTGATCCAGCTAATTTTCAAGATGGCTGCCAAGATGGTATTTGCATAGGCATCAATGGAGTTGCATTGGTACCTATTTGTTTCCATTGGCACATATTGGATTTTATTGTTATACCAGCTGCAGTAAAACCAATAAAATTTCAAAAAGATTTAGGGAAGTGCATGTAATTAACTGACCATGCAGTCAGTGATGCAGTGTTGCTGCAAACCATCAAACATAAATTGCATTAGAACCCCAGAAACACCAAAAATTATAAATCTATGCCCCCTCGTTTTCTCACCTGTAGTTCATAACAATCCTATAAAACCCAAAGCCACTACGGCTTTGCCGTAAAATCCTTGAATTAGTCCCCTTGTTCTAACAAAAAGTGGTCGTGGTCGGTGGATTTTCCTGTGAGTCGGCCAAAAGAATTAGCTATAGTAGTACCGCTCTTGTGCTTTTCGCTAAAAGGGGATGATTTGTTTTTGGTCCCCCCACTCCAGGGGTCCACATTTCTTTGCCCCCCACCCCTGCTATTGTGAAATAATGATCACTCCCTTAGCTGTTCCTTTACAAATGTTTAGTCCATGACACTGTTAGTGCCACCTAAGAACATTATGTGCCCCCTATCCCCGAGCGGTCATTTGGGAATATTCCCCATACATATGAAGAGAGTATAACCAAAGTTGAAGGAAAATTCACAGATACTTAAATTGAACATATGTTTTATTGACTGAAGCTGTTGCGCTTTTGACGGAGTTAAGAAGGAAAACATTAAAATGTAAAAGCGTGTGGACCATATGGTATAAGTAAAACTAATCATTACCAATCCGAAAATAGAAATGTAATTTACTTATCTCCCACTAGTCCTTTATCAGAGAACAGTGTGCATATCGTATACACGTGTGCCACATATACAAGTATCACTAATGGATAAGTGTATTGTTCATAATAGGTAGTAAACATGTAATAAAACTCCACCTCTTTATCCCTACAAACATGCCAGAGTGCAACCAATAAGTGCATACATCTAACATGATATAAGAACAAACCATATAGATAGCAGTATATATGTAGTGGATCATCAGAAGAAGCCATATATTATCATAAAATAGAGGTAGTTAACCGACTTACTGATAGAATACAACCTAACATACTAAAGAATATCCCTCCTCAGTTAGTACCTCAAGCTAATTGATATCTCAATTGTCTGACAACAGTTGTAAAAAATGTTCTGGATAAATGCCTTCTTTTTAAAATAGAGATATTTGATCATCTAGATAGTGATATCAATGTCATAGCGGTCACACAGTGGTCTGGCCCTGGCGGGGAGGTCTTATTGATTGATATAACATTGTAATCACTTAAGATAGCCCCCATGTTTGCCTACCATCTGGTATCAGATACAGTATCAATACAAAAGGACCATTAAGGCCACCTCTAACACGTCAACAGGTATGAGTCAGCATCCAGTGAGCGCAGTCTTTACAGCTACAATCTGCAATATGTTGTACTTTGGTATTTAATGGACCCTCAACCACCCTCCATTCACGCACACCTGCTTCCTGTGCCCACCTCTGAAATTGTATCATTCTATTGAATTAAGTATATTAATGCAGTGTTGGAAAGGCGATGATGGAATAAAGCTGAATTGAATTAAATTAGAATAATCTTGCTTAAGATGAACTTGCAGCTAAAAGACATGGACATTTACTCAATGATCAAGGTCATATGAAGGTCAATTACTTTTTGATGTAATATGGTTGCCTGGATATAGACCTCTATACATATATACATTTACTTTCAATATAAATCATTGAAGGAGATTAGGAAGTTCTTGTCAGGTTGTTTGGCTGTAAAGTAGCTGGTGCATATTGACATGTCTCAATTATTATCTATGTTAAAGTCATCGATACTGCAGAGGACTTGGAGATAACATGCTGAGATAAAACTCTTTTAACAGAGGTCACATAGATAAGAGTGATAGATAATGAATTGAACAATGCTAGATAGATGACACGATAGTGGTACACAGAGTGGGGTAATCATCAATACGATGACTTCATGCAGATAACATCTGAATGGTGGGTTACCAACGAATGCATACTTAGGTGCTTAGTCTGGTTAAAGAATGTTAGGGGAGGTAGTAGGTACTTAGAATTTATTTTGCATACATAAGCATGTATGATTATTAGGTCTTCTATATCATATTTATTGTGGGAATAATCTATACACACAATCTTATACAATGTATGCAGTTATTGCACTAGGTAGTGCCAAGCATTAGGGTTATCCAGGCATGAGATTCCTCCTTATCTTTACGGTTTTCCGTTTTTTATGAAGGCTAGACGGGTCTACTGTGAAGTGTCTACGTATCTAATGAAAAAAACACTTTAACATGAATAGGGGTGCCTTAGTACAAGAAGGGACGAACTCACCAAGTGATTAGATACCGTGCATATCTCCTGTAATCTTAAAAGTGAATATCGGCTATCCCCTATAATCCGAACCAGTTTCCCCCCAAAACCTTTGAGACACCGTTCATGGGGGATATGTATTCAACTTTAAGGTATGTAGTTACTGTCAGATGGGAAAAGAACAAGAAAAAAGATGAAGAAAAAATGACATGTTAGCTACAAGCCTTTCCCTAAAATTGTTGCTGATAGAAGAGATGGGAGCATGAAGGGCGCCCCATCGAGTTTTTATTTTCATTGCGCCATCTCATCTGGAACGACAATAAGATTACAGGGCATATGTAATGTTAAGATTGCAGGAGATATGCATGGCGTTTAGTCACTTGGTGAGTTTGTCCCCACGAGTTGCCTTAGTCCCTACAGTAGGCCCGTCGCTTTCAAATCATATAGAAAATTACCGGGGGAAAAGGACAATATTTGTTACATGCACTGGGAAAAGGGACCTTAATGCACCCTGTTCTACTAGTGTACCCTTTTGACTGCCCATGTCACATTTATAAACACATTACTAAAAACACCAAAGACATTAAGCTCTTTCTGCAAATGCATATAATTAGAGGAAGCTATATTTTGTAGGTTCATAGGGTTCCTCTATTTTATTTGTTCCTCAATTTATTGGAAGACAATGGACAATGTATGTCTTCATATTGACAATGACATGAGAAGAGATCATGATGAAGACCTGCACATGATGGATGTATATAGCCTCGTAACACATTATTGGCATATTATAGGAGCCTGGACTTTCTCTCTGACGTCATGATACTTCCAGGAGGTGCCACCAGGGGGCGTGTTTAACCATTTAAGGACAGCGTAAGGGTTTAATCCATTATACCCTGTATCGTCATTATTGTATGGATGCAGCCCTGGCGAGTAAATCGCCGATGCTGTCTTCAAGCATCATGCTAAACCTACGGGAGTGATTAACTCCGGAGATAGCGTTCGGACCAGCGACATATTGGGCATGCGCATAGGCCAACATGGGTGTCACGTGGACAGTGAGGACGAGATTACACGTGATTACGCGAGAGTTGAGGTTGAGTGCTGAGGTGAGTGGCCTGAGTATGTGAGGTGTCGCCGATAACCGGCGGACACAAGACAAGTGTTAGGACGCCATAGGCCGGGGCCATAGGACGGGGACCAGCGAGCTCTTTTTATAACAAGCAAATCCTTCCCACCACTTGACCGCAATCATCCGACAAACAATGCCCCCCCCCCCATCACCACTCACCCTTCAAACAGCCTCCGCCCTCCCACCCAGTCAATCCCCACCCCTCAATGACCGCCCCCTCTAAAACCCATCCTCCTCCCAATAATGATCATGCCTGTTTTCTTATCGCAAATATTGAGCAAGCAAAGGCGGGGTGTTTTTTACCAAAGGCAAATCATGGTCAATGATTTAATAACGGAGAGGAAGATAGAAGAAGAGTATAAAAAGAACGTCGATAATAATCCTTTGTCAATATGGGTCTTTATCAGCATTGTTCAAATGTCTGCAAGTTCTTTTGGACCACGTTGTATTATGTATTATTTGAGTTAAATTGTATTACAAACATTTTGAATTTTCAAAGCATGGATGATTGGGGAACGTTAAAACATGACGCCACCGGCTAGGGGGCTTGAGATCTTTAGGTTTTGTGACGATTCATTACCATACATTTGTAGTAGGACATATTTCAAAATACAAAAATGTGGTGGCAATGAAGGGGGTGGGCGTCTTGAAAAATGTCACACATTTTGTGACGTCATTAACTTGTGAACGTTCCCTTGGTTAGAATTAAAGCATTGGGCTCACAATGGTTGAGTAATACTGTCTGTCCACTCTGCCAGTTCTGACTAATAAACTGTCTGCTGGTTGTATTATAAAAGATGTGCACTTCTTTTCGAAATCTTTGTGTTGAGAGGTCCATGGGTTATTTTCCACTGTTGGCTTTCCGTGGCTGGGTATTTGAACGTTGGCTAGGCAAACACTTGAACGTTATCGGCATACTCAAATGGCGGCTAAGAAGGCAACATCACCACTGCTGCCCTTATCTCTCCTTCAAATATTTACATTGACCAAAGCCGCCATGACAGCAACAGAGGAATGCTCACACCACCACCCGGGCTAGGACACTGCCAATATATAACGTATAAACAATGCCGCCTGTGTTATCACTGCTCAACGACTGGCCCTATCGCTCTCACACTGCTTGTGGTGGTGGCAAGTGGGCCCAGTGTAAGATAACAATGCTTAATTACGGAATAGGGCGACGTGGGGTGTGTACCTAGGGATAACGCACCACCATTGCCATGTGCAACCATTATTGCTATGAGACACTATAACCATAAGCAATGTGTCAGGTATGAATGCTATTTTGAGAATTTAAATAGATATTCTCGGATTATTATTCCAGATTAAGACATGCAATTGTCTTCATAACAGCATAGATATACAGGGAAGGGGAGGTTAAATATCATTACAATCTTGTTCTCCATCTTGAAGACACTTCAGTGGATGAAGATGTTTCAGCCAAACCTACTGTATCCTGTTTGGCCAGAATATATAATAGTTTAATAATCCATAGCAAGAAGCCAGGTCAATATCCCGGTACTTGTGTTACAATGACGCATATCAGACTACTGCATGAAGTCACGTGTTGAGTGGATGTATCCTGACTAATATGATAAGTCATAACACAGTACATTTTCGCATGTAAAGATTACTTATGCATTTGAGGACGGCATCATAGTACATAATGCGCTTGGTCGCCATGGTCCATGAATGCAGCCCTGGTTAGTAACTAGCCAGTGCTGCATTCAAGCATCATTCCAGCCCTACAGGGTTAAGATCCGTTGAGATACTGCCAAAGATACACCCAAAGGTAAATCGTTGGGGGCGACATTGGTGCAACTGCATCATGACGACAAATACCATATTAAGCGACATGCCGCCCTTGAATTATACCAAAGTACACATGGCAGGTGTTTATTGTCTTCATTATGAAATCAGACCAACTGATCAATCAAATATACTGGTAGCCTATTTAGGCTATTTACTGATACAGAATGGAAGCAAGTTATTTCCACAAATGAAGTTTTAACGAACAATGCATGCCGTAGGGACATGCATGCTTTGACGTCAGACGTCCGAATTCTCTTATAAATTGAAAGTAGAAACCGAAAGTAAGCACACGCAGAGTCGATGATATGTTTTTCATTATTATTTCTTAGTTAGATGATATTCATTTCTTCTATGCTCTCCTTGAATTTCACCAACATTTTCCACTTGTCAGAACTAAAATCTATGTAGTCTGGGAGAAACTTTTTTTCTTCTTCAGTATACTATATAGTTTTGATATTTCCTCCCTCAAGTATTTCTCCAACAAAGTATTACCGGGCAAGTTGTTTACACATATTAAAGCAAACACAGTATTATTCATAACGCAGTTCAAATAGGTTTGACTGACATAAAACGGTATTATCACTAAAGAAGTGACCGTAAATCTGTTTCCCACCACCAACGCCATCTAGTGGGATGCTGCGGAGATTGGGGAAGGACGCCAGTAACCGGTGGCAGCTAAAGATTGCTTCAAAAATATTTGGTTATCCTCAGCAAAGTGACACCACTTCTCAAATATCAGAGCTATCTGCAAAACGGTGACTTCTGCGGCCAGACTTGACATTTTCATCATGTCCCAGGGAAATCAGATATTCACAGCAAACAGAAGAAACATCCCAAGCCAAGGATAGGATTAGTGGTGTTTTTATGGGGCTTTCCAGCGACGTTGATATTCTTGTTTTTAGCTCCGTGGTCATTCACTTCTCTGTTCTTCAAAGTAGTTTCTTATTTTCGACACCAAACACTACTTAGAGGACGCACTTGGATGTGCATTAATAATCTTTCTTCTTCGCTGTCACTTTGGTTTCATTTCCGATGGGTTTGGGTTGTGAGAGATAGAGGAGTGGTCATGTTTTAACATCAGGGAGATAGGTTGTGGATTTGAGGGAGCGCCGCAAAATATTGGACTCCTTGAGAGGACGGGGGTTAGTATACAACAATGCATCTACAAGAGGTCGACCGCGATCATTTTGAATCAGACTGGGGGGAGAATGTGATTGTGAAACCCTCATGTGGGGTAGACTGGAATATTTTGGGGAGACATCTAGACATATTTCACTGGTTCAAATATAAGCTCAGAGAAGAGTACATCCATGGGACCACATTCAATGAAAGTATCAAAATTTCACTCAGGATAAATACAACATCCAAATAGCCATCCTTCCCCCTACATGCCATGTAGCTAGAGGAACACTTCGGTCACTCTTACATCCGTTGATATTTTAATGTTGAAATACCGTCACATACATCAGATTCTCCATGATTTCTGGGTTAATGTATTACACTTTGTACTTTCTAATAATACATAATATTACGCTGCAGAAACCCTTTAGTACCACATACACACATATTTGCACATTTGTTCACAAATTCAGCATCGAGCTAATGTGCTACTTGTTGTCTATACCCTGTAAACTAGAGGCTAGAGTGCATTTCAAACATGTCTGGACAACAAAGGAATAAGACCAACCTTCGCGTCATCGCTGTACATGTATCTAAGTGCAGATACGAGTACGTAACAATGTATGTTGTCTGATATAATATATTGTGTTGCACTGAACTGGTGACTATGTCAATAACGCCACTGTTACAAAGTAAACAGTCCTCACACGACGTTGTTATCAGATCCTTATCAGCTGTTACTAAACTTCACTTAGTTAGGTGTACACATAGTCCAAATGAAAGTAGACACAGGAAGAGATAACATATGTTAATACTGTTCTGCACTAAGAGTAGCTCTTGTGTTTTTTCCTCTATTTTCAAACCAAATAGTACACAAAAGAAATAATAATTGAAAACAGAAAACTTAGCCCAGTTTCAGATTGCTTTGTTCAAGCTTGCTACAAAATATACCACATTCCACCCGCTAGCCCTTTCCCTGCATGGTGGTGCGATATGGTGGTGACTGGTTCCGCCGTCTGGCAGTAGGTGCCAGCACTGTAGTGTTGTTTCACCACATATTGACTACTGGTCTGCTCCCTGGGTCTGGCCCTACAACTAGACTGGGGAAGTTCTTGAAAGTAGGCATTGTAATAGTCAATTAGTTATACAAAAAAGAAGACAATGCTGAATTTAGGAGAGCACTGCACTTTCAACAATGAAAGTTGTCAAACACAAACTCATGGATTTACTCAAAATGTCCGACAACCCGGATTCTAGGCTGGGGCAATACATCACGATTATAGTAAACAAAATATAAGTATCCAGATTATGATTCAAATTTTTGAGCAGTTTCAATACCTCTATAATTTCTTATACTAAAATGACACCAGACTTACCCCGTTGCCGAACACCCCCGGCGGCGGTGTCTGGTGTGGGCGCTTTCGGGCACGACTACTGTTTGTGGTGAGCAGCTCAGCAGGACTGGAAGGAGCAGCTCAGTGTTTGTATAGACAGGGCAGACAGCAGGGATCTCCTCACCAACCTGTACACACCCAGGTATACCTGATATCAACAGGTCCTATACCCCACCCCCAACCCCAACAAATACATCACAATAGACAGAATCCTAGCGCCTGGAAGGGTGAGGGGTACGTATACCAGAAAGGTGGATTGTTGTAGGCGCCAGCACAAACAAAAAGTTTGTTTTGGCTAATCCGATATTAACTACCAAAACAGGACCGGCTATAGCTTTTTATCATCAATACTTCAGTTATTTGTCGTCTTTAAAAAGTCATGAATGCACGGGATATCCTTCTTCTTTTTTTCAAAAAGTAACTAACGTTCCCTATTCTTTGGGTCAACGATATATAAGTATATCTCACGTACGAGGCAATATGATTCAAAGCTAAAGCACAAAAGCATTACAGTTATAGAAGGTGTTTTTACACTTGTCGCAATGGAAACATCTATAAAGTCATGATGGGCTTTTCTTTGCACTGTGTCCAATATTTTTCAAAAATCTGCAAGGTGTTATCTGACGTATACAGACGATATTCTTATCCATTGGCTAGCAATTGGATAGTTGTAATTCTGTCAGTGGGGAGATTACCCAATTTGAGACGTAGCCTCGGAAAAGACCCTCGTGTATTGTTTTGTTCCTGACGTCACTCAATATTCTGTCAATGACGTCAGGACAGGAGAGTACATAAGGCGAGGCACTAGATCTAGCAGTGCAGCTCTGTAACTGGCCCTTCAGTGAAGGCCACCATCTTGTACCGTGAGAACACACTGCTTCCTGCAAGCAATAACCTTATTGCTGCAACTATCACAATACATAGTAATCTGCAGTAACCAGTGGAGCCGATATGCTATGCTACTACTTTATGTCTGGTTTTATTTCTTTGAATTGGAATTACATGTTATGGACAGTGGTTAGGGAGTGGTCATTGCCGGGGGTCATTGCTTCCAAATGGGACCAATGCGAACCCCAACCTCCACCCAAACAAGGGAAATCAATACAGCTTTCGGAGGTGTCCAAATGTGTGACTCTCACTCCAGGTGAGGGTATGCCAATTAATTGCCCTTTCATGCCTCTGTCCTTGTATTGTAACGATGGCACTGCCATCGATGTGTTACAGGGTTATAGTGAGCAGGCAGGCAGCAAGAGCCAGATGCCAGAGTCACTTGAGCAGCCGTGTTGAGTGAGGTGATAGGGCACTGATGAGGTGGGCGCTGTGTGCAGGCCTCTCCACTTGGCTTATTATGGAGAGATGGACAAGTGTTTGGTTTAGATAACTGCCTGCCCGCCTCAAGAACCCGCTCCCGCCACTCAGCGCCATCAAACACCAGCGTCTGCCGCTCGCCGCGCCCCCTGGCGCCTGCGTCCCGTACTAGTGCCACCCGGCGGAAGTAGCACTGGGAAGCTGGGATCAGGACGTTTTTAGAGATGTGTTTTCCTTTTCAAGAGGAGGGTGATAGTGGGGGAGGTCTTTGATTAATATTGGTGCCTGTACGATGTCATTCTCACCCTCTTAGCCCACTCAGAAAGAGGCAAGGTCTTCCCTTTTGCTGGAATCCTTCTAGACCACTTCTAGGGAGGGGTACTTTATTTTAAACAACTGGAGGTGGCGGGATCTACCTCCCTCATGCTAGCAAAGAAATGACCGCTCATTTACTCTACCTAACCTTGATATAGAGGGCAGTACTGACAAAGTCATGGTGTTTAGGCGGATTGAAGCAGGGATTCTGATTGCTGGTTGACGATAACTCTTCTGCACTTTTCTGCTGAGCTATAAGATGATTCCTAGAAATAACCGGCTACAGGAAACATTGACTTTAAGTTTAGCAAACTTTCATCACCTTGATTGGTATGGGCCTGGTGTGGGATTGGCTTGGCTTGTTAGGTTTCTTCAAACTGAAAGGGTAGACCTTTCCTGCCTGTTTTGGTCCTTGATTAAGTTGGATGTCAAGGAGCTAAGACAAGGAGGCAGGTAGTACTCGTGCCTGCAGACAGGTATGGGAACATCTTAGTTAAGATTGAGCTGTATTGCTTTAGGTTAGCTAAACAGGCTTAAAAAACACGCTGAGATCACCATAAGATCCGGGGTGAGCTCATGGTGGGATGAGAGGTACACTGTAAGTACCTGGGAGCTGATGATGCCCAGCCCCGCCCCCATTCCCAACTTTTCCAACGCATCATCCCTTCTGTCAAGATACCTGTCGACCAAACACTTCCTGCGGGAACCAGATAAAAAAAGGGACTCCACGCATGCGCACTGCGCCGTCACGGCTAGGCCGCGTCTTCAAATATTTGTTGTGTCCAAGCCCTAAACCCGTCCCTGGGCCCCAGGTCCTGGGAGCTGGTCACAAAAGGGCCTGGTGCTATTCTGCTGAAGCGGCACGGCCTCCAGTGTTTGTGGATAATATTTGTCTTTGACACTAGCATAATTCACGGAATAAGCCCCCCCCCCCCCTCCCTAAAAAAGGAAAATAAAGTGCGCAGTGGATGCTGGTGGTGGTGGGCGGAGCGTCTCTGGTTTGGTGTTGGGTCGCCGCTAATCGTCTGTGGTGACGTCACGGGTTGCACAGGGATTGTGACGTCACTATTTGAGGCTGATCTTCAATGATATTTCACCACAACATTCCCCAGTGCAGGGATGACAAATATTACGATATCTCTAGAGTGAAATAGTAAGTATTGAAATGTTCAGCGCATGGCAATTGAAAAATGAAAAATTGAAAAACTGCAACCTGTCAGTGTGAATTGGAAATAAAAGAAATACAAGATCAATTATTTTAGTCAATATAAACTGATGGAGAGCTGTCCACCTTGTATCACACATTATGCATGTAATGTCTAGGTATAATAGATTAGGAAGATGTTGGGTGAGATAAAAACCGTTTGTGATCGTAATTGTGGACGTATCTCGTGATGAGTAATGCATTACCAGGAGTGTGTCGTAGACAAATGGACAGTGTATGCACACGGTAAAGCACGGCCGCATAGGAACAAATACTCAACTTGGAGTATGTTTGAAGGAGGGCTAGTAGATGCATAACCCCCCAGCCAACCCCCACCACCATACATCCCCAGCTCACCCCTCTCTACCCTCCAGTACCATTCTCACTCACTCAGCCCCCATGTACAGGCTACGTGCGGCTAGGGTGAGATATGATAGGATTAGAGCCTCCAACGGCCGGTGTGTTTGCCGTGCTTGTTTGCCGGATGAGTCAATGTACACTGTAGGATCAGCTGTGTGTGTGGGGGGGGGGGGCACAGGATGAGGGTTGGGGTCGTGTTGACATAGGGGACGTGCCATGGATCCACCCTTACATAGAGGTAACACGTGGTGATGGTACAGGTGATTATACCGCCATGGCAACAGGGATCCAGTGCAGATCATGACTTGATATTAGTTCTATAGGGACTACTATGTAAAGGCTATGGTAAATAGATATGTGGATATTTGGCCGAGTAGTATAGAAATGGGATGAGGTAAAGAAAGACATTTTGGTCTTGGTTTAAAGGGAATAAAAATTGTCAAGCATTAGTATGTGGAAGTTGTATGCACTGCTGGGGCTAACCTGTGGTGCGTATGATATAGTGGGTAAATAATAAAATTGTAAAACCTGGTGCAGAGGGAGAAGGGGGTGCATTAAAACCTGGCACTTGTGTAAAATGGTCATGGAAAAAGACCAGATGGGCAAACAGACTCTAGATAGACGGGTGTTTAAACAGATTCTGATGTTTAGAAATACTCTACAAGGACATTCAAGCTAACGCCTGAAAAACGAACCTTTATTTTTTGTATTCTCTGTACGATTCAATACTAAAATCATTAGATATTGCTGTGAGTGCTGTGTCATTCTTTGGTTATTTGATGTCGGTGATGTCTGTATTTATCTAGTTCTCAATGTCGTCTCAATGTGACCTGGATGACCTTGGTATAACCTTGGAGAGAGTTTACGTCAGAGGTTGAGGTCACTTGTAGACGTTGGGGACTTACTAAAGAGGGAGGGGAGGTAGGAAACAAATAGACTGTGTGAGTAAGGCAGGCTTAGCCCTTGATGCAATCCAGGATGCGCCCAATCCTCTCAAATATTTTGAACCGGTGGAGACTTTTCAGAATTTAAAATAACCATTGTCACTAGGAGTAGGTGGCACTGGAGGTGCCATGACGTAGTTTCCCACATTCTGACAGTATGTTGTAATAAGCTGACTATGATAGTACAATTGCGATATGATAGTGGTGTTGAGATATTCAAAAAGCTGTTTCCTCTTACCCAGGTTATTCACCTGTTGGAAATGTTGAACTAGATACATGGTCTCGATATGCTATATCTAGCAGTGTACATTATGCTCTACTGTTTCTCTTATTTGGTATTATGCTCTGCTGGTGGTCACATGAACCGGATAACTAGCATCTTCCCTATACCCGCAATTGATTACTGTCGATAAACTAGGTATTTGTTATGAAAAATAGGAGACCATATTACATTATTATAGCTATGTAGCTATAAATGACGGTAGTGGAATGATTACAATGCATAGTTCCCCATTCCACAGCCACCATTGTCTCTTGGATTTCTGCTTGATGCCTTACCTGCAAGCAATTACAAATGCCAAATGAAGTAAAGCTTATTATTGCCATGCAGATGTAATTTCCCGACAAGATGCTACATGTATGTATATGTATGAATAGAAATTGATCTGATATTTCAAATAGGGAGTTTTTACCCCTGTCTGTTCATATTCACAAAGAGATGGGAATAACAGTGAAAACCTGAGGGTTGCAGAACCAAGCCATTTAGCCGCTGCTTTATACTGATATTGCTATTTGCAATTCAAATATCAACACATTACTTTACACAGCGGCGTTAGCTGTAAGAATACCTAATGGCCCTGTGGTGTTTCACAGCAGTGTGGTTGGTAAAGCACTTTGTTTGGCTAATACTTTATTTACCTCCAGAAAGTCAAACACAAACATACCCAACAATGCCCATTGGTGTATGTACAAGCTGGAACTACTGCAGGGAGATGTGTGTGTGTGTGTGTGTTGGGGTGGGTTCTGATCCCTCTCACCTTCCCAGGTAGGTAAACATGGCCAATGGCGCACAACCTCCACTCTCCATACCTGGATCACGGCCATATTGACTCAATTCTGCATTCTGCATAACGTGTGCTTTCTGAGAACGTTTAAGAGATGGAAAGCCCAGGGGTCAATATTTTATGGGGGAGATTGAGTGGTGTCGAGGTGTGTGGGCCTGGCCTGGGTGGTGCTAATCTACGCCTACCTGAACATGGTTCTCCAGGGTCCAGGTGCCGTCATCCCCAGCCGCCCACCTGGAGGTGGAGGTAGGGTGAGGATTTGATTCTAATAGTATTCAAGAGTCGTTAGGGTTCAGTGGAATGGGTTGGCTCAATGGCTTATACATGCACAGTTGGATCAAGAACTAGGTACTATTTGTAGATACTTGGATGTATGCATTTGAGTTCTGTCGTTAAGCCTCGTCGAGGGACCTTTCGAGGGACCTTTCTATATATCCCCCGGATTTATCTGTAAAGACATGTATTTTCTTGGGTACAAAGGCTCGTATTGCTGAAGATGTGGTATGGCAAACAGAACAAGTAGCCTCTCATTACACTTCCTCGGGTCAGATATAATCATTTGTAGACACAGAGTGATCTATATTTTCGTGTATAGATTTGCATGCACTATGAACCGACTGACCTCAGAATATAAAGCATGTAAGGATCATACAAGCTGATTATCATCAAGAAATATATCAATATTATTACACATAATATGCAAGAAATAAGCCTCCGCAGTGTGGGAGGGGATAGACTTGAAAGCAGCATGAAAAGGGCAAATCTACAGACATAAAATATGGTGATATGTACGCTGTGGGTCTAACGTGTAAGCTATGATAGTTACAGTGTGATATTTTGCAAGAAGCCACTTATGAAGCCACATCCAGAAAGCGTTTTACGCCACATGCAAATCACATATGGGTAAGATGTGCGAGACACTATAGCGATGCCTGTTTACATGAACCTATATGAATCCATACATCATCTTGTATACACAAACATTTCCAGGACATGAATCAAGAGATGTGTCAAGCCATGGCCTCCTAACAATATGAAGTTGTGTGCGAAGCCATGTTTGAAGCCACATCAATGTAGTTATTCCAAAGCCAAGTGGGACACTCTGAGTGAACTCTTGTATTGCGCCGTGCTTGGTGACCTGCTAAGTTAGTTCTTGTATGTATGAAGCCATGGCAATGGCTGAAGCCACTAGTGAAGCCACTGGTGAAGCTATATGACCAAAATTATTTTAGAAACAGTGGTGCATTAGTCAAGAGACATGGCTAGCATTTTGGTTCTGGCATTTAAAATACTGGCACATATTAAACCGTCAATGTTTATTTGGGCGGGGGTGAACAGTGAAGAAGAGGGGTGGACCTGTTTCAGACCAACAGACAGAGGACCGTGAGAGGACAGTGTCAGGGGATAGTAGTTGAAAGAACTTTGTTAGGCTGGGGCCTGTCTGCTGTCCGCTTGCATTACCTGGTCAATATTAGAGGACGCTCTATATACCCTCCATACCCTCACCCCCTCCAAGGTAAATCTCACTTTGTAATAAACAGGCCGACATGGGGACGAGCCAGCAGTAGGCAGTGGGGCTGTGTTTGTCGGCGATAATGACTAGATAAATATGTGCGGCGTTATTAGCGGGGCAAACAGGCGGCCGACACGAGCGTCAATATTGGTTCAGTCAATGTGTGTGTGAATACACGCGCCAGGCAAACATGGCTAGCACCACTCCTCCTCACCCCCTACTCCCTACTACTCTCTATTCCTCCTGCTCATCTACCCCTCCCCCCCCCCTCCCCCACTTTACCCACCCTGTCCTCCTGCCTGCTACTGGTGGGTGGGTGCATGGTGAGGTGACACCATGCAATGTACACTGACGACAGGGGCGAGAGACAATACACCACGCTTTGGTATTGGTGAACATGCAGAGGGGTTGGGATTGGGATGGAAAAAGAGAAATGGTTGCTGCGGCACAGGGGTGTATTTGTATATGTGAGAGTATTAATGCTGTGTGTGGAGTATCTAGGGTGTATTAGACTATGTATGTGGATTGGTGCCTGGATTAAAAGGTGTGATGATGAGTAAAACTAGAATGCACTTAATAATGCATTATTGCTCTGACCTGCTCGACTGTATACAAATTTCACGACCAGCTTGTGTATCTATCTACATTTGGTTATGTAGTAATATGATTATGATGTCATGTTTCTTTGTAAACCCAAGACTGGACATGAGAAAACATGGGGGTTCTGGAAGTGTAAATGTGATACATGGTGTACCCAATTAAAATTTATTCCCCCAAAATATAAAAATATTCGAAATTGGGTAACATTAATGTGTGTATGGCTTACCGATGAAGCACCCTACGTCCATGCGATTGGAAACTCCTTGGTGTGAAAACCACCAACTTCAGAAAAACATCGGGGGATGGGGTACAACTGCTAAGTGTATCAATCCTGCTAACTGTAGTAACTATACTTAGCAGTCAGCCATCCAACGGCTAACTGTATGCTGCCAAGTGTATCAAGTTGTATTGATACAGTTAAGGACATTGATACACTTAGCACTTAGTAGCTGGTAATTATCTAGTAAAAATATGTATGGATGCCATCTTGAATTATTGCAAAAATGTAATTCTGGATCAAAAAGAAAAGATGTCATAGTTTACCACTGCAAATTGAATAAATAACCAACCATGTGTATATTTATGATTATGTCTTTGGATTTTGGAGAGGGTATACCTTTATGCTGAAGATGCATTCTTTAAGCAGTGCACTAAATTGCAATTTAAACCTAATAAATTAATCCCACGGCCCAAGAAACATATTTCTGACATATCAAACTATATATCTATCATGATACAGATAACATTTATTGACACAGATATCAGTCCCTAGAACAGGTCATCCCTAGAACATGATATACATACACTTAGAAGTTTTCTTTATGCCCTTAGCAGTTGAATGATTGCCTACTAGCAGTTCGTTTTATATACTTAGCAGTTGGATGGTTGACTGCTTAGGGTAGTTACAACAGTTAGCAGGATTGATACACTTAGCAGTTGTACAGGTTGGGGATGTGCGGCAAAGATGGATGGCAACTCACATACCCTCCATCACAAACAGTGACGGAGACAACACCCAATGGCCGCCATTTGCATAGTTATGAATGTTGCGGTCACGTGACCAGTGTAAATACCAGCGTCTGTAAACACCGTTGGGCTTCAGTCTCACGCTCCATGTTTTGGGAAGCAGAGCTCTGAGGGTGGAGAGAAAAAAAGACAATAAGAGGGAGTGGTGGGGGAAAAACTGCTTTAGAAGTTATCTGCCTTTCAGATCGCCTCAGTTGCTTTTATTGTCAGAGTGGTTCTTTGCCAGTGGTGCCAAATCAAAGTGATGATCTCTGACAGTATGGCCACTTTTTTTAGAAACCAAATAATATACAGATAAGGTGGCCATAGTAAATTTCTTGATAAAAAAAGAGAATAATTATTTGGCAGATAGGTGAAAAGTGTTAACCCCATAGGCACTCAGAGTACAATGACCATATTCAAACAATTTATACACAGTGCATAACTGCTGAAAATGAGTGCCTTCAGTAGAGAATTAGTCATAAGGACACGAGTGCTCATAGGACATGGAGGGAGAGAGGGACGCAGGGCAGTGTCAAGTGGTGATGTAGTGTTTGCTGAGGTTGGCAGGTGGCGCTGCGGACAGTGGGGGTGGTCTGGTGTTGACGGTCTATTATGAGGTGTATTAATAACTGCCCTATCACACTATGCTGGCTGCATGCCACCTGTTCATGCTCTCTGAGTACAGATGTTGGTTATAGATAGTGTATATGGAGTGTACATAACCTGCCCACAAGGCTAGAGGCATGCATAATGACCTTGTGCAACAAAGCCAAACCGACTAGTTTTTGGAATAACATGTATATTCTACTGATAAGAGATGCATATATACATGTATATATGCATATATGATGCATATATACATTATGTACCGGTTATTTGAACAGTACATACCATTTTTTGTATAAAAGGTAAATTTGTTAGAAAATAATATCAAACTCTCATCACAGTGTGGTGCAGTAATTTTGTCTTTAAGGTAGGTCACATGGCTTTATATTCCGGCTTTATATTGCAGTTAGGATTACTCGGCATGAAGTGTGGGTGAGGTCAATTTTGGTGGCTTCATCTCATCAGCCGTCTCGGGTAGGCCTACCTGTTACAGTGTTGAATTAGCTTGGCTTCGACACGCACGATGGGCACATCTCAGACTAAGGGTTCTCTGGATCTCCTAGTTTTAGTTTGATATAAAAATCCATAGATATACACCTTTAGACTTTTGTGCATAACTCTGGTATAGGGTGTCACATCGTTCATAACCGGCGACTGGTCAATGAAGGTATCATTGTATGGTTTTTCATAAAACCCTTTGAACTGTTAATAAAATGTATATCTACTACTATTTTACATTTACTGAACAAACTCAGGGAAACAGCAAGAAGTAATTCCCAACAAAGGACCACAAACAAAGCATACATCATAACAAAGTGTTTAGGTAAGGCATAAACTAATACCTAACTAGAAGCTTAATTAGACATGCCTAAAGTGGCTGATGGTGTTGTCTTGGTGGCTTCTTATGATGTTTGGCTGATGCAGGCAGAACTGACTGTATGATTCTGAACGTGACAACCAGAATCACCTCTATTATCGCCCACTTATAAGGGATAGCCCATCACCACTCATAAAGGCAATTATAGCCGGGATTTCACTCTGGGTGGCCAGTTGAAGCAGCCATTGTAGGCAGATGTAAATTGCCTTCTATCTTCAGGAATAAAAAGACAGCCAAAGGTCAAGGGGGCCAGCGGAAGGCGATCTGCCAATATTAGCCCAAATAGAAGGAAACCTGCCAGAGTGCATGCCCCAGCTAGTTATCCTCCTGGAGACCTCTGTTTTGAATCTCCTCGGCTCTTTGTTTGTGTGGGAAAGCATATACTTCAAAGGTGTCACAGGGAAATGTCAGAGGGGCAAAGTTCTGCGTGTGTGGCCTGTAACCAAGGAGACTGGAGGACTCCAAAGGAGGGAGCTAATCATGTTAATGAGGAACAATAAAGGTGCACAGAACTGGTGACACGTGTATTCTGTGAATACCACAGTCTCCATGGTCGTCATACCTTACCACATCCTCAAGTGTAAATTAGAGGTATTAAGGTGGGTTGTATAAAGGTTCACATATTTGTATGTTGAAGGTCATGCCGTATTCTCTCATTCCTCCATACCAATCCAGCTTATTAGACAAGCTGAAGCAGGTTCTATATCTGTCTGGATCGGTCTCAGAATGGAGCAGCAGCTGAGCTCGGATATTTGTGGATACATTGTTATAATCAGCTGCTCAGGAATTCAAACTAATGCTAAATGTTTAAATATTGTCAAATACAAGCTATAGGATATCATGCGATGTCACCCTATAGTAGCAATTTTATAAATCTGCAACATGCATGATAAGCACTAAAGAATGGAATTATATAACAAGGAATAAAAAAAACAAGTACATGTATATGGAGGTGTGTCTATATCGGTGTCCTATGCATGTAGGAATACGAGATGACACTAGATTACCTGCCCAAGGCAACCCAGCACTCCTCCAGGGGACGCCGAGGAGGAGGGGAGCCGCCTATGTCTGGTAATAGTGCCCCTAAGTGCACCCACCCGTTATGGCACCTCCTGCAGCCACCTAAACACATTTAGAGTCAAGACACAACACTACACGAAACCCGACCTCACCAGCATATACTCAGCCTTTGGTTTTTGTGTGGGCCAGCCATGGCAAATAGCCAGAGAGTTGTATATATGTGTATTTTTTTGGTCTGCTCCTTTTCTGGTTAGACCTTTATAATGCTTTCTTCAAGTGGTGCTATTTACGAGGTCATGTTTTGTGTGGTGGTCTGGGAGCATGGTACATGGAGGAGGGTGGTGATGATTTGGTTCTATGGGAAGGTATTTCAAGAACAATCATGCCAGAACTGGAGCCCCCTCTCCCCTCTCTATGTACACAGAGAACTAAGCAGACCCCTGCTCTACAGACTAGAGAGGGGGTTGGATGGTGGTGAGAGACACCACTCAACCAATCCACGCCAAGAGCACCAAAAGACTAGACTCTCCTCTCAGCAACTACAGCTAGTCAGCCTTCCGATTGGCTGAAAAATGAGCCAATCGTAGCCTGGGGGTGGGTTTGGATGCGGGACTGTCAGTCGTCATTGACGTAGGCGGGGCTGGGACGTGACGGGCGTCTAATAGGTAGAGCTGGTAGAGTCAACAAGAGGGGAGTGGGTCCGGTCTGGGTGGGGGTGATAAGATATGGAGAATGAATGTTTGCGACGCAGCTGCTTTCAATAGGCCTGCCAACACTGTTTGCCGAGGCCCGACTGACAAGCGGCTTGTAGTTTGATAACTAGCAGGTGCCAGTTACAGGGGGTGGGAGGGGGAAGGGGGGAGATATCACCCCCCCCCCCCCCCACTCCCCTACAGCCCATACACTCCAGCACTGCACCTTAATCATAAATATTAGCAATCATACTGTGGGAGCGCACACACTCGGGACCACTCTCAGAGCACACCTTACTTCCGCTTGTAGACTGCCCAAAGAGCCCTGCCCACACCAAACATGTGCTAGGAGATGCCTCCTCCAGTACTTGTGGTATGGCAGTTGGTTTGAGGTGGTCCAGGGTAGGATCAGACCCCGGGATCAGACGATCAGATCTTAGAGCACTTGAAGCTCCTTGAAATATTTATAGGGAGCCACTCACATCCCTTTCATGCAATTTGTAGACTTGTTATAGGCTTTGATATTGTTTTGAAGTATTGCGACTTAAAAAGCTGTCATGGTCTGTAACTTGTAAGTATAGGATATGTACCCTAAGAAACGAGCCTTGTCAGTGGTCAGGTCGGAATATGAACTATTATGTAAAACTGCAGTTTCCCTGGTTGAGGCCAAGATTCTAGGGCAGTATCAAATGTAGGATTGTAAAAAAAAGGATTAACACAATTTAAATAAATTGACAAGTCTGTGTGCGTTTTATCCATGCACTATGGCGATCAGGTAAAGGAAATGATGATACTAATCCATTTCTAGTGCTAATCTACACTGACTGAATATCCTTAGAACCTGTCCCTTTCAATACAACTGCCATTTTCACACATCTCCATGGGTAGAAACTCCATATTGTTCATATTAAACTAATAACTATCAATGATTAGACCCCAGCTGGATATTGAATCCAGATCAACAGTATTATTGAACATAATAGCTCTCCATCACCTGGTGGGAAATGGGAGAAGTAATGAGATGTGGCTGGTCTATAAAGACTTCAGTGGCCGATTAAACATGTTAAATCCACATGAAAGGAGGCGACCACTGGGTCCAAAACCGCCCCCTGTTTAACCAGATGTGAAATGGAATAGCTCCCCATAGCTCTGTATGCCAAAGTGGCTACCAGCACCTTATTATAATAAGCCAGACATACATGTGTACCAACTGAACTGGGGGCCACGTTAAGTTGGTCATCTTTATAGGATTAGTAGAGAAAAAATGGCATAATTCAGAACTCAATTTACGTATTGCTGTAGCATTACAACGTGGAATTGTAACAGACCCAAGGATGTTTCCCTGCTGTATATATGTTCAAAATTGGATGGACATAATGTACAATGTCCCCCACTCTGGACGTAATTCATTGTTGTAAAGGTACACATTGTCATCATGATCAGTTGCTCCTGGTGTAACAAATGCTTTCACCAAGGAGATCTGCAAGTGGAAGGATTTCAGCAGCTTACTCTATCACCATGCATGACAGGAAGCACATAATGGGTATAGATGTGGAACTAGTAGTAAATTCATCAAAGTGATGTGTACTCAGTAATGTGAATAATATCTATATCTGGTGCAGGGGATGTGGGACAAGTGTCCGGGTGTGTGATTCGTGCCCTCATTGAGATGACATATGGGTTCAAGTGATATAAGTACACACTGCTACATACATGGCCATTGTATTGTGCTAGTAGAATATAGAGTGGGTAGCGGAAGTTGCCGATGAGGGGAGAAATCCAGTTGTATAATATACATAATCACATTATACTTAATATATGGGGGTCTCAGTTTGATGTATGTATTACACCGTGGTATTACATAGGGTGAACATGATGACATGATCATGTGTGATTATGGAGATATTTAACTGAAACTGAAAATGGTGTGCCAGTCGGAGCTTGGTATCATATGAGTACATGTGAATAAATAGGGTCATCATGATTTAAGGCATTGGGCAGAAAATATGACACTGTAGACTAGGCAATTCGTCTGAAAACGCTACATGTCTGTTCTTGAACAAGGAACAAGGTGGTGATATATAATACACCCCCTTAACCCTTTAAAGGCCACATCATGTTTTAATGCATCGTGCTGTTTATCCTCATGATGTATGAATTCACCTTGTCAGGGATATAACATTAATCCATCATGTCTACCATGAATTACACACGAAGTGTCGACATGGTGTATGAATACAGCCTTACTGAGCATACTCATAAAGTCAACAGAGGATCGACAAAGCATATTAAAGCAATGTGTGGCCCTTTTTGCACCAGAGTGTATGTGTGTTATCTCTGTTAGAGATAGTAATCTGTCAGCTCTCTGGACATCTGTACTCCCACAGATACTTCACATGATTTGCAGTTGGCCAACTTGAGTTAATTGGACCCACATATATACCCAGCTACATGCTAGCCTATCTATAGGGGTATGTCTGGTTTGGTTGAGTGGGTGAGTGGATAGGATGTGGGTGGGATCAAAGGTAGACTGGTAAGGGTGTAATGAACATATATATATTTGTTAAAAATGTTAATATTCCACCTTGGATTTCTGTATAGACTCTGTTAGGGGGATGATATGGGTATGAAGGGGTCTGGAGGTGATCATGGGAGGTGGGTAGATGGGTGGGATGGATGGGGGGGGGGGGGGGGGGCTCTAGATTCCCTGTAGAGGTGTCTAAGTATAGACATGGTCTAGTATGGGTCATCTGACCCTACTTACAGTAACAAATACACCCCTTATCTCTCCACTGAGCCGCGCAGATTAGATTGCCTTGCTCCCACTGATAACCTCTCCCATGTGGATCTAGGGATCACATAGTAGACCCTCTGCCCCCCTGATAAGCCTGGGCTCCCCCACCTCCCCCTATCTGAACACACAGGAGTTGATCCGGCCGCACCTCCAGTGTTGACGTTACAGATCAGACTATTACAGGTAGCCCCTAGTCCAGGTATGTGTGGCCAGGTGTACAGGAGGGGTGGGGATAAGCCTGGTCTCGCCTACTTCCTCCAGGTGTTGGGGGAGTGCAGGATAAACTGCCCCACTCGTGTCTGGGTAATACTGGGATATGGGGGTACTCGATCTTATATCAATACCAGATACCATCACCAAGCAGTTTCTTATTGAACCTTAATACTCCAGATCTCCTCAGCAGCTGGGAAGGATTGCATTGATATCTTGCACATTATAATACAAATATTGTGATTAATTAGAAGTGCAGTACTAACGTGTTAGAGTATGTTGACATTTAATCATACCAATAGCAAATATATCAAAACCATATAGAAGGAATCAATGGACATGTGTCTCCGCTGCAAACGAATCCACTCCCAGCAGTGTAGTCTTACCAGGAATCCATTTTAATTCTTATTGTCGAATTTGACATCATTATATCAGTTTTTATGTCTGCAATTCTAATGCATTTATTAACCGGCTCCATGTCCCATGGACCCGGTTACTATTAGTCAACATAAGATATCATAGCCTCAGAGAGAGAAACGGCGTGTAGGTAGGAATAGCACTAGGCACACAGACCAATAGATTTGTACTGGCATAACCACCAAAAAGGCCTATAGCGTCTTGAATCCTGAAGCCTGGCTCTGGTCCCCATTCGCTACCCTTGTAAGTGGAGGCCGCGGTCGGCACACGCTGCCTAAATATATATGTACCACCATACATGCAAACACTCTATTGTTGATCACACCTTTGGTCCACTCACCAACACGTCGTCTTACAGAGCTCGGAAAGCTGAGAATTACCCCTGGCTGGTGTGCAGCACTGGGTGGGAGACGACGACAGTGGCAGGGGTGTCCGCCTATTGCTAACCCTTTAAGGACAGCATACTGCTTCATCTACCCAGTGATACACTCCTGCATGATGCCTCTTGAACACTAACCCTTTAAGGACAGCATACTGCTTCATCTACCCAGTGATACACTCCTGCATGATGCCTCTTGAACACTAACCCTTTAAGGACAGCACACTGCTTCACCTACACAGTGATACACTCCTGCATGATGCCTCTTGAACACTAACCCTTTAAGGACAGCACACTGCTTCACCTACACAGTGATACACTCCTGCATGATGTCTTTTGAACACTAACGCTTTAAGGACAGCACACTGATTCACCTACACAGTGATGCACTCCTGCATGATGCCTCTTGAACACTAACCCTTTAAGGACAGCACACTGCTTCACCTACCCAGTGATACACTCCTGCATGATGTCTTTTGAACACTAACGCTTTAAGGACAGCACACTGATTCAGCTACACAGTGATACACTCCTGCATGATGCCTCTTGAACACTAACCCTTTAAGGACAGCACACTGCGTCACCTACACAGTGATACACTCCTGCATGATGCCTCTTGAACACTAACCCTTTAAGGACAGCACACTGCTTCATCTACCCAGTGATACACTCCTGCATGATGCCTCTTGAACACTAACCTTTTAAGGACAGCACACTGCTTCACCTACCCAGTGATACACTCCTGCATCATGACTCCTGTAGACTAACCCTTTAAGGACAGAACACTGCTTCACCTACACAGTGATACACTCCTGCATGATGCCTCTTGAACACTAACGCTTTAAGGACAGCACACTTATTCACCTACCCAGTGATACACTCCTGCATCATGACTCCTGTAGACTAACCCTTTAAGGACAGAACACTGCTTCACCTACACAGTGATACACTCCTGCATGATGCCTCTTGAACACTAACGCTTTAAGGACAGCACACTGATTCACCTACCCAGTGATACACTCCTGCATCATGACTCCTGTTTACTAAACCTTCAAGGACAGCACACTGCTTCACTTACACAGTGATACACTCCTGCATCATGACTCCTGTAGACTAACCCTTTAAGGACAGCACACTGCTTCACCTACACAGTGATACACTTCTGCATCATGACTCCTGTAGACTAACCCTTTAAGGACAGTACACTGCTTCACCTACACAGTGATACACTCCTGCATGATGCCTCTTGAACACTAACCCTTTAAGGACAGCACACTGCTTCACCTACACAGTGATACACTCCTGCATGATGTCTTTTGAACACTAACGCTTTAAGGACAGCACACTGATTCACCTACACAGTGATACACTCCTGCATGTTGCCTCTTGAACACTAACCCTTTAAGGACAGCACACTGCTTCACCTACCCAGTGATACACTCCTGCATGATGTCTTTTGAACACTAACGCTTTAAGGACAGCACACTGATTCACCTACACAGTGATACACTCCTGCATGATGCCTCTTGAACACTAACCCTTTAAGGACAGCACACTGCGTCACCTACACAGTGATACACTCCTGCATGATGCCTCTTGAACACTAACCCTTTAAGGACAGCACACTGCTTCATCTACCCAGTGATACACTCCTGCATGATGCCTCTTGAACACTAACCCTTTAAGGACAGCACACTGCTTCACCTACACAGTGATACACTCCTGCATCATGACTCCTGTAGACTAACCCTTTAAGGACAGAACACTGCTTCACCTACACAGTGATACACTCCTGCATGATGCCTCTTGAACACTCACCCTTTAAGGACAGCACACTGATTCACCTACACAGTGATACACTCCTGCATGATGCCTCTTGAACACTAATGCTTTAAGGACAGCACACTGCTTCACCTACCCAGTGATACACTCCTGCATGATGCCTCTTGAACACTAACCCTTCAAGGACAGAACACTGCTTCACCTACACAGTGATACACTCCTGCATGATGCCTCCTGTAGACTAACTCTTTAAGGACAGCATACTGCTTCACCTACCCAGTGATACACTTATGCATGATGCCTCCTGAACACTAACCCTTTAAGGACAGCACACTGCTTCACCTACACAGTGACACACTCCTGCATGATGCCTCTTGAACACTAACCCCTTAAGGACAGCACACTGCTTCACCTACCCAGTGATACACTCCTGCATGATGCCTCTTGAACACTAACCCTTTAAGGACAGCACACTGCATCACCTACACAGTGATACACTCCTGCATCATGACTTCTGTAGACTAACCCTTTAAGGACAGCACACTGCTTCACCTACCCAGTGATACACTCATGCATGATGCCTCTTGAACACTAACGCTTTAAGGACAGCACACTACTTCACCTACACAGTGATACACTCCTGCATCATGACTGCTGTAGACTAACCCTTTAAGGACAGCACACTGCTTCACCTACACAGTGATACACTTCTGCATCATGACTGCTGTAGACTAACCCTTTAAGGACAGCGCACTGCTTCACCTACATAGTGATACACTACTGCATCTTGACTCCTGTTTACTAACCCTTTAAGGACAGCACACTGCTTCACCTACACAGTGATACACTTCTGCATCATGACTGCTGTAGACTAACCCTTTAAGGACATCATGACTGCTGTAGACTAACCCTTTAAGGACGGCACACTGCTTCACCTACACAGTGGTGATGAACCAGAACCCTCACTGGAAGCCGGTTACCACACCTTTGGTGTGGATATAATCCTCCTCAAACTTTGGTGTGGATATAATAATCCTCAAACTTTGAAACCTCGTGTTAGAATTCACCATGAAGGTTGCCCCTGATGAATGCAACACTCGATGAGAACCTGTAATCAAAAGAAGCCAACTCCTTTAGGATCTCTTTGATTTATCAACCCCTGATTTCCAGTCCATCTTCTGTACCCTTAACCAATGAATTACATGTAACGAAAGGACTAAACTTGGACAGGTCATGCCGATTTAACCCATGGACATCTGGTAACATGCCTATTTCTTGCAAATATACAAATGTAGTGACGATTTTAAGAACCTCAATTAAGCAATGATACCACTTATCTGCATCACCTGACCCTGGTCTATCATAGATATTACACGTATATACCCCAAGCTTTTAAACGTCCATCTGCATTACCCATTTGAACTCCATGAACCTTCAAGGACAAGTTCAACATCTATCCCCTATGATATATCAGATCCTTTTGGAGAATATTGAAAGTCATATACATTCACTCAACTGACAGCATTGTTGTGATCTCCAGACAATCAGGCAACGGCATTCTATCAAAAGTAAATTTAGGGGCATTTATGATGAAGGGTACCACTCTTATAGTTGGGTTTACCATCCAGCTATAAGTTTGAAAGTAATTAAGTTTACTTGCATCATTACTAGTAATCGAGAATAGAGGAAAAATATATTGATATCATCGTCCTGCAATAATAGCGTTGGGTCAGCCATGGGATATTCCTCTATATTATGAACGAGGAAAAGAAGAAAACCCTAACAATGCTATGTATATGCATGTTATGTCAATAAATAAGACCTTGTATCTGTACACCTAAATGTCAATGTAATATGTACCCAACATCAACTCAGACTGACATGTACACTGGTAGAAACAGCTCCTCTGGTCTGCAACCTAACCCACAGGTAGCATCAGATGGAGCCAGGTCTATTTACATGTGCCACAGTGCTGGGCCCCTGCAGACTAATGTAAACTGTTTGTAGACTTACATTATTACTTTGGTGCTCAGCAGGTGTCGGTGGGACATGATGACAACTGGAGACCAGCTAGTGTTTACACACCAGACACAGGTGACAAAGGGTGGGAGAAGGGTATTTTTCAGGGAGATGGGGGAGGGGGGTGGTCTCTGTGTTTTTCAGTGGGGGAGTAACTGAGGTGGTGCAGGGGAAGGGGGGGTAAACACATCTCACACAGTGGAGAGTCTGTCTTAGGAGGAAATGTTTTCGGTGAGCCATGGTTTTGGGGCTGGTACTAGTAATAGGAGATATCCAAGAAGGACTGAGGGATAGTGATTTATCCTGAAGTGAATATATATGTTTGTCAAATACGATTGCTGTTATATAAAACTACAGTCTTTGACAACACTGTATGCTAAGTATGCGTCCTCAATTACAGAATAATATTATAGTGAAGATTTTATGTTCATGTGTCGCTCATTTTGCCCTTTTCCCCCGGCCCGTCCTTAATCTTTAATGAATTTCTAGAAATGCTAATTGTGTCCGATATTGGATAAATGCTATTATAAAGCTTTCTGTATGTGCTTATTTGAGACCCTGACACTTATATGGACCAATACGATATTTGATAGGAATACTCCGATATGCTATGGGTCTTGTCACCTTTATACTGGATAGACTCTAAGTCTAAGAGCCCCTGGGAGGGCACTGGCTCTATGACAGTACCTGCCAACTGCCAAACTACCGCCCGCCTTAAACAGGACCTGTAAAACTTCCGCCCCTCATGAATGCACAGGACCGCCCCCTTGATTCCATACAGAGAAGCCACCGCCCCTGTTATTCCAGGTACCCCTGTAGCACTACCTGTATTCCCTGATGTAAATAGTACAGTAGACATGGAGGATAATTGTTCTCTTTACATATTATCATTTACACCGTGCTGAGACCCAGTTACTGCCCCTTAGTCTAGAGTAACCACCCCCTTTTTTTAGGGTGCTGAGAGTCACCACCCTCTCATTTCTGAGATCCACCGCTACCGCTTCCGTGGGCCGTTTGGCAGTGGGTAGCAATTCAAACCTGAGTGCCCTCCCCGGGCTAAGAGCATAACTCCTAGCACCCCATGAGCAGCTCATGATGTGAGCTCCTCTATATGTAATGCATGCAGTGTGTGAGCTGCTCTCACCTGACATTGACAGCTGCCCTACACCACTACCGTACACTACACACCTGGCACGCAGCCGGGTGGACGGCACGCACGGCGGCGCCGGCCCTCATTTCGATACATGTTACGAGTTTGTTGACGATGCTGCAATAAGTGCCACCCAATAGCTGCTGCCGTGTCTGCAGCTAAAGGCAGTGTAAATAAACACAGCCCCTCCACACTGCTGCTGATAAAGGGGGGGGGGGTAGTGGAGGGGGCTGGAGGTGTGCTGGGGTTGCTGCACATCGGACAGTGGCTTCCTCCTTTCTCCTGAGTATTCATCTCTCATTGGCTTCCGTCCCTTTAGTTGCTCCCCCTCCCCCCCTGCTCCTTTAGCAGCTACCCCATTGGTTCTACTTGAATGGCTTTAAAGCGTTCTATTGGTTGAATTATTACAATATGTGTTTACTACTTGTGGTCATAACGAGGAATCGGTGCATTGTCGTTCTGCGACCAAGGACCCCCTTTCTTGTACAGGCATGATTATTGTAGTGACAAAAGCTGCAGTTATGACGGTCGTGTTGTAATTTGGTGTGTGTGTTTTGTATATCCCTTTTAAGTTGGGATTTTTATGTTATGTTCATTTGACATGCTTTCATAAAAATGCCTATTTAGATGTGCTGGGGTCTCTCATTATGCATTAATAGGGGGGGGGGGTATATCCAGTTTTGAAGAAATACAAATGGGAACTGCTATTGATGGCAGAAGGGCATGGGGAGAAGGAGGGCAGTAAAGTGCAGGATCATGAGGATGCTTAGGATGCTCCCCCCCTCCAAACACCCACACACCCACCCCCACCCCCACATCAGCACATCAGAGCCTCCATGTTTGTTTACACCGGCCGGTATTTTAGTCTCCAAGGTAAACAAGCATCATAGCCTCACTGTCGGGTTGCCTTGGTAACGGCGTGGGTATGGCTGCGCTGTAAGGTGACACAAGTGGTATATACCCCAGCCTCCTCCAGTGCCCAGCTCACACCCTGCCAACACACCCCACTCACCGGCCCTATTGGGGATTATTGCACTACTAGACTAGCATCTTATTCATCATTTACATACTGTTACAGTATTTGGATTCTACTTTTCTATGCAATCTTTCAAGCGATTTCCTACATCAGCCATGCAATAGTCATTGTATAGCTGCAGAGGAGTCAAAAGCGACCTGGTGACCTGAGTTGTTTCCCAAGAAACTTGGCGACCTAGCACAATAATTTAAGCAACGTGGCGACTTTTTGAAAAATTTAGCAATAGTATAAATGGTCTAACAAAGTGACTTTGTGACCTGTGGCCCTTGATTTCAGCGACTTTCCGACCTGGCGGGGTGGACCCCTCTCCACCCCCAATAATCTCAGGCAATGACTTATATCTGTCCAGGTGGAAGACGTGAGGTTTTTGAGTTTGAGTTTGAATTTGTGTTTATCTCATTTCAGTATGGCAGTTACATTTATATTGTTATCTCTTGACTTATCCCCAAAGACAGGTCGCTTCTTAGCCCTTTCAGGCTAATATTGAAGTCAGCGACCTTTACTATTTTAGTGAACACATTGCTATTTCTAGTGGCATGCTTTATTCTCTCTATAAAATCCAGCCAGGCCTGAGTCATGAGCACCTCTACAACTCTCTAGTACCGTAACTATTAAGTACCAGGGCTCTGTATATTTCCCCAGTGCACTAACCCTGCTCTTATGACGTCACATTCCCCAGTAGGAACCCCTGTGCAGTCTGCTGATGTGACGTCATGGACGCCATCTTGAGCTAATTAGACCCATTGTTTACATTCCTGGTGAACATGGATTCCTGAGACTGGAGGGGTGATAGATATAGGTAATCAGGCACCAATGTAATTATATCCTTGTTTATATCCATATGTAATCAGGAGGTTAGGGACCAGATGTTTATGCTGCAGGGAAGTCTCCCTGTTTTAAAAGGATTTCCTGTTTTCTCCTCACCTTCCTTGCAGTGTTCCCGGTCTCATTTGCCCCTCCTGGTTTAGTAAATTACCCTGCCTTCCTCCTGCCAGACAGCAAGACCAAATGGCAGGCAAAGGGCAAAATGCCTTCCCGGCTCCCGATTGGCTAAGATTAGAATTACCCACGGCATGGATGTGAATATATCCTGCTATGAAAAGGAGAAAAGCCTGCAGTGAAGCCTCAAAATGATAAATCCTGCTGCCATAAGGAGAAAATTGTCCAGGGACAAGAAACATTGTGCCCAATGTATATGCTGAACAACAAATACTCCCCATAAGCCTTTTGCGATTAGGGTTGTTTCTCAATACATGTAATATACCTTCATTCTATTGTCCAAAGGGGCTTCCGTGCTCTTAAAAACGTTTAGCACCCAGTTGGCTGTGTAAAGCAGCTTTCATTTGCCTCTAGCCACCAAAAACACTTGCTATAAATCCTGTAAATGGTTACTGTGTGGATTTCAGGCGGCTATCTGATGTTGAACTTGCCAGATGAGTTCAATCTTGATATGCCGTATGATGCACATAAATGACGACATACATATTCATATTTTAAAACTTTCTGAATCAGTTCAGCTTTAAACTAAAAAGTGAATAGGGTTGCTTTTGATTCTCTATATCAGATCTCCAACTGCTGTCAGTGAGGTCGGCATTTAAACCATCGTTATGGCTGCAGTTAGACCATGGAGTATGAGTAACAGATTGGGACAGGAGGAGCTCATAGCAGCACTTGGCAGCCCTGGAGAACATATTTCACTGTAACAAACTGTCTGAAATGTAAACTGCCTGGAGGAAGGTGTGGAGTAGTTAGGGGGGTCCCTGCTGGGAGCAGCCATAACTACTCACCCTGGAGGATCTAGAAACATGTCCATTCAAACCAGGTAGTGCTGCTGCATTATGGAAGGCAGTTGGGAGAGTCAGCGCCATTATGGTGATTATTCAGGGAATGTCCTATGGAAGGGGCATCAGCTATTCGAAAATATGCCTTGGAAATTAATGAGATGTACTAATCGCAATATTTGACGCTGGAGAAAACATCAAAAATGTGTTTCCAATTTCTGGAAAATGTTCATTGTCCATAATATATTTATAGTTAGAAATCTAGAAAAAAAACTCTTTCCTATTTGTGCAAAGGAACCACAACTGGGCTATCCCTGGATAAGCCACAATTCCCACCGGAAGTTGGCGTTGGAGTGTAGAACGCTGGGAAGCAGAAAATGTTTCGCTCCAGTTCGGAAACGGCCTCCTCCCGTTAGTCCCTCTCCAAGCAGATACTTCAGCATGTGAACAGGCCTATAGATGTGAGCTACTCCAGGGTGTGCTTGGAGTGTGTACTCGTTAGGTGGTGGTGTGTTGTTGGCTCACCAGGTGGCAGCACACATGAGAGACGCGCCACCTAGCGGGGCGTGCCACCTAGCGGCCGGAGGGGCAGATTCTATTTCACGTTTGTTTCCCGTCACAACATGTGGTGTGCTGATGGTTGGTGGGGGGGGGGGGTATGAAAAATGTAGAAGGGGGGGGGGTGATCGTGGAGATGGGGGGGGGGGTATGAAATGATTGTTGATATTTATGGAGAGGAAGGCGAGTGTGGGTGGGTGTACAGTGCGTGTGGTAGGAGAAAAGAAAGGGGGCAGTATATTAGGTTTTTAAACAGGAGGAGAGGGGGCCTGGTCTAGGGCCCTGGAGGGATGCTATACATGTGGTGATGGTGGGAGTGGAGAATAGTACTGGGTAAATGTGGTGAAGTTGAATTCTTGAGGTGAAGAGGTATGCAACAGGGTAAGGTTAGCATTAGGGGGGATGGATGTCTGTTCCCTATGCTTGGATAGGGTGGGAGGGTGTGTGTGGTTTAGAAGGAAGGGGTGGGGTGCACCGGCGGTGTGCCAAAAGAGATTGGGTGTTGGCTTTCGGCGCCGGGACCTTATCTCAATTTGACGCCTGGCAGATGCCGACCGACGACTGGCCGGAATGCGGCCGTTTACACGCGGGCCGTGCGCACAGGGCGGCCACGTGAAATATGGCAGGGGGTGTAGGGGACACGCCCTAGCACCCCCACCCCCCACCCTACACACAAAAAGGGTGGGGGGGGGGACTCAAGGTTTAGTACATTATAGCAGAAGACAGACTGGTAAGATGATTATCCTGGGGTATTATTTAGGAGGAAGCCACATGGATTTCCTACCAAGAAGCCATGTGGCTTCAATTTAAACATGCCATAGGGCCTCTAAGGGAAAACCATAATTTCAGCTTTAAGAAAGATGGTCTATAGCCATGCCCCGTGGGTACTAGATCCACCGGTAACTATGGAAAACGATTTAGGAAATTTCAAACCTAAGTTCAAGCTGAGTGTTACTTGGAGTCTAAAACAAATCTCGAGACAGTGTTGGGCTGAAATTTGAATCTGGAGGGAACGTTGACAGCCTAATCCAGTACCAAGGCGACCAGCAGCATGTGACGTATTTACCACGTCATGTGACCAATGCAGGATGTCAGCAGGCACCACCAGAGGGCCTTCCAGTCGTTGACCTTGGGATGACCTCAGTGGTGCTAATGAGGTCAAACGTGGGTCAGTGAACACGTCTGGGTTTCCGTTTACACTGGATGGCGTTCTGCTTTTTCTCACTCTTTCACACATATGATGATAGCATCGTGAGCTACATTTTATTTTATTATCCTAAAGGTTGAAGTAGCTGATATTACCAAACCTACTTCCCATAATGCAGGTTTTATCATTGTAGCATGATATCGATAATGGTAGCTCAAGTATTTATGACCTAGTGTGTAAGTGTTTTCATCCCCTTTTAGAGACGTTGGAGTATTTACACATGCCTGCCATTAATCACCTTATAGCAGGGCTTTGGTAACCCTCATCCTATCACACAGGACATGTCGAGTTGATATCAACGACCTTGTTCCAGATAAAGCAAAGGAAACTTTGATCCCATCAGAATACAAAGTAAAACTCTGATAAGGGACGGCTCTGATATGAAGTCAATAAACACAGTGCAAACCACACACTCTTATCTCCAAACCTGGAAGATTGTATCTGTAGAACACCGATATCTGTTATCTAGAACGGTGTAGTTTAGTAAACAGCATGAGGAAATTATTATCATGTCCAGACAAGTGACAGTTACATCTTCAGAGAACAATTATGGGTTGTTCCATATCTCCTCCAACCTCAAGGTAGAATGTGCAGAGGGGGTCATAACCACAGCCAGGGGTCCATGTGGGCAACATGTTCTTGAATAAGAAGCTGTCTGCAATGGATATAGCTCAAAATTGAAAGTATCATATGGTATATGAGTGAATTTTTGAATATCAAAATGAATAGAGGATAGGCATAGTATAATAGAATGCATCATCTGACTTAGAATACCCTGAGCACGGTTAGAATAGATAGTTACAGTCGATTTCATCATCTTTTGTGGATATTGTCTATAGTCTACTGTATTACAGGCGGCTTTCTCTTTAGCAGTTCAGATTTCCAATAGGCTTTTCCCAGCTGGAAACTAGGGTGGTCTATCGGTGGGGGAGACCTCCCCTCGAGCTGTGCCATTACCATCTCCTTCTCCAGGGTCTGTTTTTCCTCTCTGTTTGTTTGTTTCCCTCTGGGCACTGGATAACCCTGACCTGCTAGGGAGGTGTGTATCTGACACTAAGTCCTCTCACTTAGTATGGGAACTGTTCCTGCACATTCTTATAGAATTGGCTTGTAATTAACTTTACTGCACTTTTTCATGACGTATGTGCTGTCACGACCAGTTATAAACATGTATATGAAGTAGCAGTTCTCTCATGCTAACTTGTAGACTGGGGAACCCCCCACGAACAGGCAATACTTCTGATCCCCTGCCTATCAGCACCAGTCTACCCGCCTCTCCTCCAGGTGTTGCCCTACTTCTGTTCACACCTGAAGGCAGTTTGTTATAAGGGAGGAATGCTGCTTGTAGTAGGTTAAATTAGGGAGTATACAGTTTGAGGACTGAATAAATAAAGTGCCATGCTATCACCTGAAATCTAAGGTTGTGCGACCAGCACTTTGCCTCGTCATATAAGGAGCTATACTTTGATAAATCACAGTCTTGTGTAATATACTACATCGTCATCACTCTATAATGTAGTTCCAAGGTACATGTCACATGCTAGCGGCATAAATAAGTCCATGTAAGAAGTAAATCAAGTGAAAAGGGGGGTATTTTGACTTCTTCTAGCTCACAGTAAGACTTCATTCCACTTATCGTACCTGCGTCACTCGCCTGTCTTATCACTGCCCCTATAAGCAGGATAGGGGGGTCTTCTTCTCGTGCTAGGAATTTATCACAGAACTTAATAGGCACCGACGGCTAAAAGTGGGGCTGTATTTTATGATAAAGTTCATGATTATGACGATATCATGACTTGTCTATCTGTACCAACCCCTCACCCACAAACTAGTTACACCTGTCCAGCCTCAGTTATGAGGATGAGGAAAAAAAAGGGTGATTTGAAGATTTACATCACATCGAAGGAGTAGGGTGTTGATTTTAACACCTCCACTCAAAGAAGCCACACGGGACTGGAGAAGGGAGAAGAGGGAGTATCAGGGGGCGGAGTTAGAGCGATTGCTTCTACCTAAACCACGCCCCCTAAGGCATGATTGACAGGTGGCTTCAGCATAAAGGGCCCACCTCCTCCTGTGGAATGGTGGTGGCCATGTGTGGCTGGTGTAGGGTTGCAATGTGGTGGAAAACTCTGGGGAAATTTGTTGATCTTGGCGAGTTGATGGTGCTCGACTCCCTGCCCGCCCGACAGGCGGCGCTCCCCCCTAACGGCGACCTGAGAAGGCGCAAAAAGCACCCCGCCAGGTATTTGGGAATGCCACAGGTCAGTAGTCTTCACAGGAGGAGGGAGTGGGGTTAGTGAGGAGGGGTAGGGGCATGGCTGAGAGCAGGATGGAGTGGATTAAGGTCTCGGACCACCAAAACATTTTTCACTATAATTTAATGTACAATAACATGCCCTAAAAGTGGTCAAAGGTTATTCAATCTCATCAAAATTATCCTTATACTTTAGAGCCATGTTAGTTATTCATTATGAGACCAGAAAATGCCCACTTTTACCAATCCAGTCTTTTTTTATTGACCTATGAAGGCACTCACCTCAGAATCCATCTTGGTTTTTGCTGCAGAACTCACAATTTCCACCTTTTTTCCACAATTTTTTTTAGCCTACTCTGACATTGGGTAGTGCTTGCTAATTTCTATTTCCCATATCAGAACAAATCACAGATTTTATAAATGCATGATATCAAAGCTAGCCCTAATTCCCATTTACGAATATAAACCAATCAGAGGCCACAATGTCTGAAATGCCTAGATTTACTGTATGATCGTTTTCACCGTAGTCTCGTTTTGGTGGTCCGAGATCTTAAGGAAGGCCTCAGCATTTCAATTTTCCCAAAACACCACTTATATAATCTTTGAGATGGTCTCTATCAAATTGTAACTTGTAAGGAGCCCTAGGGTCACCTAATCACAAGCTACAGAGGGTATTTGATACCCCGGTGAACCTTAAAATAGGCCTATTTTTAGCCTATTTTCACCAACCGACACTCCTATGCATGTTCAGGCAATTTTCTCAGGAAATAGGCAAGTGAGATTCATCACATTCAGCATAGATTTTGTCTAGGTAGGCCCTTACATGAAACAACAGTTATCTGTGTGGATTTCCTCCGAGATTTTGCAACAAATACTGAAATAATATGAAAAAATAATAAAAATTGCAATAAAAACTGAATTATTTTGATTTTATCACCATTTTTGGGGTATTTATTTGTTATGCAAGTGTATTTTCTAGTCATTCCCTAGTTTCTACCTATCCAAGGACTACCTCTGTCAAATATTGTAGAAAAATACTCATTTCCAAGTGTCTTGCGGCCATATCGATGGCCCGATATTTAACTTTAAGAATCGGGCTGCCTACCGATTCTCGCAAATAAGCCCCGAACCTACATCTAACACCTCCCTTGGCCACATATACATGCAAGTAGGTAGTAAACAGCCTAGATATGGATTGGTTTACGTGTTCTGGACATAAGTCCTAGATTTTACTTATCCCTGCCCACCTACTAGAGCAAAAATAGGCCTATAATGGCCTATATGTGAAAAACAATTAATTCTGCAATAATTCTGATAGGCCTATAACCCTTATTTCCCCTGTTTTACACATTTTTGTCAATTTATTTTGCCTGATTTGGTATTAATTTATCAAAACTAAGCAACTCTAAGCTCAAAAATGGCCTCTGGTCCATTTTCAAGACTTTTTGATAAATTGACATGCCCTGATTTAAGGTCTCGGACCACCAAAACATTTTTCACTATAATTTAATGTACAATAACATGCCCTAAAAGTGGTCAAAGGTTATTCAATCTCATCAAAATTATCCTTATACTTTAGAGCCATGTTAGTTATTCATTATGAGACCAGAAAATGCCCACTTTTACCAATCCAGTCTTTTTTTATTGACCTATGAAGGCACTCACCTCAGAATCCATCTTGGTTTTTGCTGCAGAACTCACAATTTCCACCTTTTTTCCACAATTTTTTTTAGCCTACTCTGACATTGGGTAGTGCTTGCTAATTTCTATTTCCCATATCAGAACAAATCACAGATTTTATAAATGCATAATATCAAAGCTAGCCCTAATTCCCATTTACGAATATAAACCAATCAGAGGCCACAATGTCTGAAATGCCTAGATTTACTGTATGATCGTTTTCACCGTAGTCTCGTTTTGGTGGTCCGAGATCTTAAACACCACGAGGCGCCCTACTCTCACACCCCACTAGTGGATCGGTCGCCATTTTCTTTTCTTCATTTTTAAAAACTTTTTTACGGGTTTTAATTTTCAGTAAATTGTAGTGGGTTACCTTGTGGATGACATATGTTCAGATAAGGTGATGATCAGTTATGTTTTCCAATGACAAGACAAAAGAAACCTATGATATCAAATGCATGAAATGGCGAGACGTGGGGATAATAAGTCTGAGAATCTGGTAGCAATGTATTAAAATTAAGTTATGTATTAGTGAACTTAAAGTTTGAAATTGGAAACACCTCTGAGTAAAGGTATAGGTTTAATCATATATTTTAAGGTTAAATGGTATTACCCACAACCCATTCACTCTAGCAGAAAATGTTTTATTATTAAAAGAAAATATATCTAATGATGAGCAGCAAGGGCATGGTTTTGTGAAGTGTCCATGCTCATGACTTTATCAAACTCTTCATCTGACAAGCTCCTTCTGGGCCCTCAACAAGTTGAAAGGTCCCACACGGTCCCTGTCCGTCAGCAACTTCACCACAAGCACTGATTGGACAAATAATGAATGGTTTAGTGAAACCAAGCTGCAGGAGGTGATGGGGGAGGGGAGGGGGGTTGGGGAGCAGCTCATGTGGCAGCCATATCATGGTCTATAATCACATATCAAATATCCGCCAGGCTGAGCAGATACAAACCAACTCGTGGGCTACTCAACCATTAATGCACTCTGTGCTCAAGCTAGAAGTGCGCTCAGTCCCTTTGATGTTTGAGTGTATACTGTTATAACCTAGTTCTGGTAAATACTGCATGTGGTGTAATGTAGGACTTCTATATATGTCACGTAAATCACTGCTACAACCATGTCTAGGGACATGAGGTGCACTATTCACCATATACTGGGTTGGAAAAGGTGCCACTTGAAGTTCGCAGAATCGATGTCACAAAAGGACCCAATAAATTTGCACTTCCAAAGCCTGGGGAAAATGGTTGCCACTTATTAAAGTTTGCAGAATAGGTTACATGTAGCGGACGCGCTGGCAGCTGCAAGGGCCGTTTCCACGCCGAGTACTCAGCAACATAGACGAAGACTAAAAGAAGCCTCTATACACAGAGCAAGCCTATGTTTTTTAAAGGTGAAAAATGCAGGCGTGAGACACTTCATTATGGTAACGAGCTCAGTGGGATATCAGTGAGGTATGTGTTTTTATTCGGGAGGGTGGCTTGTTGGATGTATGGAATGGATGTGTGGGAGATGAAAAGATGACAACTGGGAGATAGGGGAGTGGGATAGGGACAGGCTTGGTGAGTGGATGGTGGGTGGGTGGGGGAGAGACAGGATGGATTTGTAAGGAGGTGAGAAGGGAACATGGCCAGGGCTGCTGTCTTCAGTAACTGGCGCGCCCCCAAGTGGCCGAGTGTTTGTAAACCTCAGATGGGGGCACTTGTCTTCCTGTGTCGCTCCTCCTCTGTCTCTCCGCGACTTCTTTCCCCACTCACTGCCCCCTTTCTCTTCTGAAGGCCGCTCAATCCAGTCCAGAGCTACTCAGAGCAACTCCTGCATCCTGCTCTATATGAACCTGCATGTCGACTCGGAATGCGCGTAATATCATTATATTACACATGTAGTGTTAATGGGTTATGAGTGGATTCAAATTAATTCATGATTTTGATGTAATGTGTATGTTGCTATGTTGTCATAACTACTGACAAAAGCTCCCGCTGAGTCATTGGCTATAAAAGTGAGTTGATAAAATGAAAGATTATAATCAAATATCCCCTTACCCTGTTAAGTCTCATTTAATTTTACAATTATTTTGAGCTATAATGCTTCTGAGCTATGAAGTGAATGGATAATTAAATGTGTTGCATTATGAAGTCTGAAGTGGACAGTCCAAGACTAAATCAACGCCCACACTCCACTGAGGACTTCAAACCAATCCAGATAACTGCACAATTACTTTAATAACGGCATTTGCACTGTTACAAGAGCGGCCGGAAATAAGTGACTCAGGAGAGAGAAAAGAATACTAGGAGGAAAAAAAGAAAGGCTTCACTGGAGATTGAAATGAAATAAAAGCCCGGAAACAATTGCCAAGGTTGGCGATGGGGGGTCAGGCATGAGCTGTCTGTTCACGCCCTCCCGGGAAGAACACTCGCCTTTTTAGTCAAACCTACTCAATGTTTTTCTCCGTGTCCATCTTATCTGCCTTTTTTTGTCCACTACAAAAATAAAATTGGCAGGCTTGAGGTTTTTACTGAGTAATGGCAGCAAAAATGAGAGACCATTTGTGGCAGAGGTACTAGGAGATGGGAGAAGGCAAAATGAAATGGAGCCTGGAGGTGCGTTTGTGAGTCACTGTATTCCATCCACTGTTGATAGGGTTACTGTCGACCTAACAGTGGTCAAGGTGCATGTCTAATGCATATGTATGTTTATTATTCTGCCTGTCATTTTGGCACATGGCACATAGTGGATAAACTAACTACAATGGGATATTGAATAAGATATTCCCACCAACTATGGAAGGGGGGATGAATAGTCGTGTATTTATATTATACATGATAATTTTAGCCACTACAAAGACGCCTGGTGAAATTAATATAATTGATGCTACAGTTACATAGTGATATATAACGTCTTTGGGCCACTCCAAGCTTGCCTGGTGAGGTTAAAGTGAAAACCCTATAGATGAAACAGTTTCAGGCCTATACCTTATCTCTGCAGCCCTTATACCCTCCTGTTCCTCCAACTGCTACTAATAGCAGGCACTTTTTCTTCAGACAAGCTTTGATAGGGGCTAGAAAGAAAAGAAGAAACTTAATAGCCTGTTAGGAGGATGTTGCCATTTTATCCAGTGAGTGGGGTGAAAAAAAGCTAAAATGGGAACAGGTTTATGGCTGGGCAGCGACTTGGGTGAGTGAGTGAGGCAGACCACGGAGCCTACTTGATGTGACGACATGTTTATGTCGGTACCACTCTGCAGAGGGCGCCAGTGGTAGGTCTATGGGGTCGCCATGGTAACGAGGATCTCCCCTGGCCGCCATGTTGTGAGTCAGAGAGGGGGTGAGGGGTGACCCCAGGATGGATAAGGGGTTCCATGGAGTTTGGCAGAGTTTAAAATTGTTTAAATACATAGTAATCACTATAGACAATGGTGAGAAGGGTATACAAATTGTTTTTAGAAAGTACCCCCCACTTCTACTCATAACTGTTACCCATATCTTTGATGTTGTTCAGATATAAGGATATTTTCTAATTGTTACTGCATGTTTATCAATGGTTGAGTAGTAGCAAAGATCAAGTACTACTAGGAGGGTCCACTGGCTGATTTCATGTCCCTCAAATGTCCATGGTGCCCCTGGTGGATGGAGTGTACAACCCACATAGCCCCCATAGATAAGATAAAACCACATTTCAATTCCTGGATTCCTGGAACAGTGGACTGTACACTGCGTCCACCATGGGGCGCAACAGGCCATAGAGGACCAGAGATCTGCTTAAAATATTCAACATTTACAGAAACAGAATAATCAGAGTTAATACACATTGGGGTTACCGGTACCCTCTAAGCAATATTACCAACCCTTTTGGCTATTTTTGAGTTATTCTGTTTGCTGAGGGACAGTGCTAACCTATGGGAGACCACCGAAGTCTACCCTCTTAGTATTGTTTTGCTCTTTGGTAATAGAAAGCAGCTCCAACTTGCCACAACCCCTATGACCCAGCTTTCCCCTATTGTATCACCTTGTCTTCACCATGTAGGGAACATAATTGGAATGCCCAAAGTAACGTGTTGAATATCTGATAAACTATACTAGTTTATCCACCCCCACCCCTCCCATGTCACGTACTTTATGAATGACCCCTTGGCAACAATAAAAGAAGAAAGACGGAAATGTAAAAAAAAAAAAAATTGAAATATAGGTTGAAGAACTTATTTGGTTACAGATGAGTGTGGCAATGATTAGGGAACGTTCACAAATTATGTCAACACCAAGGCAGAGAGAAAATGAACAAAAATAGACTCTTGCCAAGGGGTGCGGGGGCTCAAATGTGGTGACGTGATGGGTGAAAATTCCCCGAACTTGCAGGCAGTTGGGCCTTTGCTCGAAGATCAAAATTATCTAAATCACGACAGTTATTGGTTACGCTTGACGCCAGTCTTTTTTTCCCTTCTCTTTTCTTTATGAGTTTTGTCTTCAGCAGATCCCATAATTGGCAGTCCTACTACTTCAAGTGGAAACTGAGCATCCTCGGGTTGAGTGGCATGTCTCGTGTGTAGGGGTCGGCATCTGAAAGCCTCTTTGACACATCCTCACCAAAGAAACCACCAGGTTTCAAATTAAGCCTCTTCCCACCATGGGGCACGTCCATTTTCAAGTGGGCCAACTTGTCCTTTTTTTCTCGTTTTTTTTTATTCGTCTTTTTAAAGCTGATCCATTGTTTAATGTGTAAATGTTTTCAGCAGATCTCGGTGGTCCCTTTGTTGTGTGACTCTTATAAGTCTCAGTGACGACAAGCCTGACATAAATCTGTTCATATCCTTAGCCTTATTGATTTCGGCCATGAGGGTTTTTGGTGAGAACAAGTGCTAATATTTTTCTCTTGCTCATTTCCTATTGAAAAGCACTTTGGTGGAATATATGACATAAGAAATGATCAAGTTCAAAGGAGAGATACAAAAATAGGGATGAAAAAAGAGGAGACGGCATTCTTGACGTCGGCACCAGCAGCTAGTGTTAGTGTAGTGACTTATGGTCAGAGATGGTTCCACACTGTGGGCTGGGAGGCGTGAATCCATGCACATGCAATGCTGTCTTTGTTGGGTTAAAGACTGGGCAGTATCATTTCCATATTGCTGTGAATATACTGTTGACCATGACCTCATACAAAGTCCAAGATTCTTTTGTTCAAAAGTGGTGTGTAAATCTTTCAATAAAACCATGTTGGTGCCAGGAACAAAATGGCACTGGCACTATCTAGACCTCTCTGTATTTGTGGCAGATGACCTGGAACTGGAATATGTTTCACACCCTCTGTTTTCTTTGGAAGCGACCCTAACCCCCGCCCCACCATTTACCCATGTCACCCATTCTCACATTCCCCGACTGGTGCTTTACCCCGCCGGGTGCCTTACCCTCTCCCCTAACTACCCCCACCCTCCTGCCTTGTCGGTGACATGCAATGCTGTCTCGGTGAGTGTGGGTTTCAGTTAACCACATTAAACAGCCCTCCCACCCTCCCACCAACCCCTGTCCCTCCCCACCCTTCCCCACCCTTATCTGGGCCTTACTCTGTCTGTCGGCGCCTGTTGCATTCCTGGCAAGTGACAGACCTTCCTGGTATTGTTCTATGGGGTCAACCCCCAACCACCAGACTATGGAGTACGTAGTACTACAACTTGAGACCCACACCACTGCCACCAGATATACCACAACCAGTATACCACTACCACAGACCTAGAGCCACATGTGGGAAGCCTACCAATAGCATGTCACCAAAGTGTACACGTCATCTAAATACAGGCAGGGAGGTCTGGGGAAAACTGGCACTTGTGGAAGTCATTATGATTTTAAAAACAATGGATACTAGTTTTGTCATTAGGGACTTACGTGACTTTTTTTTTAAACTTTGGTCCCCCCCCTTATTTCAATGTTCGGCCCCTGGATTGAAGTAGGGGGGCTCAGACACTGGGGGGGGGGGGGGTGGATAGACTGATGTGGTAAATTGACCTTCACTTACATACATGGCCATAGGGCAAGAAGAGGGGAATACAGAAAGTAAGCAAAATCAGGCAGCAAGAGTGGAGTGGGTGAGATTAGGAGGAAGGGGGAAGTTTGGCAGTGGTTTACAGTAAGAGTATTCTGTGGTGGTGTGGTTAATACACATCATTACCAGCCCTACCCCGGTGTGACACCACAGCCTACACCCTGTCACCATCCATGGGTCCTGGAGGTCTCAGAGAAGGAAATGCTTCTACTATATACTTTAATATAGCGGAAAACCTGATAACTGCAACCAGGACATTCACAATTTCTGAAAATCACCATTGACCTGAAAGATACATCCTTTCTTCAAAACATTTCCCACAAAAATTAGCTACTGACCACGGAAAATCAGAACACTGGTCTGTATCGTAAAACCACCTGAATTTCGCCTGAATTTGCACTGAATAAATTGCATTTTCGCAGATTCCCAATCTAGCCTTTGAAAAAAATGGAAACTCACTGAGAATCCCTTTTCTATTATTTGATTGAAATTGGCAGACATTCAGCAGCATGTGTGTAGGTTTTCATAATATTAGCATCATTTCCAAATTATTTATGGACCATTCAGTGCTCCTGCAGTATTCACTTCTGACCAGAATCGTATATGACTCTCAGTTTTCTGCGGGATTACCCTCTATGAGACCTACTATTAGTGGGATGTGGCTTTCTATTACCTATATTTGTGATTTCTATGACCCAATACATGTTTACAGATAGGCCCCAAAGTTTAATGTCCCTTGGGCTCCCCTATACCAAGATAACCTGATGTTTCCGGGACAAATCCAGGCCCAAAATCACCCTGATTTCCCACTTAGGGCCGAGAGGGTCCCCGGCTCCATGTTTTAGCCATTTTCATAGCGAGAAGTACCTCTAGGACCATCAAATCCAACATGGATCTTTGCATGGAATATCTCTATGTGATACATATGCCAATACTATAGATTTCTGTTCATAAGGTCAAAAAATTATGGAAAAATATGGAAAAATACCTGAAAATTACCATAAAAATATACATTATTCGCACATCATGCCAGGACTGATTCTTCAGAGTATATTGAAAGGCCATTGACTCATGTTTTTCTACATTTCTTCACGATTTTTAGAAAGTACACTTTAAAAACATACGGTGGTGGGGGCCCTTGTAGTAGCAAATATGCCATTTGCGGTGCCATCCTCTAACAAAATGCTCACCGATCATCCTTCAAAGAGTATCAATGCTTGCTCCCTGTATGCCCTTGACTGGTTACAAACTGTAGCTACTACACAATTTTGATATACCTGTGCTATTGGGACTAAAGTAAAAAATAAATAAGACATATCAAATTACTCTGAATTACCCCCAGTGGCCATAAACTGAAACCAACTTGCGGCTTGGCCCCGGGGACCCTCCGACAGCAATATTAATGTGAATTTCCTTCCTTTTTTTCACATTTCAAGGACCTGGTCATAAATTTTCTATGAAATTTGGCAGAAGTAATTATTCTGTACATAACCAGTGCAAAAGAAATCAATTTGAGGGGCTTTTAATTTTTCCATGGTAATAGCCCTTTTGCTTTAGGTCTCAGAGAAGGAAATGCTTCTACTATATACTTTAATATAGCGGAAAACCCAATAACTGCAACCAGGACATTCACAATTTCTGAAAATCACCATTGACCTGAAAGATACATCCTTTCTTCAAAACATTTCCCACAAAAATTAGCTACTGACCACGGAAAATCAGAACACTGGTCTGTATCGTAAAACCACCTGAATTTCGCCTGAATTTGCACTGAATAAATTGCATTTTCGCAGATTCCCAATCTAGCCTTTGAAAAAAATGGAAACTCACTGAGAATCCCTTTTCTATTATTTGATTGAAATTGGCAGACATTCAGCAGCATGTGTGTAGGTTTTCATAATATTAGCATCATTTCCAAATTATTTATGGACCATTCAGTGCTCCTGCAGTATTCACTTCTGACCAGAATCGTATATGACTCTCAGTTTTCTGCGGGATTACCCTCTATGAGACCTGGAGTTGGACAGAACCTAGACCCTGTGTACCAGGTTGTATAGCTTTTGTGGTTCTCTGACCAGAGACTTGGCCCCTTCTGTCAACTTGGGAACCAATCCACCTAGCTGTACCCTCCCCCCAAACCCTCCCCATCCTCAGAAGTTTAGTGTCAGGCTATCACCACCTCCACTCCTACCCAAGGACCACACAAAGAAACAGTGTTTGATGCAGACAATCCATCCTCACCCACACTGCAAACCCCACCAGCACCTCCTGGCAGTTAACCAATCATGGTCAGAGTAATGCATACAGCCAATCAGAGGCTTCCATTTACAGCCAATCAGGATATCGTGGTGAACCAACTTTACTGGCTCTTGTACAAAAGAAAAAGACTGAAGCTTAGTTCAGTTGGGTACCCAATATACAAATCTGCCAGCTGCTTATTATTGGATTGTTAATTGACCCATGGTCTTCCCTGATCAACACCTCCAGCACTTTAAATGGAAATTTAAGTTAACTCAGCAGTGATGTTCTGAAGGGTCTGGTGGGCATTAAGTAGGTAGATCTATGTGAAGAGAAATCTGACGATCCATGTGAAACAAAATTTAAATGTCAAACATGGAGAAATTTTCATTATAAAGAAGGTCGTGAAATCTTCTAGAAGTGAGTCTGGGTATCACTTTAGAAGAGTACTGGTATCTAAACCGCCTATCCGCATGGAGCATTGGACTACAATACATGCAGAAGGGACTAAAGGACCGGTCTATGGCCATCCTTGGCCTCAGAGAGATCACCCAGCTTAGGGTCAATTTACAAATCTTCCTCTGTTAATCTAACCGACTTACCACTGGCACTGGTCAATCCCAGAAGATTAGCAGTTTCACTGCACTACATGTATACGTTGATTAGTGCCCTTTGAAAAGACACTGTAAATACATAGTGCTATGTTAGTTTTATTCACTAGTGTAGTAGTGGACTCTAAATGAAGCCTAGTTGTACATGTACCCTTTTTGGTACACCTTGGAACATTGCAGTAGAGACGGCCAGCAGGTCTGCAGATGGACATGCTTGTCGACAGGCCGTCCCCAGCCCACCAGCAACCCTCCGCACCTCACACACCAGCCAAGTACCAGCACAGCCGTCACCATGGCGACAAGAGACGCGCTGCAGTGCTGCCCCCTTGTGGCCTGTAGGCGAGCTGCTCACCACTTGTTGCGCTGAGTGACTGTCTGAAGGGCCTGGTTCTGCTGAGGAGCTGCTCTGGGCTGGTGTTATCTATAATGGTGTTCTGTGCTGTTTTAGTCTAGGGGCTCCCTACTCATCTGCCAGGATATGCTGGGTGGTGAGATTTAAGGTCAAGACAGTACAGCCACCATTTAATTAGAGATACCTACGGAATTTGGACCCTTCCATCCATCATCGTGTCTATATCCGCTATGTAATCCTGCTACAGAACAAACATTTGAGGTTTCGGAACATCACGAACCAACCGGACTCCTAACAATCAATCATTAAATCAATCGTGTTATTGTTAGTGTCAAATGTGCTATACTGAATCTGGCATCTCCTGGCGAGGCCCCTTACTGTGAGGTCATTATGGTCCATATTGATAATATCAATTAAAACATAGACAACACCTACCCAAAGTGTCATTAACAGGCACCATCAATAAACTTTGCATCCTCCTGGTTACCACATTAACCACCAGTTTTATAGCTCACAGTGGAAACTCTTGAAGATAACACCAGCCCCACCCCACATTTTATTGCTCTGCTAATGTTCCAAAGACATTGGCTATCCTGTCCAGCTGTGAGCTCGTTAGGGAAGCCCTTTGTCGGCCTCGCCAGCAGATGCCAGATTCAGTATAGGTACCATCAGGACCCTTGTCTCGTAGTGGGAGGGGCTCTCATAAGTAATGTGTGTGGGGGATGTTGGTGTGGTGGTGTGTGGGGGGGGGGGGGAGGGGGGGGCAGTAGGAGGGTTGGAGGTGTTGGTGATGTGTGAGGAGGTTAGAGGTGAAGTAGGCACCCTTCTCAGTAGGTCATTGTAAATCAGCCAGGCTTGTGTACCCTACAGAGCAGCTTAGAGCAGCTTTATCACTCACTGCCGAGCTGCTCACCACCACAAGGCACAGGTCTGTATACTAGTATACACCAGCAAACTGCTCGCACATTACTCGAGGCAATTGTCCTACGGCTTAAATAGATAGGGATGGGCAGGTCTAGGTGGCTAGCCAACAGAAAGACGTTGTGATGCTCATTGAATTTGATATTACATAGAAGCGTTCAGTAAAAAAAAACATACTGAACGCATAAATTGGAATTTGGTTCCTTGTAATCATTTTCAGTGGCGGATCCAGGGAGGCTGGGAGGTTGTCCAAGGGGGGGGGGGGCACTTTCGGATCAAAATCTAAACGTATTAGCATTCTGACCCGCTGGTGTTAACTGGTCCAACTCTCTTCCTTTCAATTTCCTTGGGTTTGAATCTACCGATGCACCTTTGCTACTTTTGTGAAGTGGGTAGGAGATGTAAACCGTTGACAGATAGAGTGTAGGATCAGACAGTGGGGTGTGTGTACCCGTGTCGGCACCCTTATCTTTGCCACTAGGGTGCATGTAGATAGTAGCCCTGCCCCTGATAGCCTCCTCACAGAGCCGTTTGAGATCTTTGCCTGCTGCAGTGTCTAGTACACTGTATAATAGTTGATAGTCAAACCAAGCTTAGAGATGTAACTTTTTTAGGGGGAATGTCTTGTCTCGTTTGATAGTTCACTGCATAGCTTATTCAATTATTATTGACAGGTAACATGGAGAATCTCCTACTTTCTTCCTTTTAAAAAAAAACACCAAACTAATCCGTTAATGACAACATAATGCTTTGATGTTCTATGTCCTTCGTCGTCATGATGATCCTTCTTCCTTTTGCAAAACAGCACTAATAAGTATAGATCCCTACCCTGTGCACCTGTACTGTTACCACTTTATCACAGAATAGGTCAATATCAGTATTATCTCATCTCACTTTGTATTAATACCGTATGTGACGCTGTGGCCTACCCCATGTGTATACTCCCAGTGCCGTTCCTCATTGTTATCCCATATATACCTATCCCCAAAAATGTCCGCCGTGCTGTTCAAGTGTTGACTCATAATTGAGGAACGACCTGGGGAATCTATCATTTTTCTCACGCCCCCCCCCCCCCCCTCCCAACGCCCCCCATCCCATACACACCACACAGTAGCACCCCCCCCCCCCCCCCACCTTTCTAGCCTGACCTTTGTGTGTGTATGTATGGCAGGCAGGGGTGGGGATGTGTCAGGCGGTCGTGTTACCCGTGTAATAGACCCGGCATGGTGTGAATCATAACACCATCAGCACCTCAGGGTTAGTGATGAGAAATTGCTTTTTGAAAAGGGGGAAGGAAAAAATGGGCTGTACACGTTCGGTGTAAAGCCTGACTCCTAGGTCAGCTTGTTTTCAGGTGTATGATGTATGATGCCATGTAGTGGAGCAACTATAATATACGATAGGCACGTTGCGAGCAGGGATAGATAAATTAGCCAATATTGTTCATGATTATGAAATATTAGTTCTATTTTGTTTCTGGTGAGGGCCCCTGCTTATGCGAGCTATGCTGAAATGTAGATACATGGGTTATTTCATGGATGGTAAAGGTTTGTGATGTGAAGTGTTTGGGTGAAATAATATAACTGTGGGTAGGAAAGTGGGAAAATGTTACCAAAGGGTTAAAGGTCACACAGGAGTGATTATCAGTACCTCATGTAGGCTATTATATCTGCCAGGTTGTATTACATCTGCCAGCAATTGGACAAAGACATATGTCCAGGTTGAAACCAACAAAAGTGATAAATGCGCGCATGTTGGACCATGTATATACGGCTCCTGCATGGTATAGGTTAGATTTAACTGCTTTATAAATGAATTATAGTCACTTAAGAAATATTCTTCCATCATGGTGTGTCCATGCACTGCATGAGATTATTTTACATAAAAAGACTATTCATATACAGGATGCATTAAACTATTGGTGCCAAGTCACAAGCTAGCGTAACAATACATAATGTTGTGTGATGATAAATATTCGTATTTGTGAATGCCTTAGTTATACTTATTATAATAAGTGTTGGGTGCCTATGGGACCAACAGCCAATTTGTACTTCCTTTATTGCAACATGTGAGTAAACTTAACAGTGGCAACGTACTACTAACATAAAGTTTCTTCTGTCAATAAGAGTAAACATATCAGAATGTATTGCAAAAATAAAGCTCTGATGCAATAGATGGACTAATCCATCCTCTGAATACTTAAGCCACATCCAGTCTGGTTTAACTCATCTCTTTAACATGAAAAGGTGTCATTTATGTGCACGTAGGGTAGAGGCACCTTGTGGGTGGTAGAAAAGAGGAGAAGTGAAGGAAGAGAGTCTAAGTGGTTTGGCCCAATCTCCATGGTACCACCCATGTTACTTTTACTTAAGATGAATCTGCCCCCTGCCATCTCAGTAGCTCCACCTGGTGGGAAGCTGATGACCAATCAGCATCCAGCTTCCAGTCACGTGGCCTCACCACGCCCTCTGGTGGATTTGATGCGCACCACGCCCGACAAGGTATGCGCAAGCGCGTAGGTGGTCTCCAAAATGGCGGCCCTGTCTATGACGGTGATTCTCACGTCATTGACGTCAGATGATTCTAACGTCACTGACGTCATATGACGTGGTTATGATGATGTATGTTGCCTCTGGAGAGAGCATCAAGGGGAGGGTTTGCTACAGGCAATATCCATCAGGGGGGTATTCAAACAGACAGACAGTATTAACAGGAAAGGGTGAAAAGGAAAATCCTGTAGGTCCTGACTCAGTGAATTGTCTTCTTTTGATTAATACACCAATGATTTAAAGGAAACCAATCTAAGCACAAACAACTTAAGGACTAAAGACATGTATATTTCTGTTTTGTTTACAGGCAGTTGTCCATCACCAAGCGGACGAGTCCATCCAAAAGTCATCTCCACGAAACGCTACCCTGGTAAGTCTTTGCAGATTATGGGTTACCGGGGATATCAGAAATGAGGTGAACATATATCTCTCATAGGTCTATGTGCAGATTATTTCCTGAAATATCATCAACTGTGTGAAAAGAAGAAAAAACACAACTTAGGACTAGTTAATGTTATGTTTTTGTATGTTTATGTTTTATGTTATGTAATCCCTATTAATGAAGGCTTACGCGTATAAAGTTAAAACAATTAAATATCCAATACATAGAATATATGTTTTCAAATAGGAAGTAGAAAATGTACTGTAATGGGCAGTTTTATATATGTTGAATGTCCATGCAATTCAGTGATGTGTCCTTCTTTATTTGATGGGTATATAATATAGGTGCAACGGTGAAAGGCCGTATGTAGGTGATAGTATGACCCATCTCCCAGGTAGATAAATCAATGAGTCCGCTAAAACAAAGAGGTAAAGGTAGCAAAAACCTACCTAAAAAGTTGTCCTTCCCCTCTAAATGATGTAAGTAAAACCTCCATAAACCGCAAGAAAAAACATCATGGTGGGGACGCCAGTGGTGACTATATAAACACGGGAGAGTCGTGTCCGTTATTAATGACGTCATAAAACACGTCATTATGTCATCATAAAGTACGTCATTATGACGTCATTACAACAATACAGGCTCATCACTGGCCTAGTCGTGCCGCCCCAGGCAAACATGGCCCCAGGCCGGCCTCCTGTATGTAACCATAAATCAGTTCGCCTTTAGTAGAAAATAATTGGAATAAATTAGTTATGTTGTGTATAAGCGTATATTGTAGAGAGATCTGTGCTCTATTTGACCTCATCAAATGGGCAGTGTTTGAATAGTTAGATGCGTTGGCTGCGAATTAGGACTCTAAAGAATGGTCAGTTATGCATCAAGTGCCACAACTGAAAAGGAGAATACAAAGCAGTCTCACTCAAATTAAAGACCTAAAACGTGGTGAATTATTACATACATGCCAACGTTGACAGGATGTTCGACGGTAAATCTAGTATACAAATGACATCACATTGTGTGACTGTCAAAGTAAATGAAATGTTCATGTACATACAAGTCTATACATGAGGAAGTTACTCTCATTCCGTGTATGACACTTATTTACTACTACTTTAGGCTTGGCGACGTCCCAAAATGTGTTTTAATCAGTGGAAAGCAGTGATATATCTAATTGCACCAATGGTATATATATCGGTATGTCGTTGCATACCTTGTAAACTTCTTGTCAGTTGTCAGGAGCTGTTGAGGTGATTGTTTTTAGAGGTAGAAGAATGAGGGTACGGTCTGTCGTGAAATGTAGAGCCAAGTAACAACGGAACCTTTCACTTATCATGATTTCATGTAAAGCATATTTGCCAGATATGAAATAGATTCAAAAATTTATCCATGTGGACTGGACTGTGGACTAGACTTTAAATTGCAAAACAGTAATACTGTGCTTAAAGGCCCAGCGCTCCTATATATACGGCTGAGTACCTGTCCCAACTGCGCTCTGACTGTTACTGGACGTGCAGTAAGAACTGCGGGTTTAACTTGTCTCCAGCCACCTGTGCCGACCCATGACATGATAATAGCAGGTGCTGAGAGGTGCCGCACAGAGACCCAGTGTAGCCTTCCCTATATACCAGGGGGTGCTGAGGGTGGGGGTGTGCCTAGGTGGTGCTGCCCCCTATAGTGGTAAACACTCATAACCAATGGCTGCCATGGGCTCTCTCACCAACACATGGCTGCAACTTAGGCATAAGTTAATTCCATGATTAATAGTGTTACAATGCAATAGTCTGAACTTCCCATCAGTAGGCCTAACTTTTGTTATTCAACTAGGAATTATGAGAAACAGTGAAAATAATAAAGTAGACTTACGTCTGTACATGTAGTCCATTGCTGCTTCAGTGATTAGTGGGAAGGGGATTTGTAACAGTTCTTTAGCTAAAGCCGCTTCTTTCCTTCAGTAAATACTGTGTTTGTTCATTTAATTTGCTATTCCTGGCTTAGATACAGCCTGAGTCTACAATCAGAAAGCACCTGTTCCTTAAAGTCAGTGAGCTCTGAGACTCCAAAAGGCAACATCTGGAGGAGGAAGGAAAAAAGAGAAAAGAGAAAAGAGAATACTGAGAAAAGGAGAAAAGGGAACGCAGACTATGCTAGCACACAAGCAGTAGAAATACACCCCTAGGGTAGCGGCTTGTGACCACGTGGAAAAACAAACCTGCCCAGGGAAGGATTACAGACAGGCAGATGGTTCTTTTGACAAGAAATCACAGAAAACATTTATGTACACTGTAAACAGAAACCAGAAGATTGGAAAAAGCAGAGTTAGAGGAGGTGGAGGGGAGAGTAGGGGAGAAGCTGGAGAGAGTTACACGGTACAAATGTACTCTCAAACGGTTTTCTGTTATCTCCTGGGAAATTAAACATGGTTGTGAGATTTTCTAACGTCTTTTCTAGAAGTCTATTAACTTTGGTTACAAAGAGGATTTAAGATTCCTTTTTCTCTAAGCCTTGGGGAGTTCTTGTAACAGAAACAGGAAAGTGCCATTGCCAAGAGAAGCTGATTTAATATGCTACAGTCCGTTTACCAGGAATCCAATGCCTTCAGAATGAGAATGCTCTCACTGATATAGTGGGTAAGTCAAAGAGTGAATGAATGGAAGACTCATGTCCCCGCCATATAAAGGAGAAAACTATAAACTATAGTTTTACTCCACTTGTGGTGCCCTCGGAAAAGTATAATCAAATATCGCCTTACAAGTCTCATTTCATTTCACAATTGAAACGGTTTACTGATGCTCAGAGATCAAAACAACCCCTTAAGCCGCATGATGCTTTAATGCATATTGCCCTTTGCCGTCGTAATGTATGAGTGCAGCCCAAGTATATGCATTACTTGCCAATGCTGTATTCATGCATCATGCCAACCCTGCCCTGGAAAGTAGACCCGTAAAGCCCATATGGGTGCATGCATGAATGTCTCATGACGACAAAAACGCACCAAAGCACTATAAATGAGTTCATTAAAGGGTTAAACACACATTCAATTATACATATATGTGTGCATGTATATGTGCATAATAAACAGCACGGAGCAATTTCTATAGGGCCCGTGTGAGGGCATGGAGGAAGCCCCACCCACCCACCTACCTACTCTACTATATAGTCCATATAGCCTCACCGGCAGTGTCCCTAATCCCTGAAGCTCCAGGTGAGCACCTCCTAATCCTCACCTGGATTAAAAGCTGTCTGTATCTCTACTTAACTCTGAGCCTACAAGCTGATTAGGTTCCACCCCTACAGGAGGAGGCAGAGACAGCTGTCTGCTCACAGGGAGAACTGGTTTGTAGCTGTCTCTACACCAAACTGCTTTTTATCAGGTATTTTGTCCGTTTTATATATTCGGTCAAAACCTAATTATTATATAGAAATCGAAGATACTGTTGCCTGGGACTACTTTGTGCAGAGGGGATTGTGAGTTGGGTCTAGATTGAATATGCTAAACTGATATGTTTCATGCATCAATATAACATACATCGGATTACGACAGGGATAAACCGAAGCACAGCACCAAGCACATGTATGGAGAGTGGGGAGACGGTCACGTTGGGACAGCATGGTGAAGGTTCATCCTGAGCTCGCACTTTCTAAACCTGTCTGAGCATATGGCATTAACTCTGACGTCAATATGCGGAGTAGATATGTGATGTATGTGAGTATGCTTTGCAGAAGTTCAAATACACATATACTCATTAAATCAGTACAGACCTCCTCAAAGTACAGCATGAAAAGATCTAGGATTAAAATGACAAAAATGAATTGAAATTAATGGGAATCACTAATGTCATTTGCATAGAGGTCTTTATTCAAAAGGGCAAAGTGTAATCATTTTTTTCTCTGGAAGTACATGTAAATGAAGTTCCCAAATGTTAAAGGTAAATGTTAAAGTGAAACTCTCAGACGGCCATAGGTACAAAATGTGCCCTGGGGGCTCCAGCAGTAATATAAGGGCATATAGTATCAGTGTATTTCCACTGCTGTAAGCCGCAGAGCTGCTCCGTCCTACCTGTTTAGACAGATAGAGCAGGTGGGTAGCCAGATAGGGAGGAGGGGTCGGCCGCCTCTGTATAGCACCGTTACTGGTCACCCCTTCGTACGCGGCCATATTGCCCCCTCCTCCCCCCCCCCCCCAATGACGTTATGGGTTTCTAGTAGAGATTGTTGGAGTACTGATAAGGGCAGTCTGCGAAGGATTTATAAGATGAAAGGTAAGATGATAATCCATAGAGACTACCAGAGGGCAGTATGGTGTAATGCCCAAGGCACATAGAAAGTGAAGAAGCTAAATCATCAAGAAACTTGCATTGCTTCTTTTTTTATATGCCATCATCAAGAGATTGGTCACAGAAAGCAATTCCCCTACACCTATAGGGTAGAAAAGTTGGCTCAGTTATACATGCATATCAAAGGGTGGGGGGGGGGGGGGGTATCCTCTGGGAAATACACTCAGTTTGCTCATGTGCCATTGCTACTGCTGCCATATATAGGCGCTGTCGTGGACCTGTTATTGCCCTGTATGTGGTAGACAAGGGAGGGGGTAGAGGGGAGCGGCTGTGCAGGGATGGGCAGGGTTTTATGATGTGATGCTAGTGACAGCTATTATTCATGGGCTCTAATTCCGGCCGTAGTCGGCGTCATGCTTTACTAGGCTCAGTCTGGGAGTGAGTGTGTGAGTGTGTGTTGGGGGGTGGGGGGGGGGGAGTAGTGTGGCCTTGTCACGCCCAGGCCGACACCCCGCCCCACCCCTCACACCCACCCCAGGGCATGGGGCTTATCTATAATGCACAACGTGCAGTCCTCCGACGAGCCCGAGCACGGTGCCTTATGCCAGCCAAGTAGACGTGCCAAAGGCCCCCTATAGACTATACTGCAGTTAGATAGTAATTTGGGATTTATATTGGTGTACGTGGAGATGGGTTGGAGTGTTGTTTTCCTTGTATAGACGCGATAATTGTGTCTGATGGGCGCTGTTGGTGATATCCGCTATAGAGGTTAGATGAAGGAAACAATACGTACAGTGGTGAGTGTGTTAGTGTGAGTATTTAGGTAACTAGGTTTATGGGTCTCCTCTCTCAGAGTCACATGCCGTTTGAGAAATAGGTTTAATTTTTTTTTTTTTAAGATGAAACATTAGAAGATTAGGGCACATCTACTGGTAGCCGGGCATCGAGGCCTGACTGATCCCCAGCCGACTTCATTACATAATAAATGGTTCGTTTGCATAATAATTGATACATTTTCTGGCTGGGTGCGTCAGTTTGTTCCAAGAGGATGGCTGATGATGAGGAACAAGGCTCAACCCCCCTCCTATACCTGCTCTCCTCCCTACCCACCCACCCGCCTACCCACTCCCATGGCCATCTCCCTATACCAGCCCCCCTGTTCCCTTTCTATCTCCATCCATTGCCTTCCCCCATCTCCCTATGCTACTACCCCTGCCCTCAACCCTGCTCCCCTCCCCACCCATTGTCTCCCCCCCCCTGCCATCTCCCTATACTACTACCCCGAATACCCTACTCCTCTCCTCACCCATCGTCTTCCCCCATATCGCTATACTACTGTACCCCCAATACCCAACTCCCATTTCCTCCCCACCCATTGTCTTCCCCTACTACTACCCCACTACCCTCACTCTCTTAATGTCCCTCGCCTGCCCACCCATTGCCCTCCCCCATCTCTCTATATTACCCCTAATACCCTGCTCCTCTCCCCACTCACCACCTTGTCCATATCTCCCTTTACTGCCATCCCTTGCAATACCCTGCTCCACACCCCATCCATTGCCTTTCCCCATCTCCCTATACTACTATCCCCAATACCCTGCTCCCAATACCCTTCTCACTACCCATCGCCTTTCCCTATACTACTACTCCCAATATCCTGCTCCCCTCCCCATCCATTGCCTTCCCCCATCTCCCTATACTACTACTACCAATACCCTGCTCCCCACTACCCATCGCCTTCCCCCATCTCCCTATATACTACTACTCCCATTACCCTGCTCCTCCTACCCATCACCTTCACCCATCTCCCTATATTACTACTCCCAATACCCATCACCTTCCCCGACTTCCCTATACTACTACTCTCAATACCCTGCTCCTCCTATCGCTCACCTTCCCCAATTTCCCTATACTACTACTCCCAATACCCTGCTCCCCACTACCCATCGCCTTCCCCAATTTCCCTATACTACTACTCCCAATACCCTGCTCCCCACTACCCATCGCCTTCCCCCAGCTCCCTATACTACTACTCCCAATACCCTGTTCCTTCTACCCATCACCTTCCCCCATCTCCCTATACTACTACTCCCAATACTCTGCTCCCCACTACCCATCGCCTTCCCCAATTTCCCTATACTACTACTCCCAATACCCTGCTCTCCACTACCCATCGCCTTCCCCCAGCTCCCTATACTACTACTCCCAATACCCTGTTCCTTCTACCCATCACCTTCCCCCATCTCCCTATACTACTACTCCCAATACTCTGCTCCCCACTACCCATCGCCTTCCCCAATTTCCCTATACTACTACTCCCAATACCCTGCTCCCCACTACCCATCGCCTTCCCCCATCTCCCTATACTACTACTCCCAATACCCTGCTCCCCACTACCCATCACCTTCCCCCATCTCCCTATACTACTACTCCCAATACCATACTCCCCACTACCCTGCTACCTTCCCCCGATGCCTTCCCAATCTGCCTATCCTAAGTATATTACTACCCCGGTCCCTGCACTCAGTACCCAAAGGGGGACGTCACCTGCGTTCTCCATCTTAAGAAACACCCCCTATTCCACAGACCTTTGTGTAAAAAAACACCCCTTTTCCTCTCAAAACTAGGGTATTTGGGGGGCTAAAAATACCCCCTTTTTCTAAAAAAACACAGGGAGCTTTAGAAACATACCCCTTTTTCTATGAATGACAGATATTTGATAGTAAAGGGTGTACTATAGGGTGAGTGGAATGCAACATAATTCCCAGTATTTTGCCAGCCAAGGTCACATCCCCATCAAAGTATACCGCTTTTCCTGGAAAGCATTGGGATTTATTAACAAAAATACCCCCTTTTCTTAAAATCCACAGGGATTATTTGAGAAAAGCACCCCTTTTTCTGGAAATTCAGGGGCCATTGGAAATGCTAGAAAACTTACCCTTTTCCTGTGTTTTAAGAACGCAGGTGACGTACATTATATACACTAAGTGCAGGGACCGGGATTACTACTGTCAATAGCCTGCTAACCTCCCCTCCCCACCCATCGCCTTCCCCATCTCCCTATACTATTACCCCTAATAATAATATGCTTCTCTACAACTGAATTAATATCCTCGCCGGTTTCATCGTGATTGCCACAAATAGTGTCCGTCACCCAAGGCCGCATTAGATAAGTCCTGACTTAAATAATAATAGGAAATTGTTGATGGATTTCGTTTTACAATTTCACGATTGCAGATCTTGTATCCTACGTTCATTATCTCACTTCTGTCACATTTTGTAGCTCGCGTGCATGCATGCCTTGTCCTATATGTTATGGTCCATTAGAACACAGAATGATTACCATCTCTAATCGGAGTTAACTAGGTGTTATATTGTCATCCTGCCTCTGTACACCGTGACATCAAAGCAGCCAGATAACGGTGAATAGATGAGGATGTCGAAAGGAAAAAAAAGATCAAATGGATAGTTTTCCCCGAGGGGACCTATTTATCCCCCATTCTGCCTACTAATAGTACATTGGCTTAGAGAGTGTTTTATTCGGAATAAGACCCTTTCAGAAGTAAGTCGCCTAGTTTTGAAGCCATGTTCACACTGTCAGTGTTTATTGCTATTTGTATATTGCTTTAAGCCGTGAACATATTGCTCCCAGTGTTTAGTACAAGATTGAATTGATGTGTATTATAATATAATGCCTTTAAAATTTTGTAACATCTTGTGTTTTCTAGAAACTGCGATTGTTGTTTCCTACGTATTAGGAACATTGTTGTTTTTCGTCAGATATTATCATGTGTCTACTGTGTGAACGCAACCCCATTCTCCTCTCCATAACTAAATCTATATGCATCTGGGTCATTGGTTCTCCCTTTTTCCTCAGCACTGAGCAGTCCCAGATAAAGATTCTGATTACATGCTTGGCTGATGGTATGAAAACAACACGCCACTCAGTCGACATTCCCGTCTGAATTTTGTACTTTTTGCTTGCTTGCCAAACCCATGTGGTGCCTCTAGATAGGTGCTCTTTTTTGGTATTTTTACTAGAAAATCCATGTCATGCCTGCAGATATGTCAATGGTTTTCTCGTTTCCCATTTGATAACGTTGGCTGGGTAATTGTTGTAGTGTTTAATTGAGCAAAAGCAGTGTTCTGCTTTTCAGGATTAATCATAATAATAGTGGCTGATTTTGAAGCCATCGCTCGCTGCTCTGTACCCTCATTGCTGCTTATTCTGTGACATGCCCTCTTTGGTTATCAATGAGAAATATGTATCCTGATCTACTTGTGTTAATTTCATGTTGTAAACCTGCTCTATAGATTAAAAAAAAAGTTAATATAGTTAATAAAAGCGGCACCCAAAGCAGTGTAACGATCGAATCATCATTTAATCAGAGAAGTACTAGAAAAGTGATGATGGGCAGAGGGTACAGAAAATATACCTGGCTGGGCATATCAAGAGGGAGTAGAATATTGAAAGCTTCAATGTACCTCGGACAGGTGTTTAAACTAATATTGCCATTGCATTATGTGGACATGGTGTCGAATGTTGTTTTCCCTATCTGTGGAGGGAAGGACAAAGGAATATGCACTGTAGGCTTAGTCGAAATCATTACTTTGCAAATACGTGGCTAGGTATATAAATACAAGGCCATTAGGTCCCGTTCCACCGTTAGCTGTTTCCCATGTGATATTAGCACACATAGGAAGGCGTTGATACTGTGAACAAAAGCCAACAACTGTGTATTAGCATAGCCTGGGCAGAATTAAAAAGGACTAAATGTGTTTGTAGCTGTGTGAGTATAGACGGGGGGTGTATTACTTTACATGCTGGGAATTAATGAGAGGTAGCGTGGAGATTTAATGTCCTCTCTTTTTTGTAGAATGTTGTCCTCAGTGACACATTCATGGTCTGCCTTTCTGTGTTTGCTACATTGTTTTATCCCCTTACAGAGTCTGTTTGTCCTTTTTTCCTTGGTATTGTCTGTCTATTTGTACTAGCGCATAGCAGGCCGCCCACTGGCACATAACGGCCCACCTAGATCACTTCTCCCACCAAACCAAAAGTGCTGGCTCCTAAATCACTAAACCATGGTTGTATAAAGATAATTTTTTCTATTTAGGTGTGGGTCCTATATCAGGTGTGTCAGTTGTCTGCGCGCGCACTCCGCTGAGAGCGCTATAACAGACACTGTTCTCTAGTACCAGTGGCCGCCGGCGGTGGCACGCTAATCACTGCTCATTGCGCTGCCCACCGGCATAACCTCCCCTCTGTGGTCACAGAAAAAAGGGGGAAACTAGACAGAGAAAAATAAATGGGGACAGAAAACAGTGGTCTCTGGTTGACATGCAGGTGGTAGCCCAGTGGTAAGAGAGAGTCCGATGGTTTTGTACTATGTTAAATAATGTTCGTCTAGATGTATGTGTGGACAAAGTAAGTATAGGGGCCGGGAGGAGGGCAGTATTCGTGTATTGGCTGAGGTGATGGCCAATAACCACAGGCCACAAGTACAAGTATTTATATATCCCTATTTCCTATAATGCTATATTGGAACTACCCATAAGAAGAATGGGAACAGGAGCCAGCTATAGGCCATGGTAAAGGATAACACCATGATGTTCTAACACCTAGTAGATGTTCTAACAGGCAAGAAAGGGCAACACCCAAAAGGTCACACAGAAAAACGACACTTACCATTGGGCCATATTCTAGGGGACCTAACAAAAATTGTGAGTTTCAGGTCATTTAGGGGCAGGTTAGGGCAAGATAAGCAAGAACTTATAGACATATAGATGGGATAAAGATACCCATGATAGAGAGGGCCAAGTGGTTCAAATAGTGACATACTGGTGTGGTCGCTGCTGTTGCCAGGTCTCTACGTGTAAATGTACGTTGTTACCGTGTACTGAGCTCACACAGCGTGTCACAGACCCCATCCCCCACATGTAAGCTTGTACAGCTGTGTGGGGGGGTCGGGGGGGGGGGGGGCTATGGTAGCAGGAGGGACCTCAGACATGACTGCGGCTGTGACTAGATTATACATCATAAAGCGACATTTGGTTATGTATATATAGTGTGTTCAGTGAATGTAGTGAATGTCTCGAGAAACCACGAAACAAACATGTCTGCCCCCTGCCATTGACCCTACTATATTGTAAATGTTTTTTTGTGTTTTTTTTCCTTCATATTTACCTACAGTTGCAGATGCACAAATCATCATCGGAAATATTTCGGGAACTTTCAATGTGAATTATCAGACATATAAAAATTCCAAGTAAATTCATACTACCCCGGTACCGGTACTGCCCCTTTACATTGAAACATGTTCTCTGTTTTGGCCCCAAGCCCATGTGTCATTATCCAGATATAGGCCTAATTGTGTGTATGGCCTGATATGGCCATGATGGTGGTGATTAGGCACGTTAATAGTGCCGCTATATACTGGATCCCTTTGCCAACTCAAGTTCCTACCATTCCCCCTATGATAGGATACCACAGGCGAGCTATGCGGGAGTACCACGCCTGTAGTAATTACAGGTCCCCACAGAGGGCGCCTCCTGCCCTCTGATTTGCCGTGCGGCCTGAAGGGGCGCTGCGGGCGTCTGAGGTACGTCATGCGTGACGTAGAGGGCGGCCATGATGGGTGCCCGGCGGGCAGACAGGGACCGCCTACATTACCTCCCCAGCACCAGCGACATACACCACACCACACACATACACACACACCATCCTGACACTCGTCATACAGCTACACACAGCTCCCAAAGCACCTCTCACACTCACAACACCTGCTGGTCTCTGATTGGCTGAAGTGAAACACAGTGGGTGTGGCCTATGTGGTAGCATGGCTGCTGATTGACAGAGGGCCATGTCATGGGTATAGGCCCTGTCCACTGGGATCCTATTCAAGGTTGCCACCATTTGAGGAGCCCATGTTTATCCACCATGAAAAGGCAAAATAGGGCTCCATTACTAGAGGGTTTGAATTGCCAACTCAGTATTTCAGGAGGGGGTCAATAACTACAGAAGCTACACAGTTTGAAAGAATGAATTATAATCGCAGCATTGCTATTCCCCTGATCCTATACCATATAATTGATATATTATCTGTGAGGAGATATTTCTAAATGTTGTTCAGTATGAAATAAAAACCAAAGGAGAGAGAAGGGAATCTCCATCCTATTCCCCTGTTTATGCCCTACTGTAGGCTTCATAAACATATTGAACTTAAGTACCGGGCAGACTCTTCAAAGCCTGCAGGCCTTTCTCCCATTATTAAACATCACTGGACCACCTGCAGGCAGACATATTTAAGAAGATTATGATTCCGAGTAATTCCCAATGCATTAAGCAATGCAATTTCTCCTCGGCAGATTTGGGCGCTCAGTGCCTTTAGCTGCTGACTGGCTTGTGTCAGGTGACATTGCTGTAACTCAGGTGAAGCTCACAATAAGCCCATACATGCTTCCTGCTTCACAGACCTGATTAATCCAGGCCTGTTTGGAGGCTTTACCATCCTGCTCCTCTTACTACATCCCTTTACCAGTGAACACTCCATTAACATTCATATTTAATGTCAACCATCTCTAATATAGTTAGTAAATATAGATATAAATTTGATATCCAAAGGGCGGTGTTGTGTTTCCGTGGAGATGGAAGAACATCTTGCTATTGCTTTAATACAGACATAAGGCCGAATTTTTCTATCTTTTCCCCAAGTTTCCTCCGTTTCCCATATTGAACTATGCTCCACGTGACCATTACCACTCAAATGAAACAACTGAAAAAAACAGTAGAAGGCCATCTATTGCTCTCACCACGCTGAAGGACACCATGCTAATTGCTTGAATTTGGATGGTTTGAACTTCAGCGTTTTAATAGTAGTGTGAGGGACTTGCTGTGAGGAGAATATTACAAACGTCAGTGCTGACATTGGTGGTGGTTTGTTTTTGGTGTAACCTTTGTGTGAGCAGCTCACCACATCCTGGTGGAGCAGCTCAGACATGACCCACATGGGGGTTGAGACATGACCACCACAGAGGCCACAGCACCTGTAAATACCATATTGGCAGACCTTTGATTGTCACAACGCTGACAATACGGCAATTGGAAAATTGAATATGTTCCATGTATTGTGTCTCATAGTTAAATGTTAAACTTAATTCCACGATCACTGTTAATTGTCGATCCTAGTATTCCTACATAACGTAATTTCCGACCATGTTGATGACAGTGGTTGAAGACAAGTGGAAGTAAATTGTATTGCAAGTTAATCGTATTGCAACTAGCATGAGTAATCATTATAATCATCATCACCATCATCTTCATCTGTAAATCATTTTCGCTGACTTGACCCTGAGAGGTGGCGGGAGGGGGTGGGGGATGAAACAGTCATTCATGAATCGGTTGAAAATGGCTTCTGCAGTGGCTTCCTCTTACATAACAAGGGGGGGTGTAGAAATATGCCTAAAGATCTATCCGATAGTTTTAGAAGTCAATAGATGAGGTCTAGAAGATGAGGTCGAAATTTCCTAGAAGCCATTAGACAACTAGCCCACCAGACAACAATGTGAAGCCACTATAAAGCAATGCCTAGAAGTCATCAGACTAATATGGTCAAGAAGCCACTTGGAAACGTCTGAACCACCTGTCTGAGCAAACGTCAAAAACCCACACAGATGGCAGCACTGTATAGCTAAACCCGAAGCCACTAGACCAAAAAAAAGGACTCACTAGACGCGCTGAATTCAAAGTGCACGCATAGCCATCTACTAGACCCACAAGACAAAGCATAATATACGAGTTCACACACCCGACAGTGCCTGTGACCTAGTGACCCTGGCTGACTGAGCTGTTTGAAGGCCCTTGATGAGATCATGCCCTGTGCCAACAGTCTGTGTACTGACCTGCTCACTGAGCCGCTCACTGCAGCCACCCACTGCAGCCACTTGGTACCACCTGCGGCTAACCAACTGAAGAACAGATACTGCCATTTGATGCAGTACAGAAAAAAAATGGGAGGTCGGAAAGTTGCCTTGTCCATGGGACATAACCTCCAGTCCCTCTACTATCACTGTTCTGAACTGTGTTTGCTCAGCGTACAAGGACCTAGGATGTGGTTGAAGCCATGTCCAGAGCCTCTCCTCCATGACCCCTCCACCACCCCCAACTGGCCCTTGCGATATTTGAACCATGAAACCCTGGTCCTTTACATGTGGCCTGGAGATAGTGAAGACATTAGTTGTTGCGCCTGCAGACTATACTGCAGTTTATATCACCCCACCCCTTCAGTTTTGGCCTGTCTGTCTCCACAACGTTTCAACCAGCTGCCTGATAGGCCTGGATGGGCTATAGGTGTGAGAGGAGGTCAGTGGCCTCTGCATGGATAGTGTGATGAGTAGGGATTGGCAATGGGTGGCACTGCTGATCGTCATGCTTGATGGTGGAGTGAGATAAGAGGGAGAGGAGTGGGGTGTAAGAGATTGTGTGTGTGGTGGTGGTGGGGGGGGGGCAGGGGGGTTAGTTACTAGTGGTTTACCACAAGCAGGACTTGGAGCTGAGTCATTCCCACACCCAGGGCCCACCACACTGACCTACAATGATATGTAGGTTTGTGGTCATGTCCACTCTCAGCATCCTCATATAGCACGAGCATAGCACCCAGGGCAAATAAACAATTGGTTGTTGGCGATTGGGGTGTTGGGGGATGGGGGGCGGGGGGGGGGGGGGCTGGTCTGATCTGGTGGACAATGCTGACACCATATATATTCAGTTCTCTGATGGGGGTTTCAAATTGCATTTCAGTGGATATGTATAAGACAGTTTAAGTCTCAGAAGCTAATCTATAATATATAAATGACTTGTCTCGTGCCTGTGGCATGGCACAATAAGCTACAATAAACTGACTAATGCAATACATGGGCCAGCAGAGCCCCGATACATGATGTTTCCTAGGATTGGTCAGTGAATATGTATAGTCAACCTGCTGCAGTGAATTGGCATAAATGCAACATAGCGACAGAACCTGTACATTTCATCTGCATACTCGACATGTATGGCTAACAATAACTACCATTTGGAAATCAAAATAGAAAGGAGTATATACGTCGTCACCAGTTTTACCAGTTAGTTCGTAGTTCCTGTATCTAAACAAAGCCATCTGAAACCAAGCAGACCCAGATATGGTATTAGGAAGTACATTATGGTGGATTTCCCGATGTCAAGCTGCCATCCCCCTGTAACATGGCACTGGCTGGTACCACAGGGGGATATCCTCCCTAAATATACAGCAACATGTCTTATCACAATATCTCCAGACCTCAACAATGTACTATGTATACACACCAATTCCTGATTCTATTGTAATAGTTCCTGTTCCTGGAAGTTGAACAGGAATTTCTGTAACATAAGCAGCATGCTGCTTTGAGAAAAGTGTTAACATTTATTGTAAGTGCAGTGTGTATCCATTATATATGTAATATATAATGTAAAAGTTGCTGTTTTAAATATCCATAAAGATTTATGAAATGTAAAATTCTGTGACTAGTCCTTAAATATTAACGATAACACTAAGATTGGAAATGACAGTGAGGAACAGAAAACAAAGGTAAAGAAGCCGCTGTGGCTCCTTGGGCCATCCACATGGTGGACGACCAAAACCACACGCCACAACCCCTCCCCCCCACCCCACCCCACCCCACCCCACCCCACCCTCTTACCTATATAAGTATACTAGAGGCTAACCACCATCCCACCCCACTCCTCCCTGTATAAGTAAACCCAGGGCTAACCACCACCCCCCACACCCAGCTCCCAACCTGTGGTTACCCTGGAGGAGGTCCATGTCAGCTCTAGGCCCGTCCCAGAACGACCAGCTACTTCCGGAAGTGGCAAACCGGAACTGGTGACCACAAGCATGACGGGGTGGTATTTTGGGGAGTCACATGACCTGTCATGGCGTCTGGTGAGACCACAATGAGGCGTCCTGTGCTGTGGTAATGACCGGGTAGTGAATGTTTCATATGTTGTTAGCGTGTATTAGTTTACATTATGTGCGCAGTTGCTGAAGTACTTACTCACATGCTATTCACTGTAAATACTGATTTCAGCCTACTTTAGACCCTTAGGCACAGGAAAACAGAGTGCACAAAACATATAAATTGGTCAGAGAGATGAATAAATAATGGTCGGACTTAAGCATGAAAAAATACAAGATGATGAACAATGGAATGATACTATGGGATTAGTAAGGAACATTAACAGGATCTCTGAAATTCCATGATGAAATGTAAGCTGTATGCAAAGATGTATTACTTTGTGACTAGTAGGGTAGATGGACCTAAATGTAACCACGTATCATGAGATGTCCACCTCAATTTTGTAGTCATTCATGCATGATAAGCCCTATTTTCGTGTATCACAGTACACGTTAAGTGACACTATTTCCAGCAAAGGATAAGTAAAGACAATACCATACAAGAATAACTACATAATTAAGGTGGATATCTCAGGGTACATGGTTACCTTTAGGTCCATCTACCCTATAGACCTACTACTGAAGTGAACAATGAAGCCAGGTGCTGCTATTGTGCATGCAGCTAGGAGCGGATCAAGGATTTTCTGAACGAGTGTATCAAGGGCAATTTGGTGATAATTTAAATTCATTGTAGCTCAATATTGTACCTCAAAAGTCGTTTCTTGGAAGAATTAAAAAGGGGCACGTGCCACTGACGATGTTCAAGACGTCATCAATAGAGAGCATGGCAAAAGTGTTTATCAAGTTGTACTAAATGTGATTACTATGATAATTGAGAACGGATACAGCAGAGCAACTGATGTTAGCAACATATCCAATGTAAGTTGCCGGATGTGCGTATATATACGGTTCATGCAACACGGGGAAATTAGTAAGAGACTATTACATACAACATGTGAAAATACGGAGGGAAGTTTAAGGGGGTGCCACCCATTATCACCTCATCTATTTTAGGCTTAATAAATTATAAGTCGACTTACATGAAAACTATGGCTCTCATATGGTCAGAAGGTCATGAATAAGCAATTACATGTTTGCAAATTGTCGGAGAATGTGCCTAATGTATGAAGTCGGAATTTAACAATCGTGTTAATGAACAGGTCATGTGTGTCCATAGAGTCATGATGTTCCTGCATGTATTCGATGAATATCTGTTACATAATACGTCTTTGAAAAGTTGGATTATCAGTTATCTATTATACATTCAATAATAATTATTAATAATATACCAGTAAAATTGCTAAATATGTTCTTCTCTTGATTTTAGTACAGGATGTTAACTCATTCCAAGTCAATAAAAATCGTTGATATGATTTGAATACATCTACATACATCTTAATAAGGCTTAGTGCAGCCAGAAAGTACTGCTGGGGATGGGAGAGGTGTAGAAGGGATTGGACGACACTTTGACAGAGGGTGTACAGAGAGGGAGAGGGATGACCAAGGTCGGCCTTACCTGTGAAGGTGAACAAATAGCAGGCTTGGCTCCCGTCTGATTTACCTGACGGCTTAGGGAGGGGAGGTACAGGTACTTAAGTGGGCACCATGACAAGTCACCACTTAGTTACTGCCCCTCCCCTGCCCCCCCCCCCCTCCATCCACAAGCCACAACTCCTCACCCTGTAGCTGAAGGATTGCAGCCTAGAATCCCCCCGCTTAGGGGATATATAAGGGAGGCTTGGTCTGGACATCTTCATTTCTGCACTACGTGAGTAAGTCAAGCCAGACTGCCCCAGGACGATCTACTGCACCTGATGCGTCATAAAGAAAGACAATATGTGACTCAAGGAAATAAAGGGGGAACAAATACTGTGTGTGAAGATGAGAAAAATATGGAGAAATAATCGGGGAACATTTCTTCTTTCCACTGGCCAATTGGGTAACAGTCCCGAATAAGATAAATCATATTCTAGTGCATTCCCACTATCTGGTCATGCCTGTATTTATATATGAAGTAATCATTATAGTTTGGAACATATTTTGAGGATCTATGTGTCTTCTAAAGTTCTTTCATTGTGGTTCATTCAAGCAAGATTTTCATTGAAAATTGACCTATGGACAACTGATATATGTATTTTTAAGCAGTGAATAGATCCGTTTCTGAGCAGCCATGACTTCTTTTTTTTTTAACTTCCACGCGGTAAGCCAATATATTGCACAAAATTGCATTGAGTTACAGAAAATCCAATGGTGAAGAGGTAACCATACGATAAAGTTGGGAGCAAGCAGCCACCCTTTATATTGTATGATAATGTACTAAAAAATTCCGGAATCAATCTCCACTAGAAGCATGGAGCTACAAGCTCCATCGCCTAGAGGGCGGCTTTAATGTGAGTTGCTCTTTTGCTACAAGCAGTGAGGTCTCTGGGTCACCTTACATGACAAGGGGAATCGCCGAGGAGAAACGTGGTCTAGGCCTACTTACATCCCCCCCCCCCCCCATCACCAGACCACCTTCACCACCCATCACATTATTAGATGAGATCTGTCTTTTCTTAATGGAATTCCTCCTTTGTTTCTTGTAGGCTGACGCCGAGGCTCGCCGGAACCGCCTGATGCGTGATATGGCCCAGCTGCGTCTCCAGGCCGAGGTCAGCCAATTAGAGGGCTCGCTGCAGTCAGCTGACCAACCGTCCTTGCCGCCATATTTGGTGCCCGACTCAAGCGCCCTCTGTGAGAATTTGACCCAGGTCAAGCAGCTTGCCCAGTCCGCGCGTTTCATCATCATCATTCCACTAGCAGGTGAGTGGGAGAATTTGCAATGGTGGAAATAGTAAACTGTTTTAATCAAAGAATCTACATGGTCCTCGTCATATCTCCATATTGCATCATACACATCTACATAGTTGAATTGCCTTTATCGTAGCCACTACCTGATTATTACATATTGTACTGATCCTTATAATCAGGTGGCCCAATAATCTATGCCTGTACAAGCATATACATTCTTGATCCAAATGCAACTATTCAGCTATCTCAACTAATGTGAAAAATAAAGCATGTATAGTAGGAAATACCTACTTCAACACTAAAATTTAACTAGCTTTGTGTCCGCCAAGAATTCTCAGCCCACACACCCTCGTAAAGGTTGGTTAAATTGATCAGTACCTCACAGCTTTCTGAGCAATTTTCCTCCACTTCAGTGATCGACCAACTCGACATCTTGAAAAAGGAGAGCGCTGGTGCTCGGCAGGCGATCCGCTGGTTGGAGGCTGAGTTCCGGAAGGGGAACAGGTCAGGGCCTTTTATCTCTGTGTGAAATCAATGGTTGTGTTAAAAGATGAAAGGGCATCAGGTACACGCCGAGGCGATATTTCCTCAATTTGGCCTCCTCTAGTATACAGTGGTGCTAAGCAAACCCAGCTATTTTCATTGAATATACATATATATGTTCATTTAAACCAAAATGCCAGATTTGCACAGCTTATTATAGACTGGATTCCTCCAAGACAAAGCTCTTACACAGGCCATAACAAAAATGCTTGGGTATAAGTTCACCTAAAGTAAAAAAAAAAATAGATATCTTTAACTACCTATCTACATTTTGAATATTTAAAGTTGTGATGTCAAACTGAGTTAACCTCATTACACAGTGGTGCTGTCTATACCTACCTACCTACCTACCTACCTACCTACCTACCTACCTACCTACCTACCTACCTCATGTACTAATCTGTCCGTTCCTGTTTTACTGTAGATACGTGCGGGCCCAGAAGACACATGAGAAGCTGTCCACAGTCCCTCACAAGAACCTCAAGAAGCGGGACAAGGATGCCTGGTAGGTAGTAGTAAATTATACAGCGAGACTTTAAACTGGTTAATGAAGATAAAATATAATGAGACATGTTTTCTTCCTTTACCAAGACGCATGTGACAGGAAAGAAACAAAAGGGGGTAGAATATAATGGATGAAAAATGGTGGCGTGGCAAACGTGTTTTTTTCTTTTTCCAAGAAGATACATATGTACCCTAATGCAATATTTTATAAACCGGTATTATGGGCATAGCTGGAGCCATTCCCTGTCTTACAACCACCCATTGCAGAATTGTTTTTCCTCTTCAAACTACCAGCGTTTCTAATTAATCCCAAGACCTTGCTCTTTTCCCCGAGTGTTTTTCTTCCTAGGAAATGTAGAGAAACAACCTCAAACATTAAAATAGCCTGTAGAAATAACTACGGGTCTCAGCCATGCGGATGCTCATGGTTTATAACATTGCAGACATGTCACTTTGAAACAAAGCGACCATTTCTCATCCATTCATAAGGTGTAGGGGATTGGCCATTATTAAAGGTCATGTAATGGGATAATTAGGAATAATGACAAGACAGATCCTGCACTAGTGAGAGGCTCTAACAGCAACTTACCTGTTTTATGGAGGATGTTATGCAATGGATTTGAATTAAGATAAAAGAAGAATCTTTCAAAATGAATTTAAGAATACTTCTAAATCCATGCTCTTTTTGAATCTTAGACAGACATATAGTATAGAGGGGACAGGGGCGTGGCAAGCAGTCTCAAAGTGGTGGGGACTGAGAGGTATTTTGACCCTTTTTGACCCCTTTTTACTTGACCTTTTTGGTCTGACCTTTTTTGGGGTTGGTCAAAAGTGGGGGGGACATGTCCCCCCGTCCCCCCCCCCCGGTTGCCACGCCCCTGGGGGAGATGAAAGTGATATGATTGTTCCTGTATAATGTATTGAAATAGTAGTATTTACAAATGGGGATTTGCATCAGGCTGAGTCTCCCTAGTGGATTTGATACGCATACATATGTACACATTAGGCAGAGAGCTGGATGAAATAGGATTTGTCTGTAAAATCGATTTTTATACCTCTGATTTGATATAGGACAACTTTAACTTTAAGATATATGCCGTTGATAGTCCCCTTCTCAATGTATGTCCACCCCACTTAAAAAGTGTGTGCCCTTTAATCCATAGTAACTTGCTGGCTTTTTCGCTAAAACCAGGTGACCTCCCCGCTAAAGAGGGATCGACATTTTTTAAACCCCACTTCCCCTGTCTCTAAAAAATGAGCCCTCACTAAGCTGTCTCCTCTTTTCCCCAGGCGTGTGCTACAGATGATAGACTGCTGTAAGTACCTGTCCCAGCAGAGCTCTGAGTGGGACTCTCATGGCCTGGTGTGTGTGCTCACCAACCTGGTCGTCTCCAGTCCACTCCTCTCTCTACGGGTAAGGCAGGCCTTCGCCACAGCCATGCAGGAAGGTATGTACACTGTTATCTCATCAAATACTGTATGTAATAGGATGTATGCTTAAGTACTGTGTGCTACATATATTATACATGGAGTACATGGGATTCGGTGCAGTGATATGAAAGGGTTCAAGCACTGAGGCCTCAAATATGCTCCCTAAAGAATAAAGTACATGCTATCAGACTGCTATCAGTTATGAAGCAAATGATTGCAATATACATGTGCATATCAGATACTATATACATGAATTATACTTGAATCCTTTTGGGCACAGGTGTTGTGGTATTATGGGCACATGGCATCATTAGCAGTATAGTTGGTATCAGTTGTCATGCTCAGTTTGGCAAAACCTTGAGGCCAAGAACATAGCATTTGCTGTATTAACTGTCATGTTTTCTTTCCAGGACTGATGATAAAAAGTGTACCAGAGTTCTTCTCCGGTTGGAAAGAACTGCCCAGGACGAGCAAAGGCTGAAGTGGTCACCATGGATACTGCCATGGTTTATCAAGTCAATGATGGGACAATGACACTGTTGCCATGGTGACCGCATGTCAACAAGGCCACCGGATGTCGTCCCAAGGACGGAGATGATGTTAGATGTGACGTCACCGTCCTATCTATTCTCACAGCTACGGTCTCTTAGTGTATTCTCAAGTCACTAGAGGCACTCCGACCTGACCTCTGACCTTGGCGGCCGGGGTCAGCGGGTTGTTCCAGGAGAGGTCATCTGCTAAGCGCTGACTGTCACTGTGACAGCGGCTTACCAGGTATAGCACCCCTCCTGGCGGACTTGACAGTGGCATGTGACAGTCACTGTGACAAGTCGCATTGACAGTCGTTACCGTTACTCACACTTTGTTGTCGAGTCCATATATAATGGTCATGAGTTGCGTCTTATTTGAATACAAAGAGAGCATCTCGAGAAGCGACTCACAGAAGGCGCACAATCAACTGTTCCTGCAATTACTATATGTATATAGCAGGATGATGGTAAAAGGCTTAATAATAATACATGGCTAAATCAACATCTTTTTAAGTTTTCATATGCTGAATTCTTCATACACTGAATTCTGTCACAAATGATGACTAGTGCACGACATTGTAGTCTGATTACCTCAGAGATGTGGGTAAAGCAGTGTTAAGATGAAAGATGGGTGTCAGGCATATGTCCGGTTAACAAATTGTATATTCTGGTTTGGTAATGTATATCATAACACAAAGGAAATCTGATGAAATCTAATACAAATTATCCATATTAACATGTTTGCAATAACATGGATAGGAAAATGGGCATTAGTCTTCTCTGTGGGTTAATGTTGATTGAAACAACTGCTCTGCGGGAGTAATGTATTAAGATCTGTGATTTGTAGGGGCATGAAGGCAAAGTGCATTTAATTTATTGGATGTGAGACCTCCCAATGTTGGTACTAGTACCCTCAAAACATCATTATTAATGCCCTCATCACACAGATATAAACAAAGTGTGATTGTGTACATAGACTGGGATATAAATAGATCCTTCTTAACAATGTGATCTGGTCATCTTTATTCATACTAAATTCTAATACTATAGTCATATAGTACCATACGTTGTAGGTACATATCCTGAGCATGGCAATTTGCAGTATAATTATAATGAACAGTAAGATGAGGCACAAACTAAATGTCACATAACGAAGGAACAGAGTTCTGTAGTAGCTAATGTCACACCCAGACAAATCAAGCAATCCGCTGCCATTGCAATTTTTCTCAAGCTATCCAACACATTGTAAAGCCAAATTAATGATGTTCACTTAACATGCATGCTTATGTAATTAATAAATCGGCAGTTTTTGAGATATTTTACCATATCAGACTGAGACAAGTGATACATATAGGTGCACCAGCGAAAAGAGTGTCTTGTCCAGGTTATGCAAAAACTGCGATGCTATTTTCTGTAGTATATCTATTGTAAATTGTTGTTAATTCATGGCGAGTCTGACTTGGATTTAAGTGTTTTAACATCCACTTTTTTAAAACCAAATGGAATCTTGATGGCTGATGAGACCATCGCCTTTGCCACAATCTGGTAATAACATCACAATATTTAGTTAGATGGTCCGGAACACATGGATGCCTCAGTGTTCTTACGAGTATTACACAGTTGCTGCACCCTTTGTCTGAATTATATGCAAAACTTATTCCTTAGGATATCGATCAAGAAGGATAAAGGCACAAGTGCTGAAAAGAGCATGATACCAAGAGAAATGGTATTGATGGTCCTATTGGAGAGTCTTCAAGCATTACAAACGTATAATTCTTGTGTATTATAGATAGTATTGTTGGCTAATCAGCTGGTGAATCCATTTATTTTTCTATTGATTTAAAGTATTTACTATTGTTTTTGAATTTGAATAATTATGTTGATAAGATCTCATTGATGTGTCACCATTGTGCTGGGGATTGTTGGTAGCTTATATCCGAAGGGAAAGTAGGCCCGGAGCAGAACGTTAGTGATTCAGTGGACCAGTCCATTGCCATATTTATCATTGCAACATAAGCTATATGGGTCCCTTATTCTTATACTAAGGAACTTGTCACTAAGGATTGTGGAGACAGGATTTAAAATTGAGAGCTCAAACTAGCAACTAAAGCCAAAGTAGTAAGCCATTTGACAGTGAAATGAGTCTGATCCTGTCCTTTCAATCCTTGGACATCTGGCAGTGGTATAAAATTGAGTACTAAATCTAACTGACACTTCAAGGCATGGTAATTCCAAATCAAGTATCATTGATACTATGCCCAAGGAGCAAAGAATACGTTGCTATTTGCTATGCCTTTTTGGAATGATTACCCAGATATTTCTGGAAATCACCAATATTGGTAGGAGACACTTTATATTTTACCAACATTTAAATGTCCCTTCAATGATTAAATAAGAGAATACAACCATCTTTAAAGATCAAATCTTTGAGTGAAGAACTACACTATTATAGAAGATATAGGGGGAGAGTGTTTTCTGTGTGTGAGCGATGATGTGATAGCCCTGCCTGATTAGAGTGGTGTCTGATGACCGGTCCTGACGCTAGAGGAAGTCCCAGGGAACCCACCTGTGTTTCTGCCCTATACTATAATACACTACCTGGAGGTGAAAAGCAGTTTCAGGTAATCCCTGGGGACTTACCCCCTGTTGCCTTCTGAAGCTCACTGATGCTGTTTGGTTACTTGGATTTTGGCAGTGGGAAGTCGTATTAGGACAGTCTGATCATTGTATCCTCCTCTCCATGTATCTAAATTCTTAAATGTGACACAACAACAAAACAAGTAACAGAGCTTGGTTCCGAAATAATTGGGGGAAAAAAGTTCTCGATGATCACAAAATTAGCTAAAATAGATATTTTTCATAGCCATAATTGATTAAAGGGATGCTAAATATTAATCTCTGTGAGAGTAAATATCTTGGATGTGTGGCCATCCTTAATGTACGTTAGGACATAATGAAACAGTTCGGTCAGTCGGCCTCCAGAGTATCTGCTCTTGCTCAAAGGCCTTTTTCCAAATTTCCTAAGCTTTCCTTTGTAATTTGTAAGATTCCTATCAGAGTGGAGGATACATGACAGAATGATCACCCAGAGCAAGTAACCAGATGTCAATCAAACGTGTGGGCGGAGTCAGGGCAGCGGGGATCAAAGTCGGGACTGACTGGGCGTCATATTGAAAAGGAGTAACAACTTTGAATTGATAGAAGACCATTTGAAAAAGTAGAACTTGCAGTTTACTATGAATATATATGTTTTTGAGTTTAATAGCTGCCAGAGATATTGTTATATATTTGCGAGTATTTTTATGTGATAATTAAACATTTTGAAGTTTAACATGTACATACTATACAGTATCGCCTACACTACAGTTTTCTTTTTGTCGCTCCCATGTGGAGATTCTGGTATTTTGCCTTTCTATAGGGTGAATTCCCTAATTCTACCCTACATCTATGAGTGCACACATAATTATAGTCTGTATTATTGGTGCTGTGATTTTGTTGTGTGCTTATAAGCAGTTAAACATATTTTAGTAACTCCTTTTAATGCCATAGTTGTTGGGATGTTTGTATTGTGGCGTTGACAACATTTACACATTTGTCTGATCTATGCTGTCATGGTGAAGCAATGTTTAACACGTCCATCGTGAATGCACACCCGCCATGCAAATAAGGAAATAAATATTTAAAACTCAGTGTTAACTAACTTGGGAACACTTCATCAAGTCTTGTTATCGTGGTTCCATCTTGCTTTTAGTCGGCTTCAATAAACACAATTCTGCAAATAATGACGTCTCCTGTTACATTTCGTCATACCTCTAATTACCGAGTTATACCAATAGTATAGGAAGAGATTTATCTTAGGGCCGTGTTTGGTGGGCATTTAAGATGTTTGGTATAGGTTAAGTTATGGAACGTGTTCGGGTTACTACATGTAGTAACTTAAGCCATAATGGTACCAAATCAAGTGGTTGGGGAAAAAGTGTAGGCTACTTAGATACCAAATTTACTGCAGCGTACTGCTATGGGGTATTCTGATTGCAGACGAATTAGCACATTCCTTTTATAAAAGTAGGCTAAGAATAAATAACCCAGGAGGGCGACATATTTTAAGACGCGTATGTCAAGCTGGTGGAGGAAATTTGCTTTCATTTGATATATAGTAGGAGACCATGCCTGTTTCCGTGTTATGATGGTCCGAGTAACAAACATTATGTAAAAACTCCTATGCAGGCCAGGAGCACTACTTCGTTCCATTTATAGCTTTTCCAAATACTCCAATTAGAATCCAGGTTAGCTAGATTCCAGCAATTCAAAGATGCAGAGAACTGGGAGCCCCAAATTGGATTGTAAATGTGGAGGAAGATCCTTTGTTTACCCCCACCCCCTCCCAAACAGCCACAGCCCCTATCTGACATGATGCCCAGCAGTTGTGATGACCCTGACCGGGGATGGGGGGGCGGGGGTGAGGCACGTGCAAGGGATTAGGGCAGGGTTCACCCGGCTATGGGAAAATCATTAAAAATTGGAAATTAGTAGGCCAACAGCAGCAAGGAAGATTGTAGAATGGTTCATCTAATGGTTGGCCTAGCCATATTTCCCACACTTATACTTACCTTCATCATAACGATGTGTCAGCTATTTTTTCGGTCTGTAAATAAAGAATAAAATAAGGGCAAACTTCCCTATGAAGGCATGATGAGGCCTAAAGAACCACATTTATTAACGCTTTTTAAAGTTTTGATGTCTATAAGTATTTCCATAGTGGAGTGTTTTTCTCGAATATAACTCATACTTTCCGTAGAAATATCTACAACAGCCCTGGTGGTGCTAAAAAAAAACCACGTCAGAACAGCTTTCTGTATTGCATTACTATGGTCATAGTGTAAAAGGTAATTATTACTATATATTGATTTTTTTTCAGGTTAGATATAAGATGGATAGTGTCTATCTAATTTGCTAGGGGAGGGGCCTAGTCTCGCACCAGTGCCCTTGACCTGGCAATGCACCCAGCATCTCCTCTTGTGTGACGTCACGTCTCAGCGTGTCGTTATAATGACGTCATTATCACCCGTCCAGTCGTCGTCGGGTGATTAATCTGCAATTAAGATTATGCAGATTAACCTCCAAGCTTATCCTCTTAATCCGGTGTCTCAATTTGTAGCTGCTGATGGGGTGGGGTGAGGTGTGTGTGTGTGTGTGGAGGGGGGGGGGTTCTGATTATGACGTCACTCGGGGAAGGTGGAGGTCTTCCCACGCCATCTAATGATGGGATTTAGCACCACTACTACCCTCTAATACACGGGCAGGATTAAGGCATCAACTAGAAATTAAGTAGAGTAGTTTTATTCCAAACTATTCCACTGTCATTTCACTCAGAGACTGAATGTTTTTTCTAGATCTAGACCCACCTTTCCACATTGTTTGTCCTTTGAAATATGATATAGGCTAGGCAGAGGGCCTTCCATTACCCATTATCCATCTGGATAACTGGCTTCATCCTGTGTTACTAAATTTGATTATGAACGCTCATGTGAGCCCTTACTATCAATCTCAACACCAACCTCTCCCAAATTGTTATCACTCCACTATAACTTGGCCTACTCCCAGATCAGTGCCCTCGTCGCGCGTTCCACAATGCTGCGCGACGGTTTCTTGACGCATGCCCATTGTGATGCAAATGACTTCCGCTTCCTGTCAATCAGAGAACGGGGGTTGTTTAATCTGGGCACGGTGCTTGTCGTAATTACACCGACCTAACTCAAACAAGGCCCAGGCGCCGTGAGTTCCCTTCTTGTCCCTACGACAGGGCTCAATTGGCAACATTTCAAAACATTCGCCTCAATTTCAGCCATGTTTATTTGGCCAGCAGGCACTTTGGGGTCCGGGTGACACGGCTTCAAAATGATGGGTGGAGCACGGCGTTATTAATTGCAGCTTTCTGAATGAAGAGGGCGAAAATGTGGGTGGGATGCGGAGTTTGATAACTGGTGAATCAAAGTAGTAGTTTATACAAAGACGGCTGAGAAATATTACTTTTGTATATATCTATCTGAGTTTATATGTATGTCTTAACCATTGCTTGCCTGTTCCTCATGTTGTCCTTTTAAACCCAAGGGCGTAGGCTAGATATAGCCGTAGGCTTACACTTCAGGCTCCTTCATCATATTGAGATCTTTCCCTGGGAGGTTGGGCAATGTAAGCTGATGCATTGTTTGGAGAAAAATGTACCTTCATTCTACCATTGATGCGACACGTAGGTGTATGTAAGCCTAGTGGTGGAGGTAGGGTCCGACTTGCATTCATGGCAAGAGTAATGCAATTTACTAAATCATCAGTGTATGATTTGGTCATCATGTCAATGTAGGGTAAACAATCTATCTGTACAAGTTTAACCTTTCATGTAGTTAATGATTTTGACACAAAATATCTTCCTTTGCCATTTTAATAGAATTTCAAGATCATGAATTGCCATCGTAGATGGACTTTGAATATACCTTTCTGAAATACCTAACCATATAATTTCTCTTCCTGTAGAATTGTTATTAATGGGAGGACAAAGAGAGTTTATCAGCAGAAGGAGGCCTTTTCTGTGGTCACATAATGTATTCACAAAATTATATATACTGAACATAAGCTGGCATCCCACCTGGGCCTCTGGTTGTAGTACATTCCATTAATTGGCAAGAGGCACCTTTTACACGATTTACGGTGCATAAATTGTGTGTAGGTCTACAAAAAGCCATCTGTGTCATAATAACTAGGATAAAGTGCCCATGAGTCGGCCATCTGGGCCTGTTTTTTCCCTATAACCTATTCTGGAATCTATTTTGTGGTGTGTAAGGCAGTAGGTGCCCCACAAAGATGGTTTTGGATTTTTTTTTTGAAGTTTTAGGCAATGCAGACAATGAGGGCTTAACTTTCCAATTCAAGCCTTTTGGGCCATATTGGCATCCAATGCCTGAGGTATTAAATTTTTCCTTGAGTTAACCACCTTGGTACCTTGACATAATCTCTTGTGAAGGCCGCTGGTCTGCCAAAACCACACAGAAATCTCCTTTTTTTAAATTTGTTTCATTGTAAAAACATACTATTCTATTATATGAATACTTTCTGGAAATATGCATAGCAATAAACAACACACAGGCTACACAGACACAGACTTAATGCAAAAGGCCAGTGTCTGGGGGTGTGGCATGAATTTCACCATGCATAAGATGAAAAGTGTGGCCAGAAGTGGCAATAGATGATAGTTTAGCCGTATGTGGAGAGAGGAACAACTAAGCTACAAAAAGGATAACATATAGCAGAAAGCTTAATCACCTTCTATTATGTAAATAAAAATATGGGGACCCCATTGGAATATCTCTTAATAGTCACAATTTGGTGTGGAAAACATGGCAAAGTGGTTGACTTAAGGTACATGGTCGACTCAAGGACACCTTACCCTAGATGTATCATATTTATAAGTGTTAGGGCGTGGTCCCTTAGATCTGCCTATGGAGGTGGCACACGTCATAAGCTGTGGCTCTTATTAGACACCATTAGAACGCATAAAGCACAACCACTTAAAAGTGGTGCACTTTAAGGTGCTCTGCCATATGTGGGAGTTTAGTGCTAATTGGAAATGTAGGCTAATTGCGGTTATTATGATGCACCCAGCTGTGTGTCGTGATCTAGTCCCAGGTGTGCATATACAAATGTAGTACAGGTTACTTTGATTGAGGTGTACACGTTTGTATAGCAGGCATAATTATAAAGATGTGGGCGATGTGATAATTTCTACCATAACAAAAAAATATACCAATAAATAACATTATATAGGTATATCAAAAAATCATAAAAATCGTTTGTAACAGTATGTTTATAAGGAGGAATCAATTCACCTGGCCAAGAATAAAAGTGTTACAAAAGAGCTCATATCTCCCTTGATTCTAAAGGAGAGGGTTTATCATTGGGTTGTGGTGTAAAAGCCCACACAACTCCCCACTAGCCTACTCAGACTAAGATCTTCAGTGTGATAGTGATGACTGGGTTGTTCTTTGTCTAAATGAAAATCTGATACGCGTAAACACATCAGACCTGTGTTAATTGCTTGTCACGTTTTGAGCTAATAACCCTTAACCTTTAAGTGGTAATCATGTCCCGTACTGTATCCTCCAGACACACCGGCGCCGGTCCCAGCGCGTCTTTGAAACTTGTCGGTTCAGAGTTGATTGCCTGCTAATTCATCGCATGATGTTTGTGAAAGATGGTGGCTATGTGTATTAGAAGCTGTGTATAAATATGACCGTCGATATCACGGGATGTTGTTTTGTATATATATGTCTCTAATATTATGTTCATGGTAACTGTTTGCTTGCGAAAGAGTGAGCGATATGTGTCCCTTTATCATGTTGGCCCTATAGAATTTCGCAATCATAAAGGGAAAAGGGAAAGCAATCCGGCTTGAGTTTGTCTGTGTGTTTACCTTCTTCAAACTGTACCTATTTACCGTAATTCATTGATATGTGTTTTTGAACCTCTCTATTTTGTCTAATACCCCCCCCCCCCGACCCTATGAGGTCCCATTTTTACCAAAATGTACAAAATTCGTAAGATAGAAAGAGAAGTTCAAGTGTCCCTGTCTGTTGTAGGAAAAGCTCCGGCATTCTCATGGGCCCAATGTATCGTGGGCTAATGTTACACAGGGATCGTCTATTCCTCATCTTTGTATGCTTTTTAGAATTTGCAAATCACATCTCGATTCCACACATTGGATGACCTTGAAGGGGGTAGTCTGTGTAGAAGTAGACAATCTTCAGACCCTTGAACCCCACTATCGATTGGTCTAGACGGCCAATCATAGTCTGTCTTAATTGGGTGTTGAAATCTACATGATTGGTTTACATAAGGACAACCAGAAGAAACTGACCTTTCTGTCCGTAAATCTCAGAAAGGCCCCTGCCTGGCGCGCCACTGAAAGTTTCAAGTCGTTAGGAGTGAGTTCAGTAGGTGGAGTGAACCTGTCCAACTCTATTATTTGTATCTAATCTAACTCCTGGGAGCTGTATCCACCACCGCAACACACACCTGTGTCCACACACATCATGGTGAGTGATACCAACCAGGCTGAGAGCTCTACCCCTGGATTGTAAAATAGTCTTATGTTAGTGGGGTTTATACCCATGTGTCTATGTAACAAAATGTTTACTCCTGTGCTACACACTACCATTGCTATCATTTGGGTCATGGGCACGACATAAGTATGAGATTATTCTGGTCACTTATTAGCTGACTCCTTGTATATACTTTGCTCTACCTCGTTCGATTCTCACATTGAACTGAATGCAGTGTACAACACGAAATGTAAAAAAATCCCTAATTCTCCTTCCCTTGATATACAATCAATTATACGGCACCAGAATGGCTTAAATTACATACCTTATGTAGGCATCAGACAAGCAGAAAGCTCTGTAGGATTTTCGGAATTCCCAGAGGTTTAACTTAAAATCACAGCTCCGCAATATTCCCATCACTCTCGCAGGGATGGCACGCGCTAACATCATAATGTTTGTGGTTATCCTACAACAATTACTACATGTATCTGTATGCCCCCCCCACACACACACACATCCATACAGGACACATTACCATTACATATGTGAATGTGCAGGCCAGGTACGCAGCACTAATTATGGCGTTTCTCAAATTTCTTGACAGGTGGAATCACATATCCTCTATTGTGACGCCTTTAATTCTCCAATTTAATTACTCGTACACAGACTTTATAAGAGACGGTACCGAAGAATCTTGTAATAATCCAAGATTAGCTCTAAATTCGTGGAAATTACATCACAAAGGTAGCTTGAGGTAAGGTCAATATGCAGTGCCATACCCAAGATTAATTGAGTGTAGTGAACAGGGAAACCCAAGTAAGTCTGATGATTTCTATAGATAAGATTTGTATGGTGCCCAGTAAATATGACTACATTTAGATGTCATTAGACTGCCATGACTTGTTGTCCTCTTTGACAAAAGTCCCTATAGACATACTGCCTCCTTCCTCTACTATCTGAGCTGTACTGAAGCTAGCCAAACAAATTCCATCAGTTTTTTTTACTTCAGTTCCATCTCCGACAGCTACTATCCGTCTGCAGAGAGACAGGAACTAAGAGTTATACGTGATAGTTTTCTTTTTCTTCACATTTACATGCAAGGTACAAAACAGGGACTTCCATGGAGAACAGTGTTTGAGATAGCAGGTGTTGGGGGTGGGAGGGGGCTAACAAAGCAGTGTCTTCATCTAACAACATTCAGCATGGAGTAAAATGCCTCCAAGCATACCTTTTGACTTGACGTCATTTCAGCCGTGCTAAGACTCTTTTATTCGCCCCACAATCCGGTGATAAGGTCACATTAAACTCTGGGCGGATGTTGTTTTACGACATCTACCTCTCTTATTGCGACATTCAGAGCCGCTTTTACGATAATCACGGTTTGCATTTGAAACTCCATTTTGGCGCGTGGCGTTTCTAATTTGCTTTCTGCAACGCGTGTGGCGTTTTGGACCAGGCGTGCTTTGGTGCTCACTGGTAAATAACAGACAATAGGTGACTTAAATCCTGCGTTTTCACCAGAGGAAGAAGGAAAAAAAACTCTCAGTGGAATCTGCGTCTTATTTTAAAGCAATTAAACCAAGGCGCGGACGCCGCGCGCGCGCACGTTACCACAGACGGTAATTCGACACCAGCTAAAAACCAGCGGGCTTTAAGGTAAAGCCATTCTAAATGCAAAACATGAACGAAAGCAGTTAGCGACGAGCAAATGTTGCTAATCATGATAATGTCACGAGCGGTGCGTAGTGGCTCAAACCGGAGCCTAAAACCACATCTTGGATCGCAGACGACATTCGAACTCATCTCGAGGCCGTGATGACGCTCGGTGATGTTTGACGCGGAGAAAAAACTGTTGAAATGTCACAGATTGAGTGGGTATTGCCTAATGCACCTTTGCGCCGTCCTCAATTACCCTAACAGGGCGGTATTTAGTAGCCAGCCCGCCCGCCTTGCAGCCAACCCACCACGCCGATGTTAGAGACCTCTTTTTGTGTATTTTTCACTTCCTCTGCTATTCTCATGCTTCTCATGGTGGTTAAATAGGAGTCTATTCCTGTCATTTATAGAATTCATCTATTTATATCTGGGATTATTATTTACGAGACGCGACAAAGAAAATATGTCCTCATTATCGTCTGCGAAGACATTGTAAACAGTACAGGTCACCCTCAATACCGATCTTGATGTGCCAACAGTCATGTTGTATTAAGATTATTGTTGCAGCCTGCTTTCGTTTAAATCGGTTAGCATTTGACAAAACAAGATCATATAAATGATTCTTAGTGCAGTCAAAGCATAGACCTAGAGGAGGGATGTCTGTAAATATGATATCATCAATAGATTGATGTACATAGGCCTACATACTAAATCTGAACCTTATATACCTCTTAATTCCATAACTGTGTTTTCGTGGCGTTTGTTCTCCATGGTGCCTGCCTCTGTAGACAGGTCTCATTGAAGTATACTGGACCACTTTACTTGGGCCTGGTTCAAAGTCTCATTCCCATGTACTACTCACGTTTATATTCCCATTTCAATATACTACTAACGCTTCTGCTATACACTGTAAAAAGTTACTGTATTCAAACAGCACAATGCGCTGTACATTTAGGCCTACAGCACTTTTTGCTGTAGTTGGTATTACAGCACAATTTGCCGTATGATTACAGCATTATGTACCGTAAATTTGGTCTACAGTAGTGTTGCTGTACATTTAAAGCACATTCTGCTGTAGATTTCTGCCACTAGGTGGCAGCAGTATACCATTTCCGTAGTTATTATTCCATCCAACCCTCTCCCGAGTCAAATAAAGCCTCACAAACTCTCAAGACATTGTAGAATAAGAAAGGATGAAAGAGACTGAATGCAGTTATCATAAAGTGTATTGATATTTGCATAATTGTGTTGAATAACACAAAAACCAGCAAAAGTTTAGACTAGACACCACATTGGTGGGAAAAGCTAAATCCTTAAGTGCATGGACTGAGAGGAAAGCTGGTATCACAAACAGTTCAGCTGTACTACAGCAGGATTAAACCATTACATTGTGTAGTGTGTATTATCCTAGCTCAAATTGAACTAATGCAGGAAAAGTATTCTCCATGCATGCACATTAATAGATAAATTGATGAAAACAATACTTTGAAATCCAGTCGCTGTACATGTACAGCAGAATCTACTGGAACAAAAGTTGCCAGCAACTTTTGCTGTAGATGTACAGCAGATGTTGCTGTGAATTTACAGTGGAAGTTGCTGTAAATTTACAGTAGAAGTTGCTGTACATGTACAGCAAGTCAGTTGCTGTACACCTACAGCAAAATCTACTGGAACAAAAGTTGCCAGCAACTTTTGCTGTAGGTGTACAGTACTTACTTCTTACAGTGTAGGTCCCACCAATCTCATGTTGGGTAGGTTCACCCCAACTCGGCCATCCCTCCAGAGTGGATAAAGGTCAAAATGATGTTATTCAACCGAATATATGTGTTTATCTAACACCATACTGACTTATGTGCTCTCTGGAGGGGTGGCCGACTTCAGCTATGTGCCCGACTTGGGACGAACCTACCATTGGCCCTACTAAAGACGTAGTTTGTGTTTACGGTTATCACGTCCCTCCTGCATTTCATGTACTTAAGTTTTGTACAAGTTATGTACGGCTAATGTGTGTATTTATATTTCTACATTATATAGGTCGAGGGTAGATTCTCCTACAGTCGACTACATACATACCTTCAGTCGACCACTTGAACTTGTATCTATCAAGGCATATTAAGCTCTGTATTTTAACATGGTACAGCTTACTTGTATCTTGTTAATCAGGTGTTCCACTCAAGGTGAATCTATCCTACTTCCATATACTACTTAACTTGCATATATTCCCATTTCCATGTACAAAATGTACTACCGGTACTCGCGGTTGTTTTCCTATTTTATATACTACTTCTATGGGAACGGTTGTTTTCCCATTTCATATACTACTGAGGGCTATCTATTTCCATGTCCATTTCGATATTTCTGAATGAGGGATCTTTATTTTTGTCATCATAGTGCCTGCTGATCACTTGCTGCAACCTGGTGTCACTTAAACATAGCAAGTCCTGAGCGCCATCCTCCTAGCCGTGCTGATGGTACCTTAGTTACCATACTCCTAGTGGCTGATGGGAAGCTTGCATGACACTGGAGGCACCTCACCTCCTCACCATCCCACCTCCTGTAGGTGTGCTTCCGGCAAGGCCCTGTGAAATCAAATATGGCGTCGCCCACTGACACATCCCCTGGTTACCGCCAGGTGTAAGGTATGAACCATCTCCTTCCTCCTGCTACTGATCAAAGGATAAGACTGTGGCTGATCTTTGGGTCCGCTCCCTCTGTAGGGGGGATATAGTCGGTAATACAACCCCAAAGGCCTGTTTTTACTACACCTTACGTGTCTTCTCACATTTTTCCCCTGAACCTCTAGCAATTAATCTTAGCAACTCTATGCCGCGCATGCGCAGATGGCATGGCGGCACGTGCGTGAGGTGAGGTGCACTATGGGTGTAGATGGACTAGTATTAAAACAGACTGATGTATGCAGTAGGTTAGCTCTTAGAGAAATTGACCAACTTTCCTATTATCAAATGTATTTCATGGAACACTTAGCCTATTGGATTTGATTAAATTATTGTATCAAACCTTGGATTGAAATATTGAGAGGAGAATACACTCTAAATAGTGAACCCAAATAATTATACCGGACCAAAAATACCAAATTGTTTACTACTGTACTATATATACTGTAAAATCATAGTAGATTCCCCTGATCATGTACACTTTACAATGTAGGTGACATGCATAAAAAAGTAATTATGTATTAAACAGTTAAACAGGTGACCACCCATGGACATCTGTCGGTATACATACTTGCTATGGGGATATGTTGGTCCATATGTATTATTTAACATGGGAAGTCTCCGACCCATGATCTAGAACCATAGATCAGACATTAACGGCACGTCATTGTTGCCATGGTGACATGTTGTAGATGCATTATCTGCTTACACACACACACCTTTAAGGGGTACATTATGGCTGCGCCTCAGCACACCACCACCACCTTACAGGGGTAGAGATAGCACCCTGTGTGTGATATGCTTTTTCAAGAGGTTAATTACATGCCCTTAGATAAAATTAACATGGTGTTGGAGGCTATGCAATAACACCGAGATGAAAGAAATATGTCCATACCGCACTGCAAATTATGTTATTTTCGAATACACAGACTGTTTACAGTCAGGTAGAAATATCACACTTCAGCAAGACGCACATTGATTCTATTCATATAAAGGAGAAAGACTGTGTAAATTGTAAGAAGAAAGACATGTGTAAATTTTGCTGATAACAATGTATTACCCAGCTCGCTGCATGGTGTATAAATAATAACTACACTACCCAGTCCCTCAATTATTACCATCTGGTTTGGCAAATGATAACAATAGCATGTTTGATATGCATGCCCATAATCCGCCATGTTTATAAATAAATACATGTACTCGTATTTTCACCAGAGGCTAAATATGTGTCTTTTCTACAGACGTTTTGTGAACTGGGCCCCATCTCTGTCTGACATTGGTAGACGAAGAGAACATCTTCGTCCAATCAGAAACCTCAGCCGACCCAAAATGCCTGTCATTTGTGTATAACTCGATCCTACACAGCCCATCTTACCTGCCAATCATCACTAAGCCCCGCCCCCTACCATTGCCTCACCAACACAGACGGGCGTTCACCCGGTGGCCTCTTCACTTCCGGAGCAGCTTTGTCCATGCGCAGGGACGCTGTAAAACGAAGCACCGACAAGATAAAAAGTAGTCCCAAGGGTTGACACACCGCACCTATCTCACTAAGCGGGAGTCCTTCCGCTTAAAAGAGTAGAACCTCCCTCCATTTGCCTTTGCATTTGGCAAAGAAACAATGCAAAGAACAAGCATAGAAAGAAAAAAGAAGGAGAGGTGAGAGTAGTGAGTTGGCTTTTGGCTTTCTATAGAATCCCCCTGCACTTCTCCCCCCACCTGGTAGCTGTTAATAAATAATGGCGGAGGGATTTACGGGGCCGACCTCTGCGCTGGCTACAGGCCCCTAATTGTGGTGGACTTTTAACGTGGCCCCTAACGGCAGGCATCTGAAGCTCGCCGGCCATAGGTTCAAATTAGTGCGCCGCTGGTGTAATTATTTCCTCTGTGCATGACAAGCTAACGCCGACGAAATAAATATACGAGCATGGGGGCTGGCAGTGGTCGGGGCAGACGCCACGAGGGCCCCGGGCACCATCTCATTGTAGGGATATGTGGAGGGGGTAGAGAAGGGGGAGTGGAGGGGAGGGCACCCAACATTAATAATTCCGCCAAGTCGAGTTCCATTTTCTTGGGCTGGACATCTGACGCGACCCAGGATTAATAATAAAGCAATGCCGGGGTCTGTGAGTCGTTATGCCCGCCGTCCCCCAAAGACAATCATCCACATCTAGGTCTGTAAGCCCTGGGGGCACAAGCCCACCCCTCCCCCTGCCCTCTTAGTCCTGCCTCCCATGTCGCCCCCCCCTCCCCCGTCCACTCCCATCACATTCACCACTCTCAACTGACACTCTCCCCTCCTATCTGGGTCCACGGATCCTACCCCTTTCCACCTTTGAACCATATCCTCCCTCCCCTAGACACCCCAAAATGTCCCAGATTCACGTCTCTTTCCTGAGAGACTTTAGATAGTGTAATGCTTCTTAAAAACGACACTGCATGCAGTCTCGGAGCAGTGCTGGCCTACTACTAGTACATGAGAGATTAAAGACACTTTCTCTCTGACAATACCCCCGTCCTCTGCCAGGTCTCTGTGTAAGTAGTGTCCGACACTGGGATTTACTAAAAGATTACAGCTGGCGTTCTGCCTTTACTGACCCACTTCCGTATGTTCTTTATTATAATCAGATATTTGGTCTGCCTAAAGGCCCCGTTACACGCACGTCATATGACGTCAATAAATCTGAAGGCATCTGCCTTCAAAACGACTTGCAGTTGAAATCAAACACGTTCTAATTTGGAAGACAGATGCCTTCAATGTGTAACACGTATCTGAAGGCAGATGCAGCGACGTTTTGACGTCAGATGACGTCTGTGTAACAGTACCTTAACCATATGATCCTTTGTCTCATGATATCTAAATGCAACTCTGTGTGCAGCCCTGATTATTATCTACATGTACCTAGTAGCGGGAGTCTCCTAGACGATACTCGAATCTCATAAAAGCAGAGTGCGCATCACAATATCTGACTCAGATACAGTCATAACATAGCCTCGAATTTGTTTCATCAGTTTTAACATAAACAGAGGTCAAGCTGATTGTCTCATGGGTACGGCTACTACTTAAGCTGGTACTGGCGAGATGGGCACTGATAACAGCTGTCACAATGGGTTTGTTACATCATGTACCCTAAAAAGAGTTGTTACATCATGTACCCTAAAATCTCGCAGTGAATGGAGGGTATTTTCTTATTGGTCTTTAGAAAATGTATTTCTGACTCTGTGGCGAAAAATGTCGAAGTATACACAATGATAGGAAATGAGACACTGTTTCCAATGCCTTTGTCAGCAGGTTGGCAGAAGCCGTACCCCTGTTGGGTCGCATAGTACCTGATCGGGGCATGCTTTTATAATCACGATGCATGAATGTAGTCCTGCTGAGTCAACAGGGTTGCATTCATGTGAACTTGTTGTATGAACCTGTAGGGTCCGAATGATGCTTGAATGCAGCACGGGCGGGTCTACTCGCAAGCACATATGGATCCATGCATTATCACAACTAATGGTCGAGCATTAAAGCACTATGCGTCCCTTAGAGGGCTAAGTCAGTATATGATGCGTCTGTGGTAGCCCCACCCTGTGTGGGCGGCTCGCCTTACCTGCGGCCACCGTAAGGTGGGAGTTATGAGAGCACCTCAGGTGCTGACACGGAGCAGCTCGGACGACCTTCTATAATAACCTGATTATGGCGCCTGTGTCCCTCAGATGGCCTGGTCATATATGGAGAGTGGTCATTTTGTTGACAGCAGGGGGTGAGGGGGACAATGCTTTGAACATGTATTGTTGACCCTCTTGATTGGGAGGAGGGGGGATGGAAATAGTTCAACTTCTCGTTTATGTACATGCTGCCAGCAGTCACTTCAGATGTCACATCATATATTGATATTTAGAGGAATGTGTTGGTAGGTTAGGCCAGGTTTCAGGTTACATTGTTTGAAAATCTAGGTATTGTACTTTGGTCTGAAAAATACACAAAAGTGAGTCGTAAACTTTAGTGCCAATTTGCGGACAATGATTTTGACTCATGAACTATTAGATTGACTGTGAAATAGCCCCCAAATTCCTTAAAATATAAACTTTTTTTTTTTCAAAATTGGAAAACATTTTCTAGGATCGGCCCTGTTTTGCTAAGTAGGGTTGGGTAACCTGAAACACACCTTTTTATTTTTAAATGTGCCCTTAATATGTGATCAATATGCCATGACACAAAGACACAGTGAAAAACCAAGGGTGCAAAATAAATAGGGAATCAATTATGTATCAAGATGCGTGGTCGCTTTTATATTTCAAATCAGCCCTCCTGTTAAAAGAAATGACTACTCCTTAACCCACCCTGCCTTGCCTACTGCCCCCACCCCCCTCCCGCCTGCTCCACTCACCCACTCGCACACATCAGCTGGAGGACCTGTAATGTAACATCGTGTTCAGTTACACCTGGCAGCGTCTAGGTCTGAGGGGATAATGTAACATCGGCATCAGATACTGCTCTAATTGCTGGTAATAAATGGAGAGAGACAGAGACAGACAGGCAGGCAGACAGGGAGGGGCAGAGAGATAGAGACATACAGAGATGCAGAGACAAATACGGGATATAGAAGACTGGGGGAGGAACAGAAAGATATGGGAGAGAGAGCAGGAGGAGAGCAGAGACAGAGACAGTACTTATAAAATAAACGATTGCAACCTTATACACAACCTTAATGCCTACTTTGTAACGCCATAATTACAGTCCCATTTCCACATACTACTCACTGGCACGGTCCATGTTTCTGTCGTCTGCTTTTAGATATCAGGAAACGTCCTAAATAAATCATGGCCGTGGCTGTATCTGCTCTTGCCTATAGGTCTGGCATAGTTTGTTCGGACTTGCCTCGATTGGCAGCCTAGCAGTGCCCCCCCCCCCACACACACACATGTACATCGCCCTTTACCCCTCCACCCCCCACCCACCCGCCCACGCCTCCCACGTCCCAACACCCACCCATTTGTGATTTCTCGTTGGTTGGTGTATCTGACCCACGTGACCTTGAACTTGTCAGGATGAGACGCTGGCGTCTGTCACGTGATGAATGGCGCCTCCTGGCGGCAGAAGATCACATCGACGACCGGAAGTGGGTGCTGGGAGAGGGAGGGTGGGGGGCAAGTCTCATCCGGTCTGAATAGAGAACTCACTTCTCGCCGCGCACGCTCACTGACGCTCTGCCAATTGCTCCATTTTCGTGCATGCAACGTCCGGTGCATAGCAGGAGTTTGCAGTGGCACCACTCGCCGAATTAGCGCACAAAAGTAGTCAATTTGCCACCCAGATGGCAAGGTGTGGTAAGGCAATGGTGATATGAATGTATAAAGTGGGAGGATGTAGGTTGTGGTATGGGGAGCGGTTGGATTGAGATAAAGTTGCAGAAAAACGCAAGTTCAAAATCATTAACCTCTATTACACACAATTTTAAAATCAAGAGGAAAAACCTTTCAAAAAGCAATTCCTGAGATGATATCGTGCAAGCAAACTGTCAAGTAATGTAACACATGAGACCAGCTAATATCTTCACATATGACTACGGCCCCCATTACATTTATATATGTATTCCGAAAGCTATAGCTCTTACTGCTTCTATCTGCTCGTCCCCGCTCCCCCAACACACGCTGTTCTATAATACATTCAATATGGACCCCGACCCCCTTAGCCACCCCCCCCCCCATCCCCTGCTCCACCCATGTTGAGGCGCTAAGAAGACCCGACTTCCGTCTCATCCTCTCCGCCAGATTAAGGTCGTAGTTGGCGCCGCTCCAGGAATCGGGGCCAGATTTGATGGAGCCGACGACGACGGCAAGCAATTCCGGGAAAGGCCTTTCTGACGCCACGAGAGCGTCTCGGAGCAGCTCAGTATAGCTCGGTGATCTTCGGAACTGCTCGGGAAGGTTCGGATTGGCTCGCGGGCACTGCTCTCAGATTCTTGGTCGATGTACGTCGTCTTCCGCCGCGAGCGACACCTGCCAGAGACGCCAGACATCATGTGATAAGACAACTCTCACTCTCCAAGCATATCGGTTGTGAATTTGGAGGAAGATGTGTAATACATAACCTGTGCTTGGAGAGGAGGATGCTGACCACCCGGTGCCACTATGCGGATGACGTGGGTTAATCGACTTATGTCAACGTGCTACGTGCGATATTATATATTCTCTCCAGCAGAAAACCCCAAAGTAATCCTCAGTCTGTTTCTTATCAGTTTTTTTACTTCTTGCTCCCCTGCTACGTCAGACTAAGATCCCGGTGGACAATGGAAATTAATATCTATACGTGTATAGCTTATCAAAATCCATATCTTGTGTAGCATTAGTTATAACCAGCGGGTACACAGTGGCGTATACATAGGGCAAGGGGGGAGGGGGGCTGAGCCCCCACAATCACAGCTCTAGGAGGGGCGCCTGAATATGTTTGGGCCTGCAAAAATTGCCAAGACCCTATAATATAATACACACATTTCCCAAATCGTACCTGTACCACATGATAAAAAAGGGCAGAGTTGCTTGGGCTCCCCTCCCCCCCCCCCCCCCCGTGAAGATTTGCTTCTGGTACATGTATTATTATGGTTATTCATCATACTTCTTTTTATGTCCTACCTTAAAATAACCTGTCACAGTTGTGATTGTATTACTGATAGTGGCATACGGTTTGTCATCTGCAATCTAATCAAAATGGCGCAAAGGCATTTAAAGGATTTCCCCTGTGTCAGCTATTTCATTGAATGACATAGAAAAGGGATACATGTGTGCCATTACATGTGCCTTTCTACACCCTATGCTATTTATATGAAGAAAGTGAAATGACTTTAAAACACAGCTGAAGTCAATGAATGTCAGACCTTCAATGTACATCCCAATACTTTATGCTTAATTTCCTTTATCGCATCCATAGACGTAAGCGGAATAGATAAAAACCCATCTACACTGAGAAGGTGTCCCTGTATATAATGCCTAAATGCCATCACTTCTACAGAAGCTTTGTCCTTCGATTATAATGACAAAATGTCGGAATCGAAAGTGTATTTGTATACATGTAGTAGGTTCCAAAAGTTCAGCTTTTAATACTATCATATCAACTAAAGGTTCACATCCAACACACAAGGCTAAACTTACAGTTTTGCTGTTTTTAGTCCGGTCGTGTCTGCTCTGGTTAAAGGACGCTTTCCCTAAACCGGAAGTGGTAGTTGCATCGCCACCTGAGGAATGCCTCATCGATTCGCTACTGTTGGCACCCCTAAACTGTACCCGCCTCCATCCTAATAATGGAGACAGTTAACCACCAGAGCATTCTATTGGGGGAAGCCTCCATATCCGAAACTGCTCAAAGAATGAATCTTGAGTAATGACGTCATATATATAGCGCGGCCAATCGCAGCCATGCACACGCTGGGGTCAACTGACTCCATTGGGGGCAAGTATAGACTAGTGGCATCCCTCCCAGTGAAACAGCAGCTTTTGATATGCAGGACCATAGAGGAAAGGGACGTTAAGAAAGCTGGTTACTTTGCAAATAAATTCCAAGAACAATTGCAAATGTATAGGGGCAATAAATGAAGACGATGTTAAAGCAAATACTTGAGAGAAATGAGAGAGCGAAAGAACAGTTGGAAAAGACAGCAAGGTAATGAGTGGTTGAGACATGGAGGGAGAAATGAAGATTGCGACACCCTGAGAGCGAAGTGAGACGTATGTTTCGCAAGGTGATAATTCAATAAGAACCGGAAACGGCAACGCGCCCACTGCGCAGGCGTCTGGCACGTTGGAGCCAATCAGCAGGACGAGAGGCGTTTGCTGCGCACCGGTCGGCACCAGGTGAGATTCACCTCTCCTGAGCGCGAGATGGCACGAGATTCGTCGTGATTCGCCGTGACACACTGACAGCTGGACACGTGATGTGGAATCTGCGGATCAGCAGACACATGAAGGGGAGGGGAGAGGAGATATAGGTGGGTGGAGGTGTTCTTATGGGGAGGGGGCTGTGGGCGCTTATACGTCGGGCTGCTTCATTCACCCTTAGGCCTATACACGTGTAGCGGGGGTATAATGTAGAACAATTTTAAAATATCTTTTTAATGTGTTTTCATCACACGGGTTGATCTGGCTGACCGTATTTATAAATATATTCACGATAAAACCTGAATGTAGTTCTATACAAGCCTACGTTTTGTGCTCCTGCAATGCATGCCAAAGTCTTTCATTACAGCATAATGTACCATAGATGATTGGTTACTGAGTTAGAAAAAGATCCATCCTGTCTATTACCTCTATTCGTAACTCCCACGTACCATACATGGCACTTCTACACCCTCAGAAAAGTGAGAGTCATTGTCGCTAAAACTACCCTCACCTGAGGGTCAGACAGTGCCTAACCCTCAGGTGAGGGTAGTTTTAGCGACAATGACTCTCACTTTTCTGTGTGTGTAACTTGGCCGAAGATCGGCACAGATCGTGTTAGTACCCCCAGGCTCAGTTCTGTAAACGCACATCAGACACTGTGAGTCTGCCTTCAGCTCCGCTTTCACACACAAAGGGTGATCCCCCCGGGTTGTTTCCCGCCCTTTTTCGGACCTGACGACTTTTAACCACCTTTGTAATCCTACCTCAAAATGTGACCATTTCTTCGGTCACGAGAGCAGGCCAGATTCCGGCGTCAGCTCCCGTTGCCGACTTGCATGTCGCTCCTGCTGATCTCCCTCCAGGGTCACAACATCAGAATGAGGCGGGGCTACACTGTCATGGAAGCGTTTAGGAATGACACATGTTTAGCATCTTCATGTGTTTAGGATGTGTTTGATTTCTAATCACATGGCACTTTTGGTGTTTAAAACCTAAGCACATAGGGATCCTAAACACAATGATGGACTTTTTCTAGCCTCTAAACACCATAGTGTTTAAATATATCCCCTCCAACCCCTGCTGCCTACTCCCACCTCAGTGGTAACCTAGGTAACCAATGAGCTTAATGTTGTTGTTTCATTTCTGGGTGTCACTTCCTGGGACCTGTCAGGGATAATCCCATTGGGCACACTGGGGTTAGGCTGAATTGTGTTTATCACTGGTGTCAGGTTACATATACAGACATCAAATTGATCTCCACCTGCCACATGTGCTAAATTTCTGGTCACTCTTGGAGAAGACTTCAAACAGACAAGAAGGGAAGCTTCCATGCATTGGACTTTGCAATTTCCATTGGAGCTGTCATGAATCAGGTAAGGTTCTATGGAAGATCTAATTCTGTATTGAAACCACTTAAACCAATAAGATAGTACTAGTTATATGGTTGTAGCTGTGAGTATTCTCATCTAGCACTGACTCAATAGTTAACTACCACATTAAACTAGCAGTAGTCTGACTTTGTTCTATTGTACATGATCACACTGTATAACATTGAATACATGTATCTTACTTCTCTTCCCCAGGTTCCTGTTGGTGAGAGGTGTCTTTAACTACAGAGGATGCATGAAAGGACCTAAAGAAGAGGAATATATTATCACTAATTGATGCTAGCCCAAGCCCCAAATAAAGTTGAAAGACCTAAACACATGATATCTAAACACAATGATAATCTAAACACTTTGGAACCTAAACACCAGCATTTTTCTAAACACTTTATGTCTAAACACCTGGATTTCTAAACATGTTAAGCCCCTAAACATGTTCCCAAAAGTGGGACAGCGAAGTGCTTAGGAAAGTGTTTAGAATCTAAACACTTGCCCTGAGAGTGTAGAAGACCGCCATGAAAGCTATACATTTTTGGTGCCATTTGCATTACTAGTAATGGAGATTATTTGGGTTTATTGCATGGTGAAAACCTTAACTCGTGATATCATGTGTTTTGAGCCACCAATCCTTTGACATTAAAGTTGAACTGCTGGGCTGAGGGGGCTCCTGCATATCGGCTCCGTCGCCAATAAGCCAAACTGGAATGGAAATGACGCACACCATAATGCTGGGCTGTTCCACTAAAAGCAGCCGACATTCGAGTCCATTTGGCGCCAAACCAAGAAATCCAGGTTACCGAGGAGAACTAGAGAGTGGTGCATCCTCCCAGGTCAGGCCAGGTCAGCGGCGAAGGCAGCGTGGCGTCTGCCAATGTCGTGTCCCCTTAACGTCACCCTAACGTGGCTTTGACGTCACGTCAAGGTCACCTAAATATCCCAGGGTCACCTACGTCTTTGTCTCCCCCACAGGTGGCGGGACCGTCACGTCAGGTTGTGGTTAGAGACGCTCGGATCAAAAACAGACATGGCCACCATTTTGTTTCTAATAGAGTCACGTATCCCCCCAACCCACCATAGCAGTCATTCATCCTTTGCCCTATGAAGATAAAGGTCGACCTTGATGGCGAAGGTGACATTAAAAAGATGAGTTGGAGTAAATTATTCAATTTGACGGGAGTTGGGGTCCTTAAGATATTTGTTTGATTATTATGACTGAATCAGAAAATGCACCTTGCCTGAGACATTTCTTAAAGGAGAGGAAAAAACGATATTACGATCGTCACAAAGAAGAGAATGACATGAAGGTGCATAATAACATTATGACACAGTATACGTTGTATGTAGTAGTTATAGGACGAGTACCCAGCTGTACGCGAAATACAGTGAAGGTAGCCTTATAACTTTATAACTTTATACGACAATAAGTACTAAGCTGTAGGGGTATTTCGTATACAGCTTGGTACTCGTCCTATAACTACTAGCTGTAAGCAGTATACAAGAAGTGTGAAATGCTTTGTTCTCTCTGCCCGCTGTGGTGTAAGGTTTTGTCATACAAGGAATCCCCTTAGTTGGGAGATCCCTTTAATATGAGGAAGTTGACTAAGTCTTGAGGTCTTGTAGTATAGTTGGTATTTATTACAAGTTGACAGCAACAGTACAGTAAGTACAAGTAGGTTCCACTCAGTTACACCTATCCACACAATAGTATAGGACTAGTAAGTATGCCCTAGAGTCAAGGGGTCCTGCACACTGTCTGATAGTTGGGCATAGTAGGGCATAGCCTATAGCCTTGTTCTCAGTCAGTGGAGGGAGCTCCTTGCTCAGTGCTGTCCTTGGGTGAAGTGATGATGGTAGCTGGGAGGCTGGGGTTTATAAGGGGCCCAGCCCTCAGCTTGGTCTAGACAATGTTAGAGGGCTTGTAACTGTCAAGGAGACAGTCACACAATACCCCTCCATAGTCTGAATACCCCTGTTAGTGTACATCAAGGGAGGTGACCCTTATGTTGGTCTGTGGGAACAATGGTCCCCCTAGCTAACAGTGGGAAACAGTGTGCGGGATGAGCGTCGCCTGGCGGCGACGGGAGTGCCGACTGGAGCGCCGCCTATGCGGGCCGGCGCGCGCCTGCGTGGGCCGGCGGCGGGAGTAGCGTCTCCCGCCGTCGGCTTGAACACGCGGGCGCCCGCAGCGCCGGGCTCGCCGGGCTCGCCGGTCATACCTGACAGGTGCCTCCCCCTCGGGAAAAAGGACAACTCTCCGTCAGTTGTCATTCCATCTAAAAATTTGGGGTGAATTTTGGAATTTTATCCACAATTTTTGGTGGCAAATAGAATTTACCTTTTGTTTTTGATTTTTTTTTTGTAGTGAAGTACACTTTTTTTTGTAATATAGATGATGTGAGAGTATGTAAATACCAAAGGTCTGGGGAGAATTTTGGTTTGTGCTTGGCTAGTCATCTATATTATATACAGTGTAATCTTAACTATAAGGTATGTAAACCTTCTTTGTACCAATTTGGTACTTTCTTAATCACATATTATACAGTGTAGTAATACATTGTGTCTTTATCTGACACTTTTCAAATCATTGTTTGAATTATATACACGGCATGGTACATCTTTGTCTTAATTCTAAAACATGATGAAAAATGTGTTATCAAGTAATAGGCTGTCTTTGGTGAATAGGTGCTTTGTGGAACTGAGTGGCTTTTGATATATCAATGTTCACATGTGAATACAAATATACAGAGTATAATGCAAATTATGCAAAATCTTATGATAATCTTTTACAAACTTTTTTGTTTGATACCAAAAAAACCAAGGCCACTTTTATATAAAAGTAGGCCAACCGGCTTGAAGTTTGTTTTCTTAATTCTAGATAGCGCTTATCTATGGATTTGCGTGATATAGCAATCAGTAATGTACATTTTATGCATAGTTATGTGCTTGTCCGGTGGCGGATAAGTGTTCATAATTGTGTCATCTGACATTTTGCATTACTTAAGTTTGTAAGTTTGTATGTACAAATACAGTCCTTTTTATGCAGATATTTTGTCCTTATCCGGTGGAGGGTAAGTGTTCATAATGTCATGAAAATGACTCGGTATCTTGTTTCTGCATTGATAGTTGAATCTTACAAGATTCTTGGTGTTGGCAATTTGCAACTTGTGGATCTACACTTTGATCAGAAATGTCTTTGCAGTGGGCCGCTGCTGTGAGATTTAAGTCTTTTGTGTAGTATCCTAGGGTTAGTCAGCGGACTATCTCCCTTTTTGCTTCATGTTTTTCTGTACATAGTCTTACATAATACAAAGGTATACAGTGTAAAATACAGTGCAAATACAGTGTTATATACAAACATGTTTGATTAGCAATTTAGGTTGTAATAATACAATATCATACATGTATATGCATGTTTGAGCAAGTTTGACATGGTTAAGAGTACGCAATTGTTTTTGTAAAACTTCAATTTTTCAAAATTGGCTGTTTCATTTTGGGATACCTTAAAATTGATTTCCTGATACTACTGACACACACTGAGACCTTGCTTTGACCTTGGGATTGTGAGAGTTTGAAAATTTTACACCTTGAGCAGATTTTTTGAGTGGCACTTTGAGTCTATTGTGTCATGCGGCGCAAGATGCGTCGTGTGCCGCGGTGACACCGGTATCAGATCATGTGCCTTCTCATGGACTTGTCACCTGAAGTGAGGGGATCACTTCAGAGGGTGAACAGTGTCATTTGGGGGTGGGGAGGGGTTATAAAGGCTGCGTGGACCACAGTAGGGTCACTTATTCCTTGAGTACCCTTGAAATAACACAGTATGGCGGATACGGCAATTTTGTATAATTATGCTTATTCTTCCCCATGTACTTTCTCACTAGTTACAGCTGTAGGTGGTTGGGTGAGTATGGTGAGTACATTTTTGAATGTATTGGTGCTCTCTCTTTGGTCGTCAATTATGATGTTTTCCAGCTTTGACTCATGGGTATCCATGGTGACGGGCTGGGGTGAAATGTCATTTTGTAGTAGCATAGCAAAATCTAGATTAGGTTCCCTGAGCGCTGGTATTATGCTGAACCTGGCACGCCATGGTAGGTTGATAGTTTCTGGCAGTAAATATGCTGTCTCTCCTTTCTTTGTAGTTATTACTACTGGTCCATTCCATTCAAATACTAGTCTTGGGAGAGGGTACATTTTGATAATCATATCTCTGTATGTTGGGGCTGAAGCTTTTATAATTGTATCAAACTCATGTGGCACTGGACGCAAGGGGAAGGAGAAGTTGGTGTCTCCTTTGTAGACTTTTAGTACTACTGTGGGATTTGTCCTCTTAGTGACTTTTCCCTTTCCACAGTGCTTGGTTGCCATACTCTTTAGGTATTTGGTCAGCCTGTAGGCTGAGTAAATGGTGAGTGTAAATAGTATGGCTATGATAAGAGTATGGGTCTCATGGATAGTTAGAATAGGGGTGGGGCCCTGTTCTATTTGTGCCGTGGTGGTGTCCTTCTTGTATAGGTTTTTGAAGGCTTTTTCCATAGGCTTCTCTGTGACAAATCTATATGCTTTTGCGGTTGGCATATAAGCTAGTAGTGTGGATCCTCTGCATTTTGAATAGGGTGTATGTGGCCAAAATTGTAGCTATAACCGAAAGTATCATTGGTATGATAGATGCTGCTGGATGCCGTGCAAATTTGTATAGATAGGACTCTATTAGTCTATTTTCCAGTGGCTTAGCCAGGCTGGAGGCATCATCTAGCAGGGTTTTTTGCGAATGGGTTTAGGTCTAGTAATGTTGATTCATCAATATTACTTGATTTCCTTTACATATCCAGGGTCCTGGATAGGTTGACCTTTGGAAAAGGTGGCAGATTTGCCTTGGAGTCTGGTCCAATTTCTTTGATTTCATTTAGAGCCGCGAGAAAAGGTAGGTTTATGGTCTCCAAAGCATAGTGAAATGAAATTGTAGTGTTGCATGGCAACCTAGAATTTGGTAGTGAATAGTGATCTTTATTCACTGTACATAGGCATGGTACACCTATGATTGAGTGTGATGGTGCTTTGTGAGTAGTAGCTGGTTTCCCATGACACGTAACTGTGTGGGTGGGAGAATTTGTGGTCACAAGATATTCATCTTGTGAGATGGCTACAGCGTGTGAGATAGGTCTCTTCAAGCGTGAGATAGTAAATTGGCACATTTTCTTGACTTGCTGAGCTTGGTTCAAATAAATTGCTACTGTGCATGTAGGTACATGTCTATGGATTCTCGGGCTAGTTTTGGTACAAATTTTGATCTTGGTTCCTGGACAGGTTAGCATATCTGCATTTGTTAGTTCAATAAATAGTGAACCATCTTCAGAGATAGCCAAGAATTTGACATCAGTAATTCATTGGGTTACTCCCTTTGTAGGCGTCTCCTTGGTGTTGATTGGTACTGGTGTAGTTACCAGTTGAAAGTGGAGATGGTGGATGCTACAATGATATCCAGGTGGAGGATATGTGCCGTTCCGAATAGGTGTAGGATATCATTCTTTGGGAATAATAGTAGTCAAGGTCAGTTATGGCGACCTTTGATCCTGGTGAGTGTATTCTGATTGTCATGTCCAGATCATTCAGATGCTCCGTTAGTTCAGCTGGTGTTACTATGTCAGCAGTCATAATGCCTGCTGATAGCATCCTGAGTGCTGATGTGGTGCGCTGCAGTGCTTGCAGATAGTTCATTCTTGCTACAATAATGATGAGTGCATCAGTTAAAATTTGGATCTTCCTTCTTTGTGTGTGCTCGTGATTTGCATAAGTGTTCAGAGATGTGGTCATATTTTGAGCCCATAAATTCATATTTTGGCCTAGAGTGTTCATGGTTTGGTCTAGCATGCTTTTATCCTTTACATATGCCTTGACAAATTTGTCTTGGCGTTGGGTGACCTTATCAATTAATATAGCTGCTTCTTTGTCTTGCTTGGAAAAGCTTCTAGAATGCCGTCTATGTTCTTTATCTGGTCCATGACCTCTTTGACGTCATCTAGTGTGGCAAGACCTATTGCTCCTCTGAAGAGTGGGGCTAGGAACCCAAGTGGTGCTCTTCTGTACCTTCCTTGACTATTAATTGGATTTGATAGGAACAAATGGATGGATGCTAAGGTAGAGTTAATTTCCTTGTCTGTTATGTCTATTAACAGATCTAGTTCCCTTGCTTGCTGTAATATCTGACTGGTAGAACTGTCGTCATGCAGGGTAGGAAATGTCAGTGCCATAACCTGGTCCAGTATTTTGGTTTCGGTCTCTGGTGGAGCAGGTATATGGTATGGTATTGCCAATATCATAGTTGTGGTATCGTGCCCATTGACCAATGGTTCAGGTAATGGCTCATATATGGCTCCAAAGTTCTGTCTAACGGTGGGCACATATGTGATGGCTTGAGAATTGGCCATCATCACTAGGAGTAGGATTGGCTTTAGCATGCCTAAAATATAAAATATATTCTATGTCTTAGTAAGACTTCTACTAGTGTTTTTGCAATATACTTAGGTTTAAATTGGTTTGCTGATTTTGTGAGCTATCCTTTTTGCTTATGTGAAGTATCCACTTGGCACTGCCTCTGTGTTCATAGTTATGAGAGCAGAAATCCTGGTTGGTCCCAATAGTAATATAATAGTCAATGTAGTGTTTGAACTGTACCTTTTTCCATGATCAAGCTAGTGTTGGCTTAATGTCCAATCTGTGCTAGAGTCCTTTCCCAAGATTGTAGTAACTGGGTATGCTATTGTAGAGTGGGTGTGGTCTGCTTTCTGACAGAGTCCCTCCTGCTATAGGAGAACTGGTATGGCTAGGACCAGCTGGTGTGTACCTGACTGCTGCAGGAGTAGAACTGGTGAGTTGGCTATGGAGTCAGGGCCTCTTATGTAGCCCACCCTACCCTCATCCATTGAGGGCATGGCTTTGTTTCCCTGATGGCTGTATACTGCCATCAGTGTCAGCTGACTGACTGGGGTAATTATGTCTGGGGTAATTAGGGTGGACCACCTGCATCTGTGGGGTTTGATTGCCCTGGCAGGTGTGTGGGTCCTTTGAAGGGTAAGGGTGTGTCTAGACAGTAGTCTCTTGGCATAGCACGCTCTGTTTCATGTACTTTACAGGATTTAGGTTCGAACATTTTCATTGTGCATTCTTTCAAGGATGCTAGCCTTTGATGCAAAATATGATAATTGTGGTTTCTTCAAGCTTGGGTTGCTAATCCCTTTAGGTAGTCTCTTTTGGCTTTTGTGTGTCGCCTTTTGGGTTTCAGACTTCAACCCTGTAGTAATCTGTCCTTTGATTCTACTTTGTGTGCACATTGTTTTGTAACCTATATAGTGTATATTGTCTTTTTCTGTCCTTTGTGTGGGTTTATATCCTATGCTGATGTGAAATCCCTACTTATCATTCATGATTTGGACAGTTGTTTGGAAAATTAATTTCCTTCATATAGAATGTATATACTTATTTGACTATTATTCATAGTCTTTGGGTATAGATATTCCATATGATCATGTCAATATATAAAAGTAATTTACTTAGATATTCTCCCTTGCCTGGAGTTTCTTTTCACCTTGTGGTGGGCTGGTCTGGGTACTATTTGGTTTAGACCAACTGACTCTTTGGTGAGTGTGATTTGGGATTTATCCCTTGTTATCCTGTGGATGAACTTTGAGGTGTGGGGAATGAGTCTGTGTGCAAACTCATTTTTCCTCAGTGTTGTGACCTTTTTGAGCCTATCAATATGTACTGGTCTGGGGACTAGTAGGTTATTTGATAGGTTCTTCAACCTTGCGCTGGTTGGGGTTGGTCTTTCTGCAACAACATATGGTCCCATGAATAGGGGTTGAAGCTTCTTTGAATCTGTGGTCGACAGAATTCTGGGAATGTTGATATATACAATATCTAGTGGAAGTATGGCTTGTGGTGTAAGCTTTTTGTCATATCTTGACTTCCTTCCTTGTTGTAGCTTTTTGACTCTGTCTATTGCCTTTCTTCTAGACTCATCTTGAGACAGTATCATTCCAGATACATGCTCGGCTACTGTTTTGATTTCTTCCTCTATGTTTAGGGCAGTTTCTACAATGGTTTGTGGGTTTCTGCCATGGAGTAGGAAGAATGGTGTGTAACCTGTTGTCTGGGACTCTGTGTTGTTCAATGCAAATGTAATTGATTCTATGTACAGGTCCCATGTTTTCTGGTTCTGAGAACAGAAAGTCCTTAATGCTGTTCCTATACTGGCATTGAATCTTTCCACTAATCCATTAGATTGTGGTCTGTATGGACTTGACAGGTCGTGTCTTATCTTCTGGGTGTTCATCAGTTTCTTAAAATTGCTGCCTGTGTAGCAGGTGCCATTGTCAGTTTGAACTGAAGTTGGTACACCTTGCTGACATATGACGTTCTTGTAGAACTCATGTTGTGTGGTTTCTGCTGTGAGATCCTTTGTGGCATATGCTATGACATATCTAGTTGAATAATCTATGCAAACTTGTATATGTTTGTTTTTCCTGGCTGTTTCTGGGAGTGGTCCCACAGCATCTAAGTTCAGGTGCTTCATGGGGGTTGGCATATAGTCCCTTACAGTCATTGGTGTTTTGTGGGTGTGCACTGCCCTTTTTGCTTTTAGGCAAGTGTCACATGTTGACACATACTGATTGACATCAGCCATCATAGATTTCCAATATACCCTGGGTATGAGAGAAGACATCATTTTTGAAGTACCTACATGACCTGCCATTGGTGAGTTATGGAAGTGTTGTAGTATGTTTTCTACCCAAGTTTTTGGGACTACAACTTGTAGTGGTACTGTGTCTGTTTTTCTCCATGAGGTAGGGGATATGTGTACTAGAATGTTGTCTAGGAGTAGGTATTGCTGAGCATTATTCCTAATCCTTGTTGCTTCAGTGCTCTTTACAGGTAGGTCACCTTTCTCTAGGTAGTCTATAATGGGTATTAGTCCAGTGTCCTTCCTTTGTTCTTCTTTCAACAGTGTGGAGTTGATTGAACTGTCTGGGATTTGGTCTAACATCTGGTCTAATTCCATTATATGCTGTGCCAGCCTTTCTTTATCTTTCTCTGCCTGGATTGCTTCAGGAGATTTTGGTGCAGGTCTGGTCTTTGTCTGTTTCTTTGGTTGTTCAACTGCTATGTCTGTGTTGGCTGTCTGCTCCTTTGAACTGGCTGCTCCTCTGTTTGTGTTGGTGGAGGCGGCCTTTGTTCTTTTGGGATGGGGGTCAGATTTGCTTTTGTGAGCCTTCTGTGCAGTACCTGCTCTGTCTGAGTGCTTCTGCAAATTGGCTGTGGGTGTGCTGGGTGTTGAAATGGGGGATTTAGTAGGGAAAGAGGATTTGGTTGACACTTTGTTCTTTTTGGCTTTTAGGCCTAATTGCTGAGGGTGGTCATTAGACCTTGTATCCTCTGCAACCGACTGTTTTGCTTTTGAACGTGTGGTGACAACACAAATGTCTCTATCCTGTTCTTCCTCCATATCCAGCTGTTCTTCTGCAAATCTGACTACCTTTGTGATTGAAGCAATTTTATGCAGTTTTTCTTCCAACTGACTTTCTGATGCACTGTGTGGTGGTTCACGAGATGTGGCTTTCACCATCTGTGCAATCCTGTTGGTCTCAACCGGGGTGAAACAGTTTTCTGGATACTCTTCACAGTATTCCCTTTCACAATGACAGAACACATAATGGGTGGTTTCTTTTAAGATACCTCTGATCACTGGTTTTGGTCTGTCAATTGATTTTGGTGGGTCATCTCTGTTGAATGGTATCTTGGTTTGGATTTTAGAGAATTTGGTTCTGGTGGCTGCCCTTTTCCTTCTTGGAGGTGGTGGGGGGTTGGTCATTGGTGGTGCATCTGGATATTCTCTTCTTGACATCACATCTGGAGGAATGTTGTCATCTCCTTTTACATGTTGTATTGTAAATGCAAATTGTTGGATATCCAGTGCCCATCTGGCCCACCTGTGGGTCAAACCTGTGTTTGTGAGGAGTGGTATTAGAGCTGCATGATCTGTGTACAACTGAAAGTGCCTACTTTCTAAGTAGTGCCTAAAATGTAGTATCCCATACACTACACCTAGTAGCTCTCTTTCTGTTGTGTTGTAGTTTCTTTCATGCTTTGATAGTGTTCTACCTGCGAAGGCTACTGGTCTCAATACTCCTTCACTACTGCGTTGTGATAGAACAGCTCCTAGGCTCACGTTTGAAGCATCTGTTGCTAGACTGAATTCTTTGTCATAGTCTGGGTATCTCAATAGTGCATGGGTACAGAGTGCATGTTTCAATGTTTTGAAAGCATTGTCTGCATCCTCATTCCATTTGAAAACCTTTAGGTTTGTTTGTAGGTCGTACAGTGGCCTAGCAATATTGGCATAGTCTTTGATGAACTTTTTGAAGTATTGGCATAGTCCTGTGAATGATCTGACTTGTTTCACAGATTTTGGGGTGGGAAAAGTTTTGACACTTTCCACCTTTTCTGGGGATGGTTGTAGACCATCTGGTGTGACACGCATTCCTAGAAAATCTATCCTATCTGTGAAGTATTCACATTTTGATTTCTTTAGCTTGAGTTTCCCAATTCTCAGGCTTTTGAAGACATCTTCAAGGTCTGAAAAATGTCGTTCTACATCTGGTGATAGGACTAGAATGTCGTCTAAGTATGGTAGGGCACATTTGTATTTCAGTTTGTTGAGAATTAGAGTTACTAGATGGCAAAATCCTGCCGGCGCGGTAGCCAAACCCATCGGCATCTTTTGATAGACATACTTTTTGTCATTTGCTATGAAAGCAGTTTTGTGTTGATCCTCCCTTCTTATGGGAATTTGGAAAAACCCTTGTTGCGCATCTAGTTTACTGAAAACGGTAGGTTTGAGTGACCCTATCATGTCTAGTGTGTCGTCTGCACGTGGCGTTGATAAAGCTTGGTTTATCATATTAGCATTGACGTGGCGTAGGTCTGTGACTAGACGTTGGCCTCCAGATGCTTTCTGTACTAAAAATGATCTGGATGCCCAGGGTCCCTCTGCACATTCTCTGAGGATGCCCTGTCTGACTAGGTCTTCACAGACTTCTCCCATCTTAGCTTGCTTCTCAGGCGTCTGCCTGTATGGTAGGTAGTGACATGGTACTGCATCTGGTTTGATGTGAATTGAATGTGTGTATAGGTGGGTTGTACCTATGTCATTGTCTTTACCTACAAATACATCTTGATACTTGTGGAGTAACTTTTGGAGTCTCTCTTGTCCAATATCTGTTAATACACATTTGGGTGGCACATTTTCCATTATGTCTGGCATAATGTCATGAGCCTCACTGTGAATTGTGGCCAATTCATCATCAGTGTCATCTCCACGGTTTGTATCTGGATCTGCATATACTGAGGCACAGTCTGACTCTGTGTCACTACAATTCTCTTCAGTGCCTAGCACTTGAAGTGTGGGTTCCTCAGTAGGGATGTCAGTATCTGGTTGATGTAACTCAGAGGGATCTACCTCTGTGAATAGGGCTATTATATCACCCTTCCTCACCTTGTATGGTCGGTGGCTTGTATTGAGCAGTATGATTGGGTGCCTGTTCATTTCTGAGGGTGTTACTACTCCCTTTTGAACTAGGTATGGAACTCTGTTGTTCCTCTGCAAATTGTCTAATGTGCCTACACATCCTTCTAAGCATTTGAGGGATGTGACTTGTCCTAGAACTGCTAGTTCTGTGAAAGGAAGGATGGTGGCCTCCCTAACAGCTCGGACTGGCTTGGCTTGTAGCTCTGGGTCTACATTGAATTCGATCTGTGATCGTGTTGCTTTTAAGAAATCTGTGCCTAGGACAACTGGCTTTGTGAGATTTGGAATAATTGAGAATGGGAATTCGAATCTGGTACCATGAATTTTGAATTTCAATACTGCTGCTTGTCTTACATGGCATATGGATCCGTCTGCTAGGTGTACATTGAACTTTCTCTTTTTGATTTCTACATCTCGAGATTTCTGAATTTCCCTAAGAAAAGTATCCCTGACACAGGTGATAGTGGCACCGGTGTCAACTAAACAAGGTATTTCAGTGTGTTCATAGAATCTTGCATTTAAACAGCCATTTTTAAGAAGTTCAACAGAAATTTTGGTACTCTCACCCATTTCCTTTTGCGATGCATCTTGTTGAGGTGTGATATGGATCACTGATGGTCGGCTTGATTTCCCAGTGTGTACCTGGGGGATTGTCTCTGCTATACTAGCAATTGTCTTTGGTTGTCCTAGGGGTTGTTGATCTTGGATCTTGATGGCGGGTTGGAGAGGCTCACAACGCACTGGCCCAGCGGCGCTGTGGGTCTCTAGTTTCCCGAGTTTGAAGATCCTAGTAGCTGCTTGATCTGTTGAAGCACGTCAGGCTGGATAGCTTGAGGTGGCTGTTGGGGCTGCTGTTGGAGGTTGTAGCCTTGGATGTTGGATCTGTAGCCATTGTAGCTGTCTCGACCTCTGCTGTTGTCCCGACTGCGGTTGTAGTCATGCTGTCTGTCACGACTATTGCTGTAGTCACGACGGTTTTGATCCCGACCTCTGCTGTAGTCACGATCTCTGCTTTGGTCACGACGGTGGTAATCACGGTCTCTGCTGTTATCACGACGATTGTAGTCGCGATTTCTGCTACTATCACGGTGTCTGCTGTTGTCACGACTTCTGCTGTTATCTCTACGGCTGGTGTCGTGACTGTTGCTTTGGTGATCTCGGCTGTTATTTTGGCTGTATCCTCCTCTGCCTCTTTTGAAGTTTGGATCAAAGTTTTTACCTTGGTAGCCTCCTCTGTTGTTACCAGAGTGTCTTTGTTGGCTGTTGTCAGGTTTACCTTGGTCCTTCAGTGCCCTTTGTTCTTGCCCCCTCACATGTTCATTTGACATGAGGTTTAGGCTTTGGTCCTCATCTTCTGATGAAGGATCCACTTGAACTGGCTTTGGGTCTGATTTGGCCTTCTTTGAGGGGTGTCCAGATTTCTGTGACTTTGTTTGCTTTACAAGCATAGAGTTTATGTGTGTCACAGATTTCAGTTGAGCCTGCATGGATTCTAGTTTTGAGTCCATTTCTGCTTTTATTTCCGCTTTAATGTTACTGGTTGAGACTGTTTGTTGGTTCTCATATTCCTCTGCTATTTCAAGGATTTCTGACCATGTTGAGGCTCCTTTGTGTATGACAACTGCACTGATATCTTCCCTTAGACCTTGTAGAAGGGCTTCCTTTGTTCTCTCCTCTGATTTGTTGTGTGCTGTGGCCATATTTTGTAAGGCCATGGCATAGTCTGAGACAGATTCATCTGGATTTTGACCTCTTAATGCCTTTGCATCCTGGCGGTCATCTTCCTTTTTGAAATACTTTAGGAAGGCTTCCTTCATTGTGTCATAGTCTGTGTCTGGATGTGCAGTCATGTAGGCCTTAAACCATATCTTTGACTTGTCTTCTAGGAAATTTGAGAAGTGTTTAATCCTATATGAGGGATGTTTCCCATATTTGGAGTCAATGTATTGCTCATAGTCTGTGCAATGTCTCCTGGCGGATTGATTTTGGGAGGGTTGTGAGAATTTATCTGGTTTCAGAATGTCATTATGTGTTTCCTCTCTCTCCCTTTCTATCTTCTCATCCAATGCTTTGACAGATTTTTCTCTTGCTAGCCTTTCTGCTACTTGTCCCTCCTGTAGAGACTTAAGTGTTGCAGTAATACCTATAAGTGCAGCCTCTATGTCTGGAGCACTGGTTTGAGGTGTAGTGTGGGGTTGTATAGACTTTAATCCCTCTGCTACTTGCAATTTCACAGTCTCTGCTAGCTGTTTCTGCATAGCCTCTGTCAGCTGTTTCAGCTGTTGCTGCATGGCCTCATCTATTTGTTTCTCCATGCTTGTGGTATACTAATAATGTAGTACTAGTAGGTACATTGTATACTTGCTAGGATAATGCAGACTTGTTGTAGGTGTTCTAGACTTCTGTGACAGTCTGGTGACGTCATTGACGGTCTGGTGACGTCATTGACGGTCTGGTGACGTCATTGACGGTCTGGTGACGTCATTGACGGTCTGGTGACGTCATTGACGGTCTGGTGACGTCATCTGCGGTCTGGTGACGTCATCTGCGGTCTGCTGACGTCATCTGCGGTCTGCTGACGTCATCTGCGGTCTGCTGACGTCATCTGCGGTCTGCTGACGTCACCTGCGGTCAGCTGACATCATCTGCGGTCTGGTGAGTCTCTTCCTACAGATGTGATGAGTGTGAAGGTGTGGTGGGTGTTACTGGTCCTTGGCTGTGGAGGTGTCTGTGCTGCCACCTTGTGGGATCTTGTTGAGACTTCTCCACCACTTTGTCATACAAGGAATCCCCTTAGTTGGGAGATCCCTTTAATATGAGGAAGTTGACTAAGTCTTGAGGTCTTGTAGTATAGTTGGTATTTATTACAAGTTGACAGCAACAGTACAGTAAGTACAAGTAGGTTCCACTCAGTTACACCTATCCACACAATAGTATAGGACTAGTAAGTATGCCCTAGAGTCAAGGGGTCCTGCACACTGTCTGATAGTTGGGCATAGTAGGGCATAGCCTATAGCCTTGTTCTCAGTCAGTGGAGGGAGCTCCTTGCTCAGTGCTGTCCTTGGGTGAAGTGATGATGGTAGCTGGGAGGCTGGGGTTTATAAGGGGCCCAGCCCTCAGCTTGGTCTAGACAATGTTAGAGGGCTTGTAACTGTCAAGGAGACAGTCACACAATACCCCTCCATAGTCTGAATACCCCTGTTAGTGTACATCAAGGGAGGTGACCCTTATGTTGGTCTGTGGGAACAATGGTCCCCCTAGCTAACAGTGGGAAACAGTGTGCGGGATGAGCGTCGCCTGGCGGCGACGGGAGTGCCGACTGGAGCGCCGCCTATGCGGGCCGGCGCGCGCCTGCGTGGGCCGGCGGCGGGAGTAGCGTCTCCCGCCGTCGGCTTGAACACGCGGGCGCCCGCAGCGCCGGGCTCGCCGGGCTCGCCGGTCATACCTGACAGTTTCTTACAGAAAGTTCCCCCAATGAAGTAGGGATATAGCTGCTGGTTATAAATGTATATCATGTATATGAAAAGGCAGAAATACATACAAATACATATAAAATATTTTTCAACCAAAGTCACTCAAAAGTATATACATGTTTTAGGGCGGAAGCCTATACGTCTTCCCGATGAGGCCAATAAAAAAAAGGTTGGTTTCCGGTAACATGGTCAGACAACACAGACCCGGCCGGTCGGATTTCTTTCTTTTTAAAAAACTTTTTTTTTTTTAATTTTCCTATTTTAGGGCTATTTTTAGCGTTTTTTCCTCTAAAATCCTTTAAAATTATCCGATTTACAAACCGTAAAAACTGGCATGTAGGGAAAAATTTGAAAAAGAGAAAAAAAGAGGCCCGGCCCTGTTTTGCTAGACCCGGTCGGGTTTGTTTTTTTTTGGCCTGAGGCAGCATCAGTCCATCCTAAACGTCATACTTTCCGTGTATCTAGACTTGATGTTACAGTTGACACATTTATGAGCTTTTACTCTAATATCGACAATAAAACCTTGTGATTTCACTCAGTGAAACTCCCCCAGTTTTCAAGGATTTCTCAGAAATGTCTGTCGTATATATTGTGTTTCAAAACTAGCGGGGAGAAAATGAAAAATTGTAATTTGAGAGGTTCAACTGAGCTGCTAGTATTGCGCCAGCGATATTCGCACGAGGAGCTCGTGCGTATAAGGGCCGCTATTCGCACGAAACGGGGAGATAGGCGACATAGCGAGAGAGGGGACATGGTGAGAGAGGCGACATGGAAAAGGACATGGCGAGAGAGGCGACATGGCGAGAGAGGTGACATGGAAAAGGACATGGCGAGAGAGGCGACATGGCGAGAGAGGTGACATGGAAAAGGACATGGTGAGAGAGGCGACATGGCGAGAGAGGTGACATGGCGAGAGGGGCAACATGGTGTCCATATAATACATTTTCTTTATGCATGTAAGCAAGTGACTCTATGGTGTAGTGGTGAGCATGCTTGTCTCCCATGCCATGGGCCAGGGTTCAATCCCCGGTTGTGACCTTTTTTATGACTAAAATACCAATGTGACGACGAGAGAAGCGACGTGACGACGAGAGAGGTGACGTGACGACGAGAGAGGTGACGTGACGACGAGAGAGGCGACGTGACGACGAGAGAGGCGACGTGACGACGAGAGAGGCGACGTGTTGTGGCTGGGAAAATCCCTGTCAATGTGGATAGTAAATATGGGAGATGAGACATCAGATGTGATACTTGATATTCTTTATTAATACCAGCGCCTTCGGCGTTGGATTTAGTCCCCCCCCCCTGGCCCGGGCCCCCTGCCGCCGGCGACCTGAGGACGGGACCAAGCGTGGGAGCTTGACAGGGCAAGCGTCTCTCTGCCCCAGATAGCGCTTGGTGCTTAGCGCCCAATGCCAATGCGAAGCCAAAATGTTGGAAAAGCGAACCAGTGGTCCTATTTAGACCATGAGATAGAAACAGAAACCTTTCCCCCTATGGGGGGTTTTGTGAGACCAAATTTTTAAATACTTATACATGTAGAAGGCTGAAGTTTACTTTTTTGGCTATTCACACCTGGTGGGTGGGGATAAGGCGGCCATTTTCCAAGATGGCCGCCCTTAACATTTTAGGGTTAAGAAAAAAGGGAATCCTCTCCAGATGATATGCATTTCAACATATATGGTCGTTTAGTACGGTATCTTAAATCGAAGCTCTATGAAAGAACTCTCTACTCCATGATATTTGATAGTTGTCACGACAACATGGTTACCATGGCAACCAGATAACTACTGAATTTTGTCTTTTTCCACAAGTTCTTTCATATTCTCTTCCCTGTGTGGATAATCATTGGTGGTGAGATTTGTCTTATAGCCTTCATACCCACAAGATTGCCCTCCAGGAAGGCGTTTCACTGTATGTTATACTACACATACAGCCTGAAGATACAGAAAACATGTGGAGAAAATGTATCTAAACTCCATTTTACATTTCTCTTCACCCTCCGCATACCCTCTGTATCTTTTATGAAAAATATACAACATCCAACATCCAACATAGAGCCCTGTCAAGATATGGACATGGTCATCTGTCTCAATAAGAAAAAATGTGCCAAAACCAGTCTACATTCCGGGAAACCCCCAGGAAATTCCATCTGTGATGTCATAATATTTGTACACATACAGAGGTAAGCTAGGTAGGGTACAAAGAGGGTCCGTATGTTGGGAATGTTAGGAAAGAGACAGGAGAGGTTGGGAAAGAGACAGAAGAGGTCAGAGAAGAGACAGGAGAGGTCGGGAAAGAGACAGGGGAGAGGTCAGGGTAGGCACTGGGAATGTCAGGGGAAGGAGAGGGGAGGTCGGCCAGTGCACTAGAAACGTCAGGGGAGGGAGAGGGGAGGTCGGGCAATGCACTTGGTACGTCAGGGGAGGGAGAGGGAGGGCGGGCAATGCACTAGTATGTCAGGGAAGGGAGAGAGGAGGTCGGGCAAAGGACAGGGAACGGCAAGGTATGGGGAAAGTGAGGGATCCTTTAAGGGCCACACAGTGTACAATGCGGCCCTTAAAGGTATGCTTAATGCAATATAATAGACAACAACAACAGGCTATGCCCCTTTCATGTAATCACAGATGCAATTATGGTAAGTTGCAAGGTAGGTGACAGAAGAGAGGTTTATCCCCTGTGTGGATCTGTGTTGGTATCAGGGTGTGTGTGTGTAGTTGAATGGTGAAGTCATGATTATAATAAAGTGTAGTCCACGCGCTATCCTCTCCCTTCCCTGACATTTCCAGTGTCTTGTACCACCTCACGTCCACTACTACCTCCTCACATCCACTACTACCTCCTCACGTCCACTACCCCCTCCTCGCTTCCACTACCCCCTCCTCACGTCCACTACCCCCTCCTCACGTCCACTACACCACCTCACGTCCACTACCCCCTCCTCACGTCCACTACCCACTGCTCACGTCCACTACCTGTTCCTCACGTCCACTACCACCTCCTTAAATCCACTAACATATCCCCACATCACCACCACTTCCTCACGTCCACAATCACCTCCCAATGTCCACCACAATCTCCCCACGTCCACATCTTTTCCTCACGTCCACTACCATCTCCTCTGTCATGTGAAGTGGACGTGAGGGGAAAGTATTGGACGTGAAGGGAAGGTAGTGGACGTGAGGAAGTGCTAGTGGACGTGAGGGGAAGGTAGTGGATGTGAGGAACTTGTAGTGGACGTGAGCAAGTGGTAGTGGACGTGAGGAAGAGGTAGTGGACGTGAGGAAGAGGTAGTGGACGTGAGGGGAAGGTAGTGGATGTGAGGGGAAGGTAGTGGACGTGAGGAAGTGGACGTGAGATTGGTGCCTACAGACAGTGGGCCTGTAGTCAGGGTGGCCTAAAGGTATAGGGGGCTGAAAAACCGGAGGGCCTGTGGGCAGGGGGCCTGTGTTCCGGGGGCCTACAGGCTGGGGGCCTACAGTCAGGACTACAGTCAGGCCTGTATTCCGGATACCAGGCCGACCGTATAGGTTACCTCTCTCGCCTGTTCCTCGTGCAGGTCGCCTCTCTCGCCGTCGCCTCTCTCACTGATTCCTCGTGCAGGTCGCCTCTCTCGCCGTCGCCTCTCTCACTGATTCCTCGTGCAGGTCGCCTCTCTCGCTGATTCCTCGTGCAGGTCGCCTCTCTCGCCGATTCCTCGTGCAGGTCGCCTCTCTCGCCGTCGCCTCTCTCACTGGTTCCTCGTGCAGGTCGCCTCTCTCGCCGTCGCCTCTCTCGCCTGTTCCTCGTGCAAATAACGGCCGCTATTCGCACGAGCTCCTCGTGCGAATATCATCGGCCCTAGTATTGACCTGCTACATTTGTATAATCCGATTTTACATCCATGGAGCCAAGAAGCCGCTCTTTAAATGTACTTTAATACACCGTTTTTTAAACAACTTTATTCATTCGTTTTTCCACAGTGGAATAATCTCTTGGTAAACATGGTATTTTTAAACCAATCTCTGCGCATTTAATCGTTGCGTCGCAGTGGTTTCCGGTCTGAGACCATAGAGACGTGTGGGATGTTAGTGGGGTGACCTTTCTGTGTGGTACCTCGCCTATTCACCACAGATAAGGTCAGGTGGTGTGCATGCTTAAAGGATGCAGCTTCTTCACGGGACTGTTACTATTACTGGTGTCCTCATCTTGGTCATGGACAGTTGGTAATTGTATAGTCATGAATTCTATTGGTAACACCTGTAATTAAGACCCAAATATTAACCCTCTCATCCTTTAGAACACCTGTCGTTAATATATAATTGAGATGATAAAAGTTGGTTATTTATTTACATTATTAACTAGAATCACTACAGTTTTGAGGAAGGCTTATTTCATCGTTTAAATTGGAAAATAGGCGATTCTGTGATATACAACCCTATTTGAAATGGCCGTTTATAGCTCCTCAAGGTTAGGCCATGAGTTCATCCATGTTCGAGGGTTAGAAGTCCAATCAGGTAACAACAGGTGGACGCTCCATAGGCTCACCATTGACTGAAATCCAGACAAGTAACAATCTCTTCTGGGTATATGGGAGCTGAAGCTTCTTCACTCTGCCTCCTGATTAAAAATGGAATTTAAAAAAGGGCTGACCCTTGCATTTCTGCCCGATTTTGGGGATTCTTATTAAAGAATTTCAATATTTTTATTTCTAGATGGTATCAAATGTTTGGTCAGAAAGAACAGGCTCCTACTGATTTCAGGTGCATGACGGTATTATTTTCTAACAAGAATACCATTACCTGCTTTACCTTGTATCTAAATCACACAAGACAGAGAATATTAGAAAAGTATTTTTCTGGGTGCAAATGCCTCATATATAGTGCAATTTCAATCTCAAATAAAATACACTCAGCGTTGGTCAACAGCAGAACTCTTAAAAACTCTACAATATCCATGAAGTTAAATGCGAAAAACACACTTTTTGGCCTTTATTCCTCCATTCCCACTCTCTAAACCATTTCCGATGGAGGCCTCTCCTAGTGCCCAGCAGGAGGTCCAATGGCCCGGAAGTTCGTAGCTGGACAGGAAGAGGATCCGGACCGGAAGTGCGTCCATTAGAAGTAAGGTCTCCGGTTAAAGCCTTCTAAGTGCTTTAATGTGTGTGTGTGGGCAATCCTTGACTTTACAGTGGATAAAAAGTAATGTCTTTATAAGTAAAGGTATCTATAAATACATGGGGAACTGGTCAATTGGACCATGAATCGTCTGGACCTTATGACTACTTGAACCCTAACCACTTGGGCCCCAAAGGCAAGGTCAGATGGATTCCATACCATTTCACTCCATACCAATCCTTATCTCTTGGACCCCAAACTGTGTCGATCCCAAAACAATTATTATAATAGAGTGGTGGTCTTGATACTGAGCTATAGGTTACATTAGATCGAAATGCACGATGTAAAGACACACTCTCTCTCAATTGTGACATTTTCAGATAGGTTGGCGCAGAGATACTATACACGAATGGGGTGAACTCTGAGTACATATTACAGTGGAGTGTATTTAAGTCGGGTAATACGGCTGGCTGCCACTATGTGGCGCGCATGGAAGGGGCGCTAGACTTCCGGCGCCCCATCAGATGTAATAACCAGGGCGGGAGGGAAGTGGGAGAGGGCGGCAGCATGGGGTGGGAGGGGTGGGGGGCACATCACATCTGATGCACCTTTATCATCCCTGATTGTCTCCGTAATGGTGTGTTTTGCTCACAGAATCAGGTTTTATCTGTGCCCGCCACACCATGCCCCCACCCCCCACTGCTCCTGGCGGTGACCCTCACCTCACAAACTGCCATTCCACCTCCCTCACCCAGCAGTCACAATGTCAGACAGTCATCTTAACCCTTTATGGACTGCATGAGGTCGTAAGGTTCATCTTCATTTGCCATCATGCATGGTACACCGATGCTGTACCGGCGAGTTACTCGCGAGTTACTCTGCGTCAGTCCGAACCTTTGGGAGTGTACCAACCCTGTAGGGTCGTCATGACACATGTCAACAGCCGTGGTCAGGGCAGCAGCCATGCATCATGACGACAAAATAGTGAATTTAAGCACTATGCTGACCCGGAAGGATTATTTCCCCTGTACATCAGCCGCCCATCTACTACTGCTTCCATCACTGTCTTGCCGTTTTTTTTGTAACTGCAAATGTATTATTTTTTTTCTGTTTGTCTTACAATGGTAAAGCAGCCGGGAAATGCCAATGTAGGGATAATGATGCCAATGTCAGATTGCTGTTTTTCTACGTCAAGTTTCCCATTGTCTTTGGAAAAGAAGATGCTGTTAGGTACTTTAACTTTATAAATGGGAGGCGCTACATACAATGAGGGAAGGAAGTGTTCAACCCATTACCCAACCCTATAACGCAGTTGTTGTGTACTAAAACGGAATAGTGCAATGACCTTCCCATTCCCTGTGCCATCGACATTCTGTCTCCCTTTCCTACCCTATCCAAACCCCCTCCCTTACCCACCCTCTAACCAGGGTACACGAGGTTATGACCTACCCACACACCACCACCACAGACCTGCACCATGTCATCTTATTTTCTTGCCGCCAGGGGCTCTTAGGCATGCGCACATTGTCCCAGAGTTGAGCATGCGCACTGAAATTGATGTTGCCACCATTTGCAAAGACCTTTAAGGATAGAGGGTGCATGCGCAAACGGATTACCCTGCCCTCTAGTGTTGTCTGGTGTATTAGGAGAGGCTTTGATGAGATATAGTGGGTAAGGGGTCACAGACTGCCCTGTCACAGTCAGTGTCACAGCACGAGACAGAGACTAACAAAACTACTGACATCCAATTTGCTAGAACCCATCAAGTCAGAAAAGAAGCTGTTCTCCTATTACCTTTGTCACTAGGATCGAGATGGCCATGGTGCTTTTACATTCTTCTATTCTGTATTTCTGCCTTTCTCCTGTCATATTTGGGTCTGCTGCTATTGTTCCTGCCTGCCTGCTTCTTTTTGGCCTCCAGCGCCTTTCCATTGCAAAAAGAAACACACAAAAGCCTGTGTGTGTAGCATTGAAGTTGAGCTTCATTCAGGAGCCGTGTATCCGTTATATAATGGTCCTGCAAGTCCAACATTTGAATCTTGATGCTACAAATGACCTGAAAAACATCGCCTTTTCCATATACTACTTACAAGGAAGGGCGATGAACGCCAACGTGTTATGCGATGCACGAATCCAAATAAAGAGTAATAGGATCATTTGGTAGAGAATCATCTATAAAGTTACGTGATTCTATTGTTTTCCATTCCGACGTCGTAGTTGGTTCCCAGAAACCCCAACATGTAGAGTGGATACAAATCTGTGCTGGTACCACGGTGACGGTGTCACTGTGACCTGAAGAATTTCACTATTTGTATATACTACTTCGCTTATGTTTGAGCCACTCTTGGGGACGTTCTACCAGCGTTCCACTGACAGGGGTTGCTGGGGATTTACAAGTTTGCTTCTTTTATAACATGTTTTCATTTCGTGATCTGTAGCCCATGCAATGGCCCCATGAAAACGTTTAAACGTCACCCTTAGATCGGTTATGACCCTAGGAATATATTGAAATTCTTCATTCAGATTGGTATATTTTAGGCTAGTCTAAATCTAACTTCTTTTTTCCCAAATCCCTTTCAATCTTTTTTTCTTTTTAAATTTTTAAATTTTTTTAGGGGGGAGGGGGGGGGTTACTTGTCCCCTCCCCAACGGTTAAGGCGAAGGGCCATTGCACATGCTATGATTCTGTGTGTGGAAACATTGCCATGAATTTACATTTAAGCCCGTCTCTCTTACTCCCTGTTTTTACCAGACCATTTCACGCTCGTAGGAAAGAACTCACGAAGATGTCTAGACAAACATTTTCCACATAACCTTGCGTGGGTTGTAGGGACAAACTCCGCAGGGTGCCTAGACATCTATATCATACATAATCTTAAAGCATACATGTCCTGCATAATCTAAAAATGTAGTATCTGCACAATGGGGCTCCTTTTCTTGTTTCTATGCTAAGGCCTAACGGCAATACCATGTTGTAGTTATACGTTTAGATGCAGCTGTCATCGTGTGCTTAAGATTGCACAGGCTGTACATGCTTTCAGATAGTGCAGGATACATATGTCTAGGCAACTAGGTGAGTTCGTCTTTACATGCCAATTTCACTACAGGTTTGCAGAAGTACATGCATATAGGGATAAATCAAAGGGGACAGTAAGGCCAGTCGGTCACATCACGCTGACAACAGTGTGTGGAAGGAACAGGAGAGGGTGGCAGGTGTATCAGTGGGGAGTGGGGGGAAGGGGGTGAGGTGGACCAGACAGGTGAGGTCGGTACTGAGAGTTACACACAGGTGCACCATGTATAGAATCACATGTCTCAGGTGTGTATAGCCACATCCCACAGGTGACAAAACTACTGTTGTCCCTGCCCGACATTAGGCCACATCTGGGCTCTGCTAGAAAAAGAAACCACCCAGCCAACCCCAGAGGCAAAGTGAAAGGAGAAATAAGAGAAAACTACAGGGATAATCAGGCCACCAGCTGTACCCTGCCGGAAGTTATCCATGTATGTGTACTGTTTTTCTGCGAACATATAAAAGGGATTTCAAGAGAAGAATAGGGTTAGGGGTTATGCAGAGGACAAGGAGTCAAAGACCATTTCATGTGCTCTAAAATGTCAAGGCTATGTAAAACAATAAGCACACAGCTATACCTGCATGAAAGAAGTCCATACAGCTGGATGTGGAATATTTCTACGGGAGGTGTTGTTTAAGTGGTTTTGTAGGATTGCTTTTCTATGTTGTTGCAGATGTATGCTTCTTCACACAACTAGTTTCTTTTTAACACCTCAATATCCGATTATAGACTCTTCAGAGGAGAAATGGGGCGAATGTCAGGTATTATTCACACAGACTAATAAAGGCCCCATTAGGGAGCCTTGTGGGACCCCCGACAAAGCGTGCATAACTACCATTAACCACCAACCCCATATCATATCCATATACCTGCATTATGTGGGAGAGATCCCCCTCTATATAAGGACAAAGGGGACCTTGGTGTGAATGGGGAGAGGGACCGGAGAGGACAGAGATAGGCATCGCAGGAAGCATCAGAGTGTGACGATCGGCTCGTAAAGCATCACAATAATGAGTGCTGGTGGTCCTCACTGCTTGTATTAGACAACAACAGTCGGTGATGCAGTCGTGCAGGGCTTCAGGGGTAATGTATGGGGGAGGCGATGGGATCGTTAGAGATAAGAGCACAGGAACACAAAGGTACACCGGAGAGGTGCACTATCACCTTTATATCGTCACACCGTGCCACGAATGGAGTTTTAGGGTGGCCTGGGTTGCAGTGCAGTAATCTGATACTGAGGTATGCCTGATACCCCTAACCGTGGTCTGTGACACTGATGGCAGCTAATAAGCTGTCTGGTCTTAAAAGGTGATTCGAGATCAAAACGCCCTCTGTTATTGAAATGAAAGATTAAATCACCATAGAATATGATGATGTAGTGAATATGATAATACATAATTTAATATCAACAAACTGATTTCTCAGCATGGTTATTATGTACTATTGTATGTCAAATATTAATATCATGTCGAACTGAACATGCATACATGTACCATTATGAATATAATAATCATAGCATTTTCATATAATGGTGATCGTATGAATTGATATGCTGACTGGTGCATTTGTTGCTTTACATGGTCATTCCATTGTTCGTATTTCTCCCTATTATGGATGTAAACTTGTCAGATGTAACGGTTTATTTGCCTATAATAACAGTAGTTGGGAATTGTTGCCTACAAAAATGCTTTGATTATCACAGGATCTCATTGATATCTCATTAACGGTGATTCCCTGTATTAGTTTATGCATGGAAGTTCTATGCAAAACATAGGGAAATTTAAAACAGTGTGAGTCCGGACAGTGGCATATAGGGACTCGGAGTGAGATGGCAGATCGCCAGCACTACAATTACAGCTGAAAGATCTCTACATAATTGAACAATAAACATGCTATGCGGCAATGTAAAGATGATTATCATTCATCAAATTATATATCTTGTTCTTTAATTTGGCATATTATTGATTTACCATATGTTAACAATGCCATGATAACAAATGGATGTGCACCAGACATTATGATGAATGCTTACCAATGGCATGTCGAACATATCATATGCTGGGGTAATATTTATACACACTAATAAAAAAGACATTACTTATAACCAAGTCTGAGACACATGTTTGGATAAATCATTTTTTGGCGGCATACATACATCCATGTGCCATTAGAGGACAACATGGACAGGCTGGGCCATATGGGGCCACCATATTGGATTTTAGACCCCTGACGCCATATTGGAGTCTAGCATAGGACTATGAAGACTATTGTCAATCCCCCCCCCCCCCCCATAGAACAATGGTAATTGATAAGGTTGATAAGCTGTAGCCCACCCCTTACTTAACAGAAATGTATTTAACTGCCCATTTAGTCGTTCTGGTGCCGAGAGAGGGGTTTAGTCTGATCTGAAACCTAATCGGAAGACAATGCCTTGATTGCAACTGATCTGAATTACTTGTGGCCTCCAACATTAATTTTATTGGTCTATCTTTATTGTTTGAAATAAAGAGCAAATTCCAATGCCACATTATTAAAGTTCTTGGTATGGGGAACACATGAACCTTTTTTTGATGCATGAGAGTCCCTCCAATTCAGATATGCAAAGAGGGCCAACTCCCCACTACCTTTACAATCAGGTTCATCAGTGGGGTCCATGCCAACGTTCTCTGTTCTAAGCTACATGTATATGCGGTAATGGGCAGACCTGACATTTCTGACACCAGCAGACTAACTAGTCTTTTTCAGAGAGGTGGGAACTCATTAAAGCCGTGACGTCACTAACATGGCTGACTGCCTATACCATTGTGAAGTGAGTATGACGTTGGCATCTGCCACCAGGTGGCTCTCATGTGGCAACTATGCTCTGTCCCAGTAGAAAGTGGCGAACACAATCAGGACCTATTAAATGAGCTCTATAGATGATAATTAATTGAAGCCACTCAAGTATGTTTACATTGCATGGTGGTCCTTTATACTAAATTATAGGTAATGGGTGTGAAATGAGATGGTCAAAATGGTGTTTCCTGCTGTACCCTTAGGAATTGCAGATAGGCCCGGGGGGGGCACTGAGGTATGTTTTGGATAACCACTGCCGCACCTCTCTCAGAAGCGGTGGCGGTGGATTGATAGAGAGGATGAAATATAGGGGCGGTCAGTCCCTTTTACAATGAAAATATGGGGTGGTGACCCCCCCCCCCCCCCCGCCTTAAGTCATCAAAAGTAGGAGATTAATCTTTTCTTGATGGAAGTATCTGTGTATACAGGGGCGTGGCAACCGGGGGACGGGGGGGACATGTCCCCCCCACTTTTGACCAACCCCAAAAAAGGTCAAACCAAAAAGGTCACGTAAAAAGGGCTCAAAAAGGGTCAAAATATCCCTCAGTCCCCCCTACTTTAAACTGCTTGCCACGCCCCTGTCTAAGTATATACAGCGATATTGCAGTACAAACATGTTATAAAGTGCTAATTGGTCAGTTTGCCATTGTTATGTCTGGCATTTAATGCTCAGAAGGGATAAAAGCAGGGGGCTTAGATTTCATTTAGCCTGTTTAGGGGGGTTGGTCACTCACACAATTTTCCTCAGCATGGAAAAGGAGGGGCGGTCAGATATCCCCTCAGCTCCCCCAATTTGTGGGGGAGGGGCGGTACCGCGGCAGTTGTCACTCACCATCAAAGAGTCAGTGCTCCCCCCGGGCAGATAGGACATGAAATTGCAAACCTATTTCGGTTCAGAAGCCATTTATGTAAACATGGCTTCCTCCTATTCATGCCAACTTGACCTGAGACATATTATAATACAGGAAGGCAGTGGTACAACAAGAAAAGGGCGGTTGATTAAGAAGCAAATTAATAGAGGCCGTTTGTCGTCTGCAGACGGTGGGTCTGGCTGCGCATGCGCGGACGGCCATTTCTCTTTTGAATCGTCCTATCGCCGATAGGCATCAGCTGCGGCCCTGGGCCCAGTCCAGATCAGATCATCTGGCAGATAGACAGGCATGATTGCATCATCTGGCCCGCCAAATTACTGGCCTGCTAGATGGTATCGGTCCCAAAGCCGCCAACAACACTGCACGGGGGCCGACGGGAGGCGACATGTGGTCCGGCTTCCCAGCCGACCAATCACTGGCCGTGGCGCCAAAGGGTGGGTGGGTGTGGAGGAACAGTGGATGGACGGCTGTTTTATTATATGGGTGCAGGAACTGGTTTGGTGCTTAGAAAGTGGGAGAGGTGGCTCCTGGTATAAGCCATAAGGTGAAGAAAGGGGTAGGGCCCGATATAAGGGGCGAGTAGCGAGTGGTTAGGCTAAACAACCAATGAGATTCAACAATCACCTTTGAACCCACTGGAAGGCCTTGTCCATCTAGATATATGAATATTTATCAGGTGGACGGTTGGAAATCCAACCGTCAGTCAAATTTCAAATGGCAACAGAAGGCAGCCAATCAGGAGCCACATACATGGCGGGCAGTGAGGCCCGCAGTGAGAAGTGGACACGCCCATTGCCTCGCTGGTTATTGGTAGTGTGGGGGTGTGAGTGTATGGCTGGAGGGGTGGGGTGTAGGGTATTAAGGTTGTGTACCTTTTGTAACCGTAACGCATGGCCTGTGAGAGCCGAGGCATGAGAAGCCTCTGAAAAGCCAGCCATTACGGCTTTGTTGGTAAAGTCTGACAGGTGTGGGGGAGGGGGCAGTGGGAGGGTGGGTGGGGATGAGGTATGGGGGGTGGGGGAGATTGGGGTTGGATTGTAGGGGTCGCTAGTGTTTGTGTGCGCCGTAACTGGGCGATAATAAAGGTAGTTGCGGTGAGGTCACCGAGGCGTGGGATTGCCTGGTCTGTCAGGCCAAGGGGGGACAGCCAGGGCAGTAAGGGCAGCAGCCCTTCCCTCCTGCCCCCATCCCCTCCTCCCCTGTGCCCCTTTTGCCCCACCCGTCCCTACTCCACCCCTTGGGGACCTAACCGTTGTTCGGCCGCTGCGGACCTTTCAGAAAGCGAGACCTTTCATTATCCGCCACAGGGGGTGCTGTGGACAGTCATCTCTTTGTCTGCTCGGAAACTAAACACTCCCCAATCAGAAATAGTCCTTCCCCTCAGCCCGCGATTACCGACCCCAAAGACTGCATTGTCAGCCCCCTGGATGTCCACGTAATAACCACTTGACGCAAGGAATGGCGACACGGCGGAAATGGGAACTATATTTCGTCGTTATCTAATCTGGTCATCGTTATTATGCGTCTCCAATTTCTTATATCCCTCCGCTGTGGTGTGGGCCTACTTTTTTAACCATCTTCAAAACGGTTGTGTTTTTTGTATTGTTTTTTACTTCCTTTTTTTTTGGAAAGGTATTCATTTAAATGGAAACTTACTGTAAAGATACACCCTCTGTTGCCCTACTGATATCAGGGATGCTACAACATTGAACAGTCCTCTGAGCAAATGAGTTTTGTGCCTGAGGCATTTTCTGCAGTTTTTGACAGTTATCTTATTGATAATACCAGTAAACTGCACAAACCACAAGTGTCCTGCTGTTCTATAATAGACAGACACTTGTAATTGGTTAGCGTACATAAATCATCAGTGCAAATAGATCTGAATCACCCAAGCATGGACAGTACCGCCACTCTATAATCCTATATACGGCTATGCATGCCTACCCATACAGCATAAATGAATCTATTTAGTGTCATCAAAAGAAAGCTGTGCACTTTTTAATATTAATGCTGTATGCTTACACCTATTTATTGAATACGTTCAATGACTGATAAGTAGTTCTTGAGACATAAACAAAATAGTTTAGGGCAGTTTTTATAGGATTTTATAATGCAGTTGAATGGAGTCAGACACGTCAAACATATGGTGCAAGTGTTGCCAATCTCCTTTTGGTTGCTGAAATAGTATTTGATGTATGTATGTATATGTATAATATACCAGTAAAATAGACGTTTTCAGACGTTGTTGTCTATCATAATGTTTATATCTCATTCAGGAGTGCCTTATGGGCAGATATATCACCACAGTTCGATTAATAGTATATATTTTACACATGACAGATAAAATATAGGCCGAACCCCAGTGATGAAGCCAGGGACTGGTCCATAAACCTGAATATATCTCAGCAAACAACTACAGCCACTCTTCCATACTGACAGATAACAGTATTGTGACCTTCACAGGGTCCTATAACTGACAACTTTAGGGGGCAGAGGCATAGGAGGCAAGTCTTCATTGGGGGGGGGGGGGGCAGGGGGGCACTGCGACCAACTTTCTTTATGCATGATACATCATATACACACTTATATTGCATTGTATAGAAAAGTAGTACATGTATTCTGAGCCACCTTTAGTTCTGGTTTGGGGGCCCAGGCCCCTCTGCCCCAACTTTTCCCTATGTCGGAGAGGTATGGATTGGAAATTGTGTGTACTATATTACAGGTCTTCCCAAATTTTGGGGGGCCCCAAATTTTGGGGGGCCCCAAACATGTGACAAACATATCCTCAGTGATTGGGGTCGTGATTGGGGTCGTGATTGGGGTCGTGATTGGGGTCGTGATTGGGGTCGTGCCATAGCGTTGTTGATAAGAAGACCCACCATCCCATAACATCTACATGAATCTAGGTGAAACTTATTTTGATTCGATTCATCATCTTCAATGGTTCTACAGTAAGAAATAAGCAAATATAGATTATGTAGACATATGCCCCTTGTTTCTACCTGGAACTATGGTACAATGTACAAGGATAAAATAAATATAGTTTTGAGTATATATGTGTATAAGGGAGTGGTCATTTTTTAACAACAGGGGGGTTGGTAGATTTTCGCGCGAGCGTGTCGAAATCTTTTTGGTCCCCCCCCCCACGGGAGGGGTCAAAATTTTTTTGGTACCCCCTCAGGCAAGTTGAAATTGAGCACGGCCGACCCCTTTGAGCTATAGTAACGCGCGGGCTTTTTCGCTAAAAAAGGGGTGCAATTTTTTTGGTCCCCCCTCAAGAGGGGTCCAAATTTTTTTGGTCCCCCCCTTCAAGGTGTCCAAATTTTTTTGGTCCCCCCCCAAATCCACCAACCCCCCCCCCCCTGTTGTTAAAAAATGACCACTCCCTAAATTCAATTACAAACCTGTATAGTTCACAGTATAATGATGGGCTTATCCACTTTGTCAGTTGGACAACCCTAGGCTCGCTGTATGGGATGGTAAGTTTTACCTAGTATAATCATCACTGTCCCTGAGAAGAACCCAGTGTCTTCATGGGTGACAACTTTCTGACAACCTTAGGGGATTTGAATTTTTGAGTGCAGGCTGCACACGGCCTCTCAATATCCGCATGACGGACCATGCATACGAATGCGGACTAGAGTGACCTTCTTGCTGTCAATACCAGTGGAGACCATTGACACTTGGTTCTTCATCCTTAATCCGCTTAAGTCTTGTTTGTTCAAGGCACCTCAGTCAGCCACTATCAAGCAGCTCAAGTCCTCAGTCCTAATCCCATCTCCAGCCTGACCCCCTCCTACTTCTCTGAACCTAGTGAATGGTTTAATGATCCTGTGTGCACTTTTGGCACAATTTAAACTTTTGCTAATCAGCTTTGCGTTGGTGCATATTGGCAGACTTAATTCACGTTACATAGAGTACACCTTAATATGGCAGCTTACCACATGGAATTAGACAACATGTTGGCAGGGGCGGACCCAGGAATTTGAAAAGGGGGGGGTCCACCAAACACCAAAGTACTGAAAAGTGACGCGCCGCGACTCGCGGTGGATCAAATTATCATTAAAATTTTTTAGATTTTTTTCCAAAAGGGGGGGGTCCTGACCCCCAGAACCCCCCCTCTGGATCCGCCCCTGGTTGGGGTGGGGGAGGGTAGAAGTTCTATTTAGCTCTTTTCTTTCCAGAATGATGTTTACTAAACCAAGTAATATTTTAGCAAAATTTGAGTGATGATTATCAAAATAGTATACATTATGGTAGCTATACCACTGGCATATATATATATCTTATTTAATATTATTTGTATTTTTCGCCACGTGAGAGGTATATTTAAACATAGTAAGAAGGATATAAATGATCCATTCCTAGTCCAATTCTGTGTGGGAGACTTTTGGCAAATAAACACCAATGTTCTGAGTAAATCCTTTCAGTCCTCCAGTCCTTAAGTAGGATCAGTGTTGGCTACCTGCAGCAGCGTTGTAACCACACGGGGACAGGTGCAGCAGGAGACTCATTTCACCACCGTGACGTAATAACATCCGTCTATGACGTCACTGAAGAGGACGTAGTGTAGACGCAGGGGGCGATATTAGAGACATAATTCCAATTAGAACAAATGGCAGTTGGCAGTGGGTGCTGAACTGCTTTAGCCGTTGGGGGTTTGGTCCATTGTTGGCTGGGTGGTGGCGGTGGGTAGGTAGGGGGGGGGGGTGATGCTCGCGCCGATTGCCTCCTGATCGGTTCTGTAATCCTCCAGGGGATGCAGCAGTGAATACCATGTTCATTATTCATGGGCATTCTCAGGGTGTTTATAGCTCAGGCAAGGTCTGTCATCTATTTGTCATCTATTCATAGCAAAACCGTTTTGGTTCTGTTTGCCCCCCCCCCCTCCCCATTTGCCATATGCTAATATAGATAATTGCAAATAGATATGTCTCATTATTTGCCGGGGTGGGTGGTGGTTACATTCTCTGCATCTTTTGCATTATTTTTCTTCGTGCACATAATAGCACTGCATTGGTTTAAGTGTTGGCTTCCACCTGTATCTTTTCCAGGTTATTCAAGCGCCATGCTATGTGTAAGGACCTGTGTAACTTCAAGGAGTTCTTAATAGAGTCGTATTGCCGTTGGTCGTGTTGTTATTTTCTGTGTGAACCTATAAATAAAATGTGCACCAGGCATTAACAGGAGTGCAGTGGGCTGGATTTGGTACATTGGAGCAAGGAACTATATTTGTGTATTTTTGTCTCATTATGTGACTGGAGAAATAACAGCAAGACCACCAGCTACAGTCCAGACTCGACAGGCAATGTATGCACCAGGAATAGCCATCAAATTAAATTACCGACGCCCTAGAATAGTGATATGGTGATACCCTCTATAGCAGGCGATGCTAACAAAATTATAGGGAGTGCCTTTTTGATGGGCCTTTCTAGGGTGGGGCAGAGAGCACGATCATGTTTCATTTAGAGGAAACCTGACCAGTGCCGCGTCTGTCCGATCATACCTGTCTCCAGGCTAGGTTACACCCTCCGTTTTCAATTAGCAACACGAAGAGGAATTCGCCATTCTTTAAAGTCTATGGCAGATTGTTCTATATGGCTTCCTACTTGTGCATAGCATCCATGTTTAAATGAAATGAGGCATAATAACTACCACACCCGAGCCTATTCTATTTCTTGTCCTTTGCAATCATGAGTGTGCATGCCCACCTTGCTCTTCATTTGGCTTCTCAATTGAATGAGTCCGAAAATAAGTAAAGCGGTCAACCGCCACATATATGTGGTCAATATGTTTGTGAACCTGGGCAGGTAAGTAAGAAGGTAGGAGGGTGCGCTCTCTTCCCTCTCTTGTCCAGTCCAGGTGGGAACCCAGCTGAGAGGAGGAGGATGTGAGTGGGTGGGGGAACAGGGCCGGGCATTAGTGTGTGTGTGTGGGGGGGGGGGGGGGGGTATTAAAGCAGGAGCGTTGGGGGGGGGGGGTCTAGCCACTATTTGAATTGTCATCCGGAATTACAGCCACGGGCCTTTTAAGACGCACTTTTGTACTTGCCTACTCCAGGGGGAGACACCTGTGAAAAGCCCTGAGGGCGTGGGGGAATAGTGGAGGTGAGGCGGGTGAGGGGGTCGAGAGGCGGGGGGAGGGTATGCTGCTGGCCAGCCACCATCCACCGAGACCCCACGCCCAGATATAGTGAAGCACCACACATAAACACCTGTCCCTACCCTCCTTTTGTAGCAGTCACGACTTGATAAGAGTCCACCGTGCCGGGGATGGCCTGTGTACTGGCCGCCATTGGTGTGTAGGTGAGGGGTGGAGGAGGCAAGGGGTGGGGGTGACTCAGGGGTTTCTACCTGGCTGACATATTATCATTGTGAGTGAGAGGTGCGGGCGACCTACCCCTTTCCACCTCTTCACTATCACCCCCACCCACCTCCCAACGACTCCTAAGTAGCTGTTGGCCCTCCACGGCTGACTGCACCGGCTTAGTGGGGGTGGGAGGGAGAGGGATGTGAGATGGGGGGGGGGGGGTGCATCCTGTGTATCTGTGTTCACACCTGGTATCACCAACAGAACAACCACCTTCAACCTCCTCCACCCCCAACTCCTCCCCGCATTCAGGTGTCCCACCCTCCGACACCAGCCACCACCTCTCCACTCCCCACCAACCCACTGCCTCACTGCCAGAAGGCCCCATCAGACCCCGCCTCTTTCTCACCCCACCAACCAATAAACGCCCAATGGTCCGTTCTGCGCTCTTCTGCAATGGTACCAGAGCTAGCCAATCAACGGCCTTCCTCCATCGAAATCAGCCAATCAGATTAGAGCCTGATCGTGGCTTCCCCAGCCCGTGACTGCTCCGCCACGGCTGGGAGCCAGGCCTTGGCTGCCATGCCTGGCTGAGCATCAATATAGAGGCAGCTCTCAACGCAAGAGCAGCCAAGCGAGAGTGAGTAACCCCCCCCCCCCCCCCGCATCTCCCCCACACCTACCTCTCCTCCTTCCCCACCACTAGCTACCTCCATTTTTGTCCCTATCGATCAGAACTCTCAACGACAGAGGTCAAATTATACATAGAAACGCGGGGGAATTATATGGACTTAATCACATAATCACCGGGCTGCGTCAGGCCCATGTGTTTGTAGTGGTGGAGGCAGTGAACCACATCCAATGACCCCCCCCCCCCCGACTCCCATCCTCCATTTTTTCTACCCCAAACCTAGCCAGCTTATATTCAGCCCCACAAGCACACCATCTCTTGTCATTCAAACCAGTATCACCATCACAATGAACCAGGCACTTCTACAATGAGCTACATCAAGTTTGGCTTTGCCTTTGACTGATTATACCACGCAGATTCCCCACTTTCAAATTAGATCGCGCCTCTCCATACTTATCTTTGGTAACTGGGCATACATCTCTCGTATCCTGTACCATAGGGGGGATTTAGTTATATTTAATTTGGATGGAAATAGCTTTAGAACATTTTTTAGAATATTTCTAGTGAGTGTCAACAGCATATACATCATCATTTTGACACAGATTGGCTGGGATAAGACTGATTGCAATTTGAATGTCATAATTATGTATTTTTCTACCAATGTATTGTCAGAACTACGCAGTAAAAACTATATATGATATACATAGAAGCTACATATTAAGTCGTTTTTCATACATATCTCCAGATGATTTGTTGGTAGGGGAAAAACATGATTTGTGATATTCCAATTGATATTCACACCCTCTCAGTCCATATATAATTCATGACAAAAATGTTTACTCATCTAAGCCAATTGCATGAGGTTAGAATAAATAATAGCTTACTTTTTTTAAAACTGATATTGTTCTACAGGAGGGACATGTATCCGCATTACTAACAACACTGGAGTATAGTCAGACCACAGACAGCCATCTTGTGGCCCAGGGTCCCCTACAGACATCTGCATAAAGGGAGAAAGGCTGTGAGGTGTGGAGCAGCTTTAAGAGGGGTGAGAGTGAGGAGGGGGTGGTGTTACCGTGTTGAGGCGGTTCTCCTTGGGCAGCCACATGAGTCGTGTTAAACCTGTCCTGTGTCTGCTTCTAATACACACTCTCACCACCAGGGGGTGTCACGTGGTTCTGTAAAAATAACTCTACTTGAAGTCTTCGGACTGGTGCCCTGTAGCACAGTGGTTCTGTATATATAATTATCATAAGTATGAGACTGACATGTGGAAGACATGCACAGGTAACTAGCGTACAGTTTGAAGAGAAATTTAAACCCAAAAAAGAGCAGCCACATGAGTTATAAGTCCTATATACACTGACAGTATGTATGCTGTCATATGAATGCAGAACTTTACATAGGAACCACTTAGCCCTCTCTGACAACCATCTATGACTGATTATAATACCGTAGCCATACATCGTTACCTGTCTGTGGTCTTTCATATATCTCTACAGGCCTGCCTCTATATCCCTAATGGTTCCGTATCCTGTAAAGCTGCAGAATATAGGCCATTGCAGCAAAGGGTGGCTGACTTTACTGATGACTCTGTGCACCCACATCAGACCCTTCATCTACAGACAGCTGTCTCTTTGGTTGTTAATTTGATCTACAGATGCCCTGCACCAAGAAGCTATGCCACCCATCTCTAACTACATATTACCCGGAAAGAAGAAAAAGACTGCGAGCTTAGCCATAGACAAACTGCAATACATAGGGGAATGTGTGACAGAGACAGAGGCATGTATGTTATGGTATAGACAGTGAAGATGCAGACAAGGTATTTGAAATAGCTTCACGAGAAAAACGAAACAATAGTGTGGCTTCCAGGGTGGCTTCTGAATGGCTTCCGTTACTAACTATGAAGTATATGGCACATGCAACTATTGCAGGGGGCATGGTGCGTTATAATGCTAAATGCTGTTATTTAGCATACACAAGTAATTTGGTGCGTATTTACTATACTGAAAATCCATTGGAAGTTTACTGCTTCACGGCTTTCAACAAACTTTGGTAATCAATGTTGTATGGGCTACAGATCAAATGGACAATGGATCATAATAGACTGCCCTGGGACTACCCAATGCCATTGCTGAATAATATATTAGATACTATGGTAATTCATGTCGTCAAGTATATGTCATCATGCCCCTGGATGATATAGCTATCCGTCATATAATTTCAAGGGGTGCCTATTTGAAGGTCATTTTAGCTCAGTGTCGTGTTATAAGAGAACACTAAGTGCAAGAAGACGTTTATGATAATCATTGAGATTGATTATAGTGGTACCATATTAAAATTGATAATTAAACAAGTCAAGATGACATCATACATAATAGACCTTCAAGAAATATCTTATAATTGATATGGAACTAATATGAATGCTTTCTTGTCAATACGGTGCATTTTACAATAACGTTCTTCATAATTTGACGGAATTAGTATGCCCACGGTGCTTGTTACTATTGCGTCAATTGGGCGTGTAGCTAATCATTTTGATTTCCACCTGAAACATAATACTGTGGGCGTGGTAACAACCATACAATCTCTTCAATAGTCTCATCATTGGTGTCCAATAATTAGAAACTTAACGTGTTCTAATCAAAGAAGGCTTTGTCAGCAGCTCGTATTCACTCTTCAATTTTAGACCATTTACTTGGGAATCTACCCTTCGTGACGTTAAGCTTAATGCAGCACGGATTTTTATCGCACATCATAATTATTTGACATTTTAAAGTATTCTCACGTGTTCCTCCACATTTCTAAAGATGGTTTTACAGGTCGGAGCAGACAAGATGAAGAAAATGTCATCAATCTGTATTCCTGGGTTCCAAAAGATACATTCCATGCTTTCTGGTTAGATCGATCATGATATCAAATAATTATGTATCCTTGGTGAGTTTGTTTACCTAGATGTACTCAACGATTTAAAAAAAGTGTTTATCCCACCATGAAGTAGACATACTTAGTGGGTGCGTTCACCTCAGTCCATATAAAAAATAGTACCACATAAACTAACCATTAGAAACACCAGGGTATAAATAAATCACAGAGTCTGACTCAGACAGATCACCTAGATGACATACTTCATCCTTGTCTCCCCCTCTTTGACTTCTCAACTAGCTGTCAGCAGTGTTATGTAGACTTGCTTAAGGTTCTCTACCATTTGAATAGGGGTATATATCTATGTAAATATACCATGACAGCACGAGGGATGCTGGGACTGGTATATTTGTAGAGAAGAAGGACTGGAGTAAGCCTCAAATGAAGCACCCTGTGGTTCAACAAGCCCAGGTTGATGGCACCCCACCCCTGCACCTCCACCCTCCTGTCTCCTTACCTCAGCCTCACCTGCCACCCCAAGGTCGACCAGGGTATTATTCACACGCCTTACCTGGTGACCGTTTTATATACCTGTCTTTGATCTTAGCACACAAAGCCACCCTCCTTATAAGGCTCAGGTTACCACACTACCTGCAACTATTTCAATATGCCCTTCTCTACACCTCCCCCCTGAGTCCCCTACTCCCTCCCCGACAGCCACCCTCCACGCCCCCAGTGTTGATATTTGTATTGAATAAATACAACAAAGGTGGTGTAACCCGATAGTCTTCAAAGCAAAGCAACATGATATGCCCTACTCTGGATGCTTTGAGAGGCTGCTATTCAGAGAGGTGTCTTCCCATGGAGTTTAATGTACCGGGGTTACCTTAAATGATCTGAGTGTGTATAGAAAGATGGCCTGTGAGGATGGAGAAGGGGTGATGGAGGTGGGGTGACTTTTAACGTTGTACCCAGTGCGCCCCTATCAAAATACTTTGTCATAGCTCCATAGTCAGAAAATGTATTTCTGTTCCTTTATTGTACAAGCAGCACTATTCATGGTTTGTTTTTAAATGGATAAGAGGGAATCTATATGGAAATCTTCCCCTTTGATCTAGCAAGATTTATCGTGGGAGGCATATCATCGTAGTTGTTGATGCATTTAATGACTCGTTTCAAAGTGACCTCTTTGGTAATGAATAACTGTTATCACTTTGTGACAATAGACTTCATGTCCCACAAAGGCATAAAGCATAACAAATTACCCCCCCCCCCCCTCTTTGTCTATAAATGTACATGGAAGGTGTGCATCAAAGCTGAGATAGATCTCTCTCATGCCAAGGGAGTTAGTTAGCTTCTGATAGTTGAAAATAGCCCTAACCTTATGGTCTGATTCTTAACCTACCAGCCATTCTACAAAGCCTTAAGCATTATCCCTCTTGCAAAAGGGAATCCAGCTCCTGTACTTTGCACCGATGTTCTCCTTTAGAATTATTGTGACTTAAAGGCCGGTGATTTGGTGTAAAGGCGGTTTGACTAATGCTTCAATGGCTATGTATAGGTGGCGGTCGCCTTCGTGAATAGCTTTTTCACGGGCCACCTGCTGGGTTTTCAGGTATAAGGTGATTGACAGATATACATCGTGTTTAACGGGGTTGGCTGCATCAGATCCCCCTGTAACTGTGGGGTATGGGAAGGTCGGGGGGGGGGGGGGGGGTATGGAATTCAGACCCATGAGAAGGCAGACCAAGACCACTAGTGCTCTCAAATGCAGTGGACCATGGACTGGCCACAATATACCCCTGTGGTTGGCTTATCCACCAAATCCATCTCTAATGGCCAGGCCCGCCCATCCCACCCTCACAGGTGATTGTACACCACCTTATCATCCTCACTATGTCTACCCACATACACGCCCCCTATCTTTAAATGGTGACCAGTATTTCTTTTTCATTCTTTCTACCAAGGGAGGGGTGTGTATGTATACCTGGTTTTAGGTTCCAGTAATGACCAGTTTGGTTAAACGTTTATAGGCCAACTGTGGTGCCCTGCATTCCTCTCATGAGTCTACCGCTGATCCAAATCACAAGTCAAAAAGCTGCCCAAACATCTCTACAAATAGCATCCTACTCTTAGATCCCCAGGACATAATATCCCCCGTAATATCGCTCATTTCATAGAACAGCCGTGACCAATTACCGGCTTCAGCTGTGATCATTACCATGAGTTATGACATAGTAATAGCGTCGTTTATATATACTTTCTTTTTTCTTTTAGCAGTGGGTAGTTTTCATTCCCCCATTTGGTGGTTGGTGAACCCCCCCCCCCTCCCCCTGTCACACAATTCTGAATTCATCCCCACACAAACACCACCATATAGGGGTCCTCACATTCCTCATGGTCAGCAGAGGGTGACTGGGGGTAGAGAATGAGAAATGGTAATCTCCAGTGTTGGACACTTTCCAGTCGGGGCCGGTGATTTTCTCAGCATGGGAGGGTCGTTCACTTACAGTGACAATGGACTCCTACAAAGGTGGCCTTGTTAGGGCGACTAGACACTTCAAGTGTTTCACATTTACCCGTGGAGTCCTATCTATGAGGGTAAGGGCCAGGGAGGCGATGAATAGCAAATGCTCTTGGCTGGCTTATAGGTTATGGGGATGGGAGGCGGTCGCGGGGGGTAAGATGGGAATGGGTATAGTTAAGGTGACCTGAGATTGAACACAGATATAATATTATGTACCTAGTGCTTCCTTTCAATTTTGTGCGCAGTACCTGCCAAATACTTCACACTTGTAACCACTATGAGGAACATTAAAAAGGACTTCTACATACTACAAGTCTGTATACCTGTGCTAGTTTGTACGATCTTCTATTACACCGTGTACCAATGTCTTTACTTTGTACATATTAAAAAAAAAAAAATCATGTAAAGGAATCGATCAATGTTACATGTAAATACAGGCCATATTCTAACATACTTGGCTGAAAGATCAACCTTTAGTAAGCATACTACAAGGGCATATAATCAAGGTATACTCAGTATTAATCTATGGCATCGCCAATACTGTCAGATACTGCATTAAAGTAGTTAAATGATGCATGGGATGCTGCTCATAAAACTTGTGGTCTCATTATAAGAAACACCTCATATTACCCTCCTTTGCCATTATTGTGGCTGATTGGTTTTATCATACCTTTAAATACTCTCAAGGGAGCAGCGGTGGTCCATTAATTGCCACTGTCAGTTAGTCTACATCCTCAATTTACTCCCGGATACAGGGTGGGGTGGCCCTTTCTGCGGCTATAATAAACCGAAATATCTCTACCCCACAACCTTTATGTCAACTGCATACTTGTAATACCTGTGGTAGTGGGAAACCACACCCATAGTCATATTAGAAGATACACCTGAGACACATATAGTTGTTACTCAGAGGATATACACAGCTTAGAACAGAAACCACAGCTCTGAGGTAGCGTGCACGACTTGCACATACTGAAACCACCACAGCTCATGTGTGAACTGTAAAAAGTTGTTGTTCGTGAACAGCAAAATGTGCTGTAAGTGTACAGTACTTTAGCTGTAAATAATAATACAGCAGATTCTATTGTACATGTACAATTCTGTTACTGTAGATGCAGGTTACGGTAGTGACTTGTAGATCTACAAAACTTTTCCCTGTAATATGTACACGAGGTAGCTTATATCCCAATATGAACACCGGCTCTGTGGCGCAACGGATTAGCGCCTGTCTACAAAACCACAGGTGGTGAGTTCAATCCTTGGTGGAGCCACTTGTCTTGTTTTACCTACATCCACCTAAAATTTGTTTTTCCCTCACATGGATGGTTAAAAATGTCACCAGCACTGGGAGGTGAACCCAGGACCTTCAGACTATGATTTACAATCAATTTTGCTGTACAGTAACAGAAGATTCTGCTATCCCTATACAGTACGAGTGCTGTAAATATACAAAAGCTCACTTGCTGTAGGTCTACAACACAATCTACTGGAACCAAAGTTGCCCCCAGTATTTGGTGTACAGTAACACTACTTACTTCTAACAGTGTAACATATTGAACGCGACTGCCAACACAAACATGGTTGACATGTAACACATGAACATAGCTGCTAACATTATCAGGTACAAATGTAACACATGAACAGAGTTACCAAAACATTACACCAGGTCCAAAGGTAACACATAGCTACCAACGTAACCATGATCCAACTAACTGAAAACTGTCAAATCAACAATACATATACAGTGCAGCCATACCCCAAATATAGCTGAGGAACATCATTGTATCAATATGACCATATCATACATGTAACACATGCAATTTGACACTGTGCACTCATTCTTGTGATACAAAAGTTTGTTGGATGATGTAGTATCATGTATATAAATGCAATACATGTATCAATGGAATATAGAAGGGGAACCAACTACACCCTCAGAAAAGTGAGAGTCATTGTCGCTAAAACTACCCTCACCTGAGAGTCAGGCAGTGCCTCAGGTGAGGGTAGTTTTAGCGACAATGACTCTCACTTTTCTGTGCTGACCCTCAGGTGAGGGTAGTTTTAGCGACGATGACTCTCACTTTTCTGTGTGTGTATACAAACTACGGTTGACTCCAAACTGCCACATGTATTGTCAAGTCCCATTTGACCAAGAGCATAAGTAAACGGCAAATACCTACAAGTACCAGGGCATACTTTTTCGTGTATGCTCTAGGCGAATATTCAATTACCATACCTAAAATACTTTAAGTGTAGCTAGTATATTGCTTATGTACTAGAGTACCTACTTTGGAAACAAATTCTGCTCAACCGAGACACTTGAAGATAAAACCAAAAAAGATCCATTCATCAGACTCTAACCACAGAAAAATATGCACTTACTTGCCACAATATGTCAACTGTTTATCTTCTACTCATCTTTTGAAAATGTGTTTTAAATTTTCCTTTTTGTCTCTTGTCCTGGTCATATATCTCCGTTAGCTGCCAGGTTGAAGTTTGGTTAGAAGGATGTTCATCTTGTTCGTGGTTGACAATCAATTACTCAGTTGGTACGCCGTGCTTTGTCACTTCGTACCCCTAATTCAATGACTGATGGCCACCCATTAGTATATAGGAAATGATGATTATTTCTAAAAGGGTGATAATGTTTAGGCCAAAACACCATTATGCATTATAAAGAAGATCTGGTGTCCCCTATCGTAGTGATTTTGACTGAAGTCGAGGTAGTTAGTAAAAGTGGACGCACTTTGTATTTTAATGGTTAACTGATAACTTTGACGTAATTTAGTATGACCATTGGTTTTGCTTTAGATGATTGCCATGATACATTAGTCATCATACTCATCAATTGCAAAATGACATCTCATTACATTTAGGTGATACCCTGTATTATTATAACGCACATACCTGAAACCTTTCAATTTGAATATTATAGAAATTATCGATAGTAATTTCTATTTAGAGAAGGGATATTATAGACATTCAGAAATGATTATACTATTATTTGAAATGTTCTAGGAGAGCGCGCCTATGAAAAGACTACCGGGTACTGTAAACGTATATATTTTCGCGCATGAATATTTTCGCGAATTGACTACAAAATGTACTTTCACGTGAATCTAAATTCGCGGATTTTGGAGTATAGTAGTTGTATGACCATATTGGATAAATTTTCGCTCTGTACTTATTTTCGCAATTTTTAAAATCGCGAAAATCGCGAAAATAAGTACAGTGCGAAATAACATACGTTTACAGTAGTTGGTGTATAGGTACCATGAGAGGACCACATATACTATTGTTTAGGGGCCGTCCATAAATGACGTCACACTAATTTGGGCCATTTTCAAGACCCACCCACCCCCCTGTCACACTTTGTCACACATCAGCCAACACCCCCTAGAAAATTATGTCACAAATGTGCAGACACCCCCCCCCCCCCGCCCCCATGCCTGAGTTAGGTATCGTATAAGAGTTCTACTATAGAAGATCATACATGTGTTATGTTTAGGCTAAGCAATAGAATATCATGTTATGAATATATTCTTAACCAAGTGCTTATTCTAAAAGGTTTATTACAGTTTATTTGTTACTTTAATGGATTTCTATTACGCTGGTCAAATATTACACCCAGTCAAAGAGTGCACCCGGACTTTAACATTGGCCCAATCCTGTGAGACACAGCCATCAGTCAAATTATGCAAGTCTTTCTAAATGGGTGGTGATTGATTTTGCTGTAATAGTATGTATTGTCCGAAGTGACAATAACACATTCGCATGTGTATTCATGAGTTTAGTGAGTGGTCATAATTGAACAAGGGGGGCAGGGTAGGTGGATTTTCGTACAAGCACACGGAAATCTCCCCCCCCCTCTTGGGACCTCTAGTGGGGGATGAATAAAGGCTACTCCCTTAGTAGTAATTTTTTGATTTAAGCATTCCACCCTAGCATGAATTTTATCACTCAGCAATCCTCGATCTATCGATCCCTAACGGTATTGACAGGAACAACAGGTGTGCCACTGTTATCCCGGGACTCCTCAGGTTTTAGGAGACCAGTAACACATGTCTTTGAATCCGAGATGACTAACATAATGGATTCTAGCTACAATCAACATTCCTTGCACATTATTTTGGATAGCTTATCCTGTACATTAGGACATGCAAAGTCACAAGTCCAATGGTTATCAACAACGATATCAATAACGAATTTCCAAGGGATGCAGGCTGCTATGTTTTAGACAATGGATGGTGCTTACAAACTATCGGTTGGATGTATGCCTGGATTGTGATTGAGAAACAAATAACACAGGCTTGTATAACTGGGATGTAGGCCCTAACTGTTTCATTAAAGCCTTATGTTTTAAAATAGGTTTTATTTGTTTTTTTCAAAGTGTGACGTCACACTGTGCTTGACACCCCCCACCCCCTTGTCACACTTGTCACACTCAGACCAACACCCACCCACCCCCTCCAGTGTGACGTCATTTATGGACGGCCCCTAATATCAGTCTGTTAGAGGTTTTTTTTCACGTTCTCCATTATACAGATATGTTAGAAGAGGTAGTTATGCATGATAACTAGCAGTTACATCTTCAAAATATAATTTCTGGTATCTCATTATTATAATGGATCAAACCTGACACGTTCGATGTTGAGATGCTGCCCCTTAGAGTTAGGTTTCTAGAAAATATGCCTTTTACAATCCTTTAATCACACTCTATAGTTTATGTATGTTGCAGCATAGGATTGTTTCATGACAAGTAGTCTCACACATGATGTGATTTTGTTCTAGAAATCTATTAAAGGGCTGATTATGCCACTCAAAAGTGGTTTCTCATCACCGAGCACCGAGCACCGAGAAATATGACTAGGGAGGCTTTTTTTCTTTTTCAATTTTTTTAGCTCGCGAGCTATGATGTATAGGATAGGCCTAATATACACTGGGGAGTATTGAGGTGTACAAATAGGCCTGCATTCAAGTATGATAAAGGGGGTATATACCCTATAGGCGGTAGTTACTCTGCCTGCAGTGAGGGGCAGCACCGCTCCTCCTGTAGTCAATGGATCTGTAAAATACTCGTAACACGTGCTGTATCTAAAAGGACCCATGTTACAATGTCAATGTAATGTATTTACTGTTATTATAAACTGTTGAAATTTTCCTTGGAGATAAGCTAGGAAATATTATTTATTTTCGCAAAATAAAAAGTAATTGTGTAATTCAATACGTATAGATTGAAGGGAAGGATGTGACATGTGTGTATAAAATACAATATTTTGTAGGCCGATAAGTACAAATATGAGACCATAAGACAACCCATAAGATATACACTGTTCTTACACCGTCTATATATTCCCTGTATGATGTATAAATACAATGGTAAAGGCGCGTTGCTATGCAACGACGGCGACGGTAGCTGGAATTCCATCCTACTAACTGTCGTCTGGACGCCATTCATGATTTCCATGTAACAAAGTGAAGATAATCAATCATCTCTTCTATCGCCTCTTGTTTTATTTCCGAGAGCGGACCCCCTTTCGCGGCGTTTCTTGATACAGGTGTCGTGTGAAAGAAATTCATAAAAAGAGAAGAAGAAATTGAGAGCAACATGAAAACACACACCAAATAGGATTAAAGAAGTGTAACAGCGATCGGGATTGGCGAGTCGGTAGGTCCGCGGATGGGTGGGTTGGTCGGTTGTCAAATGGCGCCGACCCAGTTGTTATTATTTCAATTAGTGACTGCGAGCATTTGGCGGGGATCAAACCAGCTGCTCACGTGACGAGCAATCATTTCTGTCGCCATGGCAACAGGCAGAGGGCGACACTGCTGATTGTGCTCCGTGTGAATCCTACCCACCCATCCCTCCCTCCTACCCTCCCCCATTCACCCCCACCCTCCCCCACTCCCGCCCCCACCCGCCTTGACATGCGCACAGGTGCCTGATTGATGTGTCGCCGGAAGTGGAAGGACAACCAACCGGAAGCTGCGGGGACGAGCGCCGGCTGGAGACGCGCGAGTTTCTGCCCCACGTGATATAGAATGGAATGGAGGAGGGGGTGGGTTAAGAAGGTGTGGGGAGGGGGGAGGGATTGTGTGTGTGTCGCGGGGGGGGGCGGGGTATTGGAAGGAGAGAGCAGCTGAGAAAGGGGGTCAAGCAAGGTCAGAGCTACCATCAGGGCGGCGAGTTCATTAGTAAGCCAAGATGGAGTGAGTGACAGTTTGTCGTCTGCTGCGGGAAAGGCGGTTGCTGTAGCAGACGACATTTATCATATATAAATCTGTTAGGATCCCCGCCGATCGGTCATAGTCTGCACCGCTAGACATGATCCATACCCTGCAGGGAGATTTACGGCTGCCTCTACTTGAACAGCCTTACCCATAATAAACTGCGGGATAACAAGGGAGGAAGGACATGAGGGGTTCTTAGTATACCTTGACAGCGTCTACTATGGAGGGGATATATTTGAGATAGGGGGAAAAAGTAATAATCTATGACGGGTATGGGAAACACGACCGACTGCATCTATTTATGTGAAAAAGCTCTTTCCGCCTTTAAAAAAGACACACACTATTTTGCCTTTCTTTTTGCCAGCTACCGCCTTTAATATTCGCAACCCACCTCGTCCATCCCCATTCCTATTTCACACTATCACTCTCCTATCATTTTATCTTCCAAGAATCCCATCATCTGCCTACAATCTAAAGCCTACCAGGTATATTCCCAACTTATCCCCTTGTCTGAAAACCTGACTATTTAAAGCCTGGACTCCACTATGGACACTATAGGGTGATATTGGCAGCTGCGAAAAACGGCTTTAAAGGCCTATGTTCTGAGCGACACTCAGGGTGTTCATGTTGGCAGTCAGGGAGATACTCCAGTGAAAAGGAGTTAAATAAAAGGAAATATTTCAGAACAAAGGCTTTCGCATCTCCCAGTGTCGCCCTAGTGGAGTGGTCCTAGCATATATATACGAGGTGGGTCATACCCTGGGTGCTATACAGATATTGTAACCCAACTCCAAAGTCTCGTGACACCTCGTGAGAACGCGAGACCTGCGGATGCATTTGTAATTAGGATACCTGCCACTCGGAGACACGCTAGTAGTAGCGTGTGGTGCTTAGCGAGAGGTGCAGGAGGAGGGGAGACGAGGGGGCAATGAATAAGACAGAGATTGGACACATAGATATATAGGAAGCAAACACGGAAAAGTAATGACTGGCAGTTGAGGCCAGAGAGGAGGGTGAGGGCTCAAAGGTGAAAGGGGGGGGGGGGTGGAGGCATGGGCGGAGGTGGTGGTGGGTGCCCAGGAGGGGGGGGGGCATACACACATTACATTTCGGAGCAACACTTTGCCCCCAAGTGGGTAGGTCATGATAAGCTTGACACGGTCAGAATTGTCGTTATACCTGGCCACACATCAATACACATGCCGACAGTCCTGCCGACACCTCAGGATTGTCACGCACAACTTACCCCAGGAACCACGTCTGGTACTCTCACACACACGGCTGCGCATGCGTGAACGACACCCTGTAGTGTCCTAAACCAGAGAGTCGAGAGAGCCATTAGTCTGTGTAGATATATGTTCATCCATGATGTACAGTAGGCTACATAAAGGCTTCAGTGAATAACGGTACACCTGCAGAACTTCTGGCAGAAGGGTACACCGACTCAGCTCTATATACAGCTGGTGGAGAACTCAGGTTGAATCTGGGGGGTGGGTCCAGGGTGTCCGAACACATTTATTGAAAAAAGAAGAGATTCTCTAGGATATTTTAATCTTGCATGAGTCGCCGCTCAGCACGTCTCTGAATTGTGTGAGAGAGAGAATGTAATAGCCTTCATGAGAGGGGAAATTAAAACCTGAGGAAGGACTGCATGGTAGAGAGAGAGAGAGAGAGAGAGAGAGAGAGAGAGAGAGAGGGAGAGAGAGAGAGAGAGAGAGAGAGAGAGAGAGAGAGCTAACCAAACAATTGGTGTATCATATGTGGCCAGGCACATGAAAAGGGATACTGAGGGGGGGATTTACAATTTAAGTTTGTGTCAAGATCTTTAAAATGAGATATTATGAGCTAAGATATTCCTGATAGTTTGGTCAGAATCATATCTTAAACATGTGTTGTTACTTGTAACTCAAAACGGCAGATAAGCTCTAAATGCACCGTATCCGATGATTATCACTGATATTGATGGAAAAATCAGATTTGCTGAAAAGTATCCATAAAAAGTGTGAATATTTTATGTAAATTTGGTTTCAGTAGGAATTTTCAAGTTCTGTTTTCAGTTTTGAGTTACTGATGGGATTTCCAAGAAACTAGGATGAAAATGCTCCATTTTTAAAAATGGGAATGGTTTCCATGGCAACCGGAAATTGCAATATGTGCCTATTTCTCATAAAAAACGTTCCATTTACATTCCAAAATAGAACATTTACAGCAAAAATGGAATAATTCTCAGAGGACTACTGTATTCTCCATAAAAAATTACCGTAAAACATTTTTGGACATATCTTTCACTATTTTGCCATTCTTATGCCCCCTGGTGGCCAAAACCAGTACTAAAAATCCCCCGCGAAGGTACCTTCTCACGTGTTGAGCCACATTATGGTAATGCAATCAATCATTCCATAGGATTAAACATACAGTGTAGGTATAGGATCTTTCCTGAATAAACATATATTCCGCTCTAGCAGGATGTCCAGTGGACAGCGCCATGTTTGTTGGTACCAGTGTGTACCCTCTACCTCACAGAAACAAGCTCAGGGAAATCTCGTGAACGAGATCAGGGTACAAGTGGCATGATGAGTATTATCAATGGGTAGTAGTTATGTAGTTGTTATGTCAACTGTTAGGATTGGGGGAGTGGTTAGGACCATGGCAACTCAATACAAAGGTCCTGGCTTCGAATCCATGCCAAGGCTACCTCTTTTACACACCACGAATTTTGTATATAATATATAACCATTTATGTGACCCATACATTACAGTAATTTTCTGTGGTTAAATAATGGCAATTCTGTTTCAATTCCCTGTTACATATTATTGTACTTCAATTTAACTGATTTCCTAAAAAGCTATAAACATGAATAATAATGGTTATAAATACATGTATGCATATGGCTTGGGAGGGAATAGAACCCCTGCACCTTGTGTCACAAAGCCACAGTGCTAACCACTACACTATAATGGACAGGGGACATAAGGAATGTCTAGCTACAACCCACTCACAATGCTTACACCATGTTTGTACCCTAATCTCGGACATGAGATTTGGCTGGGCTGGTTGCTGGTGACCATGAGGGTACAATTGGTACCAGAGTACCACATGAGGACGCCACCAGTATCTCGCTAGTGCCTAATACGACAGCTTCCTGGTAGGCCAGTATCATGAGTATGCAAATTCCAGGAAGACATCGTCCTTGACCTGATTTCTACCGAACTTGAACCATGACTGGGGTCACTTTCATCAGAACCCGATTGCTGGCACTGCGTCTGTCATTAAGCGGTCAAAATGTACATCGAGTGCTTCTGGCGACTACCGAGTGGTACAAAAGAGGACAAAGAAAGTCCGAACATGGCGGATGAAGCTGAAGAAGTAGTGGATATGGCCGAAAAGCACCGAGTGACTTCTCATCTGCGGGAGAGTGTAACACTCTATTTATTGTTGACTGGATACAGTCGCTGCTGAATCTCGTGGATTCCCACCTACTGTCTCGTGTGTGGCGAGAAGCAACGCCTCACGCGCATGCGTCTGTAAGATACCGGGCGTGCTTAACAGGGACGTAGTGAGCAGGGCGCGGCTCGTGCTCTAGACTTCTGCTTTCGTCCATCAGAAGCCTCATCTTCAGCCACATACCTCCTGCCCAGTCCTTCACAACCTGCCTTACTGACCTCACAAGGGGTCGTCCCGGGAGGCCATGCCATATTCAAGTAAAGGATAGCGAAGCACAAGATGTCAGCTTATTCTCATGAAGGCTGGAGAATTGACAACTTCCAAGACCAGTCTCCTAAATGCATAGCAGTATAGGAGCTGGCACTTTGTGGCAGGAGCGAATTCCGGGGTAGATTTCAGTTACACAGTGTATTTGTGTTTTTAGTGTCTGTCTGTTTAAATGTATATGTAACATTTCAAATCCGTCTGATATGTTAGATACATAAATTGTAAAGAAACCCATGGTCAGAGGAATCGTTCAACCTCATTGAATTGTACTCTTCTGGTGCAAACCAAACTGAAAGAACATGGCACTACGATACGTGAATGGGAATTGTAGAGTACAGAAGATGTCTGCCCTGGGGGGGGGGGGGTATATTTGGCCGACAAGGTAGTTATCAGGTACATGTCGGTATATATGTTATTCAAATATGCTCTTTCACTACGTGTTATAATCCATTTAGATTCATGGTGAAATGGAAGGAATTAAATCGGGTCGGGATGATTCTACCACTATACCACTCTTTTTGCAACGTTGTTATAACATGCACCCACTCAGCTAAGGCTGTTGAAATATAGTTCATACCTGTATTATGATAAATTATTGTTATTCACTAGAAATGTCACCATTGATACAAACATGCATTGCCTTACAATGAGAGAATCAACATATTCCCATTGTGTAAAAGTGTAGTATGCCCAGCCCACATCCTTAACCCACTCCAGTGGTCCCCTAGCCACGTCTGTCCCACTTTACAAGAGGATCCTCCCTGACTCCTCTTGGGGCCTAATGATAATCTAGCCCTGCACCACTTGCTTACAGGCCACCTGGCTTCTCCAGCCCGTTTGATGTGCGGTCGGTGAAGCAGGGCAGAACACGGGCAGGGTGTGAGAGAACCAGCCTAGGGGGTACATATTCAGATACCCGCGGCACTAGCATGGTGGTAGGGTTTAGAGGTATTCCACGCCATTTTATACGCGATGGAAGTATAATGTACCCTGATTTCATTGATGATTAGTTCTCATGTTGCTCTGCAACCTTAGCTGGTCTTTGTCAACTATACTGTATTTAGTTGGTATTAGATTTGGCCTTTGCATACACTCTCTGGACCCTTTCCTGTTTGAGGAAGGAGACCTGGAACCGAACTGGGAGAGGAGGAGGCAGTTGGCTGCCGAGTAGGAGCAGCCACGTCGAGCAGCTCATACAACTCACTGCAGCTCCACTCTCCAGGGCCTGGCTTCCCCCGCTATATCTTTATAGTACAGCTGAAGACTGTGCTTGGGGAGTGAAGGAGCAGCTCCGAGCTGGTCTCCGGGGAGCAGGCAGCTGGCTCGTATAATGAGCAAGAAAACCGCCTGGCCGCATTCAACAGGGGCCTCCACGTGTTCTAATCGTGGCGGGAAGAGGCCATTAGGGCTCAGATCTGCCGCCCTCACCGATGGGCATTTGTTAAGGGCCAATAGAGCAGGGGCCTCCGCTTCAAAGGTACCATCCCTGTCACCCAAGTCAATTAGAAACGTTACTAATTTCCAATTATGGGAGCCAAGTATGCCCTCTCTCACAGATACTCATGAGTGGCAGGGAAAGGTTTGATGCAATCTGAAGACAACGAGTCGGCCATGTCATTCCGGAAAAATCATCTTAAATAATGTGGGAATGTGTATTATTATAATCATCAAGATTTGGGCAAGATTTACCAAGAGTTCTCATATATTTGTAGTACAGTCATGTGCATGTACATTTACATATTCTCAAGGTGCATATGTTTTGACAATCCTAAATACAAGCGCCATTGTCCTTAGGCCAAAATAACATAAAGGTGTGTTAAACTTTCACAAGTCGAGACTGCAGTCCATGGGCCTGTGCGAGTCAATTTCTGGGTACTTTTGAAGCTTGGGGTTTGAAAGATCTTTTTCTCTTTTCTAAATCCACCCCTAAGTAAACACAAACGTCAGATTGGGGGCAGAACTGAGAGGGCAAAGCTAGTTTCAGGTTATCCAAGAGTGTCTTGCAGGTGGTGAGTTGGTATAGTGTGATATGTGGTTAGTTAGACTGGGGTATGAGAATGTAGTAAAACATTAAATTCGTCTGCTGCTATAGTGCAAAGATGTAGATATACATATTTCACATATATGTTTGGATCTCGATTTGGATACACTACTGCAAGATGGCTCATATAATTCATTGGAACTTCATGGGCGTATCTTACTTGCAACTTGCAATATGTAGGAGCTGTCTTCACTCTCTGAGCCAGACCTCCGATATCCCAGTTTAACGTGCAGCTCAGGCACTTTTAGATTGGCATTGCTGACTCAGGGTCCATATGACAGGCCCCCTCCCCCAACCCCCTCCACCAGCCCCCTCATACTACAACAGACTGTACTCAGCGATAATTTGGGGCCCGTCCAACCTGCTCTGACCTCTGGTGAGGGGATCAGGGACCGGATCCGCGATTTGCCCCCCACCTGCCCACGGCACCCCTCCCAACCGAAGCCGATTACAATGGTGGGCAATTCAAGCCGCAAATGGGCCCAAGTAGCAGCTTTGTCGACCGGCCTTAAGCCGATTGTGGCGGACGCGGGCCGGCAACCGTGATCCACGGGGTTCTCTAAAAGCTGGCCACGGGCCGGAACCGGAATGACAATAGTCCCTCAGACGTGGACGGCATTACGTCATCCCCTAGTGGACGCTGAGAAGGCAGACGCAGACGTGGTATGCGTAGATAGATGGATATCTACTCACATGAATGTGGTGTGATTGAATGTGTAGTGGCAGTGGGTGTGTGCTGAGAGTGTTAAACCTTAGGCACAGGCTACTTGGGAAGTATTACATGCACCTCTGTGCATTAAGATTATGCAATCTCACAATGTACTTCTAAGTGTAGCATTCATATTGTAGACTGCATCAACAACAACACAATGGTTGTCTTTGGTTATAGAGATACAACGGTTATAGATTTAATCAGAGGAATGATTTACTTTCTCTTTTCCTCCTGGCCATGTAGAATTGCAGCTCCTGGTCAGAGCTGGAAATGTAGAGTAGATATAAATCATCCACAAAGAGCTATTATCAATGCAGTGATCATTCTTCTGCAGCTCTGTGATATAGAGCATGCATTTCTCCATCAATTCCCATGACCTCATAGAGCATGCATTTCTGCATACTATAATATTTTCCATTATAGCTTGGGACTTGCCTCCTTCAAGACATTGTTCCCCTCATCGAGCAACCACTACAGAAACCAATTTTTATACGTCCTCTTATGGTTGCCATTTCATGTTCAACGTCTGCCTGTTTCGCAGTTGATTGTACAGGTCCCCAGCGTATTTCTCCCTTAATGAAGTCTATCTTAATCTTGATTTTCTCAGCTATTTCAGAGCAATAAATAAGGGAGGTATTCATCCAGAGGAACCAGTCATTTAGATCCATAATACTCTCCTCTTCTTTCAAACCTGTAAAATAACTGAGAAAATCGAGATTGAAATAGTCCTGCGAGATGTGGTGGGTAATCTGCAACCATAAGAGGGTGAATATCTTTCTGGCAGAGAGTTGTTTCAGGTAGTCTGTCATCAGACTGTATCGGTTTCTCTCACTTTCTGAACAATTCTCGCAGTTGGAGATCATTTATTAGGAGATGCCCGGCTTGATTGTGAAACCTATTCATGTTTCTCTTTCTTCAGCCTAACCCACATCTTTGTCTGCCACGTTTGATACCTGAAGCAGACATTATTTCGTGTGGCCTCGAGCTCACCCTTTTGAGTTGATCATAATTATTCTGCTCCGGGAGTATCTCAAAGCCGAACTGGAGGGGTTGGGTGCTGCAAGGTCATGACTGATGGATCGTCTCCTGTTGAGTGTGAACAAACCGAGGGTAAAATGTCGTCTGCTTCTATAGCGGATTTGTCCACGACACCTGCTTCGTCAAGCGGCATGTTTTAATGGGCTTGTTAGCTTTAGCAGCTCCACTCGCCTACTCCACACACACACGTATGGACAGATCCCCTGTGATATGCCAATCGATTTGGCATCAACCGAATTGCAACGAGTCCAAAAGCTCTCAATGCCAAAAGCAAAAACTTGGTCCATTGTAGATCGTTCGGTGTGCGGGTGGCGCCGTTTGAGCGCCTGGCGGCGGGGGCTATTAATGGTTTGCGTTGGTCCGGGTATGAACACCACTTTTACCGCGGAGTAATTAAGACGTACGTGCATGCAAACAGGCCTGTCTAATATTCATGACATGGCTGCCTGTCTCGGCCAATCAAAACCCACCCAGGACGTCAGTGCGGGGGGAATTGCCTGTCGGCTGTCCGTGATTTATATTCATTACTCCATAATCTTCTTTCCGTCGTTCACCCCGGAAATCTTCTTACGCCTAAGCTGCCTTTCCATTTTATTAAGACCTGCAAATAGGCTCATGAATGTGTTGGTATAATTACGTGTGCATATTAGTGTGCTCGTTGCTGGGTGGGGAAGGTGGTTCAGCAGCAATAGAATATCTATTACTGCCTGTAGTGAACCAGCGTCCGTCATTATACTAGAAACAACCACTGGAGGCACCTAAAGGCAGTTCCGCAGTTAGGGACAGACAATGTTTCCTATTGGACACTGTTATTACTACTGATCATTGTGTTTTATGGGGGGATAACGCTGATCGGGGGCTGTTCATAAATCCAGGTTCCTATTTGTACATAAAATGTGCATGTACGAAATCTAAATGGGGGGTAGAAGTGGGGACCGAAAAATACCATGGCGTCATTTATGAGCGACCTTTCCAAATTGACCGCGCTGACAACTGGTCAGCTTGCATGCAGGGGCGCTGTGAGTAGTATATGAAATAGGGATACTATCGATTTTAGTGTTACCCCATGATGCAAGCTAGACACATGAACACTGGTTTATGATGGGTGAATTATAACCGTCTTACATCTTACTTATTAGCTAACCCCCCAATCCATATCCATGATGTTTGTGTACTACAAACACTATTCAATTTGTTAATCTGTTAATCAGTATTCTCGCGATGAGGGATCTAAAGAACCATCACGATGGACAAACATCATTATTCTTCCAATACAATGTCGTTATACTCTGTTTCATGTATAATTATGTAAATGGGTGTTAATAACCCAGGCCTGGCTGTATACTCTTATACTTTCTGTTCTGCAGTTCTGCAGCCACTACCCCATGGCATCATTAGTAGTCCCGAGCAGCTGTGAGGGGCTCAACCCCGGGGCTCAACCCCTGCAGCACACGGCTATTTCTGTAATCACTGACCTTCCCACCGTGGCCTTAGCCCATCTGATGAGCAGTGCTCAGTAGACTTGTTAGAGGTCTGTAGCAAGCAATTTTCCATTTCAAGCAAATGTTGCCTGTAGCTCAGACAGACTATGTCCTATGGCTGAGGTCCTATTCACCACGGCGACATCCCCATCTGCGTTTGCCCTGGGTCTGATAATTCAGGCATTTTACCCATGTTGTGTGTGAAATTATTTGATAGTGCGATTGTCATATGTTTTGGATGTGTAAAAGCATTGCCTTCACCGATGGAAATATGAAGTAGACTCAATTATCGGTAAAGTATCCGAAAGACTTGGGCACGTCTCGAGGCGCACCAGGTGTAACAAGACGTAGATAGAGGGCGCTGTGACCACACCCACCTCACCTGGACGCCCCCTAGCGGCTCCGGAAGGACTTATCCCTACCCGCTCTGTCCTTAATACCCAACCGGATATGACGTGGCGCCACCGGAATGCCAAATGAAAGTCTCGCCGCCAACTCTCGCTCTCCGTTTTTATCCTCGCGAGACACTGGGTGTTTACGACGTAATGAATCACTCCGCCGAGCATCCTCACTTCCGGTTCCGCAGCGCCCCGCGTTTGGCGCCATTTTGGATGTGAGGGAAGATGTGAGAGGAGCGTGTGAGCTTCTCTGCTGATGGTGGGGGAGGTGTGGGGAGAGTGTCAGCGTCTGTGCTGATGGATGTCGTCTGCGCCAGTCGACCGTTGTAACGGGTAAGTGGCGGGGAGGAACAGGTGGGCCCCGGTGGTGGCGGGAAAATGGAGGCTGATGGATGAAGGCGTTATAAAGACGGCGTCAAGTAAAGGCGACCCGTGCCAGTAGGGCAGACGATAAAAAGGTTACACCCAAATTGGGGAGTGGCTCGCTAGTGCATGGGGTAGGAGGTGAAAGGGTGGGTTGCTGGGTGGGGAGGGGGGTTGAGATGGGGACAGGGCTCAATCTAAGAGGTAATCTGTCTAAACATAAATAAACACACCAATCACACTCGAGAAGCAAAACAAGACACAATGATTATCGCTGTTCTCAAATGATTTTAATGTGTCTAATGAATGACAAGGATAATAATAGAAGCTTGTGTCATTGTGATTTGAACAAAAAATAATTACCGGATGAAGACTCCATCAACATAATGACCATCACATTTCCTTTCAGTTAAGGGGTATTTATGCCAAGCGGTACAATGAAATGAAAAAAAGTGAGGTGAGTTTGAGCTCCCCCCACTCGGTTCTACATTATCTATTTGTAGGTCTACTGCGGGTACCCCAATAAGCTGACTGTATTGAAGATACTTTAGTGTAGAGAGGGATCCTCCTTCACTGCTACACATATTCCCAGGCCACCATTGGCTGGCCAGATAGCACACTATCTGATGTGACAGGGGTAGTGGTGGGTATGGTGTGGGATAAGGGGCAGGGAGAGAGGGTGGTTATGAAGTCGTTTTGCTATTAAATTGACTGCATCTCCCGCAACTCTTATCAGAAACAGTATTTTGAATTGGGTTCATAAGGTCTTAGACAGGCATTCCCAGACGTCGGTGGACGATGCGGGTTGGGAGGGGGTACTGTGGGCTGAGTTAGTAGGTTTGGTGGGAATGGAAGTGGTAGATATGCTTTTTAAGTAGAAGAGCAAGGGAGTGGGGTGGGGAGTATACAGTGCTGGGGTGTAAGGACCGATGGTATAGGCAGTTCCTACTCCGATAACATCCTATCTTGAATAACATAAAACTTACAACATGAAAGTTTCTATCCGAGCGACCCTTTCCATCTAAAGCGAAAATGCATCTCCCCTCAGAAAATAGCGATTCTACCAAGAGGAGACAAGCAAAAGGGAAATACCCTCAGGCCCCTGATAAAATCATCCACCATTCCTATTTTCTTTGGCAGTTATTATGTCATTTTCCATCGCCTAATAGACAGCTTATAGCCAAACAGTCCCCTTTTACCAACCTTTCTTAGCTTTCTCCCACCCTACCTCTACAGTTTCTAAGAGAGGTCCCTTTCTAAAGCACCTGTAATGTGAACTCCTATTCTATGGAGCGTATCCTTGGTCTCCTACTCCTCTGAGCAGCTCCCAGAGCAAAATATCCTGTCCCGAGCTCCTCTTCTAGAAACACCTCTATGGTTCTCCCACAGATGGAGGCCGCTCTCCCAGCTCTTGTCTAACTCTTTCTATTAAACTCTCTTTAGGGATGTTCGTATATAAAGTGTAAGAGGGAGAGGCACTAACATTTCTCTACAGGAAGCTATGTAACCTTCACCTCATAACTCGCTCTTTCCAACAGCCACCCTTCTTAAGGAGAGCACCTCCCACCAAGAACATGCACCTCCTGTCCCCAACGAGGAGGAGCCCTTCCATTTCTGGAGGCTTTCTCCTCTCATAAGGGCCACCACCCAATGTCTTGAGGATCCCAATTGGCAAGGGCCGATTAACCAGCCACGCTCACGTCTCCCTCCTTGCCGCTATTCAATAATCACGTGCGCTTGATTGGCTTTAGAGTCGCGTCTTGGCCACCGCCTAATATCGTAATAGTCCATTCAGGCGGGGTCTCAAATAAAGGGAATCTGCTCCCGTATCTGGCCGCGTATCAGCCAGGCAGATCGCCGCTGGTTGTCGATGATATAAATGGGCCCGGAGAAGGGTCGACCCACGCGCGCCGTATGAATCGATGATAAAGTGTGGATTTATGCCCCCCCACCCCCTCTCTCCAACCCCTTCCTCCCTCCTACCTCCCTCACCCCCTCCCCGAGAGCCAGTCCCTGCTATCTCTAGCTAAGAATTGTGCATTCTGCTACTTCCCTCTGGCTGTAGATTGATTCGTGTTTGAATAGATGGACCAACTCTCGCGAGACACCGGCGCCGGAAGTGGGCTTGGGATAATGAATAACAAAGGATCTGATTGGCTGAATTCTCTAGGCGGACACTGCGAGATAGGGCAGGCGTTTCTGCTATCTCTGTCTGCCCCCTTTCTGAGCGCTTCAGCGGGCGTCTAAATTCGCTTTTGACGTCCATTAAAGGAGAGGAGGAAGAAGTGGAAGGGAGAAGGATGGAGGAAGGGGGTTTTGTCATTTCAGCGAGCGGACATACTTGAGAAGACAGCACATTTTCCACTCTAATCGTTTAAATAACGAGTTATCTGAGATTAGTATTAGGTTCTCAAGAAGAGGCGCTGGGAAATCGACAACCGGCCAACCGGAAGAAGAAACTGACGGCCGCGGAGCCAATCAGCTATGAAAAGAGATTGCAGACGACTTTCTTGGGTCTTCACATGAGAGTGTCAATTAACGGCCTAAAAGAAGCACCTCAGAATATCGAAGGGAAGCCCCGAGATAATCAGAAGACTAACAATGGAAAATTGCTCTGGCGAAAAAATCAATGAACGTGCAGACGAAAATGATAGTACACAGGCAGGCGTCATTAGAGGAGGCAGTGCCCGAGTTGGGAAGGGGAAATGATAGGTGAGGGCATTACAGGATTAAAATGAGTTTGATAGGTCTGCCCTGCTGCCTTCAGAATCAAAGCTTTTATGCAGTATTAGCAATGTTAAAATGTGAATGTCGAATCGGGAATGCCGTTTCTAAAGGCCTTCTCAAAGTCGCTACTAGATTCATTAACTCTCGCGTGTGCAGCTGGGATTTGAATATCAGGACTGAATAATGTGTTTTTTATAACTCATTTTGGGTTGCGCATTGGCAATGGCGTGTTCTAATGTAATTCTGCTGTGCTTATTTACAGCTTTGTAAATACTGCTTTAGTAAAGGCCTCTTAATCTGTTTCAAGTGATCGTTATTTAAATTAACTGTAGATGCTGGTAATTAGCTTAGGATATTCCATCCTATCTCTCTCTTCACATCCCTCCTTCTACTGTAGCCTCCCCTTCTTCTCCTCATTTACCTTCCACCCAAACATCTGCCCTTATACTTTGCATATTAATTTGTCTCTATTCTTCCCCCTTTCTAGACATTTTCTTTCTCTTATTCTCTTTTGCCTCTCTCTCTGTCTCTCTCTCTGTCTCTCTCTCTCTGTTATTTCACTTTATCCATATCAAACCCCTCATACTCTCCCCCTCTCTTATACTCAATTCTCCCATATTTCCCGACCTTTCTTCAACCATCCCCCGTACTTCCGTCCATTTTCTCTAAGCCTGCTCTACTCTCCCCTCCCCTCCATCCCTATCACTGGTGACAGCCCATGGAGGGTAGGATTGACTGTAGTCTCCAGTTCTATTGATCAGCACCCCACGACAAGCAGCTGCCCACGTTGACCGGTATCTGTCAGGGACTACCACAGCCGCAGACATCTGATTACACATGTCTCCCTATCTCCCATGTCTTATCTATCTGTAGAGAGATACGTAGCCTTTCACTAGCCCCCATTCCAATATACTACTCACACGGTTAATGATAAAAGGAGTACTTTATTTAGACTTTGATTCATGTAGGCCGAGACACTATATTGTTACTGTCCTAGTTTGTGTCCGATTTGTACTATCTACGAGCTATGGCTTCCATCAGACAACCATGCATATATCACATGACCGGTGTCATTCTTGTGCTTGCTATGACTTAAACCATCCTATATATAGCCACTGTTTTCATATATTACTTACCCGGCAGCATGGGGTTACACTACTGATCTATTATTGCATGTCGGTCCTACCGGCCCCTGCGCTTATTCAAGCCACTACGGTAGACACCCTGTTGCACATCCAGAAACCATGCAGGGGGTCGTTATGTCTACATCAGCCATGCCAGTTAGTCACCTCCGTGCAGTCAGAGAGGGGAAGGGGTTTGGAAGAGAAAGGGAGAGTCTGATACAAGGGAAGGACGGATGGGAGACAGTGATGGGAGGTATAGATAAGGCAGTGAGGCAGGCAGGTAGGCAGGCAAGCAAGCAGACAGGTAGGCAGGCAGGCTGAGTAAAGGAGGGGGTGAAATCAGAGAGGGGGTGCAGAGTGGAGGCTAGAAGAGAGAAGGCAGAGATGATAGGAAGGATGACAGACCAATAGAGAGAGAGGTAAATAAAGACGAGAGAAGGGAAGCAGAGAAATTAACTGGGATTACGTAGTTTGGGAAGGAGCGAAAGATTGAGATAGTACTAGTAGGGAGGGTGACAGTGGGAGATGGCGAAGGAGAGAGAAATGTGGGAAGGGATTGGAAATGACTCTTGTCATTTGCCAAGTATGCATTGTGTGTGTCACTGGTGGTCGGATAAATAAGTTTCACATCAATGTTGAGACGCCCTCTGACAACTGTCAACAGTTCTTTTATTTCCCACGGATGCGCGGGAGAACCAAACATGGGTGTCGAATTGAGAGCACTCCAACATCTCTCCTTTTTCATCAGGGAGGTGGAGGAGAATGGATTGAGAAAATTAGACACGCGCTGTGCGAAAGTGAAATATTAAAAAGGAATGTGGGGAGACAATGACTGCATGTGCCTATGGTAAGCCGACGTGAATAGACACATGTATATACACATGTACCTACCGTGCTCCACCTACAGTCCTTCACAGAATAGATTCAGGGATATAAACACAAAGAAAGACAGCTTTATGCCTGATATCTCCAAGCAGTTTTTCTATTCTAAAAGTTATGCCATGACCTATGGGGATGGGGGATGCATAGTCTGTGACAGTACTTCAGCAGTGATATATGAATACCTGATACAGAACGCAACAGAGATGGAAAAGGTCCCTGAATGAGTGACATCATCTATGTGTGAACGTTCCGTAGAAATGCCTGTCTCTGCCTATCTATGGAATCCTACCTGAACAATGCATGCACCACGCCAGTCTACTGGTGCATACCGTCAGCAGTCTTCTGGTCCTGTCACTTTGATAATTACTCCCCACAGCCACCCCCATCTAATTGCTCCCCATGCATCCCATCTTCCATACAAGGCAGTGGTAACCTTAGCAGTACTGGGATCTCTTGCTCACTCCGACGTCAGTAGAGAAGCCATTTGCTGTTTTTGATATTAAAAACTTCCTCTCAGGCTACTACCTTCAGCCACCCTTTCTTCAGTAACAAATCAATTGTTATAGCAAATATCATCTTAGACATGGCTTATATCAGAGAAATAATACTATGTGTATCATTGATATATGAGTACCGGTAGTTACTGATGCTGCTATACTCATTATTGTGGATAGCCATTGATAATGCTTGATGATGTATAGTCAGTGCGGTTGAGATATTACAGAAACGCAGAGATTAGCTAATGATTGCGACTCTCCTCATACATTCGCACAAACTAACCTTAAGCTCATGTGACTATAAAAAGGATCATGGGGTAAAAAATGCATGGACGCAAGGATAGTAAGAGATGGGGCGGTAATGAAGAAAAACATAGGGGTGGGGTAGTGGGATGGGGGTATGAGACGGGAGGGACAGGAGGTGGGAAGAAACCGGAAATTTAAAAAGCCGCATGAGAAGAGAATAGCGAGGTGGAGGTTGGTGAAGAAAGAAGTGTAAGGATGAGAGGAGGAGGAGAAAGGGCTTAGTTATGCGGGAAATCATAAATACCGATGGCTGCCATTAGCCTTTTTTACCCTATTTCTTCTTCCTCAGTTGACGCTCACCACCCCGTGCCATGTCAGTCTCTTTACAAGCCACGCCCTCATCGTTTACCCTCGTGATTTGATTGGCTGCCCGCCCATGTAGCGGCCTCCACTGACGTCACGTCCGCCGGTCTTACGCATGCGCACGGGTCGATTATTCCTGGCGATCGATTAGTTTTATCTCGTGCCGCTAGGGGGTCTAAATCTGCAAGTCAAAGGTGGGAAGGCAAGGCTGGAGCGGCGCAGCCAATAGCGTTGGCGCCCGCCTCACGGCCTAGTTGGCTTAGGAAAGCACATCTGAAGAAGTCTTATTTGCCGGCGTCGTGACAGCAGCAGGAGGAATGGTGGGGAGTGAGGAGGGGGGGGGGGCAAGCAGGGCCTCTGCCGCCCACAATAAAGGCAGCTGATAGGCTGTTTGTGCATTAGTTTTGCCGCTGGCCTGGAGAGAGGAGATAAGTGCGCCCAGCCCACCCCAGGGGGACCCGGCGCAAGGCCGGTCGACCGTGTACCAATCTCCCAGGGAGGGGTTGGGGGTTAGGGCGTTGGTGGCAGGAGAGTATAGGGGGTGGGTGTTCCTCACTATCCAACCTCCCAAAAACCAGGCATTCCCTAGAAAACTGATTACCCTCAGTGGGTCGCCATCTTGTTCCCTGACGACATCCATGTGTTTGCAAGCCAGTCTCTCAGTCTCTATTCAAAGCTCTACCATAACATGTCATATTCCAGGCGACCTGCGTCCATCTTGGAAAGGAAATCACTTGCCCTAAAATGAGACCTGTACTATTTTACGACCCCTGCGCTTAAAGGAGCAATTATCAAAATAAGTGCAATGCGACCAGCCATGGCCTAAGCATGTGTACATATGCGAATCTGCGGAGATGATGACTGAATAACACATAACACTACCGCCGATGCCGCTTCTACTGGTACTACTGCAGTTGTCCCGTTACACCCCTACATTAAACTCTACTCTCTCTACTCACACCCCGTGCCTCCCGAGCAGACGACAATCTAACCAGGCCCTAATCACGCCTCAGCGCAGCGAATTTTCCCCACCACTAGGCGGCACGGCTAGACCTGCCCACCACATTCAGATCAGCCCCAGTGGCCCTGCCCCACTCCTTACCCTACTCCTGTCCCCTTCTACTATTTCTCCTTGACTTCTCTTTTCAGCCCGAGCTGACCTTTTATAATTAGAGGTAAATCTGAGAAAGTGTGTTCTTCTGCTGATAGGAAGTGCGTGTATGAGGATGCTGCTCGCGCGTGTCTGTTTACTGTAATACAGGCATACAGTTTAAAGATAAAACTATCCAGAGAGTGGTTATCCAACATTTAGTATTAGAGGGAGTTGATTCTGTTATTACATTGGAATACGTTGTAGGACTATTCTGATTCTATTGTTTGCATGGGGTAGTTATGGCTCTGTCACTCATTGAAAATCGAGCCTGAGCTGACAGGAGACTGACAGATAATTACATATAGATTTCACCAATTCCATGACAGATTTTATTTACTATACCCATACATGCACATTCAGTTGTGACTATTCCTGTCTGAACTACATAATAAAGGGACCCCAACACGTCTATGCCCGTTGCCCACCTCTCCTAACCTCCCCCTAGTGGGAGCTGCTCGGTCAGCTGCTCCTCCCCAACCACCAGCTCACCCCGCCGGGCCAACCTTTATGCGATTTTGGCAGCGAATCAAATGGACGGCGTCCATTTTAAATCTAATATGTTCCTCCCCGGCGCTCTGTTATTTTGCCCTTTTTGTTAGCTTTTTGTGCCTGTGTTATGACAATGGAAATCCAATAGGAGTGTCTAGGTGAGATTGTGGTTTTGTCGACCGGTGATAATGGCCTATAATGGGATTCGGTCGCCTGGACTACCACGGCTCATTTGGTCGCCTGAGATTAGATTAAAAATCAATTTATTAATCATGCGTTTATGCAGTGTGGCGTGCTGCTGGGTGGAGGGCAGCTGTGATTTGGCCTTGAGTTATTTGTGCCGACGACAACGTGGAGGTTGCAGGGGGGGGGGGGGGTTAGGGGTAGGGGGTGGGGCGCTGGGCAAAGAGGCAGCAGGGTAGAGTTAGGGGTGGGGGTTCGCGTAGCTAGGTTCGCGTGGCGGTCCGTAGTGCGACTATGTCGCCCCCTTATCACAAGGCCGGGCTATCGCCACCCACAAATGGGCGCGCGACACGATAGACACCCCCTCCCCCTATACCTCAACTCCCACTGCAATCACCCAGCCACACTCTCTCTGCCTCCCTCCAACCCCCCGACACAGTCACTCACATGCACAGTATAGCATAGACGCCTGGCTACCCTTCGTCTAAAACGTTCCTTTTCTCCTCCTCCACCACCCATTGCCGCTCTTTCTAATTACTGTTCATGTATCAGTCACTGCCAGCTCGCGGCTCCTTCACCCGAACAAACCTATTTATTGTGTCCTGTGATGCGGAAAATTAATGAAAAAGCCATCCTCAGTGGCGCCATCTTCCGTTCGCTTATCGCTGCGAGCCGGTGACAGCGCCGGGCCTTGTCGGACTGATTAATGACGTCGACATGACGTTATGTCATTCGGCGTTCGTCATTTGCTCCACTCAGACCGAGGCTGCGTCCCGCACAGCCCTTCCCATCGGCCCCTGCGCGCGTCAATAGACATGGAAATGATTTCAAGGCACCTAGTGGTGATTACAGGTCGGCCCCGAAGCGGCGCACGCGCCGGGCGACTGGTCCCGGCGTTTAGACAGCTAATTCTGCCCGCTTGTCACGCTGCTAGAGACTCCTGTTGGTCACCACCACAACTACATACAGCCTCGTTCTGCCCGCTTGTCACGCCGCCCACGCAGACTCCTGGTGGTCACCGCCACAACTACATACAGCCTCGTTCTGCCCGCTTGTCACGCCGCCCACGCAGACTCCTGGTGGTCCTTCGGCGTTCGTCATTTGCTCCACTCAGACCGAGGCTGCGTCCCGCACAGCCCTTCCCATCGGCCCCTGCGCGCGTCAATAGACATGGAAATGATTTCAAGGCACCTAGTGGTGATTACAGGTCGGCCCCGAAGCGGCGCACGCGCCGGGCGACTGGTCCCGGCGTTTAGACAGCTAATTCTGCCCGCTTGTCACGCTGTTAGAGACTCCTGTTGGTCACCACCACAACTACATACAGCCTCGTTCTGCCCGCTTGTCACGCCGCCCACGCAGACTCCTGGTGGTCACCGCCACAACTACATACAGCCTCGTTCTGCCCGCTTGTCACGCCGCCCACGCAGACTCCTGGTGGTCACCGCCACAACTACATACAGCCTCGTTCTGCCCGCTTGTCACGCCGCCCACGCAGACTCCTGGTGGTCACCGCCACAACTACATACAGCCTCGTTCTGCCCGCTTGTCACGCCGCCCACGCAGACTCCTGGTGGTCACCGCCACAACTACATACAGCCTCGTTCTGCCCGCTTGTCACGCCGCCCACGCAGACTCCTGGTGGTCACCGCCACAACTACACCCTAAATACGAGAGCTGTCTTTTCTCGAGAAAGTAGTGATTGAGTAAAGAGGGACCTTTGGCAATTACACTGAAGTCCATAACACGTAGATTTCCCACCTCATCAATGGTCCATTATATGTGTACTTCCATAAGTTTACAATGTAATAGGCTGTAGCGTGGTTGTGAAAGGTCCTTTTTGGCTTGTCATGCTGGTTAGAGAATCACCTCCACAAATAAATTCACAAGGCCATTTCCATTTCTCATGTTAGGGCCTTCTTTCCCTTCAAAATGAACCGTTCGTCCTAAACACCAAACTGTATACAACCACAGAGTAATACAACTACATTGTATGTTTCTCTCAAGGGAGGTGCCGGTGTAAGTAGTATATGGATGGGGGATTGGAGATGGGTATACTAGTGAGGTTGGGAAATCGGGAGGAGGTGCCTCTGGCTAGAAACTTTTGCCCACATGTCGATAACCCCCACCCCTACCGCCTCCCCTATATCGTCTCCCATGCCATCAATTCTCGACCTGCCGACGAATTCTAATACAATGGATGCACATATATCGAGCTGAAGTGGGCAGAAGAATTCGTCCGTGAACACAGACTATTTGGCGCCGCCGCGAGGCATGGATGGGGGCTGGTGACAGCAACTATGTTTGGAGATTGATGATGGCATTGCTTGAAATGCCATTTTCTATATAGATGTGGATGTTACATAGCAACAGAATTTCTGTCGATATGATATGTGCACGATTACTATCTGCATTCTCCCTGTTGTATATGTATGATAGTCATCTAGAGGTTGTTGGGTGTAAATTATATTACAATAAAACTGACAATCGATGCATATTGACCAAACGGAAGGTCTATGGATGTCCCCAAATATAATATAATTGTATTATCTATACTATAGCAAAGAATCAGATAATACTCAATCGGAGAGGCCAATAATCGACCCCAAAAGGTTTTCAAAGAGGCAACAGTTCAAATCTACAAGCCGGGGAAGGGGCAAGGTACGCATTCGTGTATATAATGACGAAGTATACATATACCTCCTGACTTCGCCTTCAGTTCCGCTCCCACCTCAAAGGGGGCACTGCTGATGACGTATCGATCACGTCCCTTCCCAGCAGACCACGCGCGGTGTATTCCTCGTACCGGAAGTGACGTAATGGTCGGCGTCCCACGTGACCACACGTCATCGCCGATGACCGATAGGCAGCGCTACGGTCAGCCATCAATCACATGGGCAGAACGAGAAATCGCGAGAGATGACCCGAGACGTTGTCCCCCAGGAGGAGGACGCTGGTTGCGGATGGTGGGGCGGGGCGCCATCAGATAGGCCTGACTGCGCATGCTCAGAGTCGGCTTGTCACTGGGTAGTACGCCGTTTCCCCGGGGGAGGGCGTGGTGGTAGGCAGATTGGGGGCGACAAAAACACGTTTTTGCTGCTCCACGAGGTCACTGCAGCCCCCTGCCGAGTGTCCTTACGTGCGATTAGTATGCAATACTTAGGTTCTTCTCTGGGTTTTAATTTAGATGTTTCTTTTTGCTGTGTGTGTGTGGGGGGGGGGGGGGTCTTTGATTGAACCGTTAGTATAAAGTCAATGTAGAAGATCTGGTATCGATCTAGAAAAGGAGAAGGTCCATTATTGATTTGGACATCTGTCTACAAATATATTGGCTATTCCCACTGACTAAATAACATTAAAACTGTATCCTTAGAGCTTACCTTTTACCTTTCAGAATTACCTGTCCAAGCTAAAAGAAACGTCATTGCATCGCCCTGTTGGTGATAGGCACTAAGCTTACTAGTAACCATAATTAGCCAGAGCGCCAGAGCGGGAAAGAATCTCACTAAGTTAATGAGATAGTTGAGATCCTATCTAGACGACCGACAAATACCTGCCTGAGGACTTACTTTTTATGTGTTGGAGGCTGATTAGAGCTGCTAGTTTTATAGAAGCTCCTCAGGCAGATCTGGTAGTTTCCCTCATTGCTTCTCCGACTTACTTATGGTGAGTTATCAGTACTATTTATATGTAATAGTGATACATGTAACATATTCTCCCGGTTGCTGCTCTAGAGGGTATTATTGTCAAAGTACCCATGTCGGGAAATGGCAGTAAAGTATTGGCATTGGCCTCATGTATCAGGCTTTTAAGAGTAGTCATGGTCCTCTGACATTTCCAAAACAGTATGGGTTAGTCAAAGCATGTTGTCATAATGTGAGGCACAACATTTCAATCATTTGAGGGGATGTATTGCAGATTATCGCAACGTTAATTTTCTGTCGTTTGTGTGACATTATCGTGAGCCCCGTTTCTGTGAGACAGTCATATAGACCTTCTGGGCAGCTTTCCGGATCGTCTCAGAAACCTTCAGAGCCATCCAAGAGTCGGAAACGGGAGAATAGGGTATAGTCCTGCCGTAACAATAGGCAGTGATACAGTCTGCTACGGGAGGACTTAGTCTTAGACAGTGGGAGATACTCAATCCCCAGCAGAGATACTCAGACCCCTCCAAGTATCGGCTCCTCCAGGTGCTTGAGGCTGACCCCGGCCTCCAGGCACCCTGGAGGAGGTCCTTAGCGCCTCCTGTAGTGACCTAATGACGGGGCTCCCCTGGAGGACACTCTGGGGCCCTCCAGAGCCGTCTGACTGTCTCCGCTTTCCATTCCAGAACATGGGAGCTATTCAAGCACCATGAGGCCTCAAGGCTGAGCACACATCTCCTGCTGTTAGGCTACCTCCTCCAGGGCTGAGATGCTTAATGGTGGCATATGTCTGAGATAAAGTACTCCAATAATTGTAATGAATTCCTTCATATGAAGAAAAAGGTGAACACACTATGTTTATATAGAATAGATGATAAATCAATCAGTTTAATCTTGTCATGGCTCTTCCATAGTCCAGATATCCCTCAAATGCACCTTACTCCCTCAGCTTAGATCAAATGTAAACAGCAATATTCAGAACAACACACCAAGTATGAATAACCTCTCCTAAGTGTGGCTTTCCATGGCCTATCCTTGATGTCGTATCTGTAGTAATTAAATTATCTTTATTTTCCAGGTTCGCAGAGGACTACAGAAGATCCTATGATGAATATGAGTCAGCGATTGTAAGTCATGGGGGGATGGGGGTATCCTGGTGGATGGCAAGAAATGAGAGACGGCTTCTTGAAGTATCTAAGAGACTGGAGGTGACCCTCGTTTCCTGCCTGGAACGCGTCCTAGGACTTTCCTGGCAACTTCTCCCAACAAGTGGGTACTTCACCGAGCACAATCCTCTCTCCCTCCTCACCACCCATCTCCCTCCTCATAAGCCACTGTCCTCCTTATAAATCACTCTCATTATTCACCGACATAATGTGCTCTCTCCTCAAACTTTTCCTTCCATCGGTCATACTTCCTTGCAATCAATTTCCCATATCATATTCTTATATTAGATATTCTCGGAAGGATCCCTTTCTTCCGGAATTACCTGCCTCGCCTTCTCACCTAATCGTTAGTTCCTTACATACATAACGTTTTATTTACCAAGAGTTGAGAAACACTGCTATACAACATCTTGAGTAAACACCATATTAGAGATGTCATTTTGAGATTAAAGTGCACAACCTGACAACATAGTCTTTTATTTACATTACGACCTATAATACGGGTTGCACTTTCTTATACAATGTACATACATACATGCCCAGAGTATAGGGTCAAAATAATGGGGCCTCCTTCTACAATGTGTATAACAATCCATAAAGCTACATCACTTATTAAGATGGAGAGGAAGCAGTATATGCGTTTATGGTAGGAGACTTCATGAGTCATGTACAGTCACAAAGAGCTCATCTATCCCCCGTCTGAGCCTTGGGAGCTTGTTACAGTTACAAATTACTTATACAAAGAAGGAAAAACGTAACACATGGTTGTATGCATACCTTTAGGGTTACTGCATGAGTCTTAGAGGACACGTTTCCACCACCTTTAACAGATTGCGTGCAAGATGGCTCCTTTAATAATAGTAACATCCAAGGGACTGGATTTATAATGCCAAGATAAGTCCATGACCTCATCACATTATTTATGTTAGGTTAGTATTTATGATAGGTTAGTATAGAGAATGGCTACCACATGCAGCGATTTAAAAAAAAAAGAACCCTGAGGTACATTTATTCATGTACAAATATATTTATATATACAGTTCAGTTGTTTATTCGCACCATGTATCCGCATGAAGAAACCAATATAAAGAGTTTCCAATTTTTGCAGTTGGCCCAGTTATGCCTGTTGAATATATACATTGATTATACTAGTAATCAGCATGAGCAATTCTACATCTAGTCCAAGATTTTTAGACTTTAAGGTTAAACAAAATCGGAACAAGCCAATTTTTGGACAGAAGATGCCCAGAAGGGTACTGAACCACATACTAAAAGTCCTCGGACATCCTCCATGTGCTCGCTCGGGAATTCAAGATGGCGTCCAGGATGGGCAATATGCACTATTTACCTCATTTCTTTTATATTTTGACTTTACATAGGCCAATTTGAAGTTTACCTAGCACCCCAAATTCAATTTCAAGTTTTCAATGGTCTTATCCTTTTGTTTCTAGGGCGGGTGGTTGCCTAGCAACAGGTATTTCCTATTGGATTTCCCTAGAAACTAGGGCAATTAACAGTCAGAAAGGTATTGTACCCATACTTACTGCTTCTAAAGTGACCCCAATGGAGCAACGGTTATATAACTGATTTGCTATGGTCCATTGTTACCTAGCAACAGCAGATACTTACCTAGCAACCACATGGAAAGAGTGTATTTAGCTCTTTGGAAAATACTTTGGCTTTACAAAGGGCCATCTGAACATCACCTACCCCCATAATCCATCGGAAGCTTCATTGATGGTTACATTTTTGTGTCGCTAAGGCAAGTGGTTGCCTAGCAACATACATTCTATATTATACTCCTAGCCTAGAAACCAGTCAAAATATTAATCAGATATATTCATCTACCAATACCTCAACCCCACGACATGTAAAGGAGGGTACTGAAACACATACTAAAAGTCCCGGGAAATCCTCCTTGTGCTCATTCCAGAATTCAAGATGGTGTCCAGGATGGGCAATAGGCACTATTTCCCTTTTTTCTTTTTTTTTCTATTTTGACTTTCCATAGGCCAATTTGAAGTTTACACAGGCCCCCTAGACCAATTTCAAGCTTTTCCATGGTCATCTGCTTTTGTTGCAAGGGCTGGTAATTGCCTAGCAACAGGCATTTTGTTTTGGATTTCCCTAGAAACTAGGGCAATTAACCGTCCGAAAGGTAATGTACCAGCCCTAGCAACAAAAGGATAAGACCATGGTAAAGCTTGAAATTGGTTTAGGGGGCTAGGTAAACATCAAATTGGCCTATGGAAAGTCAGAATAGAAAAATGGTGCATATTGCCCTTCCTGGACGCCATCTTGAATTCCGGAAGATTTCCTGGGACTTTTAGCATGTGTTTCAGTAGCCTCCTGGGGATGTTTTGCGGGTTGGGATATTGGAAGATAGATATCTAGATAAATATTTCTGTTTCTAGGTTAGAATTTGGATATAGAGTGTATGTTGCTAGGCAACCACTTTCCTTAACAACACAATAATATCACCATCAATGAAGCTTCCGATGGATTGTTGGGTTAGGTGATCTTCAGATGGCCTTTTGTGAAGCGAAAGTATTTTCCAAAGAGCTAAATACATTCTTTCCAGGTGGTTGCTAGTTAAGTATTTGCTGTTGCTAGGTAACAATGGACTATAGCAAATCAGTTATATCATTGTTGCTCCATTGGAGTCACTTTAGAAGCAGTAAGTATGGGTACAATACCTTTCTGACTGTTAATTGCCCTAGTTTCTAGGGACATCCAATAGGAGTTACCTGTTGCTAGGCAACCACCAGCCCTAGCAACAAAAGGATAAGACCATTGAAAAGCTTAAAATTGGATTAGGGGGGCTAGGTAAACTTCAAATTGGCCTATGGAAAGCCAAATGAGGGAAATAGTGCATATTGCCCATCCTGGACGCCATCTTGAATTTCCGAGCGAGCACAAGGAGGATGTCCGAGGACTTTTAGTATGTGGTTCAGTACCCTTCTGGGCATCTTCTGTCCAAAATTTGGCTTGTTCCGATTTTGTTTAACCTTAGGTCCTATTCTGAGCTAAAACTCTTGGACTAATCGGTTCTGACGAACTCTACCTCAGTTTTTGTCCTGTACTTCAAGGTATAGAAGTGCTATGACGTCATCTGCAGGGCTATAATCATATCCAAAGTGGAATGGAAGCTGAGCATTGCTTGGAGACTGAATAACAATGTAATCTCTGCTTGGAGACTGAATTGTACTGTAACCCTTGCCCCAACCGCATTAGCATGTAGGTAGGGGGGGCAATGCTATTCGGACGTGATCGTTTCTGGTCCTACCCATTGTTTATAAGAACACTGGAGTGTGGTGGGGGAGATTGTGAGGGGGTGTAGGGGGGTCTGTCTCAATCTGGGCCACGTGAACGCTGACCTTATAGAAGCACTTCCGGGTCATCTGTGTGGTCGATCCTTGGATGGCCGGCGATAGGCTGGTAATAGCAGTTCCTGCCGGTCGGAATAGGTTTGTCTCCTGCACAGGGGGGGGGGGGGGGGTACAGGGGGAAGGGGCGGGGGTAGCAGAGGGGGCATCTCCCTTACCCTCCGGTGTTTGCATGTTATATTTGGCAGACCGATTACGGCGCTAGGAACGCAGTAGTATAGCCCAAGGGATAACAGCGGGAGGCGGCTGAGGAACTGGAGGAAGGGAGGGGTACACTGGAGGTAGTGTATAGGTCTGGCTGCTACATACTGGAGGGAGGGGGTGTAGGGGGGGGGTGTAACTGCAGGGAGTGTAGCGGTGCTATTGGGGCCGGGAGGAGGCCGCAGCAGGAGCCCTTTATGGGTGATTGTCATCAAAAATACATTCCGCAATAATGGCAATGGCTGGGCGATGACTGCACAATGTGAGGCGCGAATCGCACTAATGATAATGATAGGCCCCACTGACAGCGGTGGTAATGAATAGAATAATCAATCAAACAGAGATGGGAAGTTGACAATGCTGCGACTGTAATCGCTTTACTGACGCTCTGAGTCATTTCAAATTCTCCGCTGAGCGCACATGGATGGTCGGTGGGTGGGAGGGCGAGGGATGGGATGAGGAGAGGAAAAAGAGGAAAGAGCCGGCCGAGTGGAGGCACTTATTTTATCTCTTGAATTCTCCTGAGCGCCCGAGAAAAAGACACATTTTTATGGACTACTCACACTTTCCGCGTCGGCGGAGCGGGCGGCAGACCGCCACCTGGGAGGGTGTTAAAGGGGGATGGCGGCTGCAAGTGGGTGGCGGGAGGAGACAGTGGGAGGTGGGTGGTAATGGGTGCTATTGTACTGCTCAAAGTGCAAGAAGGCCGCTTCAGAAGGAATAGCACAGGAATAGCACAGAGAAGGTGATATAATCAAGAACTGGCAGCAGATGAAAGAAGGAGAGAGAGAGAGTGGCAAATATATTTGACGGGAGCTAATGACAGGGCAAAGGCAATAATATATGAGACTGGAAATAAAATAAAGCTAAACATATGTGACTTGATATGGAAAATGGACCTCATTGCACTCTGCACTAAGGTCCTCCTTTGCAGATCACATCACATATATACTAGTAGATGGAGGAGCTAATGTCAGGGGACTCATACGGTTTGGTAGGGTACTACAGAAGCAGGTTGAGTAAAACATTTACATCAGAGTCCCTATAGCTGGCCCTGCAGATTAGAGCAGGGAGTGTTTGGGCACCACACACTCTCAACCCCGTGATTTATACACTGACCGGCCGGTGTTTGGGGGCCACATCGCCGCCTGTTGACTGGTTACAAACACCGGGGCCCGACCAGCCTCCCCAGGGCAGATAATGACGTGTAGGTGGGGCCACGGTCAACAAACTCTTCACCACCAGGGGCGCTCTGGTCACCGCTCTGGTCAGCCGGTCTACACACCCCTACACACACCACCGCCACCACCACTACACACCCCCTACACACACTGCCCACCACCAGGGGCACCCTGGTCACCCACCCTACACACCCCCTACACACACTGCCTACCACCAGGGGTACCCTGGTCACCCACCCTACACCCCCCCCCCCCCCCCTACACACACTGCCCATCACCAGGGGTACCCTGGTCACCCACCCTACACACCCCTTACACACACTGCCCACCACCAGGGGCACCCTGGTCACCCACCATACACACCCCCTACACACACTGCCCACCACCAGGGGCACCCTGGTCACCCACCCTACACACCCCCCACACACACTGCCCACCACCAGGGGCACCCTAGTCCCCCACCCCCTACACCCCCCCCTACACACACTGCCCACCACCAGGGGCACCCTGGTCACCCCCCCCCCCCTACACACACTGCCCACCACCAGGGGCACCCTGGTCACCCACCCTACACACACTGCCCACCACCAGGGGCACCCTAGTCACCCACCCCATACACCCCCCCCCCCTACACACACTGCCCACCACCAGTGGCACCCTGGTCACCCACCCTACACATACACTGCCCAACAACTTGGGCACCCTAGTCACCCACCCTACACAATCCCTACACATGAATTTGTAGATACCGGTATACAAATGCATTGAGCTACCTATAACATCATAATTAACTATCCCCTTTACTATACCTCTCTAGTCTATAACAGGTTGACTGCAGCATCCTCTTGGCAGTAGCAGCGGCAGATAAGGAAACTGTGGCCACGCTGTTGTCTCCGCTTTTGTTCTGACATGCCAATCCTGCTAGTAACGAGCATTATGGGCAGCCCTAAAGTTACCAGCCACCCCAGCGACCTACCCGGGGGACAAGATGGTGGCATCCATGAGATGACCCGTTAGTACCATACCCTGGTAACAAGTCAGGAGATATTCCCGGGAAGTTTTGGGGATTCTGTGAGCAAAATTTCCCGTGATATCACGGGATTAAAAGACGTGATTTTACATGTAGAATCTTGTAAATCACGGGATTTACCCTAGCAAATCAGCAGGATGTGGGTTCGAACCCCTGTGTCAGTTCACTCATTGAACCAATGGGGTAGAAGTGTGCACACCATAGCATAGGTGTATTTCTACCTCATTCAAGCATGAGTTGATGATAAAAACACATTAAAAATGTATCTACTACATGTTGGTGTGAAAGAAATGTTTTCTAAATGATGGATACAAAAAAAAGATAACTAGGGATTTGACCTCTCCACCTTCAGATCTAGAGTGCTAGGCTCTACAGCCTGAGCTAACCTGGCTTGCTGAATGGTTGATGCATGGAGTGGTAGTATTTAATCTGCACCCTTCCCCTGTCTCAATGGGCCACATGCTAGTGCATGGGACAATAGGGACCTTTAGCAAACCTGACGTAGGTAATTTAACGCAGACGTATCCTATCCTTTCAGCACTGCTATGTCTGCGTTTAATGAGCTTTTACGTGATTACTAAAGGTCCCTAATAGGGACCTTTAGCAAACTACGTCATCTCTAAATGGGATACGTCGACATTGCTACAGGTCCCTATTACCTTTCCATGCATCAACCATTCAGCAAGCCTGCTTAGCTCAGTCTGTAGAGCCTAGCACTTTACATCTGAAAGTTGAGAGGTCGAATCCCTAATGAGCTATGATGGGAAAAATAGGGACCTTTAGCAAAGCTAAGGTAGTTCATTAGACCCTGATGTAGCCTACGATTTTGCCGTTGCTACATCAGCGTTTAAGGACCTACATCGGGTTTGCTAAAGGTCCCTATTTGTATCAGAGAGAGAGGGTGCAGAATGAAACTCTATCACTCTAAGCATCAACTATTCAGCAAGCCCAGTTAGCTCAGTCTGTAGAGCCTGGCACTGTAGATCTGAAGGTGGATAGTTCTAATCCCTAGTGATCTTTTTTTTTCGCATGAAAGAAATAATCCGAAAATCTACATTCATGTACATCTAAGCTTACTATACACAGACGTAGCTCAGTGTTAAAAGTATAGGATATGTTTATGTTTAATTGGCTACGTTGGGTTTGCTAAAGGTCCCTCATGTCTATCCTGCTTCTCTCTTTGTCAACAACAACTCTATGTATACATAATAATAACATTGTTATTATTATTATGGTCACCACTGGTCACAGATCATGTACCTCTCCTAATACATGTCCCAGTAGGTCAGTCGCTAGAGCACGCGACTATGGGTCTAAGGGTAGCAGGTTCAGTTCCCAAACAGGACAAGCATATGTAAGATTGTTAGTGGTCAAAAGGAATGTATGTGTATGTTTTTGTAAGAATATTTAGATAAATCACACAAGACAGGTTCACTAGAACCATTCAGGTCTACTAGTATGGGATTCGAACCCATGCACCCCTCTTTAACAGAATACCGTGATATAACGGGAATTTTTGCTCACAAAATCCCATGATATCACAGGAATAGAACCCGGGTTATTCCCGGGACTGACCCCAGTTCAACCCGTGTTATTCAGGGGGAATTCACGGGAATTTGTTTCCAGGGATATATACAGCCGCATGCCATGACTGTCAGTTTAGGACCCCTAGACCGTGCACGTGTGACCATCTCCGACTCTTTTACATCCCCCTGCAACCCCACACCCTATACACTCCCCCTCCTTCCACCTCCTCTCACTCCCTTCACACCTTCCCAACCTTTCACTCCGACTTTCACGCCGCGTCGCCAGCCTCTGAATTTGTCATAGGAGAATCGATGGCACGTGTCTGCATTCAGTAGGGGTAGTGAACTGAGAGTCCTCCAGGGTGTGTGGGTGTGGGTGGGTAGGGGAGGGGGTCCTGTATGTATGTGCAATATGCTGCTGACACATCGCCGTACTCTATGAATAAAATAACCCACCCACCAGAGGGAGTCCCCTCACAGTGTGGGGCACTGCGCTATATGGCAGTGTAGGAGGGTGGAGGTTTTGGATGGAGGCGTATTGGAACTTCCCTGGCTACAGATATTACATGTATACACATATTCTGGTCATGGCAGTAAGATGGAGGCAATAGTTATACGGAACTAGCACATCCTGATACCCTACCCCAGGGTTAAAGCCCTATATATCTGCTTATCAAGCTAATCCCATCCTCTTGTGGGCGACTAGGGACTGATAAGAAACTCGCCCACAATGCACTGCTCTGAAGTCGGGGGCCTAACCACAATGGATTACTCTGAATCAAGATGGCAGACTCCATAGCCTAATGTGCTAGTCCCGTATATGCTTAACGTACAACCTGGTCAGCATTGTGTACATCAACCACAGTCATATGGCCTTCTCAATTCCATACTCCCATATACCACATTTTCGTTGATCCATTTGATATTAATAACCCTGGGATCCAACCCTTCTTTCTTTAGTATATGTATGCTCCTCTCCCACTCACAAATTATCAATTGTTTATTAGTTTCGCCCTCTTATGATGTAAATTTGTTGCTCACCACTTGCATACCTGTCATCCTCCAAATGACTTTGATCATTACCCCTCGCCCTCTGTTTCTGTTTTATTTTACGTTCTATCCGGCGATGTCCCTTACCTGCTTGCACCCATTCTCCCTCTATGTCTCTTTAATGATGCACTTTCTCCCTTCCGTTTAGCCTGCATGCCACTGCACTCCTGACTATTCAGTACGTAGTATGCTGGTCAGAGGGCTTGCGTCGTATTTAATTGAGAGAAATCAGCGGCCATCCGTGCTCTAAATGGGATCACATCCCCCTGGAGGTGCCTTGCAGTAGACAGGAGGAGGGAGCTGGGGGAGGGGGGGGGCTGGGGACCTGGTAGGGGGAGGGGGCTTATTGAATAAGGGCCCGGAGCTCGTCAGGGTAGTTGTAACTACTGGTGTTTCCGGTCACCTGACCAGCTTCAGCAAAGCAGGGTTGGCCTTACTTTGCTTAGTCACTTTAGATAAAGAAATCATACTTATACATACGTTTACTATTGTACTTTAATAACCAAAAGTTAAGACACGGCTGTTTTTGTTTGACTCCATAAAGACAAATAATCATATACGTCCATACTTTCTAGTCACCTCTACCCCAGATAGCAGTATTGCTTAATACCAGATCTTCACTCTCTCTCTCACCATGCACCGCCAGCCTGTCTCACTCTCTATCGTTCACTATCTCTCCTCCCATTGCCCCTCTCGTCTTCTACCCTCCTGTCTTCCTCTGGTTAATTATACATGTGTGCATCCATTCATCCATCTTCTCTATCTTTGTCCCTCACACCCTCACGCACATCTAGTCTACCCTCTCACCCTCCCTACTCACCCTTCCCTCTCCCACCCTCCCCTCTCACCCCTCTACGTGTTCGCCTGGCTGGGTGGCTTTGATTCGGCTGATTGTATTAGACCCACCGATTTCCACCCGACAGAGACACTCCTCTTCATCTCCTTGTACGACAAGATCCGTCACGTGACCTATCCCCCCTCCCACCCTCACACCAGGACTAGCACCCCACCACCCACCCCCATGCCACCAGCATCTTTCTCAAAGTAGCCAAATCACCCGCTCCCAGGGACAAAGGGGTCTCTTATCATGCCCAGATGCAGCCCACCTCTCCTACCGTGGGAACTCCCCCTGTGCTTCTCTCATTACACCTGTAGCCGGCGCCCTCGTCTTCCTCCAGGGTGGGGGTTAATGGTAACCACAGACCTGGTGTAGTGTAATGTCTTGTGTGTCAGTAGTATAGGGGATTTGGGCGCTGTAACAGGCAAGCACTGGGCTAGGACGAGGGCACCAGACCGTCATGTATAAGTAGTATAGGGGAATTGACCTTTCTCTCAGGCTGGAGGCTCCGACACTACCAGTGAGTAGTATACAGAAAGAGGACATTCAGTCAGGCAGAGTATGTTATAGGTCTTAAATAATTAAATTGATATTGTATGCTGATACCATGCATGAACCATAATTAAAATGTTACCAGTTTATCAACGTATGTACCATATTGTATGTAACACACCAGGGGACATTCAACGTATGACGCTATTGAGTATGGTTGGCCTTGTTGTCACTCCAATATTAGTTAAGAATAAGATATACACATTCACAATTAAAGGGGATGTCTTCATGTCGACACTTACATTGGAGCAGTAGCGTAGGCTGAGGGGGCAGGGAGTCAGGCAGTATCTACTGACCCTTAAGCCGCTATAACCCTGGAGGATGAGGCATCGATCAGCCGTGACCGTGACCGTGACCTATTGATAGTACCCCCTAGTAGATAACCGTCGAAATACCCAAGTTAAAGCTAAGGGCTCTAGACTCCAATATACAGATAGGGGACTCTCTCATATAAAGCTATATATTCTATCTTTGAGCTTTGGTTATACATATCCCTTCCATTTTGATGGGTATGTTCATTCAAATACCCCCTGTTAATTACTTGATGTGTCTGTTGATATATGGAGATAGGTCATGTTGTTCATTGGTATGGCCACTTTCTGTATATGCCTACTACTTACCTCAATGTTATAATAACCAATCGCATGATTCTGCGGGTCAACATCAAATATTTGCCTTCATCTATAAATCGATTGCCAAGATCACAGAAACAGGGTATAAATGTGACTCCTTAGTGTGCTGGGCCTGACGAGGCCGGATTCAGTGCTTCTACTACTAGAGTATTGATGGGATCAATCTGAGGGCTGAGGTTTCTCGGTGAGTAACTCTAACCTGCTCAGGACAGGCCGTGAGCAGCTAATCTTGTGGTGAGGCATACAGAGCAGGTCTGCCACAGACCTACTAGGGTGATGCGGGGATGTAAGGGTAGTGTTGGAATGCTGCGATAGATTAGGTATAAATCATCCTTCTTTTGTCTTTTTCATCCACACATTATATGAGGGTTTAAATTATGAAATCATAAGAATATGTACAAGGCTAATGTGTACATAGCAGAAGTATTAACAGTAAATACCTTCATGTTTATAAATGCAAAGCCAAAGTCACACATCAATGTATTCGTGTATAGAATATACAGAATTATATAAATGTATTTACATACGCATATATGCCAATAGCCCTGGGTATGTAGATATACATCGATATACAAATACCATACTGGACTGCATAGTGAGTGGTTGGAGGGGGGGTGAGCCAAGCCTTGTTTAGTATTGATTTGTCATTATTTACTTGTACCCTTGTATACAGGGTCAGTGAACCTGGATGAACCAGCTGTGACTTGTTACCATTATCCACACACCCACACACTCACACACATCTGGAGCCTCCTATGTATAAGTCTCACGGCTCCTCCAACACCCCACATAGGCAGCTCCCCATCCTCTCCGGCTACCCTTTGGGCTGCCTTCCTTACAGGGCAGACCCCCGTCTTTGTTGTGAGGTTATAACGGCACTGTATGTGTCATTACGTTGGCCATCCATCAGACGTAGGGCCTGCTCCAGGGTGATTGGATAGCAGGCAGGGTGGTAGGTAGGTGGGTGAGGGGTGGGAGGGAGGGAGGGTTGTGAATGAAGAGGGGAGGGAGGGTGAGGGGGTGCTTGTAGAGTGGTCGGGAATGGAGTCCCCTGATAGAGTGGCCACACTGTGTGAGTAATGTGGCACTGGTCAGCAGCCGTGGTCACTAGTGGTCAGTATGCAGCCTGCACTAAGCCTGACCGGCCCCTGGAGACACCCACCCACCCCACCTACCCCACCTACCCCACCTACCCCACCTACCCCACCTACCCCACACACCTCCACACCCACTATCCCCAAACCTCCCTCCCCCTCCCACTTCTTGGCTGTAGACTAGTCGCCACTGCGGCTACTACTCACAGATTTATGCCCATTCTGTGAACTGCATTACACCGACCGTAGAAATAAACAGTGGGTGTGAGATCGATGGAGGGCTGTGCGTTGGTGGGTGTAGGGGGTGTAGGGAGTAGGGGAGGGGAGCTGCTCTTCACTATTACGAACAAACACCTGTTTGGTGACCGGCTCATATCAGAAACTCAATACACAGACTGGATTATTCCTCAAGCTATTGGGTGATAGATTTGTTGACTGTTAATTCATGTAGCCTACAATCACTGACAATGTAACCAGATCGGGTGTATACTGTAAATCCGTGTATTTATGTGCATATCATTAGGTTTATAGGACCCCAGCATAAATGCGGAGAGATTACGCATGCCTTTCTCCCGTGTGGGTGTTTATCTTGACCTACTGCCTTTGTTCCAATTCTTGCTCCATTATAGTTCAATTGCAGCGGGGTTGCTGTTTGACTATCATGAGGTACATCTCCATCAAGGCAAGGGCTTTGCATTGCACCCAAAAAAACTGTTTTTCATTCTTCTTAAAGGTGAAGAACATTTTTTTCTACCATGACATACCGTCACAATGTGCATGTCTCAGCACGTCATGTGCCTTAGTCACATCGTGTACGGTCAATTTCCTCACGTCATGACGCGTCGTGACGCTACGTCCTGAGGCGGACAGAAATCTATGCCAGGCATTTGGTGATTCTGATTACAACCGCCTGGTGCAGCACCGGTTGTAGGAGGATGTCTGTATAAGGGTAGGGGTGGGGGGGGGTGGGGGGCAGCAGCCAAGAGGTCGTGGGTTGGTGGTGGGGGCCGATGTGACCGCTTCAGTGCACATTCACATCAGGTGAGGCTGGCGATAAGGTAATCTATTTATTTACTGTTGCCTTAGTTGTGCACCCAATTCCAGACCCAGCTACAGCAGCAGTCCAATAGGACGCAAGGAGCCGGGGCTGGGGGAAAGGGAGACCATCACAACGGCTGATCCATGAAGATTACGCACAATGGAGATAAATAATCAGAATATAGGCAATATTTCCCCTCTCTTACCCCCACCTCCTACTCTTATCCCTCTGCTTGGTGGGTTAGACCCAGGCCCTAGACGCCGGCAGGGAATCACGGAGGAGGTGAGGTTAGCAGCAATTGGTTTGTGGCCATGTTTGCTTAGCCACGCCCCTCCTGGTATTCATGTGACCAATCAGAAGCGGGCTTCTGTTATATCAGCGATTGCTGCGGGACTGCTGTCATGGCGGCAACAGGCCCGCACCAAATGGCAGCAACAGCAGGGGGTGGCGGCACCAGCAGCAGCAGCAGCACCAGCAGTGGCAACAACTGACTCGCAGAGAATGCAATGTCGGTGGATTTGCATATCAAACACCGGCTCGCGCCTGGGATCGAACAAAAAGGGGCATTATAATGTACTATCGGCCTCTTCCGGCACGCTGAAGCCGACGGGAGCTGTTACTGCGGGTGTTGGGGGAGGGAGGCGGGTGCAGTCTGTTGTGGGGGGATGGAGGGTGAAATTATCAGGGTGGACCATAACTGCCTGTCCCAGCTCAAGGCGTGAATCAGAGGTGTGGGGTCGGCCCGATGGCTAGCTGCAGTCTAGCCACCAGCGGGCTCCCCTCCACACACTATCATATCACCCTCTCCATCCATCAAGCCCCCACCACACCCTCCCTACTACTCTTGTCTTGCATCTTAAGCTCCTCTGGCTGCCATCTCCGGGGACCCGTCGATTGGGAAGTGTCGGTAGGCGCGTAGGGTGCGGGCTTTGGGTGGGAGGGGTTGGAAATGTCGCGATGGTGAGATGAGGGGGGAGGGGGGTGGAGTCGAAGATCACCATGAGGAGTAACCGTCTCGACTTGATGAGAATCTCTCGCCTTCTCTCACGAGACCTCGGGCTCCTTAAAATAACCAGGCAGACGCCGCACACCTAGCGGGTGGTCCCCGAACTAGTATACTACTCCCTGCCCCCCGGGAGCTCTGAGGGCCTTCCCAGCATCCAGTACATTGATTGGCTTAAACTGGGTCAGCTGATCCTAAAGGCTTTTAGATATGAATACATTCCACATACTGCTGTCTATAATAAGCGTACACCACTACAATACCACTACCCTGCATGTCTCATGGAAACCTCTCCCTTGCCAAACAGGCCCACTACAGTTGTATCGTATGGCTTCAGTCCTGACCCGCACTCAGCGTCAGTAAATATAGCCGTAAGCTAAACAGAAATAATGCCAATTTATCTTCTATATACCCACTATATATGTTTTCCAATATAGAGATAATATTTAGGATATATCATGTATGTAGTGCATGTTAAGAATATAATGCTGCCCGCTTGCCCTTACTTGTTACAGTCATTGCCATTGTCTTAATCACATTACATACATTGGCAAAACCCTATGCCCTTATATAGATAACAATTCGCCATTGTGTCAAACAATTGCTAAAATATTCAAATTGAGAGACCACATTATGTAGGAAAACTATCAAATGTCCATCAACGTCATGATGTTTCACCGGTGCTGCGTTAGTAAATAATCAATAGTGTACTTAAGATTAATGATCCTTATGTGAGGTATTGATTGTAAGAAGAGTCCATGCCAGGCTGTGTATGTGCAGGGGAGGCGGTGGGATTATTGCTTGCCATTTGACTATCGGATTAGTGATGTGATAAGGTGAGGGCTGCCATGGAGGCGTCGGTTAGTGCTGGTGAATAGGGTATGAAGATATATACGGCATAGACCTTTGAGGACGTAGGGGCAGCCATCTTGGATTTAGCCCCCTGAAGTCATCTTGGATTTTAGCAGAGAACAACCATGGATAAACTGTTCCCCATTTCGGCCTCACCACTGAACAATGGTCATCGATAAGACCGATAAAGGTGTTAAATGACAAGCAATCTCTGTCGCAAATACATCAATCACCTCCCCATTGTCTCTGTCGCTGAGTGAAGGGTTTGGCTTCATGTTAAAAACTATTGTATACTATTTGAGAACATTTCTTTCTAGTATATGAAGAAAATGTTGATAAAACAAACATACACACAAATAGAGAATCCATAAATCAAGAACGTTGGCACAAAAAATGCAATCAAGAACATTGCAATCCCACTATGAAGATTCTCTGTAGGAGAATCCATGAAGCTATTGGAGAAGTTACGTATAGTAAAAGGAGTGAGAGTCCACCAAATTAAACTATACGTGAAGCAAAACCCAAGCTGTATAAGGTCCCCCGCTATAGTTAACACCTTTACAGCCAGGTGAATCCGTGATGTTCCAATCGGCCTGTCTGACCCGTATATAGACGGAGGGGTAGGCTTGGAGAAGGGACAGAGGGGAGGTCGGTTGTTGGCAGGAGGACAGTTGGGGACCACATGACCTATACTGGTGATATGTATACTGTTGACTAATAGCTGTTCTTTTGGTAGGAGTTCAGGATAATGACTAGTGATTACTGGAAGGTTGGCTGATATCATGTTTGGATAAAGGAGGTGTTTGCTCAGTTGCTAAGACCAGGTTGGTGGTTGGTAAGTGTGCTGGAAGAGAGTATGTTATGAGTCTGTTATGTTAAGATCATGATTAAGTTTTCATTGTGATAATAATTTTAGTCTTTGACAGAGGGTGTGTGATGATAAGTGGTATTTGAGAGCTGAAGCAGCATGGTAGCAAGATAGTGGTTGGTAGTTTTTAGGGGGAACAATGTACAAGAGATACTCGGACCGTGGACATTGAGGAACGTTTCCATGGTTATTATAATGTGACTGGATGGTGAGTCCAAGCTATTAAAAGAAGAGTGACATGAGTGATCTGCATACTAACCCCTCCAACCACTGGCCTCTTGTATTCTCGGTAAATGTCTGGGGCGTGGGTGATATTAAGTAAGAGTAGCTGCAGGAGGTGGGGGTGAGAGAAACGGGGTGGGGTGTAACGCCTAATATCGCCGATAACAAGGTGTGCGTGCAGGAAACGCAGGAGTCGGCGGGCAGGGTAGATACAGAGGCAGGGTTGTATGTGTAAGGATGTTGGTGGTTTGGGAGGAGGAGGGGGTAGCTGTGGCAGCACCAGCAGCACCAGCAGCACCAGCAGCAGCGGCGGCAGCGTCAGCGGTGATCGCCTACTAATGGGCGCCGCACGCTTGATCTTTGCGGCAGTCCTGTTGATTGGTTGTTGCTTGCCGCCCCGTGTGTTTTGGGCCGCACTCCTCCAACCCCCTACCCCCTACCATACTGCCGCCATCCCTCACGCTGCAGCTCACGCCCTGGAGGCGTTGGCTGGCTGCTGTTGGTGGCACACACAGTGCGTCAACGACCTGGAGAGCTCGTGCCCCGCTCCGCTGTTCTCCGGACGGCCCTGGTCCATAGAAACCCCGTCCTATACCCCTCACCCCTCCTGCACCACCACCCACCCTCGCTGCATGCTCCCACCCTGCCCACCCCTACCAGTATTAACTGAGACCGAAGTGGCGGCAGCGCGGCCAGTGTATTGACCGCCCGTGTTTGGATAAGGCTTCAATACCCGCTCCCGCTGATTGATACAGTTAATTTTGTCACCCCCTCCACTCCCCCTCTCCCCTTCACACACCCCCTCTCCGCCCGCCGCATGTCGCCCCGGTCGGCAGCGGCGGAGGAGGAGTGCTGTGTGCTCAGAACGCGCTGCCTGTGGCCGACAACTACTACAACCCACCACCCGCCTCCCTACCCTCTCTCTCATCGTCGGAGATCCTTCTGAGGCTGACGGGTGCTGGAGAGGGCCGGTTACCGAGCCCCCTTACTACTGGAGGCAGCAGGCGAGCAGTAGTGAGCAGCCCAAGGAGGAGTGAGTGAGTGAGAGCGAGCGGTGAGCAGCTCTTTGGCTGGGGAAGGCCTGAGTGGCTGCTGGAGTACTCGTCTTGTGGGGGGACTTGATGAGCTCTTGTCTTTGGTCGGCTCCCTGTGGACCGGGCAACTTGTAGTAATGTGATTCCCTCTGTCGGCAGCAGCAGTAGCAGCAGCAGCAGCGGCAGCAGCAGCAGCAGCGGTAAAGGGTGCTACCCTAACTGGAACTGGCTACAACTGCCGGCCTGACCGGGGAGTGTTTTAGTCACCAGGGTTACTAGTACTAGTCCTACAGTATACACACGACTACCTCTTCTTCTGCTAGTACTTCTTCAAACACTACTACCACTTTTTCGTATGGGGTACAGTATAGGCAGCAATAAGTTACACCAACGCTGTAGCTAATAACTAAGTTAAACACCCCTCAGGGACGGGTGTGGCTGCGTGCTCCCTATCAAAATAACACAGGAGTACACTAATACCAGCATCCACACGCACTGGAGCAGCTACCAGGAGGAGTAACTAAACCGCAGGAGGACCTGGAGGACTAACCACCACCCATCCACCCCTCAAACTAGCTGCCCCTGCTGTTGTGTGGACATTGGGTAGGCTACTAGGGTGAGCTACAGGAGGAGGGAGGAGGACAACAAGTGGTCACTGGTGTCATCCTCCAGGGGGTATATAAACACATAGGGACTGGACAAGTGCTGCTACTGACTGCCCCTCACCTATCCTCCAGGCTGTATCCACCGACCACCAGCAGACAAACCCCTGCTCCTCCTGCCTCTTCATCCAGGCAGCCCACAAAAACAGGAGCAGGAACTACTGCAGCAGTCAGCATGGCCTTTGGGTTGTTCCACGGCGCTAAGGTAAGAGTGAGCTGCTCTTTGTGATCATCAGTATGCGGCTGAGTGCCTCCTCCTGCTCCTACTCACCCACCCGCCTGATCCCCTCCCCCTCCTCCTGCCTCTGACCCTCCCACCCCCTGGGAGGCGTAGAGGAGAGGGAGGGGGAGGTCTGGCTGTGAGTGGCGGCGTTGGCGGCCGGTGCCGAGTAATAACATTATTGATGATTGTATTTGGTGTCGGCGTGTGGCCGTGCATGGAGATGTAATAGCCATACGTGTAGTGTTTGCAGGTTGTAATGAGCTGTAGCTGCTGTAGCTACTGTGCCGCACTACTCCTCCTACATACGGCTGTAGAGGAGCAGCGCAGGCCTTGCTCACACTTAACAACTTGCTCATGAGTTGCTCATTATATATAAATTTTTAGTTCAAACTAATCTTGCTTAAAAAGTCCAATGTAAATCACATCTCAACACCTCGGACATAGGGTCCATATGGTCTACATAGGTCCATCACAAATGTGGCCAATTGATAACAAAATCAGCTGTTCACAAATTCCTGCTCAAAATCTACCATCATACTATCAAAGCTGTTTTATGCATGCATTCACAACTAACCCATTGGTTTTAAATTAATGCACTATTTGCAGAGAAAACTATATCTGATCATACATTATATCATAATGAAAAAGTGATTTAAACTACGGTTAGAACGATATACCCATTACTTAAAACTTACACAAATTCACATTGATTATCCCTTTAAATCCCACTAATCTCCATTCCTTTACATCTAACTAGCTGGGATGTACTCTAAAGCACGTGTTTAAAATCTAATAATTTACACGTCAGCACTTCTTACTCAAAACTACCTCTTTAACTCTTTAAATCCCCCCTCCCTCCTATTCCCAATCACCTGCCTACAACCACCACCCCCTAATCACATGTTTAAACTCCCCTCATGCCTTACCCATTACACAGAACCTGCTTGTAACCCCCCACCCCCTCCAGCACCCATAGCCTAATTAGGGTCAGTGCACATCACTCTGTCAGAATGAGGGTGGGCTGTGAGGCAGCATATTGACCCTGACACAGTAACGTGCTCAGCATCCCATCTATCAGCTCATGATTACTACATGGGCAAACTGCCAAATTACCTTGTTGCCATTTATAATCCTTATCAGATGATACCGATTCTAATATGAGCCATTTTAGTGCATCCCAAACACACACTATATTTTTGTACATGATAGTTAATTGAATGCAGGATGTACCTTTTCACATGGCATTTCTGATCTAATTACATTTATCAGAATCAAACCATAACCTTTTGATTGCTAAAAGCCTTTCACTATCATGCACAGCCTAGCCTGTGATGGACAATGTTCCCTGTTGCAGAACATATGCACTCAAATATGAGCCATTACATTTCCATCGCAATGAAACTGATCTAATGATATAAATTTGTTCTAAACGTACCTCATTAATTCGTGACTTTTCCGTTTTTTCCCTTGATGCTCATCATGCAACTAAAACCGACCAGGAAACAAACGGGCATATATGATAATTATCTTAATTCATATATGACATCATTTTTTATATTGCCCTGCAGCTATCACTGTTCATGTGTAACATACTACAATGAATAAATTATCAGAGTAATATTGGTATTATTCCAGTATTGAACTGACATCACTATACCCATTGTCCATAGTTGATCAGTTTTGTCACGCTGGGGAGGGTGTCCAGCCGTGGGCATGGCATCAATTATTGACAGACCACAATGTGTTTATGACGGATTGGATGCAGCATTGTTGTAGCTCTGACTCATGGATACCAAACATTAAAACTCAACACTGAATGAGGCAGTGTTAGTAGGCATGTAAGCAATTTATCCTCATCAACTTTACTATGAAACCTTTTTTAATTTTATTTTTTTATCTCAGTTCAGTGCCACATGGTACTTTTTAGATAGGACAATGGCACAATGTGGATGGTTCAAAGAGTATCCTTTATGCCTCTTGCGAATGAGGCTGAGCAACATGATTTGGAATTACCATATTGTGTATACATATTACTTGATTTTTATCTTTACTGATTCTATTCTTCTACTCCCCATATACCACCCGCCCTACGTACCTATAATTCCTCAGATATTTGACCCATGCCTTATTAGCCGTAACCTCACCAGATACTTGGTTCCTGCCCCTTGCATTAGCACAATGCTGCACACAGTACTCTCTGACACCCTCGTCTCGTCCTTCCCTATAAATCTTCTTACCATCTTACACCACCCACAGTTAACGACCATCCCTACTTCTACTAACATTTCACCCCTATTCCTACCTCCCCTTTTACATTCCTCCTTTGACCCCCAACTCCCTCCCCCACCACACCTTTACAAGAACCCTCGAACAGTCTGTCCCCTTTACACTTGCCCCTCTACCTTTCAACCTCTCCCTTCCCTCCCTAACTTGTCCCATTTTAATTAAGTAAATGCAGACATGACACGGCCGGCATTATTCATGGGCCTCACCATTAAGGCGGCCCGGCGTTTTAGCGCTCGGTGGTGGCGCGTGCGGGTCATTCAAGTTTCATGTAAAGATGGGTTAGTGATGTTCGGCTCCGGAGTAGCTAAAAACCCGCCCGCCGCCGCCAATTTGGAACGCCACTTATTTCATTGACGGATCAACAGGCAGGATGCCGACCCTGCCACCCAACGACAGCCAGCAGAACTAGGGGTGATTAGTGAGTGGGTGGGTGGGTGAGTGAGTGAGTGAGTGAGTGAGTGAGTGAGTGAGTGAGTGAGTGAGTGAGTGTGTGAGTGAGTGAGTGAGTGAGTGTGTGTGTGAGTGAGTGAGTGAGTGAGTGAGTGAGTGAGTGAGTGAGTGAGTGAGTGAGTGAGCGAGTGGGTGGATCGGTGAATGAGTGGATGAGTGAGCAAGTAAGTGGGTGAGTGAGTGAGTGAGTGAGTGAGTGAGTGAGTGAGTGAGTGAGTGAGTGAGTGAGTGAGTGAGTGAGTGAGAGAGTGACTGAGGGACTGAGTGACTGAGTGACTGAGTGAATGGATGAGGAAGTGAGTGTGTGAGTGACTGAGTGACTGAGTAACTGACCAGGTGAATAAGAATAAGGGAGCGAGTGAGTGAGTAAGGTAGCCATTGCGTAAGTAATTCAGTTTGATGAGCCAGTGAGTGGGCAACGAGCAAGTGAAGGGAGCAGCCAGTGAGCAAATGGGTGACTGGGGGTAATAGTAAAGAGAGTGTTACATAAGTAAGCTGAGGGGACATGGTATTTACATTACACAGTGTATCAGTAAGTGAGTTAGTGAGTAGGTCACCCTCTTGTCCATCAGCCTAACAACCCTGCCTTGTACAGATCAGCAGGCAAATTCTAACCCCCACCCACATCTCTACCCCACTTACTACCCCTACACACCCCATCCGCCACCAGAGCCTCCCTATACGATCGAATATTCAAATGAGGGGGCTCAATCAGGACCCGGATGTAGCGGGGACGCCGCCCCCGCCCCCTACCGGCCTACCGCCGAATGACGCTTATCGCAAATGGCCGCTCTCGGCGCCACTACAGACCTATCGGCGGTTGCAGACGGCCGTCAATAAGCACGGCCACCAGGGGCGCGCGGGTAGGGCGGAGGGGCGGGCAGGGGGCGGCGTAAGGAGGCAGAAGGAGGTTGCTTGCCGGGTGAGGACGCGCCGACACGGCAGCACGGCGATTACACCCGTCAGACTGACAGACCAAGGGGATACTTTCCATCACCCGGCCTAAAGCACCCACAGCCCGGTCTTAAGTGCAGCTGTGCCTCAACTAAAGCGCCCTGTGTGGGGGCCTAAGCCACCTTATTTCTAACATCTATGGAGTGACCCATTCCCAGCCGTCCCTAAAGCCTAAAACCTCCAATTCCTGCCATGTTCCCAGCGGAAAGACCTCGCCTTTCATGTCTGAAGTAGGCTGAAACATGGGATGACTGACCACAAATTCACTCTGGCTATATCTATGCCTTTATCACGACCAGGAAGTCTGTTGTTAATACAAATCTCATGACTTTCTAGTTTTACACTCACGATCTATGCTCTATATTGGGCGTGCTATTTTCCTTGTGTTAGAAAACCTGCGCTTTGTTCTGTCCATCTATTTATATAGTTGGAAGGGTGTGCAACTGCACGAGAAACTGAAGCAATGACTCCACACAGGCAGTGTTCATTACATTAGGATTGGGGTGGCTTGGGCTGATATGGAGCAGCTCATACTTTGACTCTGTGCCTTATAGACTGCAGTATAGTCAGCCTTAAGCTAAGCCCCTGCTACAGAGGATCGGCAGGCCTTGTTAATCCCCTGTTAAGGCTGCCTCAAACCGTGGAGGTGCACTGGGGCTGGTGCTGAGTGTGATTACCGGGCCCGGGACAGCGTCAAATAATGAGCTTTGTTGGCGCGGCTATCAGCATTAAGGACATTACACCGAGTAGGGGTTATTAAAATATTCATAGTCACGGAGCGTGTTACCAGTGTGTTTATTTTGATCCTGATTGTGGGGTCATGCGTGAGGGGGAGAAAGGACAGTGTGTGCTCCGTGCACACATCAGCTCACCCCTTAACACATGCACAACCACATCCACCTGCCCCCTTTCCTTCTCTGTACACTACAATGGGCATTTTCCTTTACTTCATCGCAATTAGCATCACTCCCCTGCTCACATCCCCCATCTAGCGAGCTGCTCCCTATAGACCTACACTGTCTATACTCACAGAGACCTACACTGTCTATACTCACATAGACCTACACTGTCTATACCCACATAGACCTACACTGTCTATACTCACATACTGTATCTATACACAATGCTCATCAGCAGCACATCTATACCCTTCAAAGCATTTGTGAATCCACTTTCACCTACATGATTATACAGGTGGTCTACACCACCCCTATATAAACTCTATGATACGCTATAGAAAACCCATGCCCTCTGTCCCACACATTATGATAGTTGGTGCACATGTAGATAGTATAATACATGCAGAAACTCTCAGATTAAATATCAGCTATGAGCGGCCTGTATTTGTGTGTGTGTGCTTGGTGATCTATTAGAGTAAACTCGGCTCGTCTTGTTAGATGAATGGTCAATTGGAGAGAGCCAGGCTGCAAAGCGACCAACCATGCCTCCCCACTCCTCCCCACCCCTCCCCCCACCTCCCCCTCTGTGCTCTGCAGGCATGGCTCGGTTGGCAAAGCGCCGGTATTGAGCAGTGTGTACGCAGGGTATTGAGCAAACGGGACGGTCAATAAGCGGCCAGAGGCAAAACAAGATAGTTTGGGCGCCATGCAAAAACCGCTGATTCATATTGACACGGAACCGGAACCTGCTCAGGTGTACAGCAGCCGCGCGGGGATTTCTGGGAGAGCGCACGCAGGGGATTGTGGGTGGACTAGAAGTGGTCTATAGAGAGAGAGAACAATGCTTTTGTTGCAGGTTACACTGTTTGCTATTAGTCCATATTAGGGTTTCTGTCAATTTGAGTAAGACGTAGTTTTCTCTTGTCAGCCGTGGATGGAAATGTTTGTCTTGTGGGAGGTAATTATTCAGGGCATACGCCATCTTGCAGTAATATGCTGATATTGATTTGAAGATGAGAAACGTTTTTCATTTTGATATTTAGTAGTATTCAAACGTAATGGTTTGCTGAAACTATAATCATAGCTGGATAGACCTTTTAATTTGAGTGATAAATCATCTACATCGTAATTTTGGTTCAGGTAATGGCAATTCCTAGCACACAAGACTTGTTGCTTTTGAAAAGGCTGTAGTATGCAGACGTATGAAATTGGACAGACAGAAATATACAAATGTATATTGACTTGTTTCTGCTGGGCAGAGAGTACATCTAGATATGCGTTGACTTGTTAGTTTGGGACAGGCAGTAGTACATTGTTAGCCCGCTTGTTGGTTTGGGGAAGGTAGTATACTGGTATATGTTACTAGCTGTATAGTAGCAACAGGCCCTTAACCAAAGAGCTGGCCAACTTGTACTTGTTGCTCCTGAGTAGGTAGTAGTATATGAGTTTTGGCAGTGGTATATGAAATTGTAACTTTGGGACAGGCAGTAGTATGTGAGCTTGTGGTTTTGGGACAGGCAGTATAGTATATGAAATTGTGACTTTGGGACAGATAGTAGTACATGGAATTGTGGCCTTTGGGACAGGCAGTAGTATATTAACATGTGGATTTGGAACAGGCAGTAGTATATGAACTTGTGGCTTTGGAACAGTCAGTAGTATATGAACTTGTGGCTTTGGGGCAGGCAGTAGTAGTGTATGGACATACTCGTTTGTGACAGGTAGTGGTATGTGCATATGGGCTTTTTAGTTAAGGACAGGCGGCAGTACATTTGTCACAGACTTGTTGGCCCGCTTGTTGGTTTAGGGCCTGTTGCTACTAGACATACAGTAACATTATATGGTCTTGCTGGTTTGTGGCAGGTAGTAGTATATACATGTATTACTCCTGAGCAGGTAGTAGTATATGAATTGCAGCAGTAGTATATGGAAATGTAACTTTGGGACAGGCAGTAGTATATGAACGTGTGGCTTTAGGACAAGCAGTAGTATATGGAATTGTGGCCTTTGGGACAGGCAGAAGTATATGAACATGTGGCTTTGGGACAGGCAGTAGTATAATTATGAACGTGTGGCTTTGGGACAGGCAGTAGTATAGCAAATTGTGACTTTAAGGCAGGCAGTGCTATATGGAATTGTGGCCTTTGGGAGAGGCTGTAGTGTATATAAACTTGTGGCTTTGGGACAGGCAGTAGTATATGGACTTGTGGCCTTGGAACAGGCAGTGCTATATGAAATTGTGGCTTTAGGACAAGCAGTAGTGTATGGAATTGTGGCTTTTGGGACAGGCAGAAGTATATGAACATGTGACTTTGGGACAGGCAGTAGTATACGAACCTGTGGCTTTGGGACATACAGTAGTATTGGAAATTGTGACTTTGAGGCAGGCAGTAGTATATGGAATTGTGGCCTTTGGGACAGGCAGTAGTATATTAATGTGTGGCTTTGGGACAGGCAGTAGTATATGGAATTGTGGCTTTGGGACAGGCAGTAGTATATAAAATTGTGACTTTGAGGCAGGCAGTGCTATATGGAATTGTGGCCTTTGGGACAGGCAGTAGTGGATATAAACTTGTGGCTTTGGGACAGGCAGTAGTATATGGACTTGTGGCCTTGGAACAGGCAGTGCTATATGAAATTGTGGCTTTAGGACAAGCAGACGTATATGAACATGTGACTTTGGGACAGACAGTAGTATTGGAAATTGTGACTTTGAGGCAGGCAGTAGTATATGGAATTGTGGCCTTTGGGACAGGCAGTAGTATATGAACGTGTGGCTTTGGGACAGGCAGTAGTATATGAGCTTGTGGCTTTGGGACAGGCAGTAGTATATAAAATTGTGGCTTTGGGACAGGCAGTTTTATGGAATTGTGGCTTTTGGGACAGGCAGAACTATCTGAACATGTGGCTTTGGGACATGCAGTAGTATATAAACTTGTGGCTTTAGGACTTGTTGCTACTAAGAAGGCAGTACTTAGTACACCTTATACAGATAATAGAATTAGGCAGCTCAAGTACTCTGGGCGTAGTATGTACACTTGCTATTTTGTGGCAAGCAGTACATGTAGTGGATATTGGGCAGGCAATAGTGTTATAGAATTATTGCTACTGGTAAGCCAGTCGTATATATATATATGTAAAGACGAGTTGCTAAGAAGTAGTATATGAACCTGTTGCTTTGGTACATGCAGTAGTATATACAGTTGTGGCTTGGAGTAGGCAGTCCTGGTAAGCAGTCCTATATAGAATCAATGGCCTTGGGGCATATTTGCGCTAGGTGACACCTCATATTTGCTGTCTTGAATGGGTCTTTAACCCGTCATAATGACAGCTTCTGTTTTATCTGCTAGGAATATGCTTTTAGACATGAAATAAAAGCTGATCATTGCCACACTGACATCCATACAACAGTATGTCCAGTATAAGATCCGATCAAGTCTGTGGCATTAAGCTGCATTATATAGTGGTAGAACTCAGTGTATCCAGTCGATATCAGCCATTTAAACCACTCAGTGGCTGGGACTCACTATGTGTGTATTGAGCTGTTAGACACGTGCCAGTTCCCATCCACGCGCCATCAATCCCGACAGCCTTTGCGCAGCCTTTTGTTCATCAGTGCCACCTACAGTGAGCAACTACTAAGGCAGTCACCACCCAGTGGAGAATCTTGGAACTACTAGGCATCTTAGGAAGTAGACTGAAGTATGTTTCTATAAATCATATATATGGTACCTTGTCTTCAATTTGTATTTGATATATTAGTGCTTTAGCCAACAATAAAACTACCTTTTCGCGTTCAACATTGTCTCTACATATCCCGTTTGCGTTATGAATAGCACCTACAGACTATGCCTCACAGGTAGTAGTCAGGGGTAGGGTGATAGGTGTGTTACTCCAGGGCGTAGATTACCTAGCCATGTCTTATATCTTATTCTTTACTGCCTGTGGTGAACGGCAGAGGATGGGGCGGGGAGGGGCTGGGGGTGAGCTTACTGGCACTAGGCACAATATCTCACGTCGACCTTGGCGTTTTATTCCCCAGAATTTGGTCGTTGGCTGGCGTCTTGAGAGTCCATAAATATTTACCGTCGTTGCTGGGTGGGGTGGGGGCTGCAGTGAGCGATGTGGGAGGGGTGGGGGAGGCCGTGTAGCCTTGCGTGCTGCCCACCACTTCTAACCCTCTCTCCCGACACAGATTTCCCCCTCACGTGTCACCCCCGCTCTCCCCGCCCCCTCCTCTCTTCCACCTCCTCCTGTCCAAAAACCCCAACCCAGTCCCCCGCCATTATTCTCGGCGGACTTGTGGCCAAATAATGCAATTTATCCGCCGCTCTGTCTGCCGCGCCGTACAGATCCTATTACCATTCAAATCCAATTCCCGGCTAACTTGATTTTTCACGCCGGACTGAATTCGGTTGCCATGGCAACGGATCTAAATTCATTTGCATGGGTTACACGGGCATTAGTGTGATGATGCATGGCCTCCCCAATTGACACCCGGAGGCGAGGGGCGGCGCGCTGCGGCGCCGTCAGCCGTCACTTCGCGTCAGACGGCACGTCATGCCGCCAGGGGGCGTTCTGCAGCAGCGGGCGGGTAGAAGGGGTCTTCCAGCAGCCGCCTTGCCTCCCTCCTCCCTCCCTTCCTGCAGCACATCAGCCAGTCATTGTGGACCGGTCCACTGCCCACGCCACACACACAGGGCCGTAGGGGAGCCGGCGGCAGCTCATGGACCACTACCGGTAACATAAGGCCCATGACGCATGACGTAGTCGGAGAAGTGCCATGACGCATGACGTAGTCAGGGAAGTGCTGCCCATGGTGCTTGGTTCACAGTCACTGGTCCGCTGCCCACAGCACAAAACATGCAGTCAACAACACATGACTTGTGGGTAAATAGTCCAAGGACAGTAGCACATGATGTATGGCCCTCAGCACGCATGCCATGGTCAAACCATTAGTAGTGGCACAAAGCACATGATACATGTAGTCAGTGAACTATTCGATTCTGACAGTGTGCATAGAGTTTCACTTGTGTGCATAGTACATGACTGTAACTTTAAGTCATATAGCACATGACCAATCCATATGACAGCGAACTGAACATCTTGGGTGAGGTTTGGTATTTATCTAGTTCAATATTATACATCACATAATCTACCGCCCGTTAAGTTTGCCCTAGACCAAATGCTAGACTTTCTTTTATAATGTTCATACCCTGAACAGAGACATTAAATTAAATTGTCCCTTAATAGGTTTGTACACAAGACATGCCCTACAGTGTATCGTATGCATACCCACCTATCCATAGCCCATAACACATGGCACACAAGACATGCCCTACACGATATATGCCATATATGTACAGTATACATGTAGTTACCCACCCCCATGGCCCATAGCACATAGCACACAAGACATGCACTACGGCATAATCTACAGTAAGCATACCTGACCTCTTAGCCCATACCACATGACACACAAGACATAAAACATATACCCACCCCCTGGCCCATACCTCAGGACATGCAGGCCTGACAACATACTGTACAATATGTATACACATCCGCCTTCATCGCCCATACCACATGACACTACAACATATGCCATATAGTGCACAGTATACATCCCATTCCCCATGTCCCATACCATATGACACACAATATAATATTATGCTCTACAACATATGCCATATAATGTGCAGTATACATGCCCGATCCCATGGCCCATGGCCCACAACACAGGCCCGCATGGCCTTGTGCACACTGCCCGCGGCCCACCCACACCCAGCCAAATGAGATGTAAACAAGCACACTGGCGGAGAGCCACAAATTACGATTGCTCGGGCTTCGCCGGTCCCTGGCGACCGGTAGCAATCAGGTCTGAATACCCCCCCCCCCCTATACTCCCTGCCTCCTGCCCTTCCCCATCCTTCCACTATCCTACCCCCACAACCCCCAATCGGAGACGTTCAACACGAACTATGGACGCGCCCTGTGGCCACTGCTGCAGTCACTGGGGCAGGCGGTGGTCTGTGGAGGAGTGGGGGGGGGGGTGAAAGGCTGGGGTGATGGGCAGTAGCAGCAGCCAGGAGAGGCGTCTAGCCAGAGTAGATACTGGAGTAAAGGGGGTGGTGGTGCTGGTGGTGGTGGTGGGTGGGGGGGGGGGGTGAGTGGCAATGGGTGGTCACGTGATCACAGAGGGTGGAGTGGACAGACGGACGTCTTAACGGCTCAGGCCTGTCAATCCGCCCCAAGGGGGTGAAGGGGGTGATGGGGGTGTGGAGGAAGAGGGTGAAAGGGTCGGGGGTTGGTTTAAAGGGCTGGAGGGTGGCGGCCAGGGACTTGGGAGCCATACCAGGGCAAACAGTGCCCTTTGTGTATGGCTAGCCCACAGTCAGGCACTCCACGTGTTAGAGTAGGTCCACCATGGAGGCTTACTTACACCTGCAGCAAAGGAGGTTACACACTGGAGGCACTCCTGTGTACTTCTGGTGGTATGTACATGTGTAGCAGTAGCATGTGAATCCAGTTGGTTGTGATTAATGTGTTATCGGTATATGAACTTGCCGTTTCCCCTTTGCGTAAGAAGAAAAAGGCGAGCAGAAAAATGTGGGCCATAAACGATGCTTCATTTCTCTTATATCTTATCATATCATTATATCACCAGCATATATGCAGCGCCATTCTATCAATGTAGATAGAGTGCAGCTACAATGAAGTAACAGTATACAGAAATCATGCATGAAGTATCAGTGTCAAGCCACGTAGCGCCAGTATGCGAATGCTCGGCGTAAGTAGGATATGGAACTGCAAATTTGAGACTGGTAAAGTCACGAGTCTAAGCCAGAGTAACATGCGTGCTTCCCTTGTGTCTACTTCTGTCTGACTTACCTGGTACTAAGTTGCGCATATCTTCCCCATTAAATCATCTAGCCATATGTAGTTTTCCCAAGTATTTCCCTCTTTTTTCCCCACCTGATATAAACGGCAATATATTAGTGGAAAGAAATCCCCCATGTTAACAGCACTAGCTCTCTCACCTCCACAGCTCCGTGAGTTACTCATATTATTACCACCACCCACTTTCAGGGAGAGCTGCTCCCCTCCCTAAGTTGACCATGAGTAAGTGGGTAGGAGGTAGGAGGAAGGTAGCAAGGAGGGCTGCTAGTGCAGGTAATCATATGTAATGGTGGGGAGGGGGCGGTGTGGGGCTGCCCCTCTACCGTTAAATGGTGCGGCGGCACGCGGCCATGAAATAACAACTCCCCACCCGCTCGGCGAGCAGCTCAGAGCGCCCCGAGCTACTCACCCGTCCTGGTTAATCAGTGGGCAGGCGTGCTCATGGAGCCGGTGTTAGGGTAAGGGCAGGGCAGGTCATACAAAGAGGTAGGTGGGTGGTTATAGCAGGTAGCGGGGGGAAGAGGTGCTATAACGTGGGGTGGGGGGGGGGGTATGGGGGAAGGGGATGTGGGCGCGTGATGGGAGTCTCTATGTGCATGGGGCAGGCTTGCAATGACGAAGGATACACTATAATGTAAAGGGTCCAATGGGAATATATTTAACATGGCTATGGTTAAATATAATGTTATATGATGTATGGATTAGTGAACGCGGGGATGTAGAATAAGGCCAACCTGGATAGGTATGCTAATAATTGGGGCATACTCTGTTAACAACTGGGACTACGCAGTATGGTATGTTCAACGCTATACATCTTTGTGTGCGGATGATAATTAGTTATAAAAGCTATCAGTTATGATCCCCTTAAAATGAAAAATGTTACTACTACATCTCCATCAGTTCATATCAGTACTACACACTACATCCTTCACCACCAACCTACCCTCTAACACCCCACACCTACCCACATACCCTCTGACCCACACATCTACATGGGTCCTGTAACACACCCACCCATATGCCTACACCTTAGCACCCACCACCCACCATTCATACATCCCACCACCCACCACCCATACACCCCACCACCCATACACCCCCACCACCCCACCATCCACCACCCACCACCCATACACCCCACCACCCACCACCCACCATCTTTCCTGCTTCGCCAGCCGACTGCTGATACATACAAATTAGCAAGGCCAGCCGTCGTCGGCGACCCCCTCCTGTTGCTACTTTAATGACTCTCCTCCTGTACTTAAGGGATATTGACTGGCTAGACCATCCCTATCACCAGGCCCCAGAGTTCTCACAAATCCCCCTGATTCCCTGCGCTACTACCTTGGGCATGGGCATGGCCAAGGAAGTGGGTGGGTGGGCTGCCAATGGGGTCGGTAGGAGTGGTTGTGTGGCCGTGTGGAGGATGTATGTCCTACCAGTATAGTAGAGACATTGAGAATAAAGCAGACTTGCTCGTGACATTAATGAGACAAGTAACTAAAATGATTGTTTTCATTTATTAGGATGATAATCATGTGGAGATCAGGGTAATCTTTTATTATTGGTCGGTAATAAAGTTAGCAGTTACTACGTGTAGGCAGTGGGTAGTGATAGTTATATTTAAAGTCTTATACGATGATTTAGTGGATATTTAGAATGAGAAGCACGATATTTTAGCTAGAAAACCAAATGGTCAGGACAACGGTCGGGATCTATTCATTCACAACATTGGAAACTGTTCATGGGAGGGGAATGGAAGCAGGAAGGGTGCAAGGGAATAAGGGAGGGAATAAGGGAGAGAGGTAGGAACCAAGTAAGAGGCAGATGGGGTGGAAGTGGCGGTGGAGTGTGGAAAGAAGGAGATGTGAGAGGTAGAGGATGGCGTCTAGGTAATCACCTGCAAATGTCGACACAAGTGTTTACAGGCTGAACCTGCGGGCCGCCTCCTTGTTTTATTCTGATGAAATTCTAGCCGCAGAATCCCAAGTGACCGACTGTGTATATGGAAGTAGGGTCTGGAGGAGCCTGGAGGAGGCTGCTGGGGACAGGGGGTGCATGCTCCAGGGCAGACAGGCCACCATGAAGGCCTGCTCCCCATGCATGCAGTACTCTTCCTGTAGCGGGGGTCTTAAATGCATGTATACTGTACATGTAGTTCTGGTTCTAGTCTGGGCTGGTTATTATTTAACAAGGGGGTGGAATAGGAGGTGGTATCACACCTTTTCGGCCCAATGCCTGACTATTATTATAATTCAATGGGGGTGTTGAAGCGTTGACCCCTCACACCCCTGTTGCGTTATTTACTTGTGACCACTGTCTAAAGCATGGAGAGAGACGAGAAGTTGACAGTAACAGAATAACGGGGAGTGGGAGATAACGGGGTGAGCTGAATCCCCAATATAATATGCCACAGGATAATATTCACAATATACAGAAGATGAGACACAGTCTGTCCAATTTACTAAGGGACCTAGACATACACCACATCCATGTATAATAGATAAGTGGTGTCCTCACCATGCGCCCATATTACTACCTCCCAACTCCAGTGTAGTATTTAAAAGCAAAACACAAAAAGCTCCCTTCCCTCCTTGAAACCCGCGCCTCTCCGTGCTGGTAAGATCAGCACAGAATGGATTATTGTTTCACCAAATGCTCGTCAAGGGCTCGGACTGTGAGCACCTAGCGAGCAGGACAAGAGCAGCTCTTGTGACATACTCAGTCCCACTGACGGCCACTCCACACGGCCCCATCCCTCTCCCATGTTCCACAAAGCTGCCGTGTTTTTCCACGTTTCACAAATCGAAGGCTTTCCTGGCTGCGCCGCCTGCTGGAGTTGTGAGAGGAGACGGCGCTGGAGAGGCGACCTGGGTGGGTGTTTGCCGCTCCCGCCGTCCACACACACACCGTGGAGGGTGTCTGGAGGAGGTAGGAGGAGGAGGGAGAAGGACGCCGGCTTGAAGCCACTTTGTCCCTGGAGGATTTAACAAACCTCCTCGGTGGCCAGGCGTGACACGGCCTTACAACACGTGGTTGTTGCTGTTCTGTCTTCATGGACGTGGTGTTGTTCACCTGTTACTGCATGGGTTTTCATCTTTTCTCCTATTTTCACTCATCCAGACTTCTTTGTCACATTGTCAGTCTTCTAACGCTTTTTTTTAGCCCAGTACCAGACAGAGTGAGTACATAGATGCAACTTGTGTGCATGGTGAATATGGCTAGTCTACCATAGTGCCCCCGACCATACATGGAATTGTTGCAGGGGCGTGGGGCATGTCTAGATGTGGTTGCCTTGTTATAGAGTATTGTCCCAGGGGCGTGGGCACGTCTAACAGTAGGAGCCTTGCTATAGTATTGATCGGACCGTTTGTGAGTGCGAACCCTACCCGCGGGGATTGTGACCATTATGGGAGGCAGATTTCCGCGTGTCTGCCTCTACCTCCAGGAATTTGAAATTACCAGTTGGCACGGAAAACGATCCACCGCTACCCCCCTCCCCCTGTCCCAAACCCCCTCCCTCCCCTACACCCGCCATACCCTTTCTCTGGTCGTCAGGCTGCCTATGGGGCCTCAATGACGGCAGCTCAATATCAAGTCCTTTGTCGCGTCCTGGCGTCGAGACCAAATGGGATTTTTTCCTGGGGATTCTATCTTTTTTTCTCTTCTTTTCCCCCTTCTATTTCTTTTCCGACAGTCACTCTCACCTTCCCCCTCTGTCTGAGATAATGAACCTGTGCCGACAGGAGTGTTATATATATACGAGGTATCTTCGCGTGTGAAGATGGGCACTGCCTCAACCATTTTTCTTTCTCTTTTTGTATCACTTCAGGTTTCTTTTTTTCTCGTTTGGAGTAGGATTATCTTTCTGTACACCGGCGAGGTGGAGGAGGGAGGGGAGGGGGTTAAATGGGATGATTTTAGATGGGAATGAGGAGGCGCGCCCGCTCCCTCTCTGCGTGTCGTCTTAAATAGGAGAAAGGAAACATTGATTTTATTGCGAGATGTAATCATCAGAATGCAGGAGGCATCATTGCTGCGACTTCAGGCGTCAGGCGTGGTTGTGCACACCATCATCGACCCCCCCCCCCCCCCGCACTCCTCCTCTCCCACATCCCATCCTTCCAGATATCCACTCCTATCCCCCCCCCCCCCCCCGCCAACCTCCACCAGCCCATATTATCTACAATTCAAAACTCTTCTCGTGGGTTCTTATTGACTTGGTGCTGTGTTCGCCCCCTCCGTACCCCTACCCCTCCCTCCTCCCAACCTGCATATCACTCTGTTCACACCAGATTGGGCCCTTCAGCTCTAAGAGGGAGAGAATCACAGAGAGAAGGGGAGAATGCAACGGGAGTAGGAGTAGAGAAAGAGATATTTCCTAGATCCTATACAGTGGAAAGGTTCCCCAGTGTAGCTCCTTGAAAACCGACGCTTGCGATTTAATGAGCTTTGTTTCTCGTTGTATTTTGCCCCGCAGTGAGAATTGTCACTCAACAAACTACCCAATGGGTAGGGCTGGGGAGTGGGTGTTGTTGGTGGGTGGGGGGATGGGGGGGGGGTACAGGAGGACACACAATATCCATTTTTAATGATGGCAGTGATGTTTAAGCTGGCCGCGAGTCTGGAGGGCCCTTCCACAAACATGCTAATAACACAAGTGTTGTAGCCTGCCCCCATAGCTACTACCTCAACGCCCCCTATAGGCGATATGAGGAGAGCAGCTCGTATTACTACACAGTCACAGAAACAAATTACTCACCCCCTCTCTACCCCCCCCCCCCCCCCGTTTCTCCCAACTCCCGCCCGCCCACAGCAAGACGCCCCTTAACAAAATGATAGGACAGAGACGCAGCGTGTCAAATGACTTCTTCTCGAACAAAAGGACGTAAAAAATGGTCCTAATTTCAGCTAATTCATTCTGATTGTGTGCGTTTCTTGGGCGTCCCAAAATAAGCCGGTGGCAATTGGCCGTGCCGGGGAGGGCGGCGCGCACGGAGGGGCCTCTCATATTGTGGTAATTTGGCGGGCGGTCGTGGAGAATTACCACACGTTTCAGAAGGGCGAGGAAAAAGTCGCCGGGGTGGCGGGGGTATTTATGAAGGAATGACATGAGAATTGGGCGCCGCAAATTACCCCTCCCCAGACGCCCAGTGAAGGGGGTGGGTGGTGGGTGGTGGGTGAGAGGAGGGTGTGAACCTCTCCTTCCCTCTGTCCAACCTCTCGGCCCACCCTCCCACCCAGGGTGTCGATCGCCACAACCTTCCCACAACCCATGCACCCACCCACCACGCCTTTCCCCGAACCCTAACCACCCAACTTACTTCCAATGCCACACCCTCAGAAACGTGAGCGTCACTGTCGCCGAAAGCACTCTCACTTTAACCTGAAAGCCAGGCAGTGCTTGACTCTCAGGTGAGAGTGCTTTTGGCGACAGTGACGCTCACTTTTCTGAGGGTGATAGAGCGTCCTTCTTCTTCCCTCCGCCCATCCTTCAATCCCTGCCTCAACTCGTATCAGCACCCGTATCAGTACCTAACTCAAACATCTCGCACATCACATGTCTTCCTACCCTTCCTATGTATACATTCTTCTAATCTCCATCCATCCCGACTTCCCTTCTAATAGCTCCCCTTCACGTTCACATTCCCCATCCGCCTCCAATATGTTACACTTCTATCCCCCTCTCCCCTCCCTCCTCTCTTCTCCTATACACTCCCCTGTAACAAGCCGTCAGTGGCGGGCGGAAGTCCTGCCGATCACGAATATAGTCCCCTGAGAGTTAACACCCCGAGGCGTCGCTGTATTAGTGCGCGCGCATGCGCAGCGCGGTGGGCGTCCTTAACGCGGGGCGTGGGTCACGGTGCGGGTGTCACTCACTGCGATGCCGCTGGGGGCGCTCCGGTAGTGTGTGTGTGTGTGTTGGGGGAGGGGGGGGGAGCTCCGGGAAGAGCGACATGAGCGGCTCAGCATTAGGGGGAGCAGCTCTCGGGGGTGTCCTTTTGGCCTACAACCCCAATCAACAAGCGTGCTCCGAGAACATTAGCACTTTTTGTCGGCTCCCGGAAGAGCAGTTTTGCAGTGCCTTATCTTTGATGTGTATCTAGTAGCAGCAGTAGGCTGTGCAGGAAGGGGATTTTTTATTAAAGGGATTATCCCCACTGTAACATTATATATCCTTCATAGAGCTATGTATAATTATAGCCTGTTCTATATATGTATTTCTTTGTTACATGCTGCTGGTTTAACATTGTCAGGTCTAACATTATTCAGCTCACGTAGCGCCATACAATCAGTGATCCCCACAGAGAGGTTCCTGTCTCCAACAGGAAGCCAAATAAAAGGTTCATAAGGCGATAGGCGATGTGCATGCCTGGAATATATCTACGGTCATTCTGTAATAACACAGAGGTAGCTCTGTGCTTAAAATACAAGCGTATACATAGAACAGTAATATGATATGTAAAGAAAGAATACCTTAGACTTTCATTAAATTAACCATAGCTTCTACCTTCATTTGCTATATCTGATAAACACTGTCCATAACATAGTGGCCTCATAATGATCTCATCCATAATGTAATACAACTGCATTCATTGTCTGGTAAATAATTGCCTTTAGCATGTCCTAGCAGATCCATTCCTTATACACTGAAAAAAAAAGTCGTCAAAATGACGTTGAATCACCGGCAACTTTTGGGACATAACTTTCACCGTTTTTTTAACGGTGATGGTCACCGTTAATTTTACCCAGAATCACTGTTCATTTTACACAGAATCATTGTTCATTTTACGTTGAATCACCGTTAATTTTACGTTAAATCAGCATTAATAGATTCACAGTATTCAAATATACAGAGAATATTCAATAAGCCTCACAGGGAGTCTGATTATGGTGACTTTAGTTACTGTAGCAAACATCTAAAAACTTACGGATAAGCCATACTTTGACTTTGTCCTTATCCTATACGCACCACTGACGATCTGACTTGCATACTAGCCCTGGCCTATACAAGAGGTTTTACTCTATAGGATTGATACAAGGCAGAGTTTCCAGAGGTGAGGATATATGCATAGTACTGTACATTACCACAAAATAGGTGTATAGATCTAGACAGCTACTTTCTTCTGGATATTATCAAGTGATCATGGTATTTTGTCAAACCTATCACAAGATTGAATTGCTAAATTGTAAAACATATAGATTAATTGAAAATTACCATTATTTTAACATGTATACTCCACATCAAGGGCTCACACTCTCCAGAAAAGTCTTCTTACAAACCAGGCCACCTATCTAATGCAAGATCCACTATAATTATGTGGCTCCCTCTGGGATTTGCCATTAGAAGATGAATTTACGTTGAATCATTGTAATCCAAACCAGGTTAGCATTTAACAAGGATCCACTGTGAAATGGCTGATATTTACGGTGCTTCATTGTATTCCAAATAACGGTGAATCAGCGTTAAATTTTACAGAGTGAATCTGTAAAAAGTACATCTATTTTTTACAGTGTAGATCACAAATGTAAGCCAAAACTTCGTTTGAATGAGATAACCCTTACCTAGTCAGAGGCTAATGATAAGCTTTACATTGAGCTTCTCTGAGCAGCTCCTCTCTTCTCTCCAATATATCAGACAAGCAATTGGTATTCTTCAGGTATTCCAAACTAGATTCTTGGATTTTATTGTCAATTGTGGGGGTTGCTTGCGAGTGACATATCATAGTTATTGATGCATATATACCAAATTTATCCTTTCCAATTCCTCCCTCTCTAGTCTCTTCCTCCCTCCCTTTTTTATTCCCTAACTCACCACCCTGCCTCTGCCTCAATTGACATGTCCCTGTCCATCTATTACATTTGATACATGTATATCTAAGCTAGCCTTCCCAATCTAGCCCTACTACATGACCAGCTAATGGTGACGTAAATATTAACTGCGGACCTGTACTTAGCTCTATCAAGTCTGTAACGTGTCCAATGCCACATTCCTCTTTAAGAGGGCGCCGCTGAAGTAGTGAGGGCGCCACTGGAGTTGTTGGCGTCGCTAGCAGGGAGAGGGATTATTGTGGGCCAGGCTTAAGATCAATACTCTAAGTGCTATCATGTGTAATCCGCGCCCTAATACACGCTCCCCCCTAATCCCCTCACATCACCTACTTAGCATGGCGCCGGTAAATAAAGCTCTGATTCACCGTCCAACGAGGGGTTGTACTCTCTAGGAGTGGAAGGAGGGGGGATAAAAGATACCTACCCTGTCACTCAAACTGATGTGCCTGTCGTTGCGTCTTGCGACACTATTGGTCAATTTAAATCCCCATTAAGAGGGATTTACATAGGTAATGATTTTAAACTAAAATAGTGATATGACATCATCTCCATTATCATCATTATATATAGTAATGTTTTTGAGAGGAACAAGGGTTTATCTTTTGTCAACAAAAGGATCATAATTATAGTAATTATGGTAGTACATTTACACTGTCATATCCCGATGGTGTGTAAATGGGGATTACCAATCAAACAATTCCAGAAGTAATAGGAAAGTGCATTAGTCCATATTTGGGAGAAGCCACATTGGAAGCCACTGGAAAAATCTGGAAGAACATGCACTTCTCTCTCTTTCTTTATGTAAAAGCTACCGATCTTGAAACGAATGTGACATGGAACCCAAGTTTTATAATCTATGTGAATAAATAACCTGAATGCAATGAAGTGTAACTATGCAGAAAAGAGAATTGAAGCAATGAGAATATACATTATAGAAAAACAAAAACACCACAACAGAAAAATAAATGTGAGCCACAGGCTATAGAGTAATAACGTTTTCTATGTTATCACTCAGACCGGGAAAATGTCCTCCCATACAGGTCATAAATGCAGAATAGTGAAAGGCGCCAGAACACTCAGAAATATTGGAGCGAGTCGCATCCATTGTGTCTTGTATGGGTGATATTAGGCGACGTGACAGTATCGGAGACAGAGGGCGTGAGATATGGACCTATCCGGGGCTGGCCCCTTACACAGTGTCCCCGGGCCTGTTGCTGCGGTTATAAACCAGCCGGGTGGCAATTCAGCCGACCACCCCCTACCCCTACCACCGCCCCTAGTGGTCAATAAAGTATTTTGGCGGGAGGCTGGGGAGGTGTGTTGGGTATCAATATGGTAGGGGATGAAGGAGGGGGACAGGCCAGGGGCCGGACACAGCACTCTATATGTAGTTACGAAGGACCGCCTGGGGCTTGGGGGGTACTGCTGAGGAGGGTAAGATCAGCAGAATGGGGCTTATGGAAAAGCATTGTATAGGCTGCATTGCTCGCCTCTTCTGTCCCTCTTTCTCTTTACCATTGTTTCTAGCATAGGGCATATAGACAGAGGTCGACGATGATCTGTCTGAATGACAGGTTTCTCCACGAGTGGTATCTTGGATATATCATATCACACGAGGTAAAAACTGGTTCCATAACGATTTTAGTGACGTTATCATGGAGAAACACCTCATGGAGAATGAGCATCAGTTTCCCCACAGGGATGTGGAGAACGGCCATTCTAGTGCTTAAACATAGTAACTCCATTTCTCCACATGAAATAACAAGTAGGCCCCCTAATGGTACACTTCGCATCTTAATTATTCATACCCCGACCCCCATCACAAATGTGCATGCATTACCCTGCTCCATGCAAAAATTCCCCAAATATTATTGTGATCTGCCCGGTCTATAATAGACCCACTACATTTGTATACAGCACACCTTAAAGGCGAAACGCTTGCTGCCTCTCCAGTAACAGTCGGAGCTGGGCGAGCACCGGCACCGGAGCTTTATAGAAAAGGTGGGTGTTTAAGTCTACCGGGATATATACTGCCCTGTCCATATCTATACTCCGACACTTGCCTATTTCTCCCCCACTTCACACCACTCTGGCCGTTACCCCTCCCTACAATATAGCCCTCCCCTACTGCTTCCCCTACCACCCTGGTACACCCTACACGTCCGCGTCTTTATCGCTGCCCCTCAGGTCGCCGAGCTGCTCCCGAGCTGTTCTCGACGCTGCTAAAACGTCCATATTCCCCGCCCGGAGAAGCACCATTTAGGCATCGATCCCGATTCAGCCAAGTAGTCTGTGGAGATTTGTATTGGGAGGTAGGAGCGGGTCCCCCCCCCCCCATCCACACACACACAGGCACTCCCATTGCCAACCCCACCGGGTCGCCCTGGAGGAGGAAACTCGGGTGTCCATTGACCCGACACGGCAAACTTTTAGATCGGGTTTTATCCCACAGAGGAGGGATTCAGTGGTCGTGGGGAGGGGAAGCGCGGGGAGGGGGGCTAAGGTGGGGCCAGATGAAGTTTAAGGGCCGTGCCCCTATCCATCTCTTACCCTTACATATAACACTAACTCACCATACTATGTTAACACCATTTAGTACCCCCAGAACCATCGGTAGCTCCCACACACCGTAATCTAACTTTCAATTGGTTAAATGACTGACTTACTAGTCCGTGCTAACTGCTGAATGTAATAGCTATTTTCAGTTCCTTCTTCTACCACAAACAGTGCTACCATAGCGCTACCATAGCGCTACAGGCCACCATCAACAGTCACCTCTACGGTTCCGACTTGCGTTGGGAAGTTGCACTCTGGAGGGAATGACAAAGGCGGAGCAAGGACACAGCTAACATAAAAGCATTGTTGTGTTGGTGGCCTTCTCGTCTTGACGCCATATTGAGTCTACACCCTTCACACCCTCAGACCAGGGGGGAGTGGTTAGTGCTGGGTGGGTACTAGGGAGGTAGGGCTGAGGGCAAGACGCTACTCTGGAGGAGTTTTGCTGTACTCGGGAAAGACCGAGGGTTAGAGCGGTGCTATAAAGGGATATACAGTGGACGGCATTGAATATGGGTGAATGAATCGTAAGGTGTACCCCAACTGAAGTACATCAGCGCAATAAGGCACCGTATATGTAAGGAAACACGTGAAGCCACATTGAAGCCACATTGTAAAGCCATATGTGAAGTCATTTATGAGGCCACACGTGAAGCCACACGTGAAGCCACATATGAAGTCATGTATGAAGCTACACATGGTGTCACATGTGAAGCCATGCATAGAAGAAAACGTGACGGCAATCGTGAAGATATGAAACCACATATATAACGCCATACATGTGACTGCACGTGAAGCTACATGTAGCAACATGTAAAACCACACGTGAAGCCATACCTGAAGCCACAAATGGTGTCACAACTGAAGCCACATGTGAATTTATGCATAGAAGCAAATGTAAACGTAAATGTGAAGCCACATGTGAACCCACGCATGAAGCCACTCATGACGCTACATGCAAATCCACATGTGAAGCCACCTATGGAACCACATATAACGCCACACATATGATCACTTATGAAGCTACAGTTGAAGCCATACATATAGCATCATGTCAAGTCACACCTGAAGCCATACCTTAAGCCATACATGGTGTCACATATGAAGCCACATGTGTGAATCCATGCATAGAGGCACATGGAAATGTGAATCCACGTGTGAACCCATGTATGAAGCCACACATGAAGCCACATGTAAAGCCATATGTGAAGCCACCTATGAAACCACATATAAAGCCACACATGTGACCACATGTGAAGCTACAGTTGAAGCCATACATGAGGCAACATGAAAAGCCACATGAGAAGCCATACTTGAAGCTACACATAAAGTCACCACAATTAGTCCTGGCATGAGATGGATATGGGGTGCAAAGATCATAATATGTGTGCAAAGAAATATTCTGAAGACCTCAGAACAGTTTGTAAATGATATGGAGAGGCGTTGGGAATATGATATATGAGCTCCTTTACTGATGTAGTGGTCATATGAATATTTTCATATTCTGAAAAGAAAGATAGATGGTCACCAGGATGGGAGCAGTGATCACATGCCTCTTTTTGGACGGACAGACTATTGGTTGATTGGCAAGGCGCTGATATGGACAGCCTTTATGATAGCATGCAGCAATGTGACGATATGAGGACAGTAAAGTAGTAGGCAGACCGTGAAGACGATAGAAAGCCGGGTCCCCCCAAACCCCGTATTGACGTCAATATGGCGCCTCCTCCTGTGTATGTCCTGTCATTGTGGTGGGAGGGCGCCCCTTAGAAGCTGCTGGTGCCCGGAGACCAGGAGGAGGATCAGCCTGGTGCCCTGCCCTCCCCTGAAAGCCTTGTATAGCATTGAACGGCCTCCCTTACCCTCCGTACCCACCCCTGGGCGCGGCTTCTTAGCGCCCTCCCTAATCCCTTAAAATTGTCGCTAATCCCGACCCTGCGCTCTGCCCAAGTGGGTTTCCCCGTCCATGGCTTTTTCATTAGTCGGCTTCAGATTATCGTGCGGCGGCAGAGGACGGCTAATCTGGCGGGGATAGTTGGCCCGACCGCCGGTAGAGGGAGGGCTGATGGTGCGTGGGGGCAGACTGCTGTGGGTGTGTGTGTGTGGTGTTGGTGTTGGTGTGGAGGGGAGGGGGGGCTGCACGGTGGGGTGTAAGGCTCGTTATTACCAACACCCACCCCCCCATCACTCAGTGTCAGGAGCGGGAGCCGTCGGGGCCGCCTGTTCGCCCGGAATAAAAAGGGCTGATAATGAAACGCATAAAATGGCGACGACGTCGGCGGAGACGGAGGACGCGCGGACGCTTGTTGATGGGCGGAGAGCGGCGGCGGGGGGTAGTAAGGAGTAAAAAAAACATGGCCGCGCTTAGCTAATCAAGAACGTGTTAGTTGTGGTTGAGCCAATTGCCCAAATCTTTCTCCCTCCTTTCCCTGATCCTCACCTTGGTCACCTCGGGTCTTGTTTTTGCTTTTTACCTCCCACCTCAATGTTTCTTTGAATGTTGGACGGTGCAGTCGTTCTCTTTGTGGCGAGATTTGTCCGCTTCTATTTGAATTCATCCTATATTCTGTGTAATACCCTTTAAAATACGTATTACCAGGACTACATTAATATCTATCTGTAGAGGACTTTCTTATTCAGTATATATCTCCACTTCCTAATAAGTATATTTGTTTATCAAATCACTGTACACATTGTATACAGTGAGTCCAAGAACAGGCAAAATATAGATAACAACAAATATCATATCTAGTCCATTTTCAGCATCTATTGAAACGCACTTTTCTCCGTGTATTAATCTCTATATCACATCCACGCATTTACATGCCCTTCCTCCATAACCATCAACACTGCCTGTGCGCTTGGACGCCATGTTTACCCATTAAAATCATAACGACTCGTGGTGAGTCGCTCACCCACACAGGTAGAGTAGCTCGGAGCAAAACATGGCCTGGAAGCCGGAGGTGGTCGCGTTAGAGGGGAGGCAGGATTATCGACGATAAAAGCTTTGCACATGGAGGGGGTCGGCGGCTAAAACAAGGTGGAATTAGTGGGGAGCGGGGCTTTGGGTGCAATTAGAGACGTGCTACTTTAAACGGCTGTGTTTGTGTGGGGGAGAACCACCTCCGTAGTGGCCGGGGAGTAGACCTAATCAGAGCTCACCTACCGCTGAGCTGCCCCCCCCCCCCACCCCCACCCCACGAACCACCTTGCACCACCTGTGAGCTTCTCTGAGTTGCTCACCTCACTCAGCGTTTAAGGGGTCAGTTTCATCGCATTAACTCATTCACAAATTGTATATAGCTCTATGTAAATCACAATTGATATACAAAATGTTATGTAGTGTCATTTGAACGAGAACGATAACTGAAGCTTGAAGGTGGCCGAACCTGATGCAATATGGCATAAACGTAAACCCACATTGTACATGTACTCCGTGCAATTTCAAATGAATAGGTTTTACAGTTCGTCGTAAAATATCCACTGGGAAACCCTTATAACGCTTGTTTACCACAACAATGTACCGGTACTATGTATTATGGGCACTATTGTTACCATAGCTTTTCAAAACTCACGGAGCTGTTCGAACTGGTTACTAATATATTGTCACCGACGTCAGCACCCCCTGGTGGAGAGTACGTTTGTATCGACAAGCCGCCATGTTGTGTGTTTTTGTACCTTTCCGTAATAATAAGCACCCGCCTGTGAACGACGCCCAACGGCTGCCGCTGCGAGTTCGTGATATTTCCCGAGCTAGGTTTTGCCTCATTTTAGTCCTTTTTCCCGGTGGCAAATTGATATTCTTTTTCTTATGAGGACAGGGGATGCGAATTACACATGGTTCATGGATCCAGTGGGGGTGGTGGGAGGAGGGTGGGGGTGGGTACAACGGGTGGGTTGTGTGCTCATGCGAACGGAGTCGGGCTTGAACGTGCCGGTTTACTCCCGATCCGTTCATTAAGTGAGCACAGTAGAGATTCACCCCCCCCCCCCCCATCCACACTCACACACACACACACACACACACACACACACACACATCCACTCCCTTCCCACCCTCTGCGCTTAATGACACAACGTCAGGCGCACACGCGCCGCCAAGGCTGTCTCTTAACGGTCGCTTTTGATATAATTGCAATTAAACTTGAATGTCGGCAAATGGACAGAAATTGATCTAATTGTTTCTAGTTTTACTTTTGCATGATTCAGGCGACAGTAGAGTGCTAGTAGAAGGCTGACTGAACTAGAATAGTAGGCTTAGGAGGAAACATTATAAATGGAGGAAGGTTGGAGTGTGAAGGGAGTTTAGAGGAGTATAGGAGTAATTCTATATCTACTGAGCATTGGGACTATATGTGTGATAACTGAGTGAATGGAAGATAACTAGGAAAGGGATGCGACACATATATCATGAGGGCAATGTATGAGAACCCCTCCCTCAATATATACTACTCACTCAATACAGGCTTTATTCATAGATTGGAGCGAATTGACGCGGGAAAAACAGACCGAGGGGAGTGGAATTGTCGTCTGCTGCCGCAGCGTTCACACACAACCTCACACGGGGCTGCGTCCCAACCCAGCCATTATTTTCTGCTTCAGGTGTCGCTAACTCTTGGACTAAAATTTCAGCGTCCCCCTGCGTTCCCCTAGCATCCCCTTTGATGTAACCATGGAGAAGTGAATGGGCAGGACGCCCCATTTGACGTGCCCATTATATCCACATCTGAAGATCCACGCGTCCATTATCGGCGGTCCATCGACGTCCTCACTTCCGACAAATTTGAGCGTATCAACGGGTAGTAATTGAATATCCGGTGCAGACATTTCCCCCCTCTTTGCGCACTGACCGGAATGTCTATCTAGTGTAGTGGATGGATGGGAATGTGGAGATGCAGTGAAGCTGGATTGCCTGCAGCCACTGGCAGATCTAGTCTCAAGATGGAATATATATAGTTAATCACCTGTCTGTTTGCCTTATTGCTCGTATAGATGTAAACGTTGAATCAAGGCAGTAAAAAATCATCAAAGAGGAAGTACACAAACTTGTACATGTACACATATCTCATCCTAAATATAAAGCAAGTGGTTGAGCACTACATTATATTATAACATGCCCAGTGACACCAGTATCACATGTCCTGGAAACCAAGTGTAGCAGACTGCAAAGACTACAGATTGCATGCCACCATTAGATTGGACAGAGGATCCACTCTGACTCTCAGGGATGATGAACATTGGCAGTGACTAAGGCTATGGACCTATACCCATAGATCTGCATTTTGGCCGGAGACCTGCGTTAACACTACAGATCACCAGCACCAGCCGTACTAACGATTTATACCCGCCTTGCTCTCCAATTATGTAAAAGGCTGCTGCCTCCTCCTCACGCCATTTTCCCCTTGCGCGTGCGCAGTTCAGTTAGCGGCGATTACGGACGAACTTGTGAAGCTGGATCTCCCAGCGTTTTTGTGGCTGGAAAGACACGCGATTGTAGCCTTCTCCCCCACCCCCTCCCACCTCCCGACCCACCCTTTTAGCGATCTGAAGGCTGTGCTCATCACTCCCCAGCCTCTAACATACTAGCACCCCCATCTCCCTATAGTACGTATCTGATTATATAGCTGGAAAAGATGCACCCATACTTCCAGTGACTTTATGTTAACTAAGATGCCTTTTACGGCAGTGATGTGAGATGGAACTTGTCTGGGGGAGAGATAAACCAAATGCAGCACTCTCAAGTTCGGACAGAATCATTAGGGGGTCTGGGGGCATGCCCCCAAAAGGGTAATCGTGAAAACCCGGATTTTAAGTGGTGCATTTGAATCTCAACTTGGTCAATGACCAAGTTCACTCATTCATTAGTCTATATTCTGGTTTTCTAGCGCCTAAAATGGGGAGTATCTATCATAGGAAGTAATACAATGCCTCAGGATGTTAGTATTTGAAATTATACTCTTACCTAGGCCAGGCTATGTTTAAGACTGGGGTATATATATGGCCCCTCTGCCTAGCCCCCGTCAGCTCTTTTTCCGACACCCCCTCATTTACAGTAATAGAGATTGTCCGTCACAAAGTTCAAGCAGAGACGGAACTCTTTTCTATGCAGAGTTTGTCTTCAATCCAACTTTCGGTCCGTCATGCAATATAGCCAAGAGACAGAGCTCTAGAACATCCCCTATACCCTATCTCACACATAAAGCACATACACACACCCACATACCCCACTGGCTCCCACTTGTTCCCACCCTATTCCCTGCAGAGGTAGCAGCCTCTCTGTGCTGCTAGTATCGGGCTCCCCGCAGCACGCACATGTAAATAGGCATTGTGAAAGACACCACATTAATTTGGCATAAAGGGAGGTCCCTGGAGTGCATGCCAACTCGACACCGGGAGCAGAGCACTGCGGAATGAGGCGATGGTGCTGGAGTTGGAGGTAGGGAGGGGGGGGGGTGTCATGCCACCTCCACCCCCCCCCCCCCCACACACACACCTTTCACATCCGCCCTGTTCCGACCCTGGCCTCCTCCTGCGAAACAGTATGCATGTACTGAAGAGGTTAGAGATATCAGAGTGGATAAGGCACGTGGGAGTAGGGGAGTGGTTGGTATGGGAGTGGATGGCAGGCTTTGAAATAGTAGTGCCAGTCAGGCTAAGTGTGTATCAATGTCAATGAAGGGTGGGGTCTTGTAGTATGGGCTCATTTGTCTCCTGATATTGCTTTTATCATCAATTACCCTCATTAAACAGTACGCATTTATTGTATTGTTCTAATGATGGGCGGTGCCGAAGGTGCTGAACTGGATGGTAGTGTTTTAGTACCAGTATACGTATTTCCATTATGAAAGATAATACCTATGGCATTGTCAGCTATAAGCGTGTCGAAATGGTTATTATTCTTTGCAACGAGGCATCATCATACGATTTTTTTCCTTCACTTTCAAAGAAATATAATGCTATTTTCTAATCTGATACTGGTGACGAGGCTGTACATAGCATTATGGTATGTATGAATTAAAAACATATATGCACTTAAATCCTATGTTAAATAGACCTATTGAATATGCTAAATATGAACACTTTATCAAATTGCTATAAGGTGTATAATATGCCCACAACTAGAGTCCCCCCTAGTCCATACAGTGTGTTAAGATCCATACACGACATTCCCATTTTTACCCTCGTACCAAATATTCAGATCAATGCATGTGTGCCTGTGGCAAGGTAAATACACCAGGACCCCCTCCCCTACCCCCTACCCCTTACCCCCTCCTCAGGCAAAAGAACCAAGTCTAGTTACTCATCTGAGATGGGCCAATTACTAGACCCCGTGTGCTTAGCATTGTCTGAAATCATTACCAAAGAAAAACAGAGCGCCAACGGGCGGCGACCCGAGACAGATATTGATGTGTGTTGCCGCCAAAAAGCCGTCTGGTCGAGGCAAAGTCGTCTGCCCGGGTCTTAGGATACTGATCACCCTGCCATACGCCGGGTCTCAATGCCCGACCATGAATCAAATACAAATTGTTTGTCCAATCTAACGGTGACTACACATTCGCTGCGGGCCTGGCTATTTGCTCGCCCACTTACTGCGGGCCTGGTGTTTGGCGTGTACACAGCCGCCATGTTTGTAGAAAAGCGCGCCCAATTTATGACATTACCGAAGCTAATGTAAATGGTGCATCAATTTGTGATAGTCAATAGACCGTTGCTGTCCTAATATGGCGTCCGAAATGAATCACTAGAGTAAATTGTAACGTCGGCAGTGCATGTAATTGAGTCGGCCTAGATGAGCACAGGTAGAAACTTCAATATTAAACCAACTCTACCCACGCAAACAGACAGATGGCCCTGTATATAGACAGATGGTTATATATTGAGGGAAGTCGGTTGAATGGATCTCAAAAATAGATTGTATCAAAAAAATGTCCAACGGTTGGAAGGATTAAACAATAAGATACAAAGACGCGGCATTATTAGCTTATTATGTGTCCCCAATAACTATGGGGGGAGAGGGGGAGAAACAAAAGAGCAAAAGAGATATACAATATACTTGTTGAGTAAACACAGGTTATAATTATTGAAAGACACTCTATTATGGACGTACTATTTACACATTCCTATAGCTAGGATGATCATTTATCCAGAGAAATCATATCACAAGCAACTCAAACAACGACTGTACATAGTCCTATTGGGATAGACTGCAGTCGCCCACTATACTAAAACCAAGACCAAGAGCAATAGTAGCAAAAACAAATTCTACAACAATCACAACAACAACAACAACTTTAACAAAACGACCAGAGCAATAAAAGCTCCAAACATCCAAATCCCAGTCGCTAGGTCTAAGCTGTAATGGTATGCAAATCCAAGCTGAGCCGAGCTGTAGAAAGCCATGAATACGACAAGCGTTCTGAGATGTGCCTCCGCAGCAAATGAAATGCCATTAGGGATGGCCGATCTAGATAATCTTCCCTCGTTTTTCCCCATTCCTGTATGCTTCTTTGACTGTGGCGGGGTTTTGGCTGGCCGGCCGCGCCTTATCGCGCCTGACTGTCAAATTGCGGGATAATGCATCATTTTTAATGCAATCACTCGCACAATATTGGCGGCGATAACCAACGCCATAGTCGGACAGCCCGTCCAATGAAGTTTGCTCCCGCGAGATACATTTTTCTTGATGCTATCTGCGGGGCCCAGATGGGATTCTGGAACCTCTTGTTGGCCCCAGGCAGTATAGTAGGTGTGTGCGGGGGTGGGCAGGTTGGGGGTGAGTTGCTGATAGTGGGGGTTGGAGGAGAATAGGATGTGAAGGAGAAGCCCTCAAACCTCAACTCCCAAGTGTTAGTCTCCAACCAAGATCATGCTAGAGAGAGTGGCCTAGTAGGACGGCAGGGGTTACATATAGCCATAAAGGATATTAATATGTATATACATGTATTAAGGACCGTAACCCCAACGGACGAGTAACAGTTGACAAGTCGCAGTATATGTGTGACCTAGGGGAAATGGGGGAGTAGTATATAGAAATGTGGGTGAGTAGTATACGAACATTGGGATAGAGAGCGGGTTCACTGGGTAGAAGATGCAGAGTAGTATATGGAAATGGGGGATTGGCTCAGGCCACAATGATAGGTAGGGTAAAAGGGATAGGGTGGGGATTCTTATTCAGGGACTACCCTACTTCCAGACCTCAACACTGCCCTCTTACCTCCGAGAACCCGCCTGGTCACATCCTTAGGCCTACAGGGCATCGGGTCTCACCACTGCTTAATGTGATTAAACTCAGGCAACTCTTCCCGTGTCAGCTTTCGTGTGGGATCCATTTGGACAAATGATGAGGTGATTTATCGGGAGTTTGATTGCCCCTACACATATGTATGGACTAGTGAGTGCACCAAGTATATAAGCCTAGACACCTGTAAGGTTCAGCCCAGGGTAGGGGTTAAGGAAGGCTTGCTGAATTGATGTGATTGATGATTGATGTAAGGTCATATGCACCCACCACCACCACCACCACCACCTCCATCCTGTCATGTCTACCTCTTCCATCAGCAGCCCCCCCCCCTCCACACACACATACAGACCACTGTGCCTGTCGCTAGCATGGTGATAAGTGCCCAGCTCTGGCGGAGTATATCAGCACTGATAAGGCCGTCTGCCGCCTAACACCTCGCCCCCCCCCCCCACCACACACACCCACATCTCGCCTTCTATTCAGAAAGACAAGTACTGCTAGGCCTCAGATAGGACCTACACCCCAGGCCCAATCCCTGGTATCTATCAATCCCATATACCATACCCATTATAGATTTGGGTTTTCATCTCTGATTACATTGCATCGATAGGATTGGGCCCATTTTACCATAATGTTATGTCTAGCCCATAGTCCTCTTGTGACCTCTACCCACCCTTTAGCCTATACCAAAGAAAGGTAGAGAGAGAGATATGTAATTTTTGCTTGAAAACCCCTAATTCCCCAAACCATTCAAATACAGTCTATACACCCTATACCAGCGTCTAGATGTATACCATATGATGGTATATGTATGTCCCTTATCTCTCCTACCCCATTTGATCTACATGCATGGCCTGTCTTCCACTTTCCTAGAACACGACACACAGTCCCCTCCCCATCCCCAGGTTGCCCAGCCTCCCCCTCCTCCCCTCTCCAATGTCACCCATCACACTACCCCCACTACCAGGTCAGCCCGTTTTGTTTGATGTCTTTTATCTCCCCTTCCTCCTCTTTTACTTATTTATCTCCCTTTCATACCTCCCAACCCACGGGAGTCGTACGTTCTGCCATCCCATAGTCAGCTCTGCGCATCCGGGTTACTCCGCGGCCTCGTTGTGGGGTGGTGACGGGCGGCAATTAAGACGACATTCGGTAGGGGGCGCCCCACTTAGCTGGTCCCCAACGGACCCCTTTAATGAAGGTATCTCTCGCCGGGGAACAGCCGGGGCTAAGTGATCGCCTCTATGTTGTAGAGTTTGTCTGTCGTCTGCTGCCACTGAGAAACTCGGAAGAAGTGTAGGTCTTGGACTGATTCAGTAGCAAAATAACATACATCACGAAGGATCGAGTGGGGGCTACATCGTACTGAGAAGCCATCTAATACATCTGTTTTTCGATGAAAGACCATTGACAAACTATCAGCCGTGCACGTGTATCTAGAACCAGATGCAACCAATCGTAAGCCCGACCAAGCTCTTGCATAACATTATCACTATATGCATTGCCATTTGCGTCAAATGTGGTTCCCTCCAATTTGTATTCCAATTGCTTAGTACAGGTCCATGTAAAGCTAGATTTATAGTTCTGTTACTTACACCATCTTAAAAGAAACTCTCATTACAGGCAGTTTGAGATTGCCCTGGAGGAGGTGCTGGACAGACTTGAGTGTAGCTAGGGTAGTAGTGAGGGGGAGGGGGCTGGGTGTATGGGGTAGGTGGGATTGGAAGATAGAGGAGGAGGAGAGGGCCTGGTGGTGGCCGGGTGGGACTTGATGTGAAGGGAGGGACGTAGGTCTAATCGGGCGTGAGGCGTACACGGAATACATGGAACAGGCTCTCAGAGGGTGGCAGCGATAAAGAGCTCCACTACCCACACCCACACAGCCGCACACATAGGATGCCCTGGGTATTTCCATTCCTTCCACCAATATCCTCTCTTATCATCATGCCTCAATGTGTGCATACCGGTCTAAATAATGCTCATATCGTTATGGAACGTAATTAGAGTTCTTTATATGTTCATGAAGAACCAATATACTGTAAATTTTGATTAGAAAGTAAGGTGAATTGTATTATGAGGAAGAAAACCACAAAGTAAATAGATGGAGGGCTATGGGTTCATATAAGCGCTGCAGCCCTTAGGCGGCAATATAAACGGCCCCTGAGTAGTGTATGGAAATGATTATTAACGCCAGGCAAGCTAGACCAGAAGGCCAATCCACGCGGGTAAATGTCCATGAGCAATCCTTCCTCTTTGTGGACCAGCCATACTGACAGGCATAAGCTGGCAATTTTTGTCTTTTTATGATCCATAGAGCGAGCGAAGCTGTGGACGTAAAGAATTGGCTTCAAGGGAGTAGGAGTGGGTGGGTGAATGGGTGGGGGAGGGAGGGAGATGGGGGAAGGGGGGCTTTGGGTATTGCATTGGTTGGTGACACTGTGTGTGTGCGGAGGAAAGTGAGAGGGCTGAGGCAGTATTCATGTAGGGTATATGTGTATAGATTATTCATATTTATAGAGTAGCGTCACCACAGAGAAATTAGGCACATAATATACCTATATAGTTTTTAGTTGTATGGACGT